>OZ024938.1:63560738-66019404 GCA_964017235.1 Sabellastarte sp. h YS-2021
GTTGGTCTATAAGTCTGAAATTTGGCCCAAAAATTGCTTGCCACACACTAAATCTGATTGCATAGGTTTTAGGATTACATCTGATATACCAGTGGTGTCTTATGTGTCATATGTGGTCCAGGAAGGCGAAAATACAGTCACAGATGGCTGTATAAGGAAATGCTGATATATTCTCAATTAAGGTAGATTCAAGGTTGAAAACCATGTTGTTTCCTACAGGAGTCGCCCCTGAAATGAATTTTAATAGTTTGTTCTTTGAGAAATTCATATCCAGCCCAAAGTGCAGGTTCAGGGAGTGCAGTTGGCGAGGGAGTCATAAAATGCCAGATCATCCCAAAACACCCCTTAAAGTTGGTCAATCTGGCTGAAATTTTCACAGGAAACTCAGTTTATATCAAAGAATGAATTTGTATTGGGCTGGCACACTCGAGGGTCACTTTTAGAATTTCAATTTTCGGGGTGTGGGGGGGCCCCATGACCCCCTCAGATGTGTAATGTCAAAAATATCATAATATTGCCAATATGAAGCCCAAATTTAATTTTATGCATATTCTAAAAATTAATATGGATATTTTAGGCGCATTTGGAGCATTACATCTCTGAACAGAAAATATTTCACCCAAATATTGTTGTAAAAATAGCCCAAAATAGATGTAAATCAGCCCAAACCAGTACCAAATGTTGGTCTATAAGTCTGAAATTTGGCCCAAAAATTGCTTGCCACACACTAAATCTGATTGCATAGGTTTTAGGATTACATCTGATATACCAGTGGTGTCTTATGTGTCATATGTGGTCCAGGAAGGCGAAAATACAGTCACAGATGGCTGTATAAGGAAATGCTGATATATTCTCAATTAAGGTAGATTCAAGGTTGAAAACCATGTTGTTTCCTACAGGAGTCGCCCCTGAAATGAATTTTAATAGTTTGTTCTTTGAGAAATTCATATCCAGCCCAAAGTGCAGGTTCAGGGAGTGCAGTTGGCGAGGGAGTCATAAAATGCCAGATCATCCCAAAACACCCCTTAAAGTTGGTCAATCTGGCTGAAATTTTCACAGGAAACTCAGTTTATATCAAAGAATGAATTTGTATTGGGCTGGCACACTCGAGGGTCACTTTTAGAATTTCAATTTTCGGGGTGTGGGGGGGCCCCATGACCCCCTCAGATGTGTAATGTCAAAAATATCATAATATTGCCAATATGAAGCCCAAATTTAATTTTATGCATATTCTAAAAATTAATATGGATATTTTAGGCGCATTTGGAGCATTACATCTCTGAACAGAAAATATTTCACCCAAATATTGTTGTAAAAATAGCCAAAAATAGATGTAAATCAGCCCAAACCAGTACCAAATGTTGGTCTATAAGTCTGAAATTTGGCCCAAAAATTGCTTGCCACACACTAAATCTGATTGCATAGGTTTTAGGATTACATCTGATATACCAGTGGTGTCTTATGTGTCATATGTGGTCCAGGAAGGCGAAAATACAGTCACAGATGGCTGTATAAGGAAATGCTGATATATTCTCAATTAAGGTAGATTCAAGGTTGAAAACCATGTTGTTTCCTACAGGAGTCGCCCCTGAAATGAATTTTAATAGTTTGTTCTTTGAGAAATTCATATCCAGCCCAAAGTGCAGGTTCAGGGAGTGCAGTTGGCGAGGGAGTCATAAAATGCCAGATCATCCCAAAACACCCCTTAAAGTTGGTCAATCTGGCTGAAATTTTCACAGGAAACTCAGTTTATATCAAAGAATGAATTTGTATTGGGCTGGCACACTCGAGGGTCACTTTTAGAATTTGAATTTTCGGGGTGTGGGGGGGCCCCATGACCCCCTCAGATGTGTAATGTCAAAAATATCATAATATTGCCAATATGAAGCCCAAATTTAATTTTATGCATATTCTAAAAATTAATATGGATATTTTAGGCGCATTTGGAGCATTACATCTCTGAACAGAAAATATTTCACCCAAATATTGTTGTAAAAATAGCCAAAAATAGATGTAAATCAGCCCAAACCAGTACCAAATGTTGGTCTATAAGTCTGAAATTTGGCCCAAAAATTGCTTGCCACACACTAAATCTGATTGCATAGGTTTTAGGATTATATCTGATATACCAGTGGTGTCTTATGTGTCATATGTGGTCCAGGAAGGCGAAAATACAGTCACAGATGGCTGTATAAGGAAATGCTGATATATTCTCAATTAAGGTAGATTCAAGGTTGAAAACCATATTGTTTCCTACAGGAGTCGCCCCTGAAATGAATTTTAATAGTTTGTTCTTTGAGAAATTCATATCCAGCCCAAAGTGCAGGTTCAGGGAGTGCAGTTGGCCAGGGAGTCATAAAATGCCAGATCAGCCCAAAACACCCCTTAAAGTTGGTCAATCTGGCTGAAATTTTCACAGGAAACTCAGTTTATATCAAAGAATGAATTTGTATTGGGCTGGCACACTCGAGGGTCACTTTTAGAATTTAAATTTTCGGGGTGTGGGGGGGCCCCATGACCCCCTCAGATGTGTAATGTCAAAAATAACATAATATTGCCAATATGAAGCCCAAATTTAATTTTATGCATATTCTAAAAATTAATATGGATATTTTAGGCGCATTTGGAGCATTACATCTCTGAACAGAAAATATTTCACCCAAATATTGTTCCAAAAATAGATGTAAATCAGCCCAAACCAGTACCAAATGTTGGTCTATAAGTCTGAAATTTGGCCCAAAAATTGCTTGCCACACACTAAATCTGATTGCATAGGTTTTAGGATTACATCTGATATACCAGTGGTGTCTTATGTGTCATATGTGGTCCAGGAAGGCGAAAATACAGTCACAGATGGCTGTATAAGGAAATGCTGATATATTCTCAATTAAGGTAGATTCAAGGTTGAAAACCATATTGTTTCCTACAGGAGTCGCCCCTGAAATGAATTTTAATAGTTTGTTCTTTGAGAAATTCATATCCAGCCCAAAGTGCAGGTTCAGGGAGTGCAGTTGGCGAGGGAGTCATAAAATGCCAGATCAGCCCAAAACACCCCTTAAAGTTGGTCAATCTGGCTGAAATTTTCACAGGAAACTCAGTTTATATCAAAGAATGAATTTGTATTGGGCTGGCACACTCGAGGGTCACTTTTAGAATTTCAATTTTCGGGGTGTGGGGGGCCCCATGACCCCCTCAGATGTGTAATGTCAAAAATATCATAATATTGCCAATATGAAGCCCAAATTTAATTTTATGCATATTCTAAAAATTAATATGGATATTTTAGGCGCATTTGGAGCATTACATCTCTGAACAGAAAATATTTCACCCAAATATTGTTGTAAAAATAGCCCAAAATAGATGTAAATCAGCCCAAACCAGTACCAAATGTTGGTCTATAAGTCTGAAATTTGGCCCAAAAATTGCTTGCCACACACTAAATCTGATTGCATAGGTTTTAGGATTACATCTGATATACCAGTGGTGTCTTATGTGCCATATGTGGTCCAGGAAGGCGAAAATACAGTCACAGATGGCTGTATAAGGAAATGCTGATATATTCTCAATTAAGGTAGATTCAAGGTTGAAAACCATATTGTTTCCTACAGGAGTCGCCCCTGAAATGAATTTTAATAGTTTGTTCTTTGAGAAATTCATATCCAGCCCAAAGTGCAGGTTCAGGGAGTGCAGTTGGCGAGGGAGTCATAAAATGCCAGATCATCCCAAAACACCCCTTAAAGTTGGTCAATCTGGCTGAAATTTTCACAGGAAACTCAGTTTATATCAAAGAATGAATTTGTATTGGGCTGGCACACTCGAGGGTCACTTTTAGAATTTCAATTTTCGGGGTGTGGGGGGGCCCCATGACCCCCTCAGATGTGTAATGTCAAAAATATCATAATATTGCCAATATGAAGCCCAAATTTAATTTTATGCATATTCTAAAAATTAATATGGATATTTTAGGCGCATTTGGAGCATTACATCTCTGAACAGAAAATATTTCACCCAAATATTGTTGTAAAAATAGCCAAAAATAGATGTAAATCAGCCCAAACCAGTACCAAATGTTGGTCTATAAGTCTGAAATTTGGCCCAAAAATTGCTTGCCACACACTAAATCTGATTGCATAGGTTTTAGGATTACATCTGATATACCAGTGGTGTCTTATGTGTCATATGTGGTCCAGGAAGGCGAAAATACAGTCACAGATGGCTGTATAAGGAAATGCTGATATATTCTCAATTAAGGTAGATTCAAGGTTGAAAACCATGTTGTTTCCTACAGGAGTCGCCCCTGAAATGAATTTTAATAGTTTGTTCTTTGAGAAATTCATATCCAGCCCAAAGTGCAGGTTCAGGGAGTGCAGTTGGCGAGGGAGTCATAAAATGCCAGATCATCCCAAAACACCCCTTAAAGTTGGTCAATCTGGCTGAAATTTTCACAGGAAACTCAGTTTATATCAAAGAATGAATTTGTATTGGGCTGGCACACTCGAGGGTCACTTTTAGAATTTCAATTTTCGGGGTGTGGGGGGGGGGCCCATGACCGCCTCCGATGTGTAATGTCAAAAATATCATAATATTGCCAATATGAAGCCCAAATTTAATTTTATGCATATTCTAAAAATTAATATGGATATTTTAGGCGCATTTGGAGCATTACATCTCTGAACAGAAAATATTTCACCCAAATATTGTTGTAAAAATAGCCCAAAATAGATGTAAATCAGCCCAAACCAGTACCAAATGTTGGTCTATAAGTCTGAAATTTGGCGCAAAATTTGCTTGCCACACGCTAAATCTGATTGCATAGGTTTTAGGATTACATCTGATACACCAGTGGTGTCTTATGTGTCATATGTGGTCCAAGAAGGCGAAAATACAGTCACAGATGGCTGTATAAGGAAATGCTGATATATTCTCAATTAAGGTAGATTCAAGGTTGAAAACCATATTGTTTCCTACAGGAGTCGCCCCTGAAATGAATTTTAATAGTTTGTTCTTTGAGAAATTCATATCCAGCCCAAAGTGCAGGTTCAGGGAGTGCAGTTGGCGAGGGAGTCATAAAATGCCAGATCATCCCAAAACACCCCTTAAAGTTGGTCAATCTGGCTGAAATTTTCACAGGAAACTCAGTTTATATCAAAGAATGAATTTGTATTGGGCTGGCACACTCGAGGGTCACTTTTAGAATTTGAATTTTCGGGGTGTGGGGGGGCCCCATGACCCCCTCAGATGTGTAATGTCAAAAATATCATAATATTGCCAATATGAAGCCCAAATTTAATTTTATGCATATTCTAAAAATTAATATGGATATTTTAGGCGCATTTGGAGCATTACATCTCTGAACAGAAAATATTTCACCCAAATATTGTTGTCAAAATAGCCAAAAATAGATGTAAATCAGCCCAAACCAGTACCAAATGTTGGTCTATAAGTCTGAAATTTGGCCCAAAAATTGCTTGCCACACACTAAATCTGATTGCATAGGTTTTAGGATTACATCTGATATACCAGTGGTGTCTTATGTGTCATATGTGGTCCAGGAAGGCGAAAATACAGTCACAGATGGCTGTATAAGGAAATGCTGATATATTCTCAATTAAGGTAGATTCAAGGTTGAAAACCATGTTGTTTCCTACAGGAGTCGCCCCTGAAATGAATTTTAATAGTTTGTTCTTTGAGAAATTCATATCCAGCCCAAAGTGCAGGTTCAGGGAGTACAGTTGGCGAGGGAGTCATAAAATGCCAGATCATCCCAAAACACCCCTTAAAGTTGGTCAATCTGGCTGAAATTTTCACAGGAAACTCAGTTTATATCAAAGAATGAATTTGTATTGGGCTGGCACACTCGAGGGTTACTTTTAGAATTTCAATTTTCGGGGTGGGGGGGGGGGCTCATGACCCCCTCAGATGTGTAATGTCAAAAATATCATAATATTGCCAATATGAAGCCCAAATTTAATTTTATGCATATTCTAAAAATTAATATGGATATTTTAGGCGCATTTGGAGCATTACATCTCTGAACAGAAAATATTTCACCCAAATATTGTTGTAAAAATAGCCAAAAATAGATGTAAATCAGCCCAAACCAGTACCAAATGTTGGTCTATAAGTCTGAAATTTGGCCCAAAAATTGCTTGCCACACACTAAATCTGATTGCATAGGTTTTAGGATTACATCTGATATACCAGTGGTGTCTTATGTGTCATATGTGGTCCAGGAAGGCGAAAATACAGTCACAGATGGCTGTATAAGGAAATGCTGATATATTCTCAATTAAGGTAGATTCAAGGTTGAAAACCATGTTGTTTCCTACAGGAGTCGCCCCTGAAATGAATTTTAATAGTTTGTTCTTTGAGAAATTCATATCCAGCCCAAAGTGCAGGTTCAGGGAGTACAGTTGGCGAGGGAGTCATAAAATGCCAGATCATCCCAAAACACCCCTTAAAGTTGGTCAATCTGGCTGAAATTTTCACAGGAAACTCAGTTTATATCAAAGAATGAATTTGTATTGGGCTGGCACACTCGAGGGTCACTTTTAGAATTTCAATTTTCGGGGTGGGGGGGGGGGGCTCATGACCCCCTCAGATGTGTAATGTCAAAAATATCATAATATTGCCAATATGAAGCCCAAATTTAATTTTATGCATATTCTAAAAATTAATATGGATATTTTAGGCGCATTTGGAGCATTACATCTCTGAACAGAAAATATTTCACCCAAATATTGTTGTAAAAATAGCCAAAAATAGATGTAAATCAGCCCAAACCAGTACCAAATGTTGGTCTATAAGTCTGAAATTTGGCCCAAAAATTGCTTGCCACACACTAAATCTGATTGCATAGGTTTTAGGATTACATCTGATATACCAGTGGTGTCTTATGTGTCATATGTGGTCCAGGAAGGCGAAAATACAGTCACAGATGGCTGTATAAGGAAATGCTGATATATTCTCAATTAAGGTAGATTCAAGGTTGAAAACCATATTGTTTCCTACAGGAGTCGCCCCTGAAATGAATTTTAATAGTTTGTTCTTTGAGAAATTCATATCCAGCCCAAAGTGCAGGTTCAGGGAGTGCAGTTGGCGAGGGAGTCATAAAATGCCAGATCATCCCAAAACACCCCTTAAAGTTGGTCAATCTGGCTGAAATTTTCACAGGAAACTCAGTTTATATCAAAGAATGAATTTGTATTGGGCTGGCACACTCGAGGGTCACTTTTAGAATTTGAATTTTCGGGGTGTGGGGGGGCCCCATGAACCCCTCAGATGTGTAATGTCAAAAATATCATAATATTGCCAATATGAAGCCCAAATTTAATTTTATGCATATTCTAAAAATTAATATGGATATTTTAGGCGCATTTGGAGCATTACATCTCTGAACAGAAAATATTTCACCCAAATATTGTTGTAAAAATAGCCAAAAATAGATGTAAATCAGCCCAAACCAGTACCAAATGTTGGTCTATAAGTCTGAAATTTGGCCCAAAAATTGCTTGCCACACACTAAATCTGATTGCATAGGTTTTAGGATTACATCTGATATACCAGTGGTGTCTTATGTGTCATATGTGGTCCAGGAAGGCGAAAATACAGTCACAGATGGCTGTATAAGGAAATGCTGATATATTCTCAATTAAGGTAGATTCAAGGTTGAAAACCATGTTGTTTCCTACAGGAGTCGCCCCTGAAATGAATTTTAATAGTTTGTTCTTTGAGAAATTCATATCCAGCCCAAAGTGCAGGTTCAGGGAGTGCAGTTGGCGAGGGAGTCATAAAATGCCAGATCATCCCAAAACACCCCTTAAAGTTGGTCAATCTGGCTGAAATTTTCACAGGAAACTCAGTTTATATCAAAGAATGAATTTGTATTGGGCTGGCACACTCGAGGGTCACTTTTAGAATTTGAATTTTCGGGGTGTGGGGGGGCCCCATGACCCCCTCAGATGTGTAGTGTCAAAAATATCATAATATTGCCAATATGAAGCCCAAATTTAATTTTATGCATATTCTAAAAATTAATATGGATATTTTAGGCGCATTTGGAGCATTACATCTCTGAACAGAAAATATTTCACCCAAATATTGTTGTAAAAATAGCCAAAAATAGATGTAAATCAGCCCAAACCAGTACCAAATGTTGGTCTATAAGTCTGAAATTTGGCCCAAAAATTGCTTGCCACACACTAAATCTGATTGCATAGGTTTTAGGATTATATCTGATATACCAGTGGTGTCTTATGTGTCATATGTGGTCCAGGAAGGCGAAAATACAGTCACAGATGGCTGTATAAGGAAATGCTGATATATTCTCAATTAAGGTAGATTCAAGGTTGAAAACCATATTATTTCCTACAGGAGTCGCCCCTGAAATGAATTTTAATAGTTTGTTCTTTGAGAAATTCATATCCAGCCCAAAGTGCAGGTTCAGGGAGTGCAGTTGGCCAGGGAGTCATAAAATGCCAGATCAGCCCAAAACACCCCTTAAAGTTGGTCAATCTGGCTGAAATTTTCACAGGAAACTCAGTTTATATCAAAGAATGAATTTGTATTGGGCTGGCACACTCGAGGGTCACTTTTAGAATTTAAATTTTCGGGGTGTGGGGGGGCCCCATGACCCCCTCAGATGTGTAATGTCAAAAATAACATAATATTGCCAATATGAAGCCCAAATTTAATTTTATGCATATTCTAAAAATTAATATGGATATTTTAGGCGCATTTGGAGCATTACATCTCTGAACAGAAAATATTTCACCCAAATATTGTTCCAAAAATAGATGTAAATCAGCCCAAACCAGTACCAAATGTTGGTCTATAAGTCTGAAATTTGGCCCAAAAATTGCTTGCCACACACTAAATCTGATTGCATAGGTTTTAGGATTACATCTGATATACCAGTGGTGTCTTATGTGTCATATGTGGTCCAGGAAGGCGAAAATACAGTCACAGATGGCTGTATAAGGAAATGCTGATATATTCTCAATTAAGGTAGATTCAAGGTTGAAAACCATATTGTTTCCTACAGGAGTCGCCCCTGAAATGAATTTTAATAGTTTGTTCTTTGAGAAATTCATATCCAGCCCAAAGTGCAGGTTCAGGGAGTGCAGTTGGCGAGGGAGTCATAAAATGCCAGATCAGCCCAAAACACCCCTTAAAGTTGGTCAATCTGGCTGAAATTTTCACAGGAAACTCAGTTTATATCAAAGAATGAATTTGTATTGGGCTGGCACACTCGAGGGTCACTTTTAGAATTTCAATTTTCGGGGTGTGGGGGGCCCCATGACCCCCTCAGATGTGTAATGTCAAAAATATCATAATATTGCCAATATGAAGCCCAAATTTAATTTTATGCATATTCTAAAAATTAATATGGATATTTTAGGCGCATTTGGAGCATTACATCTCTGAACAGAAAATATTTCACCCAAATATTGTTGTAAAAATAGCCCAAAATAGATGTAAATCAGCCCAAACCAGTACCAAATGTTGGTCTATAAGTCTGAAATTTGGCCCAAAAATTGCTTGCCACACACTAAATCTGATTGCATAGGTTTTAGGATTACATCTGATATACCAGTGGTGTCTTATGTGTCATATGTGGTCCAGGAAGGCGAAAATACAGTCACAGATGGCTATATAAGGAAATGCTGATATATTCTCAATTAAGGTAGATTCAAGGTTGAAAACCATATTGTTTCCTACAGGAGTCGCCCCTGAAATGAATTTTAATAGTTTGTTCTTTGAGAAATTCATATCCAGCCCAAAGTGCAGGTTCAGGGAGTGCAGTTGGCGAGGGAGTCATAAAATGCCAGATCATCCCAAAACACCCCTTAAAGTTGGTCAATCTGGCTGAAATTTTCACAGGAAACTCAGTTTATATCAAAGAATGAATTTGTATTGGGCTGGCACACTCGAGGGTCACTTTTAGAATTTCAATTTTCGGGGTGTGGGTCGGCCCCATGACCCCCTCAGATGTGTAATGTCAAAAATATCATAATATTGCCAATATGAAGCCCAAATTTAATTTTATGCATATTCTAAAAATTAATATGGATATTTTAGGCGCATTTGGAGCATTACATCTCTGAACAGAAAATATTTCACCCAAATATTGTTGTAAAAATAGCCAAAAATAGATGTAAATCAGCCCAAACCAGTACCAAATGTTGGTCTATAAGTCTGAAATTTGGCCCAAAAATTGCTTGCCACACACTAAATCTGATTGCATAGGTTTTAGGATTACATCTGATATACCAGTGGTGTCTTATGTGTCATATGTGGTCCAGGAAGGCGAAAATACAGTCACAGATGGCTGTATAAGGAAATGCTGATATATTCTCAATTAAGGTAGATTCAAGGTTGAAAACCATGTTGTTTCCTACAGGAGTCGCCCCTGAAATGAATTTTAATAGTTTGTTCTTTGAGAAATTCATATCCAGCCCAAAGTGCAGGTTCAGGGAGTGCAGTTGGCGAGGGAGTCATAAAATGCCAGATCATCCCAAAACACCCCTTAAAGTTGGTCAATCTGGCTGAAATTTTCACAGGAAACTCAGTTTATATCAAAGAATGAATTTGTATTGGGCTGGCACACTCGAGGGTCACTTTTAGAATTTCAATTTTCGGGGTGTGGGGGGGGGGCCCATGACCCCCTCCGATGTGTAATGTCAAAAATATCATAATATTGCCAATATGAAGCCCAAATTTAATTTTATGCATATTCTAAAAATTAATATGGATATTTTAGGCGCATTTGGAGCATTACATCTCTGAACAGAAAATATTTCACCCAAATATTGTTGTAAAAATAGCCCAAAATAGATGTAAATCAGCCCAAACCAGTACCAAATGTTGGTCTATAAGTCTGAAATTTGGCCCAAAATTTGCTTGCCACACACTAAATCTGATTGCATAGGTTTTAGGATTACATCTGATACACCAGTGGTGTCTTATGTGTCATATGTGGTCCAAGAAGGCGAAAATACAGTCACAGATGGCTGTATAAGGAAATGCTGATATATTCTCAATTAAGGTAGATTCAAGGTTGAAAACCATATTGTTTCCTACAGGAGTCGCCCCTGAAATGAATTTTAATAGTTTGTTCTTTGAGAAATTCATATCCAGCCCAAAGTGCAGGTTCAGGGAGTGCAGTTGGCGAGGGAGTCATAAAATGCCAGATCATCCCAAAACACCCCTTAAAGTTGGTCAATCTGGCTGAAATTTTCACAGGAAACTCAGTTTATATCAAAGAATGAATTTGTATTGGGCTGGCACACTCGAGGGTCACTTTTAGAATTTCAATTTTCGGGGTGTGGGGGGGCCCCATGACCCCCTCAGATGTGTAATGTCAAAAATATCATAATATTGCCAATATGAAGCCCAAATTTAATTTTATGCATATTCTAAAAATTAATATGGATATTTTAGGCGCATTTGGAGCATTACATCTCTGAACAGAAAATATTTCACCCAAATATTGTTGTAAAAATAGCCCAAAATAGATGTAAATCAGCCCAAACCAGTACCAAATGTTGGTCTATAAGTCTGAAATTTGGCCCAAAAATTGCTTGCCACACACTAAATCTGATTGCATAGGTTTTAGGATTACATCTGATATACCAGTGGTGTCTTATGTGTCATATGTGGTCCAGGAAGGCGAAAATACAGTCACAGATGGCTGTATAAGGAAATGCTGATATATTCTCAATTAAGGTAGATTCAAGGTTGAAAACCATATTGTTTCCTACAGGAGTCGCCCCTGAAATGAATTTTAATAGTTTGTTCTTTGAGAAATTCATATCCAGCCCAAAGTGCAGGTTCAGGGAGTGCAGTTGGCGAGGGAGTCATAAAATGCCAGATCATCCCAAAACACCCCTTAAAGTTGGTCAATCTGGCTGAAATTTTCACAGGAAACTCAGTTTATATCAAAGAATGAATTTGTATTGGGCTGGCACACTCGAGGGTCACTTTTAGAATTTCAATTTTCGGGGTGTGGGGGGGCCCCATGACCCCCTCAGATGTGTAATGTCAAAAATATCATAATATTGCCAATATGAAGCCCAAATTTAATTTTATGCATATTCTAAAAATTAATATGGATATTTTAGGCGCATTTGGAGCATTACATCTCTGAACAGAAAATACTTCACCCAAATATTGTTGTAAAAATAGCCAAAAATAGATGTAAATCAGCCCAAACCAGTACCAAATGTTGGTCTATAAGTCTGAAATTTGGCCCAAAAATTGCTTGCCACACACTAAATCTGATTGCATAGGTTTTAGGATTACATCTGATATACCAGTGGTGTCTTATGTGTCATATGTGGTCCAGGAAGGCGAAAATACAGTCACAGATGGCTGTATAAGGAAATGCTGATATATTCTCAATTAAGGTAGATTCAAGGTTGAAAACCATGTTGTTTCCTACAGGAGTCGCCCCTGAAATGAATTTTAATAGTTTGTTCTTTGAGAAATTCATATCCAGCCCAAAGTGCAGGTTCAGGGAGTGCAGTTGGCGAGGGAGTCATAAAATGCCAGATCATCCCAAAACACCCCTTAAAGTTGGTCAATCTGGCTGAAATTTTCACAGGAAACTCAGTTTATATCAAAGAATGAATTTGTATTGGGCTGGCACACTCGAGGGTCACTTTTAGAATTTCAATTTTCGGGGTGTGGGGGGGCCCCATGACCCCCTCAGATGTGTAATGTCAAAAATATCATAATATTGCCAATATGAAGCCCAAATTTAATTTTATTCATATTCTAAAAATTAATATGGATATTTTAGGCGCATTTGGAGCATTACATCTCTGAACAGAAAATATTTCACCCAAATATTGTTGTAAAAATAGCCAAAAATAGATGTAAATCAGCCCAAACCAGTACCAAATGTTGGTCTATAAGTCTGAAATTTGGCCCAAAAATTGCTTGCCACACACTAAATCTGATTGCATAGGTTTTAGGATTACATCTGATATACCAGTGGTGTCTTATGTGTCATATGTGGTCCAGGAAGGCGAAAATACAGTCACAGATGGCTGTATAAGGAAATGCTGATATATTCTCAATTAAGGTAGATTCAAGGTTGAAAACCATATTGTTTCCTACAGGAGTCGCCCCTGAAATGAATTTTAATAGTTTGTTCTTTGAGAAATTCATATCCAGCCCAAAGTGCAGGTTCAGGGAGTGCAGTTGGCGAGGGAGTCATAAAATGCCAGATCAGCCCAAAACACCCCTTAAAGTTGGTCAATCTGGCTGAAATTTTCACAGGAAACTCAGTTTATATCAAAGAATGAATTTGTATTGGGTTGGCACACTCGAGGGTCACTTTTAGAATTTGAATTTTCGGGGTGTGGGGGGGCCCCATGACCCCCTCAGATGTGTAATGTCAAAAATATCATAATATTGCCAATATGAAGCCCAAATTTAATTTTATGCATATTCTAAAAATTAATATGGATATTTTAGGCGCATTTGGAGCATTACATCTCTGAACAGAAAATACTTCACCCAAATATTGTTGTAAAAATAGCCAAAAATAGATGTAAATCAGCCCAAACCAGTACCAAATGTTGGTCTATAAGTCTGAAATTTGGCCCAAAAATTGCTTGCCACACACTAAATCTGATTGCATAGGTTTTAGGATTACATCTGATATACCAGTGGTGTCTTATGTGTCATATGTGGTCCAGGAAGGCGAAAATACAGTCACAGATGGCTGTATAAGGAAATGCTGATATATTCTCAATTAAGGTAGATTCAAGGTTGAAAACCATATTGTTTCCTACAGGAGTCGCCCCTGAAATGAATTTTAATAGTTTGTTCTTTGAGAAATTCATATCCAGCCCAAAGTGCAGGTTCAGGGAGTGCAGTTGGCGAGGGAGTCATAAAATGCCAGATCAGCCCAAAACACCCCTTAAAGTTGGTCAATCTGGCTGAAATTTTCACAGGAAACTCAGTTTATATCAAAGAATGAATTTGTATTGGGTTGGCACACTCGAGGGTCACTTTTAGAATTTGAATTTTCGGGGTGTGGGGGGGCCCCATGACCCCCTCAGATGTGTAATGTCAAAAATATCATAATATTGCCAATATGAAGCCCAAATTTAATTTTATGCATATTCTAAAAATTAATATGGATATTTTAGGCGCATTTGGAGCATTACATCTCTGAACAGAAAATATTTCACCCAAATATTGTTGTAAAAATAGCCAAAAATAGATGTAAATCAGCCCAAACCAGTACCAAATGTTGGTCTATAAGTCTGAAATTTGGCCCAAAAATTGCTTGCCACACACTAAATCTGATTGCATAGGTTTTAGGATTACATCTGATATACCAGTGGTGTCGTATGTGTCATATGTGGTCCAGGAAGGCGAAAATACAGTCACAGATGGCTGTATAAGGAAATGCTGATATATTCTCAATTAAGGTAGATTCAAGGTTGAAAACCATATTGTTTCCTACAGGAGTCGCCCCTGAAATGAATTTTAATAGTTTGTTCTTTGAGAAATTCATATCCAGCCCAAAGTGCAGGTTCAGGGAGTGCAGTTGGCGAGGGAGTCATAAAATGCCAGATCATCCCAAAACACCCCTTAAAGTTGGTCAATCTGGCTGAAATTTTCACAGGAAACTCAGTTTATATCAAAGAATGAATTTGTATTGGGCTGGCACACTCGAGGGTCACTTTTAGAATTTCAATTTTCGGGGTGTGGGGGGGCCCCATGACCCCCTCAGATGTGTAATGTCAAAAATATCATAATATTGCCAATATGAAGCCCAAATTTAATTTAATGCATATTCTAAAAATTAATATGGATATTTTAGGCGCATTTGGAGCATTACATCTCTGAACAGAAAATATTGCACCCAAATATTGTTGTAAAAATAGCCAAAAATAGATGTAAATCAGCCCAAACCAGTACCAAATGTTGGTCTATAAGTCTGAAATTTGGCCCAAAAATTGCTTGCCACACACTAAATCTGATTGCATAGGTTTTAGGATTACATCTGATATACCAGTGGTGTCGTATGTGTCATATGTGGTCCAGGAAGGCGAAAATACAGTCACAGATGGCTGTATAAGGAAATGCTGATATATTCTCAATTAAGGTAGATTCAAGGTTGAAAACCATATTGTTTCCTACAGGAGTCGCCCCTGAAATGAATTTTAATAGTTTGTTCTTTGAGAAATTCATATCCAGCCCAAAGTGCAGGTTCAGGGAGTGCAGTTGGCGAGGGAGTCATAAAATGCCAGATCATCCCAAAACACCCCTTAAAGTTGGTCAATCTGGCTGAAATTTTCACAGGAAACTCAGTTTATATCAAAGAATGAATTTGTATTGGGCTGGTACACTCGAGGGTCACTTTTAGAATTTCAATTTTCGGGGTGTGGGGGGGGGGCCATCACCCCCTCAGATGTGTAATGTCAAAAATATCATAATATTGCCAATATGAAGCCCAAATTTAATTTTATGCATATTCTAAAAATTAATATGGATATTTTAGGCGCATTTGGAGCATTACATCTCTGAACAGAAAATATTTCACCCAAATATTGTTGTAAAAATAGCCAAAAATAGATGTAAATCAGCCCAAACCAGTACCAAATGTTTGTCTATAAGTCTGAAATTTTGCCCAAAAATTGCTTGCCACACACTAAATCTGATTGCATAGGTTTTAGGATTACATCTGATATACCAGTGGTGTCTTATGTGTCATATGTGGTCCAGGAAGGCGAAAATACAGTCACAGATGGCTGTATAAGGAAATGCTGATATATTCTCAATTAAGGTAGATTCAAGGTTGAAAACCATATTGTTTCCTACAGGAGTCGCCCCTGAAATGAATTTTAATAGTTTGTTCTTTGAGAAATTCGTATCCAGCCCAAAGTGCAGGTTCAGGGAGTGCAGTTGACGAGGGAGTCATAAAATGCCAGATCAGCCCAAAACACCCCTTAAAGTTGGTCAATCTGGCTGAAATTTTCACAGGAAACTCAGTTTATATCAAAGAATGAATTTGTATTGGGCTGGCACACTCGAGGGTCACTTTTAGAATTTGAATTTTCGGGGAGTGGGGGGGCCCCATGACCCCCTCAGATGTGTAATGTCAAAAATATCATAATATTGCCAATATGAAGCCCAAATTTAATTTTATGCATATTCTAAAAATTAATATGGATATTTTAGGCGCATTTGGAGCATTACATCTCTGAACAGAAAATATTGCACCCAAATATTGTTGTAAAAATAGCCAAAAATAGATGTAAATCAGCCCAAACCAGTACCAAATGTTGGTCTATAAGTCTGAAATTTGGCCCAAAAATTGCTTGCCACACACTAAATCTGATTGCATAGGTTTTAGGATTACATCTGATATACCAGTGGTGTCGTATGTGTCATATGTGGTCCAGGAAGGCGAAAATACAGTCACAGATGGCTGTATAAGGAAATGCTGATATATTCTCAATTAAGGTAGATTCAAGGTTGAAAACCATATTGTTTCCTACAGGAGTCGCCCCTGAAATGAATTTTAATAGTTTGTTCTTTGAGAAATTCATATCCAGCCCAAAGTGCAGGTTCAGGGAGTGCAGTTGGCGAGGGAGTCATAAAATGCCAGATCATCCCAAAACACCCCTTAAAGTTGGTCAATCTGGCTGAAATTTTCACAGGAAACTCAGTTTATATCAAAGAATGAATTTGTATTGGGCTGGTACACTCGAGGGTCACTTTTAGAATTTCAATTTTCGGGGTGTGGGGGGGGGCCATGACCCCCTCAGATGTGTAATGTCAAAAATATCATAATATTGCCAATATGAAGCCCAAATTTAATTTTATGCATATTCTAAAAATTAATATGGATATTTTAGGCGCATTTGGAGCATTACATCTCTGAACAGAAAATATTTCACCCAAATATTGTTGTAAAAATAGCCAAAAATAGATGTAAATCAGCCCAAACCAGTACCAAATGTTTGTCTATAAGTCTGAAATTTGGCCCAAAAATTGCTTGCCACACACTAAATCTGATTGCATAGGTTTTAGGATTACATCTGATATACCAGTGGTGTCTTATGTGTCATATGTGGTCCAGGAAGGCGAAAATACAGTCACAGATGGCTGTATAAGGAAATGCTGATATATTCTCAATTAAGGTAGATTCAAGGTTGAAAACCATATTGTTTCCTACAGGAGTCGCCCCTGAAATGAATTTTAATAGTTTGTTCTTTGAGAAATTCGTATCCAGCCCAAAGTGCAGGTTCAGGGAGTGCAGTTGGCGAGGGAGTCATAAAATGCCAGATCATCCCAAAACACCCCTTAAAGTTGGTCAATCTGGCTGAAATTTTCACAGGAAACTCAGTTTATATCAAAGAATGAATTTGTATTGGGCTGGCACACTCGAGGGTCACTTTTAGAATTTGAATTTTCGGGGTGTGGGGGGGCCCCATGACCCCCTCAGATGTGTAATGTCAAAAATATCATAATATTGCCAATATGAAGCCCAAATTTAATTTTATGCATATTCTAAAAATTAATATTTTAGGCGCATTTGGAGCATTACATCTCTGAACAGAAAATATTGCACCCAAATATTGTTGTAAAAATAGCCAAAAATAGATGTAAATCAGCCCAAACCAGTACCAAATGTTGGTCTATAAGTCTGAAATTTGGCCCAAAAATTGCTTGCCACACACTAAATCTGATTGCATAGGTTTTAGGATTACATCTGATATACCAGTGGTGTCTTATGTGTCATATGTGGTCCAGGAAGGCGAAAATACAGTCACAGATGGCTGTATAAGGAAATGCTGATATATTCTCAATTAAGGTAGATTCAAGGTTGAAAACCATGTTGTTTCCTACAGGAGTCGCCCCTGAAATGAATTTTAATAGTTTGTTCTTTGAGAAATTCATATCCAGCCCAAAGTGCAGGTTCAGGGAGTGCAGTTGGCGAGGGAGTCATAAAATGCCAGATCATCCCAAAACACCCCTTAAAGTTGGTCAATCTGGCTGAAATTTTCACAGGAAACTCAGTTTATATCAAAGAATGAATTTGTATTGGGCTGGCACACTCGAGGGTCACTTTTAGAATTTCAATTTTCGGGGTGTGGGGGGGCCCCATGACCCCCCTCAGATGTGTAATGTCAAAAATATCATAATATTGCCAATATGAAGCCCAAATTTAATTTTATGCATATTCTAAAAATTAATATGGATATTTTAGGCGCATTTGGAGCATTACATCTCTGAACAGAAAATATTTCACCCAAATATTGTTGTAAAAATAGCCAAAAATAGATGTAAATCAGCCCAAACCAGTACCAAATGTTGGTCTATAAGTCTGAAATTTGGCCCAAAAATTGCTTGCCACACACTAAATCTGATTGCATAGGTTTTAGGATTACATCTGATATACCAGTGGTGTCTTATGTGTCATATGTGGTCCAGGAAGGCGAAAATACAGTCACAGATGGCTGTATAAGGAAATGCTGATATATTCTCAATTAAGGTAGATTCAAGGTTGAAAACCATATTGTTTCCTACAGGAGTCGCCCCTGAAATGAATTTTAATAGTTTGTTCTTTGAGAAATTCATATCCAGCCCAAAGTGCAGGTTCAGGGAGTGCAGTTGGCGAGGGAGTCATAAAATGCCAGATCAGCCCAAAACACCCCTTAAAGTTGGTCAATCTGGCTGAAATTTTCACAGGAAACTCAGTTTATATCAAAGAATGAATTTGTATTGGGCTGGCACACTCGAGGGTCACTTTTAGAATTTCAATTTTCGGGGTGTGGGGGGCCCCATGACCCCCTCAGATGTGTAATGTCAAAAATATCATAATATTGCCAATATGAAGCCCAAATTTAATTTTATGCATATTCTAAAAATTAATATGGATATTTTAGGCGCATTTGGAGCATTACATCTCTGAACAGAAAATATTTCACCCAAATATTGTTGTAAAAATAGCCCAAAATAGATGTAAATCAGCCCAAACCAGTACCAAATGTTGGTCTATAAGTCTGAAATTTGGCCCAAAAATTGCTTGCCACACACTAAATCTGATTGCATAGGTTTTAGGATTACATCTGATATACCAGTGGTGTCTTATGTGTCATATGTGGTCCAGGAAGGCGAAAATACAGTCACAGATGGCTGTATAAGGAAATGCTGATATATTCTCAATTAAGGTAGATTCAAGGTTGAAAACCATATTGTTTCCTACAGGAGTCGCCCCTGAAATGAATTTTAATAGTTTGTTCTTTGAGAAATTCGTATCCAGCCCAAAGTGCAGGTTCAGGGAGTGCAGTTGGCGAGGGAGTCATAAAATGCCAGATCATCCCAAAACACCCCTTAAAGTTGGTCAATCTGGCTGAAATTTTCACAGGAAACTCAGTTTATATCAAAGAATGAATTTGTATTGGGCTGGCACACTCGAGGGTCACTTTTAGAATTTGAATTTTCGGGGTGTGGGGGGGCCCATGACCCCCTCAGATGTGTAATGTCAAAAATATCATAATATTGCCAATATGAAGCCCAAATTTAATTTTATGCATATTCTAAAAATTAATATTTTAGGCGCATTTGGAGCATTACATCTCTGAACAGAAAATATTGCACCCAAATATTGTTGTAAAAATAGCCAAAAATAGATGTAAATCAGCCCAAACCAGTACCAAATGTTGGTCTATAAGTCTGAAATTTGGCCCAAAAATTGCTTGCCACACACTAAATCTGATTGCATAGGTTTTAGGATTACATCTGATATACCAGTGGTGTCTTATGTGTCATATGTGGTCCAGGAAGGCGAAAATACAGTCACAGATGGCTGTATAAGGAAATGCTGATATATTCTCAATTAAGGTAGATTCAAGGTTGAAAACCATGTTGTTTCCTACAGGAGTCGCCCCTGAAATGAATTTTAATAGTTTGTTCTTTGAGAAATTCATATCCAGCCCAAAGTGCAGGTTCAGGGAGTGCAGTTGGCGAGGGAGTAATAAAATGCCAGATCATCCCAAAACACCCCTTAAAGTTGGTCAATCTGGCTGAAATTTTCACAGGAAACTCAGTTTATATCAAAGAATGAATTTGTATTGGGCTGGCACACTCGAGGGTCACTTTTAGAATTTCAATTTTCGGGGTGTGGGGGGGCCCCATGACCCCCCTCAGATGTGTAATGTCAAAAATATCATAATATTGCCAATATGAAGCCCAAATTTAATTTTATGCATATTCTAAAAATTAATATGGATATTTTAGGCGCATTTGGAGCATTACATCTCTGAACAGAAAATATTTCACCCAAATATTGTTGTAAAAATAGCCAAAAATAGATGTAAATCAGCCCAAACCAGTACCAAATGTTGGTCTATAAGTCTGAAATTTGGCCCAAAAATTGCTTGCCACACACTAAATCTGATTGCATAGGTTTTAGGATTACATCTGATATACCAGTGGTGTCTTATGTGTCATATGTGGTCCAGGAAGGCGAAAATACAGTCACAGATGGCTGTATAAGGAAATGCTGATATATTCTCAATTAAGGTAGATTCAAGGTTGAAAACCATATTGTTTCCTACAGGAGTCGCCCCTGAAATGAATTTTAATAGTTTGTTCTTTGAGAAATTCATATCCAGCCCAAAGTGCAGGTTCAGGGAGTGCAGTTGGCGAGGGAGTCATAAAATGCCAGATCAGCCCAAAACACCCCTTAAAGTTGGTCAATCTGGCTGAAATTTTCACAGGAAACTCAGTTTATATCAAAGAATGAATTTGTATTGGGCTGGCACACTCGAGGGTCACTTTTAGAATTTCAATTTTCGGGGTGTGGGGGGCCCTATGACCCCCTCAGATGTGAAATGTCAAAAATATCATAATATTGCCAATATGAAGCCCAAATTTAATTTTATGCATATTCTAAAAATTAATACGGATATTTTAGGCGCATTTGGAGCATTACATCTCTGAACAGAAAATATTTCACCCAAATATTGTTGTAAAAATAGCCAAAAATAGATGTAAATCAGCCCAAACCAGTACCAAATGTTGGTCTATAAGTCTGAAATTTGGCCCAAAAATTGCTTGCCACACACTAAATCTGATTGCATAGGTTTTAGGATTACATCTGATATACCAGTGGTGTCTTATGTGTCATATGTGGTCCAGGAAGGCGAAAATACAGTCACAGATGGCTGTATAAGGCAATGCTGATATATTCTCAATTAAGGTGGATTCAAGGTTGAAAACCATGTTGTTTCCTACAGGAGTCGCCCCTGAAATGAATTTTAATAGTTTGTTCTTTGAGAAATTCATATCCAGCCCAAAGTGCAGGTTCAGGGAGTGCAGTTGGCGAGGGAGTCATAAAATGCCAGATCAGCCCAAAACACCCCTTAAAGTTGGTCAATCTGGCTGAAATTTTCACAGGAAACTCAGTTTATATCAAAGAATGAATTTGTATTGGGCTGGTACACTCGAGGGTCACTTTTAGAATTTCAATTTTCGGGGTGTGGGGGGGGGGGGGGGGGGGGCATGACCCCCTCAGATGTGTAATGTCAAAAATATCATAATATTGCCAATATGAAGCCCAAATTTAATTTTATGCATATTCTAAAAATTAATATGGATATTTTAGGCGCATTTGGAGCATTACATCTCTGAACAGAAAATATTTCACCCAAATATTGTTGTAAAAATAGCCAAAAATAGATGTAAATCAGCCCAAACCAGTACCAAATGTTTGTCTATAAGTCTGAAATTTGGCCCAAAAATTGCTTGCCACACACTAAATCTGATTGCATAGGTTTTAGGATTACATCTGATATACCAGTGGTGTCTTATGTGTCATATGTGGTCCAGGAAGGCGAAAATACAGTCACAGATGGCTGTATAAGGAAATGCTGATATATTCTCAATTAAGGTAGATTCAAGGTTGAAAACCATATTGTTTCCTACAGGAGTCGCCCCTGAAATGAATTTTAATAGTTTGTTCTTTGAGAAATTCGTATCCAGCCCAAAGTGCAGGTTCAGGGAGTGCAGTTGGCGAGGGAGTCATAAAATGCCAGATCATCCCAAAACACCCCTTAAAGTTGGTCAATCTGGCTGAAATTTTCACAGGAAACTCAGTTTATATCAAAGAATGAATTTGTATTGGGCTGGCACACTCGAGGGTCACTTTTAGAATTTGAATTTTCGGGGTGTGGGGGGGCCCCATGACCCCCTCAGATGTGTAATGTCAAAAATATCATAATATTGCCAATATGAAGCCCAAATTTAATTTTATGCATATTCTAAAAATTAATATGGATATTTTAGGCGCATTTGGAGCATTACATCTCTGAACAGAAAATATTGCACCCAAATATTGTTGTAAAAATAGCCAAAAATAGATGTAAATCAGCCCAAACCAGTACCAAATGTTGGTCTATAAGTCTGAAATTTGGCCCAAAAATTGCTTGCCACACACTAAATCTGATTGCATAGGTTTTAGGATTACATCTGATATACCAGTGGTGTCTTATGTGTCATATGTGGTCCAGGAAGGCGAAAATACAGTCACAGATGGCTGTATAAGGAAATGCTGATATATTCTCAATTAAGGTAGATTCAAGGTTGAAAACCATGTTGTTTCCTACAGGAGTCGCCCCTGAAATGAATTTTAATAGTTTGTTCTTTGAGAAATTCATATCCAGCCCAAAGTGCAGGTTCAGGGAGTGCAGTTGGCGAGGGAGTCATAAAATGCCAGATCATCCCAAAACACCCCTTAAAGTTGGTCAATCTGGCTGAAATTTTCACAGGAAACTCAGTTTATATCAAAGAATGAATTTGTATTGGGCTGGCACACTCGAGGGTCACTTTTAGAATTTCAATTTTCGGGGTGTGGGGGGGCCCCATGACCCCCTCAGATGTGTAATGTCAAAAATATCATAATATTGCCAATATGAAGCCCAAATTTAATTTTATGCATATTCTAAAAATTAATATGGATATTTTAGGCGCATTTGGAGCATTACATCTCTGAACAGAAAATATTTCACCCAAATATTGTTGTAAAAATAGCCAAAAATAGATGTAAATCAGCCCAAACCAGTACCAAATGTTGGTCTATAAGTCTGAAATTTGGCCCAAAAATTGCTTGCCACACACTAAATCTGATTGCATAGGTTTTAGGATTACATCTGATATACCAGTGGTGTCTTATGTGTCATATGTGGTCCAGGAAGGCGAAAATACAGTCACAGATGGCTGTATAAGGAAATGCTGATATATTCTCAATTAAGGTAGATTCAAGGTTGAAAACCATGTTGTTTCCTACAGGAGTCGCCCCTGAAATGAATTTTAATAGTTTGTTCTTTGAGAAATTCATATCCAGCCCAAAGTGCAGGTTCAGGGAGTGCAGTTGGCGAGGGAGTCATAAAATGCCAGATCATCCCAAAACACCCCTTAAAGTTGGTCAATCTGGCTGAAATTTTCACAGGAAACTCAGTTTATATCAAAGAATGAATTTGTATTGGGCTGGCACACTCGAGGGTCACTTTTAGAATTTCAATTTTCGGGGTGTGGGGGGGCCCCATGACCCCCTCAGATGTGTAATGTCAAAAATATCATAATATTGCCAATATGAAGCCCAAATTTAATTTTATGCATATTCTAAAAATTAATATGGATATTTTAGGCGCATTTGGAGCATTACATCTCTGAACAGAAAATATTTCACCCAAATATTGTTGTAAAAATAGCCAAAAATAGATGTAAATCAGCCCAAACCAGTACCAAATGTTGGTCTATAAGTCTGAAATTTGGCCCAAAAATTGCTTGCCACACACTAAATCTGATTGCATAGGTTTTAGGATTACATCTGATATACCAGTGGTGTCTTATGTGTCATATGTGGTCCAGGAAGGCGAAAATACAGTCACAGATGGCTGTATAAGGAAATGCTGATATATTCTCAATTAAGGTAGATTCAAGGTTGAAAACCATGTTGTTTCCTACAGGAGTCGCCCCTGAAATGAATTTTAATAGTTTGTTCTTTGAGAAATTCATATCCAGCCCAAAGTGCAGGTTCAGGGAGTGCAGTTGGCGAGGGAGTCATAAAATGCCAGATCATCCCAAAACACCCCTTAAAGTTGGTCAATCTGGCTGAAATTTTCACAGGAAACTCAGTTTATATCAAAGAATGAATTTGTATTGGGCTGGCACACTCGAGGGTCACTTTTAGAATTTCAATTTTCGGGGTGTGGGGGGGCCCCATGACCCCCTCAGATGTGTAATGTCAAAAATATCATAATATTGCCAATATGAAGCCCAAATTTAATTTTATGCATATTCTAAAAATTAATATGGATATTTTAGGCGCATTTGGAGCATTACATCTCTGAACAGAAAATATTTCACCCAAATATTGTTGTAAAAATAGCCCAAAATAGATGTAAATCAGCCCAAACCAGTACCAAATGTTGGTCTATAAGTCTGAAATTTGGCCCAAAAATTGCTTGCCACACACTAAATCTGATTGCATAGGTTTTAGGATTACATCTGATATACCAGTGGTGTCTTATGTGTCATATGTGGTCCAGGAAGGCGAAAATACAGTCACAGATGGCTGTATAAGGAAATGCTGATATATTCTCAATTAAGGTAGATTCAAGGTTGAAAACCATATTGTTTCCTACAGGAGTCGCCCCTGAAATGAATTTTAATAGTTTGTTCTTTGAGAAATTCATATCCAGCCCAAAGTGCAGGTTCAGGGAGTGCAGTTGGCGAGGGAGTCATAAAATGCCAGATCAGCCCAAAACACCCCTTAAAGTTGGTCAATCTGGCTGAAATTTTCACAGGAAACTCAGTTTATATCAAAGAATGAATTTGTATTGGGCTGGCACACTCGAGGGTCACTTTTAGAATTTCAATTTTCGGGGTGTGGGGGGCCCCATGACCCCCTCAGATGTGAAATGTCAAAAATATCATAATATTGCCAATATGAAGCACAAATTTAATTTTATGCATATTCTAAAAATTAATACGGATATTTTAGGCGCATTTGGAGCATTACATCTCTGAACAGAAAATATTTCACCCAAATATTGTTGTAAAAATAGCCAAAAATAGATGTAAATCAGCCCAAACCAGTACCAAATGTTGGTCTATAAGTCTGAAATTTGGCCCAAAAATTGCTTGCCACACACTAAATCTGATTGCATAGGTTTTAGGATTACATCTGATATACCAGTGGTGTCTTATGTGTCATATGTGGTCCAGGAAGGCGAAAATACAGTCACAGATGGCTGTATAAGGAAATGCTGATATATTCTCAATTAAGGTAGATTCAAGGTTGAAAACCATGTTGTTTCCTATAGGAGTCGCCCCTGAAATGAATTTTAATAGTTTGTTCTTTGAGAAATTCATATCCAGCCCAAAGTGCAGGTTCAGGGAGTGCAGTTGGCGAGGGAGTCATAAAATGCCAGATCAGCCCAAAACACCCCTTAAAGTTGGTCAATCTGGCTGAAATTTTCACAGGAAACTCAGTTTATATCAAAGAATGAATTTGTATTGGGCTGGCACACTCGAGGGTCACTTTTAGAATTTCAATTTTCGGGGTGTGGCGGGGCCCCATGACCCCCTCAGATGTGTAATGTCAAAAATATCATAATATTGCCAATATGAAGCCCAAATTTAATTTTATGCATATTCTAAAAATTAATACGGATATTTTAGGCGCATTTGGAGCATTACATCTCTGAACAGAAAATATTTCACCCAAATATTGTTGTAAAAATAGCCAAAAATAGATGTAAATCAGCCCAAACCAGTACCAAATGTTGGTCTATAAGTCTGAAATTTGGCCCAAAAATTGCTTGCCACACACTAAATCTGATTGCATAGGTTTTAGGATTACATCTGATATACCAGTGGTGTCTTATGTGTCATATGTGGTCCAGGAAGGCGAAAATACAGTCACAGATGGCTGTATAAGGCAATGCTGATATATTCTCAATTAAGGTGGATTCAAGGTTGAAAACCATGTTGTTTCCTACAGGAGTCGCCCCTGAAATGAATTTTAATAGTTTGTTCTTTGAGAAATTCATATCCAGCCCAAAGTGCAGGTTCAGGGAGTGCAGTTGGCGAGGGAGTCATAAAATGCCAGATCAGCCCAAAACACCCCTTAAAGTTGGTCAATCTGGCTGAAATTTTCACAGGAAACTCAGTTTATATCAAAGAATGAATTTGTATTGGGCTGGTACACTCGAGGGTCACTTTTAGAATTTCAATTTTCGGGGTGTGGGGGGGGGGGGCCATGACCCCCTCAGATGTGTAATGTCAAAAATATCATAATATTGCCAATATGAAGCCCAAATTTAATTTTATGCATATTCTAAAAATTAATATGGATATTTTAGGCGCATTTGGAGCATTACATCTCTGAACAGAAAATATTTCACCCAAATATTGTTGTAAAAATAGCCAAAAATAGATGTAAATCAGCCCAAACCAGTACCAAATGTTTGTCTATAAGTCTGAAATTTGGCCCAAAAATTGCTTGCCACACACTAAATCTGATTGCATAGGTTTTAGGATTACATCTGATATACCAGTGGTGTCTTATGTGTCATATGTGGTCCAGGAAGGCGAAAATACAGTCACAGATGGCTGTATAAGGAAATGCTGATATATTCTCAATTAAGGTAGATTCAAGGTTGAAAACCATATTGTTTCCTACAGGAGTCGCCCCTGAAATGAATTTTAATAGTTTGTTCTTTGAGAAATTCGTATCCAGCCCAAAGTGCAGGTTCAGGGAGTGCAGTTGGCGAGGGAGTCATAAAATGCCAGATCATCCCAAAACACCCCTTAAAGTTGGTCAATCTGGCTGAAATTTTCACAGGAAACTCAGTTTATATCAAAGAATGAATTTGTATTGGGCTGGCACACTCGAGGGTCACTTTTAGAATTTGAATTTTCGGGGTGTGGGGGGGCCCCATGACCCCCTCAGATGTGTAATGTCAAAAATATCATAATATTGCCAATATGAAGCCCAAATTTAATTTTATGCATATTCTAAAAATTAATATGGATATTTTAGGCGCATTTGGAGCATTACATCTCTGAACAGAAAATATTGCACCCAAATATTGTTGTAAAAATAGCCAAAAATAGATGTAAATCAGCCCAAACCAGTACCAAATGTTGGTCTATAAGTCTGAAATTTGGCCCAAAAATTGCTTGCCACACACTAAATCTGATTGCATAGGTTTTAGGATTACATCTGATATACCAGTGGTGTCTTATGTGTCATATGTGGTCCAGGAAGGCGAAAATACAGTCACAGATGGCTGTATAAGGAAATGCTGATATATTCTCAATTAAGGTAGATTCAAGGTTGAAAACCATGTTGTTTCCTACAGGAGTCGCCCCTGAAATGAATTTTAATAGTTTGTTCTTTGAGAAATTCATATCCAGCCCAAAGTGCAGGTTCAGGGAGTGCAGTTGGCGAGGGAGTCATAAAATGCCAGATCATCCCAAAACACCCCTTAAAGTTGGTCAATCTGGCTGAAATTTTCACAGGAAACTCAGTTTATATCAAAGAATGAATTTGTATTGGGCTGGCACACTCGAGGGTCACTTTTAGAATTTCAATTTTCGGGGTGTGGGGGGGCCCCATGACCCCCTCAGATGTGTAATGTCAAAAATATCATAATATTGCCAATATGAAGCCCAAATTTAATTTTATGCATATTCTAAAAATTAATATGGATATTTTAGGCGCATTTGGAGCATTACATCTCTGAACAGAAAATATTTCACCCAAATATTGTTGTAAAAATAGCCAAAAATAGATGTAAATCAGCCCAAACCAGTACCAAATGTTGGTCTATAAGTCTGAAATTTGGCCCAAAAATTGCTTGCCACACACTAAATCTGATTGCATAGGTTTTAGGATTACATCTGATATACCAGTGGTGTCTTATGTGTCATATGTGGTCCAGGAAGGCGAAAATACAGTCACAGATGGCTGTATAAGGAAATGCTGATATATTCTCAATTAAGGTAGATTCAAGGTTGAAAACCATATTGTTTCCTACAGGAGTCGCCCCTGAAATGAATTTTAATAGTTTGTTCTTTGAGAAATTCATATCCAGCCCAAAGTGCAGGTTCAGGGAGTGCAGTTGGCGAGGGAGTCATAAAATGCCAGATCAGCCCAAAACACCCCTTAAAGTTGGTCAATCTGGCTGAAATTTTCACAGGAAACTCAGTTTATATCAAAGAATGAATTTGTATTGGGCTGGCACACTCGAGGGTCACTTTTAGAATTTCAATTTTCGGGGTGTGGGGGGCCCCATGACCCCCTCAGATGTGAAATGTCAAAAATATCATAATATTGCCAATATGAAGCCCAAATTTAATTTTATGCATATTCTAAAAATTAATACGGATATTTTAGGCGCATTTGGAGCATTACATCTCTGAACAGAAAATATTTCACCCAAATATTGTTGTAAAAATAGCCAAAAATAGATGTAAATCAGCCCAAACCAGTACCAAATGTTGGTCTATAAGTCTGAAATTTGGCCCAAAAATTGCTTGCCACACACTAAATCTGATTGCATAGGTTTTAGGATTACATCTGATATACCAGTGGTGTCTTATGTGTCATATGTGGTCCAGGAAGGCGAAAATACAGTCACAGATGGCTGTATAAGGAAATGCTGATATATTCTCAATTAAGGTAGATTCAAGGTTGAAAACCATGTTGTTTCCTACAGGAGTCGCCCCTGAAATGAATTTTAATAGTTTGTTCTTTGAGAAATTCATATCCAGCCCAAAGTGCAGGTTCAGGGAGTGCAGTTGGCGAGGGAGTCATAAAATGCCAGATCATCCCAAAACACCCCTTAAAGTTGGTCAATCTGGCTGAAATTTTCACAGGAAACTCAGTTTATATCAAAGAATGAATTTGTATTGGGCTGGCACACTCGAGGGTCACTTTTAGAATTTGAATTTTCGGGGTGTGGGGGGGCCCCATGACCCCCTCAGATGTGTAATGTCAAAAATATCATAATATTGCCAATATGAAGCCCAAATTTAATTTTATGCATATTCTAAAAATTAATATGGATATTTTAGGCGCATTTGGAGCATTACATCTCTGAACAGAAAATATTGCACCCAAATATTGTTGTAAAAATAGCCAAAAATAGATGTAAATCAGCCCAAACCAGTACCAAATGTTGGTCTATAAGTCTGAAATTTGGCCCAAAAATTGCTTGCCACACACTAAATCTGATTGCATAGGTTTTAGGATTACATCTGATATACCAGTGGTGTCTTATGTGTCATATGTGGTCCAGGAAGGCGAAAATACAGTCACAGATGGCTGTATAAGGAAATGCTGATATATTCTCAATTAAGGTAGATTCAAGGTTGAAAACCATGTTGTTTCCTACAGGAGTCGCCCCTGAAATGAATTTTAATAGTTTGTTCTTTGAGAAATTCATATCCAGCCCAAAGTGCAGGTTCAGGGAGTGCAGTTGGCGAGGGAGTCATAAAATGCCAGATCATCCCAAAACACCCCTTAAAGTTGGTCAATCTGGCTGAAATTTTCACAGGAAACTCAGTTTATATCAAAGAATGAATTTGTATTGGGCTGGCACACTCGAGGGTCACTTTTAGAATTTCAATTTTCGGGGTGTGGGGGGGCCCCATGACCCCCTCAGATGTGTAATGTCAAAAATATCATAATATTGCCAATATGAAGCCCAAATTTAATTTTATGCATATTCTAAAAATTAATATGGATATTTTAGGCGCATTTGGAGCATTACATCTCTGAACAGAAAATATTTCACCCAAATATTGTTGTAAAAATAGCCAAAAATAGATGTAAATCAGCCCAAACCAGTACCAAATGTTGGTCTATAAGTCTGAAATTTGGCCCAAAAATTGCTTGCCACACACTAAATCTGATTGCATAGGTTTTAGGATTACATCTGATATACCAGTGGTGTCTTATGTGTCATATGTGGTCCAGGAAGGCGAAAATACAGTCACAGATGGCTGTATAAGGAAATGCTGATATATTCTCAATTAAGGTAGATTCAAGGTTGAAAACCATATTGTTTCCTACAGGAGTCGCCCCTGAAATGAATTTTAATAGTTTGTTCTTTGAGAAATTCATATCCAGCCCAAAGTGCAGGTTCAGGGAGTGCAGTTGGCGAGGGAGTCATAAAATGCCAGATCAGCCCAAAACACCCCTTAAAGTTGGTCAATCTGGCTGAAATTTTCACAGGAAACTCAGTTTATATCAAAGAATGAATTTGTATTGGGCTGGCACACTCGAGGGTCACTTTTAGAATTTCAATTTTCGGGGTGTGGGGGGCCCCATGACCCCCTCAGATGTGAAATGTCAAAAATATCATAATATTGCCAATATGAAGCCCAAATTTAATTTTATGCATATTCTAAAAATTAATACGGATATTTTAGGCGCATTTGGAGCATTACATCTCTGAACAGAAAATATTTCACCCAAATATTGTTGTAAAAATAGCCAAAAATAGATGTAAATCAGCCCAAACCAGTACCAAATGTTGGTCTATAAGTCTGAAATTTGGCCCAAAAATTGCTTGCCACACACTAAATCTGATTGCATAGGTTTTAGGATTACATCTGATATACCAGTGGTGTCTTATGTGTCATATGTGGTCCAGGAAGGCGAAAATACAGTCACAGATGGCTGTATAAGGAAATGCTGATATATTCTCAATTAAGGTAGATTCAAGGTTGAAAACCATGTTGTTTCCTATAGGAGTCGCCCCTGAAATGAATTTTAATAGTTTGTTCTTTGAGAAATTCATATCCAGCCCAAAGTGCAGGTTCAGGGAGTGCAGTTGGCGAGGGAGTCATAAAATGCCAGATCAGCCCAAAACACCCCTTAAAGTTGGTCAATCTGGCTGAAATTTTCACAGGAAACTCAGTTTATATCAAAGAATGAATTTGTATTGGGCTGGCACACTCGAGGGTCACTTTTAGAATTTCAATTTTCGGGGTGTGGCGGGGCCCCATGACCCCCTCAGATGTGTAATGTCAAAAATATCATAATATTGCCAATATGAAGCCCAAATTTAATTTTATGCATATTCTAAAAATTAATATGGATATTTTAGGCGCATTTGGAGCATTACATCTCTGAACAGAAAATATTTCACCCAAATATTGTTGTAAAAATAGCCCAAAATAGATGTAAATCAGCCCAAACCAGTACCAAATGTTGGTCTATAAGTCTGAAATTTGGCCCAAAAATTGCTTGCCACACACTAAATCTGATTGCATAGGTTTTAGGATTACATCTGATATACCAGTGGTGTCTTATGTGTCATATCTGGTCCAGGAAGGCGAAAATACAGTCACAGATGGCTGTATAAGGAAATGCTGATATATTCTCAATTAAGGTAGATTCAAGGTTGAAAACCATGTTGTTTCCTACAGGAGTCGCCCCTGAAATGAATTTTAATAGTTTGTTCTTTGAGAAATTCATATCCAGCCCAAAGTGCAGGTTCAGGGAGTGCAGTTGGCGAGGGAGTCATAAAATGCCAGATCAGCCCAAAACACCCCTTAAAGTTGGTCAATCTGGCTGAAATTTTCACAGGAAACTCAGTTTATATCAAAGAATGAATTTGTATTGGGCTGGCACACTCGAGGGTCACTTTTAGAATTTCAATTTTCGGGGTGTGGGGGGGCCCCATGACCCCCTCAGATGTGTAATGTCAAAAATATCATAATATTGCCAATATGAAGCCCAAATTTAATTTTATGCATATTCTAAAAATTAATATGGATATTTTAGGCGCATTTGGAGCATTACATCTCTGAACAGAAAATATTTCACCCAAATATTGTTGTAAAAATAGCCAAAAATAGATGTAAATCAGCCCAAACCAGTACCAAATGTTGGTCTATAAGTCTGAAATTTGGCCCAAAAATTGCTTGCCACACACTAAATCTGATTGCATAGGTTTTAGGATTACATCTGATATACCAGTGGTGTCTTATGTGTCATATGTGGTCCAGGAAGGCGAAAATACAGTCACAGATGGCTGTATAAGGAAATGCTGATATATTCTCAATTAAGGTAGATTCAAGGTTGAAAACCATATTGTTTCCTACAGGAGTCGCCCCTGAAATGAATTTTAATAGTTTGTTCTTTGAGAAATTCATATCCAGCCCAAAGTGCAGGTTCAGGGAGTGCAGTTGGCGAGGGAGTCATAAAATGCCAGATCATCCCAAAACACCCCTTAAAGTTGGTCAATCTGGCTGAAATTTTCACAGGAAACTCAGTTTATATCAAAGAATGAATTTGTATTGGGCTGGCACACTCGAGGGTCACTTTTAGAATTTCAATTTTCGGGGTGTGGGGGGGCCCCATGACCCCCTCAGATGTGTAATGTCAAAAATATCATAATATTGCCAATATGAAGCCCAAATTTAATTTTATGCATATTCTAAAAATTAATATGGATATTTTAGGCGCATTTGGAGCATTACATCTCTGAACAGAAAATATTTCACCCAAATATTGTTGTAAAAATAGCCAAAAATAGATGTAAATCAGCCCAAACCAGTACCAAATGTTGGTCTATAAGTCTGAAATTTGGCCCAAAAATTGCTTGCCACACACTAAATCTGATTGCATAGGTTTTAGGATTACATCTGATATACCAGTGGTGTCTTATGTGTCATATGTGGTCCAGGAAGGCGAAAATACAGTCACAGATGGCTGTATAAGGAAATGCTGATATATTCTCAATTAAGGTAGATTCAAGGTTGAAAACCATGTTGTTTCCTATAGGAGTCGCCCCTGAAATGAATTTTAATAGTTTGTTCTTTGAGAAATTCATATCCAGCCCAAAGTGCAGGTTCAGGGAGTGCAGTTGGCGAGGGAGTCATAAAATGCCAGATCAGCCCAAAACACCCCTTAAAGTTGGTCAATCTGGCTGAAATTTTCACAGGAAACTCAGTTTATATCAAAGAATGAATTTGTATTGGGCTGGCACACTCGAGGGTCACTTTTAGAATTTCAATTTTCGGGGTGTGGCGGGGCCCCATGACCCCCTCAGATGTGTAATGTCAAAAATATCATAATATTGCCAATATGAAGCCCAAATTTAATTTTATGCATATTCTAAAAATTAATATGGATATTTTAGGCGCATTTGGAGCATTACATCTCTGAACAGAAAATATTTCACCCAAATATTGTTGTAAAAATAGCCCAAAATAGATGTAAATCAGCCCAAACCAGTACCAAATGTTGGTCTATAAGTCTGAAATTTGGCCCAAAAATTGCTTGCCACACACTAAATCTGATTGCATAGGTTTTAGGATTACATCTGATATACCAGTGGTGTCTTATGTGTCATATGTGGTCCAGGAAGGCGAAAATACAGTCACAGATGGCTGTATAAGGAAATGCTGATATATTCTCAATTAAGGTAGATTCAAGGTTGAAAACCATGTTGTTTCCTACAGGAGTCGCCCCTGAAATGAATTTTAATAGTTTGTTCTTTGAGAAATTCATATCCAGCCCAAAGTGCAGGTTCAGGGAGTGCAGTTGGCGAGGGAGTCATAAAATGCCAGATCAGCCCAAAACACCCCTTAAAGTTGGTCAATCTGGCTGAAATTTTCACAGGAAACTCAGTTTATATCAAAGAATGAATTTGTATTGGGCTGGCACACTCGAGGGTCACTTTTAGAATTTCAATTTTCGGGGTGTGGGGGGGCCCCATGACCCCCTCAGATGTGTAATGTCAAAAATATCATAATATTGCCAATATGAAGCCCAAATTTAATTTTATGCATATTCTAAAAATTAATATGGATATTTTAGGCGCATTTGGAGCATTACATCTCTGAACAGAAAATATTTCACCCAAATATTGTTGTAAAAATAGCCAAAAATAGATGTAAATCAGCCCAAACCAGTACCAAATGTTGGTCTATAAGTCTGAAATTTGGCCCAAAAATTGCTTGCCACACACTAAATCTGATTGCATAGGTTTTAGGATTACATCTGATATACCAGTGGTGTCTTATGTGTCATATGTGGTCCAGGAAGGCGAAAATACAGTCACAGATGGCTGTATAAGGAAATGCTGATATATTCTCAATTAAGGTAGATTCAAGGTTGAAAACCATATTGTTTCCTACAGGAGTCGCCCCTGAAATGAATTTTAATAGTTTGTTCTTTGAGAAATTCATATCCAGCCCAAAGTGCAGGTTCAGGGAGTGCAGTTGGCGAGGGAGTCATAAAATGCCAGATCAGCCCAAAACACCCCTTAAAGTTGGTCAATCTGGCTGAAATTTTCACAGGAAACTCAGTTTATATCAAAGAATGAATTTGTATTGGGCTGGCACACTCGAGGGTCACTTTTAGAATTTCAATTTTCGGGGTGTGGGGGGGCCCCATGACCCCCTCAGATGTGTAATGTCAAAAATATCATAATATTGCCAATATGAAGCCCAAATTTAATTTTATGCATATTCTAAAAATTAATATGGATATTTTAGGCGCATTTGGAGCATTACATCTCTGAACAGAAAATATTTCACCCAAATATTGTTGTAAAAATAGCCAAAAATAGATGTAAATCAGCCCAAACCAGTACCAAATGTTGGTCTATAAGTCTGAAATTTGGCCCAAAAATTGCTTGCCACACACTAAATCTGATTGCATAGGTTTTAGGATTACATCTGATATACCAGTGGTGTCTTATGTGTCATATGTGGTCCAGGAAGGCGAAAATACAGTCACAGATGGCTGTATAAGGAAATGCTGATATATTCTCAATTAAGGTAGATTCAAGGTTGAAAACCATGTTGTTTCCTATAGGAGTCGCCCCTGAAATGAATTTTAATAGTTTGTTCTTTGAGAAATTCATATCCAGCCCAAAGTGCAGGTTCAGGGAGTGCAGTTGGCGAGGGAGTCATAAAATGCCAGATCAGCCCAAAACACCCCTTAAAGTTGGTCAATCTGGCTGAAATTTTCACAGGAAACTCAGTTTATATCAAAGAATGAATTTGTATTGGGCTGGCACACTCGAGGGTCACTTTTAGAATTTCAATTTTCGGGGTGTGGCGGGGCCCCATGACCCCCTCAGATGTGTAATGTCAAAAATATCATAATATTGCCAATATGAAGCCCAAATTTAATTTTATGCATATTCTAAAAATTAATATGGATATTTTAGGCGCATTTGGAGCATTACATCTCTGAACAGAAAATATTTCACCCAAATATTGTTGTAAAAATAGCCCAAAATAGATGTAAATCAGCCCAAACCAGTACCAAATGTTGGTCTATAAGTCTGAAATTTGGCCCAAAAATTGCTTGCCACACACTAAATCTGATTGCATAGGTTTTAGGATTACATCTGATATACCAGTGGTGTCTTATGTGTCATATGTGGTCCAGGAAGGCGAAAATACAGTCACAGATGGCTGTATAAGGAAATGCTGATATATTCTCAATTAAGGTAGATTCAAGGTTGAAAACCATGTTGTTTCCTACAGGAGTCGCCCCTGAAATGAATTTTAATAGTTTGTTCTTTGAGAAATTCATATCCAGCCCAAAGTGCAGGTTCAGGGAGTGCAGTTGGCGAGGGAGTCATAAAATGCCAGATCAGCCCAAAACACCCCTTAAAGTTGGTCAATCTGGCTGAAATTTTCACAGGAAACTCAGTTTATATCAAAGAATGAATTTGTATTGGGCTGGCACACTCGAGGGTCACTTTTAGAATTTCAATTTTCGGGGTGTGGGGGGGCCCCATGACCCCCTCAGATGTGTAATGTCAAAAATATCATAATATTGCCAATATGAAGCCCAAATTTAATTTTATGCATATTCTAAAAATTAATATGGATATTTTAGGCGCATTTGGAGCATTACATCTCTGAACAGAAAATATTTCACCCAAATATTGTTGTAAAAATAGCCAAAAATAGATGTAAATCAGCCCAAACCAGTACCAAATGTTGGTCTATAAGTCTGAAATTTGGCCCAAAAATTGCTTGCCACACACTAAATCTGATTGCATAGGTTTTAGGATTACATCTGATATACCAGTGGTGTCTTATGTGTCATATGTGGTCCAGGAAGGCGAAAATACAGTCACAGATGGCTGTATAAGGAAATGCTGATATATTCTCAATTAAGGTAGATTCAAGGTTGAAAACCATATTGTTTCCTACAGGAGTCGCCCCTGAAATGAATTTTAATAGTTTGTTCTTTGAGAAATTCATATCCAGCCCAAAGTGCAGGTTCAGGGAGTGCAGTTGGCGAGGGAGTCATAAAATGCCAGATCATCCCAAAACACCCCTTAAAGTTGGTCAATCTGGCTGAAATTTTCACAGGAAACTCAGTTTATATCAAAGAATGAATTTGTATTGGGCTGGCACACTCGAGGGTCACTTTTAGAATTTCAATTTTCGGGGTGTGGGGGGGCCCCATGACCCCCTCAGATGTGTAATGTCAAAAATATCATAATATTGCCAATATGAAGCCCAAATTTAATTTTATGCATATTCTAAAAATTAATATGGATATTTTAGGCGCATTTGGAGCATTACATCTCTGAACAGAAAATATTTCACCCAAATATTGTTGTAAAAATAGCCAAAAATAGATGTAAATCAGCCCAAACCAGTACCAAATGTTGGTCTATAAGTCTGAAATTTGGCCCAAAAATTGCTTGCCACACACTAAATCTGATTGCATAGGTTTTAGGATTACATCTGATATACCAGTGGTGTCTTATGTGTCATATGTGGTCCAGGAAGGCGAAAATACAGTCACAGATGGCTGTATAAGGAAATGCTGATATATTCTCAATTAAGGTAGATTCAAGGTTGAAAACCATGTTGTTTCCTACAGGAGTCGCCCCTGAAATGAATTTTAATAGTTTGTTCTTTGAGAAATTCATATCCAGCCCAAAGTGCAGGTTCAGGGAGTGCAGTTGGCGAGGGAGTCATAAAATGCCAGATCAGCCCAAAACACCCCTTAAAGTTGGTCAATCTGGCTGAAATTTTCACAGGAAACTCAGTTTATATCAAAGAATGAATTTGTATTGGGCTGGCACACTCGAGGGTCACTTTTAGAATTTCAATTTTCGGGGTGTGGGGGGTCCCCATGACCCCCTCAGATGTGTAATGTCAAAAATATCATAATATTGCCAATATGAAGCCCAAATTTAATTTTATGCATATTCTAAAAATTAATATGGATATTTTAGGCGCATTTGGAGCATTACATCTCTGAACAGAAAATATTTCACCCAAATATTGTTGTAAAAATAGCCAAAAATAGATGTAAATCAGCCCAAACCAGTACCAAATGTTTGTCTATAAGTCTGAAATTTGGCCCAAAAATTACTTGCCACACACTAAATCTGATTGCATAGGTTTTAGGATTACATCTGATATACCAGTGGTGTCTTATGTGTCATATGTGGTCCAGGAAGGCGAAAATACAGTCACAGATGGCTGTATAAGGAAATGCTGATATATTCTCAATTAAGGTAGATTCAAGGTTGAAAACCATATTGTTTCCTACAGGAGTCGCCCCTGAAATGAATTTTAATAGTTTGTTCTTTGAGAAATTCGTATCCAGCCCAAAGTGCAGGTTCAGGGAGTGCAGTTGGCGAGGGAGTCATAAAATGCCAGATCATCCCAAAACACCCCTTAAAGTTGGTCAATCTGGCTGAAATTTTCACAGGAAACTCAGTTTATATCAAAGAATGAATTTGTATTGGGCTGGCACACTCGAGGGTCACTTTTAGAATTTGAATTTTCGGGGTGTGGGGGGGCCCCATGACCCCCTCAGATGTGTAATGTCAAAAATATCATAATATTGCCAATATGAAGCCCAAATTTAATTTTATGCATATTCTAAAAATTAATATGGATATTTTAGGCGCATTTGGAACATTACATCTCTGAACAGAAAATATTTCACCCAAATATTGTTGTAAAAATAGCCAAAAATAGATGTAAATCAGCCCAAACCAGTACCAAATGTTTGTCTATAAGTCTGAAATTTGGCCCAAAAATTGCTTGCCACACACTAAATCTGATTGCATAGGTTTTAGGATTACATCTGATATACCAGTGGTGTCTTATGTGTCATATGTGGTCCAGGAAGGCGAAAATACAGTCACAGATGGCTGTATAAGGAAATGCTGATATATTCTCAATTAAGGTAGATTCAAGGTTGAAAACCATATTGTTTCCTACAGGAGTCGCCCCTGAAATGAATTTTAATAGTTTGTTCTTTGAGAAATTCGTATCCAGCCCAAAGTGCAGGTTCAGGGAGTGCAGTTGGCGAGGGAGTTATAAAATGCCAGATCATCCCAAAACACCCCTTAAAGTTGGTCAATCTGGCTGAAATTTTCACAGGAAACTCAGTTTATATCAAAGAATGAATTTGTATTGGGCTGGCACACTCGAGGGTCACTTTTAGAATTTCAATTTTCGGGGTGTGGCGGGGCCCCATGACCCCCTCAGATGTGTAATGTCAAAAATATCATAATATTGCCAATATGAAGCCCAAATTTAATTTTATGCATATTCTAAAAATTAATATGGATATTTTAGGCGCATTTGGAGCATTACATCTCTGAACAGAAAATATTGCACCCAAATATTGTTGTAAAAATAGCCAAAAATAGATGTAAATCAGCCCAAACCAGTACCAAATGTTGGTCTATAAGTCTGAAATTTGGCCCAAAAATTGCTTGCCACACACTAAATCTGATTGCATAGGTTTTAGGATTACATCTGATATACCAGTGGTGTCTTATGTGTCATATGTGGTCCAGGAAGGCGAAAATACAGTCACAGATGGCTGTATAAGGAAATGCTGATATATTCTCAATTAAGGTAGATTCAAGGTTGAAAACCATGTTGTTTCCTACAGGAGTCGCCCCTGAAATGAATTTTAATAGTTTGTTCTTTGAGAAATTCATATCCAGCCCAAAGTGCAGGTTCAGGGAGTGCAGTTGGCGAGGGAGTCATAAAATGCCAGATCATCCCAAAACACCCCTTAAAGTTGGTCAATCTGGCTGAAATTTTCACAGGAAACTCAGTTTATATCAAAGAATGAATTTGTATTGGGCTGGCACACTCGAGGGTCACTTTTAGAATTTCAATTTTCGGGGTGTGGGGGGGCCCCATGACCCCCTCAGATGTGTAATGTCAAAAATATCATAATATTGCCAATATGAAGCCCAAATTTAATTTTATGCATATTCTAAAAATTAATATGGATATTTTAGGCGCATTTGGAGCATTACATCTCTGAACAGAAAATATTTCACCCAAATATTGTTGTAAAAATAGCCAAAAATAGATGTAAATCAGCCCAAACCAGTACCAAATGTTGGTCTATAAGTCTGAAATTTGGCCCCAAAATTGCTTGCCACACACTAAATCTGATTGCATAGGTTTTAGGATTACATCTGATATACCAGTGGTGTCTTATGTGTCATATGTGGTCCAGGAAGGCGAAAATACAGTCACAGATGGCTGTATAAGGAAATGCTGATATATTCTCAATTAAGGTAGATTCAAGGTTGAAAACCATATTGTTTCCTACAGGAGTCGCCCCTGAAATGAATTTTAATAGTTTGTTCTTTGAGAAATTCATATCCAGCCCAAAGTGCAGGTTCAGGGAGTGCAGTTGGCGAGGGAGTCATAAAATGCCAGATCAGCCCAAAACACCCCTTAAAGTTGGTCAATCTGGCTGAAATTTTCACAGGAAACTCATTTATATCAAAGAATGAATTGTATTGGGCTGGCACACTCGAGGGTCACTTTTAGAATTTCAATTTTCGGGGTGTGGGGGGGCCCCATGACCCCCTCAGATGTGAAATGTCAAAAATATCATAATATTGCCAATATGAAGCCCAAATTTAATTTTATGCATATTCTAAAAATTAATACCGATATTTTAGGCGCATTTGGAGCATTACATCTCTGAACAGAAAATATTTCACCCAAATATTGTTTTAAAAATAGCCAAAAATAGATGTAAATCAGCCCAAACCAGTACCAAATGTTGGTCTATAAGTCTGAAATTTGGCCCAAAAATTGCTTGCCACACACTAAATCTGATTGCATAGGTTTTAGGATTACATCTGATATACCAGTGGTGTCTTATGTGTCATATGTGGTCCAGGAAGGCGAAAATACAGTCACAGATGGCTGTATAAGGAAATGCTGATATATTCTCAATTAAGGTAGATTCAAGGTTGAAAACCATGTTGTTTCCTACAGGAGTCGCCCCTGAAATGAATTTTAATAGTTTGTTCTTTGAGAAATTCATATCCAGCCCAAAGTGCAGGTTCAGGGAGTGCAGTTGGCGAGGGAGTCATAAAATGCCAGATCAGCCCAAAACACCCCTTAAAGTTGGTCAATCTGGCTGAAATTTTCACAGGAAACTCAGTTTATATCAAAGAATGAATTTGTATTGGGCTGGCACACTCGAGGGTCACTTTTAGAATTTCAATTTTCGGGGTGTGGCGGGGCCCCATGACCCCCTCAGATGTGTAATGTCAAAAATATCATAATATTGCCAATATGAAGCCCAAATTTAATTTTATGCATATTCTAAAAATTAATATGGATATTTTAGGCGCATTTGGAGCATTACATCTCTGAACAGAAAATATTTCACCCAAATATTGTTGTAAAAATAGCCAAAAATAGATGTAAATCAGCCCAAACCAGTACCAAATGTTGGTCTATAAGTCTGAAATTTAGCCCAAAAATTACTTGCCACACACTAAATCTGATTGCATAGGTTTTAGGATTACATCTGATATACCAGTGGTGTCTTATGTGTCATATGTGGTCCAGGAAGGCGAAAATACAGTCACAGATGGCTGTATAAGGAAATGCTGATATATTCTCAATTAAGGTAGATTCAAGGTTGAAAACCATGTTGTTTCCTACAGGAGTCGCCCCGGAAATGAATTTTAATAGTTTGTTCTTTGAGAAATTCATATCCAGCCCAAAGTGCAGGTTCAGGGAGTGCAGTTGGCGAGGGAGTCATAAAATGCCAGATCAGCCCAAAACACCCCTTAAAGTTGGTCAATCTGGCTGAAATTTTCACAGGAAACTCAGTTTATATCAAAGAATGAATTTGTATTGGGCTGGCACACTCGAGGGTCACTTTTAGAATTTCAATTTTCGGGGTGTGGGGGGGCCCCATGAGCCCCTCAGATGTGTAATGTCAAAAATATCATAATATTGCCAATATGAAGCCCAAATTTAATTTTATGCATATTCTAAAAATTAATATGGATATTTTAGGCGCATTTGGAGCATTACATCTCTGAACAGAAAATATTTCACCCAAATATTGTTGTAAAAATAGCCAAAAATAGATGTAAATCAGCCCAAACCAGTACCAAATGTTGGTCTATAAGTCTGAAATTTGGCCCAAAAATTGCTTGCCACACACTAAATCTGATTGCATAGGTTTTAGGATTACATCTGATATACCAGTGGTGTCTTATGTGTCATATGTGGTCCAGGAAGGCGAAAATACAGTCACAGATGGCTGTATAAGGAAATGCTGATATATTCTCAATTAAGGTAGATTCAAGGTTGAAAACCATATTGTTTCCTACAGGAGTCGCCCCTGAAATGAATTTTAATAGTTTGTTCTTTGAGAAATTCATATCCAGCCCAAAGTGCAGGTTCAGGGAGTGCAGTTGGCGAGGGAGTCATAAAATGCCAGATCATCCCAAAACACCCCTTAAAGTTGGTCAATCTGGCTGAAATTTTCACAGGAAACTCAGTTTATATCAAAGAATGAATTTGTATTGGGCTGGCACACTCGAGGGTCACTTTTAGAATTTCAATTTTCGGGGTGTGGGGGGGCCCCATGACCCCCTCAGATGTGTAATGTCAAAAATATCATAATATTGCCAATATGAAGCCCAAATTTAATTTTATGCATATTCTAAAAATTAATATGGATATTTTAGGCGCATTTGGAGCATTACATCTCTGAACAGAAAATATTTCACCCAAATATTGTTGTAAAAATAGCCAAAAATAGATGTAAATCAGCCCAAACCAGTACCAAATGTTGGTCTATAAGTCTGAAATTTGGCCCAAAAATTGCTTGCCACACACTAAATCTGATTGCATAGGTTTTAGGATTACATCTGATATACCAGTGGTGTCTTATGTGTCATATGTGGTCCAGGAAGGCGAAAATACAGTCACAGATGGCTGTATAAGGAAATGCTGATATATTCTCAATTAAGGTAGATTCAAGGTTGAAAACCATATTGTTTCCTACAGGAGTCGCCCCTGAAATGAATTTTAATAGTTTGTTCTTTGAGAAATTCATATCCAGCCCAAAGTGCAGGTTCAGGGAGTGCAGTTGGCGAGGGAGTCATAAAATGCCAGATCATCCCAAAACACCCCTTAAAGTTGGTCAATCTGGCTGAAATTTTCACAGGAAACTCAGTTTATATCAAAGAATGAATTTGTATTGGGCTGGCACACTCGAGGGTCACTTTTAGAATTTCAATTTTCGGGGTGTGGGGGGCCCCATGACCCCCTCAGATGTGAAATGTCAAAAATATCATAATATTGCCAATATGAAGCCCAAATTTAATTTTATGCATATTCTAAAAATTAATACGGATATTTTAGGCGCATTTGGAGCATTACATCTCTGAACAGAAAATATTTCACCCAAATATTGTTTTAAAAATAGCCAAAAATAGATGTAAATCAGCCCAAACCAGTACCAAATGTTGGTCTATAAGTCTGAAATTTGGCCCAAAAATTGCTTGCCACACACTAAATCTGATTGCATAGGTTTTAGGATTACATCTGATATACCAGTGGTGTCTTATGTGTCATATGTGGTCCAGGAAGGCGAAAATACAGTCACAGATGGCTGTATAAGGAAATGCTGATATATTCTCAATTAAGGTAGATTCAAGGTTGAAAACCATGTTGTTTCCTACAGGAGTCGCCCCTGAAATGAATTTTAATAGTTTGTTCTTTGAGAAATTCATATCCAGCCCAAAGTGCAGGTTCAGGGAGTGCAGTTGGCGAGGGAGTCATAAAATGCCAGATCATCCCAAAACACCCCTTAAAGTTGGTCAATCTGGCTGAAATTTTCACAGGAAACTCAGTTTATATCAAAGAATGAATTTGTATTGGGCTGGCACACTCGAGGGTCACTTTTAGAATTTCAATTTTCGGGGTGTGGGGGGGCCCCATGACCCCCTCAGATGTGTAATGTCAAAAATATCATAATATTGCCAATATGAAGCCCAAATTTAATTTTATGCATATTCTAAAAATTAATATGGATATTTTAGGCGCATTTGGAGCATTACATCTCTGAGCAGAAAATATTTCACCCAAATATTGTTGTAAAAATAGCCAAAAATAGATGTAAATCAGCCCAAACCAGTACCAAATGTTGGTCTATAAGTCTGAAATTTGGCCCAAAAATTGCTTGCCACACACTAAATCTGATTGCATAGGTTTTAGGATTACATCTGATATACCAGTGGTGTCTTATGTGTCATATGTGGTCCAGGAAGGCGAAAATACAGTCACAGATGGCTGTATAAGGAAATGCTGATATATTCTCAATTAAGGTAGATTCAAGGTTGAAAACCATGTTGTTTCCTACAGGAGTCGCCCCTGAAATGAATTTTAATAGTTTGTTCTTTGAGAAATTCATATCCAGCCCAAAGTGCAGGTTCAGGGAGTGCAGTTGGCGAGGGAGTCATAAAATGCCAGATCAGCCCAAAACACCCCTTAAAGTTGGTCAATCTGGCTGAAATTTTCACAGGAAACTCAGTTTATATCAAAGAATGAATTTGTATTGGGCTGGCACACTCGAGGGTCACTTTTAGAATTTCAATTTTCGGGGTGTGGGGGGTCCCCATGACCCCCTCAGATGTGTAATGTCAAAAATATCATAATATTGCCAATATGAAGCCCAAATTTAATTTTATGCATATTCTAAAAATTAATATGGATATTTTAGGCGCATTTGGAGCATTACATCTCTGAACAGAAAATATTTCACCCAAATATTGTTGTAAAAATAGCCAAAAATAGATGTAAATCAGCCCAAACCAGTACCAAATGTTGGTCTATAAGTCTGAAATTTGGCCCAAAAATTGCTTGCCACACACTAAATCTGATTGCATAGGTTTTAGGATTACATCTGATATACCAGTGGTGTCTTATGTGTCATATGTGGTCCAGGAAGGCGAAAATACAGTCACAGATGGCTGTATAAGGAAATGCTGATATATTCTCAATTAAGGTAGATTCAATGTTGAAAACCATATTGTTTCCTACAGGAGTCGCCCCTGAAATGAATTTTAATAGTTTGTTCTTTGAGAAATTCATATCCAGCCCAAAGTGCAGGTTCAGGGAGTGCAGTTGGCGAGGGAGTCATAAAATGCCAGATCAGCCCAAAACACCCCTTAAAGTTGGTCAATCTGGCTGAAATTTTCACAGGAAACTCAGTTTATATCAAAGAATGAATTTGTATTGGGCTGGCACACTCGAGGGTCACTTTTAGAATTTCAATTTTCGGGGTGTGTGTGGGGGGGGGGGGGGGCCATGACCCCCTCAGATGTGTAATGTCAAAAATATCATAATATTGCCAATATGAAGCCCAAATTTAATTTTATGCATATTCTAAAAATTAATATGGATATTTTAGGCGCATTTGGAGCATTACATCTCTGAACAGAAAATATTTCACCCAAATATTGTTGTAAAAATAGCCCAAAATAGATGTAAGTCAGCCCAAACCAGTACCAAATGTTGGTCTATAAGTCTGAAATTTGGCCCAAAAATTGCTTGCCACACACTAAATCTGATTGCATAGGTTTTAGGATTACATCTGATATACCAGTGGTGTCTTATGTGTCATATGTGGTACAGGAAGGCGAAAATACAGTCACAGATGGCTGTATAAGGAAATGCTGATATATTCTCAATTAAGGTAGATTCAATGTTGAAAACCATATTGTTTCCTACAGGAGTCGCCCCTGAAATGAATTTTAATAGTTTGTTCTTTGAGAAATTCATATCCAGCCCAAAGTGCAGGTTCAGGGAGTGCAGTTGGCGAGGGAGTCATAAAATGCCAGATCAGCCCAAAACACCCCTTAAAGTTGGTCAATCTGGCTGAAATTTTCACAGGAAACTCAGTTTATATCAAAGAATGAATTTGTATTGGGCTGGCACACTCGAGGGTCACTTTTAGAATTTCAATTTTCGGGGTGTGGGGGGTCCCCATGACCCCCTCAGATGTGTAATGTCAAAAATATCATAATATTGCCAATATGAAGCCCAAATTTAATTTTATGCATATTCTAAAAATTAATATGGATATTTTAGGCGCATTTGGAGCATTACATCTCTGAACAGAAAATATTTCACCCAAATATTGTTGTAAAAATAGCCCAAAATAGATGTAAATCAGCCCAAACCAGTACCAAATGTTGGTCTATAAGTCTGAAATTTGGCCCAAAAATTGCTTGCCACACACTAAATCTGATTGCATAGGTTTTAGGATTACATCTGATATACCAGTGGTGTCTTATGTGTCATATGTGGTCCAGGAAGGCGAAAATACAGTCACAGATGGCTGTATAAGGAAATGCTGATATATTCTCAATTAAGGTAGATTCAATGTTGAAAACCATATTGTTTCCTACAGGAGTCGCCCCTGAAATGAATTTTAATAGTTTGTTCTTTGAGAAATTCATATCCAGCCCAAAGGGCAGGTTCAGGGAGTGCAGTTGGCGAGGGAGTCATAAAATGCCAGATCAGCCCAAAACACCCCTTAAAGTTGGTCAATCTGGCTGAAATTTTCACAGGAAACTCAGTTTATATCAAAGAATGAATTTGTATTGGGCTGGCACACTCGAGGGTCACTTTTAGAATTTCAATTTTCGGGGTGTGGGGGGGGGGGGGGGCCCATGACCCCCTCAGATGTGTAATGTCAAAAATATCATAATATTGCCAATATGAAGCCCAAATTTAATTTTATGCATATTCTAAAAATTAATATGGATATTTTAGGCGCATTTGGAGCATTACATCTCTGAACAGAAAATATTTCACCCAAATATTGTTGTAAAAATAGCCAAAAATAGATGTAAATCAGCCCAAACCAGTACCAAATGTTGGTCTATAAGTCTGAAATTTGGCCCAAAAATTGCTTGCCACACACTAAATCTGATTGCATAGGTTTTAGGATTACATCTGATATACCAGTGGTGTCTTATGTGTCATATGTGGTCCAGGAAGGCGAAAATACAGTCACAGATGGCTGTATAAGGAAATGCTGATATATTCTCAATTAAGGTAGATTCAAGGTTGAAAACCATATTGTTTCCTACAGGAGTCGCCCCTGAAATGAATTTTAATAGTTTGTTCTTTGAGAAATTCATATCCAGCCCAAAGTGCAGGTTCAGGGAGTGCAGTTGGCGAGGGAGTCATAAAATGCCAGATCATCCCAAAACACCCCTTAAAGTTGGTCAATCTGGCTGAAATTTTCACAGGAAACTCAGTTTATATCAAAGAATGAATTTGTATTGGGCTGGCACACTCGAGGGTCACTTTTAGAATTTCAATTTTCGGGGTGTGGGGGGGCCCCATGACCCCCTCAGATGTGTAATGTCAAAAATATCATAATATTGCCAATATGAAGCCCAAATTTAATTTTATGCATATTCTAAAAATTAATATGGATATTTTAGGCGCATTTGGAGCATTACATCTCTGAACAGAAAATATTTCACCCAAATATTGTTGTAAAAATAGCCCAAAATAGATGTAAATCAGCCCAAACCAGTACCAAATGTTGGTCTATAAGTCTGAAATTTGGCCCAAAAATTGCTTGCCACACACTAAATCTGATTGCATAGGTTTTAGGATTACATCTGATATACCAGTGGTGTCTTATGTGTCATATGTGGTCCAGGAAGGCGAAAATACAGTCACAGATGGCTGAATAAGGAAATGCTGATATATTCTCAATTAAGGTAGATTCAATGTTGAAAACCATATTGTTTCCTACAGGAGTCGCCCCTGAAATGAATTTTAATAGTTTGTTCTTTGAGAAATTCATATCCAGCCCAAAGTGCAGGTTCAGGGAGTGCAGTTGGCGAGGGAGTCATAAAATGCCAGATCAGCCCAAAACACCCCTTAAAGTTGGTCAATCTGGCTGAAATTTTCACAGGAAACTCAGTTTATATCAAAGAATGAATTTGTATTGGGCTGGCACACTCGAGGGTCACTTTTAGAATTTCAATTTTCGGGGTGTGTGTGGGGGGGGGGGGGGCCATGACCCCCTCAGATGTGTAATGTCAAAAATATCATAATATTGCCAATATGAAGCCCAAATTTAATTTTATGCATATTCTAAAAATTAATATGGATATTTTAGGCGCATTTGGAGCATTACATCTCTGAACAGAAAATATTTCACCCAAATATTGTTGTAAAAATAGCCAAAAATAGATGTAAATCAGCCCAAACCAGTACCAAATGTTGGTCTATAAGTCTGAAATTTGGCCCAAAAATTGCTTGCCACACACTAAATCTGATTGCATAGGTTTTAGGATTACATCTGATATACCAGTGGTGTCTTATGTGTCATATGTGGTCCAGGAAGGCGAAAATACAGTCACAGATGGCTGTATAAGGAAATGCTGATATATTCTCAATTAAGGTAGATTCAAGGTTGAAAACCATATTGTTTCCTACAGGAGTCGCCCCTGAAATGAATTTTAATAGTTTGTTCTTTGAGAAATTCATATCCAGCCCAAAGTGCAGGTTCAGGGAGTGCAGTTGGCGAGGGAGTCATAAAATGCCAGATCAGCCCAAAACACCCCTTAAAGTTGGTCAATCTGGCTGAAATTTTCACAGGAAACTCAGTTTATATCAAAGAATGAATTTGTATTGGGCTGGCACACTCGAGGGTCACTTTTAGAATTTCAATTTTCGGGGTGTGGGGGGCCCCATGACCCCCTCAGATGTGTAATGTCAAAAATATCATAATATTGCCAATATGAAGCCCAAATTTAATTTTATGCATATTCTAAAAATTAATATGGATATTTTAGGCGCATTTGGAGCATTACATCTCTGAACAGAAAATATTTCACCCAAATATTGTTGTAAAAATAGCCAAAAATAGATGTAAATCAGCCCAAACCAGTACCAAATGTTGGTCTATAAGTCTGAAATTTGGCCCAAAAATTGCTTGCCACACACTAAATCTGATTGCATAGGTTTTAGGATTACATCTGATATACCAGTGGTGTCTTATGTGTCATATGTGGTCCAGGAAGGCGAAAATACAGTCACAGATGGCTGTATAAGGAAATGCTGATATATTCTCAATTAAGGTAGATTCAATGTTGAAAACCATATTGTTTCCTACAGGAGTCGCCCCTGAAATGAATTTTAATAGTTTGTTCTTTGAGAAATTCATATCCAGCCCAAAGTGCAGGTTCAGGGAGTGCAGTTGGCGAGGGAGTCATAAAATGCCAGATCAGCCCAAAACACCCCTTAAAGTTGGTCAATCTGGCTGAAATTTTCACAGGAAACTCAGTTTATATCAAAGAATGAATTTGTATTGGGCTGGCACACTCGAGGGTCACTTTTAGAATTTCAATTTTCGGGGTGTGGGGGGTCCCCATGACCCCCTCAGATGTGTAATGTCAAAAATATCATAATATTGCCAATATGAAGCCCAAATTTAATTTTATGCATATTCTAAAAATTAATATGGATATTTTAGGCGCATTTGGAGCATTACATCTCTGAACAGAAAATATTTCACCCAAATATTGTTGTAAAAATAGCCCAAAATAGATGTAAATCAGCCCAAACCAGTACCAAATGTTGGTCTATAAGTCTGAAATTTGGCCCAAAAATTGCTTGCCACACACTAAATCTGATTGCATAGGTTTTAGGATTACATCTGATATACCAGTGGTGTCTTATGTGTCATATGTGGTCCAGGAAGGCGAAAATACAGTCACAGATGGCTGTATAAGGAAATGCTGATATATTCTCAATTAAGGTAGATTCAAGGTTGAAAACCATATTGTTTCCTACAGGAGTCGCCCCTGAAATGAATTTTAATAGTTTGTTCTTTGAGAAATTCATATCCAGCCCAAAGTGCAGGTTCAGGGAGTGCAGTTGGCGAGGGAGTCATAAAATGCCAGATCATCCCAAAACACCCCTTAAAGTTGGTCAATCTGGCTGAAATTTTCACAGGAAACTCAGTTTATATCAAAGAATGAATTTGTATTGGGCTGGCACACTCGAGGGTCACTTTTAGAATTTCAATTTTCGGGGTGTGGGGGGGCCCCATGACCCCCTCAGATGTGTAATGTCAAAAATATCATAATATTGCCAATATGAAGCCCAAATTTAATTTTATGCATATTCTAAAAATTAATATGGATATTTTAGGCGCATTTGGAGCATTACATCTCTGAACAGAAAATATTTCACCCAAATATTGTTGTAAAAATAGCCAAAAATAGATGTAAATCAGCCCAAACCAGTACCAAATGTTGGTCTATAAGTCTGAAATTTGGCCCAAAAATTGCTTGCCACACACTAAATCTGATTGCATAGGTTTTAGGATTACATCTGATATACCAGTGGTGTCTTATGTGTCATATGTGGTCCAGGAAGGCGAAAATACAGTCACAGATGGCTGTATAAGGAAATGCTGATATATTCTCAATTAAGGTAGATTCAAGGTTGAAAACCATGTTGTTTCCTACAGGAGTCGCCCCTGAAATGAATTTTAATAGTTTGTTCTTTGAGAAATTCATATCCAGCCCAAAGTGCAGGTTCAGGGAGTGCAGTTGGCGAGGGAGTCATAAAATGCCAGATCAGCCCAAAACACCCCTTAAAGTTGGTCAATCTGGCTGAAATTTTCACAGGAAACTCAGTTTATATCAAAGAATGAATTTGTATTGGGCTGGCACACTCGAGGGTCACTTTTAGAATTTCAATTTTCGAGGTGTGGGGCGTCCCCATGACCCCCTCAGATGTGTAATGTCAAAAATATCATAATATTGCCAATATGAAGCCCAAATTTAATTTTATGCATATTCTAAAAATTAATATGGATATTTTAGGCGCATTTAGAGCATTACATCTCTGAACAGAAAATATTTCACCCAAATATTGTTGTAAAAATAGCCAAAAATAGATGTAAATCAGCCCAAACCAGTACCAAATGTTGGTCTATAAGTCTGAAATTTGGCCCAAAAATTGCTTGCCACACACTAAATCTGATTGCATAGGTTTTAGGATTACATCTGATATACCAGTGGTGTCTTATGTGTCATATGTGGTCCAGGAAGGCGAAAATACAGTCACAGATGGCTGTATAAGGAAATGCTGATATATTCTCAATTAAGGTAGATTCAAGGTTGAAAACCATATTGTTTCCTACAGGAGTCGCCCCTGAAATGAATTTTAATAGTTTGTTCTTTGAGAAATTCATATCCAGCCCAAAGTGCAGGTTCAGGGAGTGCAGTTGGCGAGGGAGTCATAAAATGCCAGATCAGCCCAAAACACCCCTTAAAGTTGGTCAATCTGGCTGAAATTTTCACAGGAAACTCAGTTTATATCAAAGAATGAATTTGTATTGGGCTGGCACACTCGAGGGTCACTTTTAGAATTTCAATTTTCGGGGTGTGGGGGGTCCCCATGACCCCCTCAGATGTGTAATGTCAAAAATATCATAATATTGCCAATATGAAGCCCAAATTTAATTTTATGCATATTCTAAAAATTAATATGGATATTTTAGGCGCATTTGGAGCATTACATCTCTGAACAGAAAATATTTCACCCAAATATTGTTGTAAAAATAGCCCAAAATAGATGTAAATCAGCCCAAACCAGTACCAAATGTTGGTCTATAAGTCTGAAATTTGGCCCAAAAATTGCTTGCCACACACTAAATCTGATTGCATAGGTTTTAGGATTACATCTGATATACCAGTGGTGTCTTATGTGTCATATGTGGTCCAGGAAGGCGAAAATACAGTCACAGATGGCTGTATAAGGAAATGCTGATATATTCTCAATTAAGGTAGATTCAAGGTTGAAAACCATATTGTTTCCTACAGGAGTCGCCCCTGAAATGAATTTTAATAGTTTGTTCTTTGAGAAATTCATATCCAGCCCAAAGTGCAGGTTCAGGGAGTGCAGTTGGCGAGGGAGTCATAAAATGCCAGATCAGCCCAAAACACCCCTTAAAGTTGGTCAATCTGGCTGAAATTTTCACAGGAAACTCAGTTTATATCAAAGAATGAATTTGTATTGGGCTGGCACACTCGAGGGTCACTTTTAGAATTTCAATTTTCGGGGTGTGGGGGGCCCCATGACCCCCTCAGATGTGTAATGTCAAAAATATCATAATATTGCCAATATGAAGCCCAAATTTAATTTTATGCATATTCTAAAAATTAATATGGATATTTTAGGCGCATTTGGAGCATTACATCTCTGAACAGAAAATATTTCACCCAAATATTGTTGTAAAAATAGCCAAAAATAGATGTAAATCAGCCCAAACCAGTACCAAATGTTGGTCTATAAGTCTGAAATTTGGCCCAAAAATTGCTTGCCACACACTAAATCTGATTGCATAGGTTTTAGGATTACATCTGATATACCAGTGGTGTCTTATGTGTCATATGTGGTCCAGGAAGGCGAAAATACAGTCACAGATGGCTGTATAAGGAAATGCTGATATATTCTCAATTAAGGTAGATTCAAGGTTGAAAACCATATTGTTTCCTACAGGAGTCGCCCCTGAAATGAATTTTAATAGTTTGTTCTTTGAGAAATTCATATCCAGCCCAAAGTGCAGGTTCAGGGAGTGCAGTTGGCGAGGGAGTCATAAAATGCCAGATCAGCCCAAAACACCCCTTAAAGTTGGTCAATCTGGCTGAAATTTTCACAGGAAACTCAGTTTATATCAAAGAATGAATTTGTATTGGGCTGGCACACTCGAGGGTCACTTTTAGAATTTCAATTTTCGGGGTGTGGGGGGGGCCCCATGACCCCCTCAGATGTGTAATGTCAAAAATATCATAATATTGCCAATATGAAGCCCAAATTTAATTTTATGCATATTCTAAAAATTAATATGGATATTTTAGGCGCATTTGGAGCATTACATCTCTGAACAGAAAATATTTCACCCAAATATTGTTGTAAAAATAGCCAAAAATAGATGTAAATCAGCCCAAACCAGTACCAAATGTTGGTCTATAAGTCTGAAATTTGGCCCAAAAATTGCTTGCCACACACTAAATCTGATTGCATAGGTTTTAGGATTACATCTGATATACCAGTGGTGTCTTATGTGTCATATGTGGTCCAGGAAGGCGAAAATACAGTCACAGATGGCTGTATAAGGAAATGCTGATATATTCTCAATTAAGGTAGATTCAAGGTTGAAAACCATATTGTTTCCTACAGGAGTCGCCCCTGAAATGAATTTTAATAGTTTGTTCTTTGAGAAATTCATATCCAGCCCAAAGTGCAGGTTCAGGGAGTGCAGTTGGCGAGGGAGTCATAAAATGCCAGATCAGCCCAAAACACCCCTTAAAGTTGGTCAATCTGGCTGAAATTTTCACAGGAAACTCAGTTTATATCAAAGAATGAATTTGTATTGGGCTGGCACACTCGAGGGTCACTTTTAGAATTTCAATTTTTGGGGTGTGAGGGGGCCCCATGACCCCCTCAGATGTGTAATGTCAAAAATATCATAATATTGCCAATATGAAGCCCAAATTTAATTTTATGCATATTCTAAAAATTAATATGGATATTTTAGGCGCATTTGGAGCATTACATCTCTGAACAGAAAATATTTCACCCAAATATTGTTGTAAAAATAGCCAAAAATAGATGTAAATCAGCCCAAACCAGTACCAAATGTTGGTCTATAAGTCTGAAATTTGGCCCAAAAATTGCTTGCCACACACTAAATCTGATTGCATAGGTTTTAGGATTACATCTGATATACCAGTGGTGTCTTATGTGTCATATGTGGTCCAGGAAGGCGAAAATACAGTCACAGATGGCTGTATAAGGAAATGCTGATATATTCTCAATTAAGGTAGATTCAAGGTTGAAAACCATATTGTTTCCTACAGGAGTCGCCCCTGAAATGAATTTTAATAGTTTGTTCTTTGAGAAATTCATATCCAGCCCAAAGTGCAGGTTCAGGGAGTGCAGTTGGCGAGGGAGTCATAAAATGCCAGATCAGCCCAAAACACCCCTTAAAGTTGGTCAATCTGGCTGAAATTTTCACAGGAAACTCAGTTTATATCAAAGAATGAATTTGTATTGGGCTGGCACACTCGAGGGTCACTTTTAGAATTTCAATTTTCGGGGTGTAGGGGGGGCCCATGACCCCCTCAGATGTGTAATGTCAAAAATATCATAATATTGCCAATATGAAGCCCAAATTTAATTTTATGCATATTCTAAAAATTAATATGGATATTTTAGGCGCATTTGGAGCATTACATCTCTGAACAGAAAATATTTCACCCAAATATTGTTGTAAAAATAGCCCAAAATAGATGTAAATCAGCCCAAACCAGTACCAAATGTTGGTCTATAAGTCTGAAATTTGGCCCAAAAATTGCTTGCCACACACTAAATCTGATTGCATAGGTTTTAGGATTACATCTGATATACCAGTGGTGTCTTATGTGTCATATGTGGTCCAGGAAGGCGAAAATACAGTCACAGATGGCTGTATAAGGAAATGCTGATATATTCTCAATTAAGGTAGATTCAAGGTTGAAAACCATATTGTTTCCTACAGGAGTCGCCCCTGAAATGAATTTTAATAGTTTGTTCTTTGAGAAATTCATATCCAGCCCAAAGTGCAGGTTCAGGGAGTGCAGTTGGCGAGGGAGTCATAAAATGCCAGATCAGCCCAAAACACCCCTTAAAGTTGGTCAATCTGGCTGAAATTTTCACAGGAAACTCAGTTTATATCAAAGAATGAATTTGTATTGGGCTGGCACACTCGAGGGTCACTTTTAGAATTCGAATTTTCGGGGTGTGGGGGGGCCCCATGACCCCCTCAGATGTGTAATGTCAAAAATATCATAATATTGCCAATATGAAGCCCAAATTTAATTTTATGCATATTCTAAAAATTAATATGGATATTTTAGGCGCATTTGGAGCATTACATCTCTGAACAGAAAATATTTCACCCAAATATTGTTGTAAAAATAGCCAAAAATAGATGTAAATCAGCCCAAACCAGTACCAAATGTTGGTCTATAAGTCTGAAATTTGGCCCAAAAATTGCTTGCCACACACTAAATCTGATTGCATAGGTTTTAGGATTACATCTGATATACCAGTGGTGTCTTATGTGTCATATGTGGTCCAGGAAGGCGAAAATACAGTCACAGATGGCTGTATAAGGAAATGCTGATATATTCTCAATTAAGGTAGATTCAAGGTTGAAAACCATATTGTTTCCTACAGGAGTCGCCCCTGAAATGAATTTTAATAGTTTGTTCTTTGAGAAATTCATATCCAGCCCAAAGTGCAGGTTCAGGGAGTGCAGTTGGCGAGGGAGTCATAAAATGCCAGATCAGCCCAAAACACCCCTTAAAGTTGGTCAATCTGGCTGAAATTTTCACAGGAAACTCAGTTTATATCAAAGAATGAATTTGTATTGGGCTGGCACACTCGAGGGTCACTTTTAGAATTTCAATTTTTGGGGTGTGAGGGGGCCCCATGACCCCCTCAGATGTGTAATGTCAAAAATATCATAATATTGCCAATATGAAGCCCAAATTTAATTTTATGCATATTCTAAAAATTAATATGGATATTTTAGGCGCATTTGGAGCATTACATCTCTGAACAGAAAATATTTCACCCAAATATTGTTGTAAAAATAGCCAAAAATAGATGTAAATCAGCCCAAACCAGTACCAAATGTTGGTCTATAAGTCTGAAATTTGGCCCAAAAATTGCTTGCCACACACTAAATCTGATTGCATAGGTTTTAGGATTACATCTGATATACCAGTGGTGTCTTATGTGTCATATGTGGTCCAGGAAGGCGAAAATACAGTCACAGATGGCTGTATAAGGAAATGCTGATATATTCTCAATTAAGGTAGATTCAAGGTTGAAAACCATATTGTTTCCTACAGGAGTCGCCCCTGAAATGAATTTTAATAGTTTGTTCTTTGAGAAATTCATATCCAGCCCAAAGTGCAGGTTCAGGGAGTGCAGTTGGCGAGGGAGTCATAAAATGCCAGATCAGCCCAAAACACCCCTTAAAGTTGGTCAATCTGGCTGAAATTTTCACAGGAAACTCAGTTTATATCAAAGAATGAATTTGTATTGGGCTGGCACACTCGAGGGTCACTTTTAGAATTTCAATTTTCGGGGTGTGGGGGGGCCCCATGACCCCCTCAGATGTGTAATGTCAAAAATATCATAATATTGCCAATATGAAGCCCAAATTTAATTTTATGCATATTCTAAAAATTAATATGGATATTTTAGGCGCATTTGGAGCATTACATCTCTGAACAGAAAATATTTCACCCAAATATTGTTGTAAAAATAGCCAAAAATAGATGTAAATCAGCCCAAACCAGTACCAAATGTTGGTCTATAAGTCTGAAATTTGGCCCAAAAATTGCTTGCCACACACTAAATCTGATTGCATAGGTTTTAGGATTACATCTGATATACCAGTGGTGTCTTATGTGTCATATGTGGTCCAGGAAGGCGAAAATACAGTCACAGATGGCTGTATAAGGAAATGCTGATATATTCTCAATTAAGGTAGATTCAAGGTTGAAAACCATATTGTTTCCTACAGGAGTCGCCCCTGAAATGAATTTTAATAGTTTGTTCTTTGAGAAATTCATATCCAGCCCAAAGTGCAGGTTCAGGGAGTGCAGTTGGCGAGGGAGTCATAAAATGCCAGATCAGCCCAAAACACCCCTTAAAGTTGGTCAATCTGGCTGAAATTTTCACAGGAAACTCAGTTTATATCAAAGAATGAATTTGTATTGGGCTGGCACACTCGAGGGTCACTTTTAGAATTCGAATTTTCGGGGTGTGGGGGGGCCCCATGACCCCCTCAGATGTGTAATGTCAAAAATATCATAATATTGCCAATATGAAGCCCAAATTTAATTTTATGCATATTCTAAAAATTAATATGGATATTTTAGGCGCATTTGGAGCATTACATCTCTGAACAGAAAATATTTCACCCAAATATTGTTGTAAAAATAGCCCAAAATAGATGTAAATCAGCCCAAACCAGTACCAAATGTTGGTCTATAAGTCTGAAATTTGGCCCAAAAATTGCTTGCCACACACTAAATCTGATTGCATAGGTTTTAGGATTACATCTGATATACCAGTGGTGTCTTATGTGTCATATGTGGTCCAGGAAGGCGAAAATACAGTCACAGATGGCTGTATAAGGAAATGCTGATATATTCTCAATTAAGGTAGATTCAAGGTTGAAAACCATATTGTTTCCTACAGGAGTCGCCCCTGAAATGAATTTTAATAGTTTGTTCTTTGAGAAATTCATATCCAGCCCAAAGTGCAGGTTCAGGGAGTGCAGTTGGCGAGGGAGTCATAAAATGCCAGATCAGCCCAAAACACCCCTTAAAGTTGGTCAATCTGGCTGAAATTTTCACAGGAAACTCAGTTTATATCAAAGAATGAATTTGTATTGGGCTGGCACACTCGAGGGTCACTTTTAGAATTTCAATTTTCGGGGTGTGGGGGGGCCCCATGACCCCCTCAGATGTGTAATGTCAAAAATATCATAATATTGCCAATATGAAGCCCAAATTTAATTTTATGCATATTCTAAAAATTAATATGGATATTTTAGGCGCATTTGGAGCATTACATCTCTGAACAGAAAATATTTCACCCAAATATTGTTGTAAAAATAGCCAAAAATAGATGTAAATCAGCCCAAACCAGTACCAAATGTTGGTCTATAAGTCTGAAATTTGGCCCAAAAATTGCTTGCCACACACTAAATCTGATTGCATAGGTTTTAGGATTACATCTGATATACCAGTGGTGTCTTATGTGTCATATGTGGTCCAGGAAGGCGAAAATACAGTCACAGATGGCTGTATAAGGAAATGCTGATATATTCTCAATTAAGGTAGATTCAAGGTTGAAAACCATATTGTTTCCTACAGGAGTCGCCCCTGAAATGAATTTTAATAGTTTGTTCTTTGAGAAATTCATATCCAGCCCAAAGTGCAGGTTCAGGGAGTGCAGTTGGCGAGGGAGTCATAAAATGCCAGATCAGCCCAAAACACCCCTTAAAGTTGGTCAATCTGGCTGAAATTTTCACAGGAAACTCAGTTTATATCAAAGAATGAATTTGTATTGGGCTGGCACACTCGAGGGTCACTTTTAGAATTTCAATTTTCGGGGTGTGGGGGGCCCCATGACCCCCTCAGATGTGTAATGTCAAAAATATCATAATATTGCCAATATGAAGCCCAAATTTAATTTTATGCATATTCTAAAAATTAATATGGATATTTTAGGCGCATTTGGAGCATTACATCTCTGAACAGAAAATATTTCACCCAAATATTGTTGTAAAAATAGCCAAAAATAGATGTAAATCAGCCCAAACCAGTACCAAATGTTGGTCTATAAGTCTGAAATTTGGCCCAAAAATTGCTTGCCACACACTAAATCTGATTGCATAGGTTTTAGGATTACATCTGATATACCAGTGGTGTCTTATGTGTCATATGTGGTCCAGGAAGGCGAAAATACAGTCACAGATGGCTGTATAAGGAAATGCTGATATATTCTCAATTAAGGTAGATTCAAGGTTGAAAACCATATTGTTTCCTACAGGAGTCGCCCCTGAAATGAATTTTAATAGTTTGTTCTTTGAGAAATTCATATCCAGCCCAAAGTGCAGGTTCAGGGAGTGCAGTTGGCGAGGGAGTCATAAAATGCCAGATCAGCCCAAAACACCCCTTAAAGTTGGTCAATCTGGCTGAAATTTTCACAGGAAACTCAGTTTATATCAAAGAATGAATTTGTATTGGGCTGGCACACTCGAGGGTCACTTTTAGAATTCGAATTTTCGGGGTGTGGGGGGGCCCCATGACCCCCTCAGATGTGTAATGTCAAAAATATCATAATATTGCCAATATGAAGCCCAAATTTAATTTTATGCATATTCTAAAAATTAATATGGATATTTTAGGCGCATTTGGAGCATTACATCTCTGAACAGAAAATATTTCACCCAAATATTGTTGTAAAAATAGCCAAAAATAGATGTAAATCAGCCCAAACCAGTACCAAATGTTGGTCTATAAGTCTGAAATTTGGCCCAAAAATTGCTTGCCACACACTAAATCTGATTGCATAGGTTTTAGGATTACATCTGATATACCAGTGGTGTCTTATGTGTCATATGTGGTCCAGGAAGGCGAAAATACAGTCACAGATGGCTGTATAAGGAAATGCTGATATATTCTCAATTAAGGTAGATTCAAGGTTGAAAACCATATTGTTTCCTACAGGAGTCGCCCCTGAAATGAATTTTAATAGTTTGTTCTTTGAGAAATTCATATCCAGCCCAAAGTGCAGGTTCAGGGAGTGCAGTTGGCGAGGGAGTCATAAAATGCCAGATCATCCCAAAACACCCCTTAAAGTTGGTCAATCTGGCTGAAATTTTCACAGGAAACTCAGTTTATATCAAAGAATGAATTTGTATTGGGCTGGCACACTCGAGGGTCACTTTTAGAATTTCAATTTTCGGGCTGTGGGGGGGCCCCATGACCCCCTCAGATGTGTAATGTCAAAAATATCATAATTATTATTATTATTATTATGTATTTATACTCAGCGCAATATCTCCATATACTACAGGACTCAAAGCGCTATTTAACCCATCCGACTGTACGGGTACAGCCCCAACTCACAAGTAACTCACATTCCCCTAACTGGAAGATAGAGGCTCAAGGATGACCATTTATCAACGTCCTTGAGGTTCTTTAACCTGCCACTGGGGATAGGACCCAATGACAGAGGACCGCCATTTTAAGTGGTCATCCGAGCCACTATGTATCTGCCTGTACCTGGGATTGAACCCACGTCCTCTGAGTTCCTAGACAAGTGTGTTACCCGCTAGGCCACAGTGGCAAATATTGCCAATATGAAGCCCAAATTTAATTTTATGCATATTCTAAAAATTAATATGGATATTTTAGGCGCATTTGGAGCATTAATTACATCTCTGAACAGAAAATATTTCACCCAAATATTGTTGTAAAAATAGCCCAAAATAGATGTAAATCAGCCCAAACCAGTACCAAATGTTGGTCTATAAGTCTGAAATTTGGCCCAAAAATTGCTTGCCACACACTAAATCTGATTGCATAGGCTTTAGGATTACATCTGATATACCAGTGGTGTCTTATGTGTCATATGTGGTCCAGGAAGGCGAAAATACAGTCACAGATGGCTGTATAAGGAAATGCTGATATATTCTCAATTAAGGTAGATTCAAGGTTGAAAACCATATTGTTTCCTACAGGAGTCGCCCCTGAAATGAATTTTAATAGTTTGTTCTTTGAAAAATTCATATCCAGCCCAAAGTGCAGGTTCAGGGAGTGCAGTTGGCGAGGGAGTCATAAAATGCCAGATCAGCCCAAAACACCCCTTAAAGTTGGTCAATCTGGCTGAAATTTTCACAGGAAACTCAGTTTATATCAAAGAATGAATTTGTATTGGGCTGGCACACTCGAGGGTCACTTTTAGAATTTCAATTTTCGGGGTGTGGGGGGGCCCCATGACCCCCTCAGATGTGTAATGTCAAAAATATCATAATATTGCCAATATGAAGCCCAAATTTAATTTTATGCATATTCTAAAAATTAATATGGATATTTTAGGCGCATTTGGAGCATTACATCTCTGAACAGAAAATATTTCACCCAAATATTGTTGTAAAAATAGCCCAAAATAGATGTAAATCAGCCCAAACCAGTACCAAATGTTGGTCTATAAGTCTGAAATTTGGCCCAAAAATTGCTTGCCACACACTAAATCTGATTGCATAGGTTTTAGGATTACATCTGATATACCAGTGGTGTCTTATGTGTCATATGTGGTCCAGGAAGGCGAAAATACAGTCACAGATGGCTGTATAAGGAAATGCTGATATATTCTCAATTAAGGTAGATTCAAGGTTGAAAACCATATTGTTTCCTACAGGAGTCGCCCCTGAAATGAATTTTAATAGTTTGTTCTTTGAGAAATTCATATCCAGCCCAAAGTGCAGGTTCAGGGAGTGCAGTTGGCGAGGGAGTCATAAAATGCCAGATCAGCCCAAAACACCCCTTAAAGTTGGTCAATCTGGCTGAAATTTTCACAGGAAACTCAGTTTATATCAAAGAATGAATTTGTATTGGGCTGGCACACTCGAGGGTCACTTTTAGAATTTCAATTTTCGAGGTGTGGGGGGGCCCCATGACCCCCTCAGATGTGAAATGTCAAAAATATCATAATATTGCCAATATGAAGCCCAAATTTAATTTTATGCATATGCTAAAAATTAATACAGATATTTTAGGCGCATTTGGAGCATTACATCTCTGAACAGAAAATATTTCACCCAAATATTGTTGTAAAAATAGCCAAAAATAGATGTAAATCAGCCCAAACCAGTACCAAATGTTGGTCTATAAGTCTCAAATTTGGCCCAAAAATTGCTTGCCACACACTAAATCTGATTGCATAGGTTTTAGGATTACATCTGATATACCAGTGGTGTCTTATGTGTCATATGTGGTCCAGGAAGGCGAAAATACAATCACAGATGGCTGTATAAGGAAATGCTGATATATTCTCAATTAAGGTAGATTCAAGGTTGAAAACCATATTGTTTCCTACAGGAGTCGCCCCTGAAATGAATTTTAATAGTTTGTTCTTTGAGAAATTCATATCCAGCCCAAAGTGCAGGTTCAGGGAGTGCAGTTGGCGAGGGAGTCATAAAATGCCAGATCAGCCCAAAACACCCCTTAAAGTTGGTCAATCTGGCTGAAATTTTCACAGGAAACTCAGTTTATATCAAAGAATGAATTTGTATTGGGCTGGCACACTCGAGGGTCACTTTTAGAATTTCAATTTTCGGGGTGTGTGTGTGTGGGGGGGGGGGGCCCATGACCCCCTCAGATGTGTAATGTCAAAAATATCATAATATTGCCAATATGAAGCCCAAATTTAATTTTATGCATATTCTAAAAATTAATATGGATATTTTAGGCGCATTTGGAGCATTACATCTCTGAACAGAAAATATTTCACCCAAATATTGTTGTAAAAATAGCCCAAAATAGATGTAAATCAGCCCAAACCAGTACCAAATGTTGGTCTATAAGTCTGAAATTTGGCCCAAAAATTGCTTGCCACACACTAAATCTGATTGCATAGGTTTTAGGATTACATCTGATATACCAGTGGTGTCTTATGTGTCATATGTGGTCCAGGAAGGCGAAAATACAGTCACAGATGGCTGTATAAGGAAATGCTGATATATTCTCAATTAAGGTAGATTCAAGGTTGAAAACCATATTGTTTCCTACAGGAGTCGCCCCTGAAATGAATTTTAATAGTTTGTTCTTTGAGAAATTCATATCCAGCCCAAAGTGCAGGTTCAGGGAGTGCAGTTGGCGAGGGAGTCATAAAATGCCAGATCAGCCCAAAACACCCCTTAAAGTTGGTCAATCTGGCTGAAATTTTCACAGGAAACTCAGTTTATATCAAAGAATGAATTTGTATTGGGCTGGCACACTCGAGGGTCACTTTTAGAATTTCAATTTTCGGGGTGTGGGGGGGGGGGCCCATGACCCCCTCAGATGTGTAATGTCAAAAATATCATAATATTGCCAATATGAAGCCCAAATTTAATTTTATGCATATTCTAAAAATTAATATGGATATTTTAGGCGCATTTGGAGCATTACATCTCTGAACAGAAAATATTTCACCCAAATATTGTTGTAAAAATAGCCCAAAATAGATGTAAATCAGCCCAAACCAGTACCAAATGTTGGTCTATAAGTCTGAAATTTGGCCCAAAAATTGCTTGCCACACACTAAATCTGATTGCATAGGTTTTAGGATTACATCTGATATACCAGTGGTGTCTTATGTGTCATATGTGGTCCAGGAAGGCGAAAATACAGTCACAGATGGCTGTATAAGGAAATGCTGATATATTCTCAATTAAGGTAGATTCAAGGTTGAAAACCATATTGTTTCCTACAGGAGTCGCCCCTGAAATGAATTTTAATAGTTTGTTCTTTGAGAAATTCATATCCAGCCCAAAGTGCAGGTTCAGGGAGTGCAGTTGGCGAGGGAGTCATAAAATGCCAGATCAGCCCAAAACACCCCTTAAAGTTGGTCAATCTGGCTGAAATTTTCACAGGAAACTCAGTTTATATCAAAGAATGAATTTGTATTGGTCTGGCACACTCGAGGGTCACTTTTAGAATTTCAATTTTCGGGGTGTGGGGGGGCCCCATGACCCCCTCAGATGTGTAATGTCAAACATATCATAATATTGCCAATATGAAGCCCAAATTTAATTTTATGCATATTCTAAAAATTAATACGGATATTTTAGGCGCATTTGGAGCATTACATCTCTGAACAGAAAATATTTCACCCAAATATTGTTGTAAAAATAGCCAAAAATAGATGTAAATCAGCCCAAACCAGTACCAAATGTTGGTCTATAAGTCTGAAATTTGGCCCAAAAATTGCTTGCCACACACTAAATCTGATTGCATAGGTTTTAGGATTACATCTGATATACCAGTGGTGTCTTATGTGTCATATGTGGTCCAGGAAGGCGAAAATACAGTCACAGATGGCTGTATAAGGAAATGCTGATATATTCTCAATTAAGGTAGATTCAAGGTTGAAAACCATGTTGTTTCCTACAGGAGTCGCCCCTGAAATGAATTTTAATAGTTTGTTCTTTGAGAAATTCATATCCAGCCCAAAGTGCAGGTTCAGGGAGTGCAGTTGGCGAGGGAGTCATAAAATGCCAGATCAGCCCAAAACACCCCTTAAAGTTGGTCAATCTGGCTGAAATTTTCACAGGAAACTCAGTTTATATCAAAGAATGAATTTGTATTGGGCTGGCACACTCGAGGGTCACTTTTAGAATTTCAATTTTCGAGGTGTGGGGGGGCCCCATGACCCCCTCAGATGTGAAATGTCAAAAATATCATAATATTGCCAATATGAAGCCCAAATTTAATTTTATGCATATTCTAAAAATTAATACAGATATTTTAGGCGCATTTGGAGCATTACATCTCTGAACAGAAAATATTTCACCCAAATATTGTTGTAAAAATAGCCAAAAATAGATGTAAATCAGCCCAAACCAGTACCAAATGTTGGTCTATAAGTCTGAAATTTGGCCCAAAAATTGCTTGCCACACACTAAATCTGATTGCATAGGTTTTAGGATTACATCTGATATACCAGTGGTGTCTTATGTGTCATATGTGGTCCAGGAAGGCGAAAATACAGTCACAGATGGCTGTATAAGGAAATGCTGATATATTCTCAATTAAGGTAGATTCAAGGTTGAAAACCATATTGTTTCCTACAGGAGTCGCCCCTGAAATGAATTTTAATAGTTTGTTCTTTGAGAAATTCATATCCAGCCCAAAGTGCAGGTTCAGGGAGTGCAGTTGGCGAGGGAGTCATAAAATGCCAGATCAGCCCAAAACACCCCTTAAAGTTGGTCAATCTGGCTGAAATTTTCACAGGAAACTCAGTTTATATCAAAGAATGAATTTGTATTGGGCTGGCACACTCGAGGGTCACTTTTAGAATTTCAATTTTCGGGGTGTGGGGGGGGGGGCCCATGACCCCCTCAGATGTGTAATGTCAAAAATATCATAATATTGCCAATATGAAGCCCAAATTTAATTTTATGCATATTCTAAAAATTAATATGGATATTTTAGGCGCATTTGGAGCATTACATCTCTGAACAGAAAATATTTCACCCAAATATTGTTGTAAAAATAGCCCAAAATAGATGTAAATCAGCCCAAACCAGTACCAAATGTTGGTCTATAAGTCTGAAATTTGGCCCAAAAATTGCTTGCCACACACTAAATCTGATTGCATAGGTTTTAGGATTACATCTGATATACCAGTGGTGTCTTATGTGTCATATGTGGTCCAGGAAGGCGAAAATACAATCACAGATGGCTGTATAAGGAAATGCTGATATATTCTCAATTAAGGTAGATTCAAGGTTGAAAACCATATTGTTTCCTACAGGAGTCGCCCCTGAAATGAATTTTAATAGTTTGTTCTTTGAGAAATTCATATCCAGCCCAAAGTGCAGGTTCAGGGAGTGCAGTTGGCGAGGGAGTCATAAAATGCCAGATCAGCCCAAAACACCCCTTAAAGTTGGTCAATCTGGCTGAAATTTTCACAGGAAACTCAGTTTATATCAAAGAATGAATTTGTATTGGGCTGGCACACTCGAGGGTCACTTTTAGAATTTCAATTTTCGGGGTGTGTGTGTGTGGGGGGGGGGGGCCCATGACCCCCTCAGATGTGTAATGTCAAAAATATCATAATATTGCCAATATGAAGCCCAAATTTAATTTTATGCATATTCTAAAAATTAATATGGATATTTTAGGCGCATTTGGAGCATTACATCTCTGAACAGAAAATATTTCACCCAAATATTGTTGTAAAAATAGCCCAAAATAGATGTAAATCAGCCCAAACCAGTACCAAATGTTGGTCTATAAGTCTGAAATTTGGCCCAAAAATTGCTTGCCACACACTAAATCTGATTGCATAGGTTTTAGGATTACATCTGATATACCAGTGGTGTCTTATGTGTCATATGTGGTCCAGGAAGGCGAAAATACAGTCACAGATGGCTGTATAAGGAAATGCTGATATATTCTCAATTAAGGTAGATTCAAGGTTGAAAACCATATTGTTTCCTACAGGAGTCGCCCCTGAAATGAATTTTAATAGTTTGTTCTTTGAGAAATTCATATCCAGCCCAAAGTGCAGGTTCAGGGAGTGCAGTTGGCGAGGGAGTCATAAAATGCCAGATCAGCCCAAAACACCCCTTAAAGTTGGTCAATCTGGCTGAAATTTTCACAGGAAACTCAGTTTATATCAAAGAATGAATTTGTATTGGGCTGGCACACTCGAGGGTCACTTTTAGAATTTCAATTTTCGGGGTGTGGGGGGGGGGGCCCATGACCCCCTCAGATGTGTAATGTCAAAAATATCATAATATTGCCAATATGAAGCCCAAATTTAATTTTATGCATATTCTAAAAATTAATATGGATATTTTAGGCGCATTTGGAGCATTACATCTCTGAACAGAAAATATTTCACCCAAATATTGTTGTAAAAATAGCCCAAAATAGATGTAAATCAGCCCAAACCAGTACCAAATGTTGGTCTATAAGTCTGAAATTTGGCCCAAAAATTGCTTGCCACACACTAAATCTGATTGCATAGGTTTTAGGATTACATCTGATATACCAGTGGTGTCTTATGTGTCATATGTGGTCCAGGAAGGCGAAAATACAGTCACAGATGGCTGTATAAGGAAATGCTGATATATTCTCAATTAAGGTAGATTCAAGGTTGAAAACCATATTGTTTCCTACAGGAGTCGCCCCTGAAATGAATTTTAATAGTTTGTTCTTTGAGAAATTCATATCCAGCCCAAAGTGCAGGTTCAGGGAGTGCAGTTGGCGAGGGAGTCATAAAATGCCAGATCAGCCCAAAACACCCCTTAAAGTTGGTCAATCTGGCTGAAATTTTCACAGGAAACTCAGTTTATATCAAAGAATGAATTTGTATTGGTCTGGCACACTCGAGGGTCACTTTTAGAATTTCAATTTTCGGGGTGTGGGGGGGCCCCATGACCCCCTCAGATGTGTAATGTCAAACATATCATAATATTGCCAATATGAAGCCCAAATTTAATTTTATGCATATTCTAAAAATTAATACGGATATTTTAGGCGCATTTGGAGCATTACATCTCTGAACAGAAAATATTTCACCCAAATATTGTTGTAAAAATAGCCAAAAATAGATGTAAATCAGCCCAAACCAGTACCAAATGTTGGTCTATAAGTCTGAAATTTGGCCCAAAAATTGCTTGCCACACACTAAATCTGATTGCATAGGTTTTAGGATTACATCTGATATACCAGTGGTGTCTTATGTGTCATATGTGGTCCAGGAAGGCGAAAATACAGTCACAGATGGCTGTATAAGGAAATGCTGATATATTCTCAATTAAGGTAGATTCAAGGTTGAAAACCATGTTGTTTCCTACAGGAGTCGCCCCTGAAATGAATTTTAATAGTTTGTTCTTTGAGAAATTCATATCCAGCCCAAAGTGCAGGTTCAGGGAGTGCAGTTGGCGAGGGAGTCATAAAATGCCAGATCAGCCCAAAACACCCCTTAAAGTTGGTCAATCTGGCTGAAATTTTCACAGGAAACTCAGTTTATATCAAAGAATGAATTTGTATTGGGCTGGCACACTCGAGGGTCACTTTTAGAATTTCAATTTTCGAGGTGTGGGGGGGCCCCATGACCCCCTCAGATGTGAAATGTCAAAAATATCATAATATTGCCAATATGAAGCCCAAATTTAATTTTATGCATATTCTAAAAATTAATACAGATATTTTAGGCGCATTTGGAGCATTACATCTCTGAACAGAAAATATTTCACCCAAATATTGTTGTAAAAATAGCCAAAAATAGATGTAAATCAGCCCAAACCAGTACCAAATGTTGGTCTATAAGTCTGAAATTTGGCCCAAAAATTGCTTGCCACACACTAAATCTGATTGCATAGGTTTTAGGATTACATCTGATATACCAGTGGTGTCTTATGTGTCATATGTGGTCCAGGAAGGCGAAAATACAGTCACAGATGGCTGTATAAGGAAATGCTGATATATTCTCAATTAAGGTAGATTCAAGGTTGAAAACCATATTGTTTCCTACAGGAGTCGCCCCTGAAATGAATTTTAATAGTTTGTTCTTTGAGAAATTCATATCCAGCCCAAAGTGCAGGTTCAGGGAGTGCAGTTGGCGAGGGAGTCATAAAATGCCAGATCAGCCCAAAACACCCCTTAAAGTTGGTCAATCTGGCTGAAATTTTCACAGGAAACTCAGTTTATATCAAAGAATGAATTTGTATTGGGCTGGCACACTCGAGGGTCACTTTTAGAATTTCAATTTTCGGGGTGTGGGGGGGGGGGCCCATGACCCCCTCAGATGTGTAATGTCAAAAATATCATAATATTGCCAATATGAAGCCCAAATTTAATTTTATGCATATTCTAAAAATTAATATGGATATTTTAGGCGCATTTGGAGCATTACATCTCTGAACAGAAAATATTTCACCCAAATATTGTTGTAAAAATAGCCCAAAATAGATGTAAATCAGCCCAAACCAGTACCAAATGTTGGTCTATAAGTCTGAAATTTGGCCCAAAAATTGCTTGCCACACACTAAATCTGATTGCATAGGTTTTAGGATTACATCTGATATACCAGTGGTGTCTTATGTGTCATATGTGGTCCAGGAAGGCGAAAATACAGTCACAGATGGCTGTATAAGGAAATGCTGATATATTCTCAATTAAGGTAGATTCAAGGTTGAAAACCATATTGTTTCCTACAGGAGTCGCCCCTGAAATGAATTTTAATAGTTTGTTCTTTGAGAAATTCATATCCAGCCCAAAGTGCAGGTTCAGGGAGTGCAGTTGGCGAGGGAGTCATAAAATGCCAGATCAGCCCAAAACACCCCTTAAAGTTGGTCAATCTGGCTGAAATTTTCACAGGAAACTCAGTTTATATCAAAGAATGAATTTGTATTGGGCTGGCACACTCGAGGGTCACTTTTAGAATTTCAATTTTCGGGGTGTGGGGGGGGGGCCCATGACCCCCTCAGATGTGTAATGTCAAAAATATTATAATATTGCCAATATGAAGCCCAAATTTAATTTTATGCATATTCTAAAAATTAATATGGATATTTTAGGCGCATTTGGAGCATTACATCTCTGAACAGAAAATATTTCACCCAAATATTGTTGTAAAAATAGCCCAAAATAGATGTAAATCAGCCCAAACCAGTACCAAATGTTGGTCTATAAGTCTGAAATTTGGCCCAAAAATTGCTTGCCACACACTAAATCTGATTGCATAGGTTTTAGGATTACATCTGATATACCAGTGGTGTCTTATGTGTCATATGTGGTCCAGGAAGGCGAAAATACAGTCACAGATGGCTGTATAAGGAAATGCTGATATATTCTCAATTAAGGTAGATTCAAGGTTGAAAACCATATTGTTTCCTACAGGAGTCGCCCCTGAAATGAATTTTAATAGTTTGTTCTTTGAGAAATTCATATCCAGCCCAAAGTGCAGGTTCAGGGAGTGCAGTTGGCGAGGGAGTCATAAAATGCCAGATCAGCCCAAAACACCCCTTAAAGTTGGTCAATCTGGCTGAAATTTTCACAGGAAACTCAGTTTATATCAAAGAATGAATTTGTATTGGTCTGGCACACTCGAGGGTCACTTTTAGAATTTCAATTTTCGGGGTGTGGGGGGGCCCCATGACCCCCTCAGATGTGTAATGTCAAACATATCATAATATTGCCAATATGAAGCCCAAATTTAATTTTATGCATATTCTAAAAATTAATACGGATATTTTAGGCGCATTTGGAGCATTACATCTCTGAACAGAAAATATTTCACCCAAATATTGTTGTAAAAATAGCCAAAAATAGATGTAAATCAGCCCAAACCAGTACCAAATGTTGGTCTATAAGTCTGAAATTTGGCCCAAAAATTGCTTGCCACACACTAAATCTGATTGCATAGGTTTTAGGATTACATCTGATATACCAGTGGTGTCTTATGTGTCATATGTGGTCCAGGAAGGCGAAAATACAGTCACAGATGGCTGTATAAGGAAATGCTGATATATTCTCAATTAAGGTAGATTCAAGGTTGAAAACCATGTTGTTTCCTACAGGAGTCGCCCCTGAAATGAATTTTAATAGTTTGTTCTTTGAGAAATTCATATCCAGCCCAAAGTGCAGGTTCAGGGAGTGCAGTTGGCGAGGGAGTCATAAAATGCCAGATCAGCCCAAAACACCCCTTAAAGTTGGTCAATCTGGCTGAAATTTTCACAGGAAACTCAGTTTATATCAAAGAATGAATTTGTATTGGGCTGGCACACTCGAGGGTCACTTTTAGAATTTCAATTTTCGAGGTGTGGGGGGGCCCCATGACCCCCTCAGATGTGAAATGTCAAAAATATCATAATATTGCCAATATGAAGCCCAAATTTAATTTTATGCATATTCTAAAAATTAATACAGATATTTTAGGCGCATTTGGAGCATTACATCTCTGAACAGAAAATATTTCACCCAAATATTGTTGTAAAAATAGCCAAAAATAGATGTAAATCAGCCCAAACCAGTACCAAATGTTGGTCTATAAGTCTGAAATTTGGCCCAAAAATTGCTTGCCACACACTAAATCTGATTGCATAGGTTTTAGGATTACATCTGATATACCAGTGGTGTCTTATGTGTCATATGTGGTCCAGGAAGGCGAAAATACAGTCACAGATGGCTGTATAAGGAAATGCTGATATATTCTCAATTAAGGTAGATTCAAGGTTGAAAACCATATTGTTTCCTACAGGAGTCGCCCCTGAAATGAATTTTAATAGTTTGTTCTTTGAGAAATTCATATCCAGCCCAAAGTGCAGGTTCAGGGAGTGCAGTTGGCGAGGGAGTCATAAAATGCCAGATCATCCCAAAACACCCCTTAAAGTTGGTCAATCTGGCTGAAATTTTCACAGGAAACTCAGTTTATATCAAAGAATGAATTTGTATTGGGCTGGCACACTCGAGGGTCACTTTTAGAATTTCAATTTTCGGGGTGTGGGGGGGCCCCATGACCCCCTCAGATGTGTAATGTCAAAAATATCATAATATTGCCAATATGAAGCCCAAATTTAATTTTATGCATATTCTAAAAATTAATATGGATATTTTAGGCGCATTTGGAGCATTACATCTCTGAACAGAAAATATTTCACCCAAATATTGTTGTAAAAATAGCCCAAAATAGATGTAAATCAGCCCAAACCAGTACCAAATGTTGGTCTATAAGTCTGAAATTTGGCCCAAAAATTGCTTGCCACACACTAAATCTGATTGCATAGGTTTTAGGATTACATCTGATATACCAGTGGTGTCTTATGTGTCATATGTGGTCCAGGAAGGCGAAAATACAGTCACAGATGGCTGTATAAGGAAATGCTGATATATTCTCAATTAAGGTAGATTCAAGGTTGAAAACCATATTGTTTCCTACAGGAGTCGCCCCTGAAATGAATTTTAATAGTTTGTTCTTTGAGAAATTCATATCCAGCCCAAAGTGCAGGTTCAGGGAGTGCAGTTGGCGAGGGAGTCATAAAATGCCAGATCAGCCCAAAACACCCCTTAAAGTTGGTCAATCTGGCTGAAATTTTCACAGGAAACTCAGTTTATATCAAAGAATGAATTTGTATTGGGCTGGCACACTCGAGGGTCACTTTTAGAATTTCAATTTTCGGGGTGTGGGGGGGGGGGGCCCATGACCCCCTCAGATGTGTAATGTCAAAAATATCATAATATTGCCAATATGAAGCCCAAATTTAATTTTATGCATATTCTAAAAATTAATATGGATATTTTAGGCGCATTTGGAGCATTACATCTCTGAACAGAAAATATTTCACCCAAATATTGTTGTAAAAATAGCCCAAAATAGATGTAAATCAGCCCAAACCAGTACCAAATGTTGGTCTATAAGTCTGAAATTTGGCCCAAAAATTGCTTGCCACACACTAAATCTGATTGCATAGGTTTTAGGATTACATCTGATATACCAGTGGTGTCTTATGTGTCATATGTGGTCCAGGAAGGCGAAAATACAGTCACAGATGGCTGTATAAGGAAATGCTGATATATTCTCAATTAAGGTAGATTCAAGGTTGAAAACCATATTGTTTCCTACAGGAGTCGCCCCTGAAATGAATTTTAATAGTTTGTTCTTTGAGAAATTCATATCCAGCCCAAAGTGCAGGTTCAGGGAGTGCAGTTGGCGAGGGAGTCATAAAATGCCAGATCAGCCCAAAACACCCCTTAAAGTTGGTCAATCTGGCTGAAATTTTCACAGGAAACTCAGTTTATATCAAAGAATGAATTTGTATTGGGCTGGCACACTCGAGGGTCACTTTTAGAATTTCAATTTTCGGGGTGTGGGGGGGGGGGGCCCATGACCCCCTCAGATGTGTAATGTCAAAAATATCATAATATTGCCAATATGAAGCCCAAATTTAATTTTATGCATATTCTAAAAATTAATATGGATATTTTAGGCGCATTTGGAGCATTACATCTCTGAACAGAAAATATTTCACCCAAATATTGTTGTAAAAATAGCCAAAAATAGATGTAAATCAGCCCAAACCAGTACCAAATGTTGGTCTATAAGTCTGAAATTTGGCCCAAAAATTGCTTGCCACACACTAAATCTGATTGCATAGGTTTTAGGATTACATCTGATATACCAGTGGTGTCTTATGTGTCATATGTGGTCCAGGAAGGCGAAAATACAGTCACAGATGGCTGTATAAGGAAATGCTGATATATTCTCAATTAAGGTAGATTCAAGGTTGAAAACCATATTGTTTCCTACAGGAGTCGCCCCTGAAATGAATTTTAATAGTTTGTTCTTTGAGAAATTCATATCCAGCCCAAAGTGCAGGTTCAGGGAGTGCAGTTGGCGAGGGAGTCATAAAATGCCAGATCAGCCCAAAACACCCCTTAAAGTTGGTCAATCTGGCTGAAATTTTCACAGGAAACTCAGTTTATATCAAAGAATGAATTTGTATTGGTCTGGCACACTCGAGGGTCACTTTTAGAATTTCAATTTTCGGGGTGTGGGGGGGCCCCATGACCCCCTCAGATGTGTAATGTCAAACATATCATAATATTGCCAATATGAAGCCCAAATTTAATTTTATGCATATTCTAAAAATTAATATGGATATTTTAGGCGCATTTGGAGCATTACATCTCTGAACAGAAAATATTTCAACCAAATATTGTTGTAAAAATAGCCAAAAATAGATGTAAATCAGCCCAAACCAGTACCAAATGTTGGTCTATAAGTCTGAAATTTGGCCCAAAAATTGCTTGCCACACACTAAATCTGATTGCATAGGTTTTAGGATTACATCTGATATACCAGTGGTGTCTTATGTGTCATATGTGGTCCAGGAAGGCGAAAATACAGTCACAGATGGCTGTATAAGGAAATGCTGATATATTCTCAATTAAGGTAGATTCAAGGTTGAAAACCATGTTGTTTCCTACAGGAGTCGCCCCTGAAATGAATTTTAATAGTTTGTTCTTTGAGAAATTCATATCCAGCCCAAAGTGCAGGTTCAGGGAGTGCAGTTGGCGAGGGAGTCATAAAATGCCAGATCAGCCCAAAACACCCCTTAAAGTTGGTCAATCTGGCTGAAATTTTCACAGGAAACTCAGTTTATATCAAAGAATGAATTTGTATTGGGCTGGCACACTCGAGGGTCACTTTTAGAATTTCAATTTTCGGGGTGTGGGGGGGGGGGGGCCCATGACCCCCTCAGATGTGTAATGTCAAAAATATCATAATATTGCCAATATGAAGCCCAAATTTAATTTTATGCATATTCTAAAAATTAATATGGATATTTTAGGCGCATTTGGAGCATTAATTACATCTCTGAACAGAAAATATTTCACCCAAATATTGTTGTAAAAATAGCCCAAAATAGATGTAAATCAGCCCAAACCAGTACCAAATGTTGGTCTATAAGTCTGAAATTTGGCCCAAAAATTGCTTGCCACACACTAAATCTGATTGCATAGGCTTTAGGATTACATCTGATATACCAGTGGTGTCTTATGTGTCATATGTGGTCCAGGAAGGCGAAAATACAGTCACAGATGGCTGTATAAGGAAATGCTGATATATTCTCAATTAAGGTAGATTCAAGGTTGAAAACCATATTGTTTCCTACAGGAGTCGCCCCTGAAATGAATTTTAATAGTTTGTTCTTTGAGAAATTCATATCCAGCCCAAAGTGCAGGTTCAGGGAGTGCAGTTGGCGAGGGAGTCATAAAATGCCAGATCAGCCCAAAACACCCCTTAAAGTTGGTCAATCTGGCTGAAATTTTCACAGGAAACTCAGTTTATATCAAAGAATGAATTTGTATTGGGCTGGCACACTCGAGGGTCACTTTTAGAATTTCAATTTTCGGGGTGTGGGGGGGCCCCATGACCCCCTCAGATGTGAAATGTCAAAAATATCATAATATTGCCAATATGAAGCCCAAATTTAATTTTATGCATATTCTAAAAATTAATACAGATATTTTAGGCGCATTTGGAGCATTACATCTCTGAACAGAAAATATTTCACCCAAATATTGTTGTAAAAATAGCCAAAAATAGATGTAAATCAGCCCAAACCAGTACCAAATGTTGGTCTATAAGTCTGAAATTTGGCCCAAAAATTGCTTGCCACACACTAAATCTGATTGCATAGGTTTTAGGATTACATCTGATATACCAGTGGTGTCTTATGTGTCATATGTGGTCCAGGAAGGCGAAAATACAGTCACAGATGGCTGTATAAGGAAATGCTGATATATTCTCAATTAAGGTAGATTCAAGGTTGAAAACCATATTGTTTCCTACAGGAGTCGCCCCTGAAATGAATTTTAATAGTTTGTTCTTTGAGAAATTCATATCCAGCCCAAAGTGCAGGTTCAGGGAGTGCAGTTGGCGAGGGAGTCATAAAATGCCAGATCAGCCCAAAACACCCCTTAAAGTTGGTCAATCTGGCTGAAATTTTCACAGGAAACTCAGTTTATATCAAAGAATGAATTTGTATTGGGCTGGCACACTCGAGGGTCACTTTTAGAATTTCAATTTTCGGGGTGTGGGGGGCCCCATGACCCCCTCAGATGTGTAATGTCAAAAATATCATAATATTGCCAATATGAAGCCCAAATTTAATTTTATGCATATTCTAAAAATTAATATGGATATTTTAGGCGCATTTGGAGCATTACATCTCTGAACAGAAAATATTTCACCCAAATATTGTTGTAAAAATAGCCAAAAATAGATGTAAATCAGCCCAAACCAGTACCAAATGTTGGTCTATAAGTCTGAAATTTGGCCCAAAAATTGCTTGCCACACACTAAATCTGATTGCATAGGTTTTAGGATTACATCTGATATACCAGTGGTGTCTTATGTGTCATATGTGGTCCAGGAAGGCGAAAATACAGTCACAGATGGCTGTATAAGGAAATGCTGATATATTCTCAATTAAGGTAGATTCAAGGTTGAAAACCATGTTGTTTCCTACAGGAGTCGCCCCTGAAATGAATTTTAATAGTTTGTTCTTTGAGAAATTCATATCCAGCCCAAAGTGCAGGTTCAGGGAGTGCAGTTGGCGAGGGAGTCATAAAATGCCAGATCAGCCCAAAACACCCCTTAAAGTTGGTCAATCTGGCTGAAATTTTCACAGGAAACTCAGTTTATATCAAAGAATGAATTTGTATTGGGCTGGCACACTCGAGGGTCACTTTTAGAATTTCAATTTTCGGGGTGTGGGGGGGCCCCATGACCCCCTCAGATGTGTAATGTCAAAAATATCATAATATTGCCAATATGAAGCCCAAATTTAATTTTATGCATATTCTAAAAATTAATATGGATATTTTAGGCGCATTTGGAGCATTAATTACATCTCTGAACAGAAAATATTTCACCCAAATATTGTTGTAAAAATAGCCAAAAATAGATGTAAATCAGCCCAAACCAGTACCAAATGTTGGTCTATAAGTCTGAAATTTGGCCCAAAAATTGCTTGCCACACACTAAATCTGATTGCATAGGCTTTAGGATTACATCTGATATACCAGTGGTGTCTTATGTGTCATATGTGGTCCAGGAAGGCGAAAATACAGTCACAGATGGCTGTATAAGGAAATGCTGATATATTCTCAATTAAGGTAGATTCAAGGTTGAAAACCATATTGTTTCCTACAGGAGTCGCCCCTGAAATGAATTTTAATAGTTTGTTCTTTGAAAAATTCATATCCAGCCCAAAGTGCAGGTTCAGGGAGTGCAGTTGGCGAGGGAGTCATAAAATGCCAGATCAGCCCAAAACACCCCTTAAAGTTGGTCAATCTGGCTGAAATTTTCACAGGAAACTCAGTTTATATCAAAGAATGAATTTGTATTGGGCTGGCACACTCGAGGGTCACTTTTAGAATTTCAATTTTCGGGGTGTGGGGGGGCCCCATGACCCCCTCAGATGTGTAATGTCAAAAATATCATAATATTGCCAATATGAAGCCCAAATTTAATTTTATGCATATTCTAAAAATTAATATGGATATTTTAGGCGCATTTGGAGCATTACATCTCTGAACAGAAAATATTTCACCCAAATATTGTTGTAAAAATAGCCAAAAATAGATGTAAATCAGCCCAAACCAGTACCAAATGTTGGTCTATAAGTCTCAAATTTGGCCCAAAAATTGCTTGCCACACACTAAATCTGATTGCATAGGTTTTAGGATTACATCTGATATACCAGTGGTGTCTTATGTGTCATATGTGGTCCAGGAAGGCGAAAATACAGTCACAGATGGCTGTATAAGGAAATGCTGATATATTCTCAATTAAGGTAGATTCAAGGTTGAAAACCATGTTGTTTCCTACAGGAGTCGCCCCTGAAATGAATTTTAATAGTTTGTTCTTTGAGAAATTCATATCCAGCCCAAAGTGCAGGTTCAGGGAGTGCAGTTGGCGAGGGAGTCATAAAATGCCAGATCAGCCCAAAACACCCCTTAAAGTTGGTCAATCTGGCTGAAATTTTCACAGGAAACTCAGTTTATATCAAAGAATGAATTTGTATTGGGCTGGCACACTCGAGGGTCACTTTTAGAATTTCAATTTTCGGGGTGTGGGGGGGGGCCCCATGACCCCCTCAGATGTGTAATGTCAAAAATATCATAATATTGCCAATATGAAGCCCAAATTTAATTTTATGCATATTCTAAAAATTAATATGGATATTTTAGGCGCATTTGGAGCATTAATTACATCTCTGAACAGAAAATATTTCACCCAAATGTTGTTGTAAAAATAGCCAAAAATAGATGTAAATCAGCCCAAACCAGTACCAAATGTTGGTCTATAAGTCTGAAATTTGGCCCAAAAATTGCTTGCCACACACTAAATCTGATTGCATAGGCTTTAGGATTACATCTGATATACCAGTGGTGTCTTATGTGTCATATGTGGTCCAGGAAGGCGAAAATACAGTCACAGATGGCTGTATAAGGAAATGCTGATATATTCTCAATTAAGGTAGATTCAAGGTTGAAAACCATATTGTTTCCTACAGGAGTCGCCCCTGAAATGAATTTTAATAGTTTGTTCTTTGAGAAATTCATATCCAGCCCAAAGTGCAGGTTCAGGGAGTGCAGTTGGCGAGGGAGTCATAAAATGCCAGATCAGCCCAAAACACCCCTTAAAGTTGGTCAATCTGGCTGAAATTTTCACAGGAAACTCAGTTTATATCAAAGAATGAATTTGTATTGGGCTGGCACACACGAGGGTCACTTTTAGAATTTCAATTTTCGGGGTGTGGGGGGGCCCCATGACCCCCTCAGATGTGAAATGTCAAAAATATCATAATATTGCCAATATGAAGCCCAAATTTAATTTTATGCATATTCTAAAAATTAATACAGATATTTTAGGCGCATTTGGAGCATTACATCTCTGAACAGAAAATATTTCACCCAAATATTGTTGTAAAAATAGCCAAAAATAGATGTAAATCAGCCCAAACCAGTACCAAATGTTGGTCTATAAGTCTGAAATTTGGCCCAAAAATTGCTTGCCACACACTAAATCTGATTGCATAGGTTTTAGGATTACATCTGATGTACCAGTGGTGTCTTATGTGTCATATGTGGTCCAGGAAGGCGAAAATACAGTCACAGATGGCTGTATAAGGAAATGCTGATATATTCTCAATTAAGGTAGATTCAAGGTTGAAAACCATATTGTTTCCTACAGGAGTCGCCCCTGAAATGAATTTTAATAGTTTGTTCTTTGAGAAATTCATATCCAGCCCAAAGTGCAGGTTCAGGGAGTGCAGTTGGCGAGGGAGTCATAAAATGCCAGATCAGCCCAAAACACCCCTTAAAGTTGGTCAATCTGGCTGAAATTTTCACAGGAAACTCAGTTTATATCAAAGAATGAATTTGTATTGGGCTGGCACACTCGAGGGTCACTTTTAGAATTTCAATTTTCGGGGTGTGGGGGGGGCCCCATGACCCCCTCAGATGTGTAATGTCAAAAATATCATAATATTGCCAATATGAAGCCCAAATTTAATTTTATGCATATTCTAAAAATTAATATGGATATTTTAGGCGCATTTGGAGCATTACATCTCTGAACAGAAAATATTTCACCCAAATATTGTTGTAAAAATAGCCCAAAATAGATGTAAATCAGCCCAAACCAGTACCAAATGTTGGTCTATAAGTCTGAAATTTGGCCCAAAAATTGCTTGCCACACACTAAATCTGATTGCATAGGTTTTAGGATTACATCTGATATACCAGTGGTGTCTTATGTGTCATATGTGGTCCAGGAAGGCGAAAATACAGTCACAGATGGCTGTATAAGGAAATGCTGATATATTCTCAATTAAGGTAGATTCAAGGTTGAAAACCATGTTGTTTCCTACAGGAGTCGCCCCTGAAATGAATTTTAATAGTTTGTTCTTTGAGAAATTCATATCCAGCCCAAAGTGCAGGTTCAGGGAGTGCAGTTGGCGAGGGAGTCATAAAATGCCAGATCAGCCCAAAACACCCCTTAAAGTTGGTCAATCTGGCTGAAATTTTCACAGGAAACTCAGTTTATATCAAAGAATGAATTTGTATTGGGCTGGCACACTCGAGGGTCACTTTTAGAATTTCAATTTTCGGGGTGTGGGGGGGGGCCCCATGACCCCCTCAGATGTGTAATGTCAAAAATATCATAATATTGCCAATATGAAGCCCAAATTTAATTTTATGCATATTCTAAAAATTAATATGGATATTTTAGGCGCATTTGGAGCATTAATTACATCTCTGAACAGAAAATATTTCACCCAAATATTGTTGTAAAAATAGCCAAAAATAGATGTAAATCAGCCCAAACCAGTACCAAATGTTGGTCTATAAGTCTGAAATTTGGCCCAAAATTTGCTTGCCACACACTAAATCTGATTGCATAGGCTTTAGGATTACATCTGATATACCAGTGGTGTCTTATGTGTCATATGTGGTCCAGGAAGGCGAAAATACAGTCACAGATGGCTGTATAAGGAAATGCTGATATATTCTCAATTAAGGTAGATTCAAGGTTGAAAACCATATTGTTTCCTACAGGAGTCGCCCCTGAAATGAATTTTAATAGTTTGTTCTTTGAAAAATTCATATCCAGCCCAAAGTGCAGGTTCAGGGAGTGCAGTTGGCGAGGGAGTCATAAAATGCCAGATCAGCCCAAAACACCCCTTAAAGTTGGTCAATCTGGCTGAAATTTTCACAGGAAACTCAGTTTATATCAAAGAATGAATTTGTATTGGGCTGGCACACTCGAGGGTCACTTTTAGAATTTCAATTTTCGGGGTGTGGGGGGGCCCCATGACCCCCTCAGATGTGTAATGTCAAAAATATCATAATATTGCCAATATGAAGCCCAAATTTAATTTTATGCATATTCTAAAAATTAATATGGATATTTTAGGCGCATTTGGAGCATTACATCTCTGAACAGAAAATATTTCACCCAAATATTGTTGTAAAAATAGCCAAAAATAGATGTAAATCAGCCCAAACCAGTACCAAATGTTGGTCTATAAGTCTGAAATTTGGCCCAAAAATTGCTTGCCACACACTAAATCTGATTGCATAGGTTTTAGGATTACATCTGATATACCAGTGGTGTCTTATGTGTCATATGTGGTCCAGGAAGGCGAAAATACAGTCACAGATGGCTGTATAAGGAAATGCTGATATATTCTCAATTAAGGTAGATTCAAGGTTGAAAACCATATTGTTTCCTACAGGAGTCGCCCCTGAAATGAATTTTAATAGTTTGTTCTTTGAGAAATTCATATCCAGCCCAAAGTGCAGGTTCAGGGAGTGCAGTTGGCGAGGGAGTCATAAAATGCCAGATCATCCCAAAACACCCCTTAAAGTTGGTCAATCTGGCTGAAATTTTCACAGGAAACTCAGTTTATATCAAAGAATGAATTTGTATTGGGCTGGCACACTCGAGGGTCACTTTTAGAATTTCAATTTTCGGGGTGTGGGGGGGCCCCATGACCCCCTCAGATGTGTAATGTCAAACATATCATAATATTGCCAATATGAAGCCCAAATTTAATTTTATGCATATTCTAAAAATTAATATGGATATTTTAGGCGCATTTGGAGCATTACATCTCTGAACAGAAAATATTTCACCCAAATATTGTTGTAAAAATAGCCCAAAATAGATGTAAATCAGCCCAAACCAGTACCAAATGTTGGTCTATAAGTCTGAAATTTGGCCCAAAAATTGCTTGCCACACACTAAATCTGATTGCATAGGTTTTAGGATTACATCTGATATACCAGTGGTGTCTTATGTGTCATATGTGGTCCAGGAAGGCGAAAATACAGTCACAGATGGCTGTATAAGGAAATGCTGATATATTCTCAATTAAGGTAGATTCAAGGTTGAAAACCATGTTGTTTCCTACAGGAGTCGACCCTGAAATGAATTTTAATAGTTTGTTCTTTGAGAAATTCATATCCAGCCCAAAGTGCAGGTTCAGGGAGTGCAGTTGGCGAGGGAGTCATAAAATGCCAGATCAGCCCAAAACACCCCTTAAAGTTGGTCAATCTGGCTGAAATTTTCACAGGAAACTCAGTTTATATCAAAGAATGAATTTGTATTGGGCTGGCACACTCGAGGGTCACTTTTAGAATTTCAATTTTCGGGGTGTGGGGGGGGGGGGCCCATGACCCCCTCAGATGTGTAATGTCAAACATATCATAATATTGCCAATATGAAGCCCAAATTTAATTTTATGCATATTCTAAAAATTAATATGGATATTTTAGGCGCATTTGGAGCATTACATCTCTGAACAGAAAATATTTCACCCAAATATTGTTGTAAAAATAGCCAAAAATAGATGTAAATCAGCCCAAACCAGTACCAAATGTTGGTCTATAAGTCTGAAATTTGGCCCAAAAATTGCTTGCCACACACTAAATCTGATTGCATAGGTTTTAGGATTACATCTGATATACCAGTGGTGTCTTATGTGTCATATGTGGTCCAGGAAGGCGAAAATACAGTCACAGATGGCTGTATAAGGAAATGCTGATATATTCTCAATTAAGGTAGATTCAAGGTTGAAAACCATGTTGTTTCCTACAGGAGTCGCCCCTGAAATGAATTTTAATAGTTTGTTCTTTGAGAAATTCATATCCAGCCCAAAGTGCAGGTTCAGGGAGTGCAGTTGGCGAGGGAGTCATAAAATGCCAGATCAGCCCAAAACACCCCTTAAAGTTGGTCAATCTGGCTGAAATTTTCACAGGAAACTCAGTTTATATCAAAGAATGAATTTGTATTGGGCTGGCACACTCGAGGGTCACTTTTAGAATTTCAATTTTCGGGGTGTGGGGGGGGGGGGCCCATGACCCCCTCAGATGTGTAATGTCAAAAATATCATAATATTGCCAATATGAAGCCCAAATTTAATTTTATGCATATTCTAAAAATTAATATGGATATTTTAGGCGCATTTGGAGCATTACATCTCTGAACAGAAAATATTTCACCCAAATATTGTTGTAAAAATAGCCCAAAATAGATGTAAATCAGCCCAAACCAGTACCAAATGTTGGTCTATAAGTCTGAAATTTGGCCCAAAAATTGCTTGCCACACACTAAATCTGATTGCATAGGTTTTAGGATTACATCTGATATACCAGTGGTGTCTTATGTGTCATATGTGGTCCAGAAAGGCGAAAATACAGTCACAGATGGCTGTATAAGGAAATGCTGATATATTCTCAATTAAGGTAGATTCAAGGTTGAAAACCATATTGTTTCCTACAGGAGTCGCCCCTGAAATGAATTTTAATAGTTTGTTCTTTGAGAAATTCATATCCAGCCCAAAGTGCAGGTTCAGGGAGTGCAGTTGGCGAGGGAGTCATAAAATGCCAGATCATCCCAAAACACCCCTTAAAGTTGGTCAATCTGGCTGAAATTTTCACAGGAAACTCAGTTTATATCAAAGAATGAATTTGTATTGGGCTGGCACACTCGAGGGTCACTTTTAGAATTTCAATTTTCGGGGTGTGGGGGGGCCCCATGACCCCCTCAGATGTGTAATGTCAAACATATCATAATATTGCCAATATGAAGCCCAAATTTAATTTTATGCATATTCTAAAAATTAATATGGATATTTTAGGCGCATTTGGAGCATTACATCTCTGAACAGAAAATATTTCACCCAAATATTGTTGTAAAAATAGCCAAAAATAGATGTAAATCAGCCCAAACCAGTACCAAATGTTGGTCTATAAGTCTGAAATTTGGCCCAAAAATTGCTTGCCACACACTAAATCTGATTGCATAGGTTTTAGGATTACATCTGATATACCAGTGGTGTCTTATGTGTCATATGTGGTCCAGGAAGGCGAAAATACAGTCACAGATGGCTGTATAAGGAAATGCTGATATATTCTCAATTAAGGTAGATTCAAGGTTGAAAACCATGTTGTTTCCTACAGGAGTCGCCCCTGAAATGAATTTTAATAGTTTGTTCTTTGAGAAATTCATATCCAGCCCAAAGTGCAGGTTCAGGGAGTGCAGTTGGCGAGGGAGTCATAAAATGCCAGATCAGCCCAAAACACCCCTTAAAGTTGGTCAATCTGGCTGAAATTTTCACAGGAAACTCAGTTTATATCAAAGAATGAATTTGTATTGGGCTGGCACACTCGAGGGTCACTTTTAGAATTTCAATTTTCGGGGTGTGGGGGGGGGGGGGGGGCCCATGACCCCCTCAGATGTGTAATGTCAAACATATCATAATATTGCCAATATGAAGCCCAAATTTAATTTTATGCATATTCTAAAAATTAATATGGATATTTTAGGCGCATTTGGAGCATTACATCTCTGAACAGAAAATATTTCACCCAAATATTGTTGTAAAAATAGCCAAAAATAGATGTAAATCAGCCCAAACCAGTACCAAATGTTGGTCTATAAGTCTGAAATTTGGCCCAAAAATTGCTTGCCACACACTAAATCTGATTGCATAGGTTTTAGGATTACATCTGATATACCAGTGGTGTCTTATGTGTCATATGTGGTCCAGGAAGGCGAAAATACAGTCACAGATGGCTGTATAAGGAAATGCTGATATATTCTCAATTAAGGTAGATTCAAGGTTGAAAACCATGTTGTTTCCTACAGGAGTCGCCCCTGAAATGAATTTTAATAGTTTGTTCTTTGAGAAATTCATATCCAGCCCAAAGTGCAGGTTCAGGGAGTGCAGTTGGCGAGGGAGTCATAAAATGCCAGATCAGCCCAAAACACCCCTTAAAGTTGGTCAATCTGGCTGAAATTTTCACAGGAAACTCAGTTTATATCAAAGAATGAATTTGTATTGGGCTGGCACACTCGAGGGTCACTTTTAGAATTTCAATTTTCGGGGTGTGGGGGGGGGGGCCCATGACCCCCTCAGATGTGTAATGTCAAAAATATCATAATATTGCCAATATGAAGCCCAAATTTAATTTTATGCATATTCTAAAAATTAATATGGATATTTTAGGCGCATTTGGAGCATTACATCTCTGAACAGAAAATATTTCACCCAAATATTGTTGTAAAAATAGCCCAAAATAGATGTAAATCAGCCCAAACCAGTACCAAATGTTGGTCTATAAGTCTGAAATTTGGCCCAAAAATTGCTTGCCACACACTAAATCTGATTGCATAGGTTTTAGGATTACATCTGATATACCAGTGGTGTCTTATGTGTCATATGTGGTCCAGAAAGGCGAAAATACAGTCACAGATGGCTGTATAAGGAAATGCTGATATATTCTCAATTAAGGTAGATTCAAGGTTGAAAACCATGTTGTTTCCTACAGGAGTCGCCCCTGAAATGAATTTTAATAGTTTGTTCTTTGAGAAATTCATATCCAGCCCAAAGTGCAGGTTCAGGGAGTGCAGTTGGCGAGGGAGTCATAAAATGCCAGATCATCCCAAAACACCCCTTAAAGTTGGTCAATCTGGCTGAAATTTTCACAGGAAACTCAGTTTATATCAAAGAATGAATTTGTATTGGGCTGGCACACTCGAGGGTCACTTTTAGAATTTCAATTTTCGGGGTGTGGGGGGGCCCCATGACCCCCTCAGATGTGTAATGTCAAACATATCATAATATTGCCAATATGAAGCCCAAATTTAATTTTATGCATATTCTAAAAATTAATATGGATATTTTAGGCGCATTTGGAGCATTACATCTCTGAACAGAAAATATTTCACCCAAATATTGTTGTAAAAATAGCCAAAAATAGATGTAAATCAGCCCAAACCAGTACCAAATGTTGGTCTATAAGTCTGAAATTTGGCCCAAAAATTGCTTGCCACACACTAAATCTGATTGCATAGGTTTTAGGATTACATCTGATATACCAGTGGTGTCTTATGTGTCATATGTGGTCCAGGAAGGCGAAAATACAGTCACAGATGGCTGTATAAGGAAATGCTGATATATTCTCAATTAAGGTAGATTCAAGGTTGAAAACCATGTTGTTTCCTACAGGAGTCGCCCCTGAAATGAATTTTAATAGTTTGTTCTTTGAGAAATTCATATCCAGCCCAAAGTGCAGGTTCAGGGAGTGCAGTTGGCGAGGGAGTCATAAAATGCCAGATCAGCCCAAAACACCCCTTAAAGTTGGTCAATCTGGCTGAAATTTTCACAGGAAACTCAGTTTATATCAAAGAATGAATTTGTATTGGGCTGGCACACTCGAGGGTCACTTTTAGAATTTCAATTTTCGGGGTGTGGGGGGGGGGGGGGGGGGCCATGACCCCCTCAGATGTGTAATGTCAAACATATCATAATATTGCCAATATGAAGCCCAAATTTAATTTTATGCATATTCTAAAAATTAATATGGATATTTTAGGCGCATTTGGAGCATTACATCTCTGAACAGAAAATATTTCACCCAAATATTGTTGTAAAAATAGCCAAAAATAGATGTAAATCAGCCCAAACCAGTACCAAATGTTGGTCTATAAGTCTGAAATTTGGCCCAAAAATTGCTTGCCACACACTAAATCTGATTGCATAGGTTTTAGGATTACATCTGATATACCAGTGGTGTCTTATGTGTCATATGTGGTCCAGAAAGGCGAAAATACAGTCACAGATGGCTGTATAAGGAAATGCTGATATATTCTCAATTAAGGTAGATTCAAGGTTGAAAACCATGTTGTTTCCTACAGGAGTCGCCCCTGAAATGAATTTTAATAGTTTGTTCTTTGAGAAATTCATATCCAGCCCAAAGTGCAGGTTCAGGGAGTGCAGTTGGCGAGGGAGTCATAAAATGCCAGATCAGCCCAAAACACCCCTTAAAGTTGGTCAATCTGGCTGAAATTTTCACAGGAAACTCAGTTTATATCAAAGAATGAATTTGTATTGGGCTGGCACACTCGAGGGTCACTTTTAGAATTTCAATTTTCGGGGTGTGGGGGGGGGGGGGCCCATGACCCCCTCAGATGTGTAATGTCAAAAATATCATAATATTGCCAATATGAAGCCCAAATTTAATTTTATGCATATTCTAAAAATTAATATGGATATTTTAGGCGCATTTGGAGCATTACATCTCTGAACAGAAAATATTTCACCCAAATATTGTTGTAAAAATAGCCCAAAATAGATGTAAATCAGCCCAAACCAGTACCAAATGTTGGTCTATAAGTCTGAAATTTGGCCCAAAAATTGCTTGCCACACACTAAATCTGATTGCATAGGTTTTAGGATTACATCTGATATACCAGTGGTGTCTTATGTGTCATATGTGGTCCAGAAAGGCGAAAATACAGTCACAGATGGCTGTATAAGGAAATGCTGATATATTCTCAATTAAGGTAGATTCAAGGTTGAAAACCATATTGTTTCCTACAGGAGTCGCCCCTGAAATGAATTTTAATAGTTTGTTCTTTGAAAAATTCATATCCAGCCCAAAGTGCAGGTTCAGGGAGTGCAGTTGGCGAGGGAGTCATAAAATGCCAGATCAGCCCAAAACACCCCTTAAAGTTGGTCAATCTGGCTGAAATTTTCACAGGAAACTCAGTTTATATCAAAGAATGAATTTGTATTGGGCTGGCACACTCGAGGATCACTTTTAGAATTTCAATTTTCGGGGTGTGGGGGGGCCCCATGACCCCCTCAGATGTGTAATGTCAAAAATATCATAATATTGCCAATATGAAGCCCAAATTTAATTTTATGCATATTCTAAAAATTAATATGGATATTTTAGGCGCATTTGGAGCATTACATCTCTGAACAGAAAATATTTCACCCAAATATTGTTGTAAAAATAGCCAAAAATAGATGTAAATCAGCCCAAACCAGTACCAAATGTTGGTCTATAAGTCTGAAATTTGGCCCAAAAATTGCTTGCCACACACTAAATCTGATTGCATAGGTTTTAGGATTACATCTGATATACCAGTGGTGTCTTATGTGTCATATGTGGTCCAGGAAGGCGAAAATACAGTCACAGATGGCTGTATAAGGAAATGCTGATATATTCTCAATTAAGGTAGATTCAAGGTTGAAAACCATGTTTTTTCCTACAGGAGTCGCCCCTGAAATGAATTTTAATAGTTTGTTCTTTGAGAAATTCATATCCAGCCCAAAAGTGCAGGTTCAGGGAGTGCAGTTGGCGAGGGAGTCATAAAATGCCAGATCATCCCAAAACACCCCTTAAAGTTGGTCAATCTGGCTGAAATTTTCACAGGAAACTCAGTTTATATCAAAGAATGAATTTGTATTGGGCTGGCACACTCGAGGGTCACTTTTAGAATTTCAATTTTCGGGCTGTGGGGGGGCCCCATGACCCCCTCAGATGTGTAATGTCAAAAATATCATAATATTGCCAATATGAAGCCCAAATTTAATTTTATGCATATTCTAAAAATTAATATGGATATTTTAGGCGCATTTGGAGCATTACATCTCTGAACAGAAAATATTTCACCCAAATATTGTTGTAAAAATAGCCAAAAATAGATGTAAATCAGCCCAAACCAGTACCAAATGTTGGTCTATAAGTCTGAAATTTGGCCCAAAAATTGCTTGCCACACACTAAATCTGATTGCATAGGTTTTAGGATTACATCTGATATACCAGTGGTGTCTTATGTGTCATATGTGGTCCAGGAAGGCGAAAATACAGTCACAGATGGCTGTATAAGGAAATGCTGATATATTCTCAAATAAGGTAGATTCAAGGTTGAAAACCATATTGTTTCCTACAGGAGTCGCCCCTGAAATGAATTTTAATAGTTTGTTCTTTGAGAAATTCATATCCAGCCCAAAGTGCAGGTTCAGGGAGTGCAGTTGGCGAGGGAGTCATAAAATGCCAGATCAGCCCAAAACACCCCTTAAAGTTGGTCAATCTGGCTGAAATTTTCACAGGAAACTCAGTTTATATCAAAGAATGAATTTGTATTGGGCTGGCACACTCGAGGGTCACTTTTAGAATTTCAATTTTCGGGGTGTGGGGGGCCCCATGACCCCCTCAGATGTGTAATGTCAAAAATATCATAATATTGCCAATATGAAGCCCAAATTTAATTTTATGCATATTCTAAAAATTAATATGGATATTTTAGGCGCATTTGGAGCATTACATCTCTGAACAGAAAATATTTCACCCAAATATTGTTGTAAAAATAGCCCAAAATAGATGTAAATCAGCCCAAACCAGTACCAAATGTTGGTCTATAAGTCTGAAATTTGGCCCAAAAATTGCTTGCCACACACTAAATCTGATTGCATAGGTTTTAGGATTACATCTGATATACCAGTGGTGTCTTATGTGTCATATGTGGTCCAGGAAGGCGAAAATACAGTCACAGATGGCTGTATAAGGAAATGCTGATATATTCTCAATTAAGGTAGATTCAAGGTTGAAAACCATGTTGTTTCCTACAGGAGTCGCCCCTGAAATGAATTTTAATAGTTTGTTCTTTGAGAAATTCATATCCAGCCCAAAGTGCAGGTTCAGGGAGTGCAGTTGGCGAGGGAGTCATAAAATGCCAGATCAGCCCAAAACACCCCTTAAAGTTGGTCAATCTGGCTGAAATTTTCACAGGAAACTCAGTTTATATCAAAGAATGAATTTGTATTGGGCTGGCACACTCGAGGGTCACTTTTAGAATTTCAATTTTCGGGGTGTGGGGGGGCCCATGACCCCCTCAGATGTGTAATGTCAAAAATATCATAATATTGCCAATATGAAGCCCAAATTTAATTTTATGCATATTCTAAAAATTAATATGGATATTTTAGGCGCATTTGGAGCATTACATCTCTGAACAGAAAATATTTCACCCAAATATTGTTGTAAAAATAGCCCAAAATAGATGTAAATCAGCCCAAACCAGTACCAAATGTTGGTCTATAAGTCTGAAATTTGGCCCAAAAATTGCTTGCCACACACTAAATCTGATTGCATAGGTTTTAGGATTACATCTGATATACCAGTGGTGTCTTATGTGTCATATGTGGTCCAGGAAGGCGAAAATACAGTCACAGATGGCTGTATAAGGAAATGCTGATATATTCTCAATTAAGGTAGATTCAAGGTTGAAAACCATGTTGTTTCCTACAGGAGTCGCCCCTGAAATGAATTTTAATAGTTTGTTCTTTGAGAAATTCATATCCAGCCCAAAAGTGCAGGTTCAGGGAGTGCAGTTGGCGAGGGAGTCATAAAATGCCAGATCATCCCAAAACACCCCTTAAAGTTGGTCAATCTGGCTGAAATTTTCACAGGAAACTCAGTTTATATCAAAGAATGAATTTGTATTGGGCTGGCACACTCGAGGGTCACTTTTAGAATTTCAATTTTCGGGCTGTGGGGGGGCCCCATGACCCCCTCAGATGTGTAATGTCAAAAATATCATAATTATTATTATTATTATTATGTATTTATACTCAGCGCAATATCTCCATATACTACAGGACTCAAAGCGCTATTTAACCCATCCGACTGTACAGGTACAGCCCCAACTCACAAGTAACTCACATTCCCCTAACTGGAAGATAGAGGCTCAAGGATGACCATTTATCAACGTCCTTGAGGTTCTTTAACCTGCCACTGGGGATAGGACCCAATGACAGAGGACCGCCATTTTAAGTGGTCATCCGAGCCACTATGTATCTGCCTGTACCTGGGATTGAACCCACGTCCTCTGAGTTCCTAGATAAGTGTGTTACCCGCTAGGCCACAGTGGCAAATATTGCCAATATGAAGCCCAAATTTAATTTTATGCATATTCTAAAAATTAATATGGATATTTTAGGCGCATTTGGAGCATTACATCTCTGAACAGAAAATATTTCACCCAAATATTGTTGTAAAAATAGCCAAAAATAGATGTAAATCAGCCCAAACCAGTACCAAATGTTGGTCTATAAGTCTGAAATTTGGCCCAAAAATTGCTTGCCACACACTAAATCTGATTGCATAGGTTTTAGGATTACATCTGATATACCAGTGGTGTCTTATGTGTCATATGTGGTCCAGGAAGGCGAAAATACAGTCACAGATGGCTGTATAAGGAAATGCTGATATATTCTCAAATAAGGTAGATTCAAGGTTGAAAACCATATTGTTTCCTACAGGAGTCGCCCCTGAAATGAATTTTAATAGTTTGTTCTTTGAGAAATTCATATCCAGCCCAAAGTGCAGGTTCAGGGAGTGCAGTTGGCGAGGGAGTCATAAAATGCCAGATCAGCCCAAAACACCCCTTAAAGTTGGTCAATCTGGCTGAAATTTTCACAGGAAACTCAGTTTATATCAAAGAATGAATTTGTATTGGGCTGGCACACTCGAGGGTCACTTTTAGAATTTCAATTTTCGGGGTGTGGGGGGGCCCCATGACCCCCTCAGATGTGTAATGTCAAAAATATCATAATATTGCCAATATGAAGCCCAAATTTAATTTTATGCATATTCTAAAAATTAATATGGATATTTTAGGCGCATTTGGAGCATTACATCTCTGAACAGAAAATATTTCACCCAAATATTGTTGTAAAAATAGCCAAAAATAGATGTAAATCAGCCCAAACCAGTACCAAATGTTGGTCTATAAGTCTGAAATTTGGCCCAAAAATTGCTTGCCACACACTAAATCTGATTGCATAGGTTTTAGGATTACATCTGATATACCAGTGGTGTCTTATGTGTCATATGTGGTCCAGGAAGGCGAAAATACAGTCACAGATGGCTGTATAAGGAAATGCTGATATATTCTCAATTAAGGTAGATTCAAGGTTGAAAACCATATTGTTTCCTACAGGAGTCGCCCCTGAAATGAATTTTAATAGTTTGTTCTTTGAGAAATTCATATCCAGCCCAAAGTGCAGGTTCAGGGAGTGCAGTTGGCGAGGGAGTCATAAAATGCCAGATCAGCCCAAAACACCCCTTAAAGTTGGTCAATCTGGCTGAAATTTTCACAGGAAACTCAGTTTATATCAAAGAATGAATTTGTATTGGGCTGGCACACTCGAGGGTCACTTTTAGAATTTGAATTTTCGGGGTGTGCGGGGGCCCCATGACCCCCTCAGATGTGTAATGTCAAAAATATCATAATATTGCCAATATGAAGCCCAAATTTAATTTTATGCATATTCTAAAAATTAATATGGATATTTTAGGCGCATTTGGAGCATTACATCTCTGAACAGAAAATATTTCACCCAAATATTGTTGTAAAAATAGCCAAAAATAGATGTAAATCAGCCCAAACCAGTACCAAATGTTGGTCTATAAGTCTGAAATTTGGCCCAAAAATTGCTTGCCACACACTAAATCTGATTGCATAGGTTTTAGGATTACATCTGATATACCAGTGGTGTCTTATGTGTCATATGTGGTCCAGAAAGGCGAAAATACAGTCACAGATGGCTGTATAAGGAAATGCTGATATATTCTCAATTAAGGTAGATTCAAGGTTGAAAACCATGTTGTTTCCTACAGGAGTCGCCCCTGAAATGAATTTTAATAGTTTGTTCTTTGAAAAATTCATATCCAGCCCAAAGTGCAGGTTCAGGGAGTGCAGTTGGCGAGGGAGTCATAAAATGCCAGATCAGCCCAAAACACCCCTTAAAGTTGGTCAATCTGGCTGAAATTTTCACAGGAAACTCAGTTTATATCAAAGAATGAATTTGTATTGGGCTGGCACACTCGAGGGTCACTTTTAGAATTTCAATTTTCGGGGTGTGGGGGGGCCCCATGACCCCCTCAGATGTGTAATGTCAAAAATATCATAATATTGCCAATATGAAGCCCAAATTTAATTTTATGCATATTCTAAAAATTAATATGGATATTTTAGGCGCATTTGGAGCATTACATCTCTAAACAGAAAATATTTCACCCAAATATTGTTGTAAAAATAGCCAAAAATAGATGTAAATCAGCCCAAACCAGTACCAAATGTTGGTCTATAAGTCTGAAATTTGGCCCAAAAATTGCTTGCCACACACTAAATCTGATTGCATAGGTTTTAGGATTACATCTGATATACCAGTGGTGTCTTATGTGTCATATGTGGTCCAGGAAGGCGAAAATACAGTCACAGATGGCTGTATAAGGAAATGCTGATATATTCTCAATTAAGGTAGATTCAAGGTTGAAAACCATATTGTTTCCTACAGGAGTCGCCCCTGAAATGAATTTTAATAGTTTGTTCTTTGAGAAATTCATATCCAGCCCAAAGTGCAGGTTCAGGGAGTGCAGTTGGCGAGGGAGTCATAAAATGCCAGATCAGCCCAAAACACCCCTTAAAGTTGGTCAATCTGGCTGAAATTTTCACAGGAAACTCAGTTTATATCAAAGAATGAATTTGAATTGGGCTGGCACACTCGAGGGTCACTTTTAGAATTTGAATTTTCGGGGTGTGCGGGGGCCCCATGACCCCCTCAGATGTGTAATGTCAAAAATATCATAATATTGCCAATATGAAGCCCAAATTTAATTTTATGCATATTCTAAAAATTAATATGGATATTTTAGGCGCATTTGGAGCATTACATCTCTGAACAGAAAATATTTCACCCAAATATTGTTGTAAAAATAGCCAAAAATAGATGTAAATCAGCCCAAACCAGTACCAAATGTTGGTCTATAAGTCTGAAATTTGGCCCAAAAATTGCTTGCCACACACTAAATCTGATTGCATAGGTTTTAGGATTACATCTGATATACCAGTGGTGTCTTATGTGTCATATGTGGTCCAGGAAGGCGAAAATACAGTCACAGATGGCTGTATAAGGAAATGCTGATATATTCTCAATTAAGGTAGATTCAAGGTTGAAAACCATATTGTTTCCTACAGGAGTCGCCCCTGAAATGAATTTTAATAGTTTGTTCTTTGAGAAATTCATATCCAGCCCAAAGTGCAGGTTCAGGGAGTGCAGTTGGCGAGGGAGTCATAAAATGCCAGATCAGCCCAAAACACCCCTTAAAGTTGGTCAATCTGGCTGAAATTTTCACAGGAAACTCAGTTTATATCAAAGAATGAATTTGTATTGGGCTGGCACACTCGAGGGTCACTTTTAGAATTTCAATTTTCGGGCTGTGGGGGGGCCCCATGACCCCCTCAGATGTGTAATGTCAAAAATATCATAATATTGCCAATATGAAGCCCAAATTTAATTTTATGCATATTCTAAAAATTAATATGGATATTTTAGGCGCATTTGGAGCATTACATCTCTGAACAGAAAATATTTCACCCAAATATTGTTGTAAAAATAGCCAAAAATAGATGTAAATCAGCCCAAACCAGTACCAAATGTTGGTCTATAAGTCTGAAATTTGGCCCAAAAATTGCTTGCCACACACTAAATCTGATTGCATAGGTTTTAGGATTACATCTGATATACCAGTGGTGTCTTATGTGTCATATGTGGTCCAGGAAGGCGAAAATACAGTCACAGATGGCTGTATAAGGAAATGCTGATATATTCTCAATTAAGGTAGATTCAAGGTTGAAAACCATATTGTTTCCTACAGGAGTCGCCCCTGAAATGAATTTTAATAGTTTGTTCTTTGAGAAATTCATATCCAGCCCAAAGTGCAGGTTCAGGGAGTGCAGTTGGCGAGGGAGTCATAAAATGCCAGATCAGCCCAAAACACCCCTTAAAGTTGGTCAATCTGGCTGAAATTTTCACAGGAAACTCAGTTTATATCAAAGAATGAATTTGTATTGGGCTGGCACACTCGAGGGTCACTTTTAGAATTTCAATTTTCGGGCTGTGGGGGGGCCCCATGACCCCCTCAGATGTGTAATGTCAAAAATATCATAATATTGCCAATATGAAGCCCAAATTTAATTTTATGCATATTCTAAAAATTAATATGGATATTTTAGGCGCATTTGGAGCATTACATCTCTGAACAGAAAATATTTCACCCAAATATTGTTGTAAAAATAGCCAAAAATAGATGTAAATCAGCCCAAACCAGTACCAAATGTTGGTCTATAAGTCTGAAATTTGGCCCAAAAATTGCTTGCCACACACTAAATCTGATTGCATAGGTTTTAGGATTACATCTGATATACCAGTGGTGTCTTATGTGTCATATGTGGTCCAGGAAGGCGAAAATACAGTCACAGATGGCTGTATAAGGAAATGCTGATATATTCTCAAATAAGGTAGATTCAAGGTTGAAAACCATATTGTTTCCTACAGGAGTCGCCCCTGAAATGAATTTTAATAGTTTGTTCTTTGAGAAATTCATATCCAGCCCAAAGTGCAGGTTCAGGGAGTGCAGTTGGCGAGGGAGTCATAAAATGCCAGATCAGCCCAAAACACCCCTTAAAGTTGGTCAATCTGGCTGAAATTTTCACAGGAAACTCAGTTTATATCAAAGAATGAATTTGTATTGGGCTGGCACACTCGAGGGTCACTTTTAGAATTTCAATTTTCGGGGTGTGGGGGGGCCCCATGACCCCCTCAGATGTGTAATGTCAAAAATATCATAATATTGCCAATATGAAGCCCAAATTTAATTTTATGCATATTCTAAAAATTAATATGGATATTTTAGGCGCATTTGGAGCATTACATCTCTGAACAGAAAATATTTCACCCAAATATTGTTGTAAAAATAGCCCAAAATAGATGTAAATCAGCCCAAACCAGTACCAAATGTTGGTCTATAAGTCTGAAATTTTGCCCAAAAATTGCTTGCCACACACTAAATCTGATTGCATAGGTTTTAGGATTACATCTGATATACCAGTGGTGTCTTATGTGTCATATGTGGTCCAGGAAGGCGAAAATACAGTCACAGATGGCTGTATAAGGAAATGCTGATATATTCTCAATTAAGGTAGATTCAAGGTTGAAAACCATGTTGTTTCCTACAGGAGTCGCCCCTGAAATGAATTTTAATAGTTTGTTCTTTGAGAAATTCATATCCAGCCCAAAGTGCAGGTTCAGGGAGTGCAGTTGGCGAGGGAGTCATAAAATGCCAGATCAGCCCAAAACACCCCTTAAAGTTGGTCAATCTGGCTGAAATTTTCACAGGAAACTCAGTTTATATCAAAGAATGAATTTGTATTGGGCTGGCACACTCGAGGGTCACTTTTAGAATTTCAATTTTCGGGGTGTGGGGGGGCCCATGACCCCCTCAGATGTGTAATGTCAAAAATATCATAATATTGCCAATATGAAGCCCAAATTTAATTTTATGCATATTCTAAAAATTAATATGGATATTTTAGGCGCATTTGGAGCATTACATCTCTGAACAGAAAATATTTCACCCAAATATTGTTGTAAAAATAGCCCAAAATAGATGTAAATCAGCCCAAACCAGTACCAAATGTTGGTCTATAAGTCTGAAATTTGGCCCAAAAATTGCTTGCCACACACTAAATCTGATTGCATAGGTTTTAGGATTACATCTGATATACCAGTGGTGTCTTATGTGTCATATGTGGTCCAGGAAGGCGAAAATACAGTCACAGATGGCTGTATAAGGAAATGCTGATATATTCTCAATTAAGGTAGATTCAAGGTTGAAAACCATGTTGTTTCCTACAGGAGTCGCCCCTGAAATGAATTTTAATAGTTTGTTCTTTGAGAAATTCATATCCAGCCCAAAAGTGCAGGTTCAGGGAGTGCAGTTGGCGAGGGAGTCATAAAATGCCAGATCATCCCAAAACACCCCTTAAAGTTGGTCAATCTGGCTGAAATTTTCACAGGAAACTCAGTTTATATCAAAGAATGAATTTGTATTGGGCTGGCACACTCGAGGGTCACTTTTAGAATTTCAATTTTCGGGCTGTGGGGGGGCCCCATGACCCCCTCAGATGTGTAATGTCAAAAATATCATAATTATTATTATTATTATTAATATGTATTTATACTCAGCGCAATATCTCCATATACTACAGGACTCAAAGCGCTATTTAACCCATCCGACTGTACAGGTACAGCCCCAACTCACAAGTAACTCACATTCCCCTAACTGGAAGATAGAGGCTCAAGGATGACCATTTATCAACGTCCTTGAGGTTCTTTAACCTGCCACTGGGGATAGGACCCAATGACAGAGGACCGCCATTTTAAGTGGTCATCCGAGCCACTATGTATCTGCCTGTACCTGGGATTGAACCCACGTCCTCTGAGTTCCTAGATAAGTGTGTTACCCGCTAGGCCACAGTGGCAAATATTGCCAATATGAAGCCCAAATTTAATTTTATGCATATTCTAAAAATTAATATGGATATTTTAGGCGCATTTGGAGCATTACATCTCTGAACAGAAAATATTTCACCCAAATATTGTTGTAAAAATAGCCAAAAATAGATGTAAATCAGCCCAAACCAGTACCAAATGTTGGTCTATAAGTCTGAAATTTGGCCCAAAAATTGCTTGCCACACACTAAATCTGATTGCATAGGTTTTAGGATTACATCTGATATACCAGTGGTGTCTTATGTGTCATATGTGGTCCAGGAAGGCGAAAATACAGTCACAGATGGCTGTATAAGGAAATGCTGATATATTCTCAATTAAGGTAGATTCAAGGTTGAAAACCATATTGTTTCCTACAGGAGTCGCCCCTGAAATGAATTTTAATAGTTTGTTCTTTGAGAAATTCATATCCAGCCCAAAGTGCAGGTTCAGGGAGTGCAGTTGGCGAGGGAGTCATAAAATGCCAGATCAGCCCAAAACACCCCTTAAAGTTGGTCAATCTGGCTGAAATTTTCACAGGAAACTCAGTTTATATCAAAGAATGAATTTGTATTGGGCTGGCACACTCGAGGGTCACTTTTAGAATTTGAATTTTCGGGGTGTGCGGGGGCCCCATGAACCCATCAGATGTGTAATGTCAAAAATATCATAATATTGCCAATATGAAGCCCAAATTTAATTTTATGCATATTCTAAAAATTAATATGGATATTTTAGGCGCATTTGGAGCATTACATCTCTGAACAGAAAATATTTCACCCAAATATTGTTGTAAAAATAGCCAAAAATAGATGTAAATCAGCCCAAACCAGTACCAAATGTTGGTCTATAAGTCTGAAATTTGGCCCAAAAATTGCTTGCCACACACTAAATCTGATTGCATAGGTTTTAGGATTACATCTGATATACCAGTGGTGTCTTATGTGTCATATGTGGTCCAGGAAGGCGAAAATACAGTCACAGATGGCTGTATAAGGAAATGCTGATATATTCTCAATTAAGGTAGATTCAAGGTTGAAAACCATATTGTTTCCTACAGGAGTCGCCCCTGAAATGAATTTTAATAGTTTGTTCTTTGAGAAATTCATATCCAGCCCAAAGTGCAGGTTCAGGGAGTGCAGTTGGCGAGGGAGTCATAAAATGCCAGATCAGCCCAAAACACCCCTTAAAGTTGGTCAATCTGGCTGAAATTTTCACAGGAAACTCAGTTTATATCAAAGAATGAATTTGTATTGGGCTGGCACACTCGAGGGTCACTTTTAGAATTTCAATTTTCGGGCTGTGGGGGTCCCCCATGACCCCCTCAGATGTGTAATGTCAAAAATATCATAATTATTATTATTATTATTATGTATTTATACTCAGCGCAATATCTCCATATACTACAGGACTCAAAGCGCTATTTAACCCATCCGACTGTACAGGTACAGCCCCAACTCACAAGTAACTCACATTCCCCTAACTGGAAGATAGAGGCTCAAGGATGACCATTTATCAACGTCCTTGAGGTTCTTTAACCTGCCACTGGGGATAGGACCCAATGACAGAGGACCGCCATTTTAAGTGGTCATCCGAGCCACTATGTATCTGCCTGTACCTGGGATTGAACCCACGTCCTCTGAGTTCCTAGATAAGTGTGTTACCCGCTAGGCCACAGTGGCAAATATTGCCAATATGAAGCCCAAATTTAATTTTATGCATATTCTAAAAATTAATATGGATATTTTAGGCGCATTTGGAGCATTACATCTCTGAACAGAAAATATTTCACCCAAATATTGTTGTAAAAATAGCCAAAAATAGATGTAAATCAGCCCAAACCAGTACCAAATGTTGGTCTATAAGTCTGAAATTTGGCCCAAAAATTGCTTGCCACACACTAAATCTGATTGCATAGGTTTTAGGATTACATCTGATATACCAGTGGTGTCTTATGTGTCATATGTGGTCCAGGAAGGCGAAAATACAGTCACAGATGGCTGTATAAGGAAATGCTGATATATTCTCAATTAAGGTAGATTCAAGGTTGAAAACCATATTGTTTCCTACAGGAGTCGCCCCTGAAATGAATTTTAGTAGTTTGTTCTTTGAGAAATTCATATCCAGCCCAAAGTGCAGGTTCAGGGAGTGCAGTTGGCGAGGGAGTCATAAAATGCCAGATCAGCCCAAAACACCCCTTAAAGTTGGTCAATCTGGCTGAAATTTTCACAGGAAACTCAGTTTATATCAAAGAATGAATTTGTATTGGGCTGGCACACTCGAGGGTCACTTTTAGAATTTGAATTTTCGGGGTGTGCGGGGGCCCCATGACCCCATCAGATGTGTAATGTCAAAAATATCATAATATTGCCAATATGAAGCCCAAATTTAATTTTATGCATATTCTAAAAATTAATATGGATATTTTAGGCGCATTTGGAGCATTACATCTCTGAACAGAAAATATTTCACCCAAATATTGTTGTAAAAATAGCCAAAAATAGATGTAAATCAGCCCAAACCAGTACCAAATGTTGGTCTATAAGTCTGAAATTTGGCCCAAAAATTGCTTGCCACACACTAAATCTGATTGCATAGGTTTTAGGATTACATCTGATATACCAGTGGTGTCTTATGTGTCATATGTGGTCCAGGAAGGCGAAAATACAGTCACAGATGGCTGTATAAGGAAATGCTGATATATTCTCAATTAAGGTAGATTCAAGGTTGAAAACCATATTGTTTCCTACAGGAGTCGCCCCTGAAATGAATTTTAATAGTTTGTTCTTTGAGAAATTCATATCCAGCCCAAAGTGCAGGTTCAGGGAGTGCAGTTGGCGAGGGAGTCATAAAATGCCAGATCAGCCCAAAACACCCCTTAAAGTTGGTCAATCTGGCTGAAATTTTCACAGGAAACTCAGTTTATATCAAAGAATGAATTTGTATTGGGCTGGCACACTCGAGGGTCACTTTTAGAATTTCAATTTTCGGGCTGTGGGGGGGCCCCATGACCCCCTCAGATGTGTAATGTCAAAAATATCATAATATTGCCAATATGAAGCCCAAATTTAATTTTATGCATATTCTAAAAATTAATATGGATATTTTAGGCGCATTTGGAGCATTACATCTCTGAACAGAAAATATTTCACCCAAATATTGTTGTCAAAATAGCCAAAAATAGATGTAAATCAGCCCAAACCAGTACCAAATGTTGGTCTATAAGTCTGAAATTTGGCCCAAAAATTGCTTGCCACACACTAAATCTGATTGCATAGGTTTTAGGATTACATCTGATATACCAGTGGTGTCTTATGTGTCATATGTGGTCCAGGAAGGCGAAAATACAGTCACAGATGGCTGTATAAGGAAATGCTGATATATTCTCAAATAAGGTAGATTCAAGGTTGAAAACCATATTGTTTCCTACAGGAGTCGCCCCTGAAATGAATTTTAATAGTTTGTTCTTTGAGAAATTCATATCCAGCCCAAAGTGCAGGTTCAGGGAGTGCAGTTGGCGAGGGAGTCATAAAATGCCAGATCATCCCAAAACACCCCTTAAAGTTGGTCAATCTGGCTGAAATTTTCACAGGAAACTCAGTTTATATCAAAGAATGAATTTGTATTGGGCTGGCACACTCGAGGGTCACTTTTAGAATTTCAATTTTCGGGGTGTGGGGGGGCCCCATGACCCCCTCAGATGTGTAATGTCAAAAATATCATAATATTGCCAATATGAAGCCCAAATTTAATTTTATGCATATTCTAAAAATTAATATGGATATTTTAGGCGCATTTGGAGCATTACATCTCTGAACAGAAAATATTTCACCCAAATATTGTTGTAAAAATAGCCCAAAATAGATGTAAATCAGCCCAAACCAGTACCAAATGTTGGTCTATAAGTCTGAAATTTGGCCCAAAAATTGCTTGCCACACACTAAATCTGATTGCATAGGTTTTAGGATTACATCTGATATACCAGTGGTGTCTTATGTGTCATATGTGGTCCAGGAAGGCGAAAATACAGTCACAGATGGCTGTATAAGGAAATGCTGATATATTCTCAATTAAGGTAGATTCAAGGTTGAAAACCATGTTGTTTCCTACAGGAGTCGCCCCTGAAATGAATTTTAATAGTTTGTTCTTTGAGAAATTCATATCCAGCCCAAAGTGCAGGTTCAGGGAGTGCAGTTGGCGAGGGAGTCATAAAATGCCAGATCAGCCCAAAACACCCCTTAAAGTTGGTCAATCTGGCTGAAATTTTCACAGGAAACTCAGTTTATATCAAAGAATGAATTTGTATTGGGCTGGCACACTCGAGGGTCACTTTTAGAATTTCAATTTTCGGGGTGTGGGGGGGCCCATGACCCCCTCAGATGTGTAATGTCAAAAATATCATAATATTGCCAATATGAAGCCCAAATTTAATTTTATGCATATTCTAAAAATTAATATGGATATTTTAGGCGCATTTGGAGCATTACATCTCTGAACAGAAAATATTTCACCCAAATATTGTTGTAAAAATAGCCCAAAATAGATGTAAATCAGCCCAAACCAGTACCAAATGTTGGTCTATAAGTCTGAAATTTGGCCCAAAAATTGCTTGCCACACACTAAATCTGATTGCATAGGTTTTAGGATTACATCTGATATACCAGTGGTGTCTTATGTGTCATATGTGGTCCAGGAAGGCGAAAATACAGTCACAGATGGCTGTATAAGGAAATGCTGATATATTCTCAATTAAGGTAGATTCAAGGTTGAAAACCATGTTGTTTCCTACAGGAGTCGCCCCTGAAATGAATTTTAATAGTTTGTTCTTTGAGAAATTCATATCCAGCCCAAAAGTGCAGGTTCAGGGAGTGCAGTTGGCGAGGGAGTCATAAAATGCCAGATCATCCCAAAACACCCCTTAAAGTTGGTCAATCTGGCTGAAATTTTCACAGGAAACTCAGTTTATATCAAAGAATGAATTTGTATTGGGCTGGCACACTCGAGGGTCACTTTTAGAATTTCAATTTTCGGGCTGTGGGGGGGCCCCATGACCCCCTCAGATGTGTAATCTCAAAAATATCATAATTATTATTATTATTATTATGTATTTATACTCAGCGCAATATCTCCATATACTACAGGACTCAAAGCGCTATTTAACCCATCCGACTGTACAGGTACAGCCCCAACTCACAAGTAACTCACATTCCCCTAACTGGAAGATAGAGGCTCAAGGATGACCATTTATCAACGTCCTTGAGGTTCTTTAACCTGCCACTGGGGATAGGACCCAATGACAGAGGACCGCCATTTTAAGTGGTCATCCGAGCCACTATGTATCTGCCTGTACCTGGGATTGAACCCACGTCCTCTGAGTTCCTAGACAAGTGTGTTACCCGCTAGGCCACAGTGGCAAATATTGCCAATATGAAGCCCAAATTTAATTTTATGCATATTCTAAAAATTAATATGGATATTTTAGGCGCATTTGGAGCATTAATTACATCTCTGAACAGAAAATATTTCACCCAAATATTGTTGTAAAAATAGCCAAAAATAGATGTAAATCAGCCCAAACCAGTACCAAATGTTGGTCTATAAGTCTGAAATTTGGCCCAAAAATTGCTTGCCACACACTAAATCTGATTGCATAGGCTTTAGGATTACATCTGATATACCAGTGGTGTCTTATGTGTCATATGTGGACCAGGAAGGCGAAAATACAGTCACAGATGGCTGTATAAGGAAATGCTGATATATTCTCAATTAAGGTAGATTCAAGGTTGAAAACCATATTGTTTCCTACAGGAGTCGCCCCTGAAATGAATTTTAATAGTTTGTTCTTTGAAAAATTCATATCCAGCCCAAAGTGCAGGTTCAGGGAGTGCAGTTGGCGAGGGAGTCATAAAATGCCAGATCAGCCCAAAACACCCCTTAAAGTTGGTCAATCTGGCTGAAATTTTCACAGGAAACTCAGTTTATATCAAAGAATGAATTTGTATTGGGCTGGCACACTCGAGGGTCACTTTTAGAATTTCAATTTTCGGGGTGTGGGGGGGCCCCATGACCCCCTCAGATGTGTAATGTCAAAAATATCATAATATTGCCAATATGAAGCCCAAATTTAATTTTATGCATATTCTAAAAATTAATATGGATATTTTAGGCGCATTTGGAGCATTACATCTCTGAACAGAAAATATTTCACCCAAATATTGTTGTAAAAATGGCCAAAAATAGATGTAAATCAGCCCAAACCAGTACCAAATGTTGGTCTATAAGTCTGAAATTTGGCCCAAAAATTGCTTGCCACACACTAAATCTGATTGCATAGGTTTTAGGATTACATCTGATATACCAGTGGTGTCTTATGTGTCATATGTGGTCCAGGAAGGCGAAAATACAGTCACAGATGGCTGTATAAGGAAATGCTGATATATTCTCAATTAAGGTAGATTCAAGGTTGAAAACCATATTGTTTCCTACAGGAGTCGCCCCTGAAATGAATTTTAATAGTTTGTTCTTTGAGAAATTCATATCCAGCCCAAAGTGCAGGTTCAGGGAGTGCAGTTGGCGAGGGAGTCATAAAATGCCAGATCAGCCCAAAACACCCCTTAAAGTTGGTCAATCTGGCTGAAATTTTCACAGGAAACTCAGTTTATATCAAAGAATGAATTTGTATTGGGCTGGCACACTCGAGGGTCACTTTTAGAATTTCAATTTTCGGGGTGTGGGGGGGCCCCATGACCCCCTCAGATGTGAAATGTCAAAAATATCATAATATTGCCAATATGAAGCCCAAATTTAATTTTATGCATATTCTAAAAATTAATACAGATATTTTAGGCGCATTTGGAGCATTACATCTCTGAACAGAAAATATTTCACCCAAATATTGTTGTAAAAATAGCCAAAAATAGATGTAAATCAGCCCAAACCAGTACCAAATGTTGGTCTATAAGTCTGAAATTTGGCCCAAAAATTGCTTGCCACACACTAAATCTGATTGCATAGGCTTTAGGATTACATCTGATATACCAGTGGTGTCTTATGTGTCATATGTGGTCCAGGAAGGCGAAAATACAGTCACAGATGGCTGTATAAGGAAATGCTGATATATTCTCAATTAAGGTAGATTCAAGGTTGAAAACCATATTGTTTCCTACAGGAGTCGCCCCTGAAATGAATTTTAATAGTTTGTTCTTTGAAAAATTCATATCCAGCCCAAAGTGCAGGTTCAGGGAGTGCAGTTGGCGAGGGAGTCATAAAATGCCAGATCAGCCCAAAACACCCCTTAAAGTTGGTCAATCTGGCTGAAATTTTCACAGGAAACTCAGTTTATATCAAAGAATGAATTTGTATTGGGCTGGCACACTCGAGGGTCACTTTTAGAATTTCAATTTTCGGGGTGTGGGGGGGCCCCATGACCCCCTCAGATGTGTAATGTCAAAAATATCATAATATTGCCAATATGAAGCCCAAATTTAATTTTATGCATATTCTAAAAATTAATATGGATATTTTAGGCGCATTTGGAGCATTACATCTCTGAACAGAAAATATTTCACCCAAATATTGTTGTAAAAATGGCCAAAAATAGATGTAAATCAGCCCAAACCAGTACCAAATGTTGGTCTATAAGTCTGAAATTTGGCCCAAAAATTGCTTGCCACACACTAAATCTGATTGCATAGGTTTTAGGATTACATCTGATATACCAGTGGTGTCTTATGTGTCATATGTGGTCCAGGAAGGCGAAAATACAGTCACAGATGGCTGTATAAGGAAATGCTGATATATTCTCAATTAAGGTAGATTCAAGGTTGAAAACCATATTGTTTCCTACAGGAGTCGCCCCTGAAATGAATTTTAATAGTTTGTTCTTTGAGAAATTCATATCCAGCCCAAAGTGCAGGTTCAGGGAGTGCAGTTGGCGAGGGAGTCATAAAATGCCAGATCAGCCCAAAACACCCCTTAAAGTTGGTCAATCTGGCTGAAATTTTCACAGGAAACTCAGTTTATATCAAAGAATGAATTTGTATTGGGCTGGCACACTCGAGGGTCACTTTTAGAATTTCAATTTTCGGGGTGTGGGGGGGCCCCATGACCCCCTCAGATGTGAAATGTCAAAAATATCATAATATTGCCAATATGAAGCCCAAATTTAATTTTATGCATATTCTAAAAATTAATACAGATATTTTAGGCGCATTTGGAGCATTACATCTCTGAACAGAAAATATTTCACCCAAATATTGTTGTAAAAATAGCCAAAAATAGATGTAAATCAGCCCAAACCAGTACCAAATGTTGGTCTATAAGTCTGAAATTTGGCCCAAAAATTGCTTGCCACACACTAAATCTGATTGCATAGGTTTTAGGATTACATCTGATATACCAGTGGTGTCTTATGTGTCATATGTGGTCCAGGAAGGCGAAAATACAGTCACAGATGGCTGTATAAGGAAATGCTGATATATTCTCAATTAAGGTAGATTCAAGGTTGAAAACCATGTTGTTTCCTACAGGAGTCGCCCCTGAAATGAATTTTAATAGTTTGTTCTTTGAGAAATTCATATCCAGCCCAAAGTGCAGGTTCAGGGAGTGCAGTTGGCGAGGGAGTCATAAAATGCCAGATCATCCCAAAACACCCCTTAAAGTTGGTCAATCTGGCTGAAATTTTCACAGGAAACTCAGTTTATATCAAAGAATGAATTTGTATTGGGCTGGCACACTCGAGGGTCACTTTTAGAATTTCAATTTTCGGGGTGTGGGGGGGCCCCATGACCCCCTCAGATGTGTAATGTCAAAAATATCATAATATTGCCAATATGAAGCCCAAATTTAATTTTATGCATATTCTAAAAATTAATATGGATATTTTAGGCGCATTTGGAGCATTACATCTCTGAACAGAAAATATTTCACCCAAATATTGTTGTAAAAATAGCCAAAAATAGATGTAAATCAGCCCAAACCAGTACCAAATGTTGGTCTATAAGTCTGAAATTTGGCCCAAAAATTGCTTGCCACACACTAAATCTGATTGCATAGGTTTTAGGATTACATCTGATATACCAGTGGTGTCTTATGTGTCATATGTGGTCCAGGAAGGCGAAAATACAGTCACAGATGGCTGTATAAGGAAATGCTGATATATTCTCAATTAAGGTAGATTCAAGGTTGAAAACCATGTTGTTTCCTACAGGAGTCGCCCCTGAAATGAATTTTAATAGTTTGTTCTTTGAGAAATTCATATCCAGCCCAAAGTGCAGGTTCAGGGAGTGCAGTTGGCGAGGGAGTCATAAAATGCCAGATCAGCCCAAAACACCCCTTAAAGTTGGTCAATCTGGCTGAAATTTTCACAGGAAACTCAGTTTATATCAAAGAATGAATTTGTATTGGGCTGGCACACTCGAGGGTCACTTTTAGAATTTCAATTTTCGGGGTGTGGGGGGGCCCCATGACCCCCTCAGATGTGTAATGTTAAAAATATCATAATATTGCCAATATGAAGCCCAAATTTAATTTTATGCATATTCTAAAAATTAATATGGATATTTTAGGCGCATTTGGAGCATTACATCTCTGAACAGAAAATATTTCACCCAAATATTGTTGTAAAAATAGCCAAAAATAGATGTAAATCAGCCCAAACCAGTACCAAATGTTGGTCTATAAGTCTGAAATTTGGCCCAAAAATTGCTTGCCACACACTAAATCTGATTGCATAGGTTTTAGGATTACATCTGATATACCAGTGGTGTCTTATGTGTCATATGTGGTCCAGGAAGGCGAAAATACAGTCACAGATGGCTGTATAAGGAAATGCTGATATATTCTCAATTAAGGTAGATTCAAGGTTGAAAACCATATTGTTTCCTACAGGAGTCGCCCCTGAAATGAATTTTAATAGTTTGTTCTTTGAGAAATTCATATCCAGCCCAAAGTGCAGGTTCAGGGAGTGCAGTTGGCGAGGGAGTCATAAAATGCCAGATCAGCCCAAAACACCCCTTAAAGTTGGTCAATCTGGCTGAAATTTTCACAGGAAACTCAGTTTATATCAAAGAATGAATTTGTATTGGGCTGGCACACTCGAGGGTCACTTTTAGAATTTCAATTTTCGGGGTGTGGGGGGGCCCCATGACCCCCTCAGATGTGTAATGTCAAAAATATCATAATATTGCCAATATGAAGCCCAAATTTAATTTTATGCATATTCTAAAAATTAATATGGATATTTTAGGCGCATTTGGAGCATTACATCTCTGAACAGAAAATATTTCACCCAAATATTGTTGTAAAAATAGCCAAAAATAGATGTAAATCAGCCCAAACCAGTACCAAATGTTGGTCTATAAGTCTGAAATTTGGCCCAAAAATTGCTTGCCACACACTAAATCTGATTGCATAGGTTTTAGGATTACATCTGATATACCAGTGGTGTCTTATGTGTCATATGTGGTCCAGGAAGGCGAAAATACAGTCACAGATGGCTGTATAAGGAAATGCTGATATATTCTCAATTAAGGTAGATTCAAGGTTGAAAACCATATTGTTTCCTACAGGAGTCGCCCCTGAAATGAATTTTAATAGTTTGTTCTTTGAGAAATTCATATCCAGCCCAAAGTGCAGGTTCAGGGAGTGCAGTTGGCGAGGGAGTCATAAAATGCCAGATCAGCCCAAAACACCCCTTAAAGTTGGTCAATCTGGCTGAAATTTTCACAGGAAACTCAGTTTATATCATAGAATGAATTTGTATTGGGCTGGCACACTCGAGGGTCACTTTTAGAATTTCAATTTTCGGGCTGTGGGGGGGCCCCATGACCCCCTCAGATGTGTAATGTCAAAAATATCATAATTATTATTATTATTATTATGTATTTATACTCAGCGCAATATCTCCATATACTACAGGACTCAAAGCGCTATTTAACCCATCCGACTGTACAGGTACAGCCCCAACTCACAAGTAACTCACATTCCCCTAACTGGAAGATAGAGGCTCAAGGATGACCATTTATCAACGTCCTTGAGGTTCTTTAACCTGCCACTGGGGATAGGACCCAATGACAGAGGACCGCCATTTTAAGTGGTCATCCGAGCCACTATGTATCTGCCTGTACCTGGGATTGAACCCACGTCCTCTGAGTTCCTAGACAAGTGTGTTACCCGCTAGGCCACAGTGGCAAATATTGCCAATATGAAGCCCAAATTTAATTTTATGCATATTCTAAAAATTAATATGGATATTTTAGGCGCATTTGGAGCATTAATTACATCTCTGAACAGAAAATATTTCACCCAAATATTGTTGTAAAAATAGCCAAAAATAGATGTAAATCAGCCCAAACCAGTACCAAATGTTGGTCTATAAGTCTGAAATTTGGCCCAAAAATTGCTTGCCACACACTAAATCTGATTGCATAGGCTTTAGGATTACATCTGATATACCAGTGGTGTCTTATGTGTCATATGTGGTCCAGGAAGGCGAAAATACAGTCACAGATGGCTGTATAAGGAAATGCTGATATATTCTCAATTAAGGTAGATTCAAGGTTGAAAACCATATTGTTTCCTACAGGAGTCGCCCCTGAAATGAATTTTAATAGTTTGTTCTTTGAGAAATTCATATCCAGCCCAAAGTGCAGGTTCAGGGAGTGCAGTTGGCGAGGGAGTCATAAAATGCCAGATCAGCCCAAAACACCCCTTAAAGTTGGTCAATCTGGCTGAAATTTTCACAGGAAACTCAGTTTATATCAAAGAATGAATTTGTATTGGGCTGGCACACTCGAGGGTCACTTTTAGAATTTCAATTTTCGGGGTGTGGGGGGGCCCCATGACCCCCTCAGATGTGTAATGTCAAAAATATCATAATATTGCCAATATGAAGCCCAAATTTAATTTTATGCATATTCTAAAAATTAATATGGATATTTTAGGCGCATTTGGAGCATTACATCTCTGAACAGAAAATATTTCACCCAAATATTGTTGTAAAAATAGCCAAAAATAGATGTAAATCAGCCCAAACCAGTACCAAATGTTGGTCTATAAGTCTGAAATTTGGCCCAAAAATTGCTTGCCACACACTAAATCTGATTGCATAGGTTTTAGGATTACATCTGATATACCAGTGGTGTCTTATGTGTCATATGTGGTCCAGGAAGGCGAAAATACAGTCACAGATGGCTGTATAAGGAAATGCTGATATATTCTCAATTAAGGTAGATTCAAGGTTGAAAACCATATTGTTTCCTACAGGAGTCGCCCCTGAAATGAATTTTAATAGTTTGTTCTTTGAGAAATTCATATCCAGCCCAAAGTGCAGGTTCAGGGAGTGCAGTTGGCGAGGGAGTCATAAAATGCCAGATCAGCCCAAAACACCCCTTAAAGTTGGTCAATCTGGCTGAAATTTTCACAGGAAACTCAGTTTATATCAAAGAATGAATTTGTATTGGGCTGGCACACTCGAGGGTCACTTTTAGAATTTCAATTTTCGGGGTGTGGGGGGGCCCCATGACCCCCTCAGATGTGTAATGTCAAAAATATCATAATATTGCCAATATGAAGCCCAAATTTAATTTTATGCATATTCTAAAAATTAATATGGATATTTTAGGCGCATTTGGAGCATTACATCTCTGAACAGAAAATATTTCACCCAAATATTGTTGTAAAAATAGCCAAAAATAGATGTAAATCAGCCCAAACCAGTACCAAATGTTGGTCTATAAGTCTGAAATTTGGCCCAAAAATTGCTTGCCACACACTAAATCTGATTGCATAGGTTTTAGGATTACATCTGATATACCAGTGGTGTCTTATGTGTCATATGTGGTCCAGGAAGGCGAAAATACAGTCACAGATGGCTGTATAAGGAAATGCTGATATATTCTCAATTAAGGTAGATTCAAGGTTGAAAACCATATTATTTCCTACAGGAGTCGCCCCTGAAATGAATTTTAATAGTTTGTTCTTTGAGAAATTCATATCCAGCCCAAAGTGCAGGTTCAGGGAGTGCAGTTGGCGAGGGAGTCATAAAATGCCAGATCAGCCCAAAACACCCCTTAAAGTTGGTCAATCTGGCTGAAATTTTCACAGGAAACTCAGTTTATATCAAAGAATGAATTTGTATTGGGCTGGCACACTCGAGGGTCACTTTTAGAATTTCAATTTTCGGGGTGTGGGGGGGCCCCATGACCCCCTCAGATGTGTAATGTCAAAAATATCATAATATTGCCAATATGAAGCCCAAATTTAATTTTATGCATATTCTAAAAATTAATATGGATATTTTAGGCGCATTTGGAGCATTACATCTCTGAACAGAAAATATTTCACCCAAATATTGTTGTAAAAATAGCCAAAAATAGATGTAAATCAGCCCAAACCAGTACCAAATGTTGGTCTATAAGTCTGAAATTTGGCCCAAAAATTGCTTGCCACACACTAAATCTGATTGCATAGGTTTTAGGATTACATCTGATATACCAGTGGTGTCTTATGTGTCATATGTGGTCCAGGAAGGCGAAAATACAGTCACAGATGGCTGTATAAGGAAATGCTGATATATTCTCAATTAAGGTAGATTCAAGGTTGAAAACCATATTGTTTCCTACAGGAGTCGCCCCTGAAATGAATTTTAATAGTTTGTTCTTTGAGAAATTCATATCCAGCCCAAAGTGCAGGTTCAGGGAGTGCAGTTGGCGAGGGAGTCATAAAATGCCAGATCAGCCCAAAACACCCCTTAAAGTTGGTCAATCTGGCTGAAATTTTCACAGGAAACTCAGTTTATATCAAAGAATGAATTTGTATTGGGCTGGCACACTCGAGGGTCACTTTTAGAATTTCAATTTTCGGGCTGTGGGGGGGCCCCATGACCCCCTCAGATGTGTAATGTCAAAAATATCATAATTATTATTATTATTATTATGTATTTATACTCAGCGCAATATCTCCATATACTACAGGACTCAAAGCGCTATTTAACCCATCCGACTGTACAGGTACAGCCCCAACTCACAAGTAACTCACATTCCCCTAACTGGAAGATAGAGGCTCAAGGATGACCATTTATCAACGTCCTTGAGGTTCTTTAACCTGCCACTGGGGATAGGACCCAATGACAGAGGACCGCCATTTTAAGTGGTCATCCGAGCCACTATGTATCTGCCTGTACCTGGGATTGAACCCACGTCCTCTGAGTTCCTAGACAAGTGTGTTACCCGCTAGGCCACAGTGGCAAATATTGCCAATATGAAGCCCAAATTTAATTTTATGCATATTCTAAAAATTAATATGGATATTTTAGGCGCATTTGGAGCATTAATTACATCTCTGAACAGAAAATATTTCACCCAAATATTGTTGTAAAAATAGCCAAAAATAGATGTAAATCAGCCCAAACCAGTACCAAATGTTGGTCTATAAGTCTGAAATTTGGCCCAAAAATTGCTTGCCACACACTAAATCTGATTGCATAGGCTTTAGGATTACATCTGATATACCAGTGGTGTCTTATGTGTCATATGTGGTCCAGGAAGGCGAAAATACAGTCACAGATGGCTGTATAAGGAAATGCTGATATATTCTCAATTAAGGTAGATTCAAGGTTGAAAACCATATTGTTTCCTACAGGAGTCGCCCCTGAAATGAATTTTAATAGTTTGTTCTTTGAAAAATTCATATCCAGCCCAAAGTGCAGGTTCAGGGAGTGCAGTTGGCGAGGGAGTCATAAAATGCCAGATCAGCCCAAAACACCCCTTAAAGTTGGTCAATCTGGCTGAAATTTTCACAGGAAACTCAGTTTATATCAAAGAATGAATTTGTATTGGGCTGGCACACTCGAGGGTCACTTTTAGAATTTCAATTTTCGGGGTGTGGGGGGGCCCCATGACCCCCTCAGATGTGTAATGTCAAAAATATCATAATATTGCCAATATGAAGCCCAAATTTAATTTTATGCATATTCTAAAAATTAATATGGATATTTTAGGCGCATTTGGAGCATTACATCTCTGAACAGAAAATATTTCACCCAAATATTGTTGTAAAAATAGCCAAAAATAGATGTAAATCAGCCCAAACCAGTACCAAATGTTGGTCTATAAGTCTGAAATTTGGCCCAAAAATTGCTTGCCACACACTAAATCTGATTGCATAGGTTTTAGGATTACATCTGATATACCAGTGGTGTCTTATGTGTCATATGTGGTCCAGGAAGGCGAAAATACAGTCACAGATGGCTGTATAAGGAAATGCTGATATATTCTCAATTAAGGTAGATTCAAGGTTGAAAACCATATTGTTTCCTACAGGAGTCGCCCCTGAAATGAATTTTAATAGTTTGTTCTTTGAGAAATTCATATCCAGCCCAAAGTGCAGGTTCAGGGAGTGCAGTTGGCGAGGGAGTCATAAAATGCCAGATCAGCCCAAAACACCCCTTAAAGTTGGTCAATCTGGCTGAAATTTTCACAGGAAACTCAGTTTATATCAAAGAATGAATTTGTATTGGGCTGGCACACTCGAGGGTCACTTTTAGAATTTCAATTTTCGGGGTGTGGGGGGGCCCCATGACCCCCTCAGATGTGTAATGTCAAAAATATCATAATATTGCCAATATGAAGCCCAAATTTAATTTTATGCATATTCTAAAAATTAATATGGATATTTTAGGCGCATTTGGAGCATTACATCTCTGAACAGAAAATATTTCACCCAAATATTGTTGTAAAAATAGCCAAAAATAGATGTAAATCAGCCCAAACCAGTACCAAATGTTGGTCTATAAGTCTGAAATTTGGCCCAAAAATTGCTTGCCACACACTAAATCTGATTGCATAGGTTTTAGGATTACATCTGATATACCAGTGGTGTCTTATGTGTCATATGTGGTCCAGGAAGGCGAAAATACAGTCACAGATGGCTGTATAAGGAAATGCTGATATATTCTCAATTAAGGTAGATTCAAGGTTGAAAACCATATTGTTTCCTACAGGAGTCGCCCCTGAAATGAATTTTAATAGTTTGTTCTTTGAGAAATTCATATCCAGCCCAAAGTGCAGGTTCAGGGAGTGCAGTTGGCGAGGGAGTCATAAAATGCCAGATCAGCCCAAAACACCCCTTAAAGTTGGTCAATCTGGCTGAAATTTTCACAGGAAACTCAGTTTATATCAAAGAATGAATTTGTATTGGGCTGGCACACTCGAGGGTCACTTTTAGAATTTCAATTTTCGGGCTGTGGGGGGGCCCCATGACCCCCTCAGATGTGTAATGTCAAAAATATCATAATTATTATTATTATTATTATGTATTTATACTCAGCGCAATATCTCCATATACTACAGGACTCAAAGCGCTATTTAACCCATCCGACTGTACAGGTACAGCCCCAACTCACAAGTAACTCACATTCCCCTAACTGGAAGATAGAGGCTCAAGGATGACCATTTATCAACGTCCTTGAGGTTCTTTAACCTGCCACTGGGGATAGGACCCAATGACAGAGGACCGCCATTTTAAGTGGTCATCCGAGCCACTATGTATCTGCCTGTACCTGGGATTGAACCCACGTCCTCTGAGTTCCTAGACAAGTGTGTTACCCGCTAGGCCACAGTGGCAAATATTGCCAATATGAAGCCCAAATTTAATTTTATGCATATTCTAAAAATTAATATGGATATTTTAGGCGCATTTGGAGCATTAATTACATCTCTGAACAGAAAATATTTCACCCAAATATTGTTGTAAAAATAGCCAAAAATAGATGTAAATCAGCCCAAACCAGTACCAAATGTTGGTCTATAAGTCTGAAATTTGGCCCAAAAATTGCTTGCCACACACTAAATCTGATTGCATAGGCTTTAGGATTACATCTGATATACCAGTGGTGTCTTATGTGTCATATGTGGTCCAGGAAGGCGAAAATACAGTCACAGATGGCTGTATAAGGAAATGCTGATATATTCTCAATTAAGGTAGATTCAAGGTTGAAAACCATATTGTTTCCTACAGGAGTCGCCCCTGAAATGAATTTTAATAGTTTGTTCTTTGAAAAATTCATATCCAGCCCAAAGTGCAGGTTCAGGGAGTGCAGTTGGCGAGGGAGTCATAAAATGCCAGATCAGCCCAAAACACCCCTTAAAGTTGGTCAATCTGGCTGAAATTTTCACAGGAAACTCAGTTTATATCAAAGAATGAATTTGTATTGGGCTGGCACACTCGAGGGTCACTTTTAGAATTTCAATTTTCGGGGTGTGGGGGGGCCCCATGACCCCCTCAGATGTGTAATGTCAAAAATATCATAATATTGCCAATATGAAGCCCAAATTTAATTTTATGCATATTCTAAAAATTAATATGGATATTTTAGGCGCATTTGGAGCATTACATCTCTGAACAGAAAATATTTCACCCAAATATTGTTGTAAAAATAGCCAAAAATAGATGTAAATCAGCCCAAACCAGTACCAAATGTTGGTCTATAAGTCTGAAATTTGGCCCAAAAATTGCTTGCCACACACTAAATCTGATTGCATAGGTTTTAGGATTACATCTGATATACCAGTGGTGTCTTGTGTGTCATATGTGGTCCAGGAAGGCGAAAATACAGTCACAGATGGCTGTATAAGGAAATGCTGATATATTCTCAATTAAGGTAGATTCAAGGTTGAAAACCATATTGTTTCCTACCGGAGTCGCCCCTGAAATGAATTTTAATAGTTTGTTCTTTGAGAAATTCATATCCAGCCCAAAGTGCAGGTTCAGGGAGTGCAGTTGGCGAGGGAGTCATAAAATGCCAGATCAGCCCAAAACACCCCTTAAAGTTGGTCAATCTGGCTGAAATTTTCACAGGAAACTCAGTTTATATCAAAGAATGAATTTGTATTGGGCTGGCACACTCGAGGGTCACTTTTAGAATTTCAATTTTCGGGGTGTGGGGGGGCCCCATGACCCCCTCAGATGTGAAATGTCAAAAATATCATAATATTGCCAATATGAAGCCCAAATTTAATTTTATGCATATTCTAAAAATTAATACAGATATTTTAGGCGCATTTGGAGCATTACATCTCTGAACAGAAAATATTTCACCCAAATATTGTTGTAAAAATAGCCAAAAATAGATGTAAATCAGCCCAAACCAGTACCAAATGTTGGTCTATAAGTCTGAAATTTGGCCCAAAAATTGCTTGCCACACACTAAATCTGATTGCATAGGTTTTAGGATTACATCTGATATACCAGTGGTGTCTTATGTGTCATATGTGGTCCAGGAAGGCGAAAATACAGTCACAGATGGCTGTATAAGGAAATGCTGATATATTCTCAATTAAGGTAGATTCAAGGTTGAAAACCATATTGTTTCCTACAGGAGTCGCCCCTGAAATGAATTTTAATAGTTTGTTCTTTGAGAAATTCATATCCAGCTCAAAGTGCAGGTTCAGGGAGTGCAGTTGGCGAGGGAGTCATAAAATGCCAGATCAGCCCAAAACACCCCTTAAAGTTGGTCAATCTGGCTGAAATTTTCACAGGAAACTCAGTTTATATCAAAGAATGAATTTGTATTGGGCTGGCACACTCGAGGGTCACTTTTAGAATTTCAATTTTCGGGCTGTGGGGGGGCCCCATGACCCCCTCAGATGTGTAATGTCAAAAATATCATAATTATTATTATTATTATTATGTATTTATACTCAGCGCAATATCTCCATATACTACAGGACTCAAAGCGCTATTTAACCCATCCGACTGTACAGGTACAGCCCCAACTCACAAGTAACTCACATTCCCCTAACTGGAAGATAGAGGCTCAAGGATGACCATTTATCAACGTCCTTGAGGTTCTTTAACCTGCCACTGGGGATAGGACCCAATGACAGAGGACCGCCATTTTAAGTGGTCATCCGAGCCACTATGTATCTGCCTGTACCTGGGATTGAACCCACGTCCTCTGAGTTCCTAGACAAGTGTGTTACCCGCTAGGCCACAGTGGCAAATATTGCCAATATGAAGCCCAAATTTAATTTTATGCATATTCTAAAAATTAATATGGATATTTTAGGCGCATTTGGAGCATTAATTACATCTCTGAACAGAAAATATTTCACCCAAATATTGTTGTAAAAATAGCCAAAAATAGATGTAAATCAGCCCAAACCAGTACCAAATGTTGGTCTATAAGTCTGAAATTTGGCCCAAAAATTGCTTGCCACACACTAAATCTGATTGCATAGGCTTTAGGATTACATCTGATATACCAGTGGTGTCTTTTGTGTCATATGTGGTCCAGGAAGGCGAAAATACAGTCACAGATGGCTGTATAAGGAAATGCTGATATATTCTCAATTAAGGTAGATTCAAGGTTGAAAACCATATTGTTTCCTACAGGAGTCGCCCCTGAAATGAATTTTAATAGTTTGTTCTTTGAAAAATTCATATCCAGCCCAAAGTGCAGGTTCAGGGAGTGCAGTTGGCGAGGGAGTCATAAAATGCCAGATCAGCCCAAAACACCCCTTAAAGTTGGTCAATCTGGCTGAAATTTTCACAGGAAACTCAGTTTATATCAAAGAATGAATTTGTATTGGGCTGGCACACTCGAGGGTCACTTTTAGAATTTCAATTTTCGGGCTGTGGGGGGGCCCCATGACCCCCTCAGATGTGTAATGTCAAAAATATCATAATTATTATTATTATTATTATGTATTTATACTCAGCGCAATATCTCCATATACTACAGGACTCAAAGCGCTATTTAACCCATCCGACTGTACAGGTACAGCCCCAACTCACAAGTAACTCACATTCCCCTAACTGGAAGATAGAGGCTCAAGGATGACCATTTATCAACGTCCTTGAGGTTCTTTAACCTGCCACTGGGGATAGGACCCAATGACAGAGGACCGCCATTTTAAGTGGTCATCCGAGCCACTATGTATCTGCCTGTACCTGGGATTGAACCCACGTCCTCTGAGTTCCTAGACAAGTGTGTTACCCGCTAGGCCACAGTGGCAAATATTGCCAATATGAAGCCCAAATTTAATTTTATGCATATTCTAAAAATTAATATGGATATTTTAGGCGCATTTGGAGCATTAATTACATCTCTGAACAGAAAATATTTCACCCAAATATTGTTGTAAAAATAGCCAAAAATAGATGTAAATCAGCCCAAACCAGTACCAAATGTTGGTCTATAAGTCTGAAATTTGGCCCAAAAATTGCTTGCCACACACTAAATCTGATTGCATAGGCTTTAGGATTACATCTGATATACCAGTGGTGTCTTATGTGTCATATGTGGTCCAGGAAGGCGAAAATACAGTCACAGATGGCTGTATAAGGAAATGCTGATATATTCTCAATTAAGGTAGATTCAAGGTTGAAAACCATATTGTTTCCTACAGGAGTCGCCCCTGAAATGAATTTTAATAGTTTGTTCTTTGAAAAATTCATATCCAGCCCAAAGTGCAGGTTCAGGGAGTGCAGTTGGCGAGGGAGTCATAAAATGCCAGATCAGCCCAAAACACCCCTTAAAGTTGGTCAATCTGGCTGAAATTTTCACAGGAAACTCAGTTTATATCAAAGAATGAATTTGTATTGGGCTGGCACACTCGAGGGTCACTTTTAGAATTTCAATTTTCGGGGTGTGGGGGGGCCCCATGACCCCCTCAGATGTGTAATGTCAAAAATATCATAATATTGCCAATATGAAGCCCAAATTTAATTTTATGCATATTCTAAAAATTAATATGGATATTTTAGGCGCATTTGGAGCATTACATCTCTGAACAGAAAATATTTCACCCAAATATTGTTGTAAAAATAGCCAAAAATAGATGTAAATCAGCCCAAACCAGTACCAAATGTTGGTCTATAAGTCTGAAATTTGGCCCAAAAATTGCTTGCCACACACTAAATCTGATTGCATAGGTTTTAGGATTACATCTGATATACCAGTGGTGTCTTGTGTGTCATATGTGGTCCAGGAAGGCGAAAATACAGTCACAGATGGCTGTATAAGGAAATGCTGATATATTCTCAATTAAGGTAGATTCAAGGTTGAAAACCATATTGTTTCCTACCGGAGTCGCCCCTGAAATGAATTTTAATAGTTTGTTCTTTGAGAAATTCATATCCAGCCCAAAGTGCAGGTTCAGGGAGTGCAGTTGGCGAGGGAGTCATAAAATGCCAGATCAGCCCAAAACACCCCTTAAAGTTGGTCAATCTGGCTGAAATTTTCACAGGAAACTCAGTTTATATCAAAGAATGAATTTGTATTGGGCTGGCACACTCGAGGGTCACTTTTAGAATTTCAATTTTCGGGGTGTGGGGGGGCCCCATGACCCCCTCAGATGTGAAATGTCAAAAATATCATAATATTGCCAATATGAAGCCCAAATTTAATTTTATGCATATTCTAAAAATTAATACAGATATTTTAGGCGCATTTGGAGCATTACATCTCTGAACAGAAAATATTTCACCCAAATATTGTTGTAAAAATAGCCAAAAATAGATGTAAATCAGCCCAAACCAGTACCAAATGTTGGTCTATAAGTCTGAAATTTGGCCCAAAAATTGCTTGCCACACACTAAATCTGATTGCATAGGTTTTAGGATTACATCTGATATACCAGTGGTGTCTTATGTGTCATATGTGGTCCAGGAAGGCGAAAATACAGTCACAGATGGCTGTATAAGGAAATGCTGATATATTCTCAATTAAGGTAGATTCAAGGTTGAAAACCATATTGTTTCCTACAGGAGTCGCCCCTGAAATGAATTTTAATAGTTTGTTCTTTGAGAAATTCATATCCAGCTCAAAGTGCAGGTTCAGGGAGTGCAGTTGGCGAGGGAGTCATAAAATGCCAGATCAGCCCAAAACACCCCTTAAAGTTGGTCAATCTGGCTGAAATTTTCACAGGAAACTCAGTTTATATCAAAGAATGAATTTGTATTGGGCTGGCACACTCGAGGGTCACTTTTAGAATTTCAATTTTCGGGCTGTGGGGGGGCCCCATGACCCCCTCAGATGTGTAATGTCAAAAATATCATAATTATTATTATTATTATTATGTATTTATACTCAGCGCAATATCTCCATATACTACAGGACTCAAAGCGCTATTTAACCCATCCGACTGTACAGGTACAGCCCCAACTCACAAGTAACTCACATTCCCCTAACTGGAAGATAGAGGCTCAAGGATGACCATTTATCAACGTCCTTGAGGTTCTTTAACCTGCCACTGGGGATAGGACCCAATGACAGAGGACCGCCATTTTAAGTGGTCATCCGAGCCACTATGTATCTGCCTGTACCTGGGATTGAACCCACGTCCTCTGAGTTCCTAGACAAGTGTGTTACCCGCTAGGCCACAGTGGCAAATATTGCCAATATGAAGCCCAAATTTAATTTTATGCATATTCTAAAAATTAATATGGATATTTTAGGCGCATTTGGAGCATTAATTACATCTCTGAACAGAAAATATTTCACCCAAATATTGTTGTAAAAATAGCCAAAAATAGATGTAAATCAGCCCAAACCAGTACCAAATGTTGGTCTATAAGTCTGAAATTTGGCCCAAAAATTGCTTGCCACACACTAAATCTGATTGCATAGGCTTTAGGATTACATCTGATATACCAGTGGTGTCTTTTGTGTCATATGTGGTCCAGGAAGGCGAAAATACAGTCACAGATGGCTGTATAAGGAAATGCTGATATATTCTCAATTAAGGTAGATTCAAGGTTGAAAACCATATTGTTTCCTACAGGAGTCGCCCCTGAAATGAATTTTAATAGTTTGTTCTTTGAAAAATTCATATCCAGCCCAAAGTGCAGGTTCAGGGAGTGCAGTTGGCGAGGGAGTCATAAAATGCCAGATCAGCCCAAAACACCCCTTAAAGTTGGTCAATCTGGCTGAAATTTTCACAGGAAACTCAGTTTATATCAAAGAATGAATTTGTATTGGGCTGGCACACTCGAGGGTCACTTTTAGAATTTCAATTTTCGGGGTGTGGGGGGGGCCCCATGACCCCCTCAGATGTGTAATGTCAAAAATATCATAATATTGCCAATATGAAGCCCAAATTTAATTTTATGCATATTCTAAAAATTAATATGGATATTTTAGGCGCATTTGGAGCATTACATCTCTGAACAGAAAATATTTCACCCAAATATTGTTGTAAAAATAGCCAAAAATAGATGTAAATCAGCCCAAACCAGTACCAAATGTTGGTCTATAAGTCTGAAATTTGGCCCAAAAATTGCTTGCCACACACTAAATCTGATTGCATAGGTTTTAGGATTACATCTGATATACCAGTGGTGTCTTATGTGTCATATGTGGTCCAGGAAGGCGAAAATACAGTCACAGATGGCTGTATAAGGAAATGCTGATATATTCTCAATTAAGGTAGATTCAAGGTTGAAAACCATATTGTTTCCTACAGGAGTCGCCCCTGAAATGAATTTTAATAGTTTGTTCTTTGAGAAATTCATATCCAGCTCAAAGTGCAGGTTCAGGGAGTGCAGTTGGCGAGGGAGTCATAAAATGCCAGATCAGCCCAAAACACCCCTTAAAGTTGGTCAATCTGGCTGAAATTTTCACAGGAAACTCAGTTTATATCAAAGAATGAATTTGTATTGGGCTGGCACACTCGAGGGTCACTTTTAGAATTTCAATTTTCGGGCTGTGGGGGGGCCCCATGACCCCCTCAGATGTGTAATGTCAAAAATATCATAATTATTATTATTATTATTATGTATTTATACTCAGCGCAATATCTCCATATACTACAGGACTCAAAGCGCTATTTAACCCATCCGACTGTACAGGTACAGCCCCAACTCACAAGTAACTCACATTCCCCTAACTGGAAGATAGAGGCTCAAGGATGACCATTTATCAACGTCCTTGAGGTTCTTTAACCTGCCACTGGGGATAGGACCCAATGACAGAGGACCGCCATTTTAAGTGGTCATCCGAGCCACTATGTATCTGCCTGTACCTGGGATTGAACCCACGTCCTCTGAGTTCCTAGACAAGTGTGTTACCCGCTAGGCCACAGTGGCAAATATTGCCAATATGAAGCCCAAATTTAATTTTATGCATATTCTAAAAATTAATATGGATATTTTAGGCGCATTTGGAGCATTAATTACATCTCTGAACAGAAAATATTTCACCCAAATATTGTTGTAAAAATAGCCAAAAATAGATGTAAATCAGCCCAAACCAGTACCAAATGTTGGTCTATAAGTCTGAAATTTGGCCCAAAAATTGCTTGCCACACACTAAATCTGATTGCATAGGCTTTAGGATTACATCTGATATACCAGTGGTGTCTTTTGTGTCATATGTGGTCCAGGAAGGCGAAAATACAGTCACAGATGGCTGTATAAGGAAATGCTGATATATTCTCAATTAAGGTAGATTCAAGGTTGAAAACCATATTGTTTCCTACAGGAGTCGCCCCTGAAATGAATTTTAATAGTTTGTTCTTTGAAAAATTCATATCCAGCCCAAAGTGCAGGTTCAGGGAGTGCAGTTGGCGAGGGAGTCATAAAATGCCAGATCAGCCCAAAACACCCCTTAAAGTTGGTCAATCTGGCTGAAATTTTCACAGGAAACTCAGTTTATATCAAAGAATGAATTTGTATTGGGCTGGCACACTCGAGGGTCACTTTTAGAATTTCAATTTTCGGGGTGTGGGGGGGGCCCCATGACCCCCTCAGATGTGTAATGTCAAAAATATCATAATATTGCCAATATGAAGCCCAAATTTAATTTTATGCATATTCTAAAAATTAATATGGATATTTTAGGCGCATTTGGAGCATTACATCTCTGAACAGAAAATATTTCACCCAAATATTGTTGTAAAAATAGCCAAAAATAGATGTAAATCAGCCCAAACCAGTACCAAATGTTGGTCTATAAGTCTGAAATTTGGCCCAAAAATTGCTTGCCACACACTAAATCTGATTGCATAGGTTTTAGGATTACATCTGATATACCAGTGGTGTCTTATGTGTCATATGTGGTCCAGGAAGGCGAAAATACAGTCACAGATGGCTGTATAAGGAAATGCTGATATATTCTCAATTAAGGTAGATTCAAGGTTGAAAACCATATTGTTTCCTACAGGAGTCGCCCCTGAAATGAATTTTAATAGTTTGTTCTTTGAGAAATTCATATCCAGCCCAAAGTGCAGGTTCAGGGAGTGCAGTTGGCGAGGGAGTCATAAAATGCCAGATCAGCCCAAAACACCCCTTAAAGTTGGTCAATCTGGCTGAAATTTTCACAGGAAACTCAGTTTATATCAAAGAATGAATTTGTATTGGGCTGGCACACTCGAGGGTCACTTTTAGAATTTCAATTTTCGGGCTGTGGGGGGGCCCCATGACCCCCTCAGATGTGTAATGTCAAAAATATCATAATTATTATTATTATTATTATGTATTTATACTCAGCGCAATATCTCCATATACTACAGGACTCAAAGCGCTATTTAACCCATCCGACTGTACAGGTACAGCCCCAACTCACAAGTAACTCACATTCCCCTAACTGGAAGATAGAGGCTCAAGGATGACCATTTATCAACGTCCTTGAGGTTCTTTAACCTGCCACTGGGGATAGGACCCAATGACAGAGGACCGCCATTTTAAGTGGTCATCCGAGCCACTATGTATCTGCCTGTACCTGGGATTGAACCCACGTCCTCTGAGTTCCTAGACAAGTGTGTTACCCGCTAGGCCACAGTGGCAAATATTGCCAATATGAAGCCCAAATTTAATTTTATGCATATTCTAAAAATTAATATGGATATTTTAGGCGCATTTGGAGCATTAATTACATCTCTGAACAGAAAATATTTCACCCAAATATTGTTGTAAAAATAGCCAAAAATAGATGTAAATCAGCCCAAACCAGTACCAAATGTTGGTCTATAAGTCTGAAATTTGGCCCAAAAATTGCTTGCCACACACTAAATCTGATTGCATAGGCTTTAGGATTACATCTGATATACCAGTGGTGTCTTTTGTGTCATATGTGGTCCAGGAAGGCGAAAATACAGTCACAGATGGCTGTATAAGGAAATGCTGATATATTCTCAATTAAGGTAGATTCAAGGTTGAAAACCATATTGTTTCCTACAGGAGTCGCCCCTGAAATGAATTTTAATAGTTTGTTCTTTGAAAAATTCATATCCAGCCCAAAGTGCAGGTTCAGGGAGTGCAGTTGGCGAGGGAGTCATAAAATGCCAGATCAGCCCAAAACACCCCTTAAAGTTGGTCAATCTGGCTGAAATTTTCACAGGAAACTCAGTTTATATCAAAGAATGAATTTGTATTGGGCTGGCACACTCGAGGGTCACTTTTAGAATTTCAATTTTCGGGGTGTGGGGGGGGCCCCATGACCCCCTCAGATGTGTAATGTCAAAAATATCATAATATTGCCAATATGAAGCCCAAATTTAATTTTATGCATATTCTAAAAATTAATATGGATATTTTAGGCGCATTTGGAGCATTACATCTCTGAACAGAAAATATTTCACCCAAATATTGTTGTAAAAATAGCCAAAAATAGATGTAAATCAGCCCAAACCAGTACCAAATGTTGGTCTATAAGTCTGAAATTTGGCCCAAAAATTGCTTGCCACACACTAAATCTGATTGCATAGGTTTTAGGATTACATCTGATATACCAGTGGTGTCTTGTGTGTCATATGTGGTCCAGGAAGGCGAAAATACAGTCACAGATGGCTGTATAAGGAAATGCTGATATATTCTCAATTAAGGTAGATTCAAGGTTGAAAACCATATTGTTTCCTACCGGAGTCGCCCCTGAAATGAATTTTAATAGTTTGTTCTTTGAGAAATTCATATCCAGCCCAAAGTGCAGGTTCAGGGAGTGCAGTTGGCGAGGGAGTCATAAAATGCCAGATCAGCCCAAAACACCCCTTAAAGTTGGTCAATCTGGCTGAAATTTTCACAGGAAACTCAGTTTATATCAAAGAATGAATTTGTATTGGGCTGGCACACTCGAGGGTCACTTTTAGAATTTCAATTTTCGGGGTGTGGGGGGGCCCCATGACCCCCTCAGATGTGAAATGTCAAAAATATCATAATATTGCCAATATGAAGCCCAAATTTAATTTTATGCATATTCTAAAAATTAATACAGATATTTTAGGTGCATTTGGAGCATTACATCTCTGAACAGAAAATATTTCACCCAAATATTGTTGTAAAAATAGCCAAAAATAGATGTAAATCAGCCCAAACCAGTACCAAATGTTGGTCTATAAGTCTGAAATTTGGCCCAAAAATTGCTTGCCACACACTAAATCTGATTGCATAGGTTTTAGGATTACATCTGATATACCAGTGGTGTCTTATGTGTCATATGTGGTCCAGGAAGGCGAAAATACAGTCACAGATGGCTGTATAAGGAAATGCTGATATATTCTCAATTATGGTAGATTCAAGGTTGAAAACCATATTGTTTCCTACAGGAGTCGCCCCTGAAATGAATTTTAATAGTTTGTTCTTTGAGAAATTCATATCCAGCTCAAAGTGCAGGTTCAGGGAGTGCAGTTGGCGAGGGAGTCATAAAATGCCAGATCAGCCCAAAACACCCCTTAAAGTTGGTCAATCTGGCTGAAATTTTCACAGGAAACTCAGTTTATATCAAAGAATGAATTTGTATTGGGCTGGCACACTCGAGGGTCACTTTTAGAATTTCAATTTTCGGGCTGTGGGGGGGCCCCATGACCCCCTCAGATGTGTAATGTCAAAAATATCATAATTATTATTATTATTATTATGTATTTATACTCAGCGCAATATCTCCATATACTACAGGACTCAAAGCGCTATTTAACCCATCCGACTGTACAGGTACAGCCCCAACTCACAAGTAACTCACATTCCCCTAACTGGAAGATAGAGGCTCAAGGATGACCATTTATCAACGTCCTTGAGGTTCTTTAACCTGCCACTGGGGATAGGACCCAATGACAGAGGACCGCCATTTTAAGTGGTCATCCGAGCCACTATGTATCTGCCTGTACCTGGGATTGAACCCACGTCCTCTGAGTTCCTAGACAAGTGTGTTACCCGCTAGGCCACAGTGGCAAATATTGCCAATATGAAGCCCAAATTTAATTTTATGCATATTCTAAAAATTAATATGGATATTTTAGGCGCATTTGGAGCATTAATTACATCTCTGAACAGAAAATATTTCACCCAAATATTGTTGTAAAAATAGCCAAAAATAGATGTAAATCAGCCCAAACCAGTACCAAATGTTGGTCTATAAGTCTGAAATTTGGCCCAAAAATTGCTTGCCACACACTAAATCTGATTGCATAGGCTTTAGGATTACATCTGATATACCAGTGGTGTCTTATGTGTCATATGTGGTCCAGGAAGGCGAAAATACAGTCACAGATGGCTGTATAAGGAAATGCTGATATATTCTCAATTAAGGTAGATTCAAGGTTCAAAACCATATTGTTTCCTACAGGAGTCGCCCCTGAAATGAATTTTAATAGTTTGTTCTTTGAAAAATTCATATCCAGCCCAAAGTGCAGGTTCAGGGAGTGCAGTTGGCGAGGGAGTCATAAAATGCCAGATCAGCCCAAAACACCCCTTAAAGTTGGTCAATCTGGCTGAAATTTTCACAGGAAACTCAGTTTATATCAAAGAATGAATTTGTATTGGGCTGGCACACTCGAGGGTCACTTTTAGAATTTCAATTTTCGGGGTGTGGGGGGGCCCCATGACCCCCTCAGATGTGTAATGTCAAAAATATCATAATATTGCCAATATGAAGCCCAAATTTAATTTTATGCATATTCTAAAAATTAATATGGATATTTTAGGCGCATTTGGAGCATTACATCTCTGAACAGAAAATATTTCACCCAAATATTGTTGTAAAAATAGCCAAAAATAGATGTAAATCAGCCCAAACCAGTACCAAATGTTGGTCTATAAGTCTGAAATTTGGCCCAAAAATTGCTTGCCACACACTAAATCTGATTGCATAGGTTTTAGGATTACATCTGATATACCAGTGGTGTCTTATGTGTCATATGTGGTCCAGGAAGGCGAAAATACAGTCACAGATGGCTGTATAAGGAAATGCTGATATATTCTCAATTAAGGTAGATTCAAGGTTCAAAACCATATTGTTTCCTACAGGAGTCGCCCCTGAAATGAATTTTAATAGTTTGTTCTTTGAGAAATTCATATCCAGCCCAAAGTGCAGGTTCAGGGAGTGCAGTTGGCGAGGGAGTCATAAAATGCCAGATCAGCCCAAAACACCCCTTAATGTTGGTCAATCTGGCAGGTGTTTTGGCACCACCCATTTGGTGTGATTCACAATTATTCTAAACTACTGTTCATTTTTTTTGGCCTAACCATTTTTTTCATTTTTTGGGGGATCAATTTTTTTAAAAAGTCATCGGAGTAGATTATTCATGAGCTACTTAAAGCCTTGGTTTTTGGCACATGAAAAGAGAATATATTAATATATTCCCAGACGAGATTTCAGCTGTATCGGGCACATATTATAGGGCAGTAATAGGGCTTAAAAGTGTTAAAAAAGTCAATATATTGGGTCTCTGTGGACATTTTAGAGACCTTAACTTGTCCTTGAAATTAAAGTCACAGACTTAAATATTTTGACAAAGAACGATAACATGTAGAAGTTATATTTACTACAGTTAGAGACTTTTCAGATTTACCATTTCCAGGTTGCAGGACCAAATATGTTGAAAATGTCAAAAATGGGTCACTTGGACGGGTGTTTATGGTCCTCATACACAGGTTAAACATGTATTTAAAGCCTTGATTTTTCTCACATGTAAACAGAACATAATCATATAATCCCAGATTAGATTTCAGCTGGATCAGTGACATCGTTTGACAGCTATATGGCTGGAAAGTGGCAAAAAGTCAATAAATTGTGTCTCTGTGGGCTTTTGAGACTTTAAGGTGACCTTAAAAATTAGTTACAGACTTAAAATTTTTCACAGACTAAGAGTACATGTACATATTATATCTATTACAGTTACAGACTTGTTAGACTTATCACTTTTAAGCTATAGGTGCAATATGGCAAAATGTTGAAAAAAAAGTCAAAGTATGGTCTTTATGGGCCTCAAAGACAATTTTAACCTTAAAGTCTTGATTTTTGGCATATGTAAGGAGAATAGAGTCATGTGTTCCCAGGTAACAGCTGAGCCTGATAAGCCACAGTTTGTGACCTAGAGGGCATTAAGTGGCAAAAGTCAAATTTCTGACCTTAATGTGTCCATAAGTTCTTTATTATTGATAGTTTAAGGTCACCTTAAAACAGGGTTCCTGTCCTGCCCCGACCACATGTGTGTGCCAAGTTTGACCGAAATCCGTGAAAGTGTTTTTGAGTTATCACGCACACAAGTCAAAACGTACGGCGGCAGTGGCGCAACAGATGAGATACAAATATATCCCCGACTTTCGTCTGGGGACATAATAATCTACATTTCTGCTGTGAATTCTTACAGGACTGAGCTGAATTTTTGTGTGTGGATATCCTGGATAGTAGATTGCTCATCAGTACACATTGTTTAGGTCAGTGAGCAAATGTCCCGAGTTGTTTGTATATAATGAAACAGACGCAGTGTGCTGGTGAACACTGAACAGATCACTGAACAGAGTGGACAAACTCGTCTTAAAAGTTAGGTTGATAGAGCTGTGGTCAGGTGAGCTTGGATTTATTATACGTTTTTATTGTTTTCTTGACAATAACAGTATCTCAGTTGACTAATTATTATTTTGATTGTTAAATTGATTTGTTAATTAAAACTTTCTGTCATTTTCCTGTTACAACGTGAAAGCAACAGGTAACTGCTACTGTGCTTCCCTTATTGTCTGTGTAAAACTGGATAATACATTTCTGGAATCCAGTCTATCAAGGATTTGCATCAAATTTGTACTATATAAATCCTTTTATTATTCTCTTATTATAATCAAATATTTATATTCCAAAGTTCATGGGCAATATTGCAAATTTAATAAGTAAATTAAATTTTTATAAGTTAATACCCTATCCAATGGACAATTGCTTTACCGGTCGGCGCGACCGGTCCCGCCAAACGACAGAAAAAGTCATTCTGTATACAATACCAGCAGGACCGGTCACAGAGTGTACATTCGTCAGGTGTCGCCTCGTGCATACTTCCTGTCTAGTCAGAATGACGTCATCGCGTCTTTTTTCGCTGTCTAAACCTATTAGACCCCTAGTAAGCTGATAGCGGGGTCGGTTGGGAGGGTCTTGTCCGTCCATTGGATAGGGTATTAACTTATAAAAATTTAATTTACTTATTAAATTTGCAATTTTATTGCGTTAATACATCCTATCCAATGGACAATTGCTGAATAACTACCGCTTGGTTGGCGGGTAAGTTACTAGGGACTTGAGTGAACTCAAAACTAACAATTTTCTGGCCCAGGTAGACCTGAAGCAGGCTACTCATTAATGGCCTAAGTCGGTAACCCGGATCCGGTTAACCGGATGGTTTAACCGACACTGCTCCCCCCCCTTTTTATTTCTAAGCATTTCTGCTCTGAGTGGGGGAAGAGAGGGATGAGTTCAGTCCCAAGAAATAATAACCCTCCCAAAGGAAGCATGTCACAGTTTTTTGTTTTTTTTTGTTTTTTTTTTTAAATGATTTCTACTTAACTAAGTATATACACTATGTACATATTTACAAGAATGTCTCCTCCCTATCGAGCTTGGTGGTGGATCTGCTGAGCAGCCACGACCGGCCCTAGATGGAAAAGCTCTGAGTCAGCCCAAGCCACATCCTTCAGATAGAATTGTGTGAAGGTATTGTGGGATTTCCAGTGGCAGGCTGATAGGATTTGTTCTAAGGAAATTCCAGCTTGGAAGGCCTTAGAGGCAGCAAAGGCCCTTACATCATGGGCTTTGACCTGATGTAAAGTAAGGGCCTGCTGGTCAGAGAGCTCATAACATAGGATGACTGTTTGTTTGATCCATGAGGAGACAGTGGCAGAGGAGATGTCCTTGTCAAACCCTTTTTTGAAGGAGATAAAGACCAACTCCTTATTTCGCCTGAGGTCAGAGGTCCTGTCTAGATAATAACGTAGTGCTCTAACTGGACACAGTGACCTGTCACCCTTGAGTGATTTATCTATTGTGTGGGCCAGGGCTGGAATAACCACCGGGGCCACACTGTCTGGACCCTCTTTGGCCAGCTGGTTCTTGGACAGAAAGCTGGGTGAGGGATAAAAAGACACCTTGGACCAGTCTGATTGGTGTCTGATGTTCTTATGAAGCCAAGCATGGATCTCACTCCTGCGTTTGCCAGAACCTAAAGCCATCAAGAAAACTGTCTTGAAGGTTAGGTGTTTCAAGGAGGCTTCCTTAAGGGGTTCAAAGGGAGCCTTAGTCAGCTGGTGTAGTACCAGTGAAAGGTTCCAAGAGGGTATGCCCCTCCTGCCCTTGGGTCTGTCTCTATGGAAACTATCCAGGAGACGAGTAAGGTTCTCATCTTTGCTGACATTAATGGTGGCGTTGCCCAGTTTGTCAGCAATGGCTGATCTGTAGCCATCAATAGTACCTGGCTGTAACTGTCTGTCCTGAAACAAATGCAGGAGGAAGTCAGCAACGGCTTTCAGAGGTGGTGCTTTGAAGTCCACCTGATTACTGAGGCACCACTTTGTAAAAATGGTCCACTTTGCTTCATAGAGAGATCTGGTTGATCTTCTTTGAGGAGCCTCAATTCGTGCTGCCACTGCCTCAGAGAAGCCCTGCTGCTTGATTGCTGAGGCTCTAGGAGCCAGGCATGCAGATTCAGATTTGACAGGTTCCTGTGAAGGACCTGGTTGAATGGTTGGGACACTAGGTTTGGTATGCTGGGAAGACATAGTGGAATCTGGCTGGACATTGCCACCAGGTCCCAAAACCAGGGCATGTTGGGCCACCCTGGAGCAATCAGAATTATTCTGTTGCAGGGGTAGTCCTGTAACTTCTCCACCACTTTGCCTAAGATGGCCACTGGTGGGAAGGCGTACGGGTCCAGCCCCTCCCAAGGCAGGCTGAGAGCATCCACTGCCCAGGCCTGGGGGTCTGGAACCGGTGAGACAAACTGAGGGAGCTTGTTGTTGAATCGTGTGGCAAATAGGTCCACTTGAGGGGTGTGCCACCTTGAGCATATTGCTTGAAAAATCTCCAGATTGAGGGACCATTCTGTTTGAATGGTCTGACCCAGTCTGGATAATTTGTCGGCTATCACATTGAGACGGCCGGGAATATGTCGAGCTTTGAGGGTCACCTGATTTCTTGTGCACCAAGTGAGGATCCTCCAAAGTAAGGCACACAGGGGGCCTGACTTCATTCCCCCTTCTTTGTTTATGTAAGCTACCACAGTGGTATTGTCGGTAGCTATGAGAACTACCTTGTTCATACAGAGAGTTTGGAACTCTTGTAGAGCCAGAAGAACTGCCTTTAACTCTAGATAGTTTATGTGCAACTTGCTTTCCGGGAGTGACCAGCTTCCCCTTGCCATATGCTCGTTTAAGTGTGCGCCCCACCCTTCTTTTGATGCGTCTGTAAAGATTTGCAGAGCATGTTCTAGTGGGTGTAAGGGTTGACCTGTAACAACATTGTCTTCCTCCAGCCACCATTTCAGGTGTGGGTGGAGTGACTTTGGAATGGGGATTATCTTTTCCAGGGATTCTGGTACCCTCCAATTGTTCTTGAGATGCCACTGTATGGGTCTCATGCGCAGTCTGCCCAAATGTACTTGTTTCTCTGTGGCAGTTAATAAACCGATCAGGGACATTAGTTTCCGGACCGGACAGACTGGTTGTGACAAGATCTCCAGTACTTTGCTTTGTAGGGTCTGCCAACGTTCTGTGGTGGGTCTGACCCTGCCTTCCCTCAAGTCGAACTGGTAACCTACGAAGTTGAAAATCTGTTTGGGTTCCAGTTCTGATTTGTCCTCGTTTACCAGCCACCCCAATTTCCTGCAGAGGGATACCAGATTTTTTGTTTGTTGAAGACAAACCCGGTGGGAGGTGGCCCTGACCAACCAGTCGTCTAGGTACTGGTGGATCCTTATACCCTCTTTCATTGCAAGCCATTTCACCTCTTTGGCTACCACCGTGAATTCCATGGGGGCTGTGGACAGGCCAAAGGGTAGAGCTTTGAATTGGTAGGTTTTGCCTTGAATGTGAAAACGCATATACTTCCTGGACTGGCTGTTTATAGGGATGTGGAAGTATGCGTCTTTGAAATCTATGGAAGTCACCCACTCCCCTGTCTGGAGGGAGGTTCGTATTGTTTCCGGTGTTTCCATTTTGAAAGATTGTGTTTTCAAATAGTTGTTTAGTCTGCTCAGGTCCAAGACGGGTCGCCACCGGTTGTTGGGTTTGGGGACCAGGAATAACCGGTTGTAAAACCCCAGGGACTGAGGATTTTGAACCACTTCTACAGCCTTTTTGTCTAATAGCTGATGCAATGCCTCTAACAGGTAGCTGTTCCTGTGAGGATCTACATAGCAGCTTGTTACTGTGGGTTTTCTGGTCAGGTGAGGTCTGGACCGGAAGGGTAGGATATACCCTTCCCTCAGTACTGATATAACCTTGGGACTGACGCTTAGTGCTGCCCATTTTTCCCAAAACTCGTGCAATCTTGACCCTACAGGAGGATTTGTTACAGCAAGTGGGGCATTTGTGACAACTTGAACAGAACTCAATTGATCTACACAAGAAACACCTTTCACAGATTTTATTGACTCTTGATGACCGGGCATTACGCCTTTCTTTTGCGGCAACCCTCCTGCAAAAGGTACATGAGAAGCAACATGAGATAATACAGTCAAATGAGTTTCTGTCTTTATACAGGTACACAGTTCAAACTTTTCACCACACTTGAAACATGAGGAAACTTCTGACCGGTTACACTTACAGGAATCAAATTTCCTGTCACATGATGAGCACAGTAATTGTCATTTATACTGCTTCTGTGTCTTGGCCGGTCGCTGGACAAAAGAAGCAGTACGACCCCGGTGAGATCTTTGTCCCCGTCTTCTGCCTAGTTGTTTCCATGCAGGTAGACCAGGCTTGCGTTCTTGTTCCGGCTGTTGCTGTTTAGTAGCTTGGTAAGGGTGGAAACGGTGTGAACCCTTATGTGAGGAGCCGGGTGTACGCTTTTCCTCATGGTGCCTTATCTCTTCTTCAGCTTTGCTGATGAGGTGATCCGGGAATAAGGCACTCATGTGCAGAGGGGCAGATCTCAGAGCATTCAAGGTGTCCTGTTTGATGCCCGCTTTAAGATAGTCCAGATAACTGTCTCTCCTGGTGAGGGTGAGATTGGCTACATTGATGAAGACACCTTCGGATAGGTCTTGCATCGTCCTGGCCATTGCTTGAGAGATGCTTTTGTTAAAGGTTATCAGAAAGTCTAGTTCTTCGACAGCCTGATGGGATTTTCCGGTAGCCTTTCCCTTTCCCTTGTCATTCTGTAAAATTTTAAGTTGAGAAGCCATAGAGTCCTGTACTTTGGTGAGGCACCGGGAAAAGGCAGCAGCCTGATTACACATGTACGTTTGATCTCTGGCTGCTCTCTCCCACTTCCTTAAAGTGTCTTGAGTAACAGGCCTGGAAGCAGGTGCTGAAGGGAGTGACCGGTTAGCAATACGTGGGAAACTGCTGTTGAGGCGTGCCGGTTGGTTGGTCCAGGATGTGACCTTAGATCTGGAGAATTCCTTCTTCTCAGTATGCATGTCATACCATTTAAGAGTTCTTGGTGGTTTGACAAACTGGTCCTTGACCAAACCGGAAGTCTCAGAAGCTCTGGAGGGATATCCTTCTTGAATGGTAATGTTCAATTTCTCGAACTTCCGGCACAGCCAATCATCTACCGGAACTTTGAGGGACACTTTTCCGGGAAGATGAGGTTTGGTACCGGCAAAGGGGTTGTCATCTTGAGCAGAGGATGAGGAATCGAATTCCGGCACTTGCTCCCACCCCATAAATGATCTCACTCCGCGAAGGTGTTACGGTCACGGGCAAGCGCGGTAGCAATTACCGGTTGTCTTTAAGTTGTAACAGAAAAAGCAAAAAGTTAAACTTAACAAATTTATGTAATAGTCAACAATAATGATTACAGTCAACTGGTGTGCTCTTAACCAAGCACACAAATACAATAATAAGATCTAGCTGACCTGACCACTGAGATTAAGAGTTAAGTTTATCCGCCGTATCCAGCAATCTGTTCTGTAATCCGTCCTGTGGTATATTCTGTGGTCTGTCTAATGTCCTGTGGTCTGTCCAATGTTCACTCACACACGGATATCTATATCCTGTGACCTGTCTCACACTCAACAACACAAAAGGTTCTTGTCCTGCTATTCTTTATATATCTAGTCACACAGAATGTCTGTCTGGAGATATTTAGAGAGTCAACACAACTGTACTGTCTGCTCCAAGATGTGGACAATGTCCAAAATGCAGTAAATTCACTCTCTGTTATATGAATGTACAATATCCAAAATATCCACAGTACAATAAATCTGTCCAGATGATGTATCCAGTTCACTCCAGTAAAAGTTCACAGCAACACAAGTTATATTATATTCCAAAACACAATAGCTCTCCTTATAGCCAGCGAATACAAAGTTAACTTGTGGTCAGATGTACATTCCTTATATACCTTCACAGATTTCTCTGGAATTGTATAGAACCAACTCAGAAAAGCTTGAGCCATCTAGGCCAAAGGAGGAAGTTCTAGAAACTACTGGCAATTGGGTTTCCCCAAATCTATCATAACCACTGAGGGGGGGATTTCCCCCAGTCTGTGAACAGATCAATAAACACTAAAACACAAAAGTCAATAACTCCCTTACTTTAAATGTCAACACACAAAAAGAACCAACAACACAATTATCTTTTATGACAATGTATAAACATAAAGCTTAAATTAAACAATGCACCAATATAGTGCCCAATATATGCAATATACAATGTACTAATATAGGGTCCAATATATGTAACAGAAGGGTTTCCCTGTAAGTCTGTTCAGAGCTTAGTTCCTGGTCAGTCTCTGTAAGCTCTTCGCGATCCTGACCTACTGAAAGTACTTCAGACAGTTCACCCTCATCTAAACTAAGTTCTGGTTGATCACTGAACTGATCTTCCTCTGAAGAAACTTCTTCTGGTTGATCAGTAGTGGGAGGCTGTGTAGTGTGACCTGGGGGCTGAACCTCGGGTCGACCACTAGTAGAAGCAGCAGCAGATGAAAAGGCAGCCTGGTCGGTGAGTTGAAGATCTACCCCAGCACCGGGAGCCTCAACAGGCTGGGTGGCAAGTTTCTTCGCACCGGGGGCCTCAACAGGCTGGGTGGCTGACTTCTTCTTCTTACCGGACACACCGGTAGCAGGACTCTGATGAGCAGAAAGTTCAACTGGTGGAATAAAAGGCTTCTCAGACACCACCACGTTTGAGCTCTGAACCGGTTCAACCGGGAGCTGAAAAGTCTTGGATAAGAAGAGAGCCTCCAGACGCGTAAAGCGTTCTGACCATTTTTCATCCAAGTTCTTCAGGTCAGACTGGAAATCTGGAGCTTTTGGAGGCTTGGAAGTCTTCTTAGGGGATTTGTGAGAGGTCTTTTTCTTCTTAGGGGTTTCACCTCGATCACCAGAATCACCCTTAGCACTCTCGACCTTCCCTATCACAAAAACAGTAGACGGGTCAACTAGGGAGGGAGAGGTAGCTTTCTTCTGAAGTTCTTTCTCTTTCCTTGCTTTATAAGTGGGGGTGGCCAACTGTAGCTTCTGCTCAGCTGTCAGGCTATTGCAAATAGTAGTCCTTCTTTAATACACAATCATCTTGGCCCACACCCTTGTCACGACAACGTGCACACTTCGTGTGTGTGTCGAATAAAGCCATTGCGTGGCCACAAGTCCCTCTTCTTTGTCCAGGGGACGCCATAACACTCCAGAAGTAAGATAAAATGTATATAACTTCAAATAAAGTTCAATAAAGAGGGTTGTGTTAAAACTTCAAAACGTTCCAACACAGTAGAAAAACACGTCTGTACACTCGTGCGCCAAACGAAAAAAGACGCGATGACGTCATTCTGACTAGACAGGAAGTATGCACGAGGCGACACCTGGCGAATGTACACTCTGTGACCGGTCCTGCTGGTATTGTATACAGAATGACTTTTTCTGTCGTTTGGCGGGACCGGTCGCGCCGACCAGTAAAGCAATTGTCCATTGGATAGGATGTATTAACGCAATAAAATTGGAGTTGTCAATATGCAACACACAAGAAATACATTTTCAACTGTACTTCAATCTTCTTTATTACATAATGCACGATTTTAGGCATTGAACTTCCAATAAGGTCAATATACATATAAATACACATATAAATATATACAAAACTTATATATAAATCACTTCTACAAATGTCTTTGTAAAACTCATAAACCAACAGTACAGTATGGACATAAATAATACCTGCTGAAAGTAATTCAAGTAGCTTTACTTTCCATAAAATATGCAATAATACTATGTACATCTGAGAACCTTTGGATTCTACAGTGAAGCTACTACAAATACAAGATAGCTTTGTAACTCATAAAGTTATACATATACTTTTAAAATATCTTCAGAATAAAACTTCTGTTCAAATACAGTATGTATTGTAAAACAAGAAATAGTTTTAACTATTTTCAACTATAGACAGCACTCGCAGTGAACTGGGCTTTGTTTTAATGTGAAGTGTTTACTAATCTTAAGTTAATATTATTTTTGAAATTTGGTATTTAGCAAAGACAAGACAGATTCACCAGAAATAATTTTGGGAATTCAGTAGAAATCTCTAGTATCTCGATGTTGTCAGAGGGACATTTTTTAGATGACAGAAGGCTGTAAAAGTTATTCCTTTACAACTATGAGGAAAGACAAATTTCAGAGACTGAAAGGGTGTTCACAAAATTAAATGTCCAGGTAATACAAGGCCAGATAACCAAGGTTATGTTGTATTATCTTTTACATATACCAAATATGGCTAATTATGTGGAATTCTAATTTAATCAAGACATCATGTGACACATTCAAAACTTACAGAACATGTCATAACATGTAATTACTACACAAATATACAAGAAGTATTTATAACTGAACTTTCACCTTTTGGAAGACTTTGGACTAACCCTGTAGAACCAACTTTTGATTTTTTAAACCTTTCTTCGATTTGCATTAAGTTATCAAAATACAGACAATATATGGACATACGGTTCAATTTAATCTTGTTGAGCAGAATTACTTGGTTTTATAAAGACCGGAAATGCGCAGACTACACAAAACAATGCAGTGCGCATATTTTTGTGTACATTTATCTGAGGCAATAAATGGACGATCGCCGATAATAGAGAAACAAACAATACAGACAAAATATAGTGCGGCAAGTAGGTGTGTATAGAAACATATTTACAATAATATTTATGGATTAATAAATGAAACCGGTCTTTATAATAGAAATAAAGTCCTCAGGTTCGTACTTTATGACCTCTATAAAAGGACGGAACTTCCGTCCTTTTACAGAGGTCATAAAGTACTTACCCTCGGACATTATTTCTACAATAAACAAAAGTTTCTTCAAAGCAGTAAGGCCAGACAAATTTCAGTGGAAAAAAATCTAAAACAGTTTTTACTGAAAAAGTACATTCCACTTCATAGAGCATTACTTAAAGGAATTCAGCTGTAGACTATAAATAGAAAATGCAAGAAATGAATAAACTCGGTTTACATGTATTAGACTTAGTCAACAGAAGTTCAAAATCTTTAGATCACACCCTTCCTTATGTGTTGAATGCCTACAAAGACGTCCTGCCCAAATATGAAGCATATCAGACCTGGTGGAACCACAATCAAAAAGATGACCCTGTTCCTTTGTGCTTGTGCCTCCAGTAAGGAAAGGTTTGACCTAGATATTCAGGCCCCATTACACATTCAACACTGGTACCTTATTGTTATTACTTATCAGAAAATGTTCATCAATTAAGCACTAAAATATTACAAGAAACAATAGTTATATAGCAATCTATAAGAAATCTTTAAACACTCCGTCAATCCTTTTATTAATTCCAAAGATCCCAATTATAAAACACATTACCTTTATCAGGGTTCACACAGACTTTTGATAACTGGATTCAAGGTCTTTTCAAGGATTTTCAAGGTCAACTACAACAATTCTCAAGGATATATTTTAAGGCAAGGTCTCCTTTACCTCCCCTTCTAGCCATCCGTTCCTCCCACAAAATTCTTTATTGTCACACGATTTTAACATAAAACTAGATGATGCAGGTGCAGAAGTTGGGCAATAACAAATTAAAGGACTTTTTAAGGATTTTATTCAATTTTGACCAAACTCAAGGACTTTCAAGGCCTTGAAAATTAAGCATTTTTTTTCCAAGGATTTTCAAGGATGTGGGAACCCTGTCTATAAACTGGTGTTACTGGCCACAAACTGAATTTACAACTGTAAATCACATTACTGAAATATGGTCAGTATTCTCTGTAAAGCACTTTAAATCCAGACCAGTTCCAAAACCTTTTGAATAACCCTTGTAACAGATAAGCAAATGAGAGAGGTATTTATGGAAAAAATTGCCAACCATAAAACTGCATCACCTGGGACCTGCCAAGTGTTTACTTATTCTAACATGACGAGGTGTGCAGAAGCGAGTTTTAGGTCTATGTACACTAGGGAAGGGTCAATAGGTCCGGTATCTGGTCTTTTGTAACTTTTAACAATATTTTCACCAAAAATGTGAAAGAAACTGGATGTATTTTGAACACTGAAAGCAACAACTGGTTTTGATAACTAATAACTGGTCACTGGGTTTGGTGATGAGACTTACCAAAACCCACTAAACCAGTTTTCTATTTACAACCTAATGTTCAATGCTGTGGAGAAGATAGTATTATTATTTGAAAATATTATACATTGAGAACAATATGAAACTCCATGCATTAAACAATCAAACTACAGGTTCAGAACAATGAAAAAGTAACGAATATATAAAAATCTATGAAAATAAACACCTTTTCTACAGCATGGCAAGTTGAACTAGGGGACAAGTCTTGCAGACTTGAAATATAGCAGTTTCCAACATTGCAAACAATACACTTGCTGCTTCAATATAATTTACTAAAACATACACTTTGTTTATCTATAAAAGTGACGCCTAAGAAACTAAAACCTAATATGGCAAGTACACAGTAGTATGCAATAATTGTATATAAAATTCTGTTAACAAAAGCGTGCCACACACTTGCAACATATAGTGTAGATGTGTGAAATTTGTCAGAATATGCAAAATTTACCAGAGAGGTCAGAGGCTGTTCAACTGGTAAGAACCGTTCCCAAACATCCTGAATGACTTTTTTTTTAATTCCTAAACATTCTTGAGCAAATTCTTCTTTATTTACCGTTTCAGTCAGGCATTTACTGGGAGATCGCAGTCTCTGCTTGAGACGACAGAAATGATGGGAAACACTAAAGAACGCTTTGTAATGAGAACACTTGATCATATTTGAAAAAAGTAACTACAAAATCATTTGCTATACAACAAGGAAACTATCCCCTCCCCACCCACCACCCCCACCCCCCTCTGTGTGGCATACTTCACATATTCTGACCAATTTAACCGTTCTTTTTTTACAGCTACTGCATAAAACCCACAATATAAACTTTACATCATAAATACAACAGGTGGGTAGCAAATAATGAGATACATCAAAATATTCCTAAAATTCAAGTTATTTTTGTATATTCTTAAGAAATCATCAAGTGATACTTAGCATTACTGTACATGGACATCAGTAAACAGCTATCAAGTTTATTCTGCAGTTCATGTCACACTGGCCAGACAGTACGAATGTGATGGGGTAGTTGATACTGATTTTGTTAAGAAACCAAGTAGACACTTCAACTGAGTACTCAAAAAGTTTTCTTAAATTTATATTTTCTTTCCAGAAATATCATGGGTAAAACCATGTTGTTCAGACTGGTTTGTCAACCTAATATTTGTTTTCAACATAAATTTCACTTTATATCCACTGATACTAGACATTTTTAATAAAACTGTTTATATCAACTGTCATACTTGCTGGTACTTCCAATTGGTGAATACTAAAACACAAGTATCGGGCAACAAACATGTAAAAATTTCCAAAACCGGGGAAAAGAGAAAAGATGAGCACCCTGGAGATGCAGGTTCAATTAAGAGGCTTTGATGGAATTATTTGAGATTTTCTTTCTGAAGAAGGCAAAAGAGTAGTAACGAATGTAACCAAGTGACTTATTTCCCATTGCAGATGCATCCATATTGAACACTATGTAATAAATACATTAAGGGATGATAATATAAAACTGTAGAAAAGATCAAATTGAACATTTGGACAACAGAAACACCTGAAGTTCTACTGTCCATACACAAAGGCAAATAATACTGACTTATTAACGTTATGTGTTTGTCATTCATTTTATAGTGAACACACATAAAACATTAACCAAATTAAAGATAACACTCAAGACACACATTGTTCATGTGACTCTACTGCTCCAAACCGTAACTTGGCAAATGCAACATCATTTTCTGTTGGGGTTTTTTTATAATGTGAATTGATTTCAATTCAATATGCACATACTTTACCTGCAAATATGAAATCAATGAACTTTTCACACTGTTTGTTAAGTTGCTATAATTATTCAATTTCTACTTGAAACCAGAACCACAAACTGGCACAAAACTCAGAATCTGTGTTGGGAAAATCAAAAAAAAAAATTCTGATTTATTTCCTTTGTTACTTCTGCTGTAACTGCTTGTGTATTTAATATAACTGGACATTTCAATACACACAGAATTGTACGAGCGTTGCCATGACAATCAACTGTTGATAAGAATTTTATATTTCACTTTGAGCCACGTTAGGCATGTACCAAGTTACAACACTAAGTAGTAAGCAATATTCTGTCAATGAGTTGGATATCATTATTCCAAAGCAATTTTAGAAGTGTCACTAAAACCACTCATAAACATGCAAGGGGAAAAATGTAAAAGCCTCAATCTGAAAATAACAAAAAAAAAAGACTTGCCTGTACAGAACCACTTACAACCACTAAACACATCAACTGTAGCAAATATATATCAACATTTCAAGGAGAAAATGTCAAGCAAATATTATCCTGATTGAATTCTTCATATCTATTTAATAGCATTAAACATAATTTATTGTTTTAACTCTCAACTTCAGATCAAAATTTCCAAAACTATTGAAATGGTTAGAGGATTACCTGCTATCATACAGACAAGTATTATGAACACAAATTTAGAAAATTTGTTCAAACCTAGACTCATTTTGTTAATATAATCACTATACCAATGGTTATATATCACTAGAAATAAAGGAAATGCCAAAATATCAAAAAACTTCCTTAACTACTTAAAAGGTTTCCAAAAATGACAAGTTCTTCATGATTTAACTGGAATCAAGTCAAGTTCAAGTGCTTTGATTAGGAGTCAGGAAGTCCCACTCGTGTTGTCTAAATAGTTATCATACTAACTGCTTTCAAATGCAATAGCTACAACTTGCTCACAACTCAGATCACATGAATACGAGTTATTCAGAAACATTACACATGTATATCTTCGGGAGAACTGACATCTTTCGAATTTCTGGATGGTGACTTGAGATACAACTTTGATGGTTTTGTCGGTATTTCTCTCACTATGACAGATTCTTCAGCGTCTGGCCTATCACTATGGTAACCCTCGCTGAGGCTATGGATATCCGTGGGGCAGTTACGTTTTATCGGATATCCATCTAAGGTGGGATCTGTGAGCTGCCTCTGATACAAAACACCTCTAGGTGGGACTTTTGGTGGTACATTATTACTACACTTAGAAGCAGTTTCACTCATTGACCTTGACAACCGGTCTGTACCGGTCTGATCCAGTTTTGTCTTGCTTTTTGAAGGGCTAGATGGAATAGACCCTGGCACAGTCTTGGCGCCCCTATAAGGCACTGGTAAAGTATCTTCTCTTCCCCAAGGGGACTGAGGGGAACTTACGGGGCTTGTTTTACCATGACCATTACCCTGTGGTATCCATGGTGATGAAAACTGGTTCAAACCAGTTTGCTTCTTTCCCAGAATTCTGGAGGGTGAGGATAATAAGGTCCTCTGAGGACCACCTGACTTGGGTTCTTGATCAACTGGACTAGACTTCTGACTGCTTTTATCCGGATTAAACCCAGTTCGACTGGATTTCAAAACTGGAATACGGGATGGACTAGAATGTCTTGGACTACTGGGGGATTTAACTTTGCTATCTGATCCAATAGGAGACTGAATCTCAATAGGACTTGGGATTTTGCCTTTATTATTAATCGGTGTACTATGCCTCTGCAAAAATACTGTATAACCGTCGGCCAAATCATCGATCTGACCTTTTTCTCCAAGTCCACATGGACTGACAATACAACCTGGGCTGGGTAGGGCATCTGGGCTGCTGATATTAGAAGAACACACTCTACTACTGTTCCTGTGGCCATTTTTGGAGACGCTTGGTGCACATGAGGAAACGTACGAACTCCTTGAGGATGCAGTTTGAGTCCCTTCCTCATTATCACTCTGTTTATAGTAACTATCCCTGTATTCCTGATCTGCTTCAGTCTCACTGTGACGGTTAGTTTCTTCAGATGGGGACGGGCTGCAATCTGAAGGCTGTTGTGTTTGCTTTAAGACAGTATTAAACTGTTCATCAATTTGTTTCAATAAGTCATTAATATTTTTTAGTTTTTTAATCCTATTCTTTGTACCTTCTAGTGTGTCCTCCCCACCACCACCACCACTACTCGTTAAGGACTTTACACTTGATGGTGAGACTAACTCGTCTGTTTGAGTTTGTACGTCTTTCGAGTCATTATAATCCTCGGTATATTCCAAGTCACTCAAACACACCTCACTTCCACTTAAGGATAATTTCTTCTCGATAGATGTACAGCTACACTGACTACAAACTTCAAAATTGTCGCATCCATTTTCAGAATACGAGCAACAATCTTCTTCGTCTTTTTCGCAGATTCCTTTCTGCATATCGAGTTCGTCATAAATTTTCTCTTCATCCTGTTGCCCTCTTGCTTTCTGCTCATAGTAGGAATTCCGCAAACCCTCGTAAAAACTCTCGTCCTGTTGGTCTAAAGCCTCATTGCTAAGGAAGACCCTGCATGTCTCTGGTTCGTCCCGGTCGCTATGACTACCATTCAAGTCCTCTCTTTGTATAAGGGCGACTGTCGTGTCTCTAGCGACTAATGGCGAGACATTGCCTTCACTTAGCACCCTGTGACCTGGCATGCCAAAAAGTCCAGATTTATAAAGCCAACGGTGCCTCGGAGGGTCAAATGTATTTCTCATAGGGAGTAGCTCACAGTTTTCCCCATTTCTGGACGATTTCTTTAAGTTGTCCAAGCTACGTCCACTGCGGCTGTTTTTCTTTAGAATTCCTCTTTCTGGAGGGCTTGGGAGATTTGGAAAATTTTCCGGAAGGTTTAGTTCACGACTTCCCCTGTCGGTGGCAGCACTGTGTTCACTCCCTGTTTCACTCTGGCCTCCAACAGATTTCCTCAGTTGTTTCTTTATTTTGTCAGCTCTGAAAATATGTAAAACAATTCTTACAACACCTACTTTTTACAAAGGCAAGAGGTTTACCATGTCATAGTACAATATAAGATGATGCAATATTTTTCTTCTTGAATCTTTTGCATATTTTCACTAAAGACCAGTATGAAAAAGTATGCAACGAGTGATTATAATGGGCAAAATGTTTCTGGTAAAAGAAATTTGCTCAACTTACTTTGAGTTTTGATGAGAAGTTGTATGATACAAAGACCTACTTCTTGATACCTACTTTCGACCTACTTATTTCAAAACTTTGACCTTTAAGTTTCATAAATTCCTCAGTAAACGCATTTACCGATTCTGTGTTCATTATACATGGTCACATGGGCAAGACTGATCAGCTATTGTCAGTATAGAGTTTCTACAAGCAAGTGCAGTCAAAGTCAACATGTGCCAAACAATTGACCTTATTTGACAAACAAGGTCAAAAAGTCTGAAAACTTTTACTTACTTATAAGAGGGTAGGTTTCCAAATGAGATCACCCTGTTGCATGGATCCCCGTCACTCCCACTTTCATTCTTTTTGCCCGCTGCATATGTCGTATTCCAGAGCTTCTTCTTCTTGGACAGCCTCTTTTTCATTTTCTGTGGGCTTCTCCTCCTGATAATGGAATGATTCAAAGAATTTGAAAATTACAGCACAAAATTTATAATCTGATCTTATGTAAAATTTCAACTCTGACACCCATTTTCTCTCTCATTGAGTTAAGAATTCCCAATTATTGAAACGCTCTTCTAAACTGACCTATTATCCCAATAAAATCAAACCATTGCCTTCACATTGGCTGCTGTTTGTTGCTGCACAATGATCATGAACTAGTAAATGCCACATTATTTTACTCCAACAAGCTCCTTATGTACGATTACATTTGTGAGCACTACATTAACAATACACAACCAAATTCACTTTGTATTTTATGGTATTGAATGCACATGTTTAATTGGTTAACCTTACCTGTAACAAAGCAGACAGCAGCCTAGTATGAGGACAGCCCCTCCAGCTACACTGGCCAGAACTATAAGCAACCACAGGGTGGGAATGTTGTCTTCTGAAAATACAAAGACTTTCATCATTGCTAGGAAGTACCACTACTGGTATTAGTGTCATCACGACGAGGCCACTCAAGTAGAATAAAATGCAATTATCACTCATTATCACAAACAGTACATGAATTTAAATTTATTACATTTTATTTTTACAATTTTTAAAATATGTTAGAGGATTCTTTCCAGTTACTTTATCAACACTACTTACTTATTATACAACTATTTAGAATACAATCAAACTAAAATCAATAACTTACAAACAACACTTACCAACTGCACTCAATCTTATACTATTCAGACATCAACTGGAACCTACCATCAGTAAATAACATCACCAAGCACGTACTTATCAACTGATTTGAGTGTGTTTCACAATACACTGTCTCAGGTTATATCAGGTAAATAATGTCATGTAGAATCTACAATCAGTTAATACTATCGACCAGAACTTACTAATCAAGTAGCTGAGCGCCTTTCATAACATAAACATAGAACCTACAACAACTAGAAATCGGCCGCCCTGTTGATAGTAGATGCGAATAGAAACAGGATAGCATAGAAGAACACACATTATCATGTGTAATGTCCACCCATGAACCTTTTGCCCAAATTGTACAGTAGTCTTACAAGACCCTGTTTCATTTGTAAAATATATCAATGATGCTTAAATATTTGTTAGTGTAGATGTAAATTATTTCAGCTTCATGCCTTTTTGCATTGGTTGGGTTGAAAATTTTGACGAAATCACTCTATCTGGCATGGTTAAGAAGATAGAAGCAAATTCCTGTTTTTCTATTTTTGGCAAAAATTTGAAAATTCAAAATGGCCGCCATTTTTGGGAAAAGGAAATTTTTTTGAAAATTGCCAAGAGTACATTTTCTAGATACCCTATGGGTCGAAAATTTCAACGAAATAACTCTATTTGGCACGGTTAAGGCCAGTTTGTGTTTTTCCATTTTGGGCAAAAATTCGGAAATTCAAAATGGCTGCCATTTTTGGGGAGGGGAAAATTTTTTGAAAATTGCAAAGATTACATTCCTTAGATACCCCGTGGGTTGAAAATTTCGACGAAATCGCTCTATCTCGCATGGTTAAGGAGATAGAAGCAAATTTGTGTTTTGCCATTTTTGACAAAAATTTGAAAATTCAAAATGGCCGCCATTTTAGGGGACGGGAAATTTTTTTTTAAATTGCCAAGAATACAATGCTGAAATACCTGTGGGTCGAAAATTTTGACGAAATCGCTCTATCTCGCACGGTTAAGGAGATAGAAGCAAATTTGTGTTTTGCCATTTTTGGCAAAAATTCGAAAATTCAAAATGGCCGCCATTTTTGGGGAGGGGAAAATTTTTTGGAAAATTGCAAAGATTGCATTCCTTAGATACCCTGTGGGTCGAAAATTTCGACGAAATCGCTCTATCTCGCACGGTTAAGGAGATAGAAGCAAATTTGTGTTTTGCCATTTTTGGGAAAAATTCGAAAATTCAAAATGGCCGCCATTTTTGGGGAGGGGAAAATTTTTGGAAAATTGCAAAGATTGCATTCCTTAGATACCCTGTGGGTCGAAAATTTCGACGAAATCACTCTATCTCGCACGGTTAAGGAGATAGAAGCAAATTAGTGTTTTGCCATTTTTGGCAAAAATTCGAAAATTCAAAATGGCCGCCATTTTTGGGGAGGGGAAAATTTTTTAAAAATTACCAAGAGTACAATGCTCAGATACCCTGTGGGTCGAAAATTTTGACGAAATCACTCTATCTGGCACGGTTAAGGAGATAGAAGGAAATTTGTGTTTTGCCATTTTTGGCAAAAATTCGAAAATTCAAAATGGCCGCCATTTTGGGGGAGGGGAAAATTTTTGGAAAATTGCAAAGATTGCATTCCTTAGATACCCTGTGGGTCGAAAATTTCGACGAAATCGCTCTATCTCGCACGGTTAAGGAGATAGAAGCAAATTAGTGTTTTGCCATTTTTGGCAAAAATTCGAAAATTCAAAATGGCCGCCATTTTTGGGGAGGGGAAAATTTTTGGAAAAATTACCAAGAGCACAATGCTCAGATACCCTGTGGGTCGAAAATTTTGACGAAATCGCTCTATCTGGCACGGTTAAGGAGATAGAAGCAAATTGGTGTTTTGCCATTTTTGGCAAAAATTCGAAAATTCAAAATGGCCGCCATTTTTGGGGAGGGGAAAATTTTTTGAAAATTGCAAAGATTGCATTCTTTAGATACCCTGTGGGTCGAAAATTTCGACGAAATCGCTCTATCTCGCACGGTTAAGGAGATAGAAGCAAATTAGTGTTTTGCCATTTTTGGCAAAAATTCGAAAATTCAAAATGGCCGCCATTTTTGGGGAGGGGAAAATTTTTTAAAAATTACCAAGAGTACAATGCTCAGATACCCAGTGGGTCGAAAATTTTGACGAAATCGCTCTATCTGGCACGGTTAAGGAGATAGAAGCAAATTGGTGTTTTGCCATTTTTGGCAAAAATTCGAAAATTCAAAATGGCCGCCATTTTTGGGGAGGGGAAAATTTTTTGAAAATTGCAAAGATTACATTCCTTAGATACCCTGTGGGTCGAAAATTTCGACGAAATCGCTCTATCTCGCACGGTTAAGGAGATAGAAGCAAATTTGTGTTTTGCCATTTTTGGCAAAAATTCGAAAATTCAAAATGGCCGCCATTTTTGGGGAGGGGAAAATTTTTTGAAAATTGCAAATATTACATTCCTTAGATACCCTGTGGGTCGAAAATTTCGACGAAATCGCTCTATCTCGCACGGTTAAGGAGATAGAAGCAAATTAGTGTTTTGCCATTTTTGGCAAAAATTCGAAAATTCAAAATGGCCGCCATTTTTGGGGAGGGGAAAATTTTGTTAAAATTACCAAGAGCACAATGCTCAGATACCCTGTGGGTCGAAAATTTTGACGAAATCGCTCTATCTGGCACGGTTATGGAGATAGAAGCAAATTTGTGTTTTGCCATTTTTGGCAAAAATTCGAAAATTCAAAATGGCCGCCATTTTTGGGGAGGGGAAAATTTTGTTAAAATTACCAAGAGCACAATGCTCAGATACCCTGTGGGTCGAAAATTTTGACGAAATCGCTCTATCTGGCACGGTTAAGGAGATAGAAGGAAATTTGTGTTTTGCCATTTTTGGCAAAAATTCGAAAATTCAAAATGGCCGCCATTTTTGGGGAGGGGAAAATTTTTTGAAAATTGCAAAGATTGCATTCCTTAGATACCCTGTGGGTCGAAAATTTCGACGAAATCACTCTATCTCGCACGGTTAAGGAGATAGAAGCAAATTAGTGTTTTGCCATTTTTGGCAAAAATTCGAAAATTCAAAATGGCCGCCATTTTTGGGGAGGGGAAAATTTTTTAAAAATTACCAAGAGTACAATGCTCAGATACCCTGTGGGTCGAAAATTTTGACGAAATCACTCTATCTGGCACGGTTAAGGAGATAGAAGGAAATTTGTGTTTTGCCATTTTTGGCAAAAATTCGAAAATTCAAAATGGCCGCCATTTTGGGGGAGGGGAAAATTTTTGGAAAATTGCAAAGATTGCATTCCTTAGATACCCTGTGGGTCGAAAATTTCGACGAAATCGCTCTATCTCGCACGGTTAAGGAGATAGAAGGAAATTTGTGTTTTGCCATTTTTGGCAAAAATTCGAAAATTCAAAATGGCCGCCATTTTTGGGGAGGGGAAAATTTTTGGAAAATTGCAAAGATTACATTCCTTAGATACCCTGTGGGTCGAAAATTTCGACGAAATCGCTCTATCTCGCACGGTTAAGGAGATAGAAGCAAATTAGTGTTTTGCCATTTTTGGCAAAAATTCGAAAATTCAAAATGGCCGCCATTTTTGGGGAGGGGAAAATTTTTGGAAAAATTACCAAGAGCACAATGCTCAGATACCCTGTGGGTCGAAAATTTTGACGAAATCGCTCTATCTGGCACGGTTAAGGAGATAGAAGCAAATTGGTGTTTTGCCATTTTTGGCAAAAATTCGAAAATTCAAAATGGCCGCCATTTTTGGGGAGGGGAAAATTTTTTGAAAATTGCAAAGATTGCATTCCTTAGATACCCTGTGGGTCGAAAATTTCGACGAAATCGCTCTATCTCGCACGGTTAAGGAGATAGAAGCAAATTTGTGTTTTGCCATTTTTGGCAAAAATTCGAAAATTCAAAATGGCCGCCATTTTTGGGGAGGGGAAAATTTTTTGAAAATTGCAAATATTACATTCCTTAGATACCCTGTGGGTCGAAAATTTCGACGAAATCGCTCTATCTCGCACGGTTAAGGAGATAGAAGCAAATTAGTGTTTTGCCATTTTTGGCAAAAATTCGAAAATTCAAAATGGCCGCCATTTTTGGGGAGGGGAAAATTTTTTAAAAATTACCAAGAGTACAATGCTCAGATACCCAGTGGGTCGAAAATTTTGACGAAATCGCTCTATCTGGCACGGTTAAGGAGATAGAAGCAAATTTGTGTTTTGCCATTTTTGGCGAAAATTCAAAATGGCCGCCATTTTTGGGGAGGGGAAAATTTTTGGAAAATTGCAAAGATTGCATTCCTTAGATACCCTGTGGGTCGAAAATTTCGACGAAATCACTCTATCTCGCACGGTTAAGGAGATAGAAGCAAATTAGTGTTTTGCCATTTTTGGCAAAAATTCGAAAATTCAAAATGGCCGCCATTTTTGGGGAGGGGAAAATTTTTGGAAAATTGTAGATTGCATTCCTTAAATACCCTGTGGGTCGAAAATTTCGACGAAATCGCTCTATCTCACACGGTTAAGGAGATAGAAGCAAATTTGTGTTTTGCCATTTTTGGCAAAAATTCGAAAATTCAAAATGGCCGCCATTTTTGGGGAGGGGAAAATTTTTTGAAAATTGCAAATATTACATTCCTTAGATACCCTGTGGGTCGAAAATTTCGACGAAATCGCTCTATCTCTTACGGTTTCTGAGATATTAGCAAATTACTCAAAAGTAGTACTGAAAATACACAATGAAGTACCTAAATGGCTATTACTCATGTACTGACAAAGCTATCAGTCCCAAATGCAATACCAAGCGAGCTATGGACATAACAATCTTGTATTCAAAATTGTAGTAAAATATCTTTAATTATTTTGGCTTAAATGCACGGAAACCAATGGGTACTGAAAATAGCTGTACTTAAGTATTACTCAGTAAGCAAAAGAGGTACAACAGCCAAAAGCAATCCCAAGCAAGCTACTGACCCAATAAGCCTGCATACCAAATTTGGTGACAATAGCTCTAATACTTTTCCTTTAAATGAGCGGAAACCATGCGTGACGCCGGACATCGGACGCCGGACGCCGGACGCCGGACATCGGACGGCGAAAAAAGCAAAAATAATATATCCACCCCCCAGGGGGGTGGACATAATAAAGGTAAAACATCCATTTGAAGTTGCTAATCAACTGACTGAGTGCCTTTCCCAATATGATGTCTCAAGTCATATTGGTAAATTGCATCAACTCAGTAAAAAATATTGACCAGAACCTACCATCAAGTAAGACTCCCGAAGTGTTCTGGCTTGTTCTATCGGTGCTAGTTTCTGGGATCACAGCTACACTGATATTACCAGACACAGTGGTTTCTGTCCTTGTACTGGTAGTGGGTTCCACTGTACTGGGAGGTGTGTACACATCACAGCTTAACCCGCTATAGCGATGGAAACAGAAGCACTGTACTTCACTCGTACAAACCTGTGTGTAGAGAACAAGAGAATATAATTAGAGTCATGATGCTGGGTCCCAGACATCTAAATATATTTACTTCCACCACGCAGGTTATGTCATCACTGGATTCCGTCTGTTTGTTAGTATGATCACAAAATACTAGTGCATGGATATTTACACTGAATTTTCACAGAAAGGTGGGTCTTGGTCTGACATTCGACTGGTTTAATTTTGGGAATGATGCACAACCGATTCTTGACCCAGGATTTGTTAAAAGGATGTTTGGGCCTTGGTGCAGGCATGTGCTAACTGAGTGCAACTGTTTACACTGTAGCTTATTTAATTCTTCAAACGTACATAAGGAAACATATCCGCACACAACTTCACATTCTCTTATTATTAACAAGAGAAATAACATAATGTTTTGTACTTATATGCAACATCTGGCTTACTACAAGAATGCTGTATGTCCCAGTGCACATCTACATCCCACGTTCTAATGACTGGCATTCCCCTAACTGAAAGACACAGCCTTGGGAACGACTATTAAACTAGAGTTCTTTAGCCCGCCACTTGGGAGAGGGCACATTAGCAGAGGACCACCATTTTAATAGGTCACTCGAGGCTGTATATATCTGCCTACACCTGGGATTGAAACTCGGTTCTACCCACTATGCCTCAGTGGTAGCTAGTTACAAACACAAAGCTATCACAAAATGTACACCACTTCAGGCTAAAAAGTTTTTCAAACAATATTAGAACATTTGTCATGTCAGATTGGTATGGAGTGATTTTGTGTTCAGAAGACAAACAAAGGGAACTGCTCTACATTAGAGAGAATATACTGTTCATTTCAACTTCTCAAAGGAAATTCCATATTTATTAGGTTCAATAAATTCCATTTTGACCTGACTCAACTGGCCAGTTCAAAAGTTACTATATTAAAATCTTTTAAAATGTATTCATCTCATAAGATGTACAATTTCAGCTGCCCTAGTAGAAGTTCTTAAAGAGAATAGCTTGCTGCATGAAGATACACTGTAAAATCACCTAAACATAAAATATACGATGACCAGTGAAAGAGGGCCGATTTGTAAGTCCAGGGAAACATTTCTAATTTACAATAACTTTTACCATAATTTGACAAACTCATGAATTAAGATTAAGGCTTCTGTGCATCCTAAAAATTCCATCTTTGTATTTGAAAGTCACAAGTAGTTTGTCCATTTTTTATATATGAAGCAATTCTATTTCAATAATCCATACAATTTAGATACCAGAAACTCAGAGATCTGTGTTAATTTGTGTTCAAACTCATTAGCACAAATGAATGCTTTTATATTTCAGAGTGATTTCAATGAACAATGTCTCAAAAGAAATCAATCTTGATCTGTACTTAGTTACTTTTAACAAAGATTAATATAAAAAATATTGATAAAAATTATGTACATCAAAAGAAATTCAACTTTAATTTAAAAGGAATTATCCTTTATCGTTTTAATTGCAGGAAGCCACTCACCCCCTTTGCTGAGCATACATGGCCATTGCGTCCAAGGGGGCAGGTACCCTTGACAACTGTTGCTATGGGAACACATCTCTGCTTCAAACAGACCTTGTTTTGTCCACATCTTGTACCATCTCTAACCATTCCAAGTGGCTTCATCGATTCAAGGACATCATTGAGAATTCTGTAAAAGATTTAGTTACTTGTTCATATATTTGTTTTAGTTTATTTTTAAAAAAAATTTCAATTTCTTCTGAAAAAATATTATTTCAACTAGCACATAGAAGTATCAAGCTCAGCTGAAAATTACATCAAAGTTTATAGAAAGTGGCTGAGCTAATCTTTGGCTGAAATCTGTATTCACAAAGTTACACTTCCATTTTTTGGATTAAGTAAGATTCAACCATATATAAGCCAAAATTTAATCCATCTTGACAGGTGGATCAAAGTAAGGCGAAAAGATAATCCAAAAATCTATTCAACCTCTCTTGGAATACCAATGTTTAATCTTTCACTAATCCCTTTTGTGAATACAGCTCCCCAGTCCTTTGAAAAAATTTGTCCCTGAAATTCATCTCTGGGTTTCCCTACTTTGTGGAAGCATCTTTTCTTTTGATTTGAGATTTAACTAAACATGGTTGAACATTTGATTTGTTCTTACAATTGCAGTAAGTACTCACTTGCACTGATAGTCATGTCCTTCTGAGGAAATCTGCGTGTGTGAAAATGTGTTGTCTGTACCGGTCCTTGGTTTGTCACTTCCCAATGCACAATGCAGTAAACCACATTTTATGTTACTGAAAAAAACACAGTTTTTTAAGTTCCTTCAAGTGCCTACTTTTGACTACACAGTCCACAAGCAAATTTAAGGTCCATCAGCCACTATGCACTCACGTCTTGGAACTCCATTTCTCTTTGTGTTAGAATCAGTCGCTCGGCAATATCCTTTAGGGAACGTTACATTGCTATTTAAGGGAGAGTAATGCGTCAATATGATGGATGCCCAACTTTATTTTATATCAAATAAAAAATACTAAGAAAACAGGACTTATATGTTCAATACTACAGAACTTATTCTGCAAAATAAGCTGAGCTACACAGTCAGAGAGGGGTGAGCTACAAGATTGAAAAGTTTGATCAAACTTATGTTTTTTTGTGATGATTATAGTACTTTTTCAATTAATCTTAAATTGCTTACACCATAAGTTTTTATTAGCAAATATCTGCAAAAGCCAAGACTTACTCCTCAGCACACTTATTGTAGGAGTTGGACGATGAATTGAAACCACAGTGTCCATTGAAGTTTCCTGTCGGGTTGAACTTCTGGTAACACTTGTCATCACTCGGCAACGCCTCTGTCAAAATTTAGAGTTAATGTTCATTATGTTAACAATATTAACATTACTCATTTACTGATATGTACAAGTTACGATTTCCTGTAAGGTCTAACTCTCACAAAATCTCAACTTGCACATTTATCCAAATATGATGGGGTAGTGAATTTATAAATAAAAGATTCATAAAACAAAACGAGTCACACGTTACACTTAGAATTACTCTAACCTAGGTCTAAAATCTACAAAAATAAGCGTTCTCTCAATTCTCTGGATACAAATGAGACAGACCTCCAATTAAAATAGCTATCACATTTTTGAACAATATGTTATAATTTTTTCCCCACATTGTTCAGTGTAATGAAGACTTATGTATGCGTCTATTGTATCAGTTTGGTGCCTGTGGGCTGCTTGTGGTCAATTAATGCACTGTAAATGCACACAGTAACACCCCTACCTTCTCCCCAGATGTCGCCACACTGACGCTTGTAACTCTCACACTGTCCCTCATAACAAACACCATCCAGCTGTTCATCACACAGGTGACCATTCTGTGCATACACGTCCACTGGACACTGTCCACTCAACCCGTCACAGAACTCAGGGACGTCACACTCTGACCCCGGCGCCCGGCACATCTGACTACTAGGCAACAGCTGCAGAAGAAACAGAATCCAGAGAATTTTATTGTCATGTGCTATGCCTGGTACCTTATTCTCAGAAACTGATTCATTTTGCCTGTCAAAATCTACAAAGCTTGTTACATTCAACCAGAGAGGAGTACCTTTTCATCCAATCATGTACTCTTCGATACTTACAACCCTCCACACTCTTTAATGACCACTGAAGTTTCTCTCTCACCACCCTTTTATTTTGATTTTTTTTTCTTATTTTTTTTTAAATTACTTCATGTGATAAAAGATGAGTGAATTTCACTTCCTGTCCATGTTTACCTATAAGGGTTAGCATCAGTAGAAAACTTTTGGTTACAAAATATCACATAATTCTTACTTTACCTCCTTGAAATGAATATTAAATTCAAATTTATATCTAAATGAACTCACATAATGGATATTAAATGCTACAAAAGTACTTGTTACTAGTTCCATGAAATTCCTTGAAGACATTATTCAATATATAACTCACAGTGCAGTTATAGCAGCAATCTCCACTCATGCACGTGGCCCAGGGTTTCAGTAAGCAAGTCTTTGGGTCACAACATGGGGCGGTACTTTCGCATATTTCCTCGGTGCCACAGTCACACTCTTCCCCTCTCTCTAACTGTCCATTTCCACAGAACTGCTTGAAAGATTCCTGAAAAAGAAGACGTTCTTAGCATTAACCTAAGGGTTTACAGTATAAAACAAGAGGAGAGTGCCCGTGAACGGGCACTGTGTCAGCTGACTGAGTGTTTTTGATTTGTGAAGGTGATTAGAGGACAGAATAATTATCAGGAAAAGGGCTGTACAGAAATACAGTAAATGGTAACTGAACAGCAAGTTCGAAAGAAATTCCGAAGCTGACAGAAGAAAAGGATAAAAAAGTTGTGCCCTGTAAATGGTATTATGAAGGAAAATAACAAGGTAATTGTTTAAGTGTAAAAAATAGGTTAAAACATATTTAAAGAAATACTACAAATGCAATATCCTCGTTCGACCTTGAAGAAGGGGTCCAAGGTCAAATCTAACCACACAAATACATTCCCAGCCCATGATTTCCTATGGTTTACCATTCCAAACCTCTAGGACCAATTATAAATGAGTTATAAGCACTTTTAAGCTTGGCTGTCCTCATTTGACCTTGAAGGAGGGGTCCAAAGGTCAAATCTGACCATACCAAAAGATTCCGAGCCAATGATTTCCTATGGGATGGTTTACCATCCCAAATCTCTGTCACCAATAATAAGCGAGTTGTAGGCACTTTCAATTTTCGCTATCCTCATTTGACCTTGAAGGAGGGTTCCAAGGTCAAATCGGACCATATCAACAGATTCACAGCCCATGATTTCCTGTCTTTTTACCATCCCAAACCTCTGAGACCAATAATAAGCGAGTTATAAGCACTTTTAAGTTTGGCTATCCTTGTTTGACCTTGAAGGAGGGGTCATTGAAGGTCAAATCTGACCACACCAAAAGATTCCCACCCCATAATTTCCTACAGGTTGGTTTATCATCCCAAACCTCTAGGATCAATAATAAGGGAGATATAAGCACTTTTCATGACTGACAAAAAACACCTGTGGCGGCCATCTTGTTTCTCAAAATGAGGCCAAAAATATTCCCAGACAACATTTTATGGTTATTAATATATACTGCAAACTTAAGAAAGCTAACTATAATATTTTTTTTCATCAGAGCAGTAATGGTGAAATCTCTCTCTACACACTGCGGCTATCCAGTGGATACAATGATTTACTCAACAGTGAGAACCTGAAAGTAGCTATTGCTCAGCTATGCCATGACATAGAGGTCTGCAATTTCACTATGTTATAGCTGACCAAAAATTCTGTGAATAACATATTTAACAAATTACTCTAAATGTAATAGTTTTCAAGTTATAACTGATTTACTCAACAGTGAGAACCTCAAAGGAACTATTACTCAGCTATGCAATGAGCTACATGTCTGAAATTTTACTATGTTATAGCTAACCCAAAAGTAGGTGAACAACATATTTAAGCAAACTACTGTAAATGCAATAGTTTTCAAGCTACAACTGATTTACTCAATAGTGAGAACCTGAAAATAGGTATTGCTCCGCTATGCCATGAGCTATAGGTCTGTAATTTCACTATGTTATAGCTGACCCAAAAGTAGGTGAACAATAAATTTTAACAAAATACTCCAAATACAATATTTTTCAAGTTATAGCTGATTTACTCAACAGTCAGTACCTGAGAATAGCTATTGCTCAGTTGTGCCATGAGCTATAGGTCTATAATTTCACTATGTTATAGCTGACCCAAAAGTAGCTGAATAACATATTTGCACAAATTTCTGTAAATGCAATAGTTTTCCAATTATAACTGATTTACTCAACAGTGAGAACTTCAAAGTAGCTATTACTCAGCTATGAAATGAGCCACAGGTCTGAAACTTCACTATGTTATAGCTGACCCCAAAATAGGTGAATAACATATTGAAACAAAATACTCTAAATGCAATAGTTTTCAAGTTATAAGTGATTTACTCAACAGTGATAACCTAAAAGTAGCTATTACTCAGCTATGCCATGAGCTACAGGTCTGAAATTTTACTATGTTATAGCTGGCCCAAAAGTAGCTGAATAACATATTTATACGAAATTCTCTAAATGCAATAGTTTTTAAGTTACAAGAGATTTTACTCATGATGGAAGTTACTGAAAAGCCCAAAAGTAGCTATTACTCACTTAGCTATTGAGACAGACACCCAACTTACTCACCATATTGTAGCTATGAAAAAAGTAGCTGAATAACATATTTTAACAAAATGCTCTAAATGCAACACTTTTCAAGTTATAAGTGATTTACTCAACAGTGATAACCTAAAAGTAGCTATTACTCAGCTATGCCATGAGCTACAGGTCTGAAATTTTACTATGTTATAGCTGACCCAAAAGTAGCTGAATAACATATTTATACGAAATTCTCTAAATGCAATAATTTTTAAGTTACAAGTGATTTTACTCATAATGGAAGTTACTGAAAAGCCCAAAAGTAGCTATTACTCACTTAGCTATTGAGACAGACACCCAACTTACTCACCATATTGTAGCTATGAAAAAAGTAGCTGAACAACATATTTTCACAAAATGCTGTAAATGCAACACTTTTGAAGTTATAAGTGATTTAGTGCATGATTTCATGAATTTTAATGCATTAAAAATTATTAAAAAAATTTATTAAAAAAAAAGTAAGACAGATCCAGGTCTCATACTCACACAAGAGAATCTACCTCTGGCCTAGTACATATATGCAAGATATGAGAGAAATCCCTGCAATAGTCACTGAGAAAATTGTGATAAAAAGTTGAAATTTTCACACTTTTGGTGGGGGTACCCCCCTTGTAATGTCTCTAGCAAACAGACGAACAGACAGATTTGGATGCCTTGAACAATTTTTCATCCTCGATAGATAAGGTATCTTTTAAAAAAAACAGCATGTCTCTAGGCCTTGTAGTTTTGGAGAAGAAGTTGTTCACGCGGACGCGGACGCCCACGCCGCAGAGTGATGACATAATGTCAGCTGACTGACAAGTCAGCTGACATAAAAATAAGGGGTCTTTGGCATAAAAAAGTAAAGATTTTGGCACCTTACAGTAAAGATAATCTCATTTGTATCTTTGTAAGTCAGTCAACCATACTATATTACTTATGCCTATAGTTTTACACTCTACACCAGAGTGGATGTCTTCATATAATCCGGTAGTGGCCACGGTGGCAGAGTTGTAACATTCTCGCCCACCCTTTCCAACAAAAAGCAGAGTCCATATTGTTTAGGGAATTTTCATGCATATTTTGCTAAAGTTTCATCCCCTTTGTGTCACGAAAAATGCGTAATTTTAACAATATTGCAAAAACATATATAACAACAATAAACTCCCACCTTTGAGATCGGGGTTTACTGGACGGCCCAATCTCAAGTGGAAAAGCTGGTAGTTGCTTGCCATTGGTCGGCAGTTTACAGTACAGAACCTTGAATAACTGTATGTACTGGTTTCCTATGCCCTCCCAACTACCCCTCGTTATAAGACGTGAACAGTGTTGAAAGTGACCTAAAACCCCAAATAAATCAATCATATAATCTGGTGTCCAGTCTTTTATGAACAATATCCAAGTTCTGTGTCCCTCATGAATATTTATATATTATGCTCTGTATAAATTCTGCACTCAACAGAACTTTGCATTGATTATTCTTGCAGTAAACAATCTACACTTTTAAAGTGGTATAAGGATCTGTTTCTACACGATTTATAGTTAAAATTTTACAAAGTTTTATTTGTTATTCTACCTCCGAATCTGTGTCTTCATTCAAGCAGATATCTAACCCCGCCATTACTGAACCATTCATATCTCTCTGGCTGCAACTTCCAAGGTGAACAGGATGAGTGCTCCTCAAACCCCTGGAGTATAACAAAGCAATTCTGTTACCATGGTAATACAAAATTGTAGCCACTTGATTATCACAGTAAAGTTAACTGAATACTAAACTTTATTCCTGTTCAAGGACAGACGAGAATGAAATGACACAATGCAATGCATAACTCGTGAATACTTTCAAGTAGCTTTCCAACTAAAACTGAAGTTTTTTTCAAATTTTTCTATTTAAAATCCAATAACATAAACTATCCTAATCAAGTGAATCTGTGTTCACTGTTAAGACTATAGGTACATTTTTGTCCTTTTACTTTAGTACATTTACACCCAGATACAACCATACTAGCAGATACAGACTCAGATGACGACTTAAAATGGTGGTCCTCTGATTTTGGGTGTTATCTCAAGTTGCAGGCCAAACCAAGAAGCTCTGGGTTGTTGATAAAAAGTCATCCTCAAGACTCGGGATTAAAGTTAAAGCAGCGTCAGTGACTATAATCTGGGCTAGTGTTCAACTGGCATGATATGTCTAATAGTGGTTTGAGAATTAATACTCTGACATATCCATGTCTCTATAAGTGTGGTGATTTCAATTCTATTAGTACTAAGCACTTGTAGAGTGCAGACCTCCACCTGGATATATTTCCCAAAATTTTTGATTTTTTTTTTTTTTTCGTATGAACAGTATCATGCAGAACTTTCCAAAAATTTAATTGCTTCTTCACTTGGTCAGACCCTACCCATATAAAAAATTTCACAATGATTTGCTCACTAATTTTGGAGGTAGTCCAAATGCAGACAAATAGACAAATGAACACATCCAAAAACCTAACCTCCTGGTTGAGGTAATAAGTTAATGTTTACAGATGAACTCACATGGGAAGTTCTGTCATCAAACAACCAAATGGATCTTCACAGCTGCAGTCTTCTGTTGTAAACAAAGGAAACATCAATAGAGTTAACATCTACACCCACACTGTGTACTAGTTAATTAGTAGCAAACAAAAAAACATCATCCCAAAACTAACACATGTTAAAACTATGTATGTATTAGAAATGTGGAAGGCTAATAAACATACATTTGCAATTCTTATTATCCCAGTTATAAATACAGCTAGCATGTAAATGTTTACATACTGTTAAAGAATGCATTAATAGAGCCCATTTGCAACACAACACAACACTATGGCTGTAAAGAATTCTAGGTAACTCATTAAAGAATACAGTGACAAACTATTCAGAATAGAAAATCACAAAAAGAGAACGCCTTCTGTATTTGATATGAGAAATTTAGCAAATATTCTCACAAAAGTTACCTTAAGGAGTCATGTTTAGTAATTTTACAAGGAAATCATAGAAATCCTGGCTAAGAAAGCAAAAAAAAAGGTCCTTGTCATAGAACGGAGTAATGGTAGGAAACTAAGAAGACTACAATACAAAACCACAGGTTAATTACATTATACTGTACACAAAAGGAAGCTTTTCACAAATCAGTGCATATAACAGGTTGTGTACAGCATTTCTACATAACAAAATGCAAGGTAAAATCCCTCCTAGTGATGAAAATGGTAAATATGTGACATGATTTTGTTCGGTTGTTGTAGAAATAACTACATAAATTTAATTTAAAGAAGCAGATTCACTGGAGGAATTTCCATCGACTATTAGATGTCCCTTTTTCATGTAATAGAGGGAATATTTCACAGAAAAATAAACTAAACTTAAAGATAATCACAGCTTTCTCAAAACCATGCCCAAGTCTGCAGTTTTTATTTACTTTCCTCAAAATTTAGGCTGGTTTTACTCAAATAACAGAAATAAACTGGGAAAATGCAAAACTAGATGTAGTTGTAACACTTCAGAAACTAACCGGTGTGAATGGAAATGCTGTGAACAAATGTTTTGCTAAAACACTCCATTGCCTCATGCTACAATGATCTTTCAAACAAATTACAATAAAAGATGCAGAAAACATTAACTATCTGAAAATTAAACATAAAATAATAAAACAAACCTTTTCAATAACAAATACTTAAAATATATAAAAATGGTTTAAACATAAAAAATCCGGAATTTTGCAACAGATTCTATAAATAATCAACTAGAAATAGGACGCCCTGTTGATAGTAGCTGCGACGTATGAATAGAAACAGGATAGCATAGAAGAACACACATTATCATGTGTAATGTCCACCCCATGAACCTTTTGCCAAAATTGTACAGTAGTCTTACAAGACCCTGTTTCATTTGTAAAATATATCAATGATGCTTAAATATTTATTAGTGTACATGTAAATTATTTCAGCTTCATGCCTTTTTGCATTGGTTGGGTCGAAAATTTTGATGAAATCACTCTATCTTGCATGGTTAAGAAGATAGAAGCAAATTTCTGTTTTTGTATTTTTGGCAAAAATTTGGAAATTCAAAATGGCCGCCATTTTTGGGAAGAGGAAAATTTTTTGAAAATTGCCAAGAGTTCATTTCTTAGATACCCTATGGGTGGAAAATTTCAACGAAATAACTCTATTTTGCACGGTTAAGGCAAATTTGTGTTTTTCCATTTTGGGCAAAAATTCGAAAATTCAAAATGGCCACCATATGTGGGAAGAGGAAAATTTTTTGAAAATTGCCAAGAGTACATTGCTTAGATACCCGGTGGGTCGAAAATTTCAACGAAATCCCTCTATCTCACACAGTTAAGGAGATAGAAGCAATTTTGTGTTTTGCCATTTTGGGGAAAAATTCGAAAATTCAAAATGGCCGCCATTTTTGGGGAGGGGAAATTTTTTTGAAAATTGCCAAGAGTACATTGGTCAGATACCTTGTTGCTTGATAATTTCGACGAAATCGCTCTATCTCGCACGGTTAAGGAGATAGAAGCAAATTTGTGTTTTGCCATTTTTGGCAAAAATTCGAAAATTCAAAATGGCTGCCATTTTTGGGGAGGGAAAATTTTTTGAAAATTGCAAATACCCTTTGGGTCGAAAATTTCGACGAAATCGCTCTATCTCGCACGGTTTAGGAGATATGAGCACATTTGCCTTTTTCAGTATTCAAAATAGCCAATTACTCATTTATTTAATTAATTACTCACTCATCTATGAAGCAATTACCCCCAAAAGCAATCCCATACAAGCTATTAACCCAATGAACCTCCATACCAAATTTCAGAAAGCTAGGCTTAATAGCATTCATTAAAATGTCTGGAAACCAAAGAGATACTCAAAAGTAGCAAAGTAGCTATTACTCAGTTAGCTATAGAGCTATCATCACCAAAAGCAATCCCATACAAGCTATTAACCCAATAAACCTGCATGCCAAATTTGGTAAAGATAGGATAAGAACTGTTGCCTAAAATGTCTGGAAACCAAGTGGGACGCCGTACGCCGGGAGGCGGAAAAAGCAAAAATAATATGTCCGCCCCCCAGTGGGGTGGACATAATTAATTTCTCAAAAATCATAATAAAATTGATAAAAACTTCCCACACTTCACAAGATAAGTAGGTGTTACCGGACATCATGTTCCACATACCATCATGATGGGAAATTTAAAATCTTACTCCAAGCACAAACAGAAGGTATAGTAGAAGATCGTAATGTCAATATGCTCAGTAATGTAGATCAGTCTGCCTTGACAGTTTCACACCACATGGCAAACTTATTTTGAAATTGCAAATACAAAAACACCCTCTTTTTAAGTATATAATACAAAATTTCCAGTACAATGTGTTCCAAGCAGCTATATTTTTAAATTTTCTGAAATAAACATTAAAATAGTACTTCAGTACAGAAATAAACCATCCAGTTCATTTTAATACAATCAATATAAAATCTGTATACAAAGTTTTGTTCAATTGGTATAACTCATTATCTTTAACAAATCTTTCATCCTGTTGATACCAATGAAATTGGTGGAACTAGGTGATCGACTTAATGATCAATCTTACAAATGTCAGTCTCTTTTTCTGTATTTTCAAACCCGAATTTAAACATTCTATTGAAAAATCTCCCGTAGAAGTATTACAGCATTTTGATAGTTTATTTGCTTTATGAGGTCATCTTTTTCAATGTACCTTAATATTTTGAGGTTGATTTTGACTTTATAAAGGGAAAGCAATTACTTCTTTTTAAGCCTCCCTTAAGTGATCGACATTACGATCATCCACTATACAATTCATAGTTTACACAGCTCTGCACTGGCCTCACGAACTGCATGTACATGTACGTACAAAATATTTAAGTTGTTGGGGCTCATGTGTTTTGTTTTTTGTTTTTTTTTTAAGTATATATTCACAGCTGTTTAAGTATACATAAGTTGGGATTTGTGTTTAGGTAGGGCGTGTTTGCCACAACATGGATCCTGTTTCCAGCAGGTAAATGATTTTTAGAAATGATTGAAAAACCCTCACCTGCTAAAACCAGATAGGTGTAGGGGGGATGACTGTGTGGGACAGCTCAGTTTTAAATGTGTCTTAAATAAAGACAAGGTCCTGAACCAAACTTCTAATACAAGTTGTTATGACTGCACGGAAGTGTGTAAACAGGCTTTAAAGAAACTTAAAAAAATAAGGGCAAGGGTTTGCAAAGACTTACATGTTTCTCAACACAAGAAAATACATATAAAAAAATAAAGTAACAACATAAAAGAATCAACTTACAACATGTCCATTTTATAGAAAAAAAAACTTGAACTTTTTAAAATTTGCTCCTTGTGAATGTGATAAACATGGTTGAAACTGATTAATTTGTCATCACAACAAATTAAATTTAAAGTACAATAAATATTAAAGAGAGAAGAATTTATAGTAAAAACACGATTAAGCTATTTTATTGTTTCTTTCCAAGAGCAGCAAATTTTGAAAGTTCCAACATTTTCATATAATACACTTCAAACCTGCATAATTTTCATACAAATATCTCCATATATAGAGGCCTATGTTAGTGAGCAGTAAAAGAAGTAAGGATAATACAATAATACATAAAACATCATTTAATAAAATATTAAATATAATATTAAGTAAACCTGTAAAGTTTACACTAAAAATCGGTAGACTTAGTATACCAGTTATGTTAATCATGTTTAATAATATAACAAGAGACCAGAAAATGACTTCTTCTTAATCAGAAATTTCAGATATCTGTGTTATATTCATTGATACAATACAGAACATATTCTATGTTAATGTTATTTAAAATCATAAGAGGACTTTCTTCTTATCTCTACACTGTTGATTCTAGAAATTTCAAAAAGTGGGGTCAATTGCCAACCATTGTACAAAATGATGGCGAGGAACAGTCATAAATGTGTGTGGGGGGTGGGTGGGTCAGGGGACGATCACAATGCCGTTTTTTTGCAATCGTGTTCAAAGATCCACTGTATGCTTCATTTTATATATTTTGAAGCAAAAATCATGTTTACAAAATCAATGAAAGCTTCACCATTTTGAATTCCTACAACACGCAGTGATTCAGCTGCCAGAAATGTATTAAAAACTCTCATGTTTTTAATTTCCAAAATCTCCTACACCCACAACAAAAACCTCCGCTGTGTTCATCTAATAGCCACAGACTTCGATGTAAGCCACATTTTTAGGCTGAAAACATGGTAACCCATAAGAAATACATTCCAGAGGCCAAAGAGCCTCAATAGTTGTGAGTTTGAATCCTCAACTCTTCAGTTAAAATAGAACAAGAGGGTCAGAGATACCCCAAAAGGCGAGTTATGCAGGCAGCAATAAGGTTAGCGACTGCTGTAATTAAATTTAGAAACAAGGAAGGAAATGTTAAGTCACCCAGTTAAGGTAAATGTGTTAGACGCGCTAAGAAATGCAAAACTTGTAATCTAGGTTATATAATTGTATCTATGCTATAAACGGACAAACGAACAGACAGAATTACACCAATTTTGACAGCTACTTAGCTATGATGGTGATCTATCTCCCTATCAAGTTTGAATTCGATTGGACAAAGCGTTTTCAAGTTAGAGTCTGGAAACGGAAATGTTGGGGACAGACAAACGGACAAAAAACGGACAAACGAATGGACGGAATTACACCAATATCGAAAGCAACTTAGCTATGATGGTGATCTATCTCCCTGTCAAGTTTGAATTTGATTGGACAAAGCGTTTTCGAGTTAGAGTCCGGAGATAAAAATGTTGACAGACAGACAGACGGACAGACGGTTGGTTACACGCAACCCGCCTAAAAACTTGCCAATGCCCACTGATTTACTTACGTTGAAATGGCTGCCATAATTTGGCCACCGGCTTGCTGCTTTCATTAGCCAGAGACTAACCGGTTAACTGTTTGAGCCTTATGGTTTACAGTGCAGAATCATGGACAACCAGCATACACAGTCTAACTGGTCAACTGTTTCTGATGTATAGCATTAGGTAGTATGCCTAATTGTTTCTGCCAAATGGTTAACAGTGCAGAATCCTAGACAAGTAATATACACTTGCTTCCTCCACCCCCCACCCCACCCCACAACCCACCCCCACCCCCAACTGCCCATCCTAATTTGTCCAATACCTTTACATTTAAATAATAAACCACATGAAAACTTACGGTCACCGTCATGCCTTATGCCGATCATGTGACCAATCATGTGACTGACTGCTGCTGACACCTGGAGGCGATCATTAAAGTCAGGGTCCTAAAAATGAAATATTCAAAATCTTTTTAATTTTTTTAAAATAAATAATTCAAAAATAAACTATTTATCACAACAAATTGGTGATCTCTTTAACAATGGGTTTCTGACTTCCCCCATAAGGATGAATATATCTAACATTTCAGTTTATTACTCAATATTCTTTTACTGTAGAGAGACCCATTTTAACAGAACACATGATACATATAAATATAACTAAAACTCTCAAGCCTGTTATCTTGAGGAATATTTATCAATATATTATGACAGTGCTTTTAAGTGATACCAGAGATAAAAGGACAAAGGTTGGGTTTTATACACGTGGTTCTAAGAATTTAAAACAGTTTAGTTATATCCCTCATCCCCTCTTCAACATTGGAATAATCTAAATGGTAAGACAAATTAGCATTTTGTTACAAAATTAAAATAGTAATGTAAAGCTTCTGGTCTAAAATGACTATCTGTCACTGACACAAACTAACTTAAAATTGTATCCTTTAAGAAAATTTAGATTATTTGATTTAGGAAAATGGAATTATTTAAAGTTCAAACAATCAATGAAATCTGCAAATGTATGTTACCTGTACAACAGCCACAGCCCGATCAGTGCACACAGAGTCGGGTATAGACATCCCTATCATATCATCACTGAATTCAGTCAACCTACAAAACAATCAGAATCTTCTGAATTTTACTTTATCTTCATATTACCCTGCTTTTTAATTTTATTTCATCTTGGTATTTAACTTGCCTATCAAAGTAATTACACTCAAAACCACCAGGCATTTGACAGAAGAAGTTATATTGTCAAAACTTCACAGATGTGCATGTGTATAAAGGTTTTTTACAGTGGGGGACCCAGTTGAGTGGAGTCTCTCAGAACTGAACAAATAATTCTACTGAAAGAAGATCAAACAATTACAGGAAACTGCAGAGCTGTGTAAAGTTTACCTTAGTACTCATGACAGAAACAGAGTAATGTACTGTATGCAGCAGTGAACTGCAAAAACAATGTTCTTTTTTTAACTTCAGCAGTTCTGCAAACACAGGACGTCTTTTTCTGGAGTTTGGTGGGCCGGTCTGCGCCGACCGGATGAGCAATTGTCCATTGGATAGGATGTATTAATGCAATAAAAATGCAGTTCTTCAAATTTACCTCAAATGTGTCAACTTATGCAGATTTTAGAAGAAAATTATGTAAATTATGGGTATGTGTATTGAGGATTACTCCTTAAGGAGACGAGCAACAGCACATGAATACTCAAGTATAACATTTACTTCTCTTCCTCCTCAACACAAAATCATGTACGTGTCTCTTACACTTCAAGTTACGGGTTAATTTGACTTTCCTTTGTACTTACGTTAAAAAGACCGCCACATCAGGGTTGACTTGGTTCAGGGTATGTTGACGGTATAACAGGAAGTTATGCAGAGTTTCCTTCACATTGAGGCTTGATTTGAATGCCGACTGCGTGTTCCAAATTTCACCAAACACCAGGTTAATATGAAGACCATACTCCTTCAGAAACTGAAATTAATGTCAAAGAATTATAAAAAATATATGTAAAGCAGACAATTTTTTTAAAACTACAGGATGTTTAAAGTTTGAGTATGATAACCCTTTCAACAGCCAAGGTGTTGTCGAGAAATGCCCACCGCGATGGTGCATCGCAACATGTTGACTTTACCTGGAAACAAATCCTTACTAAATGTTCACTCATTTTGGTTTTAATTCTACTAATATGTGCTGCAGGAGTCAAACAATGATACTTGTATGTCTAGCTAGTGAAGAGCTTGTTTACCTGTTTTTTTTTATTAAAATAGTCAGAAGTTACATTTTTGTCTATTCATGTTGGCTTAAATTCTCACAGATGTGTCTGATAATTCAAACAAATTTCACATTTTTAAATCTATACTTTATACTTTTAATAATATGTTAATATGTTTTAGAAACCATGTATTAGTTGACCATTCCTTGGCTTACACTTACTGGCATTTTGCAGCAGTTGCCAAAGCAAGTGGGGGGAATACTAAAGTCATACATTTACCTAGTACACTGCTACACTACTACTTCAACGAAATCACTTATAAGTGGCTGGAAACACTTGAAGTTTAGTCCATTACAGGAATCTGGTCATACTTACCGTGTCAACTATATTGGCTAACTGCATGGCATAGCTCCACACTGTACTGTTATTGGTCTGCATTTTCTCAAACTTTTAAAATAGTAAGAACACAATTTTATTTTTACAGTATTCAGAATTTCAGTGCAAAGTACTTGCTTAATTATTAAGGACGGTACCAGTGGAAATTTACACACGCCTCAGTCTATCATATTTGCCCAATATTAAATAAAGTAACTGTAATTGAAATTTCAAAGAGATAAACAGAAAATGACCTCTTAAGACCTATATCCACACATATTTTTATTAGGGTTGCAACGATTCTTCGGTTACTTGGAAACGAAATGATTCAGTTTAATACTCGAGGCAAGAAAAGTGAACCGGGTATTTGAAAACAACTAAACATAGACAAAAAATCTACTACAAAATTAGATTTTTTTTTCTTTAAATAGATGAATATATTTATATATTCTACTAATATAAGGTGTTTCCGGCTTTTTTTATATTTTAAGCATTTGAAAACTTTAAATGTTTGTGTAACAATGTTTTATAAGACGGCATTTTAATATAACGTACTTCAAAGAAACCTCAAATCTCGCAACATAAAACTGGTTAAAGTTTCCTATATTTTGCATTGTAAATGCGTCTCCTTCCCAATATTCAATAAACTATCACAATTCGTTCCTACTGTTTGCCTTTTAACCATTTTATAAGGTGTGATATATCAAAATATGATGTAGTTTATTTTGTGGGCGATAATCAAGCGATTAACCGAGTCGGTTCTTCCAAAAAGAGGAATCAAGGCGCATTTTCGGGCTCGCTTGCAGCCCTAATTTTTATTCTTGAAATACTTTTTATTGTGAGAACATTCTAAGAAAAACATTTCGAGAATGATTCTGAAAACTGTCATAAAACTTTATTTCCAGATCCCCCCCCCCCCCCCCCCCCCCTCAAACAATAGTGTCATAGTAATCATCAGTTAAAATACTAATCCAATAATCCAACCTGATTTCCACGCAGCTACTGCATACTACTGGTCATTGTTATCTTCATAATTCTAAAAATTCTTAATCTTGGAAATCGTTGTTGACCTCACTTATTTATTTGAAATGAAAACTCGAATAACAAATAGAGTATTTCTGAGAAAAATCGAATGTGAAGTCCTTACTATTGAATGATCCATCACAACAGCAAGATCAATATATCTCATCATAGAGGCAGTGAAGTCCGACTGAAACATATTGAACAGTAATCAAACATATTACAGAAAATAACAATACATCGCTGTTACAATATTAGTACAGTATAGCTTTAAATGTCTATTCCCACCAAAACACATTGATTTAACTTTGACAAAGCTTTATGTAACAATTAATTTGGAATTTTATTTTACAGACAGCCAACAATAAATGAACATGACAATTCATCTTTTTCAAAATTTTAAATTCAATTACTCTATCACATGTTTAAATAAGCTACAAAAGTTTTTACTCTTCTGAAATTTATTCTTTTATCACTGTTCTGTTTGTCCCAAGTAAAACAATAACTCTTAATACTTTGCATGTTAATTTACCGAGGATAATCTGGATTAGGATTGTTCAATACAATACATGTACTAAGTTTTAGTAAGCTGATTACCTTACAGACGTTGTATGTAATGCAGTTTTGCTGGTTATTATTGACCAGTGTTTACTTTATGACTTCTTTCAGGCTCATAAATTTTGCAAAATAATACACTATATTCATACTTAGCAAACCATAATTGTGAAATCTGTATATTAGCCACTATATGTAAGAGCCACAGATGACCATACCCAGTGGGAGGGCTGATTTCATTGTGAATGACTGGCATTCAGAGAGTCAGAAAGCCAGAAGTAGTGAGTTAAACATAACAAAAAGCATTGAGAAAACGGTATAAAAATGTACAAAATAAGAGAAAGGCCAAAAAAAGAAGAAAATGGGAAAAAAGAGGCTAAGAGAATAGCACAAATAAGGTGCACAAAAAAAAGTACATAAATGAATATATCGGCATAAAATGCTGACAAAAAAAACAATGCAAAAAGAAAAATAAGCTACTGAATACAATGAGGCTGTTGCCCTCCCTTTTAGGATATCATTAAAAAATTTGAGTTGTATAAACATTTTTCTCCAACGATTTTAGAATTTCTCTTTAACAAGTCAAAAATCTTACCTTGTTGGTACGCATGATTTTCAGTCTTCTCAAAAACTCCCCTTTGTGTAACTCTTGATATGGAGACCACATGCCCTTCTTGTCATTTCCTGGAAAATTCAAATTCTTCAATGGATTTCTGTGATTTCTGTGTCCACATTGAGCCTCTGATATCCCCTGATATAAATCTTGTTCACATTTTCATAACTCCATCTAACTTTTAAAAAGGTGGCTAATTTTACATACTTAGGCAAATTCTATATATTTTACTGCATCTATTACAACTGTATATCAAATAAGTTATTAGTGAGATAAGTGTGGCAAAGTGAACTGATGGGTTTATCTTGCCAGCCACTTTGGGGTCCTATGTTCCAAGTCACTCACTTTTTCCTGACTTTACAAGAAGTTTCCTGAATTAATTTCCTCTTTTAAAAACACAAAATCCTCTCACGAAGACAAAAACTTATTTTTTACATCAGCAATGAAGAAGCAATACTCCTGTCAAAATACTTTTCACTTTAGTACTTGTTGTAGGAACTGTGTAATGTCATGACTTTCAACTATTTTTAGGCTTTGTTTGTTTTGATAACAGTGCAATGTTGATAATATATCTCCAGGGTGAACTGGGGCGGGGAATTCAATGGTATTTATAAGATATACAGAGAGAAAAATTTAAAATTTCAACTTGCATCAAATGACTTGGTTATAACTTGCACAAGATCTTTTCTTATACTGGGCAAATATAAGACTTGAACCTCAGACATGGAGATTTGGGTCAATTTTACTTTTATGATGGGAAAATTTATGTAACGGCACAGCAAAATCCCCCTATACTGGAATGTAATCTACAAACCACAGGATTTGGCCTCTGCTTGCATAGTCTTGTAGATCACATGAGGTTGTTCAGTCTGTGAAAAAAATAGATTGAAATAAACATCTTGGTATTTTAACTTCTGATAAAGAAATCAACTTAATTTGAAAAATATTACATAAATATATGTATATTTCTACTCCAGTGACACATAATTTAATTCTGTCTCAAACTGCACTAATTACCGAAATCGTCCACAGTAGCGCCAATGGGCCCTTAGCTGGGAAGTCCGGAAAAGTTGAAATTCCCATTTTTATTGTGTGGATATATACATTTTTGCAATATGGCTAAAATTATACATTGTTCGTGACGCAAAGGGATGAAACTAAAGCAAAAGTATGCATAAAAATTACTTAAATAATCTGGACTGTTGTTGGAAATATTAATGCATGTAAACTGCCACATTATGGGTTTTCCCACAACATTTATGCAGTTTTGGCAAACACAATGCAACATAGTAAACCAAAATCAGAAAATGTTTTCACAAATGTCATACAAATGTTTCAACAGTTATCCATATTTCTTAATATCTTTGTTTAGAGTTCCATGCAACAATCTACTTGATAGCAAAAATAACGGGTTTAATAACTCAATACATAAACAATATGCCTAAATTTACAAAGTTTCTCAATATAGAACCCTAATACTCTTTATTATGTCACCTTCAGTTGCCAAATTTTCAATGTACAAACTTGCAATTATTCCTTAAAATTTACATTTTGCTATTAACATAAAAGAAAATGCATTTTCTATTTCCGAAACAATTGACGAAGATCTCCATTAAACAGAAATGATAATGTATTTCCTGTCAACAAGATATTTATATTTTACAATCACGTTTTAACAAACGTTTTGATTAGAGGTATACAAATTTTAACAACTGTTGATTCCTTCATAAGTTAGAACTCATGTATAAGTAGCCAATTTCAATAAATTTTTTTTTTTTCATTTTAAAAATTTATGTTACCTTATTTCCTTCTATTCGGGTCTTTAATGGCTCTATGATGTAACTGTCATTCTGAAAGACTAGAATGCCACTGAAAAAAGAAAGTTTTTATAAACAGATACAGTTCAGCCTCATTAAGTCCAATCTGTAGGAACTGTAACAATTGTGTCCACTCCTGTATTGATGATATACCAGAACTGGAGAGAATTGTGTACATGTAATGTCACATACCAATCTACCTGATTTTATAATGTATATAACAAAGGTATAACTGGAACCATCTATACTTTTATTCAACCAAAAAAGTGAAATAACAGGATTCACTTCTCTACCTTAAAGTATTCTACTCAAAGCGAATTTTTTTTGTATTTACCTTTTTGGCACTGGTGGGTTCTAGTGACTCTCTACACAAGGTTACTTCTACATACAACAGATTTCTACAACTCACAGTTTTGCTTAAAAGCATTTTAAATATGCAGAACCTTGATTATCCGAACCCCATGGGAGATATACAATCCAGTCAGATAATCGAGGGGTTCAGATAGATGAAGGAAGCTGAAATCCTCCGTCTATGGGTTACCGAGTGGGCAATAATTGAAGAAATAACATTTTTATGCACTAAATATAGACGTTGGTGGTCACTGATGAAATAGTTTAATATATTTGTGTAATATAAGTAACCCTCCAATTGCCACTTATTATGCATGGATATTGTCATTTTTATTTAAAATATTACACGGACACGAACTGGGTGTGTGCGCATGGTACATCCATTGTTCACGTTCTAATTTTAGATAAACATCGTCACACATTTGGTCAACTGAAAACCCCCGGGAGATTATTATTTGTAAAACCCAAAGCGAACATGCCTACAGTGATAGTTGTGTTTGGCTGGTAATGCATTGTTGACGTCTTTTTTTAATACACTTTGTCAGTCTGTGAATAGTCATACTCCGGGAGATTATAAATTGCAAAACCCAATCGAACACGCCTTTACTGATTGGCGCATTATCAAAGAAGTTGTGTAGGCGGGTTGTGTAATTGAATTAATCCCTCCCCTAATGTAACAATGGTGATAAAGATCAAAGAAGTTAGGCGTTTCTGTGAATGGCACGTTTTATAAAGCACCAGAATTACTAGCTTCCGAGATTGTGTACTACCCTGTATCATTGCTCACGCTAGATGGTGCATTATAAGTAGGGAGACAAGAGTTCGGTTCGGTTAATCTGGAGATTCTGATAATAGAAGGCCGGATAATCGAGGTTCTACTGTATTATGATATTATATTGATATATTAATTTCAGTCAATATTGAAATACTGACACACCATCTCTACCTAATATTCCGTTCTCTGTAATTTTGACGTACCTCAAACCATTACATGTTGATAAAGCAGCATAGGATTTGCCAGGCACTCTCCTGATGTACCCTTGATAATAGCAATTCTCCACTTCATTCTACAAAAAATAAACACATTTTCTACGTGTAAGGACTAAGAAGTAGAATCTGTATAACTAAGAACCTCCACTATCCATTGAGATGCAGTTCTGGTCATAAATAAATTTAACTTAAAAACACTAAATATACAAAATTTTATAATATTAGGACTTTAAAAGTTCTTATAATACTAGTCCTGCTTATGCAAAAGACCACTTTGATGTATGAGGTGTAAACTGGAACAACGATTATAGACATGCTATTGCAAGCAAACTTTTTCAAAGCTAAACTTATATTTTCCTTTTTTGTTACAGGTGCAAGATTACTGAAGGGTTACTGTCATCAGCTGGGGAGACATTATAAAGATTACGTTAGACATATTCCCTTTGAATGTACGTAAGTGCCAGGTGTGTCACTTTACAAATTGTTTATCAAGAGACCAAAACAGTATTTTTGGTCACCATTGGAGCTACACATGGTTTATATTTAAAGTTCACTATGACTGAGGCAGTGCGTTTAGGCTGGTCAATATTTCCCACTGTAAACTACAGAGACAATGGCAAGTAACTTTCCAGTGTGGGGTCAGTGCCAACATTCAAATCCATTATATCAAAAGCAGGAGGCGACTCCCAGCTACTTCCTTTTAAACTGATATTTTCTAAAAGTTTTTCCAACTTAAAAAAATGATATTTTTGTATTGGGATGTATTGCTAGTACACTTTGATCCCACTGAGTGTATAAACGCATTCAAACAGGAAGTTTGTACCAATAACCATCTGAAGAAGTTTTCCATAACTATAGGTTTCACAGATAAAACTGGAGGGTTTCTTCTGTACATGTGTATGGAGATATACTGACATGCCTTTTTACATTAATTTTGTTGTGCACTTTATTATGATCTGTGGATTATTATAATATTCTGTTGTACTGAAATTAGGGAACAGTTTCATATTAGTATTTTAATATTTGTTGATATATCTTGAAGGATTTCAATAATGATATCAAAAATATTTCAGTGTCATTTCTAATTCCTCATAAGACAGTACCAGTGTGATGTATACTGTAGTATTTCACATGTAATTCATATTTTGATTAATATCTGCACTCTGAAATACTTATTCTGAGATCTTCAAAGGAATCTGATTCATTAAAAACCAATCAGTATTAAATTTATGATCTCTCTTAAATATCCTTTATAGCTTTTTGGAAAATTAGGCTTAACTGGCAAATGGTACATTTTACTGAATGAAACAACTATTTCTTGATCAAACAAAAAAAAATCCATATACCAAATAAAATCTGAGGTTGGTCCCAATATTAGAATTGGACTTTAATCACCACACTAATTGTAATGTAATGTATTTGTAATGTATAAAATGTATTTGTAATGTATATAATGTATTTACTTAATATTATTTATTTATTACAGTGACATGCAATTCACAAAAAGCATGTCTTTAAATAAAATAAAAGTTATAAAACCAATTGCCCAGCCGCTAAATGAGCTTATAAGTCACTTCAAATACATAGTATTTCATTTGTTGGTTGAACATGTTACAATTACATAACTGTAAATTATACGTGTAAATTTGAAACAAAACAAACTATTCAACATCATTCACCAGTTGTGTATTTATCAATTATAATTATATTTACAGTTGGACTTCTGAGCCTCTTTTAACATGAAACTCATGTCAGTTTGAACTCGCAGGAAATTTAATTCGTAGCAAACCTACTGATCTCAGTCAAACTGTTCAGAATCATTTGAATTATGACTACACGTTTCTGCTTTAACTTTGTCTTTGATAACAATTGTGAAAACAAAGGCTCATGACAAGCCCCTTTGAACTTTCGTTTATCCAAATACACCTTTGTTTAAGTCTTAGTATTTCCCATTATACTGAATATTAGCCTTTTTGAAGGCTGGCACATTAGGTCACTTGTGCAAGAATCAGGAAAAAAATAGGATGACAACCTCCCATTATTAAATTAAAGCCACACAAACATGCTTTTTCTCAATGTCAACTTTAAATTAAAAGACAATCATTTTATTGAGATACTTTCATTCATCAAAATTATGAATTATTTTGACAAAAAAAGACATTTTTTTTTCTTTTTAAAACTTTAAATATTCAGATAATACAGATGCTAGTGTACCTTTTCATTGATACATGTCCGAAATGTGCATTCTGCCACAGTATGTAAAATTCATTACAAGAAGCCAAATTCACAGAAAATTCTGAAGCAGGTACCATAAATGGCCTAAATAGTAACCGACTTAAAATTGGATGAGAATTTCTCATTTTTATTCAAAGAAATTAAATGTGGTTTCTATAGTGAAAAAATTCATAGCCATAATACTGTGGTAAACTATATATTTCTTATTCTTAACTGTTCCGAGAAATCAATCATTTTCTTTCTTTGATTTGTCAGACTCTGGTTTACCAAGTAAATCTTGAGAGCATGAAAGACTATGTCAATGCAATTGTGATGTTGGATATTAGAAATAATATAAATAGTGGACAACTTCTGCCCTCAGGGAATTGACTTCCTGTAAATCAAATCACCACAAATACTCCTGAAATAATACCAGACTGATGGGATTTCTTGCCAAAAAAAAACAAAAAAACTTATTTCTGTTTGACTTCTCTCCTCTGTCTCATTTTTCATCAGTACTAATTTCATTGATTTATTATTCTCAGAACAGTTAGGCTTAAGGAAAAATGAGTACAGGTTTTAGAAATTTTAGATTTTTCCCGGAGGAAAAACAAACCATTTTATTTATCGAGAATGTATTAGGATAAAACTAGATTAAAAATTGGGAATATGACTACTGTTCTGTAGTTTTTATCTGTTACTCTATAGCCTTTACTCAATAATTTTATTTGAACGTATGTTTAATTCTTCACATAAAATGAAAAGCCTTAAATATTAAGTGCCACACTATAGCTTTATCATGAAAAATTAAGGATAAAATATTTTTTCCTGGTTTCGAAAAAGAGCCTATTTATCTATCCAAGGATTTAATTCTGCATTCAACAACTCTAAATAAGGATAAAATAAAAATTCGACAACTTTACCAGATAGCCTAGATTAAAACATCTCTTTCGGGGGTCGAATGATTAATGACTTTATTTGTCGGACAAATGATTCAAAAGAAACACCTGGTATACTGAAGTCTCTAAAACAACCCCCAAAGCGAAGGTTTTTCAGAAATATGGTATATTTCTCCAATGTAGGATTTAGCTGAGGTTGATGAGTAGGTTAAAAGGAAACTGCTTTGCTCAGAGAAAAAGTAACACAGACCTCAAATTTGTCTGAACAATCCACAATCATTACAAATGTTGGTACGAAAACCTCATTGTTTATATGTACAGTCAGAACATTTACTGACATCATCAAGGAATTTGATTACTTATGTAACAGTCTTTTTCAATTTTTCACCTTTCTTAAATTTCTTCTGACCTTTTGCTAATGAGGCACTAGGGGCTGATAAATGATGCGTATTGTGCTATTAAACAATAGTTCAATATCAATCAATATGGACAGTCAAATTATAGCAAATTACAAATCTCCAGCTTTCATAAGATTTAAGTAAATATTCTCAGCATACACTATACAGCTCCAATGACAACAGCCATAACTTCCTCATTTATGGACAAATTATAATTTTTTTCTTCACCATTTTTGTTCAGTTTAAAAGAGGACTCGTACCATGATACTGGACCATATCAGATCAGTTTTGGTATAAACTGGCCTTTAGTCTAATTCTTCTTACAATGTTTATTCACCATATTAACCAATAGTATGTTTAATGCTTAAATTGGTGCCATGTCTTTTTCAAACATGTAGAGGTCCTCAGTGGCCTAGTGGTTAGCAAGTTTGGCATCTAATCATAGGCTGTCACCTCTGTGGGTTCGAGTCCCACAAGTGGCAATTCTGAGGACCTGTCCCAATATGACCCTGGCTGTTGAACGGGACGTAAAACCCCAACTTTGACCTTTTCAAACATGTATTCAGTGTTCAATATTAATTCATTGTTCATAAAGCACTTGTACATGTTTTGAGATATCTTAGCTCACATCAGACATCTGCCTCAGCAGTATCCTGGTGTAAAAACAGCATATAAATATGATATCAAGTTAACTGAAATTTTATAATATAAACTGAAAGAAACTCCAGCCTTTAGCAAGGCTATCTCTATCTTATTTCTTATAAGGACCGAAAGCCAAATAAGACTACATTACGTCTCTGCTATTTTTTCAGCAGGAGCAACAGCGAATGAGTCATCAGGGGAATAAATGCAGTGGAACACTGAATTATTCTACACATGTCTTCACTGAGAAGTGTGATCATAGCAAGGGGAAATTCCAATGATAGGACAGGACACAGACATGTGGATTATTGGGACAAATGAGAACTCACTCTTTCAAGTATACACTGCCTGTATACATTGGCAAATTTTGGCCTTTACAAAAACATTCCAAATCAATTTATAAAATATTAACAATTTTTATTCAGATATTGTCTATAATTGTACTCGTATGCAATCTTGCGAGTCAGTGGCAAACCCTCCATTACTTAGCGTGTCCCACACAAGTTTTGAAAAGTTTTAAATATTCGCTTCTGATTTCGGCACCATGCGCAGATGATTTTGCGCATGCGCGTATGAATTTCTTACTATGGTAACTGAAGGTGTGGTCCACGGTGTACATTAGGCTATGATTCGGCCGTCTTTGATGTAATACAGTGACATAAGGTGAGTTAAGGTATTGGTCATTTCGCCACGTGTATGTCCGACGGCTACCGAAGGTGAGTTGAGGTTAATGGAGGTTGCTTCTCGGTGACCAATGTTTGTAGTACTATCATCCTACTGTTATTGATGATTAAAAAACCGTGTCCAATCAGTCACACCGTCCGCCTGTCACTGTGGACACAGAGGACATGGGTTCCAACCCAGATACAGGCAGATACATAGTTGCTGGGATGACCACTCAAAATGGCGATCCTCTGTCATTGGGTTCTATCCAGTTGCAGGTTAAAGAACCTTAAGACATTGATAAATGGTCGTCCTTAAGCCTCTGTCTTACAGTTAGGGGAATGTCAGTAACTTGCGAGCTGGGCTGTACTGGTACTTAAATGGCAAAATATCCCTGCTTTTAGGGGATACAATGAGGTAAAATATACAGTTCTAACAAAGTCACACATTTAGACTTAGCACTCTACTATTCTCGGACACTTAACATGATATATAAGGGCATAACATCATTTTCAACACATTGTACAGGTCAGATCACAAGCAGTAGTTGTACTGTGCATGTTAGTAGGTACTACTTTTTGAACCTTTACTGCATGCATAATTATATTTAAATTACAAAAGCTTCCAGAAGCAAATATGTAACAGAAACTCACACAGCATCATGTATTTTCACAACAATGAAAAGGAAAACTAATTTCCATAATTGGAGAAGCCTGGTAAGCTTGGCAACCACAGTTGCCACGGTGATATCCTATTACCAAAACAGTGTCTGTCTCTTACCGAAGGGGGAATACCACAGAAAATCAATGACGGTTCAGATTTCACTTAAAATTGTTACCCTAGTAGAAAGATTGGCTAAGGTTAGAACTACATCAAGAACTGAATATATATCCTCTATAAATCTGTAAATACTACAGGCTGAACCTCAAGGGATGAGAGAAATGATTTAATTCCTTACTTTGATTTAAAGTATTAACTTAGATTTCAACTTAGAACATATGAAACCATATTCATGAACTTTCCTAACTATAAGGTGACCTTAGAATCCTTAGGAGCGTTGAAAGTATTGTTATCAGGTCTGACTGTGCTCATGACTCGAATATTATACTTCAGATCTGGCCATCATCTGGGTCATATGTTCATACAAGGTTCCTCCTCCATGATGATCCAGATCCAGATTGAGGCTCCAGAAATATCGTGTACTTGTTGTACACAAAAGGTGTCAGCACAGAAAACTATACACAAAAGACATTAGTAAGGTGTGTAGTGAGGTCATTAAATGAAAACCAATTAATCAAGCAGACATAAGAGGGCAAGATACCGGTCACAGTGACAAGCTCATTTTAAAGTTTTAAAAAATCAATCACTAATGTATCTGCTGTGAGTTTCATTCATTTTATGTTTTTTCAGCACTGTCCTGGGGAGGGTTCATTTGTGTTCTCAGGCAATGCTCCTTCATTTTGTTTTAATATGGTGCACAGGTTTAAAGAAATGGGTTTTTAGGGCTAAAGAAACCAGAAATGTTAGACATGTAGGTTTTCAGTTGTTGCTTAATTGATACAACTCAGAATCATGGTTAGATATCTTATGGAGTCTAAGTAAAACATAAAGTCTAAAAAGAAAGATACCTAACTATATCAAAACAGTGAATTGTTATCAAACATACTTGATACTTTTGCCGTAACAACATATGACAAAACTCCTCAAGGTGCTGCGCTTTTTCTTTGCCATATAAATTGTATCAATTCCATTACTTAAAAGGACCACTAATATTATGACTAGAAAACTGACATCACCCACTTATTATATTGCTATTCATTCTATTATTTTAAGTCTCTTGAAGTGGATCTTGTGGGATTGCTAAAAATGCTTCATTCTCATCTGTCACCAAATCAAACACTATACACAGTAAGTCTTCAAAATAACGCCTGCTTTAAATTTATATAATATACAAAAAAACTCTTGCATACATAATACTTTTCATTTTAATTTAAAGAGATATCTTACATAGCACTTTATTGCAAAGTATTTAAAGCAATGGGTTAAATTATAAGTGGGTCCAACTGTACAATCAAAATAAATTCATATGTGTACCATATGTTTTATTTTCATTTATTAAAGAACATTTTTTAGAGCTTAAGCTTTAAAGTACTATCTTAAGTTATAAAGTATATAAGTATAGCATGGGTTTAAAAATAGTTTTATTTACAGAACAAAACACTACTTTCTGGGTAATATGGTGATTTATGAAGCCGGAGTGCAAGTGAAATTGTCCATGTGCCACTTACTATGCATAGTTCACCTAATTGCAAATTTTTCAAAAAACAGTGCCCATTTTCGTAAATACTTTGGGAACCATATCATATAACTTACAAATAAACATGCTACAAATATCATTAGAAAGGTATTTTATATAAGTTTTCCTTGTTTCTATTGCATTAAAAAATCTATGTAGAAATAGCTAAGAAATTTTAAGTTCAAACTTGCAGTTTTCAGATTCACTGGTGCCGCTATAAATACGACTTTTTTCTTCAAATATGAACTTATTTTAATCATTATTTACACAACAGGTGGATGACAAAAAAATAAAAGATTGCTTATAAGACATACTCAAAAAATTGAAAAATATAACTCATAAAGATGAACAATACAATACTACTGATATTAGCATTTGCACAATATTGTCATCGTCATTCGTGATATATTTTTTGTAGTAAATATGTCATTTCCAATAGGAAGGTTTCCTATTATGGAAAGTATTGCAGTACACTTTGATTTTATTTGATTGCAGTATTTTTGTAGTTTAAAGTACTGTATACTTAGGTCTGATAAATTGAGTGGTAAGTTCTGTACTCAGTACCTTTTTTGAATTTTACTCTACTCTTATAACAACAAAATATCCCAAAATAATACATTATGTCTTTCGAAATTAACAAAAAAATGATTTAGTACATCAATGTATTTACAAACATATTATTATTACACAATATCAATTTTTAAGATTATTATTTCCAGAATTTGTCCCCATAAAATACTTTTTCAGCAAATCTAAGTGCTCTCTAGCCGTATATGGGTTTCAACTCAAACCTAGGGCAAAACTGTTTGAAAATGAGTGGGGAAAAACAGGTCATATTTCCAAAAATATGGTATTATTTAAATATCTTTTCTTTGACACCCACTTCTTAGATCATCTGAATGGAAAATCTATGCTGAACTCACGAGTCCTGTTTTCACAATGAGATAATAGAAATATCTGTGTCTGATAATATAAATACAAACGCTAATATTAACCACAAAAGGTATGTCCACTGCTACAGACTATAGGGAGACAATTTATAGGGATTTGTGGTTATGTAATAATAAAGTGAAGCTATTTTACAACTGGCTTATTATTCAAGTGTGTTTTTTAAGGTCACAGCTTGGGTTTATTTTATTGCTTTCAATAGTTAAGGTCAGGCTTATACTAAATCCCTACATGATATTTTCATCAAATGGATTTGAACCAATGACCACAGAAGTGAGAGTCAAGTGGTTACATGCCAAAGTTGTTGACCATTAGACTCTGCCAGGTATCTGCTTTTATTCTAAAAGAGTTATGGCAAACATTTTCCTCCAAAGGAAAGGCCACTTGAATTTGTCTTCAATTTTATTATTTTCAAACTCTGTAACTGTCAATGACTTCTGACACAGAAGATAAGATTCTGTAGGTTTAGATCAGTGTGGTTTGACGGGAGTAGAACAAGTTACAACTTACCATGTCCAGACAACATAAAATACTGTAATGTTGCAGATATTATAAATGGACATTGGTATAACGAGCACCATTTTCTGCACATATTAGTGGTTATATAGTGCACTGCATGATACTGTTTTAAACTGAAGATACTAAACCCTTAATAATTTCTCTTTTTTATTCATTAAACTATAATTTTAGGACTAGCACATGTCACATTTTCATTTGATATATTGTCCATTATTTTCAAAAATAGTTTAAGTTTCAAAGTACTTTTTTTAAAAACTGTAAGCCACCAAGACCATGTTATAAATATATAAACAAACTCTGCTCAATTTATTTCTACTCATTCCAAATATGTCTTGAATGAATGACAAATCTACTACATGACTCTGTACACTGAGTTCAAACTCATTAACAGGACTAACCCATGTACCATGATTTGAATGATCTATTAATTACCACATTTACCAGTTGTCCTGCATTCAATGATCAATGTTAACAAAACTTATTAGAGTTTAAGATTATTTTCCAGACATTGTGGGGTCAGGTTAAAATAGCCATATCTCCATAAGCAAACATATCAACAGCATTTCCATTGAACTGAGTAATGCTGAGTAATTAGTACACAGTCTCGGAATAAAGGGATATAAAGTGAGAACTGAAATGGAATAAATTAGGAATATTGTGTTACAAATGACACACTGAAGATATCTAGTGTATTTGATGATCTTAAAGAGACTCTGTCTTAAGGTACACACAAATCACATTCGATCCGAAACATTCAGACAGAAAAAATCATTTTTGGTTGAACAAAAAGAAACATCAAACAAGACGAAAAAGTGGATGAAGATGTGCATACTTTTTTAAGTTGTGATGTTACAATTGAAATCAATATAGTTCTGAGATGTCAGAATATCAGAAAATATCACACTAACACAGGTTATACAGATCCCTTCAATTTTATGAATGTCCAAAAATGTCAGTATTGGTTTTGGATCCAAAAAGCTAGTCTGGGACTTGTGGTTTGGGGTACAATAGTTTGAACTGTTTAATTTATCATGGGCTGCTTTTGTTGTGAATCCAAAAGCAAGTCACTCATTTAATCTCTTGCAAAATGTCAGTAAAATTTTCTTCTCCTTGCATAATATAAAGGGGCCTTAAAGAGGTGTCCCAGGTGGGAAATTTCAACAAATATTACACTGTGACAAATTTAATGTGAATTACACTTACTTTATTTACAGACAAACTGAAAAAGTAATAGGGTATATACCGTAAATGACCTATTTAGCGCACAGTGTGCTCAGCAAAGTCTATTTTTATTCAATATCTGTTGGGAAAAAATGTCCCTTTTAGCGCACCCATCATGAAATACTTTCCAGGATGAAGTATAGGTCAATCCAGTAGAAAAACGGTCTTTCGACATTTAGAAATACCCACTTCCTGTAAATATGGCGGTAGATGAAAACAAACTCGAAAGTCGTGACAAAAATGTCCATTTATTAAGTAAAAATAGGTACAATATATAAAAAATATGTGGATATTATGTACTGCCACTGACGATATTGCTGGGAAAAAGAGGTAGGGTGCGGTTACAAGGGCGGATGCGCTAAATAGGTCATTTACGGTAAGTAGCACACAAAAAATGCTGTCGTAACCATGGAAACATATACTTGTCATTTCCACATTAAGTTTTTTGTTTATTATTATTTTTCTATTCAAAAACATCTGAGTAGGCCAGGGGACTCGTAATGAGTTCTGTGGCCCTCTTCAATAGTTAGGTTGATACATAATTACATATATTTGTTTCTGTCATGAAAAGATTGCATTATTAATATCATATACTGTGTTTTTGCTCATAGTATATATCTTTTTGTAACTAAAAATTATTCTGACCATTAGTCACTCGGCCTTTTCAAACTTAGTGTGACAGATAGACATTAACTCTTTGTGAACTCAATCATATAGAATCTATTGCTCTAATTATAAACATTTCCACACTTGAAGCTCTGCTGGCAATTATTCATGAGGAAATTTGTAAACGGTAAGTACAATAACTGTATGGTCATATGTTTATTCAAACATCAAGTGACATATAAAAAATACTGATGTCTGATAGGAACAATTTTATTTGGTATATTTAATTATTTATGTATTGATTTAATGTATGGCATATCATCATATATTATGTGTGAATTAAATAATAGTGACTTATAACACTTCAGCTTTATTATTTAATTGATTTAATGTATTATAAATATACCTGTAAAGTGTTTTTGAGTATGAGCTTAAATATGTGGTTCAGTGTTCATGTCCCTTTATAATCAAGACTATGTTCTTGGTTTTCAATTCTATACACATTGAATTTTCTCATTCAATTTCTGATGTCACATTTGTCTTTGTCTCTATTCAACCAGTACATAAACATCTACAAATGGAACTCAATGCACAGAAGTTTGACAAATTTCCACTTAAAATCATATTCTCTTGCACTGAAAGTGTATATTCTCATATCAGCTGTAAACAATGGACCACTCATAAAATGCTTGTCACTTGCCAGAAATTTGAAGAGTTATAAGAAGACTTGATGTAGAAGCATGTAGAAGTGCCCAACAGAACAAAGGTTGATATGAAAGCCTGAAACTGACATCCAAAATTTGAAATATTGAAGTTTGAATATATATTTAGAATTCAAATACACATGTACTGTATTAAGGAATTCTGAATATGCTTTTAGAATTACAATACTGTATGTGAAATTCTAAATACATATTGGGAATTTCAAATAGTATATTTCAAATTTTGAGTCCCAGGATGTGGGTTCCAGGCTTTTGTAGCTTTAGAGTAACATGGTCAGCTGTCTTTCAAAAATGTACACAAAAAACTGATAAAAAAGTCTGTATGGAAACGACCTTGCACAAGTCTACAATTTACTCTACATCTAGTGTAAACGCACATGCTATCACTGTTGATCACTGCTGATAACATCAGAAAATACTAGATTTTTTTAGATTTTTTTTCTATTGAAGTGGACTTAGTTTTGATAAATCCTTTCAATCACAACAATTCACCAAACTGATTCAAAAAGATCCAACATAATCTGATCTGACAATACAGTTGAAACTTATTATAATAATTTCTATGTGCACTTGTATTTACGATGATACAAGGGAAAGTGAAAGGACTTTTATTTTGAAGAATTCTCTAAATGTTATCTGTTTTGTGAGAGAGACACAGCAGAGTTGAGGAAATGCAACTGAAAAGGAGTTCTTCAGACTTTCAGAACAGTGTAGGTTGTGTAAATGCATAGATGAAAGGATTTTAAAGGTGAGGTTACAACCGCAGGGTCAAAGGTCAAATCCTGGTCACACCATGATGTTGTACACCTACACCCCCACCCAATGTTCTCAAAAATGACGATCTTCCTAAGTCTCATGGTTTACGAGAAATCATGACGACCTTTTTCAAGTCTGCACCCGCTGGATCACCAACACACTCAGATGCCACGCTTGAAATGATAACACTCACAGTTTTTAAAGATTGAGTGAAAAAAGGGCTTGTGTGTATCAGCACGTCTTTGAGTAGAAATGAGCTGATGTTAGAATCTAACGTTGTAAATTAAATCCATATCATGATCATAACCTCTCACCATACTTTCATTTTTCATCATGGACATTTTGTCATTCAATTACGTCAAATTTACATCCACACAGGATATAAAACTATTAATTATGTCACCCTTATATATCAGTTGTCAGGAACACTTAGCTTGAACAAATTATCCCACTAGGAGGGACAATAAGACAGGTAAACATCACTTTATTATGTAGAGTAATCTATGAAAATACATATCTTGTAAATGTACCTTAGATTTTTTCTAGCTTAATCAAATTCACTGAGAAGACTATATTTCAAGGAAGTAGACAAAGCATCCAATAATAATAAAATTGCTTTAAGTGAATCGAAAAATGAGTAAAGATGGGCAATTATTTGGGCGCAGTTTTAATGAAATACACCAACAACTGTACTTGACACTTGGCTCCTATTTTAAGGGACACAAAACTTGCAAGACATTTTATGAGTTCTTGTGCAAACAGAAACCACTTAAGGCTATCTCCTAGGTTGTCTGAATGATAATAAGCTGGAGTAACAGATAAGAAATTAGCGATAGTGTGTGAATTTCATCAAAAAGGTAACCCCTCATAAACTTAAACAGACACCAAATTCACTGAAGGGTTCTTAGATTATATGGCATAAAACAGTTACAAAATTAGCAATTGCCAATTTGGATAAGAATTTAACAAAATTTTAAAGCAGAAAAAAGTCATTTTCTGTGTAAAAAATTTTGCCAGAAGTGGCAAATTGTTCACTTTGGCATATTTCACGTATGTTACTCCACAAGAATATTTATCTAACACTTCACATGTAACTGATCAGTTTGTTAAATTTATTATCATTTAGCAGAAAATCCACCACACTTTATTGCAAGGTTTTATATTCACTTCTGACTGACTTTTCTTGTTGGACACTGATATAACTGTCTGTACCGCAAAAGTTGACCCTTTAAATATGTATTAAATCACAGACAGAAACTGATACAAATCGAGTTAAAAGGCCTTTTTTACTGGTCAGTAAATTGGTGCAGGTATTCTGTGCTATTTATTGTGGTGGCTCATTGTCCACCATTTACAACAATAAAAGGGATAAAAATCAAAACAACTGACTTCTAAAGCTACATAATCACATGGCATTGCTTTTGTGCCATGGATCAAATACAAACTACCTTTTCAGAAATTCTCATGAGAGGGTTGAACTTATAACTACAAGAGGAGAGTGCCCGTGAACAGGCACTGTGTCAGCTGACTGAGTGTTTTTGATTTGTGAAGGTGATTAGAGGACAGAATAATTATCAGGAAAAGGGCTGTACAGAAATACAGTAAATGGTAACTGAACAGCAAGTTCGAAAGAAATTCCGAAGCTGACAGAAGAAAAGGATAAAACAGTTGTGCCCTGTAAATGGTATTATGAAGGAAAATAACAAGGTAATTGTTTAAGTGTAAGAAATGGGTTAAAACATATTTAAAGAAATACTACAAATGCAATATCCTCGTTCGACCTTGAAGAAGGGGTCCAAGGTCAAATCTAACCACACAAATACATTCCCAGCCCATGATTTCCTATGGTTTACCATTCCAAACCTCTAGGACCAATTATAAATGAGTTATAAGCACTTTTAAGCTTGGCTGTCCTCATTTGACCTTGAAGGAGGGGTCCAAAGGTCAAATCTGACCATACCAAAAGATTCCGAGCCAATGATTTCCTATGGGATGGCCATCCCAAATCTCTGTCACCAATAATAAGCGAGTTGTAGGCACAATTTTCGCTATCCTCATTTGACCTTGAAGGAGGGTTCCAAGGTCAAATCGGACCATATCAACAGATTCACAGCCCATGATTTCCTGGCTGTTTACCATCCCAAACCTCTGGGACCAATAATAAGCGAGTTATAAGCACTTTTAAGTTTGGCTATCCTTGTTTGACCTTGAAGGAGGGGTCACTGAAGGTCAAATCTGACCACACCAAAAGATTCCCACCCCATGATTTCCTACAGGTTGGTTTATCATCCCAAACCTCTAGGATCAATAATAAGGGAGATATAAGCACTTTTCATGACTGACCAAAAACACCTGTGGCGGCCATCTTGTTTCTCAAAATGAGGCCAAAAATATTCCCAGACAACATTTTATGGTTATTAATATATACTGCAAACTTAAGAAAGTTAGCTATAATATTTTTTTTCATCAGAGCAGTAATGGTGAAATCTCTCTCTACACACTGCGGCTATCCAGTGGATACAATGATTTACTCAACAGTGAGAACCTGAAAGTAGCTATTGCTCAGCTATGCCACGACATAGAGGTCTGCAATTTCACTATGTTATAGCTGACCAAAAATTCTGCGAATAACATATTTAACAAATTACTCTAAATGTAATAGTTTTCAAGTTACAACTGATTTACTCAACAGTGAGAACCTCAAAGGAACTATTACTCAGCTATGCAATGAGCTACATGTCTGAAATTTTACTATGTTATAGCTAACCCAAAAGTAGCTGAACAACATATTTAAGCAAACTACTGTAAATGCAATAGCTTTCAAGCTACAACTGATTTACTCAATAGTGAGAACCTGAAAATAGCTATTGCTCCGCTATGCCATGAGCTATAGGTCTGTAATTTCACTATGTTATAGCTGACCCAAAAGTAGGTGAACAATATATTTTAACAAAATACTCCAAATGAAATATTTTTCAAGTTATAGCTGATTTACTCAACAGTCAGTACCTGAGAATAGCTATTGCTCAGTTGTACCAGGAGCTATAGGTCTATAATTTCACTATGTTATAGCTGACCCAAAAGTAGCTGAATAACATATTTGCACAAATTTCTGTAAATGCAATAGTTTTCCAATTATAACTGATTTACTCAACAGTGAGAACTTCAAAGTAGCTATTACTCAGCTATGAAATGAGCCACAGGTCAGAAACTTCACTATGTTATAGCTGACCCCAAAATAGGTGAATAACATATTGAAACAAAATACTCTAAATGCAATAGTTTTCAAGTTATAAGTGATTTACTCAACAGTGATAAAATAAAAGTAGCTATTACTCAGCTATGCCATGAGCTACAGGTCTGAAATTTTACTATGTTATAGCTGGCCCAAAAGTAGCTGAATAACATATTTATACGAAATTCTCTAAATGCAATAGTTTTTAAGTTACAAGTGATTTTACTCATGATGGAAGTTACTGAAAAGCCCAAAAGTAGCTATTACTCACTTAGCTATTGAGACAGACACCCAACTTACTCACCATATTGTAGCTATGAAAAAAGTAGCTGAATAAGATATTTTAACAAAATGCTCTAAATGCAACACTTTTCAAGTTATAAGTGATTTACTCAACAGTGATAACCTAAAAGTAGCTATTACTCAGCTATGCCATGAGCTACAGGTCTGAAATTTTACTATGTTATAGCTGACCCAAAAGTAGCTGAATAACATATTTATACGAAATTCTCTAAATGCAATAGTTTTCAAGTTATAAGCGATTTACTCAACAGTGATAACCTAAAAGTAGCTATTACTCAGCTATGCCATGAGCTACAGGTCTGAAATTTTACTATGTTATAGCTGACCCAAAAGTAGCTGAATAACATATTTATACGAAATTCTCTAAATGCAATAGTTTTCAAGTTATAAGCGATTTACTCAACAGTGATAACCTAAAAGTAGCTATTACTCAGCTATGCCATGAGCTACAGGTCTGAAATTTTACTATGTTATAGCTGACCCAAAAGTAGCTGAATAACATATTTATACGAAATTCTCTAAATGCAATAGTTTTCAAGTTATAAGCGATTTACTCAACAGTGATAACCTAAAAGTAGCTATTACTCAGCTATGCCATGAGCTACAGGTCTGAAATTTTACTATGTTATAGCTGACCCAAAAGTAGCTGAATAACATATTTATACGAAATTCTCTAAATGCAATAGTTTTCAAGTTATAAGCGATTTACTCAACAGTGATAACCTAAAAGTAGCTATTACTCAGCTATGCCATGAGCTACAGGTCTGAAATTTTACTATGTTATAGCTGACCCAAAAGTAGCTGAATAACATATTTATACGAAATTCTCTAAATGCAATAGTTTTCAAGTTATAAGCGATTTACTCAACAGTGATAACCTAAAAGTAGCTATTACTCAGCTATGCCATGAGCTACAGGTCTGAAATTTTACTATGTTATAGCTGGCCCAAAAGTAGCTGAATAACATATTTATACGAAATTCTCTAAATGCAATAGTTTTTAAGTTACAAGTGATTTTACTCATAATGGAAGTTACTGAAAAGCCCAAAAGTAGCTATTACTCACTTAGCTATTGAGACAGACACCCAACTTACTCACCATATTGTAGCTATGAAAAAAGTAGCTGAACAACATATTTTCACAAAATGCTGTAAATGCAACACTTTTCAAGTTATAAGTGATTTAGTGCATGATTTCATGAATTTTAATGCATAAAAAATTATTAAAAAATTTATTAAAAAAAAAGTAAGACAGATCCAGGTCTCATACTCACACAAGAGAATCTACCTCTGGCCTAGTACATATACGCAAGATATGAGAGAAATCCCTGCAATAGTCACTGAGAAAATTGTGATAAAAAGTTGAAATTTTCACACTTTTGGTGGGGGTACCCCCCTTGTAATGTCTCTAGCAAACAGACGAACAGACAGATTTGCATGCCTTGAACAATTTTTCATCCTCAATAGATAAGGTATCTTTTAAAAAAAACAGCATGTCTCTAGGCCTTGTAGTTTTGGAGAAGAAGTTGTTCACGCGGACGCGGACGCCCACGCCGCAGAGTGATGACATAATGTCAGCTGACTGACAAGTCAGCTGACATAAATATACCGGTATTTCAAATTTACAAACATAACATATCTTACCGGTTTAATCTCCTGACTTCATGGTTTAAAGTAGTTATTATTTGCTATGCTTGGCATAATTTGTCGTTATTTGCTACTTGCTTTTATCCCTGCTAAGTGATTTGTTTATTCAACAAGTTTTTACATCATAAACTACATAATTATCTTGCTTGGTTCTGACACACTTCAGCTAAGAAATATAGCTTCATCAACATCAAGCAATCGATTTTCACATAAACCTGGTTCTCAATTGTAAGTGCTTTACATACATTTGTACACTTTACATGACAGACAAAATACTTTATGCCCAGTAATAAGACAAAATGAAAACTTCACGGCTTTTATCAATAATACTTATTTAACCGATGGGGATAAATTTCGATTACTTTAATAGTATTCAGTTTGACAGTGGAATGTTGATTTAGTATCCTAAGTGTTACCCAACACATGTTCAGTTTATAACAACAGTTTAGTCAATGGTTATCACTTAAATTATTCAATATGTATGTCACAGGCAAATTCAAATCAAGGCAGATTTAAATCCGAGAAAGCAAAATTAAAATTTCAATCACACCAAGGCAGATTTTAAATCCATCCACATTTTTTTTTCTTTTGTAACATTGTACTGACAACTTTATAGCAAAGTATTACATGACACCCCCTGGAGACAAAAATATGCCAGATATTATTTGAGTATAAAAAATAGAACCATCCTGATACCAATTAATTCATGACATGCCCTCAAGACTCTGAAATATGCTAAATACATGTAAACATTTCAAATGTCAGTTTATGGAATTACCCAGAGAGTTAAGATTTTCAAGAAGCATAACAATGCGTCATTCAACACTAGGGCATTCCCTTGAAAAGTTAAGACAATATATTAATCAAAATTTGCGCCAGTTTTACATCATGGAAGATCACAAGCCTTATATTATCATCAATATTACAATTATATAGTGGGTATATCATTTGGCTGTATGGACATCAATATTAAATGCAATATCATTTGATATTGGGGATAATATTGTCATTAAAGTAAAGAATGTGAATCCAAGATATCGAAAAAATTATGTTGCAGCATTATCCGCGAACTGCTAATAGTATGTAGAGTTTATAAAAGCAAAACTGGTAGGTCTGATCTAAAAACACAATAAAAACTACAAAAATACAAGATTAGATGGTTTCAGAAACCAGCTAAAGACTCACTTGTTCAGGCTGGCATACCCCCCCCCCCCCCCCCCCCCCCCCCCCCCCCCCACCCACCCACCTTAGTTATACCCTGGCGGGAGTTTTTCCAATGCCGACCCATGTCTGTCCCTGGACTCTCCCTTCTTGGACTTTAGCGGATTAGAGGATTTTGTATCAATTTTGCGCTCTATAAATCTCACTATTATTAAAGTGTTCATTTTTCTTCAGATTTAGGGCTTATTTCAAATATTTTCAGTGTAAGTTTATGGCCAGACACAAAATGGCAATATCAATATCAGTCAATACACTGATATCAGCAACCATGTCCAAAAACTATAAATATCACATATATTGATGAACAATGTACCCACTAAAAACAAGTCAAAAATTTCCCACAAATTAAGGAAAAATGGTTTTCTTCACTTGTGAATGTTACAGATTGTTGGGAATTTCACGTCTCACTCTATAGATCTTTAATATGTGTTATCATTACAACTACTAAACAATAAAGTATAATTTCACACATCTTAAAATTATATCATTATCAATGCATGTACAAAGCATTGATGCAAGACTCTTAGTGTTTAATTTTGTTTAGAATAGACAGAGTGAGACAGGTTAACAGGTCACCTTAAGTTGAGTTTATGATCAACTGAAAGAAGAATAAATATGTCACAAGGCAATCACCATAAAATATACAACAGCTTCCATACTCTATCTGCTGGTACACTAGTAACAGTTCAGGTAAACTTAAGGCTAACCTAAACAAACATTTATAAGTCCAAAGAACTCCCACTGCTGTTAGTATAGTACAGTAATTAGTTTCTAAAATTCTTTTTGTGTGTGTCTATTATTTTATTAAACATTATGTGTGATAGGTAACATTATTTAAATACACTTTAACAGATAAAACAGAGGTTGTTTCACACATGAATCTCTTATTCAAGTGAATGAACCTATCTGAAGGATGTCTCCGGACCATTAGACTAAAAAAACCTGAAATTTTGCCGCAACTTTTTAAATTGGCCAATGAGAAAATCTGCTTCTTTTACTTTGAATTAAGGAATACTTTTATAAAATTCTTATACATATTTGTAACTTTTGTGAATTCATGTGACTTTTCCCTGAATATTAGTAATTTTGGCTTTTCCTTAATTCATTACAGAGGATCACATGTAATGATAAATATCACACATTGTAGCAAATTTAACAGGTTTTACTGTACAACACTTCACAGACCAGTGAACTGAAAGGTAACTGCCAGTGTTGAAGGAAACTCATCTGAAATTATAATGAGTTTGTCCCTCTATCTATCCAGTGTTCAGAATACAATTAACCAGATCTCTTTCTAGTGGCTACACACATTTGCATTGTTTAAATGTTTTGGAGTTTAACTTGATTATCAATGCATTTTATCAATGAAATAACACCACATGCAGTTACAAATAATGGGATCAAACTAGTGAGGATTAGCTGGGCCCAATTCACTTGAGGGGTCCTGACACCTTTCCAAAGGATACTTTGAGAAAGTGGACCTGGTCATATTTAAGGCTACAACAGATTACCCGGTTACATGAAAATGGTACAAATTCAGTGACAAACTGAGCAATAAACTATTAAAACGCAGTTTAAATCAATAAACTGCTTTAAACCTTGGCATTTTGTCAGATATATCAACCTGGTACTAGATTTTCACCTAATTTTCCTTATTTTACAGCAGTGGCTACATTTGAACAGGACTCATCTCTCAGGTCGCATTTTGAAAATATTATCTCCATTTTCTTCAATAAACTTTGAAGAGGGCCTGTATCTTAGCCTATCTGATCAGATCACATCTGGTTCATACGTTCCATCTCTCTACTATTATGGGGCTTAGGAGAGAGTGGGGGAGGGAGGCAGGGCTGTAAGCTGTAATCCAGCACCTACTGTATTACTTTGTGTGTAAAATTAGCACAAAAAATGCTCTTTTAGAGCTCAATATCAGCAGTTTTACATTTGCAACTTTTACATTAAAATTATAACAGTATAATTGACTATTTTCATGTCATAACGAGTATACTTTGCAGGGGAGAGTAAAAGAACAAACCAGTAATTGAATAACCGAACTGTTCTTCTTTTGTATGACCTGGCTATGTTATGATGGCTATGTTTACACTTATGATCATTCATTATAGTTGTGCCTTAGTCTGTCAACTGATGGAGATTAAGAACTATAAAAGCTTAGATCAGATTAGATTATAACTCGTTTCAGCCCTAGGGTCTGATCTAAAAGCAGACTGTGTGGGTGTGCTCACAAGATTCACTTTACCTCCTCAATCACTGCAGTATCCTCATCTAAATGTCGCTTCTTTTTAAATCCTTTCGACAGAATATCACTGAAATATAAAACATAAATTTATTAAATTCAATTATTTAAATAAATTATTCTAAGAAGGACCTCAGATAACTAATATCTTATATAATACACAAAGCATATATTAAGTGACATCATATATTTACCTGTTTTAAATGACATCATGTATTTACCTGTTTTGATTCAGTCGAACTTTGAAGACTTTACCAAACACCGGAAGTGCAAATGTAGTGTGTCCATAATGTGTTTTCTGGAAAACAATAAAAAAATAACAAACTGTTAGAATAGCATTACAGACTTTACCTTATATGGCAGAAATATTCTCAGAGATGTTATTATCTGAAAAAATATAAAGTTATCCTTTGAGTGAATCTTAGATCAAGCTAGTTTTTAAAATGTATTATCAACTCATGGAGATACTTAAAGGTCCTACTCATATATGGAGTTACTGTTCTGCTCTCTCTGATTGGAAAATTCAACCCGTTCACTTATGTTACTTGAACATCAACCCATGGTACAACACATACCAGGGCCTTGTTTCTGACATATCTGGTGCTCAATGCTTAGTCTCGGGTATCAATTTACTCAAATAGGTTCCTCGATACTGACTTTATACCATTACTCCCTACAAAGTTACTCTATGAATTTACTCGAGTTACTTGAATTTTGACTCATACACTAGAGTAAGAAATCTAAAATTCGCCAGGAATGTAAAATTCGCCACCTCTAAAACCTTAGTTAATTTTATAAAGAAAATGATGTGTTGTCTTAAAATTGGTATTTTTCAGTTCAGAAAGATTTAATTTACTGTACATTCAACAAATCTCACCTCAATTCATTTATTTTGTTAGTATTTCCACATATGGAGAATTTCAGATATGTGGCGAATTTGATATTTCTTACTCTACACCTACCGAGGCCTTGTTTCTGAAGTCCCTGGTGCTGAGTGTGGGATACTGCCGACTCTTTCTGAACTGGACGGGATAAACGACTTGGTAAGCCTGTGGTACAGTCCTCAGGTACTCCATGTTCAACTCACGGTCGATCTCCGACTTAGGCTTGTCATTTTCAACTGCAATCGATAAGAAACACATGGTTGTGATTTTCTGTAACTACCAGATAGATTTGGCCTCTGATCTCATCTGATGCAAAATTGGCGCAACTGTACAGCATTCTGTCTTACTTTTAAAATGTGCGTTCTTAGTATAAAATTAATTAAACAAGGACACTTTTTAAACATAACATTGTATTTATAGAGCAGCTTATTTAATCCTGAATGTTCATGTTTATGAACAAAAATTTACTTTCTTAATGTAGCATTTTCCATTGTTTTAAACTAAAATATCTCTTTTTATTCTGAATCTTCTATTATCTGAACAAATGCTCCTTATAAATCAAATTATCATTATAGATCAGTGAATAGGTTAGACCCAATACTTCAAATAATGGGACAATATGAACAGCATTTGTTATGTCTCCTTGGGACTTAATTGTCATGTGTGCCATAACGGAAGTGAATCTTTAATACCAACATCAAACTCTAACCCGACTTTGCATATCATTTGATAATAGTTTCAAGCCTCAAATCTCAAAGACCTCAGAATAATAGTCCAACACTTACTGAGGTAGTTCCAATATTCTTATGGGGTTTCAGAAACAAAATTAAAATGAACACTTTTGGCATCAATACCTAAACTAGAAACAAATGCATATACAGCAGGTGTTTTTAAAATTTTTCAGTTTCCACATCAACAGACAAGAAAAGCATTTACAGACAACATTAATTGAAAGCTGAAAATACTGGAAAACACTCACAGACCACAGACTTCCATCTTGAGCATTTCTGAAAATTTAGGATATTTTTGTATCCAGAATATGATCTGGATCTTTCATAAAGATTTTAGATTTTACCATGAAATTAATCAAAAACTGGACAAATTCATGTTATATTTCAAACAAAACTAGTGCTTTTTACTGGTTTTATAGAAATAAGGTTGTTGCACGATGAAGAGTACTGGAGAAGGGTTACTACAGTATAAACTAGACCTAGCGTATCGGAGAACCGATGCAAATTGTATCCACCATAAAGACAATGCACCAAAACCTCTAGGACCAATAATAAGCGAGTTATAAGAACTTTTAAGTTTGGCTGTCCTCATTTGACCTTCAAGGAGGGGCCCAAGGTCAAATCCGACCACGCCAGAAGATTCCCAGCGCATAATTTCCTATATGTTGGTTTACCATCAGAAAACATCTAGGACCAATAATAAGTGAGTTATAAGCACTTTTAACTTTGGCTGTCCTCATTTGACCTTCAAGGAGGGGCCCAAGGTCAAATCCGACCACACCAGAAGATTCCCAGCCCATGATTTTCTATATGTTGGTTTACCATCCCAAACCTCTAGGACCAATAATAAGCGAGTTATAGGCACTTTTACCTTTGGCTATCCTCGTTTGACCTTGAAGGAGGGGCCCAAGGTCAAATCCGACCACACCAGAAGATTCCCAGCCCATGATTTCCTATATACTGGTTTACCATCCCAAACCTCTAGGACCAATAAAAAGCGAGTTATAAGCACTTTTAAGTTTGACTGTCCTCGTTTGACCTTGAAGGAGGGGCCCAAGGTCAAATCCGACCACATCAGAAGATTCGCAGCACATGATTTCCTATAGGTTGGCTTCACATTGCAAACCTCTAGGACCAATAATAAGGGAGATATAGGCACTTTTAAAGTCCGCTATGTGGGTTACTTCGGCACTCCGTGGATGACCTTGAATTAGGAGCTTCAAGGTCAAATGTGTGCAAGGTTGTAGAGGACATGTATATGTGTCATACATATCACCTATGAAGAGATTCAACCTTCTACCTATGAGGAACAGCCAGTAGAAAAATGTAGATTATTTTCAAAGAAATGCCCATGGCGGCCATCTTGTTTTTCAGAATGAGGCTATTTTCCTTCCCAGAGAAGCTTACCCTTCAATGAAGATATCCTGCAACTTTGGTGAACCTAGCTGCTGTTGTTTTCCTCTTACAGCGTTAACGCCGAAAATCTCTCTACACGCGGCGGCGGCGTAGCGAACGCTAAACCAAAGTATCCACCGGATGCTTCCGGTGGATACAAAAATACAACCTGAGGTGTCCATAACGTAGCCTAAAATTCAACCATTCACCGGATGCTTCCGGTGGATACAAAAATACAACCTGAGGTAGCCATAACGTAGCCTAAAATTCAACCACTTCCTTTGGTCAGGCCCTACCCACATAACAAATTTCATAAGGATTTTCCATTACCTTTGGGTAATCATGAAAACAAACATACAAGTGAAAGCACCCAAAAGAACAACCTCCTAGTGTAGGTAGAAATCAAAACATATAATTCACAACATGGAGTATAAAATATAAATAGCAGGTTAATTTCTATGAATATACACATTGGTTAAATATAGCTGATACACTTAAAAACTTATATTCCACTGCTGTGAAGGAGGGGATCACATTTGTATGATAAGAGCTTTGGCAGCTAAAGTTTCTATTACCCCTTTCCCTTTCACACTAAAGGCAATATAACCCACAGTTATTACAAGGCGTTAGTCACAACACCCCTGTCCTACAACTACCGTTTGATGTCCTTATGCAAACTTGTGATACAGTGGCCCACCGTCTCATTCCTTGAGTGTTCTATGGAAGTTTTAATATATTTAACATTTGCGTCTCTGAATGTTTCTCCGCGACATTCTGCAGATATATTTTTCATATTGTAATTGAAGGTAACACCCGCGGTTTATATGAGGTTGTGACTCGGTCGTGTTATGGTAGCATTTGTCCATCTGACGGCTACGGAGGGGTGAGTTCAGGTTAATGAGGGTTGGCTTTCATTGACCAACGTTTGAACTCCTGTCATCCTACTGTTGTTCATGGTCCCATTAGTAGCCATGTGCTTGATACCTTATGGATACACTAAATCTCAGAAGGTATGAGACGTCATAGGAGGCACTTCCACTGCCAAGTAAAACTTGTAACCGTGGGGTATACTGCCCGTAGTGTAAATAGGGCATATGTCAAAATATTTCCCATTAAAGACTTAATATTCTATGATTTAGTGAATCTTTAAACGATTTCAGTTAAAGTCTTGATATGCCAGGATGTTTAAATAAGCAGTCTGAGCACTCACACAATCGTATTTTGATTATTAAACTGAGAACTTCAATAGAACAACTGTTTTAATGCCAAATTAATGGCATATAAAATATACATAAATAAGTATATTAATGATACAAATGTTGTACACTATTTTGTAACATCTACAATCTACACATTACAATGTATTAAAAAATTAACTGACATAATGACCACCAATGTTTACAAAGACAGCTGCACCTAATGTTGCATCAAACTTCAAGAGACTAAAAACATATTTATAGGCCCGAGATTTCCACAGAATTTGTTCAATTTTAATGAGAAAGTATCTCTATTGAAACATCCTTCAACTGAATTTTTCCACTTTCCTTGGACTGTAAATACTGTTTAATAGCACAAATATTTATTTGTCTTTAGTCTTGCAAAGATATAATTCAATGAAAAAGCGACCCTTTGCAGGGCCTTAAATGACCACATATGCATATCTACTCAAAGGGGGTGGGGGGGGTGGGGTCGGGGGGTGGGGGGTGGAACTATTCAATATATCAGTTAAACTGTATCTATAAATGAAGTGTAGCAAGGTTAGAACTATAAGAATGAACTATCCCATAAGGAACAGATGTAGACATTGTTAATAGATCTTTATGAAAAACTCAATTTATGACCAGTGAGAAACAGAAAATGTGCATGTAAAAATATTTGACCAGTGCAACTGCTATAAAAGTCATAAAAAAAAGATATGATAACCCAAGATACAGCAACAGAAAACTACAAACAGAAACAAAACAAACTCAACAGTGAAAATGTTCAGCTTAATGAATATCCATTTGGCACACTAAGGGTGACACCATGTAAAGCCAAAAACACATATTTTAAGCAATCAGACTGAATAATCTGTGTTGTCATATGTGATAACAGAATCTCTGCAATCCCCAGCAGATTATGCAGTCTCAATATGGTTTCCACAGTCCGAACTTGTAATCAGCAATTCTAGTTCAGCTAAAATGACATTTGTAGGTATACAGATGTGTATAAATTGATAAAATTGAGCAGAATTCCATTATGATTTCAGTCTTGAAGCCAATCGGGAATCAAATTTAAATACATGGAAACTCTTTAGTGACAGAAAATATTGCTTGCTGATTTGTATTGCAAACTGTGGAAAACCAATTATAACAATTGCTAGGAAAATTAAATAATTCTACAGAAGTTAATGTTTGCCTGAAAAAATATAAAGCTAGAAGTGAGATACTGATAAAGCAGATAGCTGGGGAAACACAGCAAAACAAAAGCCCAGTACACCAGCAGTATGTATAAAGTTATACTATTCCTGTTAGATGTGTTAGTGTGAAACACGCACAATGATCAATTAACCAACCGCTGTCATCCCCCGACTCTCCCGAATCATCCACATAAAAACCTGGGTCGCTTATGTCACCATCTACAATAATATTGTAAACAAAATAAATTTTTATAACACCTCTTTGGGGACAATACCAATGCTGCTGTTTTTTTTTTCATGTACGCAGAAATAATGTTGGCCATTTTCTAATGGACCATCCAGATAAAACCTGGGTTCACTTAAGCAACTGTGAACAATATCACTTTAAAATAGTACTGTTCCATGTTTTGTGCATCAGTGATTTATGAAGGTTACCAGTTATGTTGATTTTTGTTTATACATTAAAGTAACAAAGTATGGTCAAGTTGGCCATCCTAAAAGAAAAAGAACAGCTTTTTCTTTAGAATATTTTCAATGTTCTCTCAAAAGATAGTTTCTCTCAGACACGTCTGAATTTCCTTTTGCTTCTGTAGACTATGTTTTATTCACCACTGAAAATATTCCGCAGTTAGAAATACCAAAAGTCATTTTTCACCTTATTTGTTAACTTATAGAATTACAAGACAGTGTCAGACAAGAACATTTTTGTCAAAACAAAAGACTTGTTTAGAAGGCCTGTATACAATGACAATAATGTATTACAAGTCCATCTGAAATGATCTGATAAATAAATTGTAACTTCATCAACAATATCTCTTGTCTATACACACTGACAGCAACACAAGTCGACATCAACTTTTATTTTGAAGAATTCTCAAACTGAAATGCCATTGGTCAGTACTGTTGTCTGATAATACAGCAGAGAAAATTGCTCAGACTAAAAGGACCAAATAATTTCATTTTTGGACTGATATTAAATACTTTTGCACCATTTTGCTCAGTTTAACGTTCAATGCTGTTAGATTCTGACATCAATAGTTCTAGACATAAAGACTGAAGGTTACACTAGGGATACTTGATAACTTTTTTTCTATTTGAGCTTATATATATACAAATGTGAGACATGTTACATTAACAATGGCAAATAAGTAAAAACTGCGTTCTTTATCACCTCAAAAGGTTTTATTTTAGCAAACAATTGCGGGAAAAAGAAAGAATTTTTCAGATAACTAAATCCAGAAGGTAATTCTTCTGTGACATTTGCACTGCAAATAACTGGAAAACAAGTCTGTACAACAAACCTGTAAGATAAGTAACTTGTATAGAAAGCTAGTGCACACAACATTTCTTCTGTGTTTACCAAACATTTACAGATGAGAGAAACATGGAATCTTCAGCCTTCCAACAAGATTAATGACACAGACTTAGTCTGTGTTTTCTCAACACCAACGGACGAAGCCCGATCAGTAATGGCTGGTGCTTCTGTTTCTACACACCAGATATTTAAGGTCCATCTAGTATCTAATATACCAGGTATACCCTCTACTATATGAACACAGTTTGCGCTCAAAAATTTGTATTTCTCATTTAATCCATATTAATAGGACTCTGTATCAATTTTAAGATCTTTCTGAAGTGCCCGACCACACTTTGATTCTTTCTGCATGGTGAGACAACAGAAGCTAACCTGTGTGCCCATTACCTCAAGTTTCCGTTTTGTAATGGACTGATGTGAAAATATAACTTTCTTATAATATTTATCCATTGACTTTCATGTTTCTTTTAATAATGCATAACAAGATGACTTAGAAAACATGACTGTTGTTTATTTCCCAACTTTTACCAGATGTCAAGAAAATTAGAATTAAATTAGCAAGCACTGATCTGGGTCAGACAATTTAGTTAGCTGTAAGGAGTCAGTTGCAATGAAATACTTGGCATTAAAGGATAAAAATGGCATTGGCTACTGGCAATCCAATATTGTGGAGAAATAGACTTATGCTCAGTCGAATGCCAAAAGCTGGGTAGCAATTAACACAAAAATAGTGTTAAAAGTTCTGTTGCAGCTTAGATTTGACTTGATTTATTTGAGCTTCAACATCACACTCAACACATTGTATCGGTACATTAATTCTGCTTCAGTTCTGAAACTTTGATAGCAATTACTGCAAATAAACTCAAATCTGATGAGAATGAGGTCTTGACTAGAGATAATGTGGATAATAGATTGTACTAATTAGCTACAACCAAAAATATTACAGATTTTGGTTCTAGGTATGGCAAATGCCCACTAATAGCAACAAAAATACTGTGTTTTATGATATTGGGATCTCTAAGTCTAATTCGGTTCCACTTATACCTAAACTTGAATCACACTGGTTCTGTCTATACAGAGTCTACCATGTTCTGGAGCCAAATCATGTATGGTTGAAGAATATTACAATTTACAACAATGTAAAACTGCACTTTAAACAATAATAGGGCACCACTACACATAGTTTGCTGTTATTCTTTTATCATCCATAGATGGAAGTTTTTTTATATAAAATTTCTGTTTGATAAATAATTCAGATAATATTTTTTATTGAAATTGACCCCATCAGATAGAATGCCTGGCTCTGTGGAGGTATTTTTGAGGTCTAGATGATTCTATTTAACAAGGTTAAGAAGAGACTAGATGATGAATTATGTGGAGTCAGATCATTTAGGAATAAAATGTTAACTCAGTTCATCATTCTTCATAGCTGTATTTCAAATATGCATCCTAAAGGCGTGAATGGAAAAACAAATCGTCCAGTTGTCATTTATTTACGAGATGCATTTTAACACCAGGTACAACTAGATTGGGCCAACTCGGCGCCAACATATCCCCAGACAGGTCATCACTCACGCCACAGGTTTTGATCGGGAATTTTTTAAAACATAATTACCCATTATTATATGAACTTCAGCACATCAATCTACTCTGTTTATATCTTCCCAAGGAAGATGGTGTATCCCCAGATGCCGAATACATAACTCAAATTATATTTTCAATCTTCCTGCAATGATAACTCTAAACCTATTTTCAAAGTATTTAAATGATTGATGATTGAATGTCCATTCTAAAATAATAATCCCAAAAGAGCATATCTGTTTCTATATTTGTTGACAAATAAAATATTATTTTTAACTCAACTCATCATACTTTTCAATCTTCCTTCAAAGTATTTAAATGATTGATGATTCAATGTCCATTCTAAAATTCATAATCCCAAAAGCGCATATTTGTTTCTATATTTGTTCACAAATAAAATATTATTTAAAAAAAAATTATTTATATTATTATTTTATTATATTATTTTTAGAATTTGCAAATTGTTTTCAGTTATTCATTTCCTCTATACCTATATATGTGGTCCATATATATGCAACCTAAATATGTGACACAATCTCAGTTCTGACTCCCCTTTGTGTTATATGTAATGAAGCCCACCACCTCCCACCCCCACCCCTCTCCCCTTCTCCACACCTCTCTCACTATTACACAAGATCTGCAACCCCATTGAGTTCTTTGTTTCTCATCTGATATCATTAAATACCTTTGTTTATTTAGTGTCACTCAATATAGCTGGAGGTCCCAGAGGTGGGTGGGGGGAATCCGGGTGGGGGATGTGGGTTGGGACTACAGAGAGATGGAGTGCTACAGCATAAATGGTAAACAAACAATCTATATAAAAGGGGTACTCAAATACAAAAGGAATTGAGAATTTTAAGTATGTGATTATCAACTGAAATGAGTTCATAACTGTAGGAGCTGTGTCAAAATTAACTGAGGCAAGTTGAATAAAACTGGGCTGGTTGAGGCTTAAAAATCCCCTAGTTTTACTACATAAGGATATAATTTCATTAATATTGGGACTTAAAGCTCACTTAAAGTGTCCATTTTGTCTACTTGAATATGTTTAACCAGTTTCATTTTAAAAAGTTAAAAACTCAGCAAGCAGAGGTATAACACACAAAATTAAGTTCTTAAAAGACTAAGATAGCCATAACATTATTAATATTCAAAATTTAAATAGACAGGCATTTCCTTTTAAAAATTCAAAGATTTCAGCTCTATAACCCACATAGTTTGACAGTTACTGGGCTTTAAAGTGGCATAATGTCCATAAATTGGGTTTCTGTGGGCATTTTACAATTGTTAAAGAGACCTTAGCAATTAAACTACAGATCTGAAACTTTTTGGGGGACATACATAACAAACAAAAATTATATATAATACAGTTTAAGACTTGTCACACTAAGCATTTCCAAATAACAGGGCAAAATACGGAAAAATGTCAAAAAAGGCACTTGGGCGAGTGTCTATGGCCCTCATACACAGGTTAAATGTCTACTAAAAACCTTGATTTTCGGCATATGTAAAAAGGACATAATAATGCATTCCCAGATGGGATTTCAGCTCCATCAATCACATAGTTTAACAGTCACAGGGCTTAAAGGTGGTAAAAAGTCCAAATATTGGGTCTCTGTGGGTCTTTTAGAGATCTCGATGTGGCTTTCAAATTAAAGCTTCAGACTTAAAATTTGTTACATACTAAGATTACACATAGAATATGTATCTAATAAAGTTAGAAACTTCTCAGACTTACCATTTCCAAGTTACAGAGCAAAATATGTGAAAAATGTCTTAAAAGGGTCACTCAGGTGGGTGTTTAAGGTCCTCATACACAGGTTAAATGTCTACTTGAAGCCTTGATTTTTGGCACATGTAAAAAGAACATAATAATGTATTCCCAGATGAGATTTCAGCTTTATCAGTCACATGGTTTAACAGTCACAGGCCTTAAAATTAGCAAAAAGTCCAAATACTGGGTCTTTATGGGGCCTTCTAAGAGACCTAAATGTGGCCTTCAAATTAAAGCTTCAGACTTAAAATTTGTCACATACTAAGATTACACATAGAATATACATCTAATATAGTTTGAAACTTCTTAGACTTACCATTTCCAAGTTACAGGGAAAAATATGTGAAAAATGTCTAAAAATGGTCACTGACGACGGGTGGGGATTTATGGTCCTCATACACAGGTTAAATGTCTTCTTAAAGCCTTAATTTTTGGCACATATAAAAATAACATACTAATATCTTCCCAGATAGGATTTGAGCTCTATCAGTCACATAGTGTGACAGTCACAGGGCTTAAAAGTAGCAAAAAGTCCAAATATTGGGTCTTTGGGAGCCTTTTAGAGACCTCAATTTGACTTTCAAAATTAAAGCTTCAGACTTAAAATCTGTTACATACTAAGATTACACACAGAATATATATCTAATACAGTTTGAAACTTCTCAGACTTACCATTTCCAAGTTACAGGGAAAAAGATGTGAAAAATGTCTTATAAGGGTCACTCGGGTGGGTGTTTATGGTCCTGATACACAGGTTAACTGTCTATTAAAGGCCTAAATGTTGGGGCACATATAAGAAAACACAGATATATTCCCAGATGATATTTAACTTAGATGAGAGACATAGTTTGAAAGCTACAGTGCTTGAAAGTGGCAAAAAGTGCATAAATTGGGTCTCTGTGGGCACTTTTGAGACCTCAAGTCGACCCCTTTGGGTAAACCTACAGCCCTAAAATTTTCTACAGACAAGGATTACATATCAAAGTTATACCTAGCGCAGTTTGAGACTCATCAGAATTACCACTTCCAAATTATAGGGCAAAATATGTGAAAAGTATAGCAAAAAATCCCTAAGTGGGGGTATTTATGGGCCTCAAACACAATTTTCTCCTCAACTTAAAATCGTGATTTTCGGCACATGTACTAAGAACATATTAATGTGTTGTCAGGTAAAATTTCAGCCAGCTGAACATCATAGTTTGTGACCTACAGGGCTCTAAGTGGCCAAAAGTCCAATTTCTGACCTTAAGGTGGCCATAAGTTCTTTTTTACTGGGAGTTTAAGGTCACCTTAAAATAGGGATCTTCCTTTGGGCACCCTTAACATGTGTACCAAGTTTGAAAAAAAAATATTAATTTGTTTTTGAGTTATCGCGTTCACAAGGAAATTTCTACGGCGGCGGCGCGACGGACCTGAATCCAATATATCCCGACTTTCGTCTGGGGATATAATAATGCTTCATTTGATTATCAGTTTCAACAGATTTAAATCAATTATTAGATTAAAACCATGAAACCAGACACAAATCTGTACAAATATAACCCAAAATATAAACTTAAAGCTTTTTACAAACTTTTTTCTCAATCCATGCCATACATTATGTTTGCGCACTTGTGATTGGCTCATTTTATAATTGCCTAATTACCTTGACAATTGTGGGAAAACCCAAAAGTATTTTCTTTTTACTTTATTTTTTTACAGTTAAACTTGGGTTTGTGACTTTTATGAATGAATGTAACAAAATTTTGTATATTATTCCAGTTATTACTTTCATAGCACACAGAGGCTGCAAAGAAATTATTTAACATTTTATAAATGACTGTGGATCAGAACTGGAAATTTGATCCACTTTTGGTTCTGTTTTTTTTTTTTTTTTTTTTTACCGACAGTCTGTTTCAGAAATTGTAAGCGGTCCACCCTGAATGCATCCACTGATATCTTCATTAAAATACCGATACAGTTGAAATCCTTATCCTCCATAGCTGAAGCTCTTTCAGTGGAACCCAATGAGGTAAAATTCCTAGATACATAAAATAAAATCAGAACTATGGAGGGCACTTAAAACAGAGATTTCACTTATTGGGTTTATCTGTGTGTAATTTATCTCAATTTTTTTAAAAATATGAAAATAACTAACATCTGAGCGACCTTTTATCAGGCAGAGAAAAATGTATTCTACACTAGACTGGCAGTAACCAAGGACTACCAAAATTTAGGCTATGTCATATCATCGTTTCCATACACCAGATATTATGGGCCTATATTTTCTATCTATATAACAAAAGCTTAAATTGGTTAAATGGCGAGACACATAATGTCAGTGTCTTTGACCGAACGGTAGGTCACGTAAGCATCTGTTCGGATTATGTAAGTATGTTTTTATGCAATAAAACTGTTCATTTATCTTCGAACCATAACTTTCTTTTCTAATTGATTTCTTCAAGATTGTTTTACCTGTGTCTTCTATACAAAAACATCGAGACTTTGAAATCAAATACATCAATGTCCCCCCTACTAGTTTGCCAATTTGTTTTTGCTGCATGGTGGAAAACTTAGGGTCTGCACTGGTCATATTCTAGTTTGAGGAAATATTTCTAATAAAACATTGAAAGCGACTGTGAAATCGGGGTTAACCATTGAAAGTCTAGCATGTGGAAACACCTACAAAACTGCAATGGAAAAAGCTGGCTTTTAGATGGCTACCTGCGGCTATAAAGTACAAAGTGATCACTTACTTCCACCAACGCTGTACATCATGGTTTTATTGATGCTGTATTTTTCTCACTGAGAATATTTATACTAGCTTTATTATCACGAAGTTTTTACTCCCCACAATCCCCCTTCCTCCCCCCCTCATACCTTCTTTACTCTTACTCTCCATAGCTTGTGAGCACATTATTTGCTGTGGAAACATCCACTGAGTACTGTTTGACCCACCACTTATCATTTCCCAGTTTTCTGTATTTTCCACTGAATGTGGATTAATTAACAATCAAAAAGTTTTCTGTTAGCTCCTTTATCTTACTTTTTGTACATTCATATTTTTACATCCATAACTAAAAGTTCCAAACAACAAGGTAAATCTTCAGAGAGGCAAAACTCATATTTGCATTGACAGCAGAATCTCTATTATCTGAACATGTTAGGGGAGCAGGCCTGGGCAAAATGTATTCACATTTGTAGTCATAAGTATTCAAATACATTTTTAAAAGTATTCATATTCGAATACTTTTGTGAAAAATGCAAAGTACTCGTATTCGAATACATTTTAAAAGTATTCCCAGGGAGAGTGACTTCATTAATAAAATTCTGTTAGAATAATAAAAGGTTCATGAATAGAAGTGGTACTAAAACTTTAGGAAAGGGATAACCCAGTGGGAGAGTAGAACTGTGTCTGTAAAACAACATATTCGGATAACAGAAATTTACAAATAACAGTGATTTTCATCTCACCCAACAAACGCTAGAAATACTCTATTCTATTTAACAGGAATTCTACTCAAAGATTCAGTAGCACCTTTATTGTCTGAACTTATATTACCTAGGACATGTGTCCTTTTAGCTATTGGAGTGTTCTCAATGTCATCAAAGTCCGGAGACAATAGGACATATTATGGGCAAAAGCCAAAAGGACATTTGTCCTTTTAGCTATTGGAGAGCAAGAGAGGGAAATTCAGAATGTACAGGTAAATATGATGGTAAAGGTCCAGAGACAAAAAAAAAAGATCTTAATAGAAGATCTTTCATTCCATGTATATCATAAATTTCATTCCACTTGAATTTGTGCAAATTGGACAACACAGGAACCTTACTAACTTCTGGAGGGTACAATGCAAATGCAAAGCATGCAATCCCCCCAAATGGTCACTACAACAAGTGTGGACTGAGCCATGAAATGAATCCCCTGGTAGCTACTTATCGGTTCAGTTTGGTTGGTTTGATTTATTTGGGTTTAACATCACTTTCACTGTTAGCAGGCTACTGGGGGGTGAAAAAGGTGACCTTGACCAGTGGAGTATTTATTAGACATAAGCAAAGTGAATCCTTAAAATTAAGCAACAGGATCAGTGGTATATGAAACAAGACTAGTATAAGTATATTTCACTAGAATCAATGTTCACAATATTAACAGTTTGGATATCATCCATTCAGATAAAGGAGATTCTATGGTAATATATAATGTTCAAATAAAAACTCTACTAAATCAATATAAACACACAAACATGTAGAAAATCTAATTTTCTGGCTAAAAGATTTACATTGTATCTTATATGAAAAACTGATTTCCTACCCTAGTACTTCTTTTCTCTAAGTAGATTAAGTAACATAATGTTTTGCTTCTGAAAAAATACAGGCAACAATTCTTCCTTTTATCTGGAACATTTCTAGCTACTTTACCTGGTATATTTTTTAAGTAATGAAACCGATAAGATACAACCAACAACTGTACATCATAATACAAAGTATGATTTTCATTATGAAGACCTAACCCTCAGACTTTCTTTCTATAATAAAACTTCTGTCGAATGTTCTTGAATCTTATTATTTTCAACCCCTCACCCCAATAGACTAAACAAATGGCCCAGTTATCTCAATAAAAGCAAAATTATGATGGGACACACAAAAAGTCCAAAAGAACAGATGACAAGGAAAAGGAAAATATTCATCACCATAACAACACCCAAATTGTCTACCGTATTTCTCTAAATATAGTCCAGTCACTTGTTATTTTTACAGTTCATCAAACCAGATATCAATGAGAACTTAGGTTTCAAACTGAAATGTAAACAGACATGTTGACAAATTGCCAAAATTTTCCTTTGTATGGATTCTTCACCAAAAGCTATTGTAAAGCAGTCTAAGCATTTATTTTTTAGGGCCAAAAGATGGGATGAAGACAAACCTTCCTCTCATTTCATCCTTGACAATATTTCTAAATTTATAGCAATTTATCACAAATCCTCTCCAACTCTTCCCTTAGTTTTATCATTTTCCTCCGAAACATGACACTGGGCAAATTATTACACTTTTTTAAAAACAAGGAACTCAGCCTTATTCATTTTCAAACACACCCTACACCTTACAATTTAGAAATGTATTTTTGAAATAGGGTACATCTCTATTTAAGTAGCAGTCAACCTCCTTGAAGAAAAGGTAAATATTTATTGAACTTTACCATGACCAGGAATATCTGGTTAAGGAAATATTGTCCATGTCCCATGGATTTCAATAGAAAAACATTTACCCGTCCAGAAATTCCAGGGGGCTCAGTGTTGTAGCAGTAACACACTCACCTCCCACTCAGGGTCTGTGGTTCAAACTCAGGACCCTATGTGCCATAGTATGTGGGAAGTTGGTAGTTGCTAACAGGATGCTGGGCAGTGAAGAGTGTAGAATCTTGACCTAATAGTAAGTACTGGTTTCCTCTGCCCTTATAACTACTAGTCTAGTGCTCTCGTGACAACTCGCCAACTTGAGTTTCATATCGTTTTAGTTCAACTCGTGAACGTGAGTTTGTCTTATTGCAAACTCGAGTTCCTTTAAAATACTACAAAACGTATATAAATAAACCACTTGTCAGTGTACAATGATGCAATAAAAGCACAATTTGACTTGTTTACTTACTATTTTTCCTTCATATTTATCTATTACGACATAAAGCCAATGATATCTCTCCATATACCTTACCTGGAAAAACAACCAATCAAAACGTCTGATTTATTTCTCAACATGGTGAGAATGTTGATCCTTATTTTGCAGATAAAATATGACAGATTTTGTTGGAATATGGTTAAAAATAGATTTTATTATAAAAGGAATCATATTGGTGCGTATATATTTAAGGTTTGGGTGTTTTGTAATATTGTTATTGACTCGAGTTCACCTCGAGTTGACTCGTCGGTGATTCATGAAACTCGAGTCGGTACTTTGATGACTCGCGGAAGCAATAATAACTACCCATCAGAACATAACCTACACAATGTGTTAAAAACGACGTTAAACCCAAATATATCAAGTCAAATACGGATTCTATATAACTGGGTAGATGTCAATGAAGATGGCCTTATCTGGCTTATCAGGACCTAAATATAATTTCTACTTATAAGCAAATCAGAATTATATTTACAGGGTGTCTCTCTGTATAAAAATAGTGATCTGAACCAGGTATTCATTTGAACCAGGCAATTAAAACCAATTAAGTTGACTAACAATCCTTACTGTAGAGAAATTTATACCAGATATGTAAAGGGACCTTTCCAGTTTTAAATTGATCCACTTAATATCTAGAATTTCCTGTTAAACTGTGTGAAACTGTTTTTCTGAAATTTCTGGTACGTTGGGGATAAACCACTTAAAAAGGATTCTGGGTGATGGTCTAATCCTGGGTGATATTGTGGGCAATTACTATAATTAGAGAGAAATAAGCCAAGCTGTAAGCTCTGCAATGGGACCCATTTCCCCCCCAACTGTCAATTTGACAGTGTCAACAATCAATTTCTCATTACTCGAGTGTAGAGTATTATTATCATGGTGGGTTTGGAATACAGAGAAGCATGTATACTGAAAAAAGTTCATGAAAGTGAAATTTTGTGATGTCAGTAAGGCCAATATTTTGGTATAGATCACTTGTTACAGTTTTAAATCAAGTATATTTTGACATTTTCATCACAAAGAGAAATAAATACCTGTACTTACGTAACACTTACAGTCATGGCTCTAAAAGTAGATCTGATGAATAGAATTCCCAATGGAAAGAACATTTTCACCACATTTACTATGTCATTTAGCTAAATGAATGCATACAAGTACCACTTACGGTCAAGTCTATCAAAGTTAAGATCTGAAGAACAGCATTCCAAATTGCAAAGGAGACACATATTCAGTGAAAATCTCAGCTAAGTAAAAGTATTTTCCTGGTTGCTGAGATTCAACTAAACTGGGGCTAAATTTGTTTTAAAAGTAACAATGATAAAGGTAGAAACAGGTTAAAACTGGATTCTGTGGACTGGATGTTATTATTTGCCCGCTTACCAATGGCAAGTGACTTCAAGTCAGGCCAATTGGATTCTGTACTTCACTTGTCCACATGATAAGTAACTAAAAATTGGGTAAAATTTTACTTACTTTTTTCCTTTTTAATTTTTATTTTAAGTCGTATCAAAATGTACTGTGTAGGTACATTGTATATGTACTTGGGGTTGTGTCATGTTGTGTCAAGATGGCAGTAGAAACATGATTAAATTTTGGTAATGATCTGGATCACCATCTGGATCCAGGAGTCTTTTTAAAGGATTTTTCATCACTGCACTCATAAGCCAAATTGGAGGTACTGGGCCTTGAGGATCTGCTCTCTCCGAGTGTTTTTTCTAGTTTTAAATTTTTAATTATTTTAACATTTCATCCATAGATTTGAAACTGGTCACAAAAGCATAAACATGAAGTATGCCATTTGTGCAGCTGAAAAATCTTACCTTAATTGCTTTTGTCCTAATACCTCACAAACTAGGCTAAATTTATGCACATATTTAGTTCTTTCCTTTAATTCCATGAGGGTTACCACTGCTATTTACTTAAACCTAGCTAAACCAAAGTGCCTAGGTAGTAAAGATTCACCAGCCAACCAAAAACCTTAATCCTTGGGATAAGTCTACAAGTGCTTTTTATATTACAATTTTATTCTGACACTTTTACTACCTTGCATTTTATTGTACTGAGATCAAATGACACACCCATATAAAGTAATAAGTTATATGAAAATTGAAAATCACTGTCACTATGACAAATGACCACCCTTATGAATATAAAGAATTCAGGATTGGATTTACTGCAAAAAGCCATAAGACAGTGAGTCATTGCTCAAGATGATAAAGATATGCCATAAATTCTGTAATAAGTGACCCAAGGAAAGACATTTTTTACAAGAGGGTCACTTACAACAATAAAATTTACAAACATGTCACAGTTCAGATTCTTCATTTATATAATACATTTCTATCTGTCTCATATTTTTTCAGACTTAATTCCTGTGGGTGATAATATTTGTATGTTTAATATAAAAATTTTGTTACATTATATATACAAACATGATCCACACTGAAAAAAATATAAAATTTAGCAATCTCTGAGCAAGTTTTTCAACAGTGCACTTTACTAGAGTAAGAAATCTAAAATTCACCACATACCGTAAATTTCCAAAATAACGCCCAGGTTCAAATAAACGCCTGGTTCAAATTAACGCCTGGTACCAAGAACACTGTTTACAATTTATAACACTATACTTTGTATTTCAAAAGAACACCTGGTTCAATTTAACGCCTGGTCTGATGCCATTTGAAAATAATTAACGACAGGGCCATATTTTGAAAAAATACGGTATCTGAAATTCGCCACATGTGAAAATACTAATAAAATAAAACAATTGTGGTGAGATTTGTTGAATATATAGTAAATTAAGGCTTTTTAAACTAATAAATGCCAATTTTTAGACAAAAACATCATTTTCTTCATAAAATTAACTAAGGTTTTAGAGGTGGCGAATTTTAGATTCCTGGCGAATTTTAGATTTCTTACTCTAACACTAGGTCACTCAAAACATTTTATGTTTAAAATATTTGGGGGTGGTTATTTGACATAGGGGCATTCACAGGAGAAAGTTTGGTAACTCCTAAGAGAGACATTTTCTGAGCTTCCCTCCATTCCCTCAGGGAGAAGAATTTTTGCTCATTTGTAAGCACTAGGGTTTCAACTGGTGAAAAGTGTTAGAAGAGGAGGGTTTTCTGGCTTTGAAAGTCTGGGGACATAAAATAGTCCAACCCTTCCTAAGATTTTGCAGTCTTTCTCCATCAAAGTAGTGAATCGTGTAATTCAGGGCAAGAGGGAGAGTAATGAAATGTTCTTTAGATAACTTCCTGTACACTACTTGTGCTGCTTGTTTTGTGAATAAACTTGAATTTTCCCCCAGTTCCTATATTTTTTAAACAAAACAACAACCCAAGTTGTAGAGCCAACTGTTTAACAACAATTCACAGCCTTTTGAGTAAATTTTTATTGAGGGGAAACATTTGAAATTGAAATATAAGCCTGTATAATAAAATACAGTATATCTGCAATACCAACAAAACTAGTAGATTTTTAACTTTTACTTCTAGTTTTCCATGACACTGTCTTTGATAAAGTAAGGATTAATTTGTTTCAACACATTATACAGCCAGAAGCCGAAATTTAATGTACACATTAAGAGAGAAATAGACCATTCACTTTTATTTTTGAGGCATTTCTTACATACTGATTCAGGTTAATTCTGACTGTACAACTTTTGTAATTATCAGTGCAGGCAGTTATCTTTTAAAATGAATAATAACTACTTTTACACTGACTTTTTTGAGATGTCAAAACACAAAAAAAAATTCACTTTACAAAAAAATCCTTTCTTTCAAAGAAAATAGACACAGTATATTTGTGGATATGGCCCCTGAATTATCATGTTTAATTTTGTAGAAACATAGTATTTTCTCTGATTAACACTTTTGGTATGTGATAGTCGGGAATTCATAAACCTAAATTATGTGGTAAACTAACAATTAGCTGAAGCATTTTTAGTTAACTTGAAAATTTTATGAATTGGAACTTCTGTCAACAATATTTGAAATTCTGTCAGATTTGAAGTTTTTTCACGACATATATAACTTATGACTTAATTATATCAATCTAAAGGTTTATTAAAATCAGCTTCCCAAATACCTACAGGAAGCTCACTTATTATATCTCAACAAAACCTGTGGTTTACAACAATCAGTGTTACAAACACATGGCTGAGTAAAACTATCTAATAAGACTTAATTAATAGGAAATGAAGATCTGGAAGAAATTATTCTACAAAAACTTTGTGTGTAAGTGGGGAAAAAAAAGAAATAGGTCAAAATGTATGTTGCACATACCATTTCCTGACAAATGTAAAAGGAAGTTCAGACAGTCTGACTCTTCCACAGATTTGCTGATAATTAAATTTTCTAGCTCAATGTTACACCAAACAGTGTTTTCCTAGGATTTATTGATCAGAGGACCCCTTATATCCCCAATATAAAATGTGAGAAATGTGAGGATTGCTAGGTTAAAGCTCAAATCTAGCAAGGAAAAAATTATATCACAAATTGAGCATATGGATCAATTTCATACATTTAAACGAGAAGATCAACAGCTAGCAAACTATTAACCTTGAAATATCATTTTTGGTTCAAGACAATGTAAAATAAATGTTAACTTTTCTATAAATAGCTACATATCCGGATGTTCTAAATCTATTTTACGCAGTTTTATTGTGACAGATCTGTTTAGTATTTCTGTCTTGTTGATACCAGGTCTGTTGCCAGATACTGGGCATTTTAGTACTTACTTATTTAGATACTAAGTCTGGAAGTTTGCTAACAACCAAAAGCTGCTACTTTTGAGGCTGTAATAACATACAGTACTTCTGTGGCTGTCCCAATGTCATCTTATGCAGGTGTTCCACTGGAGCCGACCCTGTATCCGACCCTATGACTCTAGGGTCGGTTGTGAAAGTCGTAGGATCGTAGAAAAAAGGCGCGAAAATGGGGAGTCGGTTAAGAAATCCCCGACGGGACAGTACACTTACAGACAGGATGTGGTGACAACCCTGACAAGATGTAGGGTCGGTGACGTTTATTGCCCAGACAATTGCAGAAGTACTACAAGCCCTAAACCCCGAACAGACAAGCTGTAGCAGTTCCCGACAAGCCGTACTGACAAACAGACAGGACTGGAGAAACATATAGAACCCCATGACCAGACTTGCAGTCGGTATTGTCATTACAGCTTTTGATGAAATTTAGGGAAAAAAGAGGATCAAGTGTCGACCAATAAATAAACTAGGTCAAGGCTGAATATTTGGATCCCATCGCGTGACCAAAATGTCCAAATTTTTTTTTAGTTATTTTAATATAGTTTCCACGTTTTTGCTTTAATAATATATAAGAAATAAATCAATGAATGTCTGCTTCAGATTATGAACGAAAAACACACTTTTGTCTGTCTGTTGACAAAAAACAGTGCAAGTGATCATAGCTTTGAAGTTAACAGATAGTGAAGGTCCACATGTATGCTTTAAATAATTGAGAAACCTTAAAAAGTGGTTTACTTAGTCACATAATAAACAAATTTCTGACATATTTCACCAGAGCAGTTTAAAAAAGTTAAACAATTTGGATCCATTCACAGGATATTTCTTCTCACTGTAAAAACCCATAAGCAATATTTGGGAAAAAAGAGGATCAAGTGTCGACCAATCTAGGTCACTAGTAAATATTTGGATCCCATCACGTGACCTAAACGTCCAACTTTACTTTTTTGTTATTTCAGTTATAGTTATCAGGTTTTTGCTTTAATATTTAATAAAAGCCACTTAAAATATGAAATTTTCATTTAAAATGTTATATCCTGTGCACCAAGCAGAGAGAGATGTGCTTCTAACAATATCTCACGTGACAATGAAACCCTCTTGCTTGTTGCTGCTATTTATACTCTAATTTCGAGCTTCTGTAAAGGACCCCTTCAAAATTCCGTCCCTCTGAGCAATTTTCATGCACATTTATACCAAATAATTTCAAGCCTCTGAGAAAGCACATTTTCTGGACGTGAAGGTAAACACCCTGTAGTTCTGGTCATGTGATGAGATCCAAATATTCACTAGTGACCTAGTTTTAGATTTGTCGATTGGCCGACACTTGATCCTCTTTTTGCCCAAAAATTTATTTCCTGAAATAAGCTGGGATTTTATTTTTATGTAACCAATTAAAAATACTTTTTTTAGGTTTTTTGATTAATTATAGCATATATGTGGAACTTCACCTGAAAATTATGATCACTTGCACTGTTTATTTGCCATTCTTGACATAATTTTTGACCATATTTTTTACCTCACATCATGCTGGAAATGGACTGCAAATGAGCAGTACTTAAGTTACAAAAGACAAGCCAACTTCATGTTACGCCAGGCCTGCAAATTGCAAGTGATAATGACAAACCTGGAAGGGTTACAGACAAGCCTGCAAGTGTAACCGACAGGCCCTTAAGTTAACTGACAGGCCTGTTGCTAGGTGGATGAATTTAGGGTCAGATACAAGGGTCGGTAATGGTCGTAGAAATATCAAACATGTTTGATATTTCACCGACTCTCCCCGACAGGCCGGGAAACATTGGTCCCGACTCTCGAAAGATACATAGTTACCGGCCGGTCGGCTCCAGTGGAACACCTCTATTACCAATGTTATAGCTCCCACTTAACTTCCCACTTATTTTGTTTCATGAATCATGAAATGACCATACATGAACTAGTACTCCATAGTCTCAACACATGGCCTCATACTGTCTGAGTACTGAGTCTGACTATGCATGTTTCAAATTGTCCACAGAATTTGTTTGACATTTATTTACCCAGTGCACAAAGTTACCAGAAAACTTTCCAGGATCACCATTCCCACAAGTCTAAACATGTTAAAGGTTCTTAGCAAAAGTTGCCAGTCCATATTTCAATGTAGGTTAAATTGGTATTGAGTTTCAAAATAGACAAAGTGGCAGGTGCTAAAAAATAAATAGTAACCTATCAAGGCCTTAAGTTAATCTCTCAACTACATATTCATTATTCAAGGCTTTATCATACAACATTTTGTCTTATTACAACCTTTCACAAGGACGTTTACTTTATTGTTATGAATAAACTTACTGTGTTAAAGTATGATTTATGCAACAAAGTGAAAATTTGAGAATAAACAATTGTAATGTTAATTCATAAAGGATGTGGATATTTCTAAATTTCTGATTTATGTGCAGATCAGCAGGGATAATTAATGTTCCTGGTAAGAACTGGAAATTTAAATTCCTTCTTATAGTAGTCTCTCTGTAAATGACTGGCATCAAATAATGATGCCATTTCACAGATAAGAAAAATTTTAACTGTTTTTAATAATTTTTAGTTGTCATTTCATCATTTAAGTATTGTATTTTATTCTGCTATAAATCCACTGGGTTTAAGAAATTGTAAACTCTGTCACTGCAAGGCTGCTAGTTGGTGTAAAAAAGGTTGTGGCAGTGACAGAAACTTGATCTAGATAAAAGCAAAATGCTTATACATAAACTCTGATGGAAAACTTTTAGTTTGGGTCACAGTAAACAACTTTCATGCACAATAAGCAGTTATATGTGGCAATGAGACCTGTTCCAAAGATGTGGATAAAATATATATAACATCTTTTGGAACAACATATACACTGTTTACTGTCACAAACAGCAGAGTTATAAACGAGTTTTACACCAACACACATCAATTGCAATAGTAGTAATACTGACTTGCAATTTCTCCTTTTTGGCTATAATAGCTAACTTCTTTGAAGTTTTTGTATTTATTGGCAAACATTTCTATGGAATGATTTACCATACCACAGCCACACCCTTTGAGAAAAAGAGGGTGGGAGGGAGAGAGAGAGAAACTGTAAGTGAATTTTGTATGTACTAGGGTTCTCCAGAGTTAAAACTAACACTGTGGCTTCAGAACAGTCACTGACGGATCGGAAAACAATCCCTTTCAGAACCGCCAATGGAAATGGCTCACAAATTATTTGCTTTAAGACCCGTTTTAAAGAAATATATGTCTTTACCCTTGATATATTTTATAAATGTTTTCATAAAATCAGAACCGCAAAATTTCTATTCTAACATTACATTTTAGAATATCTTTAGTTTTGAAGCTATTTTGTAGAAAAATATACAAACTTTGTTATACTTGGTCTCAATTATAAGTGAGGTTTCAGTAACAAAATATTTCATTGGTTAATGAAATTAATCACCTTTGCAGATGAAAAGTAGACTGGTTTCCTGGTTTTATGTATCTACACATCAAATAGTTATAATATGAACGTGACGGTTCTGAAATTAAAAGAATTGTGACCCGTCCTTGTCGGTTCCGAAGACACTCTGTAAAACTAATATATTTAGTTACCAATAATAAAATTTTATTTCCCATTCTTGGCATAAAATATACTGCTTCGCACCATAACTTGGCACACCTTGGACACAAAATCCTTATCTGTGGTTATTACCTGTTTAATAGCATGGATTTCTGTTGATTAATATGCATTGACACAACCACAAAGTATAAATGTATTTTAACAACAAAAAGTCAAACAATGAAAGTTTTAGAACGGTTTTTAAGGCACAATAATATCATTTCTACATGAAATTAGTGCCTCAGCTTGGCAAAATTTGCACATGAAAATTCCCGAAGCACATTAATTTATATTCACCATAACCAGGGTTCCCACAGACTTTTGATAACTGGATTCAAGGGGTTCTCAAGGATTTTCTAGGTCAACAAACAACAACAATTCTCAAGGGATATTTTAAGGTATAGTCTCCTTTACATCCTATTCCAGCAGTTCATTTATTCCACAAAATTCTTTGTCACATGATTTTAACAATTTATAAACTCATTGCAACAATGCCACTTAACACATCAAATAATATTTTAATATAAACCTTGTTCTGAGTAGATAATACGGTAATTTGATCACACTTGCTTAGCCGAGTCTGCCATAGCCGTAAAACTAGATGATGCAGATGTTGGGCAATAACAAATTCAAGGACTTTTCAGGGATTTTATTCAATTTTGGCCAAATTTCAAGGACTTCCAAGGCCTTGAAAATGAAGCAATTTTTTTCAAGGATTTTCAAGGATATGGAAACCCTGATCATTTCTCCACTGTATATGGTATGCGGAAATGTATGAGCGTGGGCAATTAAAAGCAGCTGTACTAAATTATTTTATCTTCCGGTTTGTGCCATGTTATGACCCCCAGCAGTCTCCGTTTAGTGCCATCAAATAGAACAAATGATCAAAATCCTTCCATAAACAAAGGTTTTAGGCCAATTTAAAGTCCAAGAACGGGACCAAGTATGAATGAGAATGGGTCATAGTTTGTTACAGAGGGTCAATTGAGTTGTTTGAGGCAGAGTTGACCACTTTCCTGAGGGAACCACGTACAGATGAATACCAACATTGCAGGACACTTCAAAATGCATACTGTACAGTACTGTGTGAAAATGTCAAACTTAAATTATTTAGTTGACACTGTCATTCCACACCAAATGGACTACATTTGCATGATTTCTCCCCTTTCGTCGCTCGGAAGTGATAACAAAATATATTCATTTTTACCTTGGTTTTCGTTATCCGTAAATACTGTTGAAATCACAGGTAACAAAAGTAAAATTATCCAGTATGTAGCGTGCATATCCACAGCTTAAGTGCAAAGATAACATATTAAACAGACAAAACCTTATTTTTCAAATCTCACATTTCGCTTTGTTTTGGAAGATGCACAGAGCTAGCCGTTTATTTAAATTGATATGGACGGTTTCGTATTTTATTCTAACCGATAAATTCATAACACGACTTTTATACAAGGCTGGACAGGTGTCACACGAAATACCTCACAGCCACGAAATACCTCACAACTGCCTTACAGAACTTGTGCGCATGTCATTAATATATTTCTCAATATTGTTATTGTGGAGTATTTTTTGGCACATTTCAGGAAACTGTTGATATTTCCCATCTTTAGTATTTCCTTAGAATCCAATAATTTAACGGCAATAAAAACATAGACACATATATAAATACAATGTATACTAATGATCAATACCATTTTATTTGAATTTCATTTTAACTTGACTGTTCTAAAATATTACTATTTTCTAATTATCTACAACCATAAATTAGAGCCATTTTACAATTTGTGGCAAAATTACATAGGTATGTAACATGAAGTGTTTGGATTTTTCATGTATTCCCAGTGATGTATAAAATGAATTACATAAAAAAACAATACATTTGATGTACATGTGACTCTATTCTATTCCATACTTCTATAGCGCTTAATCTCTGCCAAGGCAGACCACTGTGAAGAAACTTATAAACAAAAATGGCTGTTTTGAAAATACACCGAAATTCAACTGGCAAGCAATGGAGTTTTTTGAGAATAGGACTAGCCCCTGAGTATCTATTACAATTTATGACAATCCTCTGGAGTGTATTTTGAATAAACTGCAGTTTGCACATGTGGAAACTGGATAGACTTCTGAAAAGAGAGTTGCAGTAGTCAAGACGACTGCTCACCAGGGCATTTGCTGCTAGGACAGCAGCAGCATCTGTCAGGTGCTGCCTGACCTGCCTGTGATCACGTATTTGAATGAAGCAAGTCTTACAAATATTGCGGAACATGATCAGCAAAGGAAAAATTAGTATCAAACCAGACACCCAGATTCTTTACAACAACTGATGGATGCAAAAGTTTACCAAATATCCTAACAGGGAGGTGAGAATCTAATTTCTTTAGCTGAGCATGAGATCCCAATATGATGAACTCTGTTTTTTCGGGGTTTAATTTAAGCATGCTTAATGACATCCATTCTTGAACATCCTGAAGACAAGCATTTAATTTATCAAAGGCAGAGGTGACATTTTTATAGGAAAAATGAACGAACAACTGAGTGTCGTCAGCATAAAAATGGAATTTGATATCAGAGTGCCTTTGAATAACCTTATACTCAAAGGAGAGGTGTAAAGAGAGAAAAGCAGAGGGCCAAGGACTGAACCTAGGGGTACTCCAAACAAGAGCTCATGCAATTCTGAGAGGGTTAACCAAATTTTAATTGTCTGGAATCAGTGGTTGAGATAGGAGGAGAACCAATTTAGGGTCTTGCTGCACACACCAATCCATGACTTAAGACATTTCAGAAGAGTATCATAGTCAATTGTGGCGAAGGCGGCCGATAAATCAAGTAGGACAAGTGCTGTAGTCTTGCCACGTGACAGTGAGGTATGGATCTCATTTTTAATATGCAGTAGGGCAGTTTCAGTGGAGTGACCAGTTTTATACACTGATTGATGAGGATTGTCTAGATTGTTACTATTGGTGGGTTGCATAAGCTGTTTAACAACCACCCGTTGGACCAATTTTGACGTAAAGCACAGTCAGATGATACCAGATGATAATTCTTTAATGATAACTCTTTAAGTGATGCTTTCTTAATAAGGGGGTGACAACTGCCTTCTTGAACTGTTGAGGAAACAAAATCGTCGACCAAAGACAAATTCACAATTTTTGTAATGGATGGGAGTAAAATATCCACACAGTCTTTGAGAAGAAAAGTGGCCAATGGGTCTAAAAGACATGTTTAAGTAGGAGAATTTTTGATAATCTTCAATACGTCATTCTCAGAGACCTTACAGAAATGCGACAGGTTGGGGGGTAAATCTATGGGTGGTGCAACTGTTGTGGTAGATGCCAAGAACATATCACGGATTCTCTTGATTTCTTGAGTGAAAAAAGAGGCAAATTGATTAGCCTAGGGTTTCTTAGACTAGTGAGGAAGAGTTATCTCACGTCCCTTATAGAGAACTTGTCATAGTGCCTGCCATAGCTTCTTTGCATCATTACTGTTGTCATTCATGACAGTGCTGTAGTATTCAGCCTTGTCTCTGTTGATAATTGAGTTGCACTGGGCAATCTGTTTACGCAATCTGGATCTGCTCAACTGAGACCTGTCTTTGTGCCACATATGCTCAAACTGACGCCTAACTGACTTGGCCTTGCGATATGTATCTGACAACCAGCCAGCTGGTTCTTTCTTAATTCTACCACAAATCAATGGTGCATGTCTGTCTATCAAGCAACCAAGGTCATGTACATACTGGTCATAGAGATCAGTGGTAGTGCTAGCAGGAGACAAGACGAAGGAGATATTTGCAAGATCATCATAAAATTTTTGCATGTCAATCTTATGATATCTGCAGTAAGAAATACCGTTGACTCTAGGTAACACAGGACATGCAAAATCAAGACGACACTTTACTAATGCATGATCAGAAATTAAATCGCCAACTGTGACATCACTAATGAAATTTGCATCAATTGGGCTGAGTATCAAGTCTAGTAGGTGACCATGCAAATGGGTGGGTTTATTTACACTTTGAAGAAGATTCGAAGATTGGAACTATCCAATGACAGTAGTGATATTAGTAACATCATACAACAGTTTGCATATAAGTTGCTTGTTTAAAAAGTAAACCTTCATAATATTTGAAAAATACTTGTATAAAATGTTGATGAAGTGCATCAGTCAATTTACTCCCATATTTATAGCATTACCAAACAGTATATTATTGGATTTATTATACTTTAAAAATTTATAAAAAGTGCTTTCCAGCAATAAAGTAACAATAAATTAACACATACCCCCTCGCCCCAAGCTTATTTCACTTAAAATATTCAATGATGAAACAATTTATAGTTGTTTTATAAAACCATGTGCATCATTTTTGTTCAGCAATGGTTCAGAGACTTTAAAAAGTACATGAAATACCTGGAGTTTATAATTAGTTTGTTATTATTATACATTATATTTGTGTATTATTAGGTTAATATTTTTACATAAAATGTTTATTATAAAACATATTTTTGATAAATTCTTTTTTTAAATATTTATTGTCAAACTGATACAATCTCATAGGGGATAAGACTTTTGTGTGTACCAAGTTAGGTCTCATGTGCACAATAAACTGAGGATTACATCGTTTGTTGATAACTTGTCAACACATCCCTTATTTGAATTAGTTTGAACAAGAGAAATATAATTCACAAAAATTTGATTAACTTTTGACTGCTTTTTTTTTGTACTTTATTGCCGCATGTCACTTACATATACTGTTGGTAATTGATCAACCATTAAATTACAATCATATGTAAATTTTCTAATTGGCATTCCTACAATAACTATAGTAAAATTAAATTGAAAAAAAAAATTCTGACAAAGTTTTAGTAAATTTAAGCAAAACAATGAAAGAATGTGTTATTTTAAAAGATCAAAAAAAGAAAACACTTTGCTACACAAATCTAGATAAAAGTATGGTTTTTCTTTAACTTTAAGTTGCACAGCTTCCACAATAACAGTAGCCAAGCCCCTTTGCAGTTTATTTCATAATTTAACCCTATTCATACCAACATATTTTACAACCTATTCATACCGTGTGGAGTCATAAAAGACCCCATGGATTTTTTAGCAATACATTTTATGTTAGCCATATTAAAGTAATAATCAATGTAAAATAAGACTTTTTATATATATTAATCTGGTATTAATAATCAATTATGAGAACAATAACGTGCATGTAGACTGTAAATGCATAGATTTTGGCAATAACGTTAGAAATTATGTATGCATATACTCATAGGATAATTTATAGGTTCTTGATGTTATAGAAGTGATAAAGGTTTCTTTACATTAATTACAAGTTTTTTTAAATACTTACTGGTGAATGAAAATAACTGTTTTAAGAATAATCATTTACTTTACTGCAATACAGTAGATATAAAAATATAACCATGCTAAGACCAGTTCTGATAGATCTTAATAACATATCATAATTGACTGTGAATTTACTTTTGAAAATTTCTTTTGTTGAATGACAAAAGAAAAAGCATGGATTTAGTATCATGTATCATTTTGCACATTATGGAGAACTCATGTATCAATTTAGACATAATGAAGAACTACCCTGCAGAATATTTTATCAAGCATTTTTAGTGTGCGGGGTCACAAAATACCCCACACGGTATAAATAAGGTTAAAGTTCTGCACTAAAAATACCCCATAAGAAAAAAGTGCCAAAGGGGGTTGAAAAATACCTAAACCTCTATGACTTGTTTCCCCCCATGACACATTTACCCATATTTTGAACTAGACCCTTCTCTTATTGTAGAACACTATATCTATTTATGTGATATAGACTACTTGACAGTCTTGTATATTTTAAAACATATCCTTCAGTGCCATAAATTGTTTGCAAGTTAATTAAAATCTCATCAACGTACTTTGATCCAATGAATTTAATGTGTGTCATATATCATTTATAAGAACATTTTTCCACTGGGGTTTTCTACTTCGGGTTTTATAGAGGTTTATTACACTATGAAATGTACTCTATACCCTGAATAGCCCACATACCCCCATCAGAAAATCCTGTATCAGCCTCTGATAAATAAACAAGAGAATCTTTTAAATATGTCATTCTTTTAAAATGTCATATATTCATGTTATGTATTATTTATATTGTATTATATATGCCTGGAATTGAAAAGAGAGTGGGAAAAATTTTTAAAGGAAAGGCATCTAGATGTTACAACTAGGTCAAAAGAAAAAATGGGTGGAAGAGAGAGAAAAAATACCAAATACTTTTTAAATTTAGAAAAAAAGAACTTTAATAATAAGTATATTCGCAAATTGATTACAAAAAATAATGAAGAGATAACTTCATTAAAAGATATAATAAATAAAGAAATGCGATTTTATCAAGACTTGTATACTTCAAAATCGAAAGATGAAGGAAATATTAGTGAAGGTCAGAATTTTTTCGAACAAAACAGGATTCCTCAATTACCAAATTTAGAAAAAAATATGTGTGATGAAGTTCTAACTCTTGAAAAGATTACAAAGGCCTTAAACTGCTACCAAATAATAAATCACCAGGATCTGATGGGTTTACCACTAATTTCTATAAATTCTTTTGGATAGATATTAAAGACTTTCTGTTTGACAGTTTTAGATACTCTTTTACACATGAAACTTTAAGTAATGATCAAAAATTGGGTGTACTCAATCTTATCCCCAAAACCCCAAAAGATTTACGATATCTTTCAAACTGGCGACCAGTCAGCCTTTTACAAATTGATTATAAGATCCTAACTAAAACCTTAGCTTTAAGATTACAAAAAGTTCTTCCTAAAATAATAAGTATGGAACAAGTAGGATATATACCAAATAGATACATTGGTGAAAACATAAGAACAATACAAGACATCATGACATACTCTCAACTTCATAAAATTCCAGGATATATTGCCATTATTGATTTTCAAAAGGCTTTCAACTCAATTGAATGGGGTTTCATGTTTAAATGTTTGTTGCATTTTAACTTTGGGGAAAATTTCATTAGATGGATCAAGCTACTGTACACTGATATATCATCATGTGTTGGTAACAATGGATTTTATTCTAATTACTTCAAGTTTTCACGAGGGATAAGACAAGGGTGCCCTATATCAGCTCTTTTATTTTTATTAGTGGCAGAAGTAATAGCAATACATATAAGGAATAATGCTGATATTAAAGGTATTATAGTTGGTAACACTGAAATAAAAATTAAAATGCTTGCTGATGATACAACCTTACTATTACAGGATCTATCTGCAGTTGAACTAGCAATCAAAGATTTTGATATATTTTCAAAATGCTCTGGTCTAAAATTAAATTTGCAAAAGACAGAAGTTATACCCATAGGATCCAACCTATACAGAGACAAGCTACAAAAAACACTTGAAGGGATAACATTGAAAAGGGGCCCATTTAAAACGCTTGGAATTTGGTTTTCTTACAATGAGGCAGAGATGATAGATCTAAATTTCAATGAAAGAATTGGAAACATGAAAAAACAACTAGATATCTGGAGGTCAAGGAATTTATCACTCAAAGGTAAAATAATAATATTTAAAACACTAATATTGCCTCAAATCTTATTTCTGTTAAACTTAATCTATGTGCCAAAAAGTGTGCTTGACCAAATTGACGAACTATTTTTCAGTTTCTTATGGAATAGTAAACCTTCCAAAGTAAAAAGAAGTACAATAATTAGATCAATAACTTCTGGAGATTTAAAAATGGTTGATATATATATCATGTATAAAGTTGCAAAAGCTATGTGGATTAAACGTTTAAGCAGTATAGACATGTGTCATTGCAAAACTTTATTTTTAAAATTGTTAGTAATGAAAGAAACTTTGCTAAATAAAAGGTTGGATAACACATTTTTTTAAAAGTGTGCGACAGCATTTTATAAACAGGTTTTAGAAAGTTGGACAGAAATATATTGTTCCAAATCATTTATTTTTAAAGAGATTTTAAACAAATACATTCTTTACAACAAATATATCACCATAGCCAAAAGAACAATAAGTGACGAGAGGTTTCCAAATAATCTAGGGCATAATGTGAAAATAATTGACATGTTGGATAATAGTGGGAACCTTTTAAAATGAACCAAGCTAAATAAAAAGCTTGCTTCAAATCTTTTCACATGACGTATAATTCATTTGTTAGTGCAATACCAAACAAGTGGAGTATCAAAAGTAAAGAAAAATCAGTGAATATGACAGACAGGCTAACAGACGATATAAGACTTACTTGTAATAATGTATTAGTATTACTTGAAAAAATAACATCAAAAAAATTGTACAATGAATTAATCAGAAGAATTGCAAAACCACCAATAGCTATTGAGAGTTGGACTGAACTATTCCCATTTCTGGAAAATCATGATTGGAAATGTACCTTTATTCAGCCACATAAAATTGCTCAAGAAACTTACTTTCAATGTTTTTAGTATAAAGTAATCACTAGGATATTAAATTGTAATTATAATCTACATAAATGGAGAATAAAAGACTCACCGGTCTGTGAATATTGTAATGAGTTGGATGCAATAACATATCACTTGTTTGAGTGTCAGGTAGTAAAAACATTCTGGAATGAAGTCAAATTATGGATCTGTGACCGATTGGGGTTTTGTTTAACCTTACCATTTGTGAAATTATTTTTGGAATACGTGAATTGGATGAATTAATCAGGCTTGTTAATTATATTATTCTCTATGGTAAACTTTATATCAATTAACAATAAACATATAGTAAAAATTGACTTCTGCTGAATTTTTTAGTAAATTAAAGGACAAAATTATGGTTAATCTGACTTTACTTCGAATAAATGAATGTACAATACCTTTGCTTGAATCTTTAATTTCATAAATTATCTTTTTGTAATAAGTTTTAATACTTGGGATATCCTATAAATAAAGACAGTGTCATAAATGTTTTTGTCAAGGTGTGCAAGTAATGTCATGTTCCTAGTACTTGTTGGTGTCTGTTTAACTTTGTCATCAATTGTTAAGTACCTGTGTGGTATTTGTACTCTTTGTATTGTATTTGTATTGTAATGTCTTCTTTCTAGTACTTGTACAGTGTCTGTTTTAACTGTGTAATAAGTTGTTAAGTATTTGTGTGTGGTATTTGCAATCTTTGTATTGTATTTGTGTTGTACATGTATTTGTTTATGAACAATAAACTATTAAAAAACAAAGTATTATATATAATGTGAAACATTTCCAAAAGTTGTATGATGCATGGAGGAATGCAGCATTTTATCATTTCTATCGAAATTCCTTAAAAATTAATCCACTTTATCAATCAACCTACTTCAAAAGACAATATGTAAACATTCAAATCTAATCATCTTTGACCCTGTACAAAAACTGTTAATTGAAATTGAATAGAGTGTTTGGAAGACTACAGCTTTTACATTATTTTTTCAATTTTATTTGTCTCATTTCATACAGATTTTAACAATGGATATGAACTGATGGATGGACATATGCTACATGGCATGTTATAACCTATCCATTTTCACAGATGTATACAGTGAGATATAAACCAAAAGATACATGTTTTACTACAAATCCCTCAATCAGTCTATACATAACCTAATAAAACTGGAAGATTTTCTTCAGTAATAAATTCGAATAACACTGAACAAGTTTGAATGACCTTTTGTAAGGACTTTGAGAAAATTTTACTGACACTACTGTGTCTGTTACACAAAAGATAAAGGTTACAGTTATGGTATTAAATATCATTCAAAAGCAAGAGTCATAATGGAACAGGTTCATAGCATAGATTCTTGTGGAATTTGAACCTATACAGAGGTGATAGGCTGCGAGTACATGCATACTAAACTTGCTGTTCTCTACCCAGCTGGGTCAAAATCTAATTGATTGGGTCCAAATTTGGCCTTGCTCTATTCTGGCCAATGATAATGTTGCAGACTTGAAAATCTCACGGCATATTTTTGAATGCAGTAGCTAAGTAGCTAAAATGGTCATAGCTATGTGAAAATGGTACCGATTTTGCCGAAATTCGGTTGTGCCCTATTCTGACCTATGGCAATGTTACATGAAGAAATGAGAATCCTAGCTCCAAAATTGCGACCTAGAATGCGCAGAAACAGAGAAACAGGATATATCATCATTCAGAAACTGTTATCCACATTTACAATTTTGTAAAAAAAGAACCAAGTAGGCTACCTTTGATAGAACGTGTTAAGAAAGAGATAAGATACCCTGTAATTTGTTATTGGTGATGATTCATTTTTCATCTATATCTACATGAAAAAGCCTTTTGTAAAACACCTGTTGACAGTGCTTGAAGGGTCTTCAAATATAGTTTATTCTGAGCCAGATTAGTTGAGAATGTTCTGGTGTACTGGCTTAACCCAGGTCCTATCTCATTCGGCGTTGTCAACTGTCGATCAGTCAGAAACAAAGGACCCAGTATTTCAGACATGATGTCTACTGACTCTTTCAGTATATTGGCCATGACTGAGACTCACATCCGTCCATCTGACAATGACAGTTTCCTCCGCTCAATCACTCCTGCTGGTTTTACATTATGTCATAGACCCCGTCCTCACGGCTTCGGTGGTGGGGTTGGCTTTTTTGTCATTGAAAATATCAAATTCAAAATTCTTGATAGTCCTACATATACAACTTTCGAAAACTTAGTTATTGACATTGGCTCATCTACTAGTCCTTTTATGATAGCATGTGTTTACCGACCTCCAGGCTCATGTTCAGATGAATTTTTGGACAAATTTCTTAACCTTTTCGAGTATCTCTCCTCTGTAAGTTCCTCATTTCTTATGTGTAGGGACTTCAACATTCATGTTGACACAAGTTCCATTGACAGTACCAAATTTTTGAATTGTCTTGACTCATGCAATATTGCACAGCATGTGCACTCACCTACTCACCTACTTGGTCACATCCTCGACCTTGTTCTTGCACCCACTGAGCCGAAGGTTGTTTCCAAAGTACGAGTCGGTGGATTCTTTTCTGATCACGCCGTTGTTCATGGTCAGCTTGATTTTGCCAGTCCCACTGCACCCAAATCAAACACAATTACCTTTCGAAGGTATCATAAGATAAATATGCAAAGTCTGATGTGTGATCTCAAAAAGTGTTCATTTGTTGCAAGTCCTGGCAGTACCGTTAGTGCACTTCATGACCAATACACAAGGGATCTGAGTAACTTGCTCGATAAACACGCTCCTCTGGTCACTCGTACCTTCACCAAAGGGGCTGCAGGTTGGCTATCAGACACGTACTTGCAGGCCAAAGCAGTCAGGCGTCAATTTGAACGGTTCTGGCGGAAAGACAAGTCTCCACAAAATAGGGCTAGACTCTGTAAACAAATTGCTAGGTGCAACGCCATAATTACTATGGATAAGACCAACTATTTCAGGAACCTCATTAGTGACAATGCTCACGATTCTAAGAAACTGTGGCAGATTCTACGCTCAGTCCTGCACTCTGTTCCTGAGAAGGTACTCCCCTCTCATGCCTCTCAGATATGCCTTGCAACCGTTTTGTCACTTTTTTCTCAAATAAAATCAGAAAAATCAGGGACTCCTTTACTAACACTGACTCCTTCACTCTTCCTGCTCCTTCAGATGTACCCAAATTTGACCTTTTTAAAGCAGTTTCTGAGGATGAAGTACGGAAAGTAATTACCAAGTCACCAACCAAATCTTGCCTCCTTGATCCATGGCCTACTTTCCTAGTTAAAGAATGTTTGGATATTCTCCTCCCATCAGTTACTAAACTTGTCCACTTTTCTCTAACTGAAGGTGCTGTCCCGGGTGGTTTAAAAAAGGCTATTGTCTCTCCTCTGATTAAAAATTCTTCACTACCACCGGATGAATTAAAAAACTACCGACCTGTCTCTAGCTTGAGTTTCATCTCTAAACTTGTTGAGCGTGTAGTGGCTTCTCAGTTAAATAACCATGTTGCCTCTAACGGACTTGAAAATGTCAGTCAATCAGCCTATAAGCAAGGTCACTCGACCGAAACTGCACTACTGTCTATTAAAAATGAAGTCCACCTTGCTCTTGCTAGAGGTGAAGCTACTGCTGTTGTTCTCTTGGACCAATCAGCAGCATTTGACACCATTGATCATGGTACGCCTATTGAGTGTTTGAGTTCCTGGTTTGGTGTTGGAGGCATGGTTCTGAACTGGTTCAAGTCGTACCTCTGTGACCGCTATCAGTTCATCAAGATTGGTTCTGTTTTACCCGATGCTAAAAGGCTATTGTACGGTGTGCCCCAGGGCTCTGTCCTGGGGCCGATCTTGTTCTCATTATACACTACCCCCCTCAGTAAAGTTATTCAAAATCATCCTGGCATATGTTTCCACTTTTATGCTGACGACACACAGTTATATGTTCATCTCACACATAACCATGCCACTCAGGCCTTTGATAGACTGAAAAACTGCTTGGATGATGTCAGAAAGTGGCTTTCTGCAAATAAGCTTAAACTAAATCCAGACAAGACAGAATTTATTCTGTTTGGCTCAAGAAATGTCCGCACAAAACTCAGCAAATTTTTCCCAGTTAATATACTTGGTAACCTCCTTTCACCTGTTGATGTAATTAAGAACTTAGGTGCCTGGTTTGACTCTGATTTTTCCTTCTCTTGCCATGTCAGGAACATCTGTAAGGCTAGTTTGGTGGGAAGTCGTCTTGACTACTGTAATTCCTTGTTTAGAGGTCTCTCTGCTCTAGACATTCGGAGGCTCCAATGTGTTCAGAACAGTCTTGCAAGCATTGTGGCTAATACTACCAAGTACTCATATATCACTCCTGTAAGAAAGAGTCTTCATTGGCTGCCTGTCTTGCATCACTCTGTCTTCAAGACAGCCCTGTTGGTGTACAAGTTTCTACATAGTGGCCATCCAAAATACTTTGAACCTTTCCTTAAACCCAGACATAGTGTGTATAGAACATGTAGAAGTCAATCTGATGGTGTGCTGCTTGAGGTCCCACATTGTGCTTCAATATATAAGTCTAAAAAGCATTTTGGCCTTAGCTTTGCATATGATGCCCCAAGGATTTGGAATGATCTCCTGATGATGTACGCTCAGCTAAATCTCTCTCCTCATTCAGAAAAAAGTTGAAAACTTACCTCTTTGAAAAAGCTTACCCACCCTAGATTATCCCTAGTTTTTCATTTTGTCTCTTCGTGGTGTCGACCCCTGCAATGTCCCTGATTTAACGATTACGATCTCTGATTTTGGCTTTCTGCGTCTTAGAGTCTATCATTAGATAGAGATTAAGCGCTATAAAAGTACTATTAGAATTAGAATTAACCATATTTTCTACCTTTTGACTCAAGGGCAATACAATTCAGAGACAATGAATGGTTTTGTGCTATCTTGCTATTGCCTAAATAGTATTATGAGCCTGAATTTGGGGCCAGAATATCAAATGCTGATGAGTTAGACAGGAAAACAAAATAAGGGGATTGTGGCATCAAAAAGAAAAATGTTATATTTGAAGCGCTACTATGTTGTATGTAATGAGTACTTTAGACTGCTATGCTATGCTTTAGATATACACTATATAAGGCACTGTGAAGGGCCACAGTGGTTTCCAAGTTTTTTTGTGTGTCAATATGTGAGGGAGACAGGGGCACTATGGTGAGTAAGCTTTACTGGAGAGGTATGTTTGTACAATTTGCATCTGAAGAGTGACAGTAAAATCACAATTCAGATAGCATCAGGGAGCATAATGAGTAAATCTGTGGTTGAGGTGCTTTTTTGATTTGTGCACTGAATACAAGAACAGTGGAACCAATAGGTACTTCCTATGAGTGTCTGATGATGTGATATCGATGGTATGATGTATCTGGTGTTGTAGGTGCATGATGCCTGAGTAAGGTAGGAGCTGAAAGACTTTAGAAACCAGTGTTGGGGTACTTACATGTAAACTAGAATCTGAATCATAAATATACAGCATTCTTCAAAAGCCAACCAATCCTTAAGGATTGTTGTAATTCTAGAAAATATGTTATCATTTGGCAATATTCTAGAGAGAGGCTATTTTGGACACAGCGTAGTTTTTGACATTGGATTTGGACAGACTTCTGAGCAGTGAGTTATAGTAGTCAAAGTGACTATCTACAAGAGCGTTACATGCGAGTATTGCAGTTTCACCAAAGAACAGCCACTACATACCTTCTCAACATGCATATGAAATACAAAACCCACATTGAACAAAACCCTTTCTAGCACTGTTAGCAGGAGTGGAAGGGTACCTAGAATATTGATTGAAAATTAGGATTTTAGTTAGCTCTGTTGTTGTTTAGACCAAAATTAAATAAATTCTGCTTTATGTGGATTGGGCTTAAGGTTGTTTTTTGACATCCAATCCTTCACATGCGGTATTTATTGATTTAATTTCTTAAATTCATGCAGAAGTATTCTTTTCTTGCAAGGTGTGAAAAATTCAGTGAAGTTATGCATAATATTAGCTAGCATGTTTTATACATACACAAAAAATACAAGAAAATCAGCCTTAACACTCAATTTGTCCTCGAGAGGCAACTTTGGAGGCAAAAAGCCACAGGTCCGAATAGTCCTGAAAAATAACAATTATATTTTGTAGGATTTCAGGCAATATTTTTGGAGATACACTGTAAAATGCAACATATTCAACTTTATGACCCCAGTTTAAATTGACCTTGTGGGAAGGCTCGGGTTTGAAATTTGAAGGCTTTAATTGATGGAAACAAATTAAAACTTAACCCAGTTAAAACCAGGTTCACCATAATTGCTGGCAAAAGTACCAGTCACTTATACAAAATTCCCTGTGCCATTCCCAAAAAAAGTTTTATCTTCTTCAGAGAAAGTATAAATCTTGGTGTTCTGTTTTGACCCAGAAAATTCATGTGACAATCATGTTGCCAAGGTTTTTCGTGTCTGTTACTATCATCTCAGTTACTTCTTTCTGTAAATTCCTGTGTTGAAACTGCCATTCTGGTTGGAAAAGTATATGATCAGTGGTCAACTACTGTAATTCCTGTACAAAATGTTCAAAATGCTCTTTGCCGCATTGTTTACAAACTGGATAGAATTAATCATACTACACCCTACCTTGAAAAACTCAACTAGCTTCCCAGTTCATATCATATTCTCTTTAAACAGAACCTTCTTACTTTCCTGGACATCAATTTTCAGAGGTTGTAATTTCTAAGAAAGAGGAAAAACAAGAAAAATAATTATTTTTATCATTGTAACTTGATAAAGGTTTAAATAGTTATAAAATCCTGCAGAAGAAAACTGCCAAAAATCGTTTTGATAAGACTAATACAAAGAGAGATATTCAATTTAAAAATACTCTGGCAGCAGTGGAATAGGCTGTCCAAAAACGGGATAAAATCAAAAAGCTTACCCTTTGTAAAGAATGCTTAATTTAAGAAGATGTGATTCAATACAAAGTACTAAAAACAGGCAATCACTACCCGTAAATGGGCTCTGTGTCAGCTGGCTTTGTGTTTTGAGTTTCAGAATACAAGTGGAAGAATGGGAAAGGGATTAAAAGTAGCAAGGGCCAATTTGACCTTGACGGGAAGGTCAAATCTGACCTCACAAAAAGATTCAGGGCATGATTCCCTAGAAGTTGTTTTCACATCCCAAATCTCTAAGAGGAATAATAAAGTAGATACCGGTATTAAAGTATCAATGACCCCATTTGACCTTAAAGTGTCAAAGGTCAAAGCAGACCCACCAAAATATTCAGGGCACATGATTTCGTATCAGCTGTCTTCACATCCCAAACTTGTGGGACCAATAATAATGGAGATACAGGGCACTGGAAATATCAACAAACCCTCAAAAGGTCAAAGGTCATATTCGATCCTGCCACAACATGCAAGCCACTTGATTTTCCATTTTCTCAACACTTTTGAGAGAAAATGCATACCTGCAATACTTTGAAAATAGAAGCCATTTACTCACAATGGTAAACCTTGAATGCTGAGAAAGTAGTTATTACTGTCAGATACATTGGGCAATAACTTAAAACTTATCTTATATTTCACCAACAAGCAAACAGTACCAAGTTAACTGTTAAGGTATAAAAAGTAAGTGGAAAACATATTTAAACCAAATACTCTAAATGCAATAGATTTTGAGTTAAAACTGATTTACTCAACAGTGAGAATCTCAAAGTATCTTTTGCTCAGCTATGCAGTGAGCTACAGGTCTGCAATTTTACTATTCTAATGCTGAGTGAAAAGTAGGTGAATAACATATTTAAGCAAAATACTGTAATTGCAATAGTTTTCAAGGTTAGAACTGATTTACTCAGCAGACAGAACCTCAAAGTAACTATTGCTCATCTATGCAATGAGCTACATGCCTGCAATTTTACTGTTATAGCTGACCCAAAAGTAGATTAAAATATATTTAAACAATTCCCTTAGTGCAATGTTTTTCAATTTACAATTTATTTACTCAGCAGTGAAAACCTGAAAGGAGCTATTGCTCATCTATGCAATGAGCCTCAGGTCTGTAATCTCATTATGTTATAGCTGACTGAAAAGTAGCTGAATAACATATTTAAACAAAATACTGTAAATGCAAGTTTTCATGTTACAAAGGATTTACTTAACAGTGAGAACCTGAAATTAGCTACTGCTCAGCCATGCTATGAGCTACAAGTCTGCAATTCCAGTAGGTCCGCAATTCCAGTATGTTATAGCTGACTGAAAAAGTAGGTGAATAACATTTTAAAGAAAATACTGTAAAAGCAATAGTCTTTAAGCTGTAACTGATTTACTCAACAGTGAGAACCTCAAATTAGCTATGCTCAGCTATGCAATGAGCTACAGGTCTGCAATTTTACGATGCTATAGCTGGCTCAAAAGTAGGTAAACAACATATTTAAAGAAAATACTCTAAATACAATAATTTTAAAGTTATAAGTGATTTTACTCATTCCCGAAGGCACTGAAAAGTCAGAAAGTAGCTTAGCTACTTAGCTATTGGGATAGACTCCCGAGTTACTCACCATGTTGTAGCTATAGAAAAAGTAGCTGAATAACACATTTTAACAAAATGCTCTAAATACAATACTTTTCAAGTTACAAGTGATTTAGTGCATAATTTCATTAATTTTAATGCATTGAAATTATTTTTAAAATTCATTAAAAAAAATTAAGACAGATCCAATCCTGATACTCAAACAAGGGTATCTACTTGTGGCCTAGAACAATTTTTCCAGATAAGAGAGAAATCCCTGCAATAGTCAATCAGAAACTTGTGATAAAGTGTTGAACTTTTCACACTTTGGGTGTGGGTTTACTGGGTACCTCACTTGTAATGGCTCTAGCAAACAGACAAACGAACAGATCTGCATACCTAGAAAAATTTTTCCTCAATAGATACAGTATCTTAAAAAAACAGCATGTCTCTGGGACTTGTAGTAATGGAGTTAGTCATGCAGATGCACATGCTGCAGGGTAACATGTCAGCTGACATAAAAAGTAGATGAACAACTTTGAAAGAAATTGCAAAGCTGCAATGCTTTTGTAGATATCAGCCATTTATTCATTATGCTAACTGCTGAAAAAATGAGAAAGTGGCTGTTACTTACTTAGCTATTGTGATAGCCACTCCAAACAATGACCAACTCTTGACTAAAGAAAAAGTATCTGGATAATCTATTTCACAAAAATGCTATAAATCTATAGGGGCGTAGGAAGCAATTTTTGGTTGGGGGGGGGGCGAGGAACTAGATTGCACCGACTCGACTCGACACCAACAATTCGCTTTCGGCGTACAGGCGACCCAGGTGTCAGTCCTGCCTCAGGGCAGTTGGTGGGTACCTTAGTCTGGGTTGTGGATACCAGACCACAGCTCTGTGTTTTATAGTTGAAAAACCCAATATGGGGTTTTTAGGGTTTGTGCTGGGTTGCCCCGTCAACAGCATAACAAATTGTAACCATTGGCTGAGAACTTTACCACTGTCTTGCAATTGTACTCAGGGTCACTTTACATTTGACACTTGAAGGGCAAACATGGAAAAAGTTTCTTTTGACATGACATTTTATTTTATTTTAGTGCTATTTTAGGTTTTTAAAGTTGTAAATATGTGAATAATGAACGGTCATTTATCCTGCAACAAGTTTTTTATTTTTCAACTCTATCATGCTTTATGCATTGAACGTTGTGAATGGACCATATTGTGTTGTGTTTATTGAACCATTGTTGGATTGTGTGGACTGATTAATCTGCCAGCGTTGAGAAGTTCTAGATTTGTGTCATCTTGTCAACCTCAGGCTCTGTATACTCGCATCAAAGGGATGGTCTAACCTATATTATTATTATTTTTGCATGGCATCCCATGCTTTATGTCATTTGGTCGAATATATGTAGCCTGAATTTGACAACTGGACACCAGATCTTAGCGCCAGGGGCGCCTGTATTGTGTGTTTCAGTGACATTGACAATTAATTTATTGCATATATAATAAATTAATATACAATAAACAAATGTGCAAGAGTTGCAAGACGAGGCATCTGCCGCCTACTGAAAAGTGCCAAAGGAAGAAGCAAGAAAGTACTGTGAATGAACATTTACGAGATGCTGCCGTTGCAGGAAGTACTCCTGCTTCCCAGTCCACATCAGGGGCTCAGGGAGACGGACAGCTGTTGCAGCTGGAAATTCTACAGCAACTCCAGAAGGTGTCGCAGCGACTGGAACAAGTGGAGGAGAGGATTTCAACAACAGACAGCCATTCTACACCACAGAAAGGAGAGTTAAGTACAGACAGTTTTCTTGAAAGTATTAAGGCTTGTAAAACTAAGAAAACAGTTCCTGTATTAAATAGTTCGTCCTCGGACGACAGTGATGAACCCTCCCTTGAGTTGTTAAAGTCTAGACACCTTCAGCGTAAAGTTGACAAGAGATTGAGGGACCTTAGTCAAAGTTCACACTCTGCAGGTAAATTGAAATACAAATCGCAGAGAGGTGGTGATATTGATGTAAAAGTCAGACATAAGGTACACTGGCCCCATGAGTCGATTTTGGGTGGCATTAATCGTCAAAGAATAGGGTATGACCAATTATCTTTAACCCAGTGGGTTCAGGGATTCTGTCGCAATGTACTTGAAGAAAAATCCGAATCCAAAAAAGACATAATGATCTCATATCTAGGCGATTTAATGGAAGACGCCACAGATTTTTCTTGGCAGGGGGCGAAGGCCGCGCATGCGGTCCTGCTATGCGAGATGGAGAGGGGGTCTCTTAGCTGGGAGGATACTGAAAGGATAGACCGGGTGCGCAGAGCTCATGCTCAAAAACATGTCCCTTCAAGTAAGCAAAATTGGGCAAGGGCAGAAAAGAAGCCTTGGTTCTGCAAAAGCTTTCAGTCGAATTCTTGCTCGCATCAGAAAGATCACGAGGTCAATGGTCGCTTGAATAGGCACATATGTGCCTTCTGTCTGACATTAGGCAAACAACTCAGTCACTCGGAGAGAAACTGTCTCACCAAAAATAACCAGTCAAAAAACGAGCAGGCAGCTGCTCATCGTTAGGATGGGGCAGCTGTACAGAGAGGGGCAGTAGTACAACTGTCACTAGTATGTCAAATGTTGCAAATATGTCAAACAATGCTGCTTGTAAGATCAGTGTCACCTGTGGTTCAAACCCAAATCTATTGATTGATAACACTTGTAGGCGTACAAGGTTTATATATAACTCTAGTGTGAAGGTAGCCCAGATTGAGGCTTTAATGGCTAGAAAACGCAGAGGGTATCGCTCACAAGCATATGTGAAGCCAGTGGTTTACAGTAGTACTTATCGAGCTAATGTGAATCCTGCAGGGGACACTGGTCGCAATGTGAAGCCTCCAGTTACTGCTTTGGTTAACACGAGGCAAAAGGTTACATGTGAAGTTTCTTTTGGTAAGGCTGCGTGTCATACACAAGGTAACGTGAAGCATACTCCATGTGAATCAAGCAATGGGAAGCAACCATGTGAAGCACTTCCTAATGTGAAACTTATATCTTCTCAAAATGGTGCTGATAATGGTTTAAAGCAAAGCGTGTATAGTTCAGTGGATGCTTCTCAGGTCTTACCCAAATCAGCCCATGGTGAGTCGGATCCGACAGCTAAGGCCATATCTTCCCAGGAGGTAAGTGTGGACATGAACACAGTGGATCTCGGGTTTGAACACCAGCCCATTAGCCCAGCTAAGGTCATATCCACCCCTGGGAGGGAAGGTAGGTGTCCTGTTGTGGTAATGGACAATTCTGTAGTTAGCACCAATGAAAACCTGGGCAAAAGTAATGCAAGCAATAAAAATCACACAATGGGTGAAGTTCACCCAATTTATGATATCAACCATGCAGGGGTTGTAGATAAGTTTGTCAATTCTATACTGCATGCAAATCAATTCAATTTGTCTGAAAGTACTCCCAAAGTCGACACAGAGATTTATAACGCATGGCGTTGTCAGTCTGACTTCAAGTTTGGCTTTGTTTCAATTGATGAGCAGTTGTTGCCAGATACAGAGCACATAAGCAATGTCAGTCATGGTTCCCCTTTCAAAATACATGAAATTGTAAGATCAACCAACAAACCCAATTTCATGCAGGCCAGGTTTCCAGTTGATTCACAACTCAATGTACATGCATGGGAAAAACATTTACAAGGTTACTGGGACCGTCAGTTGATTCACCTCATTCGATTCGGGTTCCCTCTGGACTACAATAGATCTTGTGAATTGATTCATGAACAGGGCAACCACAAATCTGCCACAGAGTTTCCCAATGATGTAAATGCTTATATTGAGGAAGAGAAAAAATACAATGCCCTTTTAGGCCCTTTTGATAGGCATCCCATACCTTCAGGCCACTGCTCCCCCTTCATGACTAGGGCAAAGCCCAATTCTGATCGACGTCGCATCATCATTGACCTCAGCTGGCCCATTGGAGCGTCTGTTAATGCTGGAATAGACAAAACATCTTACCTTGGTAGTACGTTTTCTCTCAATTTCCCTACGGTAGATGACATAACCAGACATTTGAAAAGCATAGGTCGTGGGGCGTTTTTATACAAGGTTGACGTTAGTCGTGCGTTCAGGCACGTCAAGATAGACCCTGGCGACTATGATTTATTAGGTCTAGAGTGGCAGGGCGTGTACGTGGACACTTGCATTCCATTCGGGACACGGCACGGGAGCCAAATTTTTCAACGTTTAAGCGACGCCGTCAGGTACATGATGCGTCAGAAAGGTTACGTCATGGTTGACTATATTGACGATTACGTTGGTATGGGCGTCCCAAGCGTCGCATGGGCGTCATATAATGCTCTTACTGAACTTATGGCTGAGCTGGGACTCACTATCAGCGAGAAGAAGCTGGTACCTCCCTCGACGCAAGTGACGTGTCTAGGCGTTCTTATAGATACTGTCAAGGGTACCCTCGCAATACCCCCTGAAAAATTGCAAGATATAACACAGGCAGTGCGTCATTGGCTGGGCAAGGACGTTGCGTCAAAACGTCAGTTGCAGTCCATCTTGGGTCTCTTGCTTTACGTCCACAAATGTGTGAAGCCTGCTCGCATTTTTCTCAATCGAATGTTGGACCTGCTTAGATCTTGTCATGGGTGCCAAAAAATTAAACTCACCTCTAACTTTAAGAGAGACCTGAGATGGTTTGCAAAGTTCTTGCCAACTTACAATGGAATCTCCTTATATGATCATAAGCAAGTGGATGTCACTCTTGAGCTGGATGCCTGTCTTACAGGTTTTGGTGGCAGATCTGGCAATTTTGTCTATCATCTCCCCATCCAAAGAGGTTTTCGAAACTGGACCATAGTACACTTAGAGATGATCAACATCCTCTTGGCCACAAGACTGTTTAAGTTCCAGTGGGCCTCGAAAAAGGTCCTCATTCGTTGTGACAATGAGGCTGTGGTTACTGTCCTAAAAAGTGGGAAGACCAAAGATCCATATTTGGCAGCCTGCGCGCGCAACATATGGTTTGAATCTGCGCTGGCTGACATTGATTTGCAATATGCCCATATCAGGGGGTGGATAACAAAGTGGCGGATGTCCTATCTAGATGGCAGGGTTCAATACAACAGACACAATGGCTACAGTCACAAGTTGGCATGCCCATATGGTTGAATGTATCTTATCAATTATTGGAGTTAGATCCTGATTTGTAAAATGTGTTATCATGTTTCTGGAATGTGATCCAGAGCTACTAAATGTTATTTGTCACTAGGTGATGGTGATGTATGTTCTTAAGTTTAAGTGTGTCATGCTTTGTATGACAGGGGCCTGTATATGGGTCATTGTCTGTTATCATATTACATATTTAGCCCTGGTTGGCAGGGGCTTCTGCTATTATTATAATGTTCTAAGGTACTGCACTTTGTGTTGTAGGAAATGAGGTGTTGAATTCATTATCATCAAAGGCAGCCCACAGATTGCACTTGGCCTTTCGACCCAAGACACGTGCTGCATATTCATCTATGTTCAGGACCTTTGTGGCATTCTGCATCTTCACAAAAGCCTGTATTAGCAATGTAAATGTGAAAGTGGTTTTAGCATTTCTTGAATGCCTAGTTGTCAATTCCTGTTCATATTGTATGGTGGCAAATTATGTGTCGGCCATAAAGGCCAATTGTGTGTTGTATGGTTTACCTTTTCAGGTCTTAGACCACCCCCAGGTCAAGTACTTTCTCAAAGCCCTTAAAATCAACAGACCTCTAAAGGTCAAGTCAAACTACGTCATTACCATTCCATGGTTAATAGAGATTTCCAAGGTGTGTGAGGGCTTCACCTGTGGTCTGATCTATAGAGCTGCTCTACTTTTAGGCTTCTTTGCCTTTTTACGACTCTCAAACTTGGCACCTCACTCACTTGCTGCTTTCGATCCCACCAGACATCTCACTGGTGATGATGTCTTTTTCACCAAAAAACATGCTAAGGTCCTAATAAAGTGGTCCAAGACAATTCAGACCAGGGACAAGGTCCAATGCCTTACACTTCCTAAGCTCAAGAACAAGATTATTTGCCCCTACAGGGCCCTAAAAGCCATTTTTAAGGCTTATCCCATGTCCCCTGATTCGTCTTTACTGCAACTACCCTCACATCAGGGTTTGAATCCTATGACTGATTCCCGTGTTAGGAAATTCCTTAAACGAATCAATATTGCACTGGACCTTCCATCAAATTATTTCACCTTTCATGACCTTAGGAGGTCTGGGGCAACATTTGCCTTCCATTCACATGTTCCTATTCAGGATATCAAGAGACACGGTACATGGTCCTCAGACTGTGTGTGGCGCTATATACAATTAGATCACTCATCAGGGGAAACCTTGGCTAATGCTCTAGCAATGTCAATAAATGCTTTATAGATGCTGTTTCTAGATTGGGCTTGAGGGTTTCTTGTGTCTTGATATTGTTTTATCTTTGCTAAAATTTTATAAACTTTTAGGTTAATTTCTGTAAACTCTGGGGGTCCCTTCCTCCTTGGGCAGTTTAGGGGGCTTGATTCACCTTTGCTCTAAATTGCTCACAATTTCTTAAATACATGTTTCCCTGCTGTTTAGCATTTTCAAGCCTCCCCTTCTGCTGGGGTTCAAGGTCACCCCAGGGGTCAATAGGTCGTAACTTCTGTATAACCTTTTCAAATTTGAACTGTGACCTTGATTGTAACATGTATGAACTATGAACTCTGAACTCTGAACTTTACTGTAAATGATGCTAGTCACAGTTCGTAAACTACCATTTTAATCATTCACTGGCTGCCATTCATTTCTGGGCAGCCTTGTTAAAAGTTAAATTTTATGTATCTTAACTTGACTTTTATGTGTGACTTTTACTGACTTGTATATAATACTTAGATATATATATTGTATTTACTCATGTTATGTATAATAATAAAGAGTACCCGCACCTGTGTCTTTCTGTCTTGGGGTAGGGACTGTCGCTTGGGGCGTACAGGCGACCCAGGTGTCAGTCCTGCCTCAGGGCAGTTGGTGGGTACCTTAGTCTGGGTTGTGGATACCAGACCACAGCTCTGTGTTTTACAGTTGAAAAACCCAATATGGGGTTTTTAGGGTTTGTGCTGGGTTGCCCCGTCAACAGCATAACAAATTGTAACCATTGGCTGAGAACTTTACCACTGTCTTGCAATTGTACTCAGGGTCACTTTACATTTGACACTTGAAGGGCAAACATGGAAAAAGTTTCCCTCCCTCCCTCCCTAGTGGTTGACAGGTATGACCTTCACTGTGACCTTCAAAGGGGTGTCTTATTTCTTGTCACGAAGTTTTCGTGTGTAGGGTTTGAGGGTTTCTTGTGTCTTGATATTGTTTTATCTTTGCTAAAATTTTATAAACTTTTAGGTTAATTTCTGTAAACTCTGGGGGTCCCTTCCTCCTTGGGCAGTTTAGGGGGCTTGATTCACCTTTGCTCTAAATTGCTCACAATTTCTTAAATACATGTTTCCCTGCTGTTTAGCATTTTCAAGCCTCCCCTTCTGCTGGGGTTCAAGGTCACCCCAGGGGTCAATAGGTCGTAACTTCTGTATAACCTTTTCAAATTTGAACTGTGACCTTGATTGTAACATGTATGAACTATGAACTCTGAACTCTGAACTTTACTGTAAATGATGCTAGTCACAGTTCGTAAACTACCATTTTAATCATTCACTGGCTGCCATTCATTTCTGGGCAGCCTTGTTAAAAGTTAAATTTTATGTATCTTAACTTGACTTTTATGTGTAACTTTTACTGACTTGTATATAATACTTAGATATATATATTGTATTTACTCATGTTATGTATAATAATAAAGAGTACCCGCACCTGTGTCTTTCTGTCTTGGGGTAGGGACTGTTTGGGTAATTTTACAGAATGTATTGCATGTAGGTATTATACAAATTCAAATGGTCCAATTAAAATATTTTTAAGTTCCTTTACCAAAGGAAATCTTTTTGACGACAGTGTGACTGACATCAATCCTACGTTTCCCCGACTTTGTCCAGGTATAGAAATACATATAGTCACCTCTGCATTTGAAAGATATTTCTAATATCTTTACATGTTTCCAGAACCTGTGACCTTTCCTTCAAGTGCCAAGCTGATAAAAGCTGTATCAGTTGCAGTATTGGACTGTAAGCAGAATGTGAGCTTTATTGTGTTTCGTAGAGTGGTATATTTTATGAAAACAAGAGGAGAGTGCCCGTGAACGGGCACTGTGTCAGCTGACTGAGTGTTTTTGATTTGTGAAGGTGATTAGAGGACAGAATAATTATCAGGAAAAGGGCTGTACAGAAATACAGTAAATGGTAACTGAACAGCAAGTTCGAAAGAAATTCCGAAGCTGACAGAAGAAAAGGATCAAAAAGTTGTGCCCTGTAAATGGTATTATGAAGGAAAATAACAAGGTAATTGTTTAAGTGTAAAAAATAGGTTAAAACATATTTAAAGAAATACTACAAATGCAATATCCTCGTTCGACCTTGAAGAAGGGGTCCAAGGTCAAATCTAACCACACAAATACATTCCCAGCCCATGATTTCCTATGGTTTACCATTCCAAACCTCTAGGACCAATTATAAATGAGTTATAAGCACTTTTAAGCTTGGCTGTCCTCATTTGACCTTGAAGGAAGGGTCCAAAGGTCAAATCTGACCATACCAAAAGATTCCAAGCCAATGATTTCCTATGGGATGGTTTACCATCCCAAATCTCTGTCACCAATAATAAGCGAGTTGTAGGCACTTTCAATTTTCGCTATCCTCATTTGACCTTGAAGGAGGGTTCCAAGGTCAAATCGGACCATATCAACAGATTCACAGCCCGTGATTTCCTGTCTGTTTACCATCCCAAACCTCTGGGACCAATAATAAGCAAGTTATAAGCACTTTTAAGTTTGGCTATCCTTGTTTGACCTTGAAGGAGGGGTCATTGAAGGTCAAATCTGACCACACCAAAAGATTCCCACCCCATGATTTCCTACAGGTTGGTTTATCATCCCAAACCTCTAGGATCAATAATAAGGGAGATATAAGCACTTTTCATGACTGACAAAAAACACCTGTGGCGGCCATCTTGTTTCTCAAAATGAGGCCGAAAATATTCCCAGACAACATTTTATGGTTATTAATATATACTACAAACTTAAGAAAGCTAGCTATAATATTTTTTTTCATCAGAGCAGTAATGGTGAAATCTCTCTCTACACACTGCGGCTATCCAGTGGATACCATGATTTACTCAACAGTGAGAACCTGAAAGTAGCTATTGCTCAGCTATGCCATGACATAGAGGTCTGCAATTTCACTATGTTATAGCTGACCAAAAATTCTGTGAATAACATATTTAACACATTACTCTAAATGTAATAGTTTTCAAGTTATAACTGATTTACTCAACAGTGAGAACCTCAAAGGAACTATTACTCAGCTATGCAATGAGCTACATGTCTGAAATTTTACTATGTTATAGCTAACCCAAAAGTAGGTGAACAACATATTTAAGCAAACTACTGTAAATGCAATAGTTTTCAAGCTACAACTGATTTACTCAATAGTGAGAACCTGAAAATAGCTATTGCTCCGCTATGCCATGAGCTATAGGTCTGTAATTTCACTATGTTATAGCTGACCCAAAAGTAGGTGAACAATATATTTTAACAAAATACTCCAAATGCAATATTTTTCAAGTTATAGCTGATTTACTCAACAGTCAGTACCTGAGAATAGCTATTGCTCAGTTGTGCCATGAGCTATAGCTCTATAATTTCACTATGTTATAGCTGACCCAAAAGTAGCTGAATCACATATTTGCACAAATTTCTGTAAATGCAATAGTTTTCCAATTATAACTGATTTACTCAACAGTGAGAACTTCAAAGTAACTATTACTCAGCTATGAAATGAGCCACAGGTCTGAAACTTCACTATGTTATAGCTGACCCCAAAATAGGTGAATAACATATTGAAACAAAATACTCTAAATGCAATAGTTTTCAAGTTATAAGTGATTTACTCAACAGTGATAACTAAAAGTAGCTATTACTCAGATATGCCATGAGCTACAGGTCTGAAATTTTACTATGTTATAGCTGGCCCAAAAGTAGCTGAATAATATATTTATACGAAATTCTCTAAATGCAATAGTTTTTAAGTTACAAGTGATTTTACTCATGATGGAAGTTACTGAAAAGCCCAAAAGTAGCTATTACTCACTTAGCTATTGAGACAGACACCCAACTTACCATATTGTAGCTATGAAAAAAGTAGCTGAACAACATATTTTCACAAAATGCTGTAAATGCAACACTTTTGAAGTTATAAGTGATTTAGTGCATGATTTCATGAATTTTAATGCATTAAAAATTATTAAAAAAATTTATTAAAAAAAAAGTAAGACAGATCCAGATCTCATACTCACACAAGAGAATCTACCTCTGGCCTAGTACATATATGCAAGATATGAGAGAAATCCCTGCAACAGTCACTGAGAAAATTGTGATAAAAAGTTGAAATTTTCACACTTTTGGTGGGGGTACCCCCCTTGTAATGTCTCTAGCAAACAGACGAACAGACAGATTTGCATGCCTTGAACAAATTTTCATCCTCGATAGATAAGGTATCTTTTAAAAAATACAGCATGTCTCTAGGCCTTGTAGTTTTGGAGAAGAAGTTGTTCACGCGGACACGTACGCCCACGCCGCAGAGTGATGACATAATGTCAGCTGACTAACAAGTCAGCTGACATAAAAATATATCATTTTTCCTGTAAATTTGGGATCGTAAATTTTTTCCAGGAGATATTTAATCCTAGATTTATAATGATAAAGATACACTGTAGTAAACTATAATTGGCTATAGATAGGGACATTCATATGTTGTATATCCTTGAGGCATTTTATGCCTCTGAAAATTCATTGCTATTTAATATTTTTATAAGATAAATATGCTTAAGATAATCGTATTTGTGAAATCCTTTATTGTTCCATTGTTAAAAAAAATACACAAAGTCATGTTGTCAGATGTTATTGTTAACATTTGTAATTCACACATAACTCTATATCTGAATATCATGAAAGCCCAAGGTTTTTATATATTATAAAGGCTTTTTTCCATTCTCTCAAAACATACAAGGCATTCTTTCCATAAGGCTCTACTTCCATGAACCTAAAGATAAATGTCCTTGTTTGAATTGTTTACTCCAAAAAGATTTACTGTAACCATATCCCTTGATGAAAAGAAATGAATACATCTTAATATCCCTTATCAACCTTTTCACTCAGTGTGCAGACACATTATGTTACACACAGATTTTAACACACAAAGCACAGTAGGGCATCACTGAGTGAGTGGGACTTGCCATGAATCTACCTCCAGAGTGATAGCACACAAAAGCAAATACAGAGTTGAAGAAAAAAGAACTCATTCATTTTCAATTAGCTGGAGATACATACAATACTGTACAAGAAAAACTGTTTATGAGAAAGTGTTTTTTTCCAGTCATCTTATCTTCTGAAAGAAGTCAAGTCTATACACTTGATCAATTTACATAGTGTATGTGAATAAGTAGCTAGATCAACAATTCCTGCTGCTAAACAAAAGCTGAATTAATTAAAGCTTTTTCCCCAAGAAGGAAAAGTCATATCCACACAATTCCACAAGAATGGAATCAGAAGAATGTGGGATTTTTTTAATGTGCCCAAAATGCAAATTTAATAAGTAAATTAAATTTTTATAAGTTAATACCCTATCCAATGGACAATATGCTAAACCGGTCGGCGCAGACCGGCCCGCCAAACGTCAGAAAAAGACGTCCTGTGTTTCCACCGGCTGGCCGGTCCGTAGTACTATGCACTCCCCAGATGGCGCCTCGTACTTCCTTCCTGTCTAGACAACCTGACGTCATAGCATCTTTTTCGTTGTCTAAACCTCTTAGACCCCTAGTAAGCTGATAGCGGGGTCGGTGGGAGGGTCTTGTGTGTCCATTGGACAGGGTATTAACTTCTAAAAATTTAATTTACTTATTAAATTTGCAATTTTATTGTGTTAAAACATCCTAGCCAATGGACAAATAACTGAATAACTACCGCTTGGTCGGCGGGTAAGTTACTAGGGACTTATGTGAACTCACAAATGATAATAAATTTTAACCTACGGTCTAGGCTGACTTCGTCAGGAGACCTATAGGCCCAGGCCTGGATTGACCTTAAGGTCAGGAAACCCTATAAGGCCTTGGTCGGTTGCCAACAGCCGGCTACCCGGGGCTATATGAGGTAGGGGGAAGAGAGGGATGAGTTCAGTCCCAGAATGTCAATAAACCTCCCAAAGGAAGCACATCACATTTTTACTATGTACATGTAAAAAATATTTACACTATGTACATATATACAAATCTCCTCAATCTAAGGGCCACCTGTGGATCTGCTGAGCAGCCACTACCAAGCCCAATTGGTAAAGCTCCGAGTCAGCCCAAGCCACACCCTTCAGATAGAACTGTGTGAGGGTATAATGTGACTTCGGTGGCAGACTGACAAGATTGGATCTAAGGAGACTCCCGACTGGAAGACCTTAGGAGCAGCAAAGGCCCTGACATCATGGGTTTTAACCTGATGTAAAGAGTGGGCCTCCTGGTCAGAGAGCTCATAACATAGGATCACAGTCTGCTTGATCTAAGAGGAGATAGAGGCAGATGTCTTGTTGGAACCTTTTAAAGGAGACAAAGCAACCACCTCCTTATTCTACTTGAGGTCTGAGGTCCTGTCTACATAGTAGCACAATGCTCTAACCGGAAAAAAGGGGACCAGTCAGACTTGAGGGATCTATCCAGAGACGGGGGCCAGGGTTGTTATAACCACTGGCCAAACTGTCTGGACCCTCCTGACCAGCTTAATCTTGGATAGAAAGCTGGGTAATGGATACAGGGACACCGTTGACCAATTGGATCCATGGATTGGTGTCTAATATTTGTATTTTGCCAAGCATGAATCTCAATTCTCCGTTTGCCCGACCCAAGGGCCAAGAAGAATACCATCTTGAAGGTCAAATGCTTCAAGGGGGCCTCCTTGATTGGTTCAAACGGAGCCTTATTCAGTTGGTGCAAAACCAGTGAGAGGTTCCAGGAGGGTATGCCCCTCATGCCTTTGGGTCTGTCTCTGTGGAAACTATCCAGGAGACGAGCGAGATTTTTGTCCTTGCTGATGTTGAAGGGTGAATTTCCCAGTTTATCAGCAATGGCTGAACTGTAACCATCAATGGTGCTGGGCTGTATCTTCCTGTCCTTATAAGGTACATAAGGAAGTCAGCAACTGACTTTACAGGGGTACCCTGAGGTCCACCCGATTAGTGACACACCACTTGTAACAATGGTCCACTTTGCCTCATAGACTGATCTGGTTGATCCCTTTTGAGGAGCCTCAATTCTTGCTGCCACTGCCTCAGCGAAGCCCTGCTCCTCGAATGCTGAGGCTCCAGGAGCCGAGCATCGAGATTAAGATTTGTCAGATTTCTGTGAGGGATCTGATTGAATGGTTGTGTCAACAGGTTGGGCAGATTGGGCAGGCTCAGACATGGCCACTGGATCCCAAAACCAAGGCATGATGGGCCACCCCGGAGCAATCAGAATCATTCTCTTCTATGGGGACTCCTGCAACATCACCGTTTGCCCAATATGACTGACAGTGGGAAGGTGTAGGCTTCCTGATCCTACCATGGCAAACTGAGCGCATTCACTGCTGTAACCAGGGGATCTGGTACCGGTGACACAAACAAGGGCAACTTGTTGCTGAACCTCGTGGCAAATAGGTCTAGTTGAGGCCGGTGCCACCTGTTGCATATTGCTTGGAAGACCTCCTGAAGGAGAGACCACTCTATTTGGGTGGTCTGGTCTAGCCTGGATAGCTTGTCTGCGACCACACTCAGCCAGCCTGTGTCGGGCTTTTAGAGTTACTTAATTTCTGGCACACCAGGTCAAGATTCTCCATAGTAAAGCGCAAAGTGGGCCCGACCTCATGCCTCCTTCCCTGTTTATGTATGACACCACTGTGGTGTTGTCTGTCTCTACAAGTACTATCTTGTGCATATAGAGGTCTTGGAACTCTTGTAAGGCTAGAAAGACTGCCTTGAGTTCTAGGTAATTGATATGCAACTTGCTTTCCAGGAGGGACTAGGTGCCTCCTGCAGTGTGTTCATTTAAGTGAGCACCCCACCCTGCTTTTGATGAATCTGTAAAATTTGCAGCTCATGTTCTATTTGGGTGTAATGGTTGGCCTGTAAGGGCATTGTCCTCTTGCAACCACCCTTGTAAATGTGGGTGCAACACCTTGGTATTGGAATCACCTTTTCTAGTGACTCTGGTACCCTCCAGTGTTTTTGAGATGCCACTGTATGGGTCTCCTATGAAGTCGGCCTAGGTGAAATTGCTTTCCTGTGGCTGTTAGTAAACCTATGAACTGCTAGACCGGACAAACCGGTAGTGACCATATTTCTAGTATTGGTCCTGAAGGTTCTGCCACTGGTCCGGTATAGGTCGGACCCGACCGACCATGAGGTCGAACTGGTAGCCTAAACTTGGCATATTTTCACTAGATCTAGTGTATGCCGGAGACAACCCCGGTGGGATGTGGCTTTCACCAACCAGTCGTCTAAGTACTGGTGGATTATTATACCCTTGTGTATGGCTATCAGTTTCAACTCCTTTGCTACTACAGTGAGCTCCATGGGTGGATGTCCGAGCCTGGACATGACATTTGATATGTTCTGGACTGTTCCTGTATAGGTATATGGAAGTAGGCCTTCTTGAAATCTATTAAGGTAACCCACTCCCATTGTTGGAGGGTGGTCCTGATGGTCTCTGAAAGGTTTGGTTTGCTCAGACCTAGAATAGGTCCCCAATGGTTGTGTGGTTTTGGAACCAAGCAAGGTTGAAGAAGCCCAAAGATTTTGAACTGGCTCGACTGCACCATTCCTTGTCCATAAGCTGATGTAATGCTTCTAACCAATATAGGTTCCTGTGAAAATGTGCATAGCATTTGATAATCTGGGTGACCTTATCAAGCTTGGTCTTGACTGGAAAGGGAGGGTGTAGCCCTCCTTCAACATTTGTACTACCTAGGGTCCAGCCCCCCAAGGCTTCCTAAGTCCCGAAACAGGGTTAGTCTGGACCCTACAGGCAGATGTGTGCCACATTCAGGACATTTCTGTCCCTCCGGCCTCCGGACACTGGTCCGGTCTGGTGACAATGATCTGAGAAAACAGTCTCTGTTCTTGCTGTGGTCCGGTCCGGTGGGGCTGACACAATTTTTCACATTTAAAAGACTCTTGCCCCAGGCCAGCATCCTGCAAGGTGCAGCATTAAGAATTTTCTGTGACCAAATCTACCAAGGCAATTCTGTCCGGTACCAAGACTCCATAACCGGTAATTCACTGTAAACAGTTAAGTCTCTGTAACTGGCACAAAAAACTGGCAGGGTGGGGTCACCAATGAATTTAGACAGCTACTGGTCTATATTTAGCCAGCTTCTTTTTTTTTTTTTGTGTAACCAGGTGGGGTGAAGCCTTTTACAGTAAGGACTGTGTAGCCAGCACCCTGTTTGTAGACTTGTAGCCGGTAGGTTCAAGCAAGTGTACAAGGCTGTGTAGCCAGTACCAGCCGGTACACTCTGTAACCAGTTGTTGAAACAAGTGTACAGTACTGTGTAGCAAGTATGAGCCGGTACACTCTGTAACCAGTTATTGAAGCAAGTGTACAGGGCTGTGTAGTCGGTACCTGTCAGTACACTCTGAAACCAGTTGTGGAAGCAAGTGTACAGGGCTGTGTAGCCGGTACCCTGCCGGTACACTGTAACCAGTTGTTAAAGTTGCTGTATAAGTCTGTGTAGCCAGTCGGTGCACTGTAACTAGTTGTTGAAGTAACTGTACAAGGCTGTTTAGCCGGTAGTCGGTCGGTACATTCTGTAACCAGTTGTTGAAGTATATGTACTTACAACTATCTTGTGTTGAAATCAGCTGGCTGTAGGTTTCCGCCATTAATAAAGTATTTCTTTTGAACGCACGTCTTATTTGTAGATTTGACAGTTGCTGGGAAAGCCCTTATGATCTATATTTAGAAACAATTGTGGGTCAGTGTGTCACATGACCAGTTTGCTGGTTGGAGGGACAACGTGATTGGCTGATTGGAGATGACGATCAGCTTCGTGACCTGGTCGGTGAATCACGTGACCAACTTCGGGGAAAAGCCCTCACTGGACGCTGACTGAGCTGGCTGGTCGACTGATGCTTGTAGCAGAGAAGTCTGTACCAGTGCACTGGAGGCGAATTTCAGGAACTAAAAACTGGAGTTACAGTAGACGTGAGTGCAAAGAATGCACTTCCGACCTTCTTGTTCGGTGGATCACGTGATAAACTTCGTGACCTAGTCAGTACATCACATGACCAGCTTCGTGATTTGGTCAGAAGGACATGCGATTGGCTAACTGGAGTTGACGTCATGATTCGCGTTCTTTGTGTGATGCTTTACAGGCAACTTTACAGTCCACAAAACTCCACTACCGACAACAAGGCCACGTCTGCAAAGCAGGGACTGGAATCACAGTAGACGTGAGTTCTGAAGAACGCACTTCCGACCTTCCTGGTCGGTGAAGGATATGACGTCAGAGGTCACATTCTTTGTGCTGGCCGGTCGGCTGATGCTTTAAAAGCAGAGAAGCCTGGACAGTGCGCTCTGTAGATGAAGTCCTGGCCGGTCTGAAGTCGATTCTTCTTCTCAGCCGGCTATACACTCAAACCAGTTTCCTGGCCATCCACTGCCCTTACTACCGACACAAGTGCCGGGTCCACAAGGGTGGGACCGAGAGTGAATTAAGTTCCTTCTATGTAGCTCTGAAGAAATCTGAAGAATTCATCTTATGCTTCTGATGAAAAAACACTAATACTCGTCTTTACCAGTGCGCACTGATGAAGAATGCACCTTCATGGGGATTCCCTTCTATTTACAGTGCTCAAAACTACGTAGATTGAGGTTTCCGTGATTTCTTGGTACTAGAAAAGACGTTTCTATGGTGACTGTAGCTGGAAGGTTATAGATGGCACATTCAAACAAAAGACACGGATAAAAAAAACCTGTAAGGAAATATCCATATTCCTCAATAATGACGATCTGCCCCTAACAACACAATGGTTGAATGGGAGGAAACTAGCAAAATTGAAAATTTTAATTACTTAAATGTAGCTTTTATAAGCTACAAGCTTACCATGTGGGACTTAATGCTGTTCTCGGGTTGCCACACCCGGGGCCAACGTCTTAGAAAAAAAGACAGTTCTTGTTAGCCACCGGATATACTGCTAGTTGTCGTCACGTGATAACCTCTGACCTCTCGCCCTACTTTCTCGTTGAAATTTTCAAAAACCTACCCCTCAGCTGTAAACAGCGGGGAGGCAGGGTGGGACTCTTCTAAGTCCCACATGGTAAGCTTGTAGCTTATAAAAGCTACATTTAAGTAATTAAAATTTTCAATTTTATTACGCTACAATAGCTTACCATGTGGGACTTAATGCTGAATTCAACCGCCCGGTGGCGGGATTACAGCTGAGACTGGAAGATATGTCATTTTTTCTAAGATTTTGAATTAATATGTATAGAATAGTGCCAGAAATACCAGTCCGAGTCCCATTTACAGTGCCCCGATCCCGAAGACCGGGCCTGTAACGAGCCAAAAACCTAAATAAAAATGAGAGACAGTGCTGAAACTGTCTAGATGTTTGATTGTAGGACGGAAGTGCAGCAGTGCTCACTTTGAGGTCTAAGGGTCCCTGAGGGCCCTTCACTAGTGACTGACCAACCCATGGTTGGACATCTCATAAATTTTTGCAACCTGAATATGAGATTAATGACAACTAAATAAGTCCTTAATAGAAATTACTTGATAACTGAAAAACAAAAATGACCTTACCCGTAACATCTTGAAGGTAAAGGAATACCTAGATCCTGGGAGAGACTCCTGAAGACTTGGTTGTAGCGGATGTGCCCCCCCCCCCTTTTTTTCTTTCCGAGGACAACTGGTCTGAGGGGAAGGATCTAGGACTTGTTGTGCCGCCACTACGGGTCCCAGATACATATTGTTGTCGGTGTCCGACCAAGTAAGGTCTTTTAGGTAAAAATTTGTAAATGTGTTGTGAGCTTTCCAGTGACAGGCTTGCATGATTTGGTCCACCGATACCCCACCGTAAAAGGCCTTAGAGGCCGTGAAGGCCCGGATGTCATGAGTTTTAACTTGGAACAAGTCCAAGGCTTGTTGGTCTGCTTGTTTGTAACAAAGTAGGATGGTTTGTTTCAACCAGGAAGAGAGAGTAGCGGGTCTGATGTCTGAGGTATGTCTTTTCTTGAAGGAGATAAAAAGGAGGGAACGAGACCCTCTCAGGTCTTTGGTTCGGTCCAGATAATACCTCAGGGCCCGTACCGGACACAGGGTCCTGTCTTCCTTAAATTGTCTATCTACAACGGTAGTCAAAGCAGGAATAGTCACCGGAGATACACTTTGAGAACCTTCTCTTGCTAGTTGGTTTTTGGCTATGAAATCAGAAGAAGGGAACAAGGCAACCTTTTCCCATTGGCCTAGATTAGATACTTTATTTGCGACCCAGGCATGGATTTCGCTGCGGCGCTTGCCGAGGCCAAAGCTAGCAAGAAAGCAGTTTTTAGAGTAAGATGTTTGAGGTCTGTGTCTTTCATGGGCTCAAATGGTGCTTTTGTGAGCTCGTTGAGGACAACAGAAAGGTTCCACTTGGGTAAATTTCTGGAACTTTTGGGACGATCCCTGTGAAAACTGGAGAGTAACCTATGAAGGTCTGCATTGTGTGCAACATGTTGGGCCGTTGGGCCCAAAGTGTCAACGATTGCAGTCCTGTAACCATCAAAGGTCGAGGGGCGCCTGTTTAGGTCTGGGTACAGGTACATGAAAAATCTGAGATTGTTTCACAGATGGAGTGGAGAAATCCACCGAATTTTCTCTGCACCGTTTTTCAAATAGGGCCCACTTTGACTTGTAGATAGTCCTTGTTGATGACCGCTGAGGGGCAGCAATTCTCTCTGCCACCTCCACAGAGAAGCCTTGTTCTTGGAGTTGTCCGCTCCTAGACACCAGGCGTGGAGGTTCAGGTGCTGGGGGTTGTTGTGGAACACATGCCTGTGGGACTGTTTGAGTAGGGTCGTTGACACTGGGAGTTGTAGTGGGATCTCTGTTGAGAGCTGCACTAGGTCCCAAAACCAGGGCATCCCTGGCCAGCCTGGGGCTATTACGATGATCTTTTGGATCACCTTGTGAAGGAGCCGTAGGAGGGAACGCATAGGCCGTGAGGTTGGTCCAGTTTATGTTTAGAGCATCTATGTCCCAGGCCCTTGGGTCTGGGATAGGAGACACGTACAGTGGGAGCTTGTGGTTCAGGTGAGTGGCAAATAAGGCTACATGAGGTGTGAACCACTTCTGGCAGATCTGTTTGAACACCTGTGGGTGCAGAGACCATTCTGTTGACTGCACTTGGTTGGACCTGGACAGTAGGTCGGCCATCACATTCAGGCACCCTAGAACGTGCCTGGCTTTCAATGTTATGAGGTGGTGATGGACCCAGGTCATGATCTTCCCCAGGAGAGCGCACATCTCTGCTGAGTGTGTTCCTCCTTGTTTGTTGATGTAGGCTACCACTGTTGAGTTGTCCGTCGCAACTAACACTGTTTGATTCTGGCACTGGTCCTTGAAGTCTCGAAGGGCCAGGGAGACCGCCTTCAATTCTAGGACATTTATGTGTAGCCTTTTTTCCCGATCTGACCACAGACCCTTTGTGGAATTTTGGTCTAAGTGAGCGCCCCAACCTTCGTTTGAGGCGAAAAAGAGTTGGATACTGTGGTCTTTGGGATGAAGGTCTGCACCTTTCATCACGTTTGAGGGATTTTGTCACCAATCTAGGTGGGCTGCAATGGCTTCTGTCCAAGGAAGGAGGTTGTCCAGCGACTGAGGATATCTCCAGTGCTCCTTGAGATGAAACTGAAAGGGCCTCATGTGAAGGCGTCCCTCCGGGACCATTTTCTCCGTTGAGGCTAGCAACCCAATTAGAGACATCAAACATCTTGTAGTCAAAACACATTTTGACTTGAGTTGTAGGATCAAATCCTGAAGTTTGAGCCATCTCTCTTGAGTGGGTTTTACAAGGGCTGAATCTAGGTGGTATTCGTAGCCCATGAACGAAAGACACCTGAGTAGGTTTCAGTTCTGATTTTTCCTGATTTATTATCTGAGTTAGGTCTACCACTGCCTGTGTGTTCACTTGGCTTCCTCCTGAGACTGGGACCTTATCCACCCCTGATCAGCCAGTCGTCCAGGTATTGGTGAATTCTGAGTCCTCTAGAGAGGGTCATTAGTTTCACTTCCTTTACAGTCATTGTAAAGACCTGGGGGGCTGTGGCTAGTCCGAATGGGAGGGAGGTGACTGGAACACCTGTGACTTGTAGCAAAACCTTAGGTATTTCCTTGAGTTTGGATGGATGGGGATGTGTAGGTAAGTGTCCGACAGATCTATCGACGATACCCACTACCCTGGAATCAGGGAGGTCCTGATGGACTCTGGAGTTTCCATTTTGAACTTTTCTACGTGTAGAAAAGTGTTGAGCCTGTTTTAGGTCTATGACTGGCCTCCACCCTAGGTGAGGCTTGGTACTAGGAACAGGCGACTGTAAAAGCCGAGAGATTTTACATTTTCCACCCTTTCTATTGCGTTCTTTGACAGAAGAGACTGGATACAGAGGCCAGGGCTTGGTCTTTGAGGGCCTTGTATTCTGACCGGGTCAGGAGTCTGACTGGACTTGGATTGAAAAGAATGACAGGATTTGTTTGCCAGTCTTATCTGAAAGAACGGAGAACTCCTACTGGTGGACTGAGTGAGGCTGGAGGAGTCATTGGGGGGAAGGGTTTTATGCCCTCGTCCCCTGGAGTGGGTTGAAAAGACCTTGGAGCCTCGGCTACTCGATTTCCCCCTACCTGGGGAAAACTATGGATACTGCTAGGGATGGAATGACCCCCATTGGGGTGGTTCCTGTAGGAGCCTCTAGATGTGGGGTATTGGAAAGGGTTGATTAATAGGGCCTAAACCCTAAGAGTTATGAGGGGTGTCTTGATGAGGGACTCCTGTCCCTCCTAAAGTAGTTGTGAATGGGGAGCTTTAAGATCTAAAGATCCAGTATCTCACCTGAATTCACCATACCCCTTCTGACTACTTATATGTACCATGGAATTGAGTTTGACCTGTCTGGTAGTAGCCTTGCTACTGTCTTAACATATATATAACCAGGTTGTATTCAGAAAAAAACCTAGTGAAGAGCAGCCTGAAGCTCAACTCTTGTTGACCAGAAGGGGAAGAGGGGCTTACCCAAGGAGGCCCCTAGGGAGATACAAAATTGAAAACTTGTAATTTGTGTTCAAAACAAGGTTGTTCCATTTTAAGGGAAAATAAACGGCCCAAGTTCCTGTTGGCCTAGTACATCATTCAGAGTCCAGACTGTGGAGGATCTAGGCATAAATTCCCTGGGGGCAGGGAGGTTAAAAAAACTGCCTAAGTTTCAATGTCCTCAAAAAATGGTTAGGGTGAAGTCAGGCAACCTACTTCCCTAAAATACAGAGTCAGGACTGAATGAAGGACCTTGTTTAGAAGCCCTCTTGGGCTTTGGACTTGGACCTAAGCCTCCAATAAGTGATATTTACTGCCAGGCTGGTGAAATATTAGTCCAAGTGTGTGTTAGGATTCTTCAGAGTTCTGATCTGGAACCATCATCTGAACATCAGATTTAAGATCCGATCATCCGAGGATTAGATCTACATACAATCATCCGAGCATCGGATTTAAGATCAGATCATCCGAGCATTGAAATTTAGAGTAGCCTCGGATCTGATATCTGGTCTGATGCTACGAAAATCCGAGTATCAAATCATATTCGGATGGATAGAAGTTGGAAATAATGCATCCTATTCTCGGGTGCATTAAAATCTCGGATGAACTAAAAAGTTATCTGGCTTCAGATTTAAGCAGGGATCTGATCCACCCTGGAGAAAGAAGTTGGATATTATAATTTTTATGTAAGCTTTCCTTAAAGCAAGCTTCCATGTAAGCTTTGCCTTTCCTTCTTTGAAGGAACTACACAACTGGATTTATGTAAGTAAATCGACAGTGACACAAGGTCACCTGCCCCACCCGCCTCACTGCAGGTAGGGCTAGTTGTGAGAGAAGGAAAGCAGAAATTACACAGAATTTTATTAAATAATATAGAATCTAAAAGGCAAGTACAATATTTCTTATATATAAAGCTGGAAGAATTAAAATATGATTAAAATAATGGGAAACCAAGGTTACCTTAGTTTGAAGAAAACACGTAATGTCTAGACAATTAGATGAAGGGTTCTATTCCTGTTTATTTAAGAATTAACATTATGAATGGTCAATAATACAGGAAAGAAGGGATAAAATATTTAATTTATTTTATTTTATTTTACTTTAAGAAACCCGCGTCTCTCAGTACATGCGGTCTAGACGTGACGTCATCACAGGGGTTTCCCCGAGGATTCCCCAAGTTAGTTTCGTGCTTTATATGGTATTTTAACCCTTAAAAGAGCAAATACTGTTGAAGAACGCGGATAAACCATGAAGAAATCTATGTTATTTGGTTCCAACAGGCATATATTCCTGTATATAAACTACCAACGCGAGACGTGCATTACAAGAATTTGCTGTTTCGACAAGAAAATGGAAGTTGTTTCCGAAGATTTTACTCGACCAGGACTCGTTTGTGTTACATTTATATATATTTAAACCCTAAAAGGGGTCCAATAATGAAGCACATAGGGCTTAAATATTTTATTTTATTTTATTGACAGGCATACATATATATCCTGTAAAGAAAACACATAAACGAGTCGCTGTTCTTCACAACATGAACCCGGATGTGGAGTTCAGTTGTAAAATATGCTAGAAATACTTATCTGAACTATGAAAAGACGTCGAAATATGATTCTATGTAATAAAATAAAGAAACTGATGTAGTTTCCATATCCAACAACAAGTATATCCTTGTAAAAATGAAACTAGATTGGGCCAACTCGGCGCCAACATATCCCCAGACAGGTCATCACTCACGCCACAGGTTTTGATCGGGAATTTTTTAAAACATAATTACCCATTATTATATGAACTTCAGCACATCAATCTACTCTGTTTATATCTCCCCAAGGAAGATGGTGTATCCCCAGACGCCGAATACATAACTCAAATTATATTTTCAATCTTCCTGCAATGATAACTCTAAACCTATTTTCAAAGTATTTAAATGATTGATGATTGAATGTCCATTCTAAAATAATAATCCCAAAAGAGCATATCTGTTTCTATATTTGTTGACAAATAAAATATTATTTTTAACTCAACTCATCATATTTTTCAATCTTCCTTCAAAGTATTTAAATGATTGATGATTCAATGTCCATTCTAAAATTCATAATCCCAAAAGCGCATATCTGTTTCTATATTTGTTCACAAATAAAATATTATTTAAAAAAAAATTATTTATATTATTATTTTATTATATTATTTTTAGAATTTGCAAATTGTTTTCAGTTATTCATTTCCTCTATACCTATATATGTGGTCCATATATATGCAACCTAAATATGTGACACAATCTCAGTTCTGACTCCCCTTTGTGTTATATGTAATGAAGCCCACCACCTCCCACCCCACCCCTCTCCCCTTCTCCACACCTCTCTCACTATTACACAAGATCTGCAACCCCATTGAGTTCTTTGTTTCTCATCTGATATCATTAAATACCTTTGTTTATTTAGTGTCACTCAATATAGCTGGAGGTCCCAGAGGTGGGTGGGGGGAATCCGGGTGGGGGATGTGGGTTGAGCATAAATGGTAAACAATCTATATAAAAGGGGTACTCAAATACAAAAAGAATTGAGAATTTTAAGTATGTGATTATCAACTGAAATGAGTTCATAACTGTAGGAGCTGTGCCAAAATTAACTGAGGCAAGTTGAATAAAACTGGGCTAGTTGAGGGTTAAAAATCCCCTAGTTTTACTACATAAGGATATAATTTCATTAATATTGGGACTTAAAGCTCACTTAAAGTGTCCATTTTGTCTACTTGAATATGTTTAACCAGTTTCATTTTAAAAAGTGAAAAACTCAGCAAGCAGAGGTATAACACACAAAAATAAGTTCTTAAAAGACTAAGATAGCCATAACATTATTAATATTCAAAATTTAAATAGACAGGCATTTCCTTTTAAAAATTCAAAGATTTCAGCTCTATAACCCACATAGTTTGACAGTTACTGGGCTTTAAAGTGGCATAATATCCATAAATTTGGTTTCTGTGGGCATTTTACAATTGTTAAAGAGACCTTAGCAATTAAACTACAGATCTGAAACTTTTTGGGGGACATACATAACAAACAAAAATTATATATAATACAGTTTAAGACTTGTCACACTAAGCATTTCCAAATAACAGGGCAAAATACGGAAAAAATGTCAAAAAAGGCACTTGGGCGAGTGTCTATGGCCCTCATACACAGGTTAAATGTCTACTAAAAACCTTGATTTTCGGCATATGTAAAAAGGACATAATAATGCATTCCCAGATGGGATTTCAGCTCCATCAATTACATAGTTTAACAGTTACAGGGCTTAAAGGTGGTAAAAAGTCCAAATATTGGGTCATTGTGGGCCTTTTAGAGATCTCGATGTGGCTTTCAAATTAAAGCTTCAGACTTAAAATTTGTTACATACTAAGATTACACATAGAATATGTATCTAATAAAGTTTGAAACTTCTCAGACTTACCATTTCCAAGTTACAGAGCAAAATATGTGAAAAATGTCTTAAAAGGGTCACTCAGGTGGGTGTTTAAGGTCCTCATACACAGGTTAAATGTCTACTTGAAGCCTTGATTTTTGGCACATGTAAAAAGAACATAATAATGTATTCCCAGATGAGATTTCAGCTCTATCAGTCACATAGTTTAACAGTCACAGGCCTTAAAATTGGCAAAAAGTCCAAATACTGGGTCTTTATGGGGCCTTCTAGAGACCTAAATGTGGCCTTCAAATTAAAGCTTCAGACTTAAAATTTGTCACATACTAAGATTACACATAGAATATGCATCTAATACAGTTTGAAACTTCTTAGACTTACCATTTCCAAGTTACAGGGAAAAATATGTGAAAAATGTCTAAAAATGGTCACTCGGGTGGGGATTTATGGTCCTCATACACACGTTAAATGTCTTCTTAAAGCCTTAATTTTTGGCACATATAAAAATAACATACTAAAGCTAGAATAGGGGTTGGTCCCATGTGTGTGGGTAGAAGACCAGAAAATGCATAGGATATCAAATAAATTGATTTATACCTATTGGATGGGTTACTCCAATATTGTACATCCATCATTGTTTCCACCTTATCTAGTGAGTAATGAGTGGTGTATTGTACTTGAGAGCACACCCTTCCAGTTTAGTATACTGTATATCCTTAGTAGAATACTTTTTCCATTTGATTGTTTGGAAAACAGGTGCAAATCTACTATCCTATGGTTTATTTATAGAGGGTTTGTTATGTTAGATTTTTGCTCTAAGGCTAGTGGGTTTGGTATCCATTTAGTCTTGTTGGTCTAAAATGGACACTTTTTATCTTTTTAGATATTGCCTCATTAGGAGTAGGAAGTTATCACAGATCTAATATCTAATCCAGTCACTTTGTATGTTCCTATTAGATTCGGTACAAACCAGAGTAGAGTGGTTAGCACTTTCAGATGTCACACTCATGATTTGATTAATAAATAAAGGATAATAATGTTCTGATGTGCTGATGACACTCTTACTAGTTCAGATGATATTGTGGTATATGTGCCTTACACAATATATATTACACTATATGTATTGTGTTTCGAAAGTTATTATAATAATTTGAACTTTCTCATCAGAGGCTGGTTTGATATTGGCTAAGTCCCCCCTGAAGTACTTTTTAAATGTGCAATTGCACCGGTTTTTGCACCGGTGCACCGGTTCTCACAGAAGTGGGATATTGCTTATGATGATCTTTAATGTGATCAAAGTCAATATTCAGGAATTTTATTGATTTTTAAAAAAATAATTGTTTGGTGTTTATTATTTAAATTAATGCTAATGCATTATGGGACACCAACTTATTATTATAGTCGCTAAGTGATGACTCACTGACTCATAGTGCGGTGACTCATGATCAGTGGGTGATAAGTTGGTATAGTGTAATGATTTGTCCAGTGGCCATATATAAGGGTAAATTCAATTCATTATAATCATAGTTTGGACAATTTAGCTGATGTTGGAATTACATCCTATGTGCTAGGTCTATGATTGGGAATTTACCTATATAGCGTTCAATTTACATATGGTATAATTATGTATGTGGTTTGAACATATCACCACTATCCTATGAGGTCTAGGAGTAGTAGTACCCATATGGAAAAAGCACTTTGTAATTTTTTGGTTAAATGTAATGTTTATGATATAATTTGGTTTTATCCAAAACATTTCGGTAATAAATACAAAGTATGTTGAACTTTTATTTATTGAGTTCTGTTCACCAGCTCATTCATGGAGTAATGTGAACTAGTTACATGATTTGTGATGTAATTTGGTGTGACGTAACATATTTTACGTGACATCATATAATTATGACATCACAATCAAATATTGATTTTTATGGTATTTTATATGATTGGGTTTATGAGTGGTTTCTTTGACTACACTAACCCATTACACTGCCTATTTGAATATCTATGCATATGAGTATTAAAGCTAGAATAGGGGTTGGTCCCATGTGTGTGGGTAGAAGACCAGAAAATGCATAGGATATCAAATAAATTGATTTATACCTATTGGATGGGTTACTCCAATATTGTACATCCATCATTGTTTCCACCTTATCTAGTGAGTAATGAGTGGTGTATTGTACTTGAGAGCACACCCTTCCAGTTTAGTATACTGTATATCCTTAGTAGAATACTTTTTCCATTTGATTGTTTGGAAAACAGGTGCAAATCTACTATCCTATGGTTTATTTATAGAGGGTTTGTTATGTTAGATTTTTGCTCTAAGGCTAGTGGGTTTGGTATCCATTTAGTCTTGTTGGTCTAAAATGGACACTTTTTATCTTTTTAGATATTGCCTCATTAGGAGTAGGAAGTTATCACAGATCTAATATCTAATCCAGTCACTTTGTATGTTCCTATTAGATTCGGTACAAACCAGAGTAGAGTGGTTAGCACTTTCAGATGTCACACTCATGATTTGATTAATAAATAAAGGATAATAATGTTCTGATGTGCTGATGACACTCTTACTAGTTCAGATGATATTGTGGTATATGTGCCTTACACAATATATATTACACTATATGTATTGTGTTTCGAAAGTTATTATAATAATTTGAACTTTCTCATCAGAGGCTGGTTTGATATTGGCTAAGTCCCCCCTGAAGTACTTTTTAAATGTGCAATTGCACCGGTTTTTGCACCGGTGCACCGGTTCTCACAGAAGTGGGATATTGCTTATGATGATCTTTAATGTGATCAAAGTCAATATTCAGGAATTTTATTGATTTTTAAAAAAATAATTGTTTGGTGTTTATTATTTAAATTAATGCTAATGCATTATGGGACACCAACTTATTATTATAGTCGCTAAGTGATGACTCACTGACTCATAGTGCGGTGACTCATGATCAGTGGGTGATAAGTTGGTATAGTGTAATGATTTGTCCAGTGGCCATATATAAGGGTAAATTCAATTCATTATAATCATAGTTTGGACAATTTAGCTGATGTTGGAATTACATCCTATGTGCTAGGTCTATGATTGGGAATTTACCTATATAGCGTTCAATTTACATATGGTATAATTATGTATGTGGTTTGAACATATCACCACTATCCTATGAGGTCTAGGAGTAGTAGTACCCATATGGAAAAAGCACTTTGTAATTTTTTGGTTAAATGTAATGTTTATGATATAATTTGGTTTTATCCAAAACATTTCGGTAATAAATACAAAGTATGTTGAACTTTTATTTATTGAGTTCTGTTCACCAGCTCATTCATGGAGTAATGTGAACTAGTTACATGATTTGTGATGTAATTTGGTGTGACGTAACATATTTTACGTGACATCATATAATTATGACATCACAATCAAATATTGATTTTTATGGTATTTTATATGATTGGGTTTATGAGTGGTTTCTTTGACTACACTAACCCATTACACTGCCTATTTGAATATCTATGCATATGAGTATTAAAGCTAGAATAGGGGTTGGTCCCATGTGTGTGGGTAGAAGACCAGAAAATGCATAGGTTATCAAATAAATTGATTTATACCTATTGGATGGGTTACTCCAATATTGTACATCCATCATTGTTTCCACCTTATCTAGTGAGTAATGAGTGGTGTATTGTACTTGAGAGCACACCCTTCCAGTTTAGTATACTGTATATCCTTAGTAGAATACTTTTTCCATTTGATTGTTTGGAAAACAGGTGCAAATCTACTATCCTATGGTTTATTTATAGAGGGTTTGTTATGTTAGATTTTTGCTCTAAGGCTAGTGGGTTTGGTATCCATTTAGTCTTGTTGGTCTAAAATGGACACTTTTTATCTTTTTAGATATTGCCTCATTAGGAGTAGGAAGTTATCACAGATCTAATATCTAATCCAGTCACTTTGTATGTTCCTATTAGATTCGGTACAAACCAGAGTAGAGTGGTTAGCACTTTCAGATGTCACACTCATGATTTGATTAATAAATAAAGGATAATAATGTTCTGATGTGCTGATGACACTCTTACTAGTTCAGATGATATTGTGGTATATGTGCCTTACACAATATATATTACACTATATGTATTGTGTTTCGAAAGTTATTATAATAATTTGAACTTTCTCATCAGAGGCTGGTTTGATATTGGCTAAGTCCCCCCTGAAGTACTTTTTAAATGTGCAATTGCACCGGTTTTTGCACCGGTGCACCGGTTCTCACAGAAGTGGGATATTGCTTATGATGATCTTTAATGTGATCAAAGTCAATATTCAGGAATTTTATTGATTTTTAAAAAAATAATTGTTTGGTGTTTATTATTTAAATTAATGCTAATGCATTATGGGACACCAACTTATTATTATAGTCGCTAAGTGATGACTCACTGACTCATAGTGCGGTGACTCATGATCAGTGGGTGATAAGTTGGTATAGTGTAATGATTTGTCCAGTGGCCATATATAAGGGTAAATTCAATTCATTATAATCATAGTTTGGACAATTTAGCTGATGTTGGAATTACATCCTATGTGCTAGGTCTATGATTGGGAATTTACCTATATAGCGTTCAATTTACATATGGTATAATTATGTATGTGGTTTGAACATATCACCACTATCCTATGAGGTCTAGGAGTAGTAGTACCCATATGGAAAAAGCACTTTGTAATTTTTTGGTTAAATGTAATGTTTATGATATAATTTGGTTTTATCCAAAACATTTCGGTAATAAATACAAAGTATGTTGAACTTTTATTTATTGAGTTCTGTTCACCAGCTCATTCATGGAGTAATGTGAACTAGTTACATGATTTGTGATGTAATTTGGTGTGACGTAACATATTTTACGTGACATCATATAATTATGACATCACAATCAAATATTGATTTTTATGGTATTTTATATGATTGGGTTTATGAGTGGTTTCTTTGACTACACTAACCCATTACACTGCCTATTTGAATATCTATGCATATGAGTATTAAAGCTAGAATAGGGGTTGGTCCCATGTGTGTGGGTAGAAGACCAGAAAATGCATAGGATATCAAATAAATTGATTTATACCTATTGGATGGGTTACTCCAATATTGTACATCCATCATTGTTTCCACCTTATCTAGTGAGTAATGAGTGGTGTATTGTACTTGAGAGCACACCCTTCCAGTTTAGTATACTGTATATCCTTAGTAGAATACTTTTTCCATTTGATTGTTTGGAAAACAGGTGCAAATCTACTATCCTATGGTTTATTTATAGAGGGTTTGTTATGTTAGATTTTTGCTCTAAGGCTAGTGGGTTTGGTATCCATTTAGTCTTGTTGGTCTAAAATGGACACTTTTTATCTTTTTAGATATTGCCTCATTAGGAGTAGGAAGTTATCACAGATCTAATATCTAATCCAGTCACTTTGTATGTTCCTATTAGATTCGGTACAAACCAGAGTAGAGTGGTTAGCACTTTCAGATGTCACACTCATGATTTGATTAATAAATAAAGGATAATAATGTTCTGATGTGCTGATGACACTCTTACTAGTTCAGATGATATTGTGGTATATGTGCCTTACACAATATATATTACACTATATGTATTGTGTTTCGAAAGTTATTATAATAATTTGAACTTTCTCATCAGAGGCTGGTTTGATATTGGCTAAGTCCCCCCTGAAGTACTTTTTAAATGTGCAATTGCACCGGTTTTTGCACCGGTGCACCGGTTCTCACAGAAGTGGGATATTGCTTATGATGATCTTTAATGTGATCAAAGTCAATATTCAGGAATTTTATTGATTTTTAAAAAAATAATTGTTTGGTGTTTATTATTTAAATTAATGCTAATGCATTATGGGACACCAACTTATTATTATAGTCGCTAAGTGATGACTCACTGACTCATAGTGTGGTGACTCATGATCAGTGGGTGATAAGTTGGTATAGTGTAATGATTTGTCCAGTGGCCATATATAAGGGTAAATTCAATTCATTATAATCATAGTTTGGACAATTTAGCTGATGTTGGAATTACATCCTATGTGCTAGGTCTATGATTGGGAATTTACCTATATAGCGTTCAATTTACATATGGTATAATTATGTATGTGGTTTGAACATATCACCACTATCCTATGAGGTCTAGGAGTAGTAGTACCCATATGGAAAAAGCACTTTGTAATTTTTTGGTTAAATGTAATGTTTATGATATAATTTGGTTTTATCCAAAACATTTCGGTAATAAATACAAAGTATGTTGAACTTTTATTTATTGAGTTCTGTTCACCAGCTCATTCATGGAGTAATGTGAACTAGTTACATGATTTGTGATGTAATTTGGTGTGACGTAACATATTTTACGTGACATCATATAATTATGACATCACAATCAAATATTGATTTTTATGGTATTTTATATGATTGGGTTTATGAGTGGTTTCTTTGACTACACTAACCCATTACACTGCCTATTTGAATATCTATGCATATGAGTATTAAAGCTAGAATAGGGGTTGGTCCCATGTGTGTGGGTAGAAGACCAGAAAATGCATAGGATATCAAATAAATTGATTTATACCTATTGGATGGGTTACTCCAATATTGTACATCCATCATTGTTTCCACCTTATCTAGTGAGTAATGAGTGGTGTATTGTACTTGAGAGCACACCCTTCCAGTTTAGTATACTGTATATCCTTAGTAGAATACTTTTTCCATTTGATTGTTTGGAAAACAGGTGCAAATCTACTATCCTATGGTTTATTTATAGAGGGTTTGTTATGTTAGATTTTTGCTCTAAGGCTAGTGGGTTTGGTATCCATTTAGTCTTGTTGGTCTAAAATGGACACTTTTTATCTTTTTAGATATTGCCTCATTAGGAGTAGGAAGTTATCACAGATCTAATATCTAATCCAGTCACTTTGTATGTTCCTATTAGATTCGGTACAAACCAGAGTAGAGTGGTTAGCACTTTCAGATGTCACACTCATGATTTGATTAATAAATAAAGGATAATAATGTTCTGATGTGCTGATGACACTCTTACTAGTTCAGATGATATTGTGGTATATGTGCCTTACACAATATATATTACACTATATGTATTGTGTTTCGAAAGTTATTATAATAATTTGAACTTTCTCATCAGAGGCTGGTTTGATATTGGCTAAGTCCCCCCTGAAGTACTTTTTAAATGTGCAATTGCACCGGTTTTTGCACCGGTGCACCGGTTCTCACAGAAGTGGGATATTGCTTATGATGATCTTTAATGTGATCAAAGTCAATATTCAGGAATTTTATTGATTTTTAAAAAAATAATTGTTTGGTGTTTATTATTTAAATTAATGCTAATGCATTATGGGACACCAACTTATTATTATAGTCGCTAAGTGATGACTCACTGACTCATAGTGCGGTGACTCATGATCAGTGGGTGATAAGTTGGTATAGTGTAATGATTTGTCCAGTGGCCATATATAAGGGTAAATTCAATTCATTATAATCATAGTTTGGACAATTTAGCTGATGTTGGAATTACATCCTATGTGCTAGGTCTATGATTGGGAATTTACCTATATAGCGTTCAATTTACATATGGTATAATTATGTATGTGGTTTGAACATATCACCACTATCCTATGAGGTCTAGGAGTAGTAGTACCCATATGGAAAAAGCACTTTGTAATTTTTTGGTTAAATGTAATGTTTATGATATAATTTGGTTTTATCCAAAACATTTCGGTAATAAATACAAAGTATGTTGAACTTTTATTTATTGAGTTCTGTTCACCAGCTCATTCATGGAGTAATGTGAACTAGTTACATGATTTGTGATGTAATTTGGTGTGACGTAACATATTTTACGTGACATCATATAATTATGACATCACAATCAAATATTGATTTTTATGGTATTTTATATGATTGGGTTTATGAGTGGTTTCTTTGACTACACTAACCCATTACACTGCCTATTTGAATATCTATGCATATGAGTATTAAAGCTAGAATAGGGGTTGGTCCCATGTGTGTGGGTAGAAGACCAGAAAATGCATAGGATATCAAATAAATTGATTTATACCTATTGGATGGGTTACTCCAATATTGTACATCCATCATTGTTTCCACCTTATCTAGTGAGTAATGAGTGGTGTATTGTACTTGAGAGCACACCCTTCCAGTTTAGTATACTGTATATCCTTAGTAGAATACTTTTTCCATTTGATTGTTTGGAAAACAGGTGCAAATCTACTATCCTATGGTTTATTTATAGAGGGTTTGTTATGTTAGATTTTTGCTCTAAGGCTAGTGGGTTTGGTATCCATTTAGTCTTGTTGGTCTAAAATGGACACTTTTTATCTTTTTAGATATTGCCTCATTAGGAGTAGGAAGTTATCACAGATCTAATATCTAATCCAGTCACTTTGTATGTTCCTATTAGATTCGGTACAAACCAGAGTAGAGTGGTTAGCACTTTCAGATGTCACACTCATGATTTGATTAATAAATAAAGGATAATAATGTTCTGATGTGCTGATGACACTCTTACTAGTTCAGATGATATTGTGGTATATGTGCCTTACACAATATATATTACACTATATGTATTGTGTTTCGAAAGTTATTATAATAATTTGAACTTTCTCATCAGAGGCTGGTTTGATATTGGCTAAGTCCCCCCTGAAGTACTTTTTAAATGTGCAATTGCACCGGTTTTTGCACCGGTGCACCGGTTCTCACAGAAGTGGGATATTGCTTATGATGATCTTTAATGTGATCAAAGTCAATATTCAGGAATTTTATTGATTTTTAAAAAAATAATTGTTTGGTGTTTATTATTTAAATTAATGCTAATGCATTATGGGACACCAACTTATTATTATAGTCGCTAAGTGATGACTCACTGACTCATAGTGTGGTGACTCATGATCAGTGGGTGATAAGTTGGTATAGTGTAATGATTTGTCCAGTGGCCATATATAAGGGTAAATTCAATTCATTATAATCATAGTTTGGACAATTTAGCTGATGTTGGAATTACATCCTATGTGCTAGGTCTATGATTGGGAATTTACCTATATAGCGTTCAATTTACATATGGTATAATTATGTATGTGGTTTGAACATATCACCACTATCCTATGAGGTCTAGGAGTAGTAGTACCCATATGGAAAAAGCACTTTGTAATTTTTTGGTTAAATGTAATGTTTATGATATAATTTGGTTTTATCCAAAACATTTCGGTAATAAATACAAAGTATGTTGAACTTTTATTTATTGAGTTCTGTTCACCAGCTCATTCATGGAGTAATGTGAACTAGTTACATGATTTGTGATGTAATTTGGTGTGACGTAACATATTTTACGTGACATCATATAATTATGACATCACAATCAAATATTGATTTTTATGGTATTTTATATGATTGGGTTTATGAGTGGTTTCTTTGACTACACTAACCCATTACACTGCCTATTTGAATATCTATGCATATGAGTATTAAAGCTAGAATAGGGGTTGGTCCCATGTGTGTGGGTAGAAGACCAGAAAATGCATAGGATATCAAATAAATTGATTTATACCTATTGGATGGGTTACTCCAATATTGTACATCCATCATTGTTTCCACCTTATCTAGTGAGTAATGAGTGGTGTATTGTACTTGAGAGCACACCCTTCCAGTTTAGTATACTGTATATCCTTAGTAGAATACTTTTTCCATTTGATTGTTTGGAAAACAGGTGCAAATCTACTATCCTATGGTTTATTTATAGAGGGTTTGTTATGTTAGATTTTTGCTCTAAGGCTAGTGGGTTTGGTATCCATTTAGTCTTGTTGGTCTAAAATGGACACTTTTTATCTTTTTAGATATTGCCTCATTAGGAGTAGGAAGTTATCACAGATCTAATATCTAATCCAGTCACTTTGTATGTTCCTATTAGATTCGGTACAAACCAGAGTAGAGTGGTTAGCACTTTCAGATGTCACACTCATGATTTGATTAATAAATAAAGGATAATAATGTTCTGATGTGCTGATGACACTCTTACTAGTTCAGATGATATTGTGGTATATGTGCCTTACACAATATATATTACACTATATGTATTGTGTTTCGAAAGTTATTATAATAATTTGAACTTTCTCATCAGAGGCTGGTTTGATATTGGCTAAGTCCCCCCTGAAGTACTTTTTAAATGTGCAATTGCACCGGTTTTTGCACCGGTGCACCGGTTCTCACAGAAGTGGGATATTGCTTATGATGATCTTTAATGTGATCAAAGTCAATATTCAGGAATTTTATTGATTTTTAAAAAATAATTGTTTGGTGTTTATTATTTAAATTAATGCTAATGCATTATGGGACACCAACTTATTATTATAGTCGCTAAGTGATGACTCACTGACTCATAGTGCGGTGACTCATGATCAGTGGGTGATAAGTTGGTATAGTGTAATGATTTGTCCAGTGGCCATATATAAGGGTAAATTCAATTCATTATAATCATAGTTTGGACAATTTAGCTGATGTTGGAATTACATCCTATGTGCTAGGTCTATGATTGGGAATTTACCTATATAGCGTTCAATTTACATATGGTATAATTATGTATGTGGTTTGAACATATCACCACTATCCTATGAGGTCTAGGAGTAGTAGTACCCATATGGAAAAAGCACTTTGTAATTTTTTGGTTAAATGTAATGTTTATGATATAATTTGGTTTTATCCAAAACATTTCGGTAATAAATACAAAGTATGTTGAACTTTTATTTATTGAGTTCTGTTCACCAGCTCATTCATGGAGTAATGTGAACTAGTTACATGATTTGTGATGTAATTTGGTGTGACGTAACATATTTTACGTGACATCATATAATTATGACATCACAATCAAATATTGATTTTTATGGTATTTTATATGATTGGGTTTATGAGTGGTTTCTTTGACTACACTAACCCATTACACTGCCTATTTGAATATCTATGCATATGAGTATTAAAGCTAGAATAGGGGTTGGTCCCATGTGTGTGGGTAGAAGACCAGAAAATGCATAGGATATCAAATAAATTGATTTATACCTATTGGATGGGTTACTCCAATATTGTACATCCATCATTGTTTCCACCTTATCTAGTGAGTAATGAGTGGTGTATTGTACTTGAGAGCACACCCTTCCAGTTTAGTGTACATCTGAAAGTGCTAACCACTCTACTCTGGTTTGTACCGAATCTAATAGGAACATACAAAGTGACTGGATTAGATATTAGATCTGTGATAACTTCCTACTCCTAATGAGGCAATATCTAAAAAGATAAAAAGTGTCCATTTTAGACCAACAAGACTAAATGGATACCAAACCCACTAGCCTTAGAGCAAAAATCTAACATAACAAACCCTCTATAAATAAACCATAGGATAGTAGATTTGCACCTGTTTTCCAAACAATCAAATGTAAAAAGTATTCTACTAAGGATATACAGTATACTAAACTGGAAGGGTGTGCTCTCAAGTACAATACACCACTCATTACTCACTAGATAAGGTGGAAACAATGATGGATGTACAATATTGGAGTAACCCATCCAATAGGTATAAATCAATTTATTTGATATCCTATGCATTTTCTGGTCTTCTACCCACACACATGGGACCAACCCCTATTCTAGCTTTAATACTCATATGCATAGATATTCAAATAGGCAGTGTAATGGGTTAGTGTAGTCAAAGAAACCACTCATAAACCCAATCATATAAAATACCATAAAAATCAATATTTGATTGTGATGTCATAATTATATGATGTCACGTAAAATATGTTACGTCACACCAAATTACATCACAAATCATGTAACTAGTTCACATTACTCCATGAATGAGCTGGTGAACAGAACTCAATAAATAAAAGTTCAACATACTTTGTATTTATTACCGAAATGTTTTGGATAAAACCAAATTATATCATAAACATTACATTTAACCAAAAAATTACAAAGTGCTTTTTCCATATGGGTACTACTACTCCTAGACCTCATAGGATAGTGGTGATATGTTCAAACCACATACATAATTATACCATATGTAAATTGAACGCTATATAGGTAAATTCCCAATCATAGACCTAGCACATAGGATGTAATTCCAACATCAGCTAAATTGTCCAAACTATGATTATAATGAATTGAATTTACCCTTATATATGGCCACTGGACAAATCATTACACTATACCAACTTATCACCCACTGATCATGAGTCACCGCACTATGAGTCAGTGAGTCATCACTTAGCGACTATAATAATAAGTTGGTGTCCCATAATGCATTAGCATTAATTTAAATAATAAACACCAAACAATTATTTTTTTAAAAATCAATAAAATTCCTGAATATTGACTTTGATCACATTAAAGATCATCATAAGCAATATCCCACTTCTGTGAGAACCGGTGCACCGGTGCAAAAACCGGTGCAATTGCACATTTAAAAAGTACTTCAGGGGGGACTTAGCCAATATCAAACCAGCCTCTGATGAGAAAGTTCAAATTATTATAATAACTTTCGAAACACAATACATATAGTGTAATATATATTGTGTAAGGCACATATACCACAATATCATCTGAACTAGTAAGAGTGTCATCAGCACATCAGAACATTATTATCCTTTATTTATTAATCAAATCATGAGTGTGACATCTGAAAGTGCTAACCACTCTACTCTGGTTTGTACCGAATCTAATAGGAACATACAAAGTGACTGGATTAGATATTAGATCTGTGATAACTTCCTACTCCTAATGAGGCAATATCTAAAAAGATAAAAAGTGTCCATTTTAGACCAACAAGACTAAATGGATACCAAACCCACTAGCCTTAGAGCAAAAATCTAACATAACAAACCCTCTATAAATAAACCATAGGATAGTAGATTTGCACCTGTTTTCCAAACAATCAAATGGAAAAAGTATTCTACTAAGGATATACAGTATACTAAACTGGAAGGGTGTGCTCTCAAGTACAATACACCACTCATTACTCACTAGATAAGGTGGAAACAATGATGGATGTACAATATTGGAGTAACCCATCCAATAGGTATAAATCAATTTATTTGATATCCTATGCATTTTCTGGTCTTCTACCCACACACATGGGACCAACCCCTATTCTAGCTTTAATACTCATATGCATAGATATTCAAATAGGCAGTGTAATGGGTTAGTGTAGTCAAAGAAACCACTCATAAACCCAATCATATAAAATACCATAAAAATCAATATTTGATTGTGATGTCATAATTATATGATGTCACGTAAAATATGTTACGTCACACCAAATTACATCACAAATCATGTAACTAGTTCACATTACTCCATGAATGAGCTGGTGAACAGAACTCAATAAATAAAAGTTCAACATACTTTGTATTTATTACCGAAATGTTTTGGATAAAACCAAATTATATCATAAACATTACATTTAACCAAAAAATTACAAAGTGCTTTTTCCATATGGGTACTACTACTCCTAGACCTCATAGGATAGTGGTGATATGTTCAAACCACATACATAATTATACCATATGTAAATTGAACGCTATATAGGTAAATTCCCAATCATAGACCTAGCACATAGGATGTAATTCCAACATCAGCTAAATTGTCCAAACTATGATTATAATGAATTGAATTTACCCTTATATATGGCCACTGGACAAATCATTACACTATACCAACTTATCACCCACTGATCATGAGTCACCGCACTATGAGTCAGTGAGTCATCACTTAGCGACTATAATAATAAGTTGGTGTCCCATAATGCATTAGCATTAATTTAAATAATAAACACCAAACAATTATTTTTTTAAAAATCAATAAAATTCCTGAATATTGACTTTGATCACATTAAAGATCATCATAAGCAATATCCCACTTCTGTGAGAACCGGTGCACCGGTGCAAAAACCGGTGCAATTGCACATTTAAAAAGTACTTCAGGGGGGACTTAGCCAATATCAAACCAGCCTCTGATGAGAAAGTTCAAATTATTATAATAACTTTCGAAACACAATACATATAGTGTAATATATATTGTGTAAGGCACATATACCACAATATCATCTGAACTAGTAAGAGTGTCATCAGCACATCAGAACATTATTATCCTTTATTTATTAATCAAATCATGAGTGTGACATCTGAAAGTGCTAACCACTCTACTCTGGTTTGTACCGAATCTAATAGGAACATACAAAGTGACTGGATTAGATATTAGATCTGTGATAACTTCCTACTCCTAATGAGGCAATATCTAAAAAGATAAAAAGTGTCCATTTTAGACCAACAAGACTAAATGGATACCAAACCCACTAGCCTTAGAGCAAAAATCTAACATAACAAACCCTCTATAAATAAACCATAGGATAGTAGATTTGCACCTGTTTTCCAAACAATCAAATGGAAAAAGTATTCTACTAAGGATATACAGTATACTAAACTGGAAGGGTGTGCTCTCAAGTACAATACACCACTCATTACTCACTAGATAAGGTGGAAACAATGATGGATGTACAATATTGGAGTAACCCATCCAATAGGTATAAATCAATTTATTTGATATCCTATGCATTTTCTGGTCTTCTACCCACACACATGGGACCAACCCCTATTCTAGCTTTAATACTCATATGCATAGATATTCAAATAGGCAGTGTAATGGGTTAGTGTAGTCAAAGAAACCACTCATAAACCCAATCATATAAAATACCATAAAAATCAATATTTGATTGTGATGTCATAATTATATGATGTCACGTAAAATATGTTACGTCACACCAAATTACATCACAAATCATGTAACTAGTTCACATTACTCCATGAATGAGCTGGTGAACAGAACTCAATAAATAAAAGTTCAACATACTTTGTATTTATTACCGAAATGTTTTGGATAAAACCAAATTATATCATAAACATTACATTTAACCAAAAAATTACAAAGTGCTTTTTCCATATGGGTACTACTACTCCTAGACCTCATAGGATAGTGGTGATATGTTCAAACCACATACATAATTATACCATATGTAAATTGAACGCTATATAGGTAAATTCCCAATCATAGACCTAGCACATAGGATGTAATTCCAACATCAGCTAAATTGTCCAAACTATGATTATAATGAATTGAATTTACCCTTATATATGGCCACTGGACAAATCATTACACTATACCAACTTATCACCCACTGATCATGAGTCACCGCACTATGAGTCAGTGAGTCATCACTTAGCGACTATAATAATAAGTTGGTGTCCCATAATGCATTAGCATTAATTTAAATAATAAACACCAAACAATTATTTTTTTAAAAATCAATAAAATTCCTGAATATTGACTTTGATCACATTAAAGATCATCATAAGCAATATCCCACTTCTGTGAGAACCGGTGCACCGGTGCAAAAACCGGTGCAATTGCACATTTAAAAAGTACTTCAGGGGGGACTTAGCCAATATCAAACCAGCCTCTGATGAGAAAGTTCAAATTATTATAATAACTTTCGAAACACAATACATATAGTGTAATATATATTGTGTAAGGCACATATACCACAATATCATCTGAACTAGTAAGAGTGTCATCAGCACATCAGAACATTATTATCCTTTATTTATTAATCAAATCATGAGTGTGACATCTGAAAGTGCTAACCACTCTACTCTGGTTTGTACCGAATCTAATAGGAACATACAAAGTGACTGGATTAGATATTAGATCTGTGATAACTTCCTACTCCTAATGAGGCAATATCTAAAAAGATAAAAAGTGTCCATTTTAGACCAACAAGACTAAATGGATACCAAACCCACTAGCCTTAGAGCAAAAATCTAACATAACAAACCCTCTATAAATAAACCATAGGATAGTAGATTTGCACCTGTTTTCCAAACAATCAAATGGAAAAAGTATTCTACTAAGGATATACAGTATACTAAACTGGAAGGGTGTGCTCTCAAGTACAATACACCACTCATTACTCACTAGATAAGGTGGAAACAATGATGGATGTACAATATTGGAGTAACCCATCCAATAGGTATAAATCAATTTATTTGATATCCTATGCATTTTCTGGTCTTCTACCCACACACATGGGACCAACCCCTATTCTAGCTTTAATACTCATATGCATAGATATTCAAATAGGCAGTGTAATGGGTTAGTGTAGTCAAAGAAACCACTCATAAACCCAATCATATAAAATACCATAAAAATCAATATTTGATTGTGATGTCATAATTATATGATGTCACGTAAAATATGTTACGTCACACCAAATTACATCACAAATCATGTAACTAGTTCACATTACTCCATGAATGAGCTGGTGAACAGAACTCAATAAATAAAAGTTCAACATACTTTGTATTTATTACCGAAATGTTTTGGATAAAACCAAATTATATCATAAACATTACATTTAACCAAAAAATTACAAAGTGCTTTTTCCATATGGGTACTACTACTCCTAGACCTCATAGGATAGTGGTGATATGTTCAAACCACATACATAATTATACCATATGTAAATTGAACGCTATATAGGTAAATTCCCAATCATAGACCTAGCACATAGGATGTAATTCCAACATCAGCTAAATTGTCCAAACTATGATTATAATGAATTGAATTTACCCTTATATATGGCCACTGGACAAATCATTACACTATACCAACTTATCACCCACTGATCATGAGTCACCGCACTATGAGTCAGTGAGTCATCACTTAGCGACTATAATAATAAGTTGGTGTCCCATAATGCATTAGCATTAATTTAAATAATAAACACCAAACAATTATTTTTTTAAAAATCAATAAAATTCCTGAATATTGACTTTGATCACATTAAAGATCATCATAAGCAATATCCCACTTCTGTGAGAACCGGTGCACCGGTGCAAAAACCGGTGCAATTGCACATTTAAAAAGTACTTCAGGGGGGACTTAGCCAATATCAAACCAGCCTCTGATGAGAAAGTTCAAATTATTATAATAACTTTCGAAACACAATACATATAGTGTAATATATATTGTGTAAGGCACATATACCACAATATCATCTGAACTAGTAAGAGTGTCATCAGCACATCAGAACATTATTATCCTTTATTTATTAATCAAATCATGAGTGTGACATCTGAAAGTGCTAACCACTCTACTCTGGTTTGTACCGAATCTAATAGGAACATACAAAGTGACTGGATTAGATATTAGATCTGTGATAACTTCCTACTCCTAATGAGGCAATATCTAAAAAGATAAAAAGTGTCCATTTTAGACCAACAAGACTAAATGGATACCAAACCCACTAGCCTTAGAGCAAAAATCTAACATAACAAACCCTCTATAAATAAACCATAGGATAGTAGATTTGCACCTGTTTTCCAAACAATCAAATGGAAAAAGTATTCTACTAAGGATATACAGTATACTAAACTGGAAGGGTGTGCTCTCAAGTACAATACACCACTCATTACTCACTAGATAAGGTGGAAACAATGATGGATGTACAATATTGGAGTAACCCATCCAATAGGTATAAATCAATTTATTTGATATCCTATGCATTTTCTGGTCTTCTACCCACACACATGGGACCAACCCCTATTCTAGCTTTAATACTCATATGCATAGATATTCAAATAGGCAGTGTAATGGGTTAGTGTAGTCAAAGAAACCACTCATAAACCCAATCATATAAAATACCATAAAAATCAATATTTGATTGTGATGTCATAATTATATGATGTCACGTAAAATATGTTACGTCACACCAAATTACATCACAAATCATGTAACTAGTTCACATTACTCCATGAATGAGCTGGTGAACAGAACTCAATAAATAAAAGTTCAACATACTTTGTATTTATTACCGAAATGTTTTGGATAAAACCAAATTATATCATAAACATTACATTTAACCAAAAAATTACAAAGTGCTTTTTCCATATGGGTACTACTACTCCTAGACCTCATAGGATAGTGGTGATATGTTCAAACCACATACATAATTATACCATATGTAAATTGAACGCTATATAGGTAAATTCCCAATCATAGACCTAGCACATAGGATGTAATTCCAACATCAGCTAAATTGTCCAAACTATGATTATAATGAATTGAATTTACCCTTATATATGGCCACTGGACAAATCATTACACTATACCAACTTATCACCCACTGATCATGAGTCACCGCACTATGAGTCAGTGAGTCATCACTTAGCGACTATAATAATAAGTTGGTGTCCCATAATGCATTAGCATTAATTTAAATAATAAACACCAAACAATTATTTTTTTAAAAATCAATAAAATTCCTGAATATTGACTTTGATCACATTAAAGATCATCATAAGCAATATCCCACTTCTGTGAGAACCGGTGCACCGGTGCAAAAACCGGTGCAATTGCACATTTAAAAAGTACTTCAGGGGGGACTTAGCCAATATCAAACCAGCCTCTGATGAGAAAGTTCAAATTATTATAATAACTTTCGAAACACAATACATATAGTGTAATATATATTGTGTAAGGCACATATACCACAATATCATCTGAACTAGTAAGAGTGTCATCAGCACATCAGAACATTATTATCCTTTATTTATTAAAAATAACATACTAATATATTCTCAGATAGGATTTGAGCTCTATCAGTCACATAGTTTGACAGTCACAGGGCTTAAAAGTAGCAAAAAGTCCAAATATTGGGTCTTTGGGAGCCTTTTAGAGACCTCAATTTGACCTAAAAAATTAAAGCTTCAGACTTAAAATCTGTTACATACTAAGATTACACACAGAATATATATCTAATACAGTTTGAAACTTCTCAGACTTACCATTTCCAAGTTACAGGGAAAAAGATGTGAAAAATGTCTTATAAGGGTCACTCGGGTGGGTGTTTATGGTCCTGATACACACGTTAACTGTCTATTAAAGGCCTAAATGTTGGGGCACATATAAGAAAACACATAGATACATTCCCAGATGATATTTAACTTAGATGAGAGACATAGTTTGAAAGCTACAGTGCTTGAAAGTGGCAAAAAGTGCATAAATTGGGTCTCTGTGGGCACTTTTGAGACCTTAAGTCGACCCCTTTGGGTAAACCTACAGCCCTAAAATTTTCTACAGACAAGGATTACATATCAAAGTTATACCTAGCACAGTTTGAGACTCATCAGAATTATCACTTCCAAATTATAGGGCAAAATATGTGTAAAGTATAGCAAAAAATCCCTAAGTGGGGGTATTTATGGGCCTCAAACACAATTTTCTCCTCAACTTAAAGTCATGATTTTCGGCACATGTACTAAGAACATATTAATGTGTTGTCAGGTAAAATTTCAGCCAGCTGAGCATCATAGTTTGTGACCTACAGGGCTCTAAGTGGCCAAAAGTGCAATTTCTGACCTTAAGGTGGCCATAAGTTCTTTTTTACTGGGAGTTTAAGGTCACCTTAAAATAGGGATCTTCCTTTGGGCACCCTTAACATGTGTACCAAGTTTGAAAAAAAAATATTAATTTGTTTTTGAGTTATCGCGTCCACAAGGAAATTTCTACGGCGGTGGCGGCGGCGGCGGCGGCGGCGGCGCGACGGACCTGAATCCAATATATCCCCGACTTTCGTCTGGGGATATAATAATATTCCTTGTAAAATAAAGCATAGGCAATTCGCGTGGCCAACGAGAAAGTAGGGCGAGAGGTCAGAGGTTATCACGTGACGACAACTAGCAGTATATCCGGTGGCTAACAAGAACTGTCTTTTTTTCTAAGACGTTGGCCCCGGGTGTGGCAACCCGAGAACAGCAATAAGTCCCACATGGTAAGCTATTGTAGCGTAATAAAATGGCTGCGTTCATATTTCTCGTCGATTACTGCCCTATCATCAACACTAAATTGAGTCAACTAGGGAGCGTTTCCAGCAGATTTCTAAATGTATATCAGAAGATAACACTTCTACACAGAAAAAACTCACATATAAGGTTAAAAATCCGTCATAATGCACACTTTTCCTTAAAATATCTGGAGATTGTTGAAAACAAGTTTGCACAGTACACGCGCCAAACGAAAAAGATGCTATGACGTCAGGTTGTCTAGACAGGAAGGAAGTACGAGGCACCATCTGGGGAGTGCACAGTACTACGGACCGGCCAGCCGGTGGAAACACAGGACATCTTTTTCTGACGTTTGGCGGGCCGGTCTGCGCTGACCAGTTTAGCATATTGTCCATTGGATAGGATTATTAACGCAATAAAATTGGGAATTTATATTATATGAACACTGATCAGCTGCAATATATTAATAACCACATCACTGCATGCTAGATGCCTCATTTTTTTTCTTTGAAGATGCCATAACTTCAAAAACACTAGGTTAGCTTTGCCAGATAACAGAAATTTTGTTTTAAGTATACATGTATGTGGCAGGTATGGATTTAAAAAGTCTTAAATGAGGTGGGAGCAAAAACTATATATTTATTATGTTAAGATGCCCAAAGTCTCTTAAATACAGGAATTTTAAGTAAAAATGTCATTAAAAATCTTCCTTAAGCTTAATCAATGTGTCAAGTTGAACTTATGTCATTGAACAGTGTCAGTTGGGAGCTGAAAATCCTCATTTTTACTGCAAGATGGCCATAACTGTACTTGTATTGGAACTCCAAGGTGGAAAGAAAATAAGAATGTCCCTATTGTCATCTTTAATAAGTGTGCAAAATTTAACTGAGGTCAGCTGAACAATACGATAGCTGGAGATAAAAAACTCCATAATTTCACCCTAAGGTGGCCATAACTTCATTCATATTGGCACTTTAAGGTGACCATAAAATAAGAATGTCCCTTTTGTCATCCTTTATAAGTGCATAAAGTTTTAGCCGAGGTCAGTTAAACAATAAGATAGCTGGAGGCCTTTTTTTCACTGTAAAGTGACCATAACTTCATGCATATTGCTACTTTAAGGTGACCATAAAATGAGAATGTCCCTTCTGCCAACCTATATAAATGTGCCAAGTTTTATTTTACAAATTTAAACATTAATTGAGCTTAGGGCTGAAAAACCCTACATTTTAAGTTTAAGATGGCCATAACATCATTAATATTTAAATCATAAGGTAGTAAGAGTCTTCTTTTGATCTACTTTAATATCAATACACATTAGATATGGAAAACGAAAGGAGCCAGATAGCTTTATTTCAATTTTATTACTTTGGGGGGGGAGGGGCATAGCTCCAACTATATAAACAGTTTAAGGTCACCACAAAAATCAGGATAATCCTTTGGTAAATCTTAATATATAGGCCAAGTTTGGTTGAAAAAAAATGAAAAACTAAGTGAACTGGGAACTGGAAGGCTAAAACCACCTTTTTGACATTAAGGTGACCATAAGATTGCAGATACAGGGCTAAAACTTTGGCCTGTAAAAGATTATCAACAAGAGGAGAGCATAATTATCAGGGAAAGTGCTGTACAGAAGTACAGTAAATGGTAATTGAACAGCATGTTCAAAAGAAATTCTGAACCTGACAGAAGAAAAGGACAAAAAAGTTGTGCCCTGCAAATGGTATTATGAAGGAAAGAAACAAGGTAACTGTTTAAGTGTAAAGAGTAGGTTAAAACATATTGAAAGAAATACTGCAAATGCAGTATCCTCGTACGACCTTGAAGAAGGGGTCCACGGTCAAATCCAACCACACAACAAGAGGAGAGTGCCCGTGAACGGGCACTGTGTCAGCTGACTGAATGTTTTTGATTTGTGATGGTGATAATGAGAGGAAAGCATAATTATAAGGGAAAGGGCTGTACAGAAATACAGTAAATGGTAACTGAACAGCATGTTCGAAAGATATTCCGAAGCTGACAGAAGAAAAGGACAAAAAAGTTGTGCCCTGCAAATGGTATTATGAAATAAAGTAACAAGGTAATTGTTTAAGTGTAAAAAGTAGGTTAAAAATATTTAAAGAAATACTATAAATGCAATATCCTCGTTCGACCATGAAGAAGGGGTCCAAAGGTCAAATCGGACCATACCAAAAGATTCCCAGCCAAAGAATTTAGGATGGTTTACCATCCCAAACCTCTCGGACCAATAATAAGTGAGTCATAGGCACTTTTTAAGTTTGGCTATCCTTGTTTGACCTTGAAGGAGGGGGTCCAAGGTCAAATCCGACCACACAAAAAAATTCCCAGCCCATGATTTCCTGTAGCTTGTTTACCATCCCAAACTTGTAGGACCAATAATAAGCGAGTTCTAAGCAATTGTAAGTTTGGCTATCATCAATTGACCTTGAAAGAGGGGTCCCAGGTCAAATCTGACCACACCAAAAGAATCCCAGCCCATGATTTCCTATATGTTGGTTTACCATCCCAAACCTCCAAGACCAATAATACGCGAGTTATAAGCACTTTAAGTTTGGCTATCTTCGTTTGACCTGGAAGGAGGGGTCTAAGGTCAAATCCGACCACACCAAAAGATTCCCAGCCCATGATTTTCTATAGGTTGGTTTTCCATTCGAAACCTCTAGGACCAATAACAAGTGAGTTATAAGCACTTTTAAGTTTGGCTATCCTCATTTGACCTTGAAGGAGGGGTCCAAGGTGAAATCCGACCACACCAAAAAATTCCCAGCTCATGATTTTCTATAGGTTGGTTTTCATTCCAACCTCTAGGACCAATAATAAGTGAGTTATAAGCACTTTTATGTTTGGCTATCCTCATTTAACCTTGAAGGAGGGTTCCAAGGTCAAATCGGACCATATTAACAGATTCCCAGCCCATGATTTCCTACAGGTTGGATACAATGATTTACTCAACAGTGAGAACCTGAAAGAAGCTATTGCTCAGCTATGCCATGACATAGAGGTCTGCAATTTCACTATGTTATAGCTGACCAAAACGTCTGTGAATAACATATTTAACAAAATACTCTAAATGTAATAATTTTCAAGTTACAACTGATTTACTCAAGAGTGAAAACCTCAAAGTAACTATTACTCAGCTATGCAATGAGCTACATGTCTGAATTTCTGCTCTGTTATAGCTGACATAAAAGTAGGCGAATAACATATTTAAGCAAAATACTGTAAATGCAATAGTTTTCAAGTTACAACTGATTTACTCAATAGTGAGAACCTGAAAATAGCTATTGCTCCGCTATGCCATGAGCTATAGGTCTGTAATTTCACTATGTTATAGCTAACCCCAAAGTAGGTGAACAATATATTTTAACAAAATACTCCAAATGCAATATTTTTCAAGTTATAGCTGATTTACTCAACAGTCAGTGCCTGAGAATAGCTATTGCTCAGTTGTGCCATGAGCTACAGGTCTGTAATTTCACTATGTTATAGCTGACCCAAAAGTAGCTGAATAACATATTTGCACAAATTTCTGTAAAGGCAATAGTTTTCCAATTACAACTGATTTACTCAACAGTGAGAACTTCAAAGTAGCTATTACTCAGCTATGCAATGAGCCACATGTCTGGAACTTCACTATGTTATAGCTGACCCCAAAATAGGTGAATAACATATTGAAACAAAATACTCTAAATGCAATAATTTCCAAGTTATAAGCGATTTACTCAACAGTGATAACCTAAAAGTAGCTATTACTCAGCTATGCCATGAGCTACAGGTCTGAAATTTTACTATATTATAGCTGACCCAAAAGTAGGTGAACAACATATTTAAGCAAAATACTGTAAATGCAATAGTTTTCAAGTTACAACTGATTTACTCAATAGTGATGACCTAAAAGTAGCTATTACTCAGCTATGCCATGAGCTACAGGTCTGAAATTTTACTATGTTATAGCTGACCCAAAAGTAGCTGAATAACATATTTATACGAAATTCTCTAAATGCAATAGTTTTCCAATTACAACTGATTTACTCAATAGTGAGAACCTCAAAGTAGTTATTACTCAGCTATGCAATGAGCTACAGGTCTGAAATTTTACTATGTTATAGCTGACCCAAAAGTAGCTGAATAACATATTTATACGAAATTCTCTAAATGCAATAGTTTTCCAATTACAACTGATTTACTCAATAGTGAGAACTTCAAAGTAGCTATTACTCAGCTATGCAATGAGCCACAGATCTGAAACTTCACTATGTTATAGCTGATCCCAAAATAGGTGAATAACATATGCAACAAAATACTCTAAATGCAATAGTTTCCAAGTTATAAGCGATTTACTCAACAGTGATAACCTAAAAGTAGCTATTACTCAGCTATGCCATGAGCTACAGGTCTGAAATTTTACTATGTTATAGCTGACCCAAAAGTAGCTGAATAACAAATTTATACGAAATTCTCTAAATGCAATAGTTTTGAAGTTATAAGCGATTTACTCAACAGTGATAACCTAAAAGTAGCTATTACTCAGCTATGCCATGAGCTACAGGTCTGAAATTTTACTATGTTATAGCTGACCCAAAAGTAGCTGAATAACATATTTATACGAAATTCTCTAAATGCAATAGTTTTTAAGTTACAAGTGATTCTACTCATGATGGAAGTTACTGAAAAGCCCAAAAGTAGCTATTACTCACTTAGCTATTGAGACAGGCACCCAACTTACTCACCATATTGTAGCTATGAAAAAAGTAGCTGAATAACATATTTTAACAAAATGCTGTAGATGCAACAATTTTCAAGTTATAAATGATTTTGTGCATGATTTCATGAATTTTAATGCATTAAAATTATTAAAAAAATTTATTAAAAAAAAAGTAAGACAGATCCAGGTCCCATACTCACACAAGAGAATCTACCTCTAGCCTAGTACATATATGCAAGATATGAGAGAAATCCCTGCAATAGTCACTGAGAAAATTGTGATTAAGTGTTGAAATTTTCACACTTTTGGTGGGGGTACCCCCCTTGTAATGTCTCTAGCAAACAGACGAACAGGCAGATTTGCATGCCTTGAACAAGTTTTCATCCTCGATAGATAAGGTATCTTTTAAAAAAACAGCACGTCTCTAGGCCTTGTAGTTTTGGAGGAGAAGTTGTTCACGCGGACGCGTACGCCCACGCCGCAGAGTGACGACATAATGTCAGCTGACTGACAAGTCAGCTGACATAAAAATATTCCCAGCCAATGACTTCCTATAGGTTGGTTTCCTTCCCAAACCTCTAGGACCAATAATAAGCGAGTTATAAGCACTTTTAAGTTTGGCTGTCCTTATTTGACCTTGAAGGAGGGGTCCAAAGGTCAAATCTAACCACACCAAAAGATTCCCAGCCCATGATTTCCTATAGGATGGTTTACCATCCCAAACCTCTGGAACCAATAATAAGCGATTTATAGGCACTTTTAAGTTTTGCTATCCTCGTTTGACCTTGAAGAAGAGGTCCAAGGTAAAATCGGACCACATCAACAGATTCCCAGCCCATGATTTCCTATATGTCTGTTTACCATCCCAAACCTCTAGGACCAATAATAAGTGAGTTATAAGCACTTTTAAGTTTGGCTATCCTCATTTGACCTTGAAGGAGGGGTCAAAGGTCAAATCTGACAACACCAAAAGATTCCCAGCCCATGATTTCCTACAGGTTGGTTTACCATCCCAAACCTCTAGGACCAATAATAAGGGAGATATAAGCACTTTTCATGACTGACAAAGAAACACCTGTGGCGGCCATCTTGTTTTTCAAAATGAGGCCAAAAATATTCCCAGTCAAGATTTTATAATGAGGAACATATCCTGCGAATTTGAGATCTCTACCTATAATACCCTTTCCTCTAGAGGGCCAACAAAAATCCTTGTTTAAAGTCGAATAAACGTCCCTGGCGGCCATCTTGCTTTTCAAAAATATTTCCAGGCAACATTTTATGGTTATTAATATATTCTGCAAACTTGAGAAGGCTAGTTATAATATTTTTTTCATTAGAGTGGTAATGGTGAAATCTCTCTACACACTGCGGCTATCCAGTGGATACAATGATTTACTCAATAGTGAGAACCTGAAAGTAGCTATTGCTCAGCAATAGCATGACATAGAGGTCTGCAATTTCACTAGGATATAACTGACCAAAAATTATCTGAATAACATATTTAAACAAAATACTCTAAATGTAATAGGTTTCAAGTTACAACTGAATTACTCGAGAGTGATAACCTCAAAGTAGCTATTACTCAGCTATGCCATGAGCTACATGTCTGAATTTTTACTATATTATAGCTGACCCAAAAGTAGGTGAACAACATATTTAAGCAAAATACTGTAAATGCAATAGTTTTCAAGTTACAACTGATTTACTCAATAGTGAGAACCTGAAAATAGCTATTGCTCAGCTATGCCATGAGCTATAGGTCTGTAATTTCACTATGTTATAGCTGACCCAAAAGTAGGTGAAGAACATATTTTAACAAAATACTCCAAATGCAATATTTTTCAAGTTACAATTGATTTACTCAACAGTCAGTACCTGAAAATAGCTATTGCTCAGTTGTGCCATGAGCTACAGGTCTGTAATTTCACTATGTTATAGCTGACCCAAAAGAAGCTGAATAACATATTTACACAAATTTCTGTAAATGCAATAGTTTTCAAGTTATAAATGATTTACTCAACAGTGATAACCTCAAAATAGCTATTACTCAGCTATGCCATGAGCTACAGGTCTGAAATTTTACTATGTTATAGCTGACCCCAAAATAGGTGAATAACATATGAAACAAAATACTGTAAATGCAATAGTCTTCAAGTTATAAGTGATTTACTCAACAGTGATAACCTAAAAGTAGCTATTACTCAGCTATGCCATGAGCTACAGGTCTGAAATTTTACTATGTTATAGCTAACCCCAAAATAGGTGAATAACATATTGAAACAAAATACTCTAAATGCAATAGTTTTCAAGTTATAAGTGATTTACTCAACAGTGATAACTAAAAGTAGCTATTACTCAGCTATGCCATGAGCTATATGTCTGCAATTTCACTATGTTATAGCTGACCCAAAAGTAGGTGAACAACATATTTTAACAAAATACTCCAAATGCAATATTTTTCAAGTTACAACTGATTTACTCAACATATAGTACCTGAAAATAGCTATTGCTCAGTTGTGCCATGAGCTACCGGTCTGAAATTTTACTATGTTATAGCTAACCCCAAAATAGGTGAATAACATATTGAAACAAAATACTCTAAATGCAATAGTTTTCAAGTTATAAGTGATTTACTCAACAGTGATAACCTAAAAGTAGCTATTACTCAGCTATGCCATGAGCTACAGGTCTGAAATTTTACTATGTTATAGCTGACCCCAAAATAGGTGAATAACATATGAAACAAGCATTCTGACGCATGCATTTATCTCCCGCCGTATAAATTAGATGTCCTAAAGATAGTGGAATATAAATTTTCCTGCGAGATGGAGGCACATGTAGAAGTGACAAGTTTAATGTTTGATTGCAATACTTTTAAAGACAAAAGGCATTTACTCATTTTAGTAGCTATTACTTTGCCATCCAAAGAGCTACAGTTCTGCCACTTCATTATGCAGATCAACTCAAAGTAGGGAAGCACGTCTTTAGAAGAAATAGCCTATCTGTACTACTTTTAGAGATACAAAACATTTACTTATTTTAGTGGCTATTACTCTGCCATCTAAAGAGCTACAGTTCAGCAACTTCACTATGTGGTAGATCACCCAAAAGTAAGTGAATGACTTATTTAGAAGAAATTGCCCACCTGTAATACTTTTAGAGACTAGACCAAGGATGCATCTGTGGCCAGATGCAAAATGTATCCACAGGCAAAGGCAAAAGTAGCTATTACTCAGCTATGGCACGAGCTAGAGGTCTGAAATTTTAGTATGTTATAGCTGACCCAAAAGTAGGTGAATAACATATTTGCACAAAATTCTCTAAATGCAATAGTTTTCAAGTTACAAGTGATTTTACTCATGATGGAAGTTAGTGAAAAGCCCAAAAGTAGCTATTACTCACTTAGCTATTCAGATAGACACCCAAGTTACTCACCATGTTGTTGCTATGGAAAAAGGTGAATGACATATTTTAACAAAATGCTCTAAATGTAATACTTTTCAAGTTATAAATGATTTAGTGTTGAGTAAGAACTTCAAAGTAGCTATTACTCCGCTATGCAATGAGCCACAGGTCTGGAATTTTACTATGTTATAGCTACCTCAAAATAGGTGAATAACATACTGAAACTAAATAATGTAAATGCAAAAGTTTTCAAGTTATAAGTGATTTACCCAACAGTGATAACCTAAAAGTAGTTATTATTCAGCTATGCCATGAGCTACAGGTCTGAAATTTTACTATGTTATAGCTGACCCAAAAGTAGCTGCATAACATATTTGCACAAAGTGCTCTAAATGCAGTACTTTTCAAGTTATAATTGATTTAGTGCATGATTTAATTAATTTTAATGTATTAAAATTTATTTTAAAAATTCATAAAAAAAATTAAGCATGTGAAACTTCTCCAAAATGTAGGTGAATGAGTTATTTGAGAAATACTGGCTATCCGCAATACTTTTAGTGATAATAGGCATTTACTTATTTTGAGTAGGTGAGTAATTAGCTACAGGTCTGAAACTTCACCAAGTGAAAGCTGTCCCAAAAGTAGGTGAATGACTTATTTGAGAAAAATTGGCTATCTGCAATACTTTTAGAGATAATTAGCATTTACTCATTTTGAGTAGGTGAGTAATTACCTACGGGTCTGGAACTTCACCATGTGAAGGCTATCCGCAATACTTCTAGGGATAATTAGCATTTACTCATTTTGAGTAGGTGACTAATTAGCTACGGGTCTGAAACTTCACCAAGGGATGGCTCTCCCAAAAGTAGATGAATGAGTTGAGAAAAATTGGCTATCTGCAATACTTTTAGAGATAATTAGCATTTACTCATTTTGAGCAGGTGAGTAATTAGCTATGGGGCTGAAACTTCACCATGTGAAAGCTCTCCCAAAAGTAGGTGAATGAGTTATTTGAGAAAAATTGGCTATCTGCAATACTTTTAGAGATAATTAGCATTTACTCATTTTGAGCAGGTGAGTAATTAGCTATGGGTCTGAAACTCCACCAAGTGAAAGCTCTCCCAAAAGTAGGTGAACGAGTTATTTGACAAAAAATGGCTATCTGCAATCCTTTTAGAGATAATTAGCATTTACTCATTTTGAGTAGGTGAGTAATTAGCTACAGGTCTGAAACTTCACCAAGTGAAAGCTCTCCCAAAAGTAGGTGAATGAGTTATATGAGAAAAATTGGCTATCCGCAATACTTTTAGAGATAATTAGCATTTACTCATTTTCAGTAGGTGAACAATTAGCTACGGGTCTGAAACTTCACCAAGTGAAAGCTCTCCCAATAGTAGGTGAATGAGTTATTTGAGAAAAATTGGCTATCTGCAATACTTTTAGAGATAATTAGCATTTACTCATTTTGAGTAGGTGAGTAATTAGCTATGGGTCTGAAATTTCACCATGTGAAAGCTCTCCCAAAAGTAGGTGAATGAGTTATTTGACAAAAAATGGCTATCTGCAATCCTTTTAGAGATAATTAGCATTTACTCATTTTGAGTAGGTGAGTAATTAGCTATGGGTCTGAAATTTCACCATGTGAAAGCTCTCCCAAAAGTAGGTGAATGAGTTATTTGACAAAAAATGGCTATCTGCAATCCTTTTAGAGATAATTAGCATTTACTCATTTTGAGTAGGTGAGTAATTAGCTACAGGTCTGAAACTTCACCAAGTGAAAGCTCTCCCAAAAGTAGGTGAATGAGTTATATGAGAAAAATTGGCTATCCGCAATACTTTTAGAGATAATTAGCATTTACTCATTTTCAGTAGGTGAACAATTAGCTACGGGTCTGAAACTTCACCAAGTGAAAGCTCTCCCAATAGTAGGTGAATGAGTTATTTGAGAAAAATTGGCTATCTGCAATACTTTTAGAGATAATTAGCATTTACTCATTTTGAGTAGGTGAGTAATTAGCTATGGGTCTGAAATTTCACCATGTGAAAGCTCTCCCAAAAGTAGGTGAATGAGTTATCTGAGAAGATTGGCTATCTGCAATACTTTTAGAGATAATTCGTATTTACTCATTTTGAGTAGGTGAGTAATTAGCTACGGATCTGAAACTTGACCATGTGAAAGCTCTTCCAAAAGTATGTGAAGGAGTTATTTGAGAAAAATTGGCTACCTGCAATACTTTTAGAGATAATTAGCATTTACTCATTTTCAGCAGGTGAATAATTAGCTACAGGTCTGAAACTTTACCAACTGAAAGCTCTCCCAAAAGTAGATGAACGAGTTATTTGAGAAAAGTTGTCTATCTGCAATAATTTTAGAGATAATTAGCATTTACTCATTTTGAGTAGGTGAGTAATTAGCTACGGATCTGAAACTTCACCATGTGAAAGCTCTTCCAAAAGTACCTGAGGAGTTATTTGAGAAAAATTGGCTACCTGCAATACTTTTAGAGATAATTAGCATTTACTCATTTTCAGCAGGTGAATAATTAGCTATGGGTCTGAAACTTCACGAAGTGAAAGCTCTCTCAAAAGTAGGTGAATGAGTTATTTGAGAAAAATTGGCTATCTGCAATACTTTTAGAGATAATTAGCATTTACTCATTTTGAGTAGGTGAATAATTAGCTACAGGTCTGAAACTTCACCAAGTGAAAGCTCTCTCAAAAGTAGGTGAATGAGTTATTTGAGAAAAATTGGCTATCTGCAATACTTTTAGAGATGATTCGCATTTACTCATTTTGAGCAGGTGAGTAATTAGCTACGGGTCTGAAACTTCACCAAGTGAAAGCTCTTCCAAAAGTAGGTGAATGAGTTATTTGAGAAAAATTGGCTATCTGCAATACTTTTAGAGATAATTTGCATTTATTCATTTTGAGTAGGTGAATAATTAGCTACAGGTCTGAAACTTCACCAAGTGAAAGCTCTCTCAAAAGTAGGTGAATGAGTTATTTGAGAAAAATTGGCTATCTGCAATACTTTTAGAGATAATTCGCATTTACTCATTTTGAGTAGGTGAGTAATTAGCTACGGGTCTGAAACTTGACCAAGTGAAAGCTCTCCCAAAAGTAGGTGAATGAGTTATTTGAGAAAAATTGACTATCTGCAATACTTTTAGAGATAATTAGCATTTACTCATTTTGAGTAATTAGCTACGGGTCTGAAACTTGACCATGTGAAAGCTCTTCCAAAAGTAGGTGAATGAGTTGAGAAAAATTGGCTATCTGCAATACTTTTAGAGATAATTCGCATTTACTAATTTTGAGTAGGTGAGTAATTAGCTAAGGGTCTGAAACTTCACCAAGTGAAAGCTCTCAATTAGCTACAAATGAGAAAATAGCTATTACTCACTTATGGCATGCAATAGAACCCCAAACTATGTACCATCTTATAGCTAAGGACCATTTAGCTGAACAACATATTTTAGGCAAACACTCTAACTGCAATAGTTTTGGAGTTACAATGGCTTTACTCAACAGTCAGAATTTCAAAGTAGCTATTACTCAGCTATCAAAGATTCAACAGGTCTGAAACTTTACTGTGTGATAGCTTACCAAAAAGTAGATGGACAACATATTTGAAAAGATTTCCCTAACTTTAATACTTTTGAAGATATTTGACATTTACTTCTTCTGTTATTTAGCTACAAATGAGAAAATAGCTATTACTCACTTATGGCACGCAATAGAACCCCAAACTATGTACCATCTTATAGCTAAGGAGAAAGTAGCTGAACAACATATTTTAGGAAAACACTCTAACTGCAATAGTTTTGGAGATACAATGGCTTTACTCAACAGTCGGAATTTGAAAGTAGCTATGACTCAGCTATCAAAGGTTCAACAGGTCTGAAACTTTACTATGTAATAGCTTACCAAAAAGTAGATGGACAACATATTTGAAAAGATTTCCCTAACTTTAATACTTTTGAAGATATTTGACATTTACTTCTTTTGTTATTTAGCTACAAATGAGAAAATAGCTATTACTCACTTATGGCATGCAATAGAACCCCAAACTATGTACCATCTTATAGCTAAGGACAAAGTAGCTGAACAACATATTTTAGGAAAACACTCTAACTGCAATAGTTTTGGAGTTACAATGGCTTTACTCAACCGTCGGAATTTGAAAGTAGCTATTACTCAGCTATCAAAGGTTCAACAGGTCTGAAACTTTACTATGTGATAGCTTACCAAAAAGTAGATGGACAACATATTTGAAAAGATTTCACTAACTTTAATACTTCTGAAGATATTTGACATTTACTTCTTTTGTTATTTAGCTACAAATGAGAAAATAGCTATTACTCACTTATGGCATGCAATAGAACCCCAAACTATGTACCATCTTATAGCTAAGGACAAAGTAGCTGAACAACATATTTTAGGAAAACACTGTAACTGCAATAGTTTTGGAGATACAATGGCTTTACTCAACAGTTGGAATTTGAAAGTAGCTATTACTCAGCTATCCATGGTGCAACAGGTCTGAAACTTAACTATGTGATAGCTTACCCAAAAGTAGATGAATAACATATTTGAAAAGATTTCTGTAACTCTAATACTTTTGAAGATATTTGGCATTTACTTCTTTTGTTATTTAGCTACAAATGAGAAAATAGCTATTACTCACTTATGGCATGCAATAGAACCCCAAACTATGTACCATCTTATAGCTAAGGACAAAGTAGCTGAACAACATATTTTAGGAAAACACTCTAACTGCAATAGTTTTGGAGATACAATGGCTTTACTCAACAGTCGGAATTTGAAAGTAGCTATTACTCAGCTATCCACGGTGCAACAGGTCTGAAACTTTATTATGTGATAGCTTACCCAAAAGTAGATGAATAACATATTTGAAAAGATTTCTGTAACTGTAATACTTTTGAAGATACTTGGCATTTACTTCTTTTGTTATTTAGCTACAAATGAGAAAATAGCTATTACTCACTTATGGCATGCAATAGAACCCCAAACTATGTACCATCTTATAGCTAAGGACAAAGTAGCTGAACAACATATTTTAGGAAAACACTCTAACTGCAATAGTTTTGGAGATACAATGGCTTTACTCAACAGTCGGAATTTGAAAGTAGCTATTACTCAGCTATCCACGGTGCAACAGGTCTGAAACTTTATTATGTGATAGCTTACCCAAAAGTAGATGAATAACATATTTGAAAAGATTTCTGTAACTGTAATACTTTTGAAGATACTTGGCATTTACTTCTTTTGTTATTTAGCTACAAATGAGAAAATAGCTATTACTCACTTATGGCATGCAATAGAACCCCAAACTATGTACCATCTTATAGCTAAGGACAAAGTAGCTGAACAACATATTTTAGGAAAACACTCTAACTGCAATAGTTTTGGAGTTACAATGGCTTTACTCAACAGTCAGAATTTCAAAGTAGCTATTACTCAGCTATCCAAGGTGCAACAGGTCTGAAACTTTACTATGTGATAGCTTACCAAAAAGTAGCTGAACAACATATTTGAAGAAAAAGTTGTAACTGCAATAGTTTTTGAGTTATGAGCCCTTTACTCCAAGTAGCTAAGATAGCTATTACTCAGTTATCTTTAGGCCTAAGTCCATAAAACCAAAAAAATTTTCGAGGGCGTGAAAATTCATTGGGACAATTAATTTACAAAAAATCTGTAGCTGTAGTAGTTTTGGAGGAATCTGCGTGACTAACTAACGCACGCACACACGCACGCACAGGCATCATTTCATAATCTCCCTCCCGGGCTAAAGCCCGGCGGGAGATAACAAAATACTCTAAATGCAATAGTTTTCAAGTTATAAATGATTTACTCAACAGTGATAACCTAAAAGTAGCTATTACTCAGCTATGCCATGAGCTACATGTCTGAAATTTTACGATGTTATAGCTGACCCAAAAGTAGGTGAACAACATATTTAAACAAAATACTGTAAATGCAACATTTTTCAAGTTACAATTGATTTACTCAACAGTCAGTACCTGAAAATAGCTATTGCTCAGTTGTGCCATGAGCTACAGGTCTGTAATTTCACTATGTTATAGCTGACCCAAAAGTAGCTGAATAACGTATTTACACAAATGTCTGTAAATGCAATAGTTTTTAAGTTATAAATGATTTTCTCAACAGTGATAACCTAAAAGTAGCTATTACTCAGCTATGCCATGAGCTACCGGTCTGAAATTCTACTATGTTATAGCTGACCACAAAATAGGTGAATAACATATTGAAACAAAATACTCTAAATGCAATTGTTTTCAAGCTATAAGTGATGTACTCAACAGTGATAACCTCAAAGTAGCTATTACTCAGCTATGCCATGAGCTACAGGTCTGTAATTTCACTATGTTATAGCTGACCCAAAAGTAGGTGAAGAACATATTTTAACAAAATACTCCAAATGCAATATTTTTCCAAGTTACAACTGATTTACTCAACATACAGTTATTGAAAATAGCTATTGCTCAGTTGTGCCATGAGCTACAGGTCTGTAATTTCACTATGTTATAGCTGACCCAAAAGTAGCTGAATAACGTATTTACACAAATGTCTGTAAATGCAATTGTTTTCAAGTTATAAGTGATTTACTCAACAGTGATAACCTCAAAGTAGCTATTACTCAGCTCTGCCATGAGCTACAGATCTGAAACTTTACTATGTTATAGCTGACCCCAAAATAGGTGAATAACATATTGAAACAAAATACTCCAAAATGCAATAGTTTTTAAGTTATAAGTGATTTACTCAACAGTGATAACCTAAAAGTAGCTATTACTCAGCTATGCCATGAGCTACAGGTCTGAAATTTTACTATGTTATAGCTGACCCAAAAGTAGCTGAATAACATATTTATACGAAATTCTCTAAATGCAATAGTTTTCAAGTTACAAGTCATTTTACTCAAGATGGTAGTTTCCGAAAAGCCCAAAAGTAGCGATTACTCACTTAGCTATTGAGACAGACACCCAAGTTACTCACCATGTTGTAGCTATGAAAAAAGTAGTTGAATAACATATTTCAACAAAATGCTCTAAATGCAACACTTTTCAAGTTATAAGTGATTTAGTGCATGATTTCATGAATTTTAATGCATTAAAAATTATTAAAAAAATTTATTTAAAAAAAACTAAGACAGATCCAGGTCTCATACTAACACAAGAGAATCTACCTCTGGCCTAGTACATATATGCAAGATATGAGAGAAATCCCTACAATAGTCACTGAGAAAATTGTGATAAAGTTTTGAAATTTTCACACTTTTGGTGGGGGTACCTCCCTTGTAATGTCTCTAGCAAACAGACGAACATACAGATTTGCATGCCTTGAACAATTTTTCATCCTCGATAGATAACGTATCTTTTAAAAAAAACAGCATGTCTCTAGGCCTTGTAGTTTTGGAGAAGAAGTTGTTCACGCGGACGCGTACGTGTACTCGGACGCGTACACCGCAGAGTGACGACATAAAAAGTAATTAAATAAGTTATTCCAAGAAAACACCGAAATCCTGACCGTTTTTGAGATACAGACCAAGGACCCATTTTAACGCCTCCCATTCAGGCATCTATGGTCCGATTGATCAGAAAATCCTTTCTGACCTGCGGATTTACGTGTAGAATGTACTTGATAAATTTTATAGCACAGGTGTCTTTTTTCCCGAAAAGCGATGATGAAGTGTTTTTGAAAAATGCTAAAGCTTAAACATTTTTCCCGCCTCTATAGTTTTAAAGAAAGATAAGAAGGAAAGAAAAATTTTAAAGTCCAAGAAGTTATTGAAGGGAGACCATAATCCGCCGCCGGCGATCAGTTGAACATATGTGAAAACAAATAAGCGCCCCTCACACGCCACTAAATTACATAATCTATCAATTATTAACGTTTTTTTAAACAGCTCTGAGGAACAGGTGAACAAACAAATCTGCATGCCTCGAACAATTTTTCCTCCTTGAACAAAAAAACAGACAAAATATGCATCTTTTAGGCATTTATTTCTCTTCAAATAGTTATACATAGTTTAACACCATAGTTTCCCCAATGACATTCCATCCAAAAACTCATACTCAACATTACAGAGACATTAGTCACAAATACTTCATTCTGTTGTGAAATTTTACTGAAAAATACTTCAAAGGATACATTCAATTTTATTTTAACAGCAAAAGTTTATTTGTGAACAGTGTCTCATGCCAAAAAAAAAAACTTTCTCAAATATCTCAATTTACATTTAAAATTCATACTATTCATATTTAATATTTAATTATATTTTAAGAACAGCAACATTTTCAATGAAACTAAGGATGAAGCAAAGGTAAATATTACATAATGTGTCAATTGTTAACAATGGTTTTTTTATTAGCCTACTAATATAATCAATGATAGAGGAAATTAACTCATGCATAACTTTCACTGAATTCACTCATAAAGAATATTCACATAAAACTAGTCTACTTGCATTGGTTTCTAGTTTATGGACACTAACTCTCAAAACAATGTAGTGTATGTTTCTATTTGGGTTTAAACACCGTAATGATCTGATCATGAATAGCAGGAAACCAGTTGGCACTGATGGTTACTTTATAAAATTCTACAGTGATATCCCAGTCATCAACAAGTGATGGCTCACTTTATTAATTTTTAAATTTTGGATAAAATGCAAAGAACTGATCCATGTTAAAGGGTGGATCAAAGGTAAGCCAAAAGTTGAGCCCAAAATCAGGTCAACTTCTCAGTGAACACCAACCTTAGTTCTATTTAAAATTTTGAATTATGGTAAGTTTTTTGTGAATATTGCCCAAGCGTTGTATCAAGAAATGTCATCATTACAAATTGTACGATGCCTTGAGGTGAACGTTAAAACACGTCTACAGAACCGAGTGTCACGTTATTGAAAGCTTAGTCTAATTAACTTAATTGTTGTTTTTTTCTGGCTCTTTTAACAACTGCTGACATACTGGGAAAGTTTTCCAAATTTTCCACATGAAGTCACCAGCTGGATTCAAACCCAAAACCATACAGACCAGTGTTAAATGGTGATCTCATAAAATGACAAAACTTGTCAACCACCAGCCCACAGGCTGTTAACAATTTCTCTTCAAATATGACATCTATCACAGACTGATACACTTACAACTTTGAAATCACCATTTTTGTTTTTGTCTGTAGGTGTAACTAAACTCTTTTTAAAAAGACTTTTAATATGCCAACAGGATGTTTTTACACCAATCTTACAACTTTTCAATTTAACTACTGTAAGACAGACATTATTTCCTAAAATTAACTACGAGTTGGAGCTCCCAAATGTGTACTGAAAACAGGTACAGTAGAACCTCGATTATCCGAACCCCATGGGAGACATACATTCCGGCCGGATAATCGAGGGGTTCGGATAGATGAAGGAAACCGAAATTCACGGTCTATGGGTTACAGAGTGGGCGATAATTGAAGAATTGTCGTTTTTATGCAATAAATATATACGTTGGTGGTCATTGATAAAATAATTCAATATATTTGTGTCATATAATATAAGTGACCCTTCAATTGTCGCTTATTTGCTCCATATCTATGGATATTACATGTATTATTATTTAAATATTACGCAGATTTGAAATGATTGCGTTCAGTTGGTACAGGAATGTGGACGTTTTAATTTTAGATAAACATCGTTATGCATTTTGTCATTTGGAAAACTCCGGGAGATTTATTTATTGTAAAACACAAAGCGAACACACCTTCAGTGATAGGTGTGTTTGGTTGGTAATGCATTGAGGACGTCTCTTCTTTTGATACACGTTGTCAGTCTGTGAACCTACTCCGGGAGATTATAAATTTGCGAAACGCAATCGAACACACTTTCATTGATTAGCGCATTATCAAAGAAGTTGTGTAGCAGGGTTGTGTAATTGAATTAATCCCTCCCCTATTTTAACAATGGTGATAAAGATGAAAGAAGTTAGGCGTCTCTGTGAATGGTACGTTTTACAAAGCACTACAATTCATCGTTTACGAGACTGTGTAAAATCTTGTATTATCGCTCACGCTTGACCGTGCATTATATGTAGGGAGACATCATTTCGGTTCGGTTAATCCGGAGATTCGGATAATAGAAGGTCGGATAATCGAGGTTCTACTGTATTAAATTTAACCGAAATATGGACAAACGTTGATTCCTATGTTTTACATTCAATTCTTTTTTCAGAAAATGGGATGTGTATCTCTCACAATTAGGGTCAGCAAATTTAAAACGATACCAAATTATGTGGATAAAACATTACGAAATGTACCTAATTGTATAAACCCACCAAAATAACTTTACTAGTGCTCAATGTTTTAACATTTCAGGAAAACCTTTAGTTTAAAACTTGCCCCTCTTATTACAATTATAAGAATAATACATGTAACTGTAAAGGACTCTGTATAAACACAAAAGTTTCTCAGTTTTACTGTAAAACTTTTGTGACTATGAAGATAAATATTCTTTACCTTAACTCAAACTCAACTGTGTATTCATCCGCTTAATAGAATCAATTACGATTCAAATTTATAATTTTTGTGACATTTTTAACCTGCTATCTAAAAAAAAAAACTAGACTTCGTTTTCTTGTTTAATTTTGATGGTGTAAAATAACAAGGGTTATATCAGATATGTCCAAACATTTAACATATAACTAGATTGGGCCAACTCGGCGCCAACATATCCCCAGACAGGTCATCACTCACGCCACAGGTTTTGATCGGGAATTTTTTAAAACATAATTACCCATTATTATATGAACTTCAGCACATCAATCTACTCTGTTTATATCTTCCAAGGAAGATGGTGTATCCCCAGACGCCGAATACATAACTCAAATTATATTTTCAATCTTCCTGCAATGATAACTCTAAACCTATTTTCAAAGTATTTAAATGATTGATGATTGAATGTCCATTCTAAAATAATAATCCCAAAAGAGCATATCTGTTTCTATATTTGTTGACAAATAAAATATTATTTTTAACTCAACTCATCATACTTTTCAATCTTCCTTCAAAGTATTTAAATGATTGATGATTCAATGTCCATTCTAAAATTCATAATCCCAAAAGCGCATATCTGTTTCTATATTTGTTCACAAATAAAATATTATTTAAAAAAAAATTATTTATATTATTATTTTATTATATTATTTTTAGAATTTGCAAATTGTTTTCAGTTATTCATTTCCTCTATACCTATATATGTGGTCCATATATATGCAACCTAAATATGTGACACAATCTCAGTTCTGACTCCCCTTTGTGTTATATGTAATGAAGCCCACCACCTCCCACCCCCACCCCTCTCCCCTTCTCCACACCTCTCTCACTATTACACAAGATCTGCAACCCCATTGAGTTCTTTGTTTCTCATCTGATATCATTAAATACCTTTGTTTATTTAGTGTCACTCAATATAGCTGGAGGTCCCAGAGGTGGGTGGGGGGAATCCGGGTGGGGGATGCATAAATGGTAAACAAACAATCTATATAAAAGGGGTACTCAAATACAAAAAGAATTGAGAATTTTAAGTATGTGATTATCAACTGAAATGAGTTCATAACTGTAGGAGCTGTGTCAAAATTAACTGAGGCAAGTTGAATAAAACTGGGCTAGTTGAGGGTTAAAAATCCCCTACTTTTACTACATAAGGATATAATTTCATTAATATTGGGACTTAAAGCTCACTTAAAGTGTCCATTTTGTCTACTTGAATATGTTTAACCAGTTTCATTTTAAAAAGTTAAAAACTCAGCAAGCAGAGGTATAACACACAAAAATAAGTTCTTAAAAGACTAAGATAGCCATAACATTATTAATATTCAAAATTTAAATAGACAGGCATTTCCTTTTAAAAATTCAAAGATTTCAGCTCTATAACCCACATAGTTTGACAGTTACTGGGCTTTAAAGTGGCATAATGTCCATAAATTGGGTTTCTGTGGGCATTTTACAATTGTTAAAGAGACCTTAGCAATTAAACAACAGATCTGAAACTTTTTGGGGGACATACATAACAAACAAAAATTATATATAATACAGTTTAAGACTTGTCACACTAAGCATTTCCAAATAACAGGGCAAAATACGGAAAAAATGTCCAAAAAGGCACTTGGGCGAGTGTCTATGGCCCTCATACACAGGTTAAATGTCTACTAAAAACCTTGATTTTCGCCATATGTAAAAAGGACATAATAATGCATTCCCAGATGGGATTTCAGCTCCATCAATCACATAGTTTAACAGTCACAGGGCTTAAAGGTGGTTAAAAAGTCCAAATATTGGGTCTCTGTGGGCCTTTTAGAGATCTCGATGTGGCTTTCAAATTAAAGCTTCAGACTTGAAATTTGTTACATACTAAGATTACACATAGAATATGTATCTAATAAAGTTTGAAACTTCTCAGACTTACCATTTCCAAGTTACAGAGCAAAATATGTGAAAAATGTCTTAAAAGGGTCACTCAGGTGGGTGTTTAAGGTCCTCATACACAGGTTAAATGTCTACTTGAAGCCTTGATTTTTGGCACATGTAAAAAGAACATAATAATGTATTCCCAGATGAGATTTCAGCTCTATCAGTCACATAGTTTAACAGTCACAGGCCTTAAAATTGGCAAAAAGTCCAAATACTGGGTCTTTATGGGGCCTTCTAGAGACCTAAATGTGGCCTTCAAATTAAAGCCTCAGACTTAAAATTTGTCACATACTAAGATTACACATAGAATATGCATCTAATACAGTTTGAAACTTCTTAGACTTACCATTTCCAAGTTACAGGGCAAAATATGTGAAAAATGTCTAAAAATGGTCACTCGGGTGGGGATTTATGGTCCTCATACACAGGTTAAATGTCTTCTTAAAGCCTTAATTTTTGGCACATATATAAATAACATACTAATATCTTCCCAGATAGGATTTGAGCTCTATCAGTCACATAGTTTGACAGTCACAGGGCTTAAAAGTAGCAAAAAGTCCAAATATTGGGTCTTTGGGAGCCTTTTAGAGACCTCAATTTGACCTTCAAAATTAAAGCTTCAGACTTAAAATCTGTTACATACTAAGATTACACACAGAATATATATCTAATACAGTTTGAAACTTCTCAGACTTACCATTTCCAAGTTACAGGGAAAAAGATGTGAAAAATGTCTTATAAGGGTCACTCGGGTGGGTGTTTATGGTCCTGATACACAGGTTAACTGTCTATTAAAGGCCTAAATGTTGGGGCACATATAAGAAAACACATAGATATATTCCCAGATGATATTTAACTTAGATGAGAGACATAGTTTGAAAGCTACAGTGCTTGAAAGTGGCAAAAAGTGCATAAATTGGGTCTCTGTGGGCACTTTTGAGACCTTAAGTCGACCCCTTTGGGTAAACCTACAGCCCTAAAATTTTCTACAGACAAGGATTACATATCAAAGTTATACCTAGCGCAGTTTGAGACTCATCAGAATTACCACTTCCAAATTATAGGGCAAAATATGTGAAAAGTATAGCAAAAAATCCCCAAGTGGGGGTATTTATGGGCCTCAAACACAATTTTCTCCTCAACTTAAAGTCGTGATTTTCGGCACATGTACTAAGAACATATTAATGTGTTGTCAGGTAAAATTTCAGCCAGCTGAGCATCATAGTTTGTGACCTACAGGGCTCTAAGTGGCCAAAAGTCCAATTTCTGACCTTAAGGTGGCCATAAGTTCTTTTTTACTGGGAGTTTAAGGTCACCTTAAAATAGGGATCTTCCTTTGGGCACCCTTAACATGTGTACCAAGTTTGAAAAAAAAATATTAATTTGTTTTTGAGTTATCGCGTCCACAAGGAAATTTCTACGGCGGCGGCGGCGGCGGCGGCGGCGGCGGCGGCGGCGGCGGCGGCGGCGGCGCGACGGACCTGAATCCAATATATCCCCGACTTTCGTCTGGGGATATAATTATACATTTGAGGGGAGATTTTTTTAAAACATAGCCTACAAGAAACATTAAATGGTGCAAAAAAATAACTATAAGATGTTTGAACAAATATTTATGCAGTTTTATGATGACCCAATTCTTACAGGTAGCAGGAGGCGGCTACATTTTCAGTAACCAATCTTGTAATTAAAAATTCAGCCATTTCCACAATACTATAATGTTCCCAATAGTTTATCACATGACTTACTGAAAATGAGACAAGTTTGTAAATTTTCCATGAATGTGACTTTTCCGTAAATTCCGCTACTAGATGCGGTTTGACTTTGATGCTATGCAATGGGGTCTTGAACACTCTGCGAAGTTATTCAGCCCTCTAAATTAATTTTAATACCAACAAACAGGGGAGAACAAAATAAAACACAGGGAGAGACAACCAGCTGATTTCCTATGAGAAGTTTGTTTCATCTCTGTAGTACTTGTCAACCTGAAAGTAAAAACAAAAACCACGAATAAAGACACTGCTATGAAAACAGAGGCAAGGGTATGTGACACTAATGTCTATAGAATATTTCACTCAAATATAACTGTGACCAAACTTTACAAATGACATCTTGATTGTCACAGTGTTGATTCTAGGAATTTCAAAAAGTGGGGGCGATCCCCCACCACTACACAAAATGTGGGGGAGGGGCTAAAAATTCTGGGGGACGACTTTATGATGAAGTTTAAACTAATAAAAAATACATTTTCAGTTTATTTAGACATTTTTTAACAGTGGACTTCTATTAATTAGTGGTCAATTATTATTGTCTTGCCCAATAAAAATAAACTTCAAGGCTAGAATTAAAAAAAAATATACTGAAAATGGTTATTTACATCAAAGTGGCTCCTGTCGTGGTTTTAAGTTTTCATCTAAAGTCACGGCATCACAAATTCAGTCATTACACCATCAATTCGTACAAATATATTGGAAAACCCCACAGAATACCATGACCTCATGAATATTAATGAGTGGTCCACAAATTCTTCAAGAAAAATATTGTTAAAAAATCCAATGAAATCGTCAAATATTTTTTACGCATATATAAATATTCATGAGCTCTGTAAAGTAGTCCCATCTAGTATGTGATCTTAAAGCAGAAAATATTAAGAAACCACCATGAAAATCTGTGACCTCATTAATATTAATTGAGTTGTCCTTGAATTTTGATCAAGTAAAATATTTTTCTACACATACATTTCTACCTAAACGAAACGAAATGCGGTACACCGGTTTAATATTCATAACACTAACTGCCATGGTCTGACAATCCAGTTTACTGTAAGTTTCGTTTTTCTTGCAGCCATTTTTTATATAATCATCCACTTTCAGCTTAAGTTTATGTTTTTGGGTATAATATGTCCAAATACTGTCTGTACCTCATAATATATTTGAGTTTGTAAACGATCACGAAACCACAATCGTCAACAGGCATTATTCGAAGAACGTTTCGACGGAAAAATCAAAACCTCGACAAACTCTCGATCTGTGCAGTGTTTAGATCTTCTAGATCTCTCGTCTTTTTACTTCATATATTTCCCGCATCACCTTGTATACTACGCGTTCTCATATAATTTGGTCACCGCAGACACCAAGAAAATCCGCGTTTGTAGCCGAATTAATGCGCGATCCCGCGGAAAACGCATCCTAGAAGCAACTCTGTTGTCAGCAGATATAATTTTGGGAAAACACAAAATGTAAGAAACAAATCTCAAATCTGAAGAAATCATAAACCTTCAACAACATTTATTTGTTGGCAGGCCTCTTTGAGTGGATATATGCTAAAACATAACCTTATGAGTCGCTGCCAGTCAGAATGGTTTTGCACTGGTCAGAAACTGAAATGGAAACTGCCCTATCAAAAAGACCCAAAAGTGGTACAGTGGAACCTTTTATTACCCAACCTTCTATAATCAGTACATTTGGTTTTTATGTATTCATTTACACTTTTTTTTTCAAAATCTGTATGTCACTGCTGTGAATCCAGTTATAGACGTCAAAGGCTGGTTCCCAAAAGGGAGAGATTTTACCCCAAAAGAGAAGAATATTGTATAGAAATGCTTAATAATGTGTACTTGTATGTCATTTTGTGAATATATAGTGTATTAATATCCAAAATATTTAATTTTTATGAGAAATAAACTGCACTGTAGTTGTGGTTATGTTTCATGTACAACCACAGAAGATTTGGTGTGTGCTGTTTATTGATTCAAGTGAATCCAGTTTTTGTCAAATTTTTGTTTTCTGACCCAGCTTCCAAACTTACTTTCTATTGTAACACTACAAATCAGATACCTGCTTGTTGTACACATGTAAACACATCACTGATATAAACAGTGTAATATCTCACACATCAGTTCTCTAAATACTTGGGTCTCCAGGATTCCCCTTTAGCTCAACTGGTTAAAGAGCTAGACTTGTGTTTATTTCTAGGGGTGTTGCAGTAGCGATTTTTTCCTTCTGGTTTCACGTCTTGTGCTTCCCGGACTGTTACCAGTTAACCATCTCTTATTGAACAAAACATGAGAACCAAACACTTTTCCATACTGTAAAACAGGAATTCTAACATGACACAGATGTGTCCTCAATTCTAATTGGCTGAAAGACGAAATATATGGTTGCTCTGAATTATCACTTATTATGGCTCTTGTTTTACAGTAAAACGCAAATAAAAGTGGATTATGACACTTATTTTGTATGTAAGGTTAGTAAAGTTGCTTTACATTGAAGTGTAAGCGGAAAACCGGTACCTGAACTTTATGACAGTTTGCAATAATTTATTTACCGTACCGACGATACCGGTACTACCGCAACACCCCTATTTATTTCTGTGTGTAAACTAAAGACAAAGGAATCAAGTCCTAGTAGAAACCATCAATAACTGATCTACAGTACAACAAGTATCTGAAAGAGAATATCTTCAACACCAAAAGCATAAACCTTCCCTATAAATCTACTTCTACATTGGTTTCCCAGAGGAAGAAATCCATACATTGTAATAATATCAACTCATAATACTGAATGAAATTTTGGTAAAATGTTAAACTGAACTGATGTGATCACAAAATTCACATTTGTGTATTCCAAAAGAATAAAGTACCAGGATTTAAATCTGAAATGACAATTAAATTCCAAACGTACCAATTTTTTCACATGTTGTAATGTTTGATGTGCTCTTGCATCTTTCTCTTTGATTGAAGAACAGGCATCTGACTGAAATAACCAAAACATATATGTAAAGTAAATCAAATTGCCAAAACTCGACATTTCACAAATGTTAGAATCTGCAACTTCTAAATAATATCACTGCATTAATAATTTTGATACTGCAGTTACAATAAGAAACAAAACTTTAAAAAAAAATACTAAAAATAATAAAAACTAGAATAGTGAAGTCACACAAGAATCAATTTACACATTTCATGGGAACCCCTTTGAATAAATTCCTAGCTTTTAATTGACAGTTAATGCCACCAAACTGATAAGAACGGGAGAACGTGACAGTGCAGGGGTTTATGCTCTACTCCCACCATTCAGGAGGCGGGTACAAATCCTAGGCAACAATCTCCAGCGGGAAAGTTGGTAGCGGTCTGCAACAAGTATGCAAGGCGTTCCTCCATCTCTTTAACTGCCATGATAGGACCTCCAGCTACATGATTAGGGATCTCTACTTTCTCTGTATTAAGTGCTAGAATCTGTTCTTTGTGTAGAGATTAAGTGCTTTGAAAGTACCATTAAAGCTATACCTATACAATCGTGTGTTGAGACATTTAGTCCAAATAAACCAACCTGATATGGGGGAGCTATCTTGACGCTGTCAAGTACAAGAATATTTTGTCCATCCCATCTGACATCGGTAATTCTGTAAGAAAATATACAAAAGTTGTAATAAATCTTAATATGAATAAATTCATCTATGAATCCAATATAACATGCAGACACATTTTAGAACTATATAACTGGTTACTGCCAAAGTTCAGGTTATATCAGTTTTATGTTCCTTTCAACAGCTTAAGTCTGTCAAGACAGGCCATTACTAATAGTGTTGGTATCGAATAATAATATCGATATCGATATCAAACTATATTTTTCCTTTGTGTATCGATCGATATTGAAATATCGGGTCATAGATGTTTTCAGAGAGAGACCTTCCAAACTTTCTCGCAAGTTCTAGTAGTTTCCCAAAACGTAAACAAATATGGCGTTTCCGTTTTAACGCAAAGTGAAAGTTGACAAAAATGATGTAAAAACTAATATATTCTTTAAATTTTATACTTTATTTGAATGGAAAACATCTTAATTTCATCTATTAAATAGTACATTCCGATATTGATATTGTACCCTGCCTTATCGATATCACTATACTTGGCGTGAATTGATAAATATTTCCATATCGATAAACAATACCATTACTAATTACTAACATATAACTCGTAAATTTAAAGCTAATTTTGCATTACTATTTTTAAATACATGATTTAAAAATTATAAATTTTTGTATCATATGATCTCATATTAATTTCTGAATATGACATGCCCTAGTTTCAGTACAGACCCAATGCAAATGTGAATTAAATTAAAAGAAAAAGAATTCAAGCCTCCAGGTAAGAGTCTGGTAGTATTTCAGATTTTGTTACATATAAATCTTACGTCTTTGTGATGTGATGAAACAGGCGCTGTGCTTGTGGTGTGACACCAACCCCGATGTAGTTCACCTGACGAAGTTTTTCATCCACACTGGACCGCACACGCGTGGAAATCTGTTGTGAATTTTTTTTTTTTTTTTTTTAAAAAGGAGAATGTAAAGTCTAAAGTGAAGAAACACATCTCACAACTTTATCTCCACATGTAAAGTTTACTACACATATGCAGACTTCTAAATACAGTTGGTGAAAATAATTAAACAACATCAAACTAGACCTAGCGCATCGGAGAACCGATGCAAATTGTATCCACCGTAAAGACAATGCACCAAAACCTCTAGGACCAATAATAAGCGAGTTATAAGCACTTTTAAGTTTGGCTGTCCTCATTTCACCTTCAAGGAGGGGTCGAAGGTCAAATCCGACCACGCCAGAAGATTCCCAGTGCATGATTTCCTATATGTTGGTTTACCATCAGAAAACATGTGGGACCAATAATAAGCGAGTTACAAGCACTTTTAAGTTTGGCTGTCCTCATTTGACCTTGAACAAGGGGCCTAAGGTCAAATCCGACCACACCAGAACATTCCCAGCCCATGATTTTCTATATGTTGGTTTACTATCCCAAACCTCTAGGACCAATAATAGGCGAGTTATAGGCACTTTTACCTTTGACTGTCCTCGTTTGACCTTGAAGGAGGGGCCCAAGGTCAAATCGGACCACGCCAGAAGATTCCCAGCCCATGATTTCCTAAATACTGGTTTACCATCCCAAACCTCTAGGACCAATAAAAAGAGAGTTATAAGCACTTTTAAGTTTGGCTCTCCTCACTTGACCTTGAAGGAGGGGCCCAAGGTCAAACCCGACCACACCAGAAGATTCCCAGCCCATGATTTCCTATATGTTGGTTTACCATCCCAAACCTCTAGGATCAATAATAAGCAAGTTATAAGCACTTTTAAGTTTGGCTGTCCTCACTTGACCTTGAAGGATGGGCCCAAGGTCAAATCCGACCATGCCAGAAGATTCCCCGCCCATGATTTCCTGTATGTTGGTTTACCATCCCAAACCTCTAGGACCAATAATAAGCGAGTTATAAGCACTTTTAAGTTTGGCTGTCCTCATTTGACCTTGAAGGAGGGACCCAATGTCAAATCCGACCACACCAGAAGATTCCCATCCCATGATTTCCTATATGTTGGCTTACCATCCCAAACCTCTAGGACCAATAATAAGCGAGTTATAAGCACTTTTACCTTTGGCTATCCTCATTTGACCTTGAAGGAGGGGCCCAAGGTCAAATCCGACCACACCAGAAGATTCCCAGCCCATGATTTTCTATATGCTGGTTTACCATCCCAAACCTCTAGGACTAATAATAAGCCAGTTATAAGCACTTTTAAGTTTGGCTGTACTCGTTTGACCTTGAATGAGGGGCCCAAGGTCAAATCCGACCACACCAGAACATTCCCAGCCCATGATTTTCTATATGTTGGTTTACCATCCCAAACCTCTAGGATCAATAATAAGCGAGTTATAGGCACTTTTACCTTTGGCTATCCTCGTTTGACCTTGAAGGAGGGGCCTAAGGTCAAATCCGACCACACCAGAAGATTCCCAGCCCATGATTTTCTATATACTGGTTTACCATCCCAAACCTCTAGGACCAATAATAAGCGAGTTATAAGCACTTTTAAGTTTGGCTGTCCTCGTTTGACCTTGAAGGAGGGGCCCAAGGTCAAATCCGACCACGCCAGAAGATTCCCAGCCCATGATTTCCTATATGTTGGTTTACCATCCCAAACCTCTAGGACCAATAATAAGCCAGTTATAAGCACTTTTCAGTTTGCCTGTCCTCATTTGACCTTGAAGGAGGGGCCCAAGGTCAAATCTGACCACACCAGAAGATTCCCAGCCCATGATTTCCTATATGTTGGTTTACCATCCCAAACCTCTAGGATTGATAATAAGCGAGTTATAAGCACTTTTAAGTTTGGCTATCCTCGTTTGACCTTGAAGGAGGAGTCCAAGGTCAAATCTGTCCACATCAGAAGATTCGCAGCACATGATTTCCTATAGGTTGGCTTCACATTGCAAACCTCTAGGACCAATAATAAGGGAGATATAGGCACTTTTAAAGTCCGCTATGTGGGTTACTTCGGCACTCCGTGGATGACCTTGAATTAGGAGCTTCAAGGTCAAATGTGTGCAAGGTTGTAGAGGACATGTATATGTGTCATACATATCACCTATGAAGAGATTCAACCTTCTACCTATGAGGAACAGCCAGTAGAAAAATGTAGATTATTTTCAAAGAAATGCCCGTGGTGGCCATCTTGTTTTTCAGAATGAGGCTATTTTCCTTCCCACAGAAGCTTACCCCCCAATGAAGATATCCTGCAAATTTGGTGAACCTAGCTGCTGTTGTTTTCCTCTTAGAGCGTTAACGCCGAAAATCTCTACGCGCGGCGGCGTAGCGAACGCTAAACCAAAGTATCCACCGGATGCTTCCGGTGGATACAAATATATATGTGGTATTCTGTACATATACTTGACAAGCCATTCAGTACTTCAGATCCCAAACTTCTAACTATAACTCATGGACACAAACAAGCAAATCAAGATTTATATGCAAAAATATCAAACAAATCAATGTACACATGTGGTATTTTGGCTTGACAATCAAGTACCTTACTCTAATGAAAGATTTTGAGTGTTGCAATTGATACTGTACATACTTACTGTGCAACAGCTTACAGTACTGCAGCCTTGCTACAAAATATCCATCTTGTAAAATTTTATCCATTAAGATGTGTAAAATGTTTACAACATTACCTTTTGAAGATTAAGGTTTGACAGTGGAGCTGGGGTTGTAGCTGGTTCTTTGATAACCTTGAAATCAGACACGTACTGAAAGTTGACAAGTCGCACATCATGAACTCCTGATTTACCACCAGCAGATTGAGATTCTCACAAAACCAAGTCAAGGGTGAATACATTTAATAATATATATGTAAACAAGCATTCTGACGCATGCATTTATCTCCCGCTGTATAAATAAGATGTACTAAAGATAGTGGAATATAAATTTTCTTGTGAGATGGAGGCACATGTAGAAGTGACAAGTTTAATGTTTGATTGCAATACTTTTAAAGACAAAAGGCATTGATTCATTTTAGTAGCTATTACTCTGCCATCCAAAGAGCTACAGTTCTACAACTTTAATATGCAGTAGATCACCCAAAAGTAGGTGAATGACTTATTAGAACTAGACCAAGGACGCATCTGTGACCAGATGCAAAATGTATCCACCGGCAAAGGCAAAAGTAGCTATTACCCAGCCATAGCATGAGCTAGAAGTCTGAAATTTTTATTATGTTATAGCTGACCCATAAGTAGGTGAATAATATATTTGCACAAAATTCTCTAAATCCAATAGTTTTCAGGTTACAATTGATTTTACTCATGATGGAAGTTAGTAAAAAGTCCAAAAGTAGCTATTACTCACTTAGCTATTGAGATAGACACCCAAGTTACTCACCATGTTGTTGCTATTGAAAAAGTAGGTGAATATCATATTTTAACAAAATGCTCTAAATGCAATACTTTTCAAGTTATAAATGATGTAGTGTTGAGTAAGAACTTCAAAGTAGCTATTACTCAGCTATGCTATGAGCCACAGGTCTGGAACTTAACTATGTTATAGCTGCTTCAAAATAGGTGAATAACATATTGCAACTAAATAATGTAAATGCAAGAGTATTCAAGTTATAAGTGATTTACCCAACAGTGATAACCTGAAAGTAGCTATTACTCAGCTATGCAATGAGCTACAGGTCTGAAATATTACTATGTTATAGCTGACCCAAAAGTAGATGAATAACATGTTTGCATAAAATTCTGTAAATACAACAGTTTTCAAGTTACAAGTGATTTTACTCATGATGGAAGTTAGTGAAAAATCCAAAAGTAGCTATTACTCACTTAGCTATTGAGATAGACACCCAAGTTACTCACCATGTTGTAGCTATGGAAAAAGTAGATGAATAACATATTTTAACAAAGTGCTCTAAATCCAAAAGTAGCTATTACTCACTTAGCTATTGAGATAGACACCCAAGTTACTCACCATGCTGTAGCTATGGAAAAAGTAGCTGAATAACATATTTTAACAAAGTGCTCTAAATGCAATACTTTTCAAGTTATAATTGATTTAGGGCATGATTTCATTACTTTTAATGAATAAAAAATTATTTTAAAAAGTCATAAAAAAACTTTAGCGTGTGAAAACTCTCCAAAATGTAGGTGAATGAGTTATTTGAGAAATACTGGCTATCTGCAATACTTTTAGACATAATTAGCATGTACTCATTTTGAGTAGGTGAGTAATTAAGTATGGGTCTGAAACTTCAAGCGAAAGCTCTCCCAAAGGAAGGTGAATGAGTTAGTTGAGAAAAATTGGCTATCTGCAGTACTTTTAGAGATAATTCGCATTAACTCATTTTGAGTAGGTGAGTAATTAGCTATGGGTCTGAAACTTCACCATGTGAAAGCTCTTCCAAAAGTTGGTGAATGAGTTATTTGAGAAAAATTGGCTATCTGCAGTACCTTTAGAGATAATTCATATTTACTCATTTTGAGTAGGTGAGTAATTAGCTGTGGGTCTAAAACTTCACCAAGTGAAAGCTCTTCCCAAAGTAAGTGAATGAGTTATTTGAGAAAAATTGGCTATCTGCAATACTTTTACAGATAATTAGCATTAACTCATTTTGATTAGGTGAGTACTTAGCTACAGGTCTGAAACTTCACCAAGTGAAAGCTCTCCCAAAAGTAGGTGAATGAGTTAGTTGAGAAAAATTGGCTATCTGCAGTACTTTTAGAGATAATTCGCATTAACTCATTTTGAGTAGGTGAGTAATTAGCTATGGGTCTCAAACTTCACCAAGTGAAAGCTCTTCCAAAAGTAGGTGAATGAGTTATTTGAGAAAAATTGGCTATCTGCAGTACTTTTAGAGATAATTCGCATTTACTCATTTTGAGGTGAATAATTAGCTATGGGTGTGAAACTTCACCATGTGAAAGCTCTTCCAAAAGTTGGTGAATGAGTTATTTGAGAAAAATTGGCTATCTGCAGTACTTTTAGAGATAATTCATATTTACTCCTTTTGAGTAGGTGAGTAATTAGCTATCGGTCTAAAACTTCACCAAGTGAAAGATCTTCCCAAAGTAGGTGAATGAGTTATTTGAGAAAAATTGGCTATCTGCAATACTTTCAGAGATAATTAGCATTTACTCATTTTGATTAGGTGAGTAATTAGCTACAGGTCTGAAACTTCACCAAGTGAAAGCTCTCCCAAAAGTAGGTGAAGGAGTTATTTGAGAAAAATTGGCTATCTGCAATACTTTTAGAGATAAATCACATTTACTCATTTTGAGTAGGTGAGTAATTAGCTATGGGTCTGAAATTCACCATGTGAAAGCTCTTCCAAAAGTTGGTGAATCAGTTAGTTGAGAAAAATTGGCTATCTGCAGTACTTTTAGAGATAATTCGTATTTACTCATTTTGAGCAGGTGAGTAATTAGCTATGGGTCTGAAACTTTACCGAGTGAAAGCTCTTCCCAAAGTAGGTGAATGAGTTATTTGAGAAAAATTGGCTATCTGCAGTACTTTTAGATATAATTCGCATTTACTCGTTTTGAGTAGGTGAGTAATTAGCTATGGGTCTGAAACTTCAAGTGAAAGCTCTTCCAAAAGTAGGTGAATGAGTTATTTGAGAAAAATTGGCTATCTGCAGTACTTTTAGATATAATTCACATTTACTCATTTTGAGTAGGTGAGTAATTAGCTATGGGTCTGAAACTTCACCAAGTGAAAGCTCTCCCAAAAGTAGGTGAATGAGGTATTTGAGAAAAATTGGCTATCTGCAGTACTTTTAGAGATAATTCGCATTTACTCATTTTGAGTAGGTGAGTAATAAGCTATGGGTCTGAAACTTCACCAAGTGAAAGCTCTTCCAAAAGTAGGTGAATGAGTTATCTGAGAAAAATTGGCTATCTGCAATACTTTTAGAGATAATTAGCATTTACTCATTTTGATTAGGTGAATAATTACCTATGGGTCTGAAACTTTACCAAGTGAAAGCTCTCCCAAAAGTAGGTGAATGAGGTATTTGAGAAAAATTGGCTCTCTGCAATACTTTTACAGATAATTAGCATTTACTCATTTTAAGTAGGTGAGTAATTAGCTATGGGTCTGAAACTTCACCAAGTGAAAGCTCTCCCAAAAGTAGGTGAATGAGGTATTTGAGAAAAATTGGCTATCTGCAGTACTTTTAGAGATAATTCGCATTTACTCATTTTGAGTAGGTGAGTAATAAGCTATGGGTCTGAAACTTTACCGAGTGAAAGCTCTTCCCAAAGTAGGTGAATGAGTTATTTGAGAAAAATTGGCTATCTGCAGTACTTTTAGATATAATTCGCATTTACTCGTTTTGAGTAGGTGAGTAATTAGCTATGGGTCTGAAACTTCAAGTGAAAGCTCTTCCAAAAGTAGGTGAATGAGTTATTTGAGAAAAATTGGCTATCTGCAGTACTTTTAGATATAATTCACATTTACTCATTTTGAGTAGGTGAGTAATTAGCTATGGGTCTGAAACTTCACCAAGTGAAAGCTCTCCCAAAAGTAGGTGAATGAGGTATTTGAGAAAAATTGGCTATCTGCAGTACTTTTAGAGATAATTCGCATTTACTCATTTTGAGTAGGTGAGTAATAAGCTATGGGTCTGAAACTTCACCAAGTGAAAGCTCTTCCAAAAGTAGGTGAATGAGTTATCTGAGAAAAATTGGCTATCTGCAATACTTTTAGAGATAATTAGCATTTACTCATTTTGATTAGGTGAATAATTACCTATGGGTCTGAAACTTTACCAAGTGAAAGCTCTCCCAAAAGTAGGTGAATGAGGTATTTGAGAAAAATTGGCTCTCTGCAATACTTTTACAGATAATTAGCATTTACTCATTTTAAGTAGGTGAGTAATTAGCTATGGGTCTGAAACTTTACCATGTGAAATTGAAAATTTCATGTTTCAACAGAAACCCTTCTCCTACACTGTGGGTCCAAAACTTGCTCGAAATCGCTCTGACAGTTTCAGAGATATTTGCCATTTTTCATTTTCCGCAAAAATTCAAGATGGCCACCAAAAGTTGTAAACTTTGAAATTTGAAACTTTACTATGTGATAGCTTACCAAAAAGTAGATGGACAACATATTTGAAAAGATTTCCCTAACTTTAATACTTTTGAAGATATTTGACATTTACTTCTTCTGTTATTTAGCTACAAATGAGAAAATAGTTATTACTCACTTAAGGCATGCAACAGAACCCCAAACTATGGACCATCTTATAGCTAAGGACAAAGTAGCTGAACAACATATTTTAGGGAAACACTCTAACTGCAATGGTTTTGGAGTTACAATGGATTTACTCAACAATCAGAATTTCAAAGTAGCTATTACTCAGCTATCCAAGGTGCAACAGGTCTGAAACTTTACTATGTGATAGCTTACCAAAAAGTAGATGAACAACATATTTGAAAAGATTTCCCTAACTTTAATACTTTTGAAGATATTTGACATTTACTTCTTCTGTTATTTAGCTACAAATGAGAAAATAGCTATTAATCACTAATGGCATGCAATAGAACCCCAAACTATGTAACATCTTATAGCTAAGGAAAAAGTAGCTGAACAACATATTTTAGGGAAACACTCTAACTGCAATGGTTTTGGAGTTACGATGGCTTTACTCAACAATCAGAATTTCAAAGTAGCTATTGCTCAGCTATCCAAGGTGCAACAGGTCTGAAACTTTACTATGTGATAGCTTACCAAAAAGTAGATGAACAACATATTTGAAAAGATTTCTGTAACTCTAATACTTTGGAAGATATTTGACATTTACTCCTTTTGTTATTTAGCTACAAATGAGAAAATAGCTATTAGTCACTTATGGCATGCAATGGGACCCCAAACTATGTACCATCTTATAGCTAAGGACAAAGTAGCTGAACAACATATTTGAAGAAAAAGTTGTTTCTGCAATAGTTTTTGAGTTATGAGCCCTTTACTCCAAGTAGCTAAGATAGCTATTACTCACTTATCGTTAGGCCTAAGTCCATAAAACCAAAAAAATTTCGAGGGCGTGAAAATTCATTGGGACAATTAATTTACAAAAAATCTGTAGCTGTAGTAGTTTTGGAGGAATCTGCGTGACTAACTAACGCACGCACACACACACCCACGCACGCACACACACACGCACGCACACACAGGCATCATTTCATAATCTCCCTCCCGGGCTAAAGCCCGGCGGGAGATAAAAAACAACAACATTCAAATATTTCACTTCCTCATCCCAAATTTGATTGCGAATGTTATCTTCAATGTAACCACCCTCAGAATACACAATTTAATAAAATTTAAAAAAAAAAAAAAAAAGACTACTGTCAGTATCTATTATTGCTGATATCAATATCACACACAGACATATTCATGGCATTCAAGAAACCCTACTTGCCATAGTCCTAATGTAAGAACTGAAAACTAGAATTATACCACTCGCTTTATTGCAAACCAGTGGTGTAACCTCGAACATAGAAAACTATAGAAGCAATAATAAAAAGAGATCGAGGCTGAAGATTCCTAGGCCATGATTTCCTATAGGTTGGCTTGACATTGCAAACCTGTAGGGCCAATAATAAGCGAGTTGCAAGTGTTTTTAACTTTGGCTATCCTCGTTTGACCTTGAAGGGGGGCCAAAGTCAAATCTAACCACATCAGAAGATTCATAGCCCATGATTTCCTTTAGATTGTTTTCACATTGCAAACCTGTTCGACCAATAATAAGCTACTTATAAGAACTTTTAACTTTGTCTATCCTCGTTTGACCTTGAAGGAGAAACTCAAGGTCAAATCTGATCACATCAGAAGATTCCTAGCCCAAGATTTCCTCTCGGTAATCTGACCGCATCACAAGATTCCTAGCACATGATTGCCTATAGAATGTCTTGACATTTCAAACCTCCAGGACCAATAATAAGTGAGTTATATGCTATATTGCAATAATTTTCAAGTTACAACTGATTTAATCAACAGTGAGAACCTCAAAGTAGCTATTACTCGGCTATACAATGAGCTACAGGTCTGTAATTTCACTATCTTATAGCTGACCCAAATTTAGGTGAACAACATATTTAAACAAAATACTGTAAATGCAATAGTTTTCAAGTTACAACTGATTTACTCAACAGTGACAACCTGAAAATAGTTATTGCTCAGCTATGCCATGAGCAACAGGTCTGTACTTTCACTATATTATAGCTGACCCAAAAGTAGGTGAACAACATATTTAAACAAAATACTGTAAATGGAATAGCTTTCAAGTTACAACTGATTTACTCAACAGTGAGAACCTGAAAATAGCTATTGCTCAGATTTGTACTGAGCTACAGGTCTGCAATTTCACTATGTTATAGCTGACCAAAAATTAGGTGAACAACATAATATAAACAAACTACTCTAAAAGCAATAGTTTTCAAGTTACAACTGATTTACTCAACAGTGATAACCTCAAAGTAGCTATTACTCAGCTATGCAATGAGCTACAGGTCTGAAATTTTACTATCTTGTAGTTGACCCAAAAGTAGCTGAATAACATATTTACACAAAATTCTGTATATGCAATAGTTTTCAAGTTATAGGTGATTTTCTTCATTACGGGAGGTGCTGAAAAGTCAGAAAGTAGCTATTACTCACTTAGTTATTAGGATAGACACTCAATTTACTCAACATATTGTAGCTATGGAAAAAGTAGCTGAACAACATATTTTGACAAAATGTTCTAAATGTGATACTTTTCAGGTTATAGGTGATTTAGTGCATGATTTCATGAATTTTAATGCACTAAAAATTATTTTAAAAATTCATAAAAAAACTAGACCAAGGACGCATCTGTGGCCAGATGCAAAATGTATCCACCGGCAAAGGCAAAAGTAGCTATTACTCAGCTATGCCACGAGCTAGAGGTCTGAAATTTTACTATGTTATAGCTGATCCAAAAGTAGGTGAATAAAATATTTGCACAAAATTCTCTAAATGCAATAGTTTTCAAGTTACAAGTGAGTTTGCTCATGATGGAAGTTAGTGAAAAGTCCAAAAGTAGCTATTACTCACTTAGCTATTGAGATAGACACCCAAGTTACTCACCATGTTGTTGCTATGGAAAAAGTAGTGTGAATAACATATTTTAACAAAGTGCTCTAAATGCAATACTTTTCAAGTTATAATTGATTTAGTGCATGATTTCATTAATTTTAATGCATTAAAAATTATTTTAAAAATTCATAAAAAAACATTAGCATGTGAAAGCTCTCCAAAATGTAGGTGAATGAGTTATTTGAGAAATACTGGCTATCTGCAATATTTTTAGTGATAATAGGCATTTACTTATTTTGAGTAGGTGAGTAATTAGCTACGGGTTTGAAACTTCACCAACTGAAAGCTCTCCCAAAAGTAGGTGAATGAGTTATTTGAGAAAAATTGGCTATCTGCAATACTTTTAGAGATAATTCGCATTTACTCATTTTGAGTAGGTGAGTAATTAGCTATGGGTCTGAAACTTCACCAAGCGAAAGCTCTCCCAAAAGTAGGTGAATGAGTTATTTGAGAAAAAATGGTTATCTGCAATATTTTTAGAGATAATTCAATTTACTCATTTTGAGTAGGTGAGTAATTACCTACGGGTCTGGAACTTCACCATGTGAAAGCTCTCCCAAAAGTAGATGGAGTTATTTGATAAAAATTGGATATCCGCAATACTTTTAGAGATAACTAGAAGAATGTTTTTGCTGACAAAAACGAAGCAGCCCTGATGAAAAAGAGTCACCCATAAAAGATGTCAACATATGCATCATAAGCAATAGCAACTGTGAACTTTATTGCATTGTGTATGTTACTTGTCCCTATTTTCATCTTAATGAGTGGGCACAATTAAAGTGAGGTCAGCTGAACAATACAATAGCTGGAGATTAAAAACTCCATAATTTCGCTGCAAGATGGCCATAACTTCATTCATATGGGGACTTTAAGGTGACCATAAAATAAGACTGTCCCTTTTCTCATCCTTTATAAGTGCATAAAGTTTAGCTAAGGTCAGTTGAACAATAAGATAGCTGGAGGCTAAAACTTCCTTTTTCACTGTAAGGTGACCATAACTTCATTCATATTGCGACTCTAAGGTGACCATAATATGAGAATGTCCCTTCAATATCAATATATGTTAGATATGGAAAAAGAAAGGAGCCAGATGGCTTTATTCAAATGTTATGACTTTAGGGGGGGGCCAAAATTATATTAACAGTTTAAGGTCACCTTAAAGTCAGGATAACCCTTTGGTTTGCCATCCTTTATAAGTGTGCAAAGTTTAACTGAGGTCAGTCGAACAATAAGATACTTAAAGGCTGAAAACCCCCTTATTTCACTTTAAGGTGGCTACAACTCCATTCATACTGAGAGTTTAAGGTGACCATAAGTATTATTTTCATCTAGTTTAATACCAATGATAATTTCGATAAAAAAATGGAAAAAGAAAGGAGCCAGAGCATCTTATTCCAATTTGATGACTTTAAGCAGGCCAAATGTCCATTGACATTTTGAGTTTAAGGTCACCATAAAGTCAGGATATTCCTTTGGCAAATCTTAATAAATGTGCCAAGTTTGGTTGAAAAAAGTGAAAAACTAAGTGAACTGGAGGGCTAAAACCCCGTTTTTTGACATTAAGATGACCTTAAAATTGCAGATACAGGGCTAAAACTTCGGCATGTGAAAGATTATCAAAAATTAGCTGAATAAGTTACTCCAACAAAACACCGAAATCCTGACCGTTTTTGAGATACAGACCAAGTACCCATTTTTAAAAAATTTACGAAAATAAAACGCCTCCCATTCAGGCATCTATGGTCCGATTGATGAGAAAATCCTTTCCGACCTTGGAAATTTGGTCTAGAATGTACCTGATAAATTTTATACCACAGGTGTGTGTGCTTTTTTCCGAAACGCGATGACGAGGTGTTTTGGAGGTATGCTTAAGGTTACCTTAAGTAAAGCTTAAGGTCTGCGCAAAGTATCTCAAAAATTTTTCCCGCCCCTATAGTTTTAAAGATAAGAAGGGAAGAAAAATTTGAAAGGCTAAGAAGTTATTCAAGGAAGACCATAATCCGGCGGCGGCGATCAGTCGAACTTCGGTGAAAACAAATAAGCGTCCCTGACGGGCCGCTTAATTAGCATTTACTCATTTTGAGTAGGTGAATAATTAGCTACGGGTCTGAAACTTCACCAAGTGAAAGCTCTCCCAATAGTAGGTGAATGAGTTATTTGAGAAAAATTGGCTATGTGCAATACTTTTAGAGATAATTCGCATTTACTCATTTTGAGTAGGTGAATAATTATGTATGGGTCTGAAACTTGACCATGTGAATTTGAAAACTTTCATGTTTTAACAGAATACTCTTCTACTACCCTATGGGTCCAAAATTCGCTCAAAATCGCTCTATCTCTGACAGTTTCAGAGATATTTGCCATTTTTCATTTTCTGCAAAAATTCAAGATGGCCACCAAAAGTTGTAAAATTTGAAATTTTTCATACTGCAACCAAATAGTCCTGTACTATCCTGCGGGTCAAAAATTAATTCGAAATCGCTCTATCTCTTATGGTTTTTGAGATATTTGCACTTTTTGTATTTTGTAAAAAAACGGTCAAAGAAACACCCACGGTGGCCATCTTGTTTTGGTCCAGATATCCAGAATAACTAGAGGATCGCTCGCAAAAAAAAAAGATAATGTTTTTGCATAGCAAAAACAAAGCGTCCCGAAAAGGATATAAAGGTGAGTGCTAAAGTATTAAGAAAATGATTCGTTTCTAGCCTTATACTGTTGTGGCAACCAAAGTCAGCGCAGTCTGCTCTATCTAGCACAGTTTTCACGATATAAGCATTTTTGTGTTTTGCAAAAAATAAAAAAATTAAAAATGTGCGCTATATTTGGCGAGACAAAAATATTTTGAAAATTGGCATGGCTACTCTGCAGAGATACCCAGCAGGTCCAAAATTTTGTTGAGTTCGCTCCATATAGCACAGTTTTCGAGATATAAGCATTTTTGTGTTTTGCAAAAACTTTGAAAAATTCAAAATGGCCACCATTTTTGGGGAGACAAAAATTTTTGTCAAGACCACTGCCGTGGTGTGTATCTCCCGCCGAGCATTAAAGCAGAAGAAATAGCTTTTCCGAGATATTCACAATTTTTCATTTTCGTGTGTGAAAGGTCTTCCAAAAGTAGGTGAATGAGTTATTTGAGAAAAATTGGCTATCTGCAATACTATTAAGAGATAATTCACATTTACTCATTTTCAGTAGGTGAATAATTATCTATGGGTCTGAAACTTCACCAAGTGAAAGCTCTCCCAAAAGTAGGTGAATGAGTTATTTGAGAAAAATTGGCTATCTGCAATACTTTTAGAGATAATTCGCATTTACTCATTTTGAGTAGGTGAGTAATTAGCTATGGGTCTGAAACTTCACCAAGTGAAAGCTCTGCCAAAAGTAGGTGAATGAGTTATTTGAGAAAAATTGGCTATCTGCAATACTTTTAGAGATAATTCGCATTTACTCATTTTGAGTAGGTGAGTAATTAGCTATGGGTCTGAAACTTCACCAAGTGAAAGCTCTCCCAAAAGTAGGTGAATGAGTTATTTGAGAAAAATTGGCTATCTGCAATACTTTTACAGATAATTCGCATTTACTCATTTTGAGTAGGTGAGTAATTAGCTATGGGTCTGAAACTTTACCAAGTGAAAGCTCTCCCAAAAGTAGGTGAATGATTAATTTGAGAAAAATTGGCTATCTGCAATACTTTTAGAGATAATTCGCATTTACTCATTTTGAGTAGGTGAGTAATTAGCTATGGGTCTGAAACTTCACCAAGTGAAAGCTCTCCCAAAAGTAGGTGAATGAGTTATTTGAGAAAAATTGGCTATCTGCAATACTTTTACAGATAATTCGCATTTACTCATTTTGAGTAGGTGAGTAATTAGCTATGGGTCTGAAACTTCACCAAGTGAAAGCTCTCCCAAAAGTAGATGAATGAGTTATTTGAGAAAAATTGGCTATCTGCAATACTTTTACAGATAATTCGCATTTACTCATTTTGAGTAGGTGAGTAATTAGCTATGGGTCTGAAACTTCACCAAGTGAAAGCTCTCCCAAAAGTAGGTGAATGAGTTATTTGAGAAAAATTGGCTATCTGCAATACTTTTACAGATAATTTGCATTTACTCATTTTGAGCAGGTGAGTAATTAGCTATGGGTCTGAAACTTCACAGAGTGAAAGCTCTCCCAAAAGTAGGTGAATGAGTTATTTGAGAAAAATTGGCTATCTGCAATACTTTTAGAGATAATTCGCATTTACTCATTTTGAGTAGGTGAGTAATTAGCTATGGGTCTGAAACTTCACCGAGTGAAAGCTCTCCCAAAAGTAGGTGAATGATTAATTTGAGAAAAATTGGCTATCTGCAATACTTTTAGAGATAATTCGCATTTACTCATTTTGAGTAGGTGAGTAATTAGCTATGGGTCTGAAACTTCACGAAGTGAAAGCTCTCCCAAAAGTAGGTGAATGAGTTATTTGAGAAAAATTGGCTATCTGCAATACTTTTACAGATAATTCGCATTTACTCATTTTGAGTAGGTGAGTAATTAGCTATGGGTCTGAAACTTCACCAAGTGAAAGCTCTCCCAAAAGTAGGTGAATGAGTTATTTGAGAAAAATTGGCTATCTGCAATACTTTTACAGATAATTCGCATTTACTCATTTTGAGTAGGTGAGTAATTAGCTATGGGTCTGAAACTTCACCAAGTGAAAGCTCTCCCAAAAGTAGGTGAATGAGTTATTTGAGAAAAATTGGCTATCGGCAATACTTTTACAGATAATTCGCATTTACTCATTTTGAGTAGGTGAGTAATTAGCTATGGGTCTGAAACTTCACAGAGTGAAAGCTCTCCCAAAAGTAGGTGAATGAGTTATTTGAGAAAAATTGGCTATCTGCAATACTTTTAGAGATAATTCGCATTTACTCATTTTGAGTAGGTGAGTAATTAGCTATGGGTCTGAAACTTCACCGAGTGAAAGCTCTCCCAAAAGTAGGTGAATGATTAATTTGACAAAAATTGGCTATCTGCAATACTTTTAGAGATAATTCGCATTTACTCATTTTGAGTAGGTGAGTAATTAGCTATGGGTCTGAAACTTCACCAAGTGAAAGCTCTCCCAAAAGTAGGTGAATGAGTTATTTGAGAAAAATTGGCTATCTGCAATACTTTTAGAGATAATTCGCATTTACTCATTTTGAGTAGGTGAGTAATTAGCTATGGGTCTGAAACTTCACCAAGTGAAAGCTCTCCCAAAAGTAGGTGAATGAGTTATTTGAGAAAAATTGGCTATCTGCAATACTTTTAGAGATAATTCGCATTTACTCATTTTGAGTAGGTGAGTAATTAGCTATGGGTCTGAAACTTCACCAAGTGAAAGCTCTCCCAAAAGTAGGTGAATGATTAATTTGACAAAAATTGGCTATCTGCAATACTTTATGAGATAATTCGCATTTACTCATTTTGAGTAGGTGAGTAATTAGCTATGGGTCTGAAACTTCACCAAGTGAAAGCTCTCCCAAAAGTAGGTGAATGAGTTATTTGAGAAAAATTGGCTATCTGCAATACTTTTAGAGATAATTCGCATTTACTCATTTTGAGTAGGTGAGTAATTAGCTATGGGTCTGAAACTTCACCAAGTGAAAGCTCTCCCAAAAGTAGATGAATGAGTTATTTGAGAAAAATTGGCTATCTGCAATACTTTTAGAGATAATTCGCATTTACTCATTTTGAGTAGGTGAGTAATTAGCTATGGGTCTGAAACTTCACCATGTGAAAGCTCTCCCACAAGTAGATGAATGAGTTATTTGATAAAAATTGGGTATCCGCAATACTTTTACAGATAATTAGCATTTACTCATTTTGAGTAGGTAAATAATTAGCTATGGGTCTGAAACTTCACCATGTGAAAGCTCTCCCAAAAGTAGGTGAATGAGTTATTTGAGAAAAATTGGCTATCTGCAATACTTTTAGAAATAATTCGCATTTACTCATTTTGAGTAGGTGAATAATTGGCTATGGGTCTGAAACTTCACCATGTGAAAGCTCTTCCAAAAGTAGGTGAATGAGTTATTTGAGAAAAATTGGCCATCTGCAATACTTTTAGAGGTAATTCGCATTTACTCTTTTTGAGTAGGTGAGCAATTAGCTATGGGTCTGAAACTTCACCAAGTGAAAGCTCTTTGGGATAGCTGCTCTGCAGAGATACCCTGAAGATAAAAAATTTCGTCGAAATCGCTCTATGTAGCACGGTTTTCGAAATATAAGCATTTTTGTGTTTTGCAATTTTTGCGCAAAAATTCGAAAATTGAAAATGGCCGCCATTTTTGGCAAGACAAAATTTTTTTGAAAATTGGCATGGCTACTCTGCAGAGATACCCTGTGGGTCAAAAATTTCGTCGAAATCGCTCTATCTAGCACGGTTTTCGAGATATAAGCATTTTTGTGTTTTGCAATTTTGCGAAAAATTTGAAAATTCAAAATGGCCGCCATTTTTTGCGAGAAATTTTTTGTTTGAAAATTGGCATGGCTACTCTGCAGATATACCCAGCGGGTCAAAAATTTCGTCGAAATCGCTCTATCTAGCAGGGTTTTTGAGATATAAGCATTTTTATGTTTTGCAATTTTTGCGAAAAATTCGAAAATTCAAAATGGCCGCCATTTTTGGCGAGACAAAATTTTTTTGAAAATTGGCATGGCTACTCTGCAGATATACCCTGTGGGTCAAAAATTTCGTCGAAATCGCTCTATCTAGCAGGGTTTTCGAGATATAACCATTTTTATGTTTTGCAATTTTTGCGAAAAATTTGAAAATTCAAAATGGCCGCCATTTTTGGCAAGAAAAATTTTTTTTGAAAATTGGCATGGCTACTCTGCAGAGATACCCTGTGGGTCAAAAATTTCGTCGAAATCGCTCTATCTAGCACGGTTTTCGAGATATAAGCATTTTTGTGTTTTGCAATTTTGCGAAAAATTCGAAAATTCAAAATGGCCGCCATCTTTTGCGAGAAATTTTTTGTTTGAAAATTGGCATGGCTACTCTGCAGAGATACCCTGCGGGTCAAAAATTTCTTCGAAATCGCTCTATCTAGCAGGGTTTTTGAGATATAAGCATTTTTATGTTTTGCAATTTTTGCGAAAAATTCGAAAATTCAAAATGGCCGCCATTTTTGGCGAGACAAAATTTTTTTGAAAATTGGCATGGCTACTCTGCAGATATACCCTGTGGGTCAAAAATTTCGTCGAAATCGCTCTATCTAGCAGGGTTTTCGAGATATAACCATTTTTATGTTTTGCAATTTTTGCGAAAAATTCGAAAATTCAAAATGGCCGCCATTTTTGGCGAGACAAAATTTTTTTGAAAATTGGCATGGCTACTCTGCAGATATACCCTGTGGGTCAAAAATTTCGTCGAAATCGCTCTATCTAGCAGGGTTTTCGAGATATAACCATTTTTATGTTTTGCAATTTTTGCGAAAAATTTGAAAATTCAAAATGGCCGCCATTTTTGGCAAGACAAATTTTTTTTGAAAATTGGCATGGCTACTCTGCAGAGATACCCTGTGGGTCAAAAATTTCGTCGAAATCGCTCTATCTAGCACGGTTTTCGAGATATAAGCATTTTTGTGTTTTCCTTATTTGGAAAATTCGTAATGATTAATTAATCATTAATTACTCGGCCATTTCTTGACCAATCAATGCCAAAATCTAATGATTTCCAGATTTTAATAGAATGAATGTATTTGCCAAGTTTCAGGTGAATTGATAAAATTCCTTTCAAGTTATCATCCGGACAAGCTTCCCCATCGAAAAAAGACATTTTTGGTCATGTGACCTCTCTGATTGGTTGAAATGTCACTGCAGCATATTCAAAAAAATTCCCCAGGGCTACTGCCTAAACCTGCCAAATTTGAAAAGAATCCGCCTAACGGTTACAGAGTTATAAGGAAAACAAAATGCGGAGCCGGCGGAGCCGCAGGAGCCGGCGGAGCCGGAAGCTCTCCCATACACAAACAAGCGTCCCGCAAGGGACGCTTAATTACCAAGGAAGCTTTGATCATGATGAAAATATCCTGCAAATTTGGAAAGTGTACATTGCATGCCCTTTGATATACTGGGGCAGTAAAAGTCCCTAAAAATTTGAATGAAACGGCCATGGCGGCCATCTTGTTTTTGGAAATGAAGCCAAAAAAACTCAGAGGCAAGCTTTTGTACCACTGAACCTATCCTGCAAATTTGAGGCCACTACTGCTAATACTTTTGGCTGCAGAGGGGTAACGAGAAATCATCTACACACTGCGGCGGTGGCGTACCCCCGGTGGATACAATAATTAAGAAACATCCAGGGCTGATACTCGCACAAGGTTGTCTACTAGTGGACTAGTACATATATGCAATCTAAGAAAAAAATCCCTGCAATAATCAATGAGAAAATAAGTGATTTAGTGCATAATTTTATGAATATTAATGCATTAAAAGTTATTTAAAAATTAATAAAAAAAAAAATTAAGACAGATCCAGGTCTAATACTCACACAAGTTAATCTACCAGTGGCCTAGAACATATATGCAAGAAAATTGTGATTGTGATAAAGTGTTGAAATTTTCACACTTTGGGTGGGGGTACCCGACTTGTAATGGCTCTGGGGAACAGACAAACAAACAGATCTGCATGCCTTGAACACTTTTTCATCCTCGATAGTTATGTTATCTTTAAAAAAAAACAGCATGTCTCTGGGTCTTGTAGTTTAGGAGGAGAAGTTGTTCATATGTACGTGGACGCCGCAGGGTGATGACATAAGTCAGTCGAGTCAGCTGACATAAAAAGCAGGTTGGTAAATCAGGGATAGGGTCCGACAATAATCTGTCAAGTTTGAAATCAATAGCCAAAAGCATCTTTGAATGACCAAGGCAGCCAAAATGGCACCAGTTTCAGTAGCAACCTAAGTCCTCCCTGTTAATGTTGAGAGACTGATTTATATCAAATTTATGTGAGTGTACAAAATGTTAAGACACAGAGTTCTGTCAATTTTTCAAACAAAATTGTTTTATAATTTTATTTAACTCTACGTTGAATAACATTTTTGCAATTATAAAGGTCACCTTTTGTGACAGATACCTTAACCATTACTACTGTAGTGAAATTCGTCATCCAGTGAAGTTTTTTAACCAGCTTCAAAAAATCTCGCAGGGCAAGCAAAAAATGGAATAGGTGCTGGAAACATAATTTCAGACAGAATATTGACTGTATATAGGCTTTACTATTGTCCTAAAATGGAAGTTTGGAATTTAAATGGTAGAATGTCAGTTTCATTTCAGTGATAACCAACATTGTACCGACATGCAATATTCATATTTACATAAATGGAAGAGCTGCTTGTCACAGCAAGGTGCACATGTATGCCTGAAGTTCACAGTGAAAACTTTTAAATATTGTCATAGAATGCAGACCATGAACTCCATTGGCTGAGCAGTAAATTTACAGTGATCATTCACCAAGCTACAACATTTGATAAAGATGTATTCTAACATGATTCTGATTTCATTGATTCTGATTGACTAAACGATGAAATACTTCCCCGGTAAAATACAACCTAACCTGGTCACTCCCTTTTATCGCTCATTATGGCTGTTGTTTTACAGTAAAATATGGAATAATTATTCATCTTAAAACAATTTGTCATGTTAGAATCGGAATATCCCCCTCCCAAATCACGGTATACGCAAAATTTTACCATGGTTTAAGGTTATAAACCTGAAGGCTACGCAGAATTTTACCATGGTTTGAGGCAATAACCTATAAACCATGGTAAAATTCTGCATATACTGCTTCTAGGCATAAGTTGGCCACCACTCATTTAAATGTGTCAAACAGACAAATGTGTGGTTGCACAGGGTTTAAAAGTGGTCTTTATCATAAATCTTATTATGATTGTTGTACCTATTTCCAGGGGCCGATTTCACGAAGGGTCTTAAGCCTGGTTTTGGGCTTAAGTTTAAGACTTTGGTCTTAAATTCTGTCAAAAATGTGCTAAGTCAGTGGGCTTAGACTTAGTGGATTTCACAAAGGGGCTAAGTCCATGGATTTGCTAAGTCAGTGGACTTAGATTTAAGTCTGGGAGGTAGTGGGCTTAAATTTTGTAAAGAGGACTTAAATATGGCCGCCATAAACTTTTCTCCACTTCAAAATTTGAAAGGGCTGTAAAAAAAGTATAATTACACAGAACACCTGACTGAAGTAGTCTTTAGGAAGTTATGTGTGGGAACAAGGTTTTCCATTTCAAAACAGCACTTATCCTTAGATAAAATGCATTAAATGAAGGATATAAAAAGTCACATGACACAGAAAACCACTGTGGTTATATGATGAGCTTGGACTTAGCTAAGTCACCTTTGTGAAATCCATTTTAAGTCCCAGGCCTAGTTAAGACCAAAGTCTTAGATTTAAGTCCCTGACTTAGCCAAAAACGGGACTTAGTTTAAGTCCTTTAGTGAAATCGGCCCCAGTCTATTAACAAAATTGTGCAGGCTTTTTTCACTGTAACATTTGAAACATTTCACCGCACTTTTCTTGTTCCACAAAATCGTGTGTATACCCAAAAACAATTTTATTTTAAGAATATATAACTTCTGTTTATATATTGGCACAAAAACATGCACAAGTCTGATTTTAAACGAACTGGTTATTTACACCACGGCTGTGTAAATAAGGGTATTTCAGTTCTTTATTTACACCACGGCTGTCGAGTAATGCAATAATACACTACAATAATATAAAGTAAAACAAAAGCTGTTTTATCAGTGTTAGTTTGAAAATAAATGCAATTTCTCTCTTTTACAAGAATATATTTGATTAATGCTTATAAAGTTGAAACAGAAAGGCCAAAAACAAGTTGACATTGTCCTGTTCACTCTCCATGGATATGTATTTAGTGAGAAATATAGAATCTTAAAAAGAATGTTTTTCTTTTTGTATTTCTGCTATATATCACTTTTTTGTAAGGTGTGTAGATGGCCGTGTGTAGAGGCTTTCATGCCATTAGAACCTGGTACATTTGTAATGTATGTTACTTGTATGATTCTTGTTCCATGTGTATAATGAATAAATAATGAAACAATAAACAATCACATCTTCACTGTCTTTGTCATCTAAGTGTCATCCAACCCAAGTTAAGCCACAACTATTCGACCTGTGGGGATCAAAAGGCTAATTATGTAACAAATTTTACCTGGTTGGGTACACAACAAGGTGTGTATAAGAAATTTAATTTAGTTTCCACAGTACAATAGTGGGGAAGACTAATCATCCCATTTCTAGGGGGACTGACATAGCATGCACAATAAGGTGGTGTAGAAGACCATGTACATTAGCTTACCTACATTTTAGTGGTACACAAAATATCCCAAATATCTTGCATATGTACACAAGATATTCAATCTAGCTTACATAAACAGCGGTGGTGTACATAAGGGACATTATCTGGCTAATATACACAACGGTGGTGTACATAAGAGACATTATCTGGCTAATATACACAACGGTGGTGTACATAAGAGACATTATCTGTCTAATATACACAACGGTGGTGTACATAAGGAACCATATGTAGCTTATGTACACAGCGGTGGTGTACATAAGACGACTTTTCGGCATTGCGTACACAGCGGTGGTGTAAATATCCTCTGCCGATTTTAAAACCATTGCGAAAACCATTTAGACCGGAAAGTGGAATGGACCGGATTCTGGTTCATGAAGGATATAATAGACCATTCAATAATGATACAGGCCTTTAGATTTATAGAAATTTCAAATATGATGATGGTGGCCAACTTATGACCGCGGCCAACTTATGCCTAGAAGCAGTACCGTGGTTTGGTCAGGGGTTATTCCTATAATAAACGATTAATTCCAAAATTATTAAAATATTATTTAAGAGTGGATGCATCGGACCATGTATTTATTTGAGTATTAAAGCTGCATATTGTCAAGTGTAGCTAATACAGTACACGAAAGAACAATAATATATTGCAATTAAGTGTCGGAATAAGCAACGCTTGATGCGTTCGAATATCTGAAGCCTCAAAGCTCACATCAAAAGAAAACAGTGTTCCAATCAAGATAACTCTTTAAAAGGATACTCAAAGCAAGAACTTTGGTTTGATAATCAAATGCCATAACTTCGCCTTGTATTTTCTGTCCAGTACAAGTGGTACATGATAAAATCATCCCCACCGGAAAATACTCATTATCCGCCATGTTGATCTTCATTTTGCAAGTGGCTATAATAACTACAGCATCCTGTTACCTGGTATTTCCAACCCGACGCTGGCGTCCTTGGAGGAAACTTCAGTATAGAGGGTGGGCACATTTTTCACTAAGCATTAAGTACACTGTCATATAAATTACCATAAAAGGGGAAAATCAAATATATTGTGAAAATAACATTCTGTTGTTAATAATCACCCTATTTTAAAATATACACCAGGGCTGGGATTCACAAAAGGTCTTAAGTCTTAGCATTTTTTTTGCTTAGACCAGTCTTAAAGTTATGACTTTTGTCTTAGCTAAGATTTCTCTTAAATTGGGGTTCACAAAAAGTGCTTAGCAAAATCTTAGCTGAGAGAAAATTTGTGCAAAAAGTCTTAACTACTTAATTGTTAAGTCTTAACAAATTTTAGTAAAACAAAAACATTTTTCATCAATACATACACCAAACATGCTCTTCTAAATTATAAAACAGATTTGTTACTTTTTTCTGTAAAATTAATATGACTGTAAAAATAGTAGTTTTGTGTTTTATTGTGAGTCAGCCTGTTTTATAACAATATTTTTACAACAAGAAGGTAAAATGTAGAAATTTATAGGTAATTAAATTATGTAAATTTCTAGAACAATCCACAGAAATTACTTTTATGGGAAGTATAGATCCCCATAGTATATTTTTGGTTGGCATAACAAAGGGTAAAATGTTAATACATGCAATGGAATGTTTTAAATTAAAATGATTTAAGTCTGCCCTGCAGTGGTCTTATAGTTATGACAAAATCTAAGACAAATTTTTGTCTAAGACCTTTTGTGAATCCCATTTTGTCTAAGCAGAAAAAGTCTTAACTTTATGACAAAATTCTTGCACAGTTAAGACTTTTCTCTTAAAGTTATGAAAATTTTTGTCTAAGACCTTTCGTGAATCCCAGCCCAATTGGAAGTACCACTAGGGGAATTAGAAATGGAACTGGATTGGAGTGTCCACTGTGACACATACATATAATGCATAGATTAAACAATGCACTGGCATAGTGCCTATATATGTAACAGTAGGTTTGTCTTCTGGAGGTCTCAGGAGGTGAGGTGGAGTTGTTTGTTGGTGTTGCTGTTGTTGCGGTTGTGGCAGGCAGGTGTTCTATGGTGTGGCTGAGAGGCTGTTGTGTGTTAATGGTCAGATACTCTGTGTTTCCACATTATGTCTCCTTTGTTATTGCACATATAGATTTGGAATGTGAAAGCAACTTTTAGGAAACAATGGTCCATGAATCTTTTAGAGGGGTTGGATTTGGCATTTGAACCCTACTTCAATTAAGGTCAAACTGTGTTTGCACAATAAAAAGCTGTATATCTTGTTTATTAACCAATATCCTGGGTATCTTCATTGATCACTCCTTTATTATACATTGTTGGGATTTAAAATGTTAAAACACGTTATAGAAAAGTATGGGCCTAAAATATTCTGGAAAGGTTAGACTTGACCTTTGACCCTACTTCAAGGTTAAACAATGTTTGCATACTAAAAAAGCTTCACATCTTCATTAATGGTCCTTAAATAAGAAAAAAATGTAGTAAAACATGGCTAATAAATCTTTTAAAAGGGTTAGATTTCTCTGTTCATCCCTGCATCAAGGTCAAATGGAGTCTGGCTAGAAAAATGCCTTATTTCATAGTTATTATTCATCCTGAGGATTTGGAATGTTAAAACAACCTATAGGAAATCATAGGACACAAATATTTTCAAAGGGTCAGATTTGATATTTTATCATTGCTTCAAAGTTAAGCTGGGTTTACATTAGAAACAAGTAATGAATGCCCATGAATGGGCTCTGTGTCAGCTGACTGCATGTTTTGAGTGTCAGAGTAGAAGTGAACGAAGAAAAGGACACAAACGTTCTGCCCTGCAATTGGTATTGAGAAGTAAAGCACAAAGTTAACTATTAAGGTATAAAAAGTAGGTGAATAACATATTTAAACAAAATACTCTAAACGCAACAGTTTTCCAGTTACAACTGATTTATTCAATGGTGACTATTAGTGAGAATCTCCAAGTAGCTTTTGCTTAGCTATGCAATGAGCTTCATGTCTGCAATTTTACTATGGCAATGCTGACCCTAAAGTAGGTGAATAATATATTTAAACAAAATTCGGTAAATGCAATAGATTTCAAGTTACAACTGATTTACTCAACAGTGAAATCCTCAAAGTAGCTATTGCTCAGCTATGCAATAAGCTACAGGTCTGCAATTTTACTATGTTATAGCTGACCCAAAAGTAGGTGAATAACATATTTAAAGAATATATGCTAAATGCAATAGTTTTCAAGATACAACTAATTTACTCAACAGTGATAACCTGAAAGTAGCCATTCCTCAATTATGCAATGAGGTTCAGGTGTGCAATTTCACTATGTTAAAGAAGACTGAAAAATAGGTCATTAACAAAAAAGTAGAGGAATAATATATTTAAACAAAATTCTCTAAATGAAAGAATTTTCAAGTTATCAGCAATTTACCCAACAGTGAGAACCTGAAAGTAGCTATTGCTCAGCTATGCAATGAGCTAGAGGTCTGCAATTTCACTATATGTTATAGCTGACTGAAAATAAGGTGAAGAACATATTTGAGGAAAATACTCTAAATGCAATAGTTTTCAAGTTACGAGTGATTTACTCATCAATGATGAACTCAAAATAGCTATGACTCAGCTATGCAATGAGCTAAAGGCCTGCAATACTATGTTATAGCTGACCCAAAAGTAGCTGAGTAACTTATTTATTTAAATAAAAAACTTTAAATGCAATAGTTTTCAAGTTACAACTGATTTAACAAACAGTGATAACCTGAAAGTAACTATTGCTCAACTATGCAATGAGATACAGGTGTGCAATTTTACTATGTTACAGAGGATCGAAAAGTAAGTGAATCACATATTTCAAGAAATGACTGTAAATGCAATAGTTTTCAAGTTACAACCGATTTACTCAACAGTGAGAACCTGAAAGTATCTATTACACAGTTATGCCATGTGCTACATGTCTGTAATTTCACTATGTTATAGCTAACCCAAAAGTAGATGAATAACATATTTAAACAAAATTCTCTAAATGCAATAGTTTTCAGGTTATAAGCAATTACTCAGCTGTGAAAACCTCAAAGTGGCTATTGCTCAGCTGTGCAATGAGTTTCAGGTCTGCAATTTCACAGCGTTACAGCTGACCAAATGGTAGATGAATAACATATTTACACAACATAATCCAAATACAATAGTTTTCAGGTTATAAGCAATTTACTCAACAATGAGAACCCCAAAGTAGCTGTTGCTCAGTTATTCAATGAGCTACAGGCCTGCAATTTCACTATGTTACAGTTGACCTAAAAGTATGTGAATAACATATTTAAACAAAATACTCTAAATGCAATAGCTTTCAAGTTTACTCAACAGTGATAATTTCAAAGTAGCTATTATTCAGCTATGCAATGAGCTACAGGTCTGCAATTGTATTGTTATAGCTGACCCAAAAGTAGGTGAATAACATATTCATACAAAATCAATAGTGCAATAGTTTTCAAGTTACAAGTGATTTTATTCATTATGGAAGGTACTGAAAAGTCAAAAAGTAGCTATTACTCACTTAGCTGTGGACATAGATGCCCAAGTTAATCACCAAGTTGTATCTACGGAAAAAGTATCTGAATGACATTTTAATAAATTTGCATCTGCAATTTCCTGTGTGGAGACTGCAGCCTTGTTTGCAAACTCAATGATTAGTAGTTGGCTTGACTAATGTAATTCCCTACTCTATCGTATTGGTAAATATAATGTGGCTACTCCAAAAGATTCAATATGCCCTTTGCAGAATTGTTTTCAGACTTGATAGAATAAAACATGTAATTCCCTTTCTTACACTGGCTCCCCATTACATACCAAATCTTGTTTAAATATAATCTAATTACTTTTAAGGCCATCAAATTCTCCCAACCTACATAATTGTCATCCTTGATCAAAACCAGTAGCCTCACTCATGGAAATCGGCTCTTTCCTCAGTTTGTCCTAGAAAGGCCATTGGTAGGTGAGGTTTTGTAATGGCTTTCCCCACTGAATGGAACAGACTCTAATCTAATCTACTGCTTTGCAGGTGCAATATCATCCCCACAAAGGGGAACTCAGTGTGCTAACTTAACAGAAATCATTATCATAAAGAGAGTTGGGGGCATTCATGGTCAGTAATCCAGAGTTGTGGGTGTGACCAAGAGGGAAGGAAACTAAGTTGGGAGGTGGGTTCTGAGGTGTTTCCTGAAAGATGCAACAGAGGGGCTATTTCTTATTGACTAGTGATTGAAAGAACTGTAAAAGTGTTTGATTTATGAACCTTACGGTCGAAAGTGGGGGTGTGAAGGAACTTGAGTTTAGGGGTGCTTCACCTTGTATTCCTGGAAGAGGTTACTTGCCGATGCCCGGTGATTTACAGTGCAGTATGCACTGGTTTCCTCCAGCTGTAAACTACCCCTCACAATATGACCCTGGCTATTGAACGCAATGTAAAACAACAAATAAATCTAATCCTGGAAGAGGTGTAGGGATGAATTAATTCTTTTAGATAAACTGGTTTACCCTGGTTGAGAATTTTGCATGTAATGAGACCTATTTTGAATTGTATCCTATATTTGATAGGGAGCCAGTGGAGTTTTTTCAGTTGAGGGGTAATGTGAGAGTATTTAGAGGAACGGGTGACAACCCCACAGAGTGAGTTTTGAACTAACTGCAATCTTCTTAACTCAAAATCTGTAAGTGATAAGAATAGGGAATTGCAGTAGTCCAATCTGCTTCTCACCAAAGCATTTGCTAAAAGAACTGATGTATTAAGGTCTAGAAGGGGATGAATTCTACAGAGGTCTCTCGCATGAACTCTGGTGGACTTTATGACCTGTACGTGACACATGGTCTGGGAATGAGAAATTGGAGACGAACACCACTCCAAGGTTCCTAACCCTTTGTGCTGGTGAGACCTGATTACTGAGAAAATTGATCGGAAAGTGAGGAAGGAGTTGTTTACGGTCATTTTTGGAGCCTATCAGAATAAACTCAGTTTTATCATGGTTCAGTTTTAATTTATTTACGATCATGAAATTTTGAATGTCGTTTAGGCAGTTTTTTAGATTTTGTATAGAGTGAGAGAAATTTGTTGGTGAGAGTGTTATGTATAACTGAGTGTCATTGGCGTAGAAATGGTGGTTAATACTACTGTGAGAGTGAATGATTGAGCTAATTGGGTTAGTGTATAGGGGAAATAAAATTGGACCAAGGACGGAGCCCTGGGGGACCCCATACTGGAGCGCAGCAGGATGTGAAAGTGTGCTGCATACCTTGACCAAGTGTGTCTTTCCTGACATGTAAGATTTGAACTAGCCAAGTGCTAGTTCACTGATACCATAGTAAACATTAAGTCTGTCCAGGAGAATGGTGTGGTCAATGGTATCGAATGCGGCAGATAGATCCAAAAGGGTAAGGGCTGTAACAGACCCTTTGGCCATATTGAGGAGAATGTCGTTGTGAATATTAAGGAGAGCACCCTGGACTTTCCCTATTGATCTTGAATGCGTTAGAGGATGTTGTATCAATTTTGCACCGCATAAACGTTTCTATTCTATTCTATAAAATGCTCTAAATGCCATACTTTTCAAGTTATAAGTAATTTAGGGCATGATTTCATTAATTTTAATTGATTAAAAATTATTTTAAAAATTCATAAAAATAATTAAGAAATATCGAGGTATTATACTCACACAAGCTAATCTACCTGTAGCCTAGAACATATATGCAAATTAAGAGAGAACTCCCTTCAATAGTCAATGAAAAATTGTTATGAAGTGTTGAAATTTTCACACTTTGGGTGGGGGTACCTGGCTTCTATATAATGGCTGTGGGGAACACACAAGCAGAAAGATCTGCATGGATTTTACAATATATCATCCTCGATAGATAAGATATCTCTTTTAAAAGTAACAGCATGTCTCTGAGCCTTGTACTTTTGTCGGAGAAGATGCTCATATATATGCGGATGCTGCAGTGATGCCATAACGTCAGCCGACTGACTGACGCTGACATAAAAGCCTTAAATGTTTATTATTGGCCCAAGGTTTGAAAAACATGAAAGCAACCTAGAGGAAATCATGGGCTGTAAATCATGTAGAAGGGTTGGATTGGAGCTTCAACCCATGCTTCAAATCGAGCATGTATACAACAATGCTTCATGTTTTGCTTATTATTGGTCCTAACATTTGGGAATTACAAAACAAGCTTAGGAAATCATGGGCTGTGAATCTTTTAGGAGAGTCAGATTTCAGCCGCACAATACATAAACACCAAGGTCTACAAATTCATTTAAAGATGCACTATTATGAAAAGGGTATATGATAGTGATGACACGATAATGGTGCTGAATTTGTCAAGTCCAGGGGTCGTATTCACGAAAGGTCTTAGCCAAGTCTTAGGCTTAAGTTGGCTATATTTTTATACAAAAGTTAAGCCTAAGACTTGGCTAAGACCTTTCGTGAATACAGCCCCAGGATATATGCTGCGTTGAAATGCAATACCTAGTTTCCATAGTCCTTTACAATTTCATGCCCAGTTTGGTTATCTGAAAATGATCATAGACTTTTGTAATCACTTTTGACATCCCCCTGGTCCAAGAGTACTTTGTCCTGTTTATTGCCACTTAGGTCATATCACACACACACACATCCCAGTAAACATTACAAACGTTTATAAACCTAACTATCAACGGTTTAGATTAGGTTTAAAATGATGGGTCCCTAAACGTTCGCCTATAATTTAAACGTTTATAAACGTTTAAGCATAAATCTGGAGAAATATTTCTGTAAGTATATCTTGCTGTATCACTGTTGTTTGGAGCCATCATTACATTATAAGTAGACATACAGAAGTATATAATTTGATGATACTTCTATATATCTACTTGTAATGTAATGATGGCTTCAAATAACAATGATACAGCAAGATATACTTACAGAAATATTTCTCCAGTTTCTCTCAAAATGGCTGTGCTGATGTCATCATCCCAAATGAAAGTGAGGTTAAGATATTTTTAACCCTTTGTAAACGTTTAAAAACGTTTATAAACCAAACTAATGTTGCTGAAACGTTTATAAACCCATAATATTGAATAATTGTCAATATTTAGGTTTATAGTTGGTTTAAAAAACATTTATAGGTTTACTAAACGTTTATAAACGTTTGCTATGTTTACTAGATCTAGTTTTTATATCTGGAAGTGGATAAGTCATCTGGCCATTTCTTTGCCAATGTAGATGGGCATTCCTTACCATATCATGTACCCATAATACTGCCTATTTGGTCCACTTCCTTTATTTTAGAAGCAGTCTAACTAAGATGAGAAGCCAGCATTGCTGCACATTTAAATCAGTGTCTATTTCACCAGCTCCAACATCCAACACTGGGCCTAGGATTCACTGCCATGTCAGGTTTGTGGCATTAACCAAGCATGTCACATTATGACAGGTGGTTAACACATTACTCTGCATGAGCAAGTATCATTGTTCATCAGACTACGGTGAATATTCAAAAGCATTAGCTCAAATATAGGTCGATGGTGTTGATCTCCACATAAACTTGATTTTTCGTTGTATAAAAAAGCCCCGCCGCCCCCTTCCCCACCCTCCAATCTCTGCCCCCCCCCCCCCCCCCCCCCAAAAAAAAAAAAAAAAAAGTTTGATTTATTTTCAGACACTTCAACATTGTCCATGAGGTAAAGTATCCCAAATCTCCACCATAGCTATTTGTGAATAAATCTAACCATTTCATGTCAGAAGTATTTTGTAAATAATAATTAACTTGCCAATTAACTGAGCATGGAATCTGTCAATATAAGAGTGTTTCTAAAACTTTTTTTGCATCCACAATAAGATCCTTAATAAAAATGCAACCACTTCTTCCTTTGGCCAGATCATACTCGTATAAAAGCTAAATAGAATGTTTATGAGGTTCTGCTCATCACTTTTGCAGTCATGTCAATCAGAAAGCCAAAGCCATTGAAAATGCATCGGGGACTTTTGAAAATTCTGGGTTTTTTTCTATCCACAATATGCTTAGCAGGTTTGACTTCTAATCAAAGGCTGTCACCTCCGTGTGTGTTCGACTCCCGCCAGTGGTAATGCCGAGGACCTGTCCCAATATACCTCTGGCTGTTGAACAGGACGTAAAACCTTAAGTTTGACTTTGTATCTAGAATATGATCCAAATTTTTTCCCAAAAGTTGATCCCTTCTTCATTAAGCATGGCCCTACCCACATCAAAAAAAAATCATAAAGATCCATTCATTACTATTAGAATAATCGTGAACAAAGAAAGACAAGCAGACATAAACACAGCAAAAAACATAGCCACCCAGTAGAGGTAACAGTCAGAAGATGATCCACACATACACATGAATGGCCTTTACATAAAATCCAAGATTATGACTACATAAACCTGAAGATCTTAACACCAACTATTCTCTTACTACATGTGTAAGCTCTAGCTAAAATGTTCTTTGACTTACAATTTTTATTAAATCTAATGAGACATACTGGGATCACCCATACATTTTACCTTCATATTTAATTGAATAACAAGAGAGTCAAATATGGACAACTAAAAATAGGCATATTCCTTATACCATCCTTATAATGTGTACCAAGTCTGATGAGAAAATGTTGATGCATTTTTTAATTTTTTAATTATCATGTACACAGGGAAATTTATGACGTGTCGGAACCTGAATCCAATATAATCCTTGACATTCATCTGGGGACATAATAAACGAGTTAAACATGGGCAACTAGAATCCAAGAAGAATAAACTAGAAACTTTGTTTATATATTATCTATTTATTGAGGTATCAATATATGTATATGATATGTAGCACTCTAAAAGTATGAAATACATATTTTTATACCAGCCATGTTATATACAATTAATATGAAAACAAAACAAGTATTATTGTATGCCGTATTGAGTGAAGCCTTGGGCATTATTGACACAAGTTAATGTGATCAAATTAATATTGCAAATGAAAAATACACACAAATGCATGAATGACCATTGGATAGTCATGAAAATGTTGGATTTAACTGCAATATTGACCTATATAATTTAAAACAGATTCATCATGATAAAATCAAATGTCAGCTTTACACAGTGCAGCAATTCTTCTGGTAATATATTTTGATAAAGAGAAAGACAAACCAATATCAAATATATGTTACAGACAATTTGTGTACTAAATATTTTAGTCATTTCACAAAACATGTTTAAACAGTTCAGGCACAAAAACTAAAGGATAACACGCAGTGTTGTGCAATGCCTTTACAAAGATTGAAGATTTCAGGCAATCTTTGCAATCATCTTCTTACGTATCTTATTGATATGATGTTAAGGCTTCCTGTTTATAGAAGTGATTCAAGTTGAACTTTACCTTCATGACAATTGTACTGATCCAATTAAATTGACTAAGATACATTTTGATACATCCTATATTTTTATATACTGGAGGAAATAAAGGGGAATATGACAATTGTACTGATTCAATTAAAATGACTAAGATACATTTTGGTACATCTTATATTTTCATATACAGGAGGATATAGGAAATAAAGGGGAATATGATCATTAATATTAATATGTTTCATACTTGGTTCATTCAGTTGTAACAAGGGCATAATGTTCCACTGAGTTTATTTTTCAAAAGAATGTGTTCTCTGCTCTTGTGTAGGGGCTTCTTTAATTACAAGAGGTAAATGCTTCATTGTTGATAATTGTTTTATTATAATAAGAATAAGAAAAGTTGGAATGACATAAACAAAAAATATATATTACAAATGAAGGTGATACTATTGTATAATAGGGTAGCATGAATAATATATTGATACTCATGAGTGACATAGTTCTTATTTAAGCCCCATTCACACTAGACGGTACGTCCGGTGGTGACAGGTTTCCTGAGGCAGTGGAACCGTCTCCAAGTATGCCTCATATCTTCAGAGATTTTGTGTAACACACTACAGGCAGTTTAATTCAGAGTTCTGGACTTTGGATGATACACCCTTGTCCTTCAACTACCATTTGAGGTTTGTATGCGACCTTGTGACACAGTGGTGAAACATCCATTTACATCCACTCGTCTTATGTCGCCGTATTACACTGAAGCATGACTGAGTCACAACCTTATATACATCGTGGACCACACCTTCAGTTATCGTAGTAAAAACCTTCATCAGCACATGCTCGCATTCGTCTGCGCATGCCCATGATACCAAATTCAGAGGCTGATGTTTTTAACATTTTAAAACTTCTGTCAATGTGCAAGGTAATGGACGTCTCAGCAGTGTGTGACAAGTGACAAGGTCATAGACACAGCTTGGACGGTAGATGAAGAACAGGGACATTTTACCAAACGTGGACTACCGCAGGGGATACCGCCTGTACTGTGAATGGGGTATTATGTCTGATGAATTAACTTTAGTTTTATTATCCACCATTTTTCCTAAATAATTGTCAGAATAAGTCCATATTTGGAGACATAATGCAAAAAAATACTCTCATATTTTGGGACAATGATTAACTGTAGTGTTTAACTTGCAATTTCTCTGCCATTTAATTACAGATTTTAATACATCAAAAACTAACAAAACTCCTGTAAAAACACTATTCTAATGATGTATACAGCATATTTATAGCTTACAATGTTCTGGAAATAATAATGAAAAATTGGCAATTAGTGGAGGCAGACTTCATATAAGTCATACAGACTGCACTGAATCAACACTGAATAAAACTGCCACAGCACAAACTATCTAATTACTTTTTCTTATACACCTCAACTTTGTTTAGTGAAACTCAAGTAACCTGTTCAACTGCTTGCTTCTGAATTTCATATTTTAAGCATCTTCAAGGCCTCAGAAGGGGATGTATTTCACTGTGTAATAATTTAGACATTTTCACACTTTCATCCCACAAACGCTGTGCAGCCTGGTCAGATGTGGCTAATTCATTCAACTCCTCCTCTGCGCAATCTCTGAAATAAAAAAACCAAGCAATCAGTGACTGAGGAATAGGACACATATCTAGGTTTGGGCACAGATCTTTGAGGACTGATGAGATAAGTCATGCAACCAAAAAGAGTTTATTTGTAGCATCACCACAGAGACCACCATGACACCACAGTAACCACACTCTGGGTTCATCAAATCTCGGAGGATATCAGGAGTCCTGAGAGGCGGTTCCACAGAGTAAAATTTTTAATTGCGGGTTATACTGATTATAGTGTGAAAGGGATATCACTGATTATGACTTGAGTGTTATGCAGATATGGAATGATTACTGAGGTACATGCTAATTCACTAAACTACTCTTTTGCACAATCTCTGAAATAATTAAAACTCGGTTAAATAGTCCAGTTTAATGCTGTGGAAACCATCCTTATCTGGCAACATATAAAGGCCATTCAGGGCTTTTTTGATGATTGTATAGTAAGATTAAAAAAATAGAATTGTTTGATACAGTATCGGCTCAGGTATTGAGCGATAGCTTGCAGTGGCTTGCACTACATAATTTCACTTGAATTATTTGAAACAAGACCACTGCCGCGGTGTGGATCTCCCGCTGAGCATTAAAGGGGAAGAAATACCTTTTCCGAGATATTCACAATGATTTTATAGGTCAAGGTCACTACAGCAAGGGCAATGGTCAAATCAAGGTCAGACCATGACGTTTCACACCTACACCCCCTAACCAATGTCCCTACCAAGGATCAACTTCCTACACCTTACGGTTTCTGAGATATAGCCCAGACAAGATTTTATAGGTCAAGGTCACTACGGCCAGGTCAAGCGTCAAATCAAGGTCGGACCGTGACGTTGCACACCTACACCCCCTAACCAATGTCCCTTCCAAGTATCAACTTCCTACACCTTACGGTTTCCGAGATATAGCCCAGACAAGATTTTATAGGTCAAGGTCACTACGGCCAGGTCAAGGGTCAAATCAAGGTCGGACCATGACGTTGCACACCTACATCCCCTAACCAATGTTCCTATCAAGTATCAACTTCCTACACCTTACGGTTTCCGAGATATAGCTTGGACAAGATCTTCAAACTCAAGGTCTCTGCGGCAAGGTCAAAGGTCAAATCAGGGTCAGACCAAGATGTTGCACACCTACACATCCTGACGAATTAATTTCCCTACCAAGTACCAACTCCCTACACCTTACGGTTTGTGAGATACAGTCTGGACAAATTTTTTCCCGCCGCCTGCCTGCCCATCCGGACACCATGGGCTGTCGAGTAAAAAATAGACAACAACATATTTGAGAGAAATTGTGTAGCTGCAATACTTGTACAGATATAAGCCATTTACTCATTACGGTTATCATTAAAAATTGACAAAGTAGCTCTTACTCACTTAGCTATGGAGATACACTTACAAACTACTGACCATGTTGTAGCTGTGGAGAAAGTAGCTGCACAACATATTGGAACAAAATACTCTAAATGTAATAGTCTGGAAGTTATAAGCCATATAATTATATTAGGTAAACTACTATTACTCACTCAAATGTAGGCCAAAGGTCACCAAACCCAGTACAATAGGATACTCTTGTACTGCCCTGTGGGTCAAAAATTTGCTTGAAATTGCTCTATCTCTTATAGTTTGCGAGATATTTGTGATTTTTCACATTTTCACTAAAAGTAGCAATAAAGTAGCTATTACTCACTTGTACATTGAGCAACAGTTGTGAAACTGAAACATGTTACAGTTCACAAAAAAATAGATGAACAACATATTTGACAGAAATTGTGTAGCTGCAATACTTTTGAAGATATAAGCCATTTACTCATTATGGTTATCATTAAAAATTGACAAAGTAGCTATTACTCACTTAGCTATGGAGATACACTTCCAAACTACTGACCATGTTGTAGCTGTCGAGAAAGTAGCTGAACAACATATTGCAACAAAATACTCTAAATGCAATAGTTTGAGAATTATAAGCCATATAATTATATTAGGTAAAAGTGCTATTACTCACTCAAAAGTAGGCCAAAGTTCACCAAACCAAGAAAATTTTGAAGAGTGTAAAAATTCATTAGGACAAGTAATTTACCAAAAATGTGTAACTGTAGTAGTTTCAGAGAAAACTGCGTGACCCACGCACGCACTCACGCACGCATGCACGTACGCACACACATGGTGCAAATTATAATCTGCCGCCGGCGAGCCGGGCGGGAGATAATTATATGGACTGAAAGTTTTTATTTCAATAAATATTATAGCTACAAAGAGTATACTTGTATTATGTTTAACACAAGTTATTACAGTCCTTGTTTTCCATAAAATTACAACCACAACTACTAAATTGCTGATTTCAAGTATTTGGCCGACACATGCACAGGTAAAAAACATCACATCCAAACTGACAATACAGTTCTTGCAACTGCCACAAATTTATGATCACAACTACTGGAGACACTAAAGGCACAAACACTTCAGTTTTGCTATTGATTTCTCCAAACTTCTCACATAGGCAGGGTTAACATGCGACTATTTTTCATTTTCGTATTAATAGGAAAACCTAGATTGGCTTTTCAGTGCCTTCAATGCTCAACAGTAATACACAACCTCAGCAGGGTTTGCTTTTTTCTACACATTTCTCTGAATCAGCAAGTACTTTAAACAATACTTATGCTAACTTGCCCACTGATACAATGAATAGTACAAAGTACTCTTTTCAAAAGATGGATTGCTCTATACATATGACCACATATCGGCCCAAAACTAATCTTTGTCAAAAATGTGTTGCATTAGCCACCCATCTTCATATTCTTCTTCATTAAAGATGGTCAAAGATCTAAAAATTGTGTTTTTTTATGTGCCCCTTAAAGCCCGGCGGGAGACAACAAGCCAACATTGATGATACACACTTTACAAATATAAACTTACTTGAAATATTTCCCTGCAACCTTTTCATATTCTCGGCTGACAGCGAGACAGTTTGTAGTTTGAGCACCATGGTATACATCTTTTAAAAAGGGCCACACAAGGAAATGTGCCAAGTCATATTCCAAGATGGGCCAGTCCCTCATGACATCAGTGATCACAGCCCCTGGGTGGACTGTATTGGCAGTTATCTCATGAGCTTTGAACAGTAATTACAGTTAAATGTAAAATGAACCAGAATAATACTTTCAATTAATCTGGATTTGCTGAGGACATTATCAGTGTCCTGATATTGAGTTTCAGTAAGGTGGGAAAAACAGTTGCGTTTAAATTAGCTTTACATCTATTTCAGAGCTATCCAAGTGGCAACTGTTTCAATTCCCATCAAATGTAGTCCTGCTTGCTTTTATATTCAATGGTGAAAGATTAATAACCGCTTCCAAATAAAGCAAGTGTAAATATATTTAATTTTTACTTCATTCTTTGAAGGATGAACAACTAAGTAATTGTGAACAAAGCATAAGAAGAAAACAAAATATTACGGAACATAAGCAGGACGGAAAAAGAGGTGTGACAAATGTTATTTTTACTTTTTAGGGTCCACTAAATACTCTTACAAAGACACTCCTAGTCTTTACTAGAAAAGCAGGCCAGCCCCTTTTTCCCAATAGACTTCTGCCCCTCTACTGAGAAATTAAATCTCCACAGAGAAAAACTGGTTTCTAGTTCACATGGTAAGTTTCAATGAAAATTCGATACAACTTTGTTTTGCAGTAAGAAGCTAATACCCCTTTCACACTACAGGCGGTATCAACCGCGGTAGGCAGCGTTTGGTAAAATGTCTCAGTCCTTGGATCACTGCCTGATGTCTGTTTGCAAACCTGTGAGTCAGTGGCCAACCGTCCATTAGCTTGTGTGTCCTACAGAAGTTTTGAAATGATTAAAGTGTCCGCCTCTGATTTCAGAACAGTGAGCATGTGCAAACAAAAGTGAGCATGCACAGATAGCTTGCTACGGTAACTGAACGTGTGGTCTACGGTGTATATAAGGTTGTGACTCGGTCGTCTTTTGGTGTAATATGGTGACATAAGGTAAGTGAAGATAAATGGACATTTCGCCACTGTGTCAAAAGGTCACACATGAACCTCAGAGAGTAGCTGAAGGACAGGGGGGTTTGACCCAACGCCTATAACGACACCAAATCACAAGTATGGGCATCCATGGAGGTGGGTCCGTCGCCAAGTACCACGGGACATACTTCCTGTATCCTGTAGTGTGAAGGGTGCATTAACAGAAGATACATTTTTATTTGTGATCTTTTTTCTCAACTACAAAAATATATACGCTGTGAAAAAAAGAGTATCTACAACCCCATGAAGTCGAATTTATGAGCAATATAATAATCATAAGTAAGTTTACATATTAATGACCTTATTGGGATTTTGGCTTTACTGTTCCACTTTCTAATGAAATATATTGCAAAAAAAAGTATCAACAATAACGATAAGAATTAGTTTTCAAATTTAAATTACATGATCTATAAAATAACAACGACTACCATTGTAAAATTAGATCTATTAGAAGAAACTGTTTTACCTGTTAAGTAATTAGCTAAGTGCCGCGAAAATAAAATATTAGCCAGTTTGCTCTGTGAATATGCTTCAACACTGCTATAGTTTGCTTCCAAATTGAGGTCATCCCAGTGCATTTCACCATATTTATGTATGTTAGAAGACAAGTTGATAATTCGGCTTGGGACACCAGCTAGAAGGCTGTCCATTAGCAAATTGGTAAGGAGAAAATGGCCTGAAAAAATGAAAAATAATCTTTAATATGACTTTTTTATGGATTTTTAGGGATTTAAAAATCAAGTAAAACTAACAAAAAAGATCAAATTGTAACGTTATATCAATACAAATACCACAAAAAAAGAGAAAAAAAAAGCCCCAAAAAAATATTTATATTTCATTCTTTCATGTAAATATTTTTGTTTCAATTTTGTTGCTAATGTCACAATTGAAGCAACAAAGACTGCCTCTTTTAAAAATGAACATATTACATACACACAAGACAACATCACATATACAAATATACAATTTTACACACATTCAAAAGGAAAAATAGAAGTGTTCGGTGTTATTCTGTAACATATTTTCAGAAAACCCACGATGAAATAACTGAAACTGTCAACTGATTTGCAAACAAAAAGCTTAAAGGGCCTCATTTCCAGAAAAATATCGTCTGTTTAATTCTGTTTAATGATATTTATACTACTCTAACCTGTATATTTCTTTGAATTTAGAAACTATCCCATCAATGCTAAGATTCTGACTATCATGCTTAATTGCATATTTGTTGTTTGTTAAAGTTTCAGATGATTAATAAGCCTTCCATTTTCCAGCAAGCAAACACCCAGCAAAGTTCCTTTGATATTTAGTATTTTGTATTGTATATCTTGTTTGAAAAAAGACACAATACAGTTAACAAATACCAATTCAAATTTTTGCATCAGAGATCTGGACACTATGACCAAGAGTTTGACTTCATTAGTTACTTCACTGTTGTGCTAAATGACCAAGTCCAGCAGTAGAGAACAAATATAAGTAAGCTTATTGTAAACTTACCGAGGTGATTCACCCCAAAGTGCAATTCAACTCCATCTTCAGTTTGACCACCTTTGTAGGAAAATACTCCGGCATTATTCACTAAGATGTTCAGGTACCGCTCACCTGTGATTACATAGAACACAAATTGAGGTCCTTGGTTGACTAGTGCATCTGATCACAGGCCTGTCACAGATGTGTGAGTTTGACTCCCAAATTGTAAGTGACAATGCTGAGGGACTGTCCCAATATGAGAGTAGCTGTAAAACAAGGAAATAACTTGACCTTGACTTATGATGGTCAAACTGATATTTATATCTCTCACAGCTAAAAACACATCAGGTCAGGCCCTTAGCATTGTAACTTGTGGGTATCAGTCTTATAATTTACATACAAAATTGTAGCTATGGTTTTTTGTCTTTTTTTTGCAAAACCAATGCACATTATGAATTAACTTTGTGAGATATTCAATTAACTTTGTAAGCATTTTGTTGTTCTGATGAAATATCGCCCATATTATGGGTAAAATGTGGACATTTTCAAGAACCCGTTTTTTTTTACTTTACAAAGCAATGTATTCCGTTTGCAACAATAAATGTTAGATAAAATTAAATATTCAGAAAAAAAGTATTATTAATTTCAATGTACCATAAGAAGATCAATCAAATCTGAAACAAGTACATTTGTCTTACGAGACAAGAATTCTGTCACAAATTCACGGATTGATTTAAAAGATGCCAAATCCAACTTCAGCATTTGTAAGTTTGCATTTCCACTCAGTCTTTCTGATACATCTTTTCTGGCTTGATCACAACGTTCCAACGAGCGACATGCCATGTATATTTTTCCTCCTGAAAAATTGAAAACATCAGCAATAATAACTATAGATAAACTAGAGGATCGCTCGCAAAAAATAAAGATAATGTTAGCGTCCCAAAAAGGATATAAAGGTGAGTGCTAAAGTATTAAGAAAATGCTTCGTTTCTAGCCTTATACTGTTGTGGCAACCAAAGTCAGCGCAGTCTGCTCTATCTAGCACGGTTTTCAAGATATAAGCATTTTTGTGTTTTGCAAAAAATTCGAAAATTCAAAATGTCCGCTATATTTGGCGAGACAAAAATATTTTGAAAATTGGCATGGCTACTCTGCAGAGATACCCAGCAGGTCAAAAATTTTGTTGAGTTCGCTCCATCTAGCATGGTTTTCGAGATATAAGCATTTTTGTGTTTTGCAAAAACTTTGAAAATTCAAAATGGCCACCATTTTTGTGGAGACAAAAATTTTTGACAAGACCACTGCCACGGTGTGTATCTCCCGCCGAGCATTAAAGGAGAAGAAATAGCTTTTCCGAGATATTCACAATTTTTCATTTTCGTGTGTGAAAGCTCTTCCAAAAGTAGGTGAATGAGTTATTTGAGAAAAATTGGCTATCTGCAATACTATTACGAGATAATTCACATTTACTCCTTTTGAGTAGGTGAGTAATTACCTACGGGTCTGGAACTTCACCAAGTGAAAGTTCTCCCAAAAGTAGATGAATGAGTTATTTGATAAAAATTGGGTATCCGCAATACTTTTAGAGATAATTCGCATTTACTCATTTTGAGTAGGTGAATAATTAGCTATGGGTCTGAAACTTCACCAAGTGAAAGCTCTCCCAAAAAAAGGTGAATGAGTTATTTGAGAAAAATTGGCTATCTGCAATACTTTTAGAGATAATTCACATTTACTCATTTTCAGTAGGTGAGTAATTAGCTATGGGTCTGAAACTTCACCATGTGAAAGCTCTCCCAAAAGTACATGAATGAGTTATTTGATAAAAATTGGGTATCCGCAATAGTTTTAGAGATAATTAGCATTTAATCATTTTGAGTAGGTGAATAATGAGCTACGGGTCTGAAACTTCACCGAGTGAAAGCTCTTTGGGATAGCTGCTCTGCAGAGATACCCTGAAGATCAAAAATTTTATCGAAATCGTTCTATGTAGCACAGTTTTCGAGATATTAGCATTTTTGTGTTTTGCAATTTTTGCGCAAAAATTCGAAAATTCAAAATGGCCGCCATTTTTGGCAAGATAAAATTTTTTTGAAAATTAGCATGGCTACTCTGCAGAGATACCCTGTGGGTCAAAAATTTCGTCGAAATCGCTCTATCTAGCACGGTTTTCGAGATATAAGCATTTTTGTGTTTTCCTTATTTGGAAAATTCATAATGATTAATTAATCATGAATTACTTGGCCATTTCTTAACCAATCAATGGCAAAATCTAATTTTCTGATTTTCAGATTTTAATAGAATGAATGTAGTTGCCAAGTTTCAGGTGAATTGATAAAATTCCTTTCAAGTTATCATCCGGACAAGCTTCCCCATCGAAAAAAGACATTTTTGGTCATGTGACCTCTCTGATTGGTTGAAATGTCACTGTAGCATATTCAAAAAAAATTCCCCAAGGCTACTGCCTAAATCTGCCAAATTTGAAAAGAATCCGCCTAACGGTTACAGAGTTATAAGGAAAACAAAATGCGGAGCCGGCGGAGCCTGAAGGTCTCCCATACACAAACAAGCGTCCCTTGCGGGACGCTTAAAAAAAACTATAGAGAGATAATGAAAACAGTGTACTTTGGTTAGTATCAGTGGAAACTATAGACACACACAGGACCAAATCCTAAGCATACCGGGTATTTCATTTATGTGGAGTCTCACTACAACAGACCTGCGAAAAATTGTAATATTTGACACTTTAGTACTTTTACAGTGTTCTACTCATCCATGATTACTAATTTTATGGAATAAACTAGAGACTGCGGCTCGCCGCAGTGTATCCCCGGACGGGACATAGTTAAGGCGTGAATATGTCGGTCTTGAGCCTGTTTCCTGGAGCACCAGGTCAGGATTCTCCATAGTACCAGATTACTCCCAAAAGCTAATCACTAGTTCTTTCACTTATATCTGTCTTTAAAAATTACATTTGATGGATCATGGATCCAGAAGATCCATATAGTGAGCCGGATCACTTCCAAAATTCAATCATTTCATCCTTTTACCTTTTCAGACATATCCTGAAAATTTCATCAAAATCCGTCCATAAGTTTTTTAGTTATCTTGTACACAAACACATCTGACAGCCTGGATCCACATGATCCAGACAGTGATCCAGATTACTCCCCAAAACTAATCACTTGTTCTTTGTCCCATTTAAGACATTTCCTGAAAGTTTCATCAAAATCCATCCATGACTTTTTGAGCTATTTGTCTTTAAAAATTACATTTCTTGGATCCAGAAGATCCAGATAGTGGTCCAGATCACTCGCAAAATTGAATCATTTCTTCCTTTTACCACTTCTTCCTTTTACCATTTGTAACATATCCTAAAAATATTAAAGTCCATCCCAAGATTATGTGGCAGCCTGGATCCAGATGATCCAGACAGTGATTCAGATCACTAGAAAAATTTAATCACTTGTTCCTTGTACCATTTAGGCCATTTGCTGAAACAATCCATCCATAACTTTTTGCGGTATCTGTCTTTAAAAATTACATTTCATGGATCCAGAAGATCCATATAGTGATCTGGATCACTTTCAAAATTCAATCATTTCATCCTTTTACCTTTTCAGACATATCCTGAAAATTTCATCAAAATCCGTCCATAAGTTTTTTAGTTATCTTGTACATAAGCACATCTGGCAGCCTGGATCCAGATGATCCAGATCACTCCCAAAATCTAATCACTTGTTCCTTGTCCCATTTAGGACATTTCCTGAAAATTTCATCAAAATCCACCCATGACTTTTGAGCTATTTGTCTTTAAAATTATATTTCATGGATCCAGAATATCCAGATAGTGGTCCAGATCACTTGCAAAATTGAATCATTTCTTCCTTTTACCACTTCTTCCTTTTACCATTTATAACATATCCTAAAAATATCATCAAAATTCATCCTAAAATTTTGTTGCAGCCTGGATCCAGATGATCCAGATCACTCCAAAAATGTAATCACTTGTTCCTTGTCCCATTTAGGTCATTTGTTGAAAATGTCATCACAATCCATCCATAACTTTTTGAGGTATCTGTCTTTAAAAATTACATTTCAGGGATCCAGAAGATCCATATAGTGATCCGGATCACTTGCAAAATTCAGCCATTTCATCCTTTTACCTTTTCAGACATATCCTGAAAATTTCATCAAAATCCATCCATAAGTTTTTCAGCTACATTGTACACAAACACATCTGGCAGCCTGGATCCAGATGATCCAGATCACTCCCAAAATCTAATCAATTGTTCCTCGCACCATTTAGGTCATTTGCTGAAAATGTCATCACAATCCATCCATAACTTTTTGAGGTATCTGTCTTTAAAAATTACATTTCATGGATCCAGAAGATCCATATAGTGATCCGGATCACTTCCAAAATTCAATCATTTCATCCTTTTACCTTTTCAGACATATCCTGAAAATTTCATCAAAATCCGTCCTGAAGTTTTTGATTTATCTTGTACACAAACACATCTGGCAGCCTGGATCCACATGATCCAGATCACTCCCAAAATCTAATCACTTGTTCCTTGTCCCATTTAGGACATTTCCTGAAAATTTCATCAAAATCCACCCATGACTTTTTGAGCTATTTGTCTTTAAAAATTATATTTCATGGATCCAGAAGATCCAGATAGTGGTCCAGATCACTCGCAAAATTGAACCATTTCTTCCTTTTACCACTTCTTCCTTTTACCATTTGTAACATATCCTAAAAATATCATCAAAATTCATCCTAAAATTATGTTGCAGCCTGGATCCAGATGATCCAGACAGTGATCCAGATCACTCCAAAAATGTAATCACTTGTTCCTTGTACCATTTAGGTCATTTGCTGAAAATGTCATCACAATCCATCCATAACTTTTTGAGGTATCTGTCTTTAAAAATTACATTTCATGGATCCAGAAGATCCATATAGTGATCCAGATAACTTGCAAAATTCAACCATTTGATCCTTTTACCTTTTCAGACATATCCAGAAAATTTCATCAAAATCCATCCATAAGTTTTTGAGCTATATTGTACACAAACACATCTGGCAACCTGGATACGGATGATCCAGACAGTGATCCAGATCACTCCCAAAATCTAATCACTTGTTCCTCGTCCCATTAAGGACATTTCCTGAAAATTTCATCAAAATGCACCCATAGGTTTTTGAGTTATCTGTCTTTAAAAATTAAATTTCATGGATCCAGAAGATCCAGACAGTGATCCAGATCAATCCCAAAATTTAATCATATTTTCCTTTTACCATTTGGGACATATCCTGAAAATTTTATCAAAATCCATCTGTCAGTTTTTGAGTTATCTTGTTCACAAACAAACAAACAGAGGGCCAAAAATGACCCTCGGTCAGGTACTTTGGCGGTCAGTGGATGACCTTAAATGAAGAGCTGTAACCGGTAAGCCTGGATGCTGGTACTCCATCATGTACTCAACCTCCAAAGCCATTTTCAATAGTTTCCATGCAATGTAGTCAGCATTAAGTGTGAAAATATCTCCAAATTTGCCAAAAATGACCCTTGGTCAGGTACTTTGGCGGTCAGTGGATGACCTTAAATGAAGATCTGTAACCAGTAAGCCTGGATGGTAGAAGACCATCATGTACTCAACCTCCAAAGCCATTTTCAATAGTTTCCATGCAATATAGTCAGCATTAAGTGTGAAAATATCTCCAACAAGCATTCTGACGCATGCATTTATCTCCCGCCATATAAATTAGATGTACTAAAGATAGTGGAATATAAATTTTCTTGTGAGATGGAGGCACATGTAGAAGTGACAACAAGTTTAATGTTTGATTGCAATACTTTTAAAGACAAAAGGCATTTACTCACTTTAGTAGCTATTACTCTGCCATCCAAAGAGCTACAGTTCTGCAACTTTATTATGCAGTAGATCAACCCAAAGTAGGTAAGGACGTATTTAGAAGAAATTGCCTATCTGTAACACTTTTAGAGAGAAAAGATATTTACTTATTTTAGTGGCTATTACTCTGCCATCCAAAGACATACAGTTCTGCAACTTCACTATGTGGTAGATCACCCAAAAAAACGTGAATGACTTATTTAGAAGAAATTGCCTACCTGTAATACTTTTAGAGATAAAAGACATTTACTCATTTTAGTAGCTATTATTCAGCTATCCAAAGAGCTACAGTTCTGCAACTTCACTATGTGGTAGATCACACAAAAGTACGTGAATGACTTATTTAGAAGAAATTGCCTACCTGTAATACTTTTCGAGATAAAAGACATTTACTCATTTTAGTAGCTATTATTCAGCTATCCAAAGAGCTACAGTTCTGCAACTTCACTATGTGGTAGATCACCCAAAAGTACGTGAATGACTTATTTAAAAGAAATTGCCTACCTGTAATACTTTTAGAGATAAAAGACATTTACTCATTTTAGTAGCTATTACTCAGCTATCCAAAAAGCTACAGTTCTGCAACTTCTCTATGTGGTAGATGACCCAAAAGTAGGTGAATGAGTTATTTAGAAGAAATTGTGTATCTGTAAAACTTTTTGAGATAAAAGACATTTACTCATTTTAGTAGCTATTACTCACCTATCCAAAGAGCTACAGTTCTGCAACTTCACTATGTGGTAGATCACCCAAAAGTAGGTGAATGACTTATTTAGAAGAAATTGCCTACTTGTAATACTTTTAGAGATAAAAGACATTTGCTCATTTTACTAGCTATTACTCAGTTATCCAAAGAGCTACAGTTCTGCAACTTCACTATGTGGTAGATCACCCAAAAGTAGGTGAATGACTTATTTAGAAGAAATTGCCTACCTGTAATACTTTTAGAGATAAAAGACATTTACTCATTTTAGTAGCTATTACTCAGCTATCCAAAGAGCTACAGTTCTGCAACTTCACTATGTGGTAGATCACCCAAAAGTAGGTGAATGACTTATTAGAAGAAATTGCCTACCTGTAATACTTTAGAGATAAAAGACATTTACTCATTTTAGTAGCTATTACTCAGCTATCCAAAGAGATACAGTTCTGCAACTTTAATATGTGGTAGATCACCCAAAAGTAGGTGAATGACTTATTTAGAAGAAATTGCCTACCTGTAATACTTTTAGAGATGAAACACATTTGCTCATTTTAGTAGCTATTACTCAGTTATCCAAAGAGCTACAGCTCTACAACTTCACTATGTGGTATATCACCCAAAAGTAGGTGAATGACTTATTTAGAAGAAATTGCCTACTTGTAATACTTTTAGAGATAAAAGACATTTACTCATTTTAGTAGCTATTACTCAGCTATCCAAAGAGCTACAGTTCTGCAACTTCTCTATGTGGTAGATGACCCAAAAGTAGGTGAATGAGTTATTTAGAAGAAATTGTGTATCTGTAATACTTTTAGGGATAAAAGACATTTACTCATTTTAGTAGCTATTACTCACCTATCCAAAGAGCTACAGTTCTGCAACTTCACTAGGTGGTAGATCACACAAAAGTAGGTGAATGACCTATTTAGAAGAAATTGCCTATGTGTAATATTTTTTAGAGATAAAAGACATTTACTCATTTTGGTAGCTATTACTCAGCTATCCAAAGAGCTACAGTTGTGTAACTTCACTATGTGGTAGATCACCCAAAAGTAGGCGAATGACTTATTTAGAAGAAATTGCCTACCTATAATACTTTTAGAGATAAAAGACATTTACTCATTTTAGTAGCTCTGGCTCAGCTATCTACTCACTTAGCTATTGACCTACATCTGCAAAAGCAACAAAAATATAAAGGACACAGGAAAGTAAGCTTTTGAAAAACTAGATGAATAACAAATGAAAAGATTTGCCAAACTTTGGTACTTGTGAAGGTATTTGACATTTATTTCCATCATAATTTTGCTATAAATAAGAAAATAGCTATTGCTGACTTATGACATGCAATGGAACCCCAAACGATATGCCATCTTATAGTTAAGGAAAAAGTAGCTGAACAAATTATTTTAGGAAAATCCTGTAACTGCAGTAGTTTTTGAGTTACAATGGATTTACTCAACAGTCACAATTTCAAAGTAGCTATTACTCAGCTGTCCAGTGTGCAACAGGTTTGCTGCTTTACTATCTGATAGCTCATCAAAAACTAGATGAATAACATATTTGAAAATATTTCCCTAACTTGAATACTTTTGAAGATATTTGAAATTTACTTATGTTGTTATTTTGCTACAAATAAGAAAATAGCTATTACTCACTTATGGCATGCAACAGAACCCCAAAGTATATGCCATCTTATAGTTAAGGAAAAAGTAGCTGAATAACATATTTTAGGAAAATACTCTAACTGCAATAGTTTTGGAGTTACAATGGATTTACTCAACAGTCACAATTTCAAAGTAGCTATTACTCAGCTATCCAATGTGCAACAGGTCTGAAACTTTACTATGTGATAACTTATCAAAAACTAGATGAATAACATATTTGAAAAGAATTCCCTAATTTTAATATTTTTGAAGATATTTGAAATTTACTCATGTCGTTATTTTGCTTCAAATAAGGAAATAGCTATTACTCACTTATGGCATGCAATAGAATCCCAAACTGTATGCCATCTTATAGTTAAGGTCAAAGTAGCTGAATAACATATTTTAGGAAAATACTCTAACTGCAATAATTTTGGAGTTACAATGGATTTACTCAACAGTCACAATTTCAAAGTAGCTATTACTCAGCTATCCAATGTGCAACAGGTCTGAAACTTTACTATGTGATAGCTTACCAAAAACTAGATGAATAACATATTTGAAAAGAATTCCCTAATTTTAATACTTTTGAAGATCTTTGAAATTTACTCATGTCATTATTTTGCTTCAAATAAGGAAATAGCTATTACTCACTTATGGCATGCAATAGAATCCCAAACTGTATGCCATCTTATAGTTAAGGACAAAGTAGCTGAATAACTTATTTTAGGAAAGTACTCTAACTGCAATAGTTTTGGGGTTACAATGGATTTACTCAACAGTCACAATTTCAAAGTAGCTATTACTCAGCTATCCAATGTGCAACAGGTCTGAAACTTTACTATGTGATAGCTTACCAAAAACTAGATGAATAACATATTGAAAAGAATTCCCTAACTTTAATACTTTTGAAGATCTTTGAAATTTACTGATGTCATTATTTTGCTACAAATAAGAAAATAGCTATTACTCACTTATGGCATGCAATAGAACCCCAAACTGTATGCCATCTTATAATTAAGGACAAAGTAGCTGAACAACATATTTTAGGAAAATACTCTAACTACACTAGTTTGAGAGTTACAATGGATTTACTCAACTGTAGAATTTCAAAGTAGCTATTACTCAGCTATCCAATGTGCAACAGATCTGAAACTTTACTATGTGATAGCTTATCAAAAAGTAGATGAATAACATATTTGAAAAGAATTCCCTAACTTTAATACTTTTGAAGATATTTGACATTTACTTATGTCATTATTTTGCTACAAATAAGAAAATAGCTATTACTCACTTATGGCATGCAATAGAACCCCAAACTATATACCATCTTATAGTTAAGGACAAAGTAGCTGAACAACATATTTTAGGAAAATACTCTAACTGCACTAGTTTTGGAGTTACAATGGATTTACTCAACTGTAGAATTTCAAAGTAGCTATTACTCAGCTATCCAATGTGCAACAGATCTGAAACTTTACTATGTGATAGCTTATCAAAAAGTAGATGAACAACATATTTGAAAAGAATTCCCTAACTTTAATACTTTTGAAGATATTTGACATTTACTCATGTCATTATTTTGCTACAAATAAGAAAATAGCTATTACTCACTTATGGCATGCAATGGGACCCCAAACTATGTACCATCTTATAGCTAAGGACAAAGTAGCTGAACAACATATTTGAAGAAAAAGTTGTAACTGCAATAGTTTTTGAGTTATGAGCCCTTTACTCCAAGTAGCTAAGATTGCTATTACTCACTTATCTTTAGGCCTAAGTCCATAAAACCCAAAAAATTTTCGAGGGCATGAAAATTGATTGGGACAATTAATTTACAAAAAATCTGTAGCTGTAGTAGTTTTGGAGAAATCTGCGTGACTAACTAATGCACGCACACACGCACGCACACACGCACACACAGGTATCATTTCATAATCTCCCTCCCGGGCTAAAGCCCGGCGGGAGATAAAAAGGCCAAAAATGACCCTCGGTCAGGTACTTTGGCGGTCAGTGGATGACCTTCAATGAAGAGCTTCAAGGTCAAATTTCTGCATGCTTACAGAGGACATATATATATATTATATATACCAGCCATAGGATGATCTGACTTTCTGTATAGGAGAACTGGGCCAAAAAGTGAAAAAATGGCCAAAATCTGACCTTTAAGAGGCCACCAGTGACCTTGAGATTGAAGGTCAAGGTCACAAAACAATAGCGTTCGTGGCATTGCCCATATATACCCACATACCAAATTTGAAAGTTCTAACTAAAATATTTTTTAAGTTATCGCGTCCAAAAGGAAATCTCTGCGGCGGCATGACCGTACTGAATCCTAAGTATCCCCGACTTTCGTCCGGGGATACAAAAACAAGTAAACATCCTTATTTTGACAAGATAAAAAAAACAGACATTGGCCAACTTTGTCATATTTTATAAGAATATTTTGAAAATAGACTTCAAGTGGGAAAGAGTACTCCCTATCATAATTCTTTTCACTAAATAATCCAACACTCAGCAGCCCTCCTCTACATAAACATGTACCTCTTTCAGCCAACTGAAACACAGTTTCCTTCCCAATTCCTGTGTTAGCTCCTGTCACAATCACAACTTGTTCATGAATCCTTGCTTCGCTTTGACAAACTGGACCATTCATAAATCTCCTGTCAACATTCATATCAATTTTTAAATGAACAACTGTGTGTACAAACAAAAATGGAAATAAAAAATTTTAAAAACAACCTTAATCAGCTTTTGCTAATTCTTAATAAACATAAATTAGATACTATGAACTAAATATTATACGCTAAAATTATTTGCACAGCATATATCCATAACTGATTATCCACAAACTATTAAAAAGTTATAAATAGACAAGACCACTGCCGTGGTATGATCTCCCGCCGCACTACATCAAAAAGTAGGTGAACAACATATTTGATAAAACTCCTTTAAATTGAATAGTTTTGCTGTTATAAATTATTTAAATCAAAAAAGTCAAAGTAGCTATTACTGAGTTAGCTATGGACCTACAGCTTTCAAAATTTGCAATGAGTTATTTGAGAAAAATTGGCTAAGTACAATACTTTTAAGAGATAATTCGCATTTACTCATTTTGAGTAGGTGAGTAATTATCTACGGGTCTGAAACTTCACCATGTGAAAGCTCTCCCAAAAGTAGATGAATGAGTTATTTGAGAAAAATTGGCTATCTGCAATACTTTTAGAGATAATTCGCATTTACTCATTTTGAGTAGGTGAGTAATTAGCTATGGGTCTGAAACTTCACCAAGTGAAAGCTCTCCCAAAAGTAGGTGAATGAGTTATTTGAGAAAAATTGGCTATCTGCAATACTTTTAGAGATAATTCGCATTTACTCATTTTGAGTAGGTGAGTAATTAGCTATGGGTGTGAAACTTCACCAAGTGAAAGCTCTCCCAAAAGTAGGTGAATGAGTTATTGAGAAAAATTGGCCATCTGCAATATTTTTAGAGATAATTCGCATTTACTCATTTTCAGTAGGTGAGTAATTAGCTATGGGTCTGAAACTTCACCATGTGAAAGCTCTTCCAAAAGTAGGTGAACGAGTTATTTGAGAAAAATTGGCTATCTGCAATACTTTTAGCGATAATTCGCATTCACTCATTTTCAGTAGGTGAGTAATTATCTATGGGTCTGAAACTTCACCATGTGAAAGCTCTCTCAAAAGTAGATGAAGGAGTTATTTGAGAAAAATTGGTTATCTGCAATACTTTTACAGATAATTCGCATTTACTCATTTTGAGTAGGTGAGTAATTAGCTATGGGTCTGAAACTTCATCAAGTGAAAGCTCTCCCAAAAGTAGGTGAATGAGTTATTTGAGAAAAACTGGCTATCTGCAATACTTTAGCGATAATTCGCATTTACTCATTTTCAGTAGGTGAGTAATTAGCTATGGGTCTGAAACTTCACCAAGTGAAAGATCTCCCAAAAGTAGGTGAATGAGTTATTTGAGAAAAATTGGCTATCTGCAATACTTTTAGAGATAATTCGCATTTACTCATTTTCAGTAGGTGAGTAATTAGCTACGAGTCTGAAACTTCACCATGTGAAAGCTCTCCCAAAAGTAGATGAATGACTTAAAAAGTAGATGAACAACTTATTTGAGAGAAATTGTGTAGCTGCAATACTTTTGAAGATATAAGGCATTTACTTATTATGGTTATCATTAAAAATTGACAAAGTAGCTATTACGGTTTGCGAGATATTTGTCATTTTTCACATTTTCACAAAACGTAGCAATAAAGTAGCCATTACTCACTTGTACATTGAGCAACAGTTGTGAAACTTAAATATGTTACAGTTCACAAAAAAGTAGATGAACAACTTATTTGAGAGAAATTGTGTAGCTGCAATACTTTTGAAGATATAAGGCATTTACTCATTATGGTTATCATTAAAAATTGACAAAGTAGCTATTACTCACTTAGCTATGGAGATACACTTCCAAACTAGTGACGATGTTGTAGCTGTGGAGATAGTAGCTGAACAACATATTGGAACAAAATTGTGTAGCTGCAATACTTTTGAAGATATAAGCCATTTACTCATTATGGTTATCATCAAAGCAGCTATTACTCAGTTAGCTATGGAGTTACAGCTGTGAAAATTCACAATACAGTACATCCAAAAGATAGGTGAACAACATATTCGACAAAAATCCTCTATATTCAATAGTTTTTGAGTTATAAGTGACTTGCTCAATGGTCAAACGTTAAACTTAGTATAGCTATTACTCAGTTAGCTATGGTGCTACACCTTGGACACCTCACCATGATATAGTACATGAAGGAGTTGTTGAACAACATATTTCAGGCCAATATTGTAAGTAACAGTTACAAAGACAAAATCAATTTACTCATTTTGCTCATTGTTAATAACAGAAAATAGCTATTACTCACTTAGCTATGAAGATAGAACCCTAAAAATGGTACCATCTTGTAGGCATGGACAAAGTAGCTGAACAACGTATTTTACAGAAACACTCTAAATGCAGTCGTTTTGGAGTTATGAGCACTTTACTCAAAGTAGCCACCATTGCTATTACTCACTTAGCTATGGTCCTAGGTGTGAAATAACAGCATCAAATGAAAGGACATAAGCAATAAGGTCATAGAAAAACATTGAAAAGGCCAAGGAGAAACAACCAGTGTGATATACAGCCCTTTATAAAAGTGTGACACACACTCAATAACACACGAACACACGCACGGAATGCGTTTTATAATCTCCCGCCCGGCCGGCGGGAGATAATAAATTTCATGGAGGTGTACAATATATACTTGAACTAGATGAATGCTTTTGCTAACAAAAGCGAAGCGTCCCTGAGAGTTTAAAATGCTTTGTGGTTTTAATAAGCATGCTGTAAAGCTAAGAATGCACAAAGCTGTACCGTACTGTTACATAAAGCAACCCCCTTAGTGATATCATGACAGGGAAAATCCTACAAAGGTCTTCTTTGATTAACATAAACAAGCATTGTAGGCATAGACAAGCTGGAGAAAGTGTTGTACATTGGATGTACAACATTGGATGTAACTTCAGTAAATTTTGTGTAAATGCTACAAAGCATTTCAGTAACGAGTATTGATAACTTCATATAATCATATAATATAATCATATAATCATGTGTGCAAGTATGTATTGCTATTTAGATTGTCCACAGGGTTTTGCAATAGGTTTTAATACATTGTGAAAGCATAAAAGCAACAACAAAGGCAAAAGCTATTTCATGACCCCAGTTTGACTCATACATGGGGGTCAGGAGATAAAACTAACCGGCTATTTAGACTGTCCACATATGGTTTCCCAATACCTCTTAATACATTCCAAAGCTATAATAGCAACAATGAAGGAGATATCAGGTTAAAAACTCCAAAACAGCGATTTTTTACCCCAGTTTGACCCATAAGGGGGGGGGGGGGGGTCGGGTGGTAAAACTGACCAGCTACTTGGACTCTCCACATATGCTTTCCCAATACTTCTTAATACATTCTCAATCTATAAAAGCAACATTAAAGGAGATATAAGACAAAAACTCGAAATCAGCTATTTTATGACCCCAGTTTGACTTATGGGGGGGATCAGGGGATAAAAGTGACCAGCTATTTAGATTCTCCACATATGCTTTCCCAATACCTCTTAATACATTCTGAAGCTATAAAAGCAACGATAAAGGAGATATAAGGCAAAAACTCCAAAGCAGCTACAGTAGAACCTCTATTATCCGACCCTCTTGGGAGAGTGAGAATTGGGTTGGATAATAGAAAGGTTGGATAATAGGAAGGCTAGAATAACAGGTTTAAATGGAGTTGGGAGAGTGGCTTTGAGGTTGGATAATTGAAAATTCAGATAATAGAGGGTTGGATAATGGAGGTTCTACTGTATTTATGAACCCAGTTTGACCCATAAGGGGGGGTCGGGGGGTAAAACTGACAGGCTATTTAGACTCTCCACCTATGCTTTCCCAATACCTCTTAATACATTCTGAAGCTATAAAAGCAACAATAAAGGAGATATAAGGCAAAAACTCAAAATCAGCTATTTTATGACCCCAGTTTGACCCATAAGGGGGGGTCGGGGGGTAAAACTGACAGGCTATTTAGACTCTCCACATATGCGTTCCCAATACCTCTTAATACATTCTGAAGCTATAAAAGCAACAATAAAGGAGATATAAGGCAAAAACTCAAAATCAGCTATTTTATGACCCCAGTTTGACCCATAAGGGGGGACTGTGGGGTAAAACTGACTGGCTATTTAGACTCTCCACGTATGCTTTCCCAATACCTCTTAATACATTCTGAAGCTATAAAAGCAACAATAAAGGAGATATAAGGTAAAAACGAGTAATCACCTATTTTATGACCCCAGTTTGACCCATAAGGGGGGGCCGTGGGGTAAAACTGACCAGCTATTTAGACTCTCCACATATGGTTTCCTATTACCTCCCAATACATTTTATGGCTCTAAATGCAATACTTAAGAAGATAATAGGGGGGTTGACCTAAATTTAAGGCTCTCAGATTGGAAGGTGTGAGGAAATCACCCATAAATGAGACATTTTTCAAGGGATTGCTCCCAAAATCTAATCAGCTCGCGTTTTCGATAGTATGAACAGGTGTGTAAAAGCATAAGGCTGTGTAGCAAGTAGTTTTTCCTGAACTGTGATGACGGTGGGGGTGTACTTAAAAAAATTGTTTTTGATCATGTGACCTTCATAAAGGTCAAATTTAAGCATGCAGAAAAATTTTCCCACGCCTAAGGTATATAAGTGCCAAATATGGTTTGAATCTTTCTAATAATAAGGGAGATATTCAAGGGAGACCATAATGCGGCGGCGACGGTGGCGAGGAAACTGAGGTGAAAACAAATAAGCGCCCTTTCAGGGACGCTTAATTATTTATTTATTTGGGCTTTAACATCACTTTCAACACTGTATAGGTAATATCACAACTGGTAGCTTTATGGGCAGAGGAAACCAGTACACACAGTTGATCAAGATTCTGTACTGTAAACTGTCGAACAACAGCACGCAACAACCAGCCTTCCCACTTGAGGTCAGGCCAGGATTGGGACTCTGATCTGAGGTGGGAGGCGAGTATGTTACCATGGCTCCACATTGGCCCACTGTACAATATATGTTAATATTACACTGTATTAGAATGTGACATGTATGCCTTAATGACAGTGCAATATTCTGTGATGATAAATAATATGCAGAAATAGAACCTTTTAAACTTTGATCCACCCGAGTATTGTTCAGATCTAACAGACAAAATCATGGGTTATAATGCACAAAGTGTATTATTTTGTTTTAGAATTATAGCATACAAATCACAATGTTTAGTGTCAAAAAAGTACAGAAAAGAATGAAATTGTAACATATCAGATTAAGAGGAAACAGTCCAAGGCTTGTTGGTCTGCTTGTTTATAACAAAGTAGAATGGTTTGTTTCAACCAAGAAGAGAGAGTAGCGGGTCTGATGTCTGAGGTGTGTCCTTTCTTGAAGGAGATGAAAAGAAGGGACCGGGAACCTCTCAGCTCCTTGGTTCGGTCCAAATAGTACCTCAGGGCCCGGACCGGACACAGGGTCCTGTCTTCTTTGAATTGTCAGAATGAAGTCAGAAGAAAGGAACAAGGCAACTTTTCCCACTGGCCTAGATTCGATACTTTGTTTGCGACCCAGGCATGGATTTCGCTGCGGTGCTTGCCGGAGGCCAAAGGTAGCAAGAATGCAGTTTTGAGAGTGAGATGTTTGAGGTCTGTGTCTTTCATAGGCTCAAAGGGCGCTTTTGTGAGCTCATTAAGAACAACAGAAAGGTTCCACTTAGGGAGATTTCTGGAACTTTTGGGACGATCCCTATGGAAACTGGTGAGCAACCTATGAAGGTCTTCATTATGTGCAATATGTTGGCCCATTGGGCCCAAGGTGTCAACAATGGCAGTCCTGTAACCATCGATGGTCGAGGGGCGCCTGTTTAGGTCTTGGTACAGGTACATGAAAATATCTGAGATTTGTTTCACAGATGGAGTGGAGAAATCCACCGAATTTTCTCTGCACCATTTTTCTTGTAGATGGTCCTTGTTGATGACCGCTGAGGCGCAGCAATTCTCTCTGCCACCTCTACACAGAAGCCTTGTTCTTGGAGTTGTCCACTCCTAGACACCAGGCGTGGAGGTTGTAGATTGCTGTGGAACACATGAAGGTGGGACTGTTTAAGAAGGGTTGTTGACACTGGCAGTTGTAGTGGGATCTCTGTTGAGAGCTGCACTAGGTCCCAAAACCAGGGCATCCCTGACCAGCCTGGGGCTATCTCTATGATCAGGCAGTGGTATTGCCTGATTGTTTGGATCACCCTGTGAAGGAGAGCCATTGGAGGGTAAGCATAAGCAGTGAGACCAATTTATGTTCAGAGCATCTATGTCCCAGGCCTTTGGGTCTGGGATAGGAGACACGTATAGAGGGAGTTTGTGGTTCAGAAGAGTGGCAAACAGGTCTACATGAGGAGTGAACCACTTATGGCAGATCTGTTTGAACACCTGTGGATGCAGTGACCACTCCGTTGACTGCACTTGGTGGACCTGGATAGGAGGTCGGCCATCACATTGAGACACCCTGGAATGTGTCTGGCTTTCAATGTTATGTGATAATGATGGCACCATGTCATGATCTTCCACAGGAGTGCACATATCTCCGCTGAGTGAGTTCCTCCTTGTTTGTTTATGTAGGCTACCACTGTTGAATTGTCTGTTGCAACTAAAACTGTTTGGTTTTGACACTGGTCCTTGAACCTTCGGTGGGCCAATGAAACTACCTTCAACTCTAGGACGTTTATGTGTAGCCTTTTCTCCTGATCTGACCACAGACCCTTTGTAGAACTTTGTTCTAAGTGAGCGCCCCAACCTTCGTTTGAGGCGTCTGTAAAGAGTTGGATACTGTGGTCTTTGGGATGAAGGTCTGCGCCTTTCATCACGTTTACAGGATTCTGCCACCAGTCCAGGTGTGCAGAAATGGCCTCTGTCCAAGGAAGGAGGCTGTCCAATGACTGAGGATATCTCCAGTGCTCCTCGAGATAAAATTGAAAGGGCCTCATGTGAAGGCGTCCCTCCGGGACCATTTTCTCCGTTGAGACTAGCAACCCAATTAGAGACATCAAACATCTTGCAGTCAAAACATGTTTTGACTTGAGTCGTAGGATCAAATCCTGAAGTTTGAGCCATCTCTCTTGAGTGGGTTTTACAAGGGCTGAATCTAGGTGGTACTTGTAGCCCACGAACGAAAACACCTGAGTAGGTTTCAGTTCTGACTCTTCCTGATTTATTATCCACCCCAAGGACTGGGTTAGATCTACCACTGCCTGAGTGTTCACTTAGGCTTCCTCCTGAGACTGGGACCTGATCAGCCAGTCGTCCAGGTATTGGTGAAGTCTGAGTCCTCTGGAGAGGGCCATGAGCTTGACTTCCTTTACGGTCATTGTAAAGACCTGGGGGGCTGTGGCCAGTCCAAAAGGAAGGGAGGTGAACTGGAACACCTGAGACCTGTGGCAAAATCTGAGATACTTCCTTGAGTTTGGGTGGATGGGGATGTGAAGGTAGGCGTCCGATAGGTCTATCGACGATACCCATTCCCCTGGATTCAGGGAGGTCCTGATGGACTCTGGAGTTTCCATTTTGAACTTTTCTACGTGTAGAAAAGTGTTGAGCCTGCTTAAGTCTATTACTGGCCTCCACCTTTGGTGAGGCTTGGGGACTAGAAACGGGCGACTGTAAAACCCGAGAGATTTTACATTTTCCACCCTTTCGATAGCGTTCTTTGACAGAAGAGACTGGATGCAATCGGCCAGAGCTTGGTCTTTTTGAAGGGCCTTGTATTCTAATATTATCAGAGGAAATCTGACCAAGTTTGGTTTTGAGAAGAATGGCAGTACGTAGCCATTGGTGATAATGTTTAACACGTTGGATGAACAATTGTTGCTTGCCAGTCTCTTCTGAAAGAACGGAGGCGACCTCCTACTGGTGGACTGATGGAGGCTTTGGAAGAGTCATTGGGAAGAGGGGTTTCCAGGCCCCCTTCCCCTATTGTGGGGTCGAAAACGACCCCTGGAGTCTCTGAACTATTGGTTACTGCTTTGGGAGGAATTGCCCCCATAGGGACGTTTCCTGTAGGAGCCTCTTTTCTTGTGGGGACCAAAAAAGGGCTTATTCTGGTAGGGTTGGAAACCCTGAGAATCTTTTGAGGTGCCTTTTTTAAGAAGGAAGTCCTCACCTTCCTTGACTAACCGAGATTTGAACAATGAAGATGGCCAAAAGGACGCGGTTTCTCCTAGATGAGGTTGTAACAGGGTCGTCTCGGCTTCGCGCCTAAGCAAACCAGTATTGCCCATTGAATATAGCTCCCTCTGGAGAATATGGGCAAGGGATTTACTGAGGCAAGTCAAGGCTCTGTGCTGGATGAAGACGGTTTTGTTCCACAGATCGAGATACTCACAGGCTTCCTCATAACCACGCTTCGCTGCCTTTTCAGAGTCGACACCTTTTTTGATTTGTGATTTGACCTTCTTCAAGGTCGACTTCAAACTATGCTGACACTTTCCGAGAGTGGAAGTCTTGCAAAGGTAGTAGTGAAACTGAACGTGGAAATGTTTTGTCTCGCTTGATGGTCCAATTCTTTAAGAATTGGAAGAGGAACCTTGCCCATAGGAGCCCCAGACGGCTTAGGAGAAATACAGATCTTCGCAAAGTCTGTATTTAGTTCCTGAATTTTGTCCTCATAACAAGGTGGAGGGAGGGGCTTTGATATACTTACCCTCTGGTAAATTAGCTGCCTGGAAGTCCTGATCAAATTTATCAAAGACATCCTTTATGATAGAGTTAAGAGGAAGCATAGAGGAAGGACCCCTTGGTCTAAGTTCTTGCCTGCCTTTCTCATCGTCAAGGCCCATGACTGCAGTGGAAGACCTAGGTAAGGACTCCCTAGGATCAGGCAATCTTAGGATGCGTCGAAACGTATCCACCTCATCAGCATATTGTGAAGGGATGTCAGACAGGGCTACTTCCTTATAATAAGGAGGGTCAGGGTCATGTTGAGGATGCTCTTGATCAGGGTAAGACTTCCTAGAGGGCTTAGGAGACCTATGCCTATGTTCAGGGTACTGACCCTCTCCTGAAGATGAGGGTAAGAATCTGGACCTCGACTTATGTTTGGATTTATCAGAGTGCTTTTTAGGTCTGCTCGAGACAGGCTGAAGGTCATCCGAGGGGTCAGAATAGTGATCCGAGGCTGAGCTCGGCACCACATCAAAATGCTTGTGAGAATGAGAAGACTTTTTTGGATTAGTCGAGGCCACCCTCGAGGGTTCCTCGAATGAACTAAGTGGATGACCCGAGGCGTCATCGATGCGACTATCATAAGGGTCGAGACAAAGAGGTAGTTCTGGGCCATCCATTGACTCGACAGCACTCGTTTTCGAGGGATCCAGATCTTTTGAATGAGATGGGTTTTGTTTAGAAGCTGAAGAAGAGGTCTGATCCACCTCCACTTGCTTTGATTTTTGTAAAGATTTCTGAAAATCTTCACGAAGACTATTGAATGCTTCTAACATGCTGGCTTGAAAAGCCCCCATCTTTTGATCAATCTGTATATCAAAACGAGATCCCAAGGACTTCTCGAGGTTGGATTGAACTTTAAGCTGTGAGGGCATACCTAGAGTAGGGGGAGTAGAGTACGAGCTGGCGTTCGAAGACGTAACGCCTCGAAAGCAAGAGGTTGAGGTCGAGGCGGAGAAGTAAAAAGGCGTTCGGCAGCAACTTCAAGTCCTGCATGACAGCCCCCGAAGGAGTCAATCGAATTGTCACCCAATAATTCAGCCTCTAAGTCATCATTTTTGTCAGATTTTTCAGATTTCTTATCGCCCCTCTTTATGTACCTTTTCCTGTGGGTAATTTTAGTTTGCTGCTCTTCAGTGAATGAAGCGCAGATATTACAAGGTGACAATAAGGTGACACAGGGATCATCTCCCTTACCCGCCTCTCTGCAGGTAGGGCAGTAGATGCGTACATCGAAGGAATGACAGAAATGGTGACACTTCGATGCTCGAGGTTTATCTTTGTTAGTTTGATGAGAAGACATGTTTGAACGCAATAAAAAGAACGCGAGGAAGTGAGCCGATCACATAAAGCCTAGTCGAGGCAAAACTCACACCGGCTTAAAAATAGAGAAATACCTAGTCGACAGTGGCGAAAATTATGTATTATGCGCTATACAGATTAATAAAAGGAATGACCGAATATGGACATACAACAAACAATATAAACTGAGATATAAGTAGAAAACAGTAGTAAAAACTTCCCAAAGATTCCAATATGGAGGCGGCCAATGAGAAAGGAGATAACATAAAGAGGAAATCATGTGACGATAAGCTGAGGCTACAGCCAACAATAAATGTCTGTTTTTCTTAGACGTTGGCCGTGATGCCCGGCGGCAACCCGAGAACAGCATTCAGTCCCACATGGTAAGCTATTGCAATAAAACACACTGTTTATAGTCCCTATATAGGTCTAGAAAAAACAATAATTTAATATCTCTGAACACCTTGGCCTAAGTTTCAGTCACAGCATGTAAGTGTAAACAATGTCATTTTAATGAAAGATATTCGATTTATGAAGAGCTTTATTTTAAGAACACATAGATTTAAATCAAATTTTCAAAGTACTAGGTGAGTCTTCGTGTAACATAGAACTAATTTAATTTGGGGTATGATCCACAACCATGGAGTCAGGATTTTTTTTTTATTTTTAAGGGATCTGTATCACTGTAAGCATAAGCAATAAAGGAGGTGATGGACAGAGATATACGCTCACGAATAATAATTGAAACATTTGGAAAGTGCCTCTGAAGAGGTGTGTCAAGAGTTTGCTGCCCAAACCAGTTGGCCCCTGATAGTCCAGGGGAATCTGTTCCATTCTGATGGTGCAGCATGAGAAAAACTATGCCTGCCAGTGTTTTTCTTTGGTTACGTGGAGGGTAGTGCTGGGAGATCGCCATAACTTTACCTGTCGATGTTCGTATCGGAAATTTGTGAACAAACTTCGAACATTTCCGATCATGGAGTTGAAATTATAAACCAGAGAGAAAAATCAAATATTAAATAACAACAAGTAAAATACACACAAATTACCACAGATATAACCGAAATATAATCTAAAAGCCATTCACAGACGTCTTCCTCACTAACAGACCATGCTTGATGTATCTTGACTTGTGATTGGCTAATTTTATGATTACCTTGACAACAGTGGGAAACCCCAAGATGTTTCTATTTACGTTATATTTATTACATTTACAGCTAGTTTTGTCTTTTTAACTGATAAATATTTCAGATTTTTACAAAATATTATTACTGTTGGTGTTTTATTGTGACCAAAAGGCTACAAAGAAATAAATGTAGCAAACATCGGTTGTACTTAAATTTTACCGGTCATTGATCGGCAATAACCAAGCGAGCAATAATACCGAAGTTTGCAAACATCGTCCCAGCATTAGTGGAGGATATTAAAAGTTGTTTTCCACGAGCGAGATGTCTTGGTTTTATTAGGGATGATGACAAGTAGAGAGGTTGTTTGTAGTTAATTGTTTTGTAGACCAGAAGGTTGTATTGGGATTTGGGACTGGATTCTTTGATTTATGGTGAGTCTGTAAAGTTTCTCTTAAAAAGAGTGATGTGTGAGAAGCATGGTGAGAAGCTATTTAGCCTAAAACAGTGTGACATAAGGCATTCTGTAATTTTTGGGGCATTTGTATGTTTGCTTCATAGAATGGATGTTGTAGCCATTCTGCAATTGATGAGTGCATTTACCTATTTGACCTCAGTATTGAAATCCAGATACTTACAAACTCTTCGCAAGTTCTTACTGTTTAATAATCGGATGTGCACACTGAATTTATGTCAGAAGAGAAATAAATTGTATTGGTAAAAATTGACACACAGATTCATACTTAATTCATTACTTACCATTTTTTGTCCAGCAATGTAACAGAAAAAGAGAACTTATCTCAAATAATCACACTCGTAACCTTTATTCCAATCAGTCTTTAGTTTGCACAAAATTTCTAAAAAAATCTGCACAAAGCATTCCTGAAGTGGGTCAATTTGTCAGTAAAAACACTTCTCCAATATTCATATTTTGACGAAATAAATCTGTTTCTTGGATTTCAAATATTTAAAAGTTCACAAAAATATTATGTAGCTACTAGCTATATCTGTTACTTCTATTACATTCTATTACAATTTGGCGCAAACTTGAGAGGTAATTTTAACACAGAAATAAAACTGACAGGATACTTTATAATAGATAATTTCAATCTATTACTATTACTAGTACATTTGAAAAATTTCAATCTATTACTATTACATCGAAGTTGACTCCAATCTGTTACTTTTCTATTACTTTGTTTACAAGTCTGTCAAGAATGCTATATTTTTACACAAAAACATATGTATATGTCTGATATTAAAACTGTTCAGATGGGAATGTGGAATGGACTGGAATCTCATTAATAGCAGACGGGAATGTGGAATGGACTGGATTCTGGTTTATAAAGGCACGTCTTACACAAGGGGGGGGGGGGGGGGGGAGGACAGCATTTCGTCCCTAAAAACACTAAAATGTGGTTTCTTGAGAACGAATATGGTTTTATAAAAGTTATCAGAAGGAAAACAGGTTCCTCAAACTGTAAAAGGATAGTAACACGACATCCTAAAATAAATTTGGTGAAAAGTACAAATACATCCATTACTAAAGTATCACGGTAGATGTTAGTCTTAAATGAAGTACAACAGAAATTACGGAAATGCTGACCACTGTGAAATGCTGTCCCCTCTGTAGTATAATGGAAAGATATTATGTTCTACAAAGCACTGTTTATTCAGCCATCTTGAATACATACAGAAGTCCGGATTACACATGTACAACTGGATTGTGGTTTATACTAAAACTCACTTGGATATCATAACATTTCCCTTCTTTTGTAAAAAAAATTATCTGTTGTATTTACATGCTTTTATAATACTGAATAGCCGTTATAGCAATTTGCAGAATTTGCTTCCTAAGAATAATACTGTTGTGGGTTAATCTGGCTATGGTATGCTTTGTTTATTCACAGCTAAGTTGTTTGAATAAAGGGGTTCTTATTTTTTTCATAAATTATACAGGCATATATGTTTTACCAGTACTCAATTATTGCTTAAGAAAAAGGAGGTATGTCTGTATAATAACTATGGTATTCAATTACATGTACTTCTGACACACTGGAATACACAATGATAACTGGAATACACAATATACTATTTAGAATATACAATGTTGTAAAAGAGATACACAATATAGGATATACACATATGTAATAACACTCATTAAGGTTTTAGGAGTCCTGTTATCTTGAATAGTCAGATTGTTTTGTTGTTTTTTTTGTCTTTTTTTTTCTTGTTTTGCTATACAGATGTTTGTTTCATAAGGCACAATGTAGGCTTTCACAGCCTTTTCCTGAGGGCGCTTGGCTCACCCCAGGGTGCCTTTGTACTATTACACATTTCCATTGATTTATTTTCACACAATTACTCTTTTTTGTCAACTGGTTTACACTTATTGTACACATACGGGTCGGGTCTGTCATTACCCTGTGCTGAATCATGGTGCACATTTCCATTAGAAGGTTTTGGGTGGTTTGACCGTCCTTCCTGAACGTGTAATATATTTGTCTTTGTCTTCAACAGGTATATTGAATTGTACTTTCTTTACTGGTTTCTTTGCTTGTCGGTGGTGCTCGTCAACTTGGTCTTGATTTGACCCTGTGACTGGGCTATGCATCGCAGTGTCCTCCCTTTCAGTAGGACTGGTAGCTGTTGGTCGAATGTGTTTGCGGTTGCGCACCACAGTGGTGTTTGCCGGTGTTTGAATAGTGTAGCTGCGTGGTTGGTTGCCCACATTGGTGATTATGCCAGGTTTCCATATTGTGGCATCCTGGTACGTCACGTGGGTATGTTGCTGGAGGGGTGCCAATGGTCAGCTGTGGTGGTTGTATCCTTCAGCGACTCTGGCTTGCTTCAGTGCCCTGGCTTCTATGGTTTCCTCTGGTATTGGGTCTGCCTTGACTGGCAGGTTGATCAGCACTTTACGTCCAAATAGCAATTCTGCTGGACTCTTGGTGTTCCCATCCAGGGGTGTGCCTCGCCATGCTAGTAATGCCAGCTCTGGGTCTTCATTGGTTTCAATTGCCTTTTTCATAATGCTTTTAACAGTTTGTATTGCGTGTTCTACTGCACCATTGCTCTGTGCGTATGTAGGGCTTGAACAGGTATGTTTTATCCCCCATTTCGAACAAAAATTTCTGAATTCATGAGAGCTGAAGTGAGGGCCCCTGTCTGATACCAGTTCCCTTGGGATGCCTAGTTCACTCATGATGGTCTTGAGGACCTTCACAATCACGCTTGAGGGTGCTGCGCTTGGCAGTTGTCTTATGACAGCATACTTGGTGGTGTAATCAGTTGTTATCAAATATTGCCTGTCATTCAGATAGAATAGATCTGACCCGAGTTTTGTCCAAGGGGTTAGGGGCACGTTGTGTGGAATGAAGGGTTCCTTTGTCTGGCTTGCCTGGTATTTCTGGCATACATGGCAACTGCCCACAGTGTTTTTAATGTCTTGGTTGATTCTAGGCCAGAATATGGTATCTCTGGCCCTCAGTTGTGTTTTTGTGATACCCATGTGGCCCATGTGGAGTTTGCTCATGTAGTTACTTCGCAGCTTTGTGGGAATAACAACACGACATCCTTTCAGGATCAGTCCGTTTTCCACTGTGAGTTCATCTCTATAGTCCCAGTAAGTTTTCAAGTCTGGGATGACATCTTTCACTGTGTCTGGCCACCCCTGTACTATTTGTTGCATCAGTTGGGTCAGCGTGCTGTCTTCCATGGTTTGGACCTTGAGTTCTTGCAACTTCTCATCAGTGAATGCAATGAAATCCACGCGTACATCTAGAGGAATAGTTTGTTTGTTCTGGTGGTTTGGAGAGCGGGACAGCCAGTCAGGTATTGTGTGGATGGCTCCAGGTTTGTATGTTACCCGGAAGTCGTACCCTTGCAGGCGGATGAGTAGCCTTTGCACCCTAGGTGGTGCCTTCATGAGATCCTTTGTGGATATGGCAACCAGAGGGCGGTGATCTGTCACAATGGTGAAGTATCTTCCACTTAAGTAGGTGTTGAAACGTTCAATTCCAAATACAATTGCCAGCAACTCTCTCTCCAGGTTGGAGTAGTTCTGTTCTGTTGGTGTAAGGCTTTTGCTGGCATATGCAATTGGTCTGAAAGATGTACCTGTGTAGTCTTGTGGTTGCATCAGGCAAGCTCCAATTCCCCTTGCACTTGCGTCGCAATGCAGTTGGACGGGTTTTGCCATGTTGTAGAACTGGATCCCGGTATCTTCTGAGATTATCTGTTTTAAGCATTCAAAGATATGATTGTGGTCTTCATCCCATGTCCATGGTGCATCTTCTTTTAGCAGGTCCCTAAGAGGTGCTGCTTTGTCTGAAAGGTTTGGGATAAAGGGTGCCAGGAATTGAATGAATCCTAGGAAACGTTGCAGGTCATTCTTGGATGCTGGTGTTTGACAGTTTCGTAGATCTTTGACTTTGTCTGGGTCTGGACTGATGCCATTTTGGCTGTATACATTTCCGAAGAATTTTATTTTTGTGACCCCAATTTCACACTTATTGCTGTTAAATACTAGCCCATGTGTTTGTGCGGTCTGGAGCAAGTGGCGTAAGTTTCTGTCATGGCTTTCTTTGTCACTGCCAAAGACAATAATGTCATCAGCTTTACTGATTACACCTGGGCAGTTTTCCAATACTGTGTCCATCGTTTGCTGGAAGATGTCCTGTGACACATTCAGGCCAAAAGGGAGTCGTGTGAAGCAATATCTTCCTAATGGCGTCCTGAAAGTGGTGAGAAGTTGGCTCTTTGGATGTAGTCGGATGGCCCAGTATCCTGATTTGGCATCCAGTTTGCTGAATGTAGTGGCCCCAGCTAGTTTATGGTTCAGCTCCTCTAAGTTTGGCATTTTGTGGGGACATCGGATTAGTCCTTTGTTTAGCCTGGCTGGATCCAAACAAACTCTCAGTGAGCCATCGGGCTTTGATGCGAAAACAAGGCTACTGCACCACTCTGTGTGTTCGGTCACTTTGCGGATCACTCCCAACTCCTCCATGCGGTCAAGTTCCTGCTTGATTTTGTCTGTCTTGTGCAGTGGGTATTTCCTTGGGGGGTCAATGTACGGTTCTGCATCAGGTTTAAGTATTAGTTCTGTTGTGAATTGTTCCCCAAAATCCCCTATGCGATCGAAGCTATTGGGATATTCCTGTAGGAGTTCTTGTTTTGAATTTACAGGTTTATGCCTGTTGCTGTGGGAATCTTGTTTGTTGATGCTACAGTTTAACTCAATGACCCTTAGTTTTTCACAGGTGGGAAGGCCAATAAGGGGAGGTCCTGGAGTGTCAACCACATAGAAATTTGCCATGCAGGTGCTTCCTTGATACTCACACTTGATTTCTACTTGTCCGTGGCATTTTAGTGCACTTCCATTGTATGTTGTCAGGCGAATTCCCATAGTTTCCTTCATGACTGGGTGTCCTTGCGTATCTGTATTGTTTGGGAACATGCTTTTGAATGTGCGCAGTGGCAGTGTGTTGCCTTCTGCACCACTGTCCACTTTTGCTTTTAAGTACTGCCTTACCTCGCTGTTGTTGTTGGGAAATATCCTCAGAGTGGCAAATGCCTTTGTGCGATTGTGCTCTGTCGTGCAGCTGTAGATGTTTATAGTGTCATATACAATGTCTTGCCATTGGTCCTGTCTACACTCTGGTTCATCATCGTGTTCATTTAAATCACCAGAGTGCGGTTCAAGCTGGTATCCTAATAATCTCATGGAGCGAAGGAAATATGAGACCACGATGGGTTTTTTTTACATACAGAAAGTCTAGGCAACCAGTCTATTTTTCGTCTGCAAACGTGATTAATTAACCAATGAAAACAATTGTTGCTGAAACCTCACTCAAGACAAATATTTTACTCTAGAAAACGTGTGGCAGTGCAAGGATATGTATTAATTGGTAGCGAGATGTGGTAGCGAGTTACTGTTAACGAGTTCCCGTGGTCGCGAGTTCTACGTCTTCCATAGAATCCAGGAAAAAAACCCTCACAAAATGAGCTCTCAGGAGAAAACCCCTCAGGAGAAGACCCCTCAAAAGTCTCCTGTGGAGAAAACCCCTCACCCTATTTTGGGGCTTGTGGAGAAAACCCCTCGTGTTATTTTCAGGCTTGTGGAGAAAACCCCTCAACTTTATAAAAAGCCCTCATTTTGGAAATTTGGAATATGCATTCATTTACACATAGAAAATCATGTATAACACAGAAGAATTTTATTAAGTCATACACACCTTTAAAATCACATTAAAATCACATAGCACTTTGAAAAGTGGGCAATACTGGGCAATATTATTTTTTAACCCAAATCTTGGAAAAAACCAATGATGCACTTTATTTCAGCTTCATAAAACTCTTTGTTCAGCTAAATATGTGCAAGGTTTTATTATAAGTATATAGCATATAAATGACAGTACATGAATATATTTAAATGGAATGAAATATATCAGCACTGAATGAGCACATAAATACAATTGTACATAACAACTTAGGCATTGGGGTCATTTGAGGATTAGAATAGCTTCTACTTATTTCTATCCACTCACTGCCAGTGAAGCCATACTGTTAATGCAGTGTCTCAAAACCTTATTACTGACAAGCCAGAGTTAAGCTGACAAGCCAGAACCTGATGATAGCCCTAGAATAGTGGGCTAAATAGTTTAATTGCAATTATGAAAGGGACACATATAAACCCCTCTTTTTATATTATACTTGAAAGTGACACAATAGGAGACATGTTTGATTGTTTATATATGCTAATGTATACAGTTTTAATTCTGTCCACTGATTTAAGTTTTGAAACAAAAGACCAAAACATAATATTCATCTTCAATTCATAGTGACCAATCACCTGAGCAGTGCAAATTTGAATTCAATTTAAAATGTCAAAGTTCCAATCCATAGGCCTAAAAATAGAATATAGGGTGGGGTGCTTGAGTACAAGTTAATTAAAAATATAGGGGTAAAAATGAGGGCTTTTTATAAAGTTGAGGGGTTTTCTCCACAAGCCTGAAAATAGGGCGAGGGGTTTTCTCCTCAAGCCCCAAAATAGGGTGAGGGGTTTTCTCCACAGGAGACTTTTGAGGGGTTTTCTCCTGAGGGGTTTTCTCCTGAGATCCCATTTTGTGAGGGTTTTTTTCCGTCTCCCCTTCCATAGTATCCCCCCCCCCCCCCCCCCCCCCCCATATCAATGGGCGATAATACATTATTTTTGTATTGGAAATGTAAATTACGTATTTCATACTTTATGTAAATAATTAATACCGCCATTACAGCTACATATAATCCACTCTTTAAAAGAGAAAACATCCTTCATTACTTATACGTAATATACTTGGTTTAAAGTTTTTATTTTGGTTTGCAACACTGACTACAACCGAAAAACAAAATGGAAAATACATTTATCAGCCGTTTTAATATACTTTACAGACATTAAGAAAATATTTGCAACATATTTTTACCATACGTATATATAATGTATAATGTTTTCTCTTGGTATACACTAACAGTATTACATTTAACTAAAAATTAAACTAAAAAAAAATGAGGATATTTTGCCGAGGTAAACTTGTGGTGTTTTGATACTTTTCTAAGCTTTTAGAACTGACATTATGCAGGATTATAAAGATTAACAAAAAAGTTTATATGTCAGTGAAACATATGCCTAACAAACTGCGCCTGACTGATGTAAAGAGCTATATGTTCTCTTAACTGTGCCTGGGGTCAATATAATACAATTTATAACTTCATTATACAATCATAAGAATTGATCTTTAGCTTTAATTATTTTATGCAAAGTGCTTAACAGTCTTTATAACTTTTTGGGAGCAGAATTGAATAATTGACAAAACTCTGTCCACTTTCGACAACCCTAATTTTATTGCCATAGGACAAGATCTATGGATGTATTTATACTTATCACCAAATTTATTTTAGGATGCTACTATCATTTTACAGTTTGAGGAACCTCTTTTCATTCTGATAACTTTTGTAAAAGCACACTGCATATTTGTTCTCAAGAAATTGCATTTTAGTGTTTTCATGGGTAAAATGCTGTCCGACTTGTATACTATGGATGATAAATGTAGCCAATTTTTGGATATCTGTGATATGCATACATAATACTGTAAACACCTATTTTTAATAAAATTGGTTGAGTTTCACTGCATCATCTGTCAGATAAAGGAGAGTCTATTATACTTAAACTGTAAGGTATAAAGTCCAATTTGTTACTCAATGTGTAGGTACTACAACTCAAAGTAGTTATTACCTCAACTTATAGTCTAAAATAAATTGACATTTATAGACAACAGTCAATGTCTGTTCTTTACTTAAATGTATTGGCATTTCATAGAACAGAACCACATCTTATGGTCATGTCAAGAAGATGCAACTTTAATTTTTACAAATCTTTTGGTTTTCTAGCTTTCCTGATGGGACCATGGCTGTGAAACTATCTTTGACTTTGAACTTTATCAATCAATGACATGAGAGAATTATTTTACATGCATGCCATTGTCATACAAATAATTATTATAGAATATAAACACAGACCTACCACAGACTTATTATAGAATATATATACACAGCCTCTGTTATAATATTAATCTGTTGTGCCCTGTTGGTTATATTGAAAACAAAAGTAGTTTTTGTTTAGTATATAAACAAATTTAATTTTCATACACATGGGTCAGCATGAAATGGGTTGAATTTGTTTTGTTTCAGTGCTATGTGATAACAAAATAATATAGAAACATTTTGTAGAAATACAGAATTAGATATAAGAATCAAGTAACCTGTATGTAATTTATACATTATATTCTTTTTAAATTACAACTACCCAAAATCTTTGAAAATCATCAAAATTAAATATTTGTGGTGTTGATCAATTTGCAAAACAATATATCTGTCTAAAATTCGCAAAAAAGTATACTTGAGAGAAAATACAAAATTACTAAAGCAAAATAGAGCTTAGTTAAGCCTACTAGTGTCATTTCAGCTAGGCTATTTCCTCCCTTATGAACAAAGGCAAAAATTAAAGAAAATATTTAAAGAATTGAATTTAACAATAAATAAACAAATCTAATATGCTGTAGTGTAGCTTTGTATTGTGAATCATTTCAAGAAATCTAATGGACAGAGGTATGCAGCCTTTTGTTGTGTTTGTATAAATTCCTGCAAAATCATCCCATGAATCGTCCCACTATTACATGCTAACCCATATAGTAAATAGAAAATCAAATTCTATTCAAAGTTAACTGAAATTAACTCAAACAATGTAACTCGGGCAGGTTTAAAGCAACTATTAAATAAAACAGTTAAATTTTATGTTTATCATTTATATTAAACTGTGCAATTAGCTGAGTGGGATCATATTTATAACATAACAAGACTAATAGTCATCATTTAATTTATTTGTTCAACAAATTCGAGAAGGTCAAAGGTCAAAGTTGGGGTTTTACGTCCCGTTCAACAGCCAGAACAAATTCGAGAAAAAATAAGTTCAATATGAAAAGGTATATTTATTTTTACATTATAAATACAAAATAATAATGTAAAAACTGTAAATGTTTGATATTTTAATCATTATATACATTTTAAATACTGTTTTATAAATGATCACAGAAGCCTTTTTTGGTCCATAAGATAACTCATCCAGATCATCAAGTCTCAATGTTCATTACTCTGAAAATGAGAAAATATAAAGCACATAAAACATGATATATTATTCATATTGGGATGGTATTTAATATTCAAGATTGACTGAAACTTACCCATTGAATATTGACATGTAAACTACAAATAGCTAAAACAGTTATAAATATCATGTAATACATGTGTTCATATTGTGTTTGTTTTCAAAAGATATAGTCTATCACCTCCCTGATAAAACTCAGCCTTCCCTTTATTATTGTACCTTATTGCAATATTTCTCAGCCAAATTGACCACAATAGTTTTTGGTTGAAATTTTAATTAATAATTTATGTAAAGAAGAATAAAATATGTACTAGTTCCTGAAATGTTGTTATACTTAAATATATTATTTATTTTATCTGATATATATTAAAAATAGGCTTACTTCACTTTGATGTTAGCATTTTTTCCAGTCCCCAATGTAAGAATGTACTGAACCTCTTTATCTGGACTTTCAAGAAAAATGATTATTACATAGTGACCAGGTGGCAGGCAGAATAACCCAGCACATTCGTAGCTATGAATGAAGGTCTGCTCTCCAGTGACTGTAGTCATTGTTTCTGTTAAAAGTGTAAGTCAATAATTATGTTCAACAAATTATGACAATCTTATATGATTTTATATCGCTCCAATATTTCTTGAGGAATAGAAGAGTGATAGTAACTTAATAACAGAGATAATACTGGAATAACCTTTTGTAATTACCTTTGTAATCAAATTAATGACAAATTAGTAAACTAATAATACTGGTTACCTTTATGGCTTCCCCAGAGATAGTTGATGTCCAAAGGGTTTTTCACTGGTGTATCAGTCTAAAAACATACAGATACCATAACATACCATATTTTGTTGGGTTTTTTTGTGAGTAACATACTTTAAAAACCTCTGGGCTTGAAGTAAGCCGAAAACCATAAATAAGAATGTAACCAATCATTTGGCAAAGTGATGGGGTACAGCACTGAATATTAAGTTACTGGTATGCCCTGTTTTCCACCACCCCATCAACCACCTATACAGTGTGAAATCTACATATCACTTCAGTCAATCTGCAAACAACACCATGTGAATTGTCACATTTTATGTCTGGTCTGGGTCATCCAAGATTGGTAGTATGTAAAATTATGGAAAATAAAGAAACTGACCTTGCAGTTATCATTTTACTACAATGTAGCTGGTGAAGAAGGTATAACATGAAAATACAGAGTGAAAGGTCCTATTGTGTACAGAACTAATTCAGCGAACATTGTCTGCATTAGTGTATAATATATATTAAAACATATTCAAAAATGTTAAAATACTAAACAATGCTAGTCCAAAATTAAATATGATGAGTCTCACATAAAGATAGTGAAACATGACGTAAATTAAAGATAGAGGCATACCTTGTATATCTTTAAGCCAATTGCTTCTTTTTGTGGCAATATTTCCTGCTTGAGTGAAATCATCACATGAGTATCTGTTTTTCCTAAAAACGAGAACAACAAATTTAGCTTGCATGATCCATTATGGCAAATAAATATTACCTGTTATTTGTGAAGAGATCATTGTTTAAAATTGTTTTTGTCATCTTAAGTATTTTTTTACAAAAATATATCAAATAGCATACTAAATCAGTATTATAGATGTTTAGACATATACACAAATGACACATTGATAGAAACTACAGCACAATAAGATAGCATGTTCACACAAACACAACATATGTTACAAGGGGGAAAGATAACTTTCTTTACATATAGCTGTTTTAAGTCTTTGGATCCAAACCCTTCTAATACATACATCTCAAAAATGCAATAACATGATTATGGATTTTTCATCTATTCTGTAAGTTTTTGGACAATTAAATATTTTCAGATATATTTCTAATTCCACTTTTAAAATGTTATGATCTAATCACCCATCAGAATGATAAAATGTTTGCCAAAACCGAAAGCAAATTTTCGAAATTTCAACAATTCTGCGCCAAGTACAATTTCGCAGACTGCAAATTCAGTTTCCTTAAAAAATTGTGTTGGGGTCTCAACTGTAGATCACCCACAAAGTACAACTGCAAATTAAACATTAAAAGATATTGCCACTGCAACAGTTATTTTCAGTTCTGGAAAAAATCTAATCAATTCCAATTTCTCTTGGGATGAACACATTCTGAAACTTGGTAAAACTCTTGCAGGGATTATAGACTGTAGAGAAAAGAAACTCTATGCCCTCTGCTGCTACCAGGATGGCATGCAGTCTCATGGGTTGGGTTAAAAATACGAATAGCAAAAACATACCTGAGACTGTAAGGGCGTACTGAGGATTTGTCTCAAATGATTTGTGTTTTATCTGACCACCAGCATTTCGACCTGCTTTCCACATCCCAGAATGGTGTTGTAAGTTTTCTGTAATGCATCAATAAAAGTGACCATTCTGCTGTTATTCATGTGGTAATTTCTCTCTATAAAAACTAATCTGTACATTAGATTAACATGATTCATAATTGTAGCTTATTCAGTGCAAAAATGGAAATCTCTTTGTGAAGTTATTTTGGTGAACATAAATAATTTTTAAGTAAAATATAATTTTATTTTGATTTTATAATTATATTAATTTCCCTTTGAATAATGATGATAAGCTATGGTTGTATAAAATTTCATAAAATACCAAAGAGTGACTAATTAGTCTTACAGAGTAAGTGATTGTCTCTTTATTCTTTTATACGGCAAAATTAGAATGCTTTTCACGGTAAATAAAATTAGTACATGGAGATGAGATTATTCTATTGACTGACCAGTTTTCACTATTTCTCCATTGATGTTGTTTTTTGTCTCAAATCTCCGGATGAAAACAGAAGACATATCCTTTATCTCTCTGTAAAAAATTCAAAAGAACTTTTAAATAATATTATTATGTATCCGTTTTCAATCTTTCTATGCACTTCATCAAATGTGGAAATATGCAATTATATCATTGATATGTATTCATTTAAATCAGCTGGAAATAAAATAGACTCTTCAAACTACAATGCAAAAATCTTCATACTTGCAATCCAGATTAATGCTAGCAAACAGCCTAATAAGAAATTCCTTTTCTTTTCCAGGTTCCATTGTTGTTGGGAGAATCAGGTATTCCCCTGGTTCTAGTCTGTATCTATTAAAATACAAAAAGTACAGTTTATAAAAGGTGATTAATAAGGTCACCAGAGAAAATTTTAAAAACTCAATTTTTAACTTAAAATTTCTGTGGCATTCCTATTTAAATTTCATTGCAACGAAAATTAATGAAAGCAGAAATCAGTTGTGCTAGGGAATACAGGAATTAATAACCCAATCTGTAAGGGTATTAAGGTCAAATATGACCATTGGTGGATAATAAATTTTTATAACTCAATATACTAAACAATGTTTTGTGAATGTATGATATATGATGCATATGCAATATAGTATAGTCTAAAACACTTTTAATGCACAGAATATTGAGTTTTGTGGCAATATTAATCATAAACCTAATATGTAATTTGAATTTTCAAAATACCTGTAACACAAATTGTTTCCACCCCAGAATGTGGTATTATTTGTCAGCTCATCCAAAACCAATGTCCGCTTGGGTTTCTGAAACTGTTGTTCAATCTAAAGGACAGATGATTTCATTGAATAGGATAATCTACAGGAGTTATAAAAACATCAAAGGCATTTGTATTTCTCTCTCTTGTAAGTGCACAATCACCCAATAGTAAGGATCAAAATGTCGTTATTACTGACCATATTTGATGAATTATGAGCAAGATAAGCCATTATTACCTAAATAAAGAAAAAATTGATGTGAATTGTATTGATAGTAAGGGGCACCAGTGTATGTAAAAACTTGAATATCTAACTTTATTTATTTATTTATTTGGGTTTCTATGTCTCTTTCAACACTGTACAGGTCATATCACGACAGGTAGTTGGAACGGCAGAGGAAACCAGTACGTACAGTTTGTCAGGGTTCTGTACTGTAAACTGCCGACCAACGGCAAGCTACTACCAGCTTTCCCACTTGAGGCTGTGCCGGCCTCAGAGGTCGGAGGCAAAAGTATTACCACTCTACCACCGTGGCCCCGAATCTCTGACTTGAGATTTCTCTCTCATTTCTGCATAGGCTTTTTATGCACCAAAATGAGTACTGTTAATCAACAGATCAGTAGGTTATACATCATGGAAAGGTATAGTGTTATATACAAAATATATGACTCATGTACAATAAAATACTTGTGTTACACACTCAAATAATGGTGTAATCTAAATTTGTGACACACATTTTTTTCAAATATGTCATTCAATTTTCCCACTGTCTTCAGAGTAATCTTGAGAAGACTATTGGTGAATATTTAAGAGTGAGCTCTAGCGAGGATGGAGCTTCTAGAGATCACTTTTTTCCATTATTTTTTTGTTTCCAGACTTTCATGAATTGTGATGAAGCATGATGAGTTAAGCGGTAATTGCTACATTAATTAGTACTGGTATGGGTGCCCACCTCAGTGCACTACTCATGTCACTAATGGCTTTGCAGCTCAAGCTAGTAGACTGAAAACTCCTTTCAGCCTTGTTTTTTACCTTGTATAAGTCCGCCCGAATGAAAAATTTCGCATCTGATTTCCTGTGCTCCCGGTATTGCATAAATTGTAATACCACTGGCAGCTTGCCATCAGATTCCAGGTTTTTCTTTGGCAATGTAAAGGTGAATCTACAATACAGAAAAAAAAACTTTGAAACTATAAGTCTTTCACAGGGATATTATAATTTTAGTTTTACAGTTTTTACAGAGAGATAATAAAACAGCAAATATTTGATTAAAAACTACTGCATACTTTTGATTTTTCATCTTCTCTTCGATCTCCTTTCCAGCAGCAGTGGGTCCTTTCCATTCCCCAAAAATGCAACTTGTTTTGTCTAAAGTACATAAATTTATTGTACAGATCATTGTCATAAATACATCCTTTAATACCAATGTTTATTTCTGTTAGAATTGCATCAATTGAATAATATGATCAACTATTCTTTAATAATATTAACAGATAAATGTTCCTGGAATACTTTCTCTGCATTATCCACTGTATTCGAGCAATATGCCTGGAAATACAGACCACTAATATTACTTTTATTCCTGATTTTCTGTAAAACAACTGCCTCCAATTGGGATTTCTATAACCTCCATGCTTTAAGTTTATTTTGGCAGAAAAAGAGCATTTTCCTCTCTTCCATTTTAACGCCTTTGTCAAAAATGTCATGTCTTTAACACTGTATTCTCCCGCCCAACATTGTCTTTCATTAGAATCTACAATATTTACCAACGTAAATTGCTACAAATCTACCCAAAAAGTTGGCTTTATTGACCTAAATTATCTTCTTTTCCATCTTCATCAAAGTCTGGTGTAAAGTTACACAGGTGGGTATCTTTAAAGAACTTGTAGTAATCGATCAACGTCATCCAGAACTCCCCGTCTCCCTTACTGCGTAAATTCATGCTTTCCTTAGTCTCATTGTCCACTTCATTCCACTGAAATATAACAGACAACTCATTATCCGTTGACAAGGAGGACATGTTCCGGCATTAGTTTGTCTGTCTGCTTGTAAAAATACTTGAGTTACGGATGGATTTTGATAATACTTTCAGAAAATATGGCACAGGGAACAGACACTGACTGAAATTTGGTGGTGATCCAGATCACCATCTGGATTAAAGAAATTTTAAAGTGTCTTTTATAGTGACTTAATAGGGCTATTTTTAGTATATGTTTATATACCTCCACAATTAATTACTATATTGTCGGTAAAATACAAGACCTTCATACTATAGTGTCTATAATATATGCAAATTTGATATTAATTTAATTCTAATTCAATTTACACCTTTATGGCGCTTAATCTCCCTTGATCTGGATCCTAGCAAAATTCCGGAGACTATGATCCAGAACAAGCAATAATAAGGGTAAAAACAAGCTTCTTGGCAGAGGTGAGTACTCTTTAAGTGCTTTCCTGATCTATTTATATTTTTGTTTTAAATCATTTCAGTACGTCATAAACTGCCTGCTAATTGACAAGCAACTTCCGACTTCCCCACTTGTGATTGGGCTGGGATCTGAACTCAGACCTCCCAGGCAGAAGGTGAGTGTGTTACCACACTGCAATACAAGTATCCTTCCATCAGTAGACAATGGAAGAATATTAAACTGCTAAAAACCACTTTGATTAGTGAAGTGTGATATAATTGGGAAATTGTATATTTTTACATTTTTATAACAGGACAAATATATAACATCTGGCTCTGCAGAATGAGAATGCTTCTTTTTTGTCTTTGTGAGTGATGAAATATTGAAATATAATTCACAAGGTTTATTTTGTATTTAATAAACATAATTTACCTTGAGTTATGAGTAAAATATTAAATAATAAAATAACGAACAAAATCAGATTTGAAATGTATAGTTAGTGAAGAGTTCACGTGAATATAAAAACTTCAATTTTAACTTTAGATTTCTCTACTTTTTCAGAGATTTTGAATGCAACAAAGAGTAGGAGCCCTGTGAAAAATACCTTTCTAATAATGTACACAATATATTTGTGGCTTGCTTATTTTTAGGAATATCTGCAAAAAAATTCTTATCAGTACCAAACCAGCATATACGTGATAACCAGCATACTATCTTTTTGTCACATAAAACTCTTATCTTTCACACATACCCTTGAAGACTTATCGCTGTAATCACCAGTCCACTCCCCCCGCTCACTACCCCATGGGTTGCGTATCCTGAACAGTGCCTTTTGTTGACCATCTTGTAGATTTATCTGGAGTAAAAATGAAATAACTACATGTATAAATGCCAATCATTGGGCAGAAACTTGGTTACCTACAAAGAAAATTATCACATATAACCTATTACATTTCAATGCTTAAAGCCACTCAACTGGCAATGTAACATAACTAAACGTAAATCAGAATAATAAATATTAACAAATATGTTTATCAGTGGTCAAAAATATGATGACAAAAATAAACAAAAAAAGTATGTTATTTTGTTACACATGTTCAAACTAAATTTATTAACAAGATGCACTCAGAGAGAGCAAAACACTCAACTCAATGTGACCAGTCTCACAAGTGTTATAAAGTTTTGTAAGGAAAACAATAAAATAAAACCAAACATGAAAATTAATGTTCAGTGGATTTCTCCCAACTGAGAAACACATGCATGCTTACCTGAATACACACACATTCAGACACTGAATAAATATTTTGTGGGTTTTTTATGAGTTCACAATAGTGTGGTTCACTCTCTAACTGACATTATTATAACTGTTAGTTGATAAAATGGACACATAGTGTATCAGAAACCACTGAGCACACACGTCCACCATGGTGGCATTTCCAAACATTTTGGAGGTTTATCAGTATCCAGATTATTAACTGGATCTTTCCTAAACTGTACTCACTTCTTCCCATGGCTAGCCCCTTGCTAAACATTTAACACCAATATTTGTTCATTGTTTTGGAAGAAATATTGAGTAGAAAGCCAATAATTAAATTACATTGAAAATGGAACCTCTGAAAATTCAGGATTTTTTGTATTCAAAATATGATCCAGATCTTTCCCAAAAATTAGTATATTATAGTAAATATTGAGTTTTAGTATGTGATGAAGAGAATCAGGTTTCACTGTATATGCCCAAATGAAAATCATTATCTGTCCAGTTGGATATCTCATCTTGGTTAAAGTTTTTGGACAGCAATATTTTAAATGTTGTGTCTTAATTTTCTCTTTTCTTTTTTGCAAAACTTTTAAAAGAGATTGCTAAAAAACTAAAAAAGAAATCTTTTTAAAAAAAAAACTCTTGAATTGAGTGGGTTTGAACCCCTACCATGGGATTATAAGGTCTTCACATTACACTCATGGCCTCAGAGGACTTCTGATTATAAAATATTCATGAGGCAGAAATCCTGTCATGATATTTATTTTTCACACATGTGACCAAGAGAAGCAGGTTTCAATGTATATGCCCAATTAAAAATAAGAAAAACTCTCTACTGACTTAATTTTCAAACAAATTACACCAAATCTGGAAAAATCCGTCGGTACCCCATGAAATACCTGCCCATCAAATTTGAGCTCGATTGATGTTATAGTTTTTGAGTTACAAGGGCAAAACAGTGCACAGACAGAAAGACAGACACAAACTAATCACAATAACCCTCTCCTATCGTCGAGCATTAATAAAAATAAATATATTAGTTGAACTCGGAGATTTCTTTCTTTGGCTACATAATCCTTTCAGGTAGTAAACTAGTGGTGTTGAGTGTTATTTGTAGTATTTTTTTAAAAAAAAATAAGCAGTCATTTTGTGTTGAGAGTGACTGCTGTAAGTATAAGTTTACAACACAACCAACTCACCACTGTAGCTCCTGTCAAGGTGTAAGCATGGCCACCAACTAGACCTTTCTGGCCATCTTTGCTTTCCTATAAATTTAAATAAACATCTCAACTTTCAAAAGTTATGTAATATTTTTGTATACAAGCTACGTATTGTAACATATTTCTACTCGTGTATTTCAAAATGTATTTCAATTTGTTTATATTTAAAAATATATGTGCCCACAATTATGTGATAAAATTTATAAAACTTTATATTGGACACTCAAATGTTCCACTGAAAATAGCACAGTTACTACCGAAGACATACATTGTAGACAACTTCAACAACTGCTTTCAAAAGTTCAATAATGTGTGAAATGTTTCAGTAGAAAATGTTCCAAAATAGTTTAATCCAATAACCTGATTTCTAAACACTGAACATTAATTACTCACCGGCACACTACAGGCAATGACTGAGCCACTGTTTAGTGCATTCTTCACTCGAGAGAAAAACTTTGAAGACTTGAAGTTTTCTGTTGGAAGTCTTTCTGCTATTCCCCCGGTAAGGTAAATAAATGCATCACCAGCCCAACCTCCCTCAGCTTTCAGATATGAGCCCTGGAATCTAGAAAAAAATAGTGTAAAATATTCTGTCATTGACTTCTGTGCAAAACAGGTCTCTGTATTAATTCTGTCAAGGAGGTTATGTAATTGTTGGATTCTTTTTTTAAGTAAAGATTACATCAACTTTTCGCAGTAGATGGATCTTGGTTTAACATAAGAAAATTGTGTTATTTTTTGTAATGACATACAACTATTTCTGAATCCAGGATTTTTCAAGAGAATTTTTCACCATTGCACTCATAAGTAATAATGAGTGTTGTTAGGCTGTGGCAGAGGCATTAGTGCTCCTTTTATAATGGCTTCATTGTCTTAGTGGTGATCAAAGCTGATATTTAAGCGCCTGACTGACACCTTTGAGGTCAAGGTTTAGTAACCAGCACAAAGCAGCATTTTTGGGTTCATTGTTTGATGATACCTTACAGTAAAGATTAAAACTTTGATAATAATATCTTCTTACACGAGCAACAGCTCATTTGCATATATTCAATTAGTGTTTATTTCTCTCATAAAGGTCACTTCAGCTTGCAGAGGTGACAGTTCAATTATTAATGGTGAACATACTCTGCTGAAATTAACACATCACTGAAACTGCATCGCTGTTCATAAAAAATATTGGGTTTCTAGTGCTGCTTGATTTGTCAGTAGCAGTCAATGCTATAGACCATTCCACACCTCTTCTTCACGTCTTTCTTTGTGGTTTGGGGACTGTGATACTGCACTACAGTGGTTTGTATCTTACCTGGCCAATTGCTATCAGGCAATCAAGGTTAAACAAGGGAAAATTACATGAAATTTCGCTTGTATGCTGATGACACTCCACCCTATATCCACCACCTTGCCCACTGCTGCTACATTTCAGAAATTAAATCAATGTCTGCATGATGTTAAGATGTCATGATGTTAAGCTCAAGCTGAATCCTGACAAAATGTAATATATTGGGTCAAAACAGCAACAAAGCCAGCTAGAGTTTCATTTTTTTTCCCATCAACAATACGGGTATTCCTTTGTTTTTGTGAATAGTGTCAGAATCCTTGGGTTTAGTTCAGGTTTCTCATTTGCTGCCCATGTTAAAAAGTTTTGAGGTGGTAGCTTCGCTTAGATGTGTGATCTCAGATACATTAGGATATACCTCATGAGTGAAGCTGCAATACTTGCTCATAATGCTCTTGTGGGCAGTCGCCTTGACTACTGTCATTCTCTGTTCAGAAGCCTGCCCAAAATCCAATGTTTAAAACTACTGTGTGTCCAATACATCCCAGCTAGAATCATAAACAGGAGAAAATTTTCCAGAATCACACCTGTTCTTAAAGATGTACAGTAATTGTCTGCTGAACAACACTCCATTTTCAAAATTCCGATTCTGGTGTTCAGATACCACCACACTAGTTCTTTTTAAAGTATTTCAGCCCCTACTTAATTTATGCATTGCGAGTGAATATTCCACAGTGCTTGTCTTCTGTGCATAATTTAAAAAAAACTTTTCGGAAACAGCTTTGCATTGATGCTCCAACTTTGTGAAATGAGGTCCCTGAGGACATCCAGTGGTTTCTCTCTCATCTTTCAGGCACAAATTGAAGATATTCCTTTTCCGTAATGACTCCTACCCTCCATAGACATCTCATCTGCCAGGAGACTATGATGTTGCCCTGCTCTGTCTCTGTATTCTGATTGTTTTTGTCTCCTTATTTTTTTTTTGTTTCTTATACCTTAGAGGCTGTTATACCATTACGCAGTATTAAAGTACTCATTACATATTGTTCTTAAATTTACTAAAGTCATCATCGTGTAACATAAGTTGCTTCAAGTGACATCAAAACCTCATACGTTGACCTTTCTTACATTGCAACTATACAGTAACATTGCTGACAGAAATCTTTAAGCGTCATGGAGAAAGAGAACAAGGATAATCAAATAGATGGCAGAGTTTGAACTGTTGAACAATACACAAATACATAATACTGAAGATGTGCTTTGACTGAAAAATGAATTTAACAGAACAGGGAAATTAACCATTTATTCACATAAACTCCAGCAAAGCACCATTCTTTCCAATGCCCTGAAATATACTTACTTTGCAAATGCTTTCTCGAGTAAAGAAACCCACATTTCATTCTTATCCGTTGCTGAATTGGCGCCCCAGAGTTGTTTAGTCCCTATAGTAATACAGAATACAAACAATGTATGAACATCAACACATGTGCAAGTCAATGTTGGAGACAAAATACATCTGTGTCTTTTTTTACACCAGAAAAAAAAACATATATATTTGTAGTATATTTGTAATTTTTAAAATCAGCCTTGCAGGAAGGATAAATAAAAAAAACGGTTTGGCCACATCTTTGCTTTCGATGCTTCCATGGTTTGTAATGATTTGCCTGATGAGGTCCATTCTGCCCCAACTGTCGCCTGTTTCAGAAAAAGGTTAAATATGTATCTCTTCAAAAAAGCATTCCAACTGTGCATACAATCTATCCAGCCTCTTCATGGTACTGGACTTGGCAATAGCTATGGATAGATGATTTTTTAAATTGGATTTTGGTGTTGCGCCTTAGAGTCTACCTGGCAGAGATTAAATGCCATAAAAGTACAGAATAGAATTATGAGCAAATGTAGTTAAATTCACCTGCTATATTTATTTATTTATTTATTCGGTATTTCACAACATGCATAGTACCTTTCTATCGTTTGTATTGTGAGAGGTAGTTGGAAAAACAAAACAGTACATACAGCTGGTCAAATTTGTGTAACTGTAAACCAAGAAACAATGATAAGCAAACTATTAGTGCCCCACTTGAGGTTGGTCTGGGATCTGAACTCCGTTTTCACAGGTGCAAGGCAGGTGTGATACCACTATGCTACTATGTTACCACTCCACCAATTTGGCTTGACTTCAGCTGTTGTAAAGCAAATACTTTACAGAGTTGTTTAGCATCTGTGTGAGATGCATTCCATCCAAACATGTCCATTTGCAAATTTACCAAAAGAAATAGAAAACAAACAAAAAAGCATGAAGTTGGTACCTGATTGGATTGGCAGATAATCATCAATGTAGATGTCTACCCACTCCCCAAACTTCCAGAATCTGCAGTGAAATATCCCATCATACTCTGGTGTTCCTATGTTATAGGCATCCTCTGGAATAACCTGGGAATAGGTGTGTATAATGTAAACGTGAATGCTGGTTAAATATTGATAGAATAGCTTATTTGTGGACAATTCCTCGTTCAGGATTATTAAAAAAATGTATTTTTTTTTGGTATTTGTATTTATACTCAGCACAATCTCTCCCTGTACTACAGGACTCAAAGCGCTAATGACCCATCCGACTGTACAAGTAAAGTTCAACTCTCAAATTACTGACTTTCCCCTAACTGAAAGACAGAGACTCAAGGATGACAATTTATTATGTATTTGTTACAGACTGACAAAATTTGAGCAACCTTTCTGCTTCGGAATGAGCTTTTATTGTGCAACATTAATATCCTTTTATCATCCTGTGTGCATGACATACAGATGGCGACATATTGTTGTATAACCTGGCGCCACTTACTATGAATAATTAGAATTATAAATTTGTCAACAAGTGCCGATTTAAGTTAATATTTCTGAAACTATGTAACCTTCAAATATACTATTTTCATCATTAGAAAGGTATTTTACAGAGCTTCTGTTAGTGGTTGTTGCAAGAAAACCCAGACAGAATTAGTGGAAAATTTTCAATTTAAAAATTGAATTTATTTTTTGTATTCACTGGTTTTCATATTTTCACAATAGGCTTTTGTCACATTGTTCGTTTAATATTGACTTATTAGTCATGCAAAATCCCTCATTAGATGTATACAAGTGATAATTCTCTCATGAAGATTATTACAATATACGTATCTGTTTTTTTTTGGTCTGTCTTTTGGGGGGATAACATTTTATAATAAACATCACTCAGGTAATTTTCCTGTTCTAGTAAGGGAGTATTGTTTATTTAGTGTTTTACGTCACATCTAGTACCTGATCAGTTATATTGTGAAGAGTAGTTCCAAGAACGGAGGAACCCAGCACATATAGTTGGTCAAAGTTCTGTACTGCAAACTGCCGACCACAGCAAGCAACTACCAGATGAAGTCAGGCTGGGATTCGAACTCTGACCTCAGAGGTGGGAGGCAAGTGTGTTACCACTGTGTACCCTAGTATAGGTATAGCTATACAGAATTCACATATTATTCATGTAAGTTTTCATTTTAAGTGTGCTGTTTTATGAAATTTAAGTTTCTTCAAAAGGTAATTATATGAACTGAAATACCCACCTGTTTCATGATGTCTTCTCGCTCTGCTAATGCTGACACAATGGATAAAAACCAACAAGTTCCCGCAGCACCCTGGCCAATGTCGAACCGTGTGGTGCCATCAGAAAACAGGCATGGATCCGGTACTATTTCCTGTTTATAGTTAATTACAAGCTCACATCACAGTTAGACACCACAACAGCTTAACTTGGATGTATTTGATTAACTTGGGTTTAAGCCACTTTCAACACATTGTATAGGTTATATCACCGCAGGTAGTTTTAAGGGCAAGGGAAACCAGGACAAACTAGTTAGGCAAGATTCTGCACTATAAACTGCTGGGCATCGGTAAGCAGCTACCAACTTTCCCAGATAAGGTCTGGTCAAGGGTTTGAACTGCCAGTCTCAGAGGTGGGAGGAGAGTGTGTTAACCACTACACCACGGAGCCCTCCTCCTAGCCTAAAAAAATTAGATGGTAATCGGCCACTTCTCTCCACTCATTCAGAAGGAAGCTCAAAGCCTATATCTCTTCACACAAGCATATCCGCCCTGACTTTTGCTTTCCCTCATTTCTCTCTGTGGCGCTGACCCTTGCTATGTCTCAGGTTTATGATTACAGTTTTTTGCTGTAGAAATAAAGTCCTCTGTTTTGTGATTTATAACCCCAGATAATTCACAAATTTCCGGCGAATAACGGACTCGCGCTACGCGCTCGTCCGTTATTCGCCGGAAATTTGTGAATTATCTGGGGTTATAAATCACAAAACAGAGGACTTTATTTCTATTATAAAGACCGGTTTCATTTATTATTTCCAAAATATTATTGTAAATATGTTTATGTATACACCAAGTTGTCGCACTATATTTTGTCTGTATCGTTTGATTCTGTATTATCAGCGATCATCCAATTATTGCCTCAGATAATTGTACGCAAAAATATGCGCACTGCATTGTTTTCTGTAGTCTGCGCACTTCCGGTCTTTATAATTCTGTTTGGTGCGCCCAGAGTCTGTCTTTGGATAGAGATTAGGCACTATAAAAATACTATTAGAATTAGAATCGAAAAGTGAGATATAGGACATAATATTGTCTAGTTTAGTGTCCTGTTTGTGTATAAAAGAAAATGATGGTATTGTGTAGTTAGTATACATTTTAGCAAAAAAAACCTCACCTAGGTTCATAAGATATTTACCTATACACAGTAGTTTAAATGAAGTGATATTTAATAACATACAAAGATAATCGCAGCCACGCAAATTTTTATTTATAGGTGATGATAAACATAAAGGAGATATACAAATCATCTTTAAATAAATTAAACTTTAAATCAACCTTTTTTCATTTTCGAAAATAGAGTTTTTATTTTATGTTATACAAAATTATTCTTTTGTTTACAGAATGTACATCCATCATCTATTAAATTTACATTATGCATGGTTACACCTTTCCTGTGGTTAGAAATAAAACCTTAAAAGTATTTATAGCAAAAATAAATCTTAAATATAAAAATGAAGTGATACGTTCACGTAACTAAAGTGTTTATGCTGTGTTATGTACCACACATGCTCTCAGACATATTTCTAGCCTTGCTGAAGGCTCAAGTTTCTTTGTAGTAAGGGAAAGTTTCCGGTTCAGATAATGGAGTTTCAATTTATTTCATGTAGTCATACATGTAATGACTTTTGCAGCAGCATACAGCAAAGCCTCTGTCTGATAAGCTTCTAACTCATAACCTGTATGAATACTGTATGAATACTGGATATCTGTGTGCATCTTTGAAAACAAATAATCATACAAATTAGAGCCTTAGGCAAGGCTAACATTTTTCTATTACATGCCAGTTACTCACCCCAGGACGTTTCCATTCCACATTTTTCTGCCCTTCAAATGCAACAGAAAGTGTGAAACTCTCATCCGTGTACAAACCTCCAGGTGACACGGTGGGTCTAGGTGTGGCTGTTTTGGAACCAGCTCCTAATTTATAAAATGCCCAAAACACACATATATTCAACTCTTCAGCTCTATTGTCGTGGTTTCGAATCCAACTGATGCAAGTATGTGAATTATTTTACTGGTGTGATCTATTAAAAGGGACATAAACTTTGACTAGGTTACTAATATTATATGAATTGAAATTTTCATTAGGCATTAATTTTAGCTAATTTGGCTAATGAGCTTGGATAGTAAAAAAATAATTCCAAGTGAGATCTTAAATCTGTGTTAATATCTCAAGTAGAAACTAGCCATTTGTGCAAATAAATTCTGGCAGATTTTCTTTATAAATGATGAATTGGTGAATTATACTTCAAGCTAAAATTTCTACTTATACAGTGTCAGAAATTTAAAAATTACACAAGCATCTGTTCTATAGAAAGTTTATCAGAAATAGTTATTTTAATGGTGCAAAGAAGTACAAATAAAGATCAGATAATTATGAAATGAAAACGTGACATGTCAGTTTATTACATTTGAAGGAGTGTTCTTTCCAGAATATCAATCTTATTGAGAAGATTGTACATTCACAGAAAAAGTTTTGTTTGATTAGAATGAGATAGCAATTGTACAAAGAGAGGATTAACCATGGATTTAACACATTTCAATTTAATTACCCAATATAACACTACGATCCAATCTGACAATTAAGCTGGAGCCCGTACATTTTCTGTTCACACCGACAACATAATATGAGACAGTACCATAAGATTTTATGTCACACAATTCTTCAACGTTTTGTCTGATTTTATCCGATTGGCCTTCTCCCATGAAGTATTAAGGCTTGCCATATTCTTACAATAATCTTTTGAATTTATTTATTTAATCATTTATTATAGAGACATAGTATAATACATTTTGACAACTTAATAATGAAATACAAAAGAATACCCAGCCCTAATGGGCTTATTAGTCTCTACAAACTATTTTAACAACAGACGGGTGGAAAATAGTTACATAAGATATTATTTCTGTGATTTGAATACAGGTTGTGCCCTTTTGCAAAACAGGCAATATTGAAGGTGTACTTCATTTTATTTGTGATTGTGAAATTTATAATTTCGAGCTTCAGGGATTTTCACAGAATTGCCAAAAATCTCAATATGGTCACTTCAGGTGTGTCTGCAGAAGAGTTATTCGTATAATGCAGAAGTGTGGCATTGTTTATTGAAACTATTCTGCACCACTAAAAGTTTGTATATTCAAATGATTTAAAGTAGCATAAAGCCTATCAGGAGAGTGGGTAAAAAATCTTGGTGTGTATTTCAAATGACGCTTGTCTTGTTTTTGTATTGTACATGTCACTATACTTCCTAACTTTCTTATTCTTCGTCCTATTTTGATTTTTTTTAATCATTTCGTTCAGTGCAATGAAGGTCAATACCGGAGTGTGTTATATTGGATTATGCTGTATTTGTTGGATGCATATGGTCCTTAAGAGTATGACACCCATACTGTACCTGGTCTTGTGTCTAAAATAGTGGTCTTCCTGCCCATGACAAACTTGGCAACATTTTGAGCTATGACATTACCCTTGGTCTTCACCTCTATCTCATTCACGTCTTCATCAGTTGGCGTGACTACCGGTTCTGCCTCTATCACCTTGTCCTCGGTCTCTTTGGGCTTTGGGCTGGGTTCGGGGGATGGAGGGGGGATGTCCTCTTTGGCTTCAGTGACTGCTGGGATTGGTTGTGGCTCTGGATCTGTTTTCTCTTCCTTCTTTTCAGTCACAACAGGGGTTGGCTTTGGCTCTGGAGCCGGTTTCTCTTCCTTCTTTTCAGTCACAACAGGAATTGGCTTTGGCTCTGGATCTGTTTTCTCTTCCTTCTTTTCAGTCACAACAGGAGTTGGCTTTGGCTCCGGGGCTGGTGTGGGACTAGGTTTGTTCTCTGGAGTGACATATGGACTAATAAGAGTTATAATGGTGTGGTACCAGATAATGTATCTGTAATTAATAAAATCCAGCTTATAGGGTAATAGAGTATTCTATGGACTACAATACCCTTTATTTATCAACTTAACTCTATATATCTCTCTCTTCACTCATTGACTACTGACTACTTAAATATATTCATTCCTAAACTAGATTTTGTTCTCTGGCCAGTTAGGTTTAGGAACTGTCAGGCCATTTTGAAACTAAATGAGGTTTTGAAATGGCCAGACTATGTATATGGCTGTTTCGAAACGGCCAGTGGCCGATTCAAAATGGCCAGGGTTTTGTAGCAGCCAGGAACACATCAATGTACTCGCCATATGTGTATTGCTGACTCTTGTAAGCTCCTGGTGGGGGGGTTGTCCACCCTCACCCCACCCCCACCCCAAAACCCCGGGTAAAACTAAAATATGTGTAAAAAGGGTGAATACACATGAATTATGCTGAAAAAGATATATGGCAAGAAAGACTGCCTTCATTTTATAACCCCTGTCGTGTTTTGTGTCCCCTAGTTCCAGTGAACTAATCAATTAAGTTTTTTCCAAAGTGTTAAATTAATTTATGAATCATACGAACATAGAGCAATAACCATGATTAATTACTATAATTATTGAATTCTTTTACATACTCAATTAATTTATGTCTTTAATTGTTCACATGTTATTTGACCGCATATAAAATCAGCTGTGTAATAGATCTATATATTCATTATGAAATTTCTGAAAATGGGAAAGAATTTCTGTTGGGTCTTTAGTTTATGAAATTTGTGGGGGTGTGACGGGTGACCTTTTAATTTTCTTTGTATTTGTTTAAATGTAGTTAATGACAACATTAAGCCTTACCTTTGGCTCTGATGGTTTCAGGAGGAATATCATCTGTAGGGTCATTATCATTGTAGAGGATATCTCTGTTTGGCAGCCTTCCCCCTCCTCCCCCTCCCCTCACACTGGAAGGCTGGTGATACTGCTGTTTTGGGTAGGGATGGACACTCTGTGGGTGTGCATCTGGACTAGATGAACCACACCCCATCTGGATTAGTGTTTGTGGTTCTCAACTGTTCAAAAAAAATGTTAAAACAAGTGATCAAAAGAGTGGAAGACAAATTCACCAATGTTTAGATAGTTTCGTATATGGTTACACTAAAAATGTTTAGTTTCTAAGGAGGTTTAATTTAGCGGCCCGTGAAGCCTACACAAACACATTAATACCTGCTGGGTGGAGGATTGGGAATCCTGCCTAAATATAGTATAATTCCTTGTCTCTGCAACTCTTGAATGGTTTATCTGTGTGAAACGTCTTAAAACAGGGGTGATTTATTGATTCTGATCAACTTATACCCTATAATAAAGTTTTGGGGGGTGATTGGTGTCTTACTTGTAGTGGTAAATGCTGAGCCAGCTTGTATATCTACTCAGTAACTGGGTTAGAGCAGAACTCAGTGCTGATTCACTCACGTGTGCATTACCCAGTGAAATAAGAAAGTGAACTGGAATATCTGGGAGTTAAGTAACTATCATAACAGTTCGTAATTATAGGCTGTTTAATTGAAAGTTAAGTAATTATGTAAAGTGGGTTAAATTCAGTTTCATGATAAAAAAGCATGAGTTGCGTTAATATCTGTTAAGCCATCTTAAAATTGTCTATTCACAATCTATCTTCTGGGTTACAATTATATTTTAGCTGTAAAATCATTCTTTCATTTAGTTATCTAAAACTGTGCTGATATGCTCTGTCCCGCCTTGAGATCTTAAGACTAATCCCATATCAAGATAGCTAGCCAACTTAGGATCCTAAGCTGAGCTCCAACATCTCCAATAACCTTATAATGAAGTCTTAACACGACTAGTTATTTTGCTACTCTTTGTGTGTAAAGAAAGCCAATCAGGTCTTTTGTTCCATAAGTTAATTAACTCACGAGAGCAAGTAAATAGATCAATAAAGTTTGAGTTTCTGACTTACATAATGGGGCCGGCTCCATTGGCTAAATTGTTAACAAGTTTGGCATTGAACTTAGCTATTCAAAAGAATAATAAATCGTAAACTTTGACCTTAGATATTCTGCGACTTGAGGATTAAGCTACTTTAGTTTGACACAAAAAATGATAGTTTAACATAATGTAAGGATGTAGTTAGTTATGAATCCAAATTATTTTTCTTTAAAACAACAGTTGTTTCTTAACTTACAAATGAAAAGAAACACATTCACTTCAGTTTATTACAATAAGACTTATTCAAACCTTAATTACCATAGTACTTGGTAAACCATTGACCTTTATGTCCTAGTGACAATGCAGGCCGTTTATCTGGGTAGACTGCTTTCCCCTCCTGTGACACCCAGTGTAAACATCTCTAGCTACAGTTTTACTACGGAAGATCGTCAGAATTGGGGAGGAAAATGGCCACAGTTTGACACTTAACAGTTAGAGAAATGTATAGTGATGATACAGTAATGTAAGGTAAATACTGAACTTTACTTGAGACACAGAAAAAATAGGGAAAATCACATAATTGGGTGGAAAGGTGGTTACAGAGCTACTGAAATGATAGGGCTCCCTACAGTTACCCTATATAACTTTATATTACCTATAGTAGGTAGACGTTTTGATCAGTTGAACACTTTGGGGGTGGGGCGCCACGGAATACTACAGTATATTAGACTTAACAGGCAGAATGACAGTAGATGGAGGATTGGGGAAGTATATTAAATGCTTATAAACGTAAGCAATATTCATATAATGTGTGATTAGGACATAAATAACAAATTCCTAAATTTTAACCTGTTATTTCACTTTGATATTCTACTTTTACCCAGTAACTAGGGGGTATAAAAATATCAAGAACTGTTACCATAGTTTCATCGAATGTTTTTTTAATATATTAAGTCAATGAGATAAACTGTATAACCATGCAGAAGTTTTTGTCTTTGTTATGACATTTTGACATATCTCATCTATTGGGCGGGAATAATTCTTGGTCTTCCAAAAGTGTTATAAGAAAACAAGCAAAGAATTTTTGGATAACGATCCGACAAAGATAAAAACAATTCGAATTCTTCAGAAAAAAAGTTCAGATGATTAATATTATTTGATGTTTTGTCCAATATAATTCCTACCATTTGTCTTATTATTAACTTTATTCATGAAACAAATACAGAATACCTTTCAACATATCTGCAGTATATAAACCAAATTAAGAAAATAATAACATAACAGAGAAATTGTTTCATAACAATTCCAACCAATTAAAAAGTCGTGTAGTGTTAACTTACCCCAGTTGACAGAATTAATTGAATTAATCTATAATTAGATGTCTTTTAAGTCCGTTCCTGCTTCACATATGCATTGGTCAAGCGAGCTGAGTTATATAGCCAATAGTTAAGTCCAATATCCTTCAGTTTTTTACCAAGGTAAGGCTATTCCTAAACACCATTGCTGCAAACCTATAAGTAATTTGAACATTTCTACTCAAAGGACACTGTACAGAGCAAGGTTCCCAAAATACCTTGCATATATATAAAACCTATAAACACATAAATATGATCACTCAGTGACTGAACTGAATCATCTATAGTATACTGGATGTTATATGGTGGTTACATTGCATAGCAACAAGATAAATGCACGACATTGGTGTTAAGTGTTAAACAAATGTTTCAATTAACTATAAACATACTACAAACTTGGTGTCGTTAACTGTTTTAGATACTGTGCAAAAATGTGTGTGTGTTTTTTTAGATTTATTTCACAGTAAATGCATGTACAGTTTCCGTTCATGTGTAAATTACTAATTCTCTGGAGGCCAATTTATGTTTATGTTTAGGTGCTCCTGTACTTCAAGCCATGCAGAGCTAACTATAATGTTGGGATCAATATAAGGTATAATCCCCTTTTATTTGACCAGTCTTTGTTTACCTCTGGATGGCTAGTATATTTATTGGGAATCAATCAAACACTACCTCCCCCTCACCGTCTCTAGTGTGTGTTGTCATATACCTGCTCATTTTTTTTCCGTGGCATAAAACACACAGGGTAGCTGGCTATATATATATAGGCCACAACAGTTTAAAAACTTTTTATCCTGAGGTTTTTATATGGTAGTGAAGAGAAAAAAACAATAACAAACAGTTGTCGAACAGGTTCATAGTAGTTTTATAACAATGTGAGAATATATTTACATAGATTCTTACATTATTCTCAGAATTATTGTTATTCTAAATGAAAAAAAAAATTAAAATCTAAAAATTCTTGCTATTAAGCTTTGGTACTTGAGATACGTTTAGGAAGTAGATGATTTCAAAAATACTAATGCTCTTTACTTTCCAAAGAATTATTGATCTATTTTATTTGTTCTTAGAAGGTTTGTGACTTAGGGTGACTTGATGATTACAACGGTTTTTTTTTTTTTTACTTTTTTTTACCTTTTATCTCTGAAGACCTCAGGCCCTTGGTACACAGTTTCTCAGATATGTGACATGCCATTTTGAAACTTTCAAATTGGTCAAGGCCATTTCAAAATGGCCCTGACTATTTTTTAAACCAATGCTAGGTAACAGTGGTTTTGTCACTTTCATGTGGACTGGCTTCACCCTTAAAGACTTAAAGACCTTTTTTCATGTAGTTCACTCACCTGTAAGTGAAACAAGTCATCATAGCGGGAGTGTTAAAACATAACCTAAATTAATCAAACTCAGTAACAAATACTCCAACATTAAGCAATACACTTATCTCAGTTTCTATAAATAATCACAGGGAATGCGTCTGATCCATTTTCTCTGTTCAGTTATGTGTTAAAATGGCCAGGCCGTTTCAAAACCAAGTGCAGATTAGATTTAATTTTTTAAATGACCAGAGTTGAGAAATAGCCGGGAAGCACATACAAGAAACTGAGGTATATATGGGCCTTATGACAAAATGATTCTAGCTGATTCAATAATAAACTTAATGCCCCTGTTCCACCACACGACTAAGGCTCCCGATTAAGGTATTTTGGGAATCAGTTTCCTAATAATGTTGAGTCCTGGTCGGTCAGCTTGAGTTTGTTTTGGTAGTTTGTGGTCTGTATAAAAACAAAAAATGTTTGATATTTTTCACGGTTTTAACTGATCCACTTTCACCCCTACCCACCAATGTCACAGTTTCAGGCTTACTGAGGTTTCCTCAGACCCCTTATTTACACAAAACCCTATGTTGTCTGAGGTGTCCTGCGACTTATAAGCCCAGGGCCGGTATTCATGAAAGGTCTTAGCCAGGGCTTAGGCTTAATGTTGAGCCTTTTATCTCAAGTTTCTGCCCCAAAACTGCTAAGACTTTTGTCTTAGGCTTAATGGTATTCACAAACAATTTAAGACCGGTCTTAGGCTTAGCCAAGGGCTCAACTTTAAGACTGGTTGGTAGTGGGCTTAAATTTTGTAAAGAGGACTTAAATATGGCCGCCATAAACTTTTCTCCACTTCAAAATTTGAAATGGCTGTAAATAAAGTATAATTATACAGAAAACTTCACTAAAGCAGTCTTTGGGAAGTTTATATGTGGTAACAAGGTATTCCATTTCAAAATAGTACTTTTCCTTAGATAAAATGCATTAAATGAAGGATATATGTCACCAATAGTATAGTTTGAATAGAAAAGAAAGGTCACATGACACAGAAAACCACTGTGGTTATTTGATAATCTTGGACTTAGCTAAGTCACCCTTTGTAAACATGGTTTTAAGGCAAAACATAGCTGAGACAAAAGTCTTAACTTTAGGACTGGATTTAAGCCTAAGACCTGGCTAAGTCTAAGACTTTTTGTGAATACGGGCCCAGGACTCTTAGTCCCAGGAGGCCTGGACTTAGTCCAAGACCACAGCACAAATCGGCCATTGATGTTTGAGGAAATTGGTTATTAGTCCCAGGAGGACTGAGGAACCCTCAGACCGGTCTGGGACCCAGTCGATATATTCCTGACATGATCAGGATTGAAACTGATCACAAACGTGGCTTAATCACTTCATAGTCAGGGAACGATCATGACTTGTCTCAGGACGTCTGTGGTTTCTTGGGGATGATCTGGGTTTGATTCCACACCTGGATCAGGATTCTATTTTTCTGCCCATTTTTCATGTTTTTCACCGACTCTCAAGGATTATAGGTCCCAAGATGAATCGGGGCTTAATCCTTTGGTGGAACAGGGCATTAGACTGATGTGACATACCATGAACCAATGACAATACAAGTCAACGCAGAACAAATGTTAAATGTTGTAGACGTTTTTTCAACTTTTATAGGGCCAGTAGGTGGCATTAGCATATACCATAGACCTCCAAATGAAATGACTGTTTTCTATTTGTAGTTCTTATTTGATTGTTTTACCACTTTTCAGTTTTCACCACATTTTCCGAGCTTTACAATATCAATCACACTCTGTTGACCTGTTATTTTTGGTAACCATGTATCCAACAAGAGTAAGACACCCCACTGGCTTGACACGTTGGGCGACAAGTTTGGCCTAATAATACCAGAAGGTTATGTTTTCGTTCATTTGCCTGTGTTACTGTTTGTTTGTTTGTGTTCATGATAATTCCAAAATTAATGAAGGGATCTTTCTGAATTTGTTTTATGTCGGTTGGCCCTAGCCAAGGAAGAAGTGATAGAATTTTGGGAAAGATAGGAAGATATCTAGTATATCACTTTGCTAGCAGGTTTAAGTCCAACTTATGCAGACTGCAATGAACGTTGACTTTATCAGCGTGAGTCTATCATATAGAGGCCTGTTATAATTAGATACATGAAATAACTGCACTGTGATGTACATTACTCCAGCTTGGTGTTTGTCAATCGCATTAACTGAACATTACAATAGCACACAAATGCCTGTTGACTTTTTGTCTCTGAAAACCTGGGGCCGGTTTCAGAAAGCCTCCTTAAGATAAAGGCCACCTTAAATTTAAGGATTTCCTTGAATTTCCGCCTCCTTTAAAATTATCAGTTTCAGAAAGCCTCCTTCCTTAAATGAGACCTTGAAAACTCCATTAAATTTCAAGGAAGCTCAGGACCTACCTTAAATTTAAGGAAGTGTCCTTGAAAGGGTGTTTAATAACTTTAGAGGGCATTTGCTCCTCCTTAAGCTCCAGGGAAGACCTTAGGTAAGGAGGGTTAAAGGAGGCTTTGTGAAACTGAATTTTAAGGTGGCCTTCCCAAAGGAGTAAAAATTACCTTCCTTTACTAAAGGAGGTACTTTCCTAAGGAGGCTTTGTGAAACAGTCCCAGGGATCTAACACGAGTAAGGGACCAGGTGGTTCTCACCAGGTTCTGATACGTTCAAACCTACCACATGTGCATTACGTGGGGTGCATTGAGAAACATTTCCGATAGCATATGGGCCATTAAGTGAGACATGTGGCCAGGATTTTGAAACTACCAGCGTGAGTGTATCACATACAGAACTTGCAGGATTCGTAAAACTACTTATAGTGGGTTAAAACTCTGAAGAGCCCTGCGCTGCTCAGTCGCATAGAGTGTCACACCTTAAACCTAAAATTCAAATTTAATGCATAAAATTCCATTGAATTGTAGAATTCTTATGAGGAATTTCATGCCATTTTTTCTTAGAGTGATGAGATAAGTAAATTAATAATCAAATCATTTAATTTGTATATCATAGGTATTTGTATATTGTATTTTGTAGGTATTTTGATAAAGCATGGTTTCGTCACAGTTTTTTTTTAATTTAAAACATATTAAGAGTTAAATCAATCCTATAAATATTACTCTAGCAAGATCACAAAGATACTTTTGTTGGATATCTGAAAATATTTTAAATTTTAACAAAACAAAATATGTGTGGATTAAAATTGTTAAATTGATAAATAAATGAACCATAAAACGTAGCCATGTTATTGCTGAAGATTTAACAGATATCTGTATGATCCTTGGATAATATGATCTAATCATACTCTTATTGTGCTTAATCCCTGCCTGGCAGATTCAAAGGCACATAAAACAGCATCCTCAGTAAGCAATACTGCATGAGTCAAATTTGTTTTGAAAGAGGGCAATATATTTTACCATATCTCTTTTACTCAACCTTTTTATTGAATTATTTGGAAATTTCAATTGAGATTTGTTATTGTAATTGTATCACCAGTAACTTTAACGGTTGATTACATTTTCGTTATTCGGGTGCTTCATTATTTTTCTTTGAAACTTTAGACATATTGACACTTGTTCTGTTTAAATTAAATTTGCTTATTTTTATTTTTGCTTATCCTTTTGAGACCCATACTCAACAATATTTTTTACATTCTTATACATCATAAATATTTACTGTTTGAATTCAAAAACGTATTTTTATGACAGTAGAATTCCACAAAACCATTTTTGATCCAATGGGTTATTTTTGTGAATGATCTATTCATTACAGACGTTTCTGTTAATTGATTGATTGATTGATTGATTAACAACTTTGGCATTTGTTATAATAAGAAAAACATAATTTATGGCTCAGTGAAATTATATAGCAAAATATTAAACAGCACACTGATGCAGAGAAGGAATCTTTATAGGTTCAGCCCTTACTTTTGAGAAGACCCCTTTTGGTAAGTTTGGCCCATTCTTTGCAGAATAACTTAACTCTCATGGACCTCGTGGAACACTATGTCCACATTCAGTTTCACTCATCTTCTTAGATCTTTTATTTTATCTTACTTTGTAATTCTTTCATTCATAATTTCTAATAACATTTTAACCAACTGATAAACAAGTCACTTTGTAATGTGAACATAGTCTCTACATAGGCATGAGACTTTAAAAGTGAATGATGCAATCTTGGCCCTAAATACCAAAATGTCCAGAGACATAGGGGCTGAATTATCCTAGTTATGCTACAAAGTGTTTTAAACGTATGGGGTGTCACAATTTCACCTGTAAATATCACTTTTATTTTTTACATTCACTTTTTCCCCTTTTACATTTTTGACCTAACTTTTGACCTTGGCTCAGTCTTCTCAAGGCCATATATAGTCTCTTTTTAAATTTAATGTGTTATTGAAAACATGTACAAAACCTATTTTGTAACTGGGTGTCTTTTGTCATCAATTAACAGTAAATCTCCTTCTTTGGGACTTGTAAACTTGTCATCTTTTATCTTGAAATCTATTTGTGACCTTGTCGGGTCACTTCATCTTTCTGACTTGCCTTTTGATTACTTGGTTGAGTGACTTCTTTTGTATTGGATTTCTTTCTGACTTTAGCAGGTCACTCGCTCGTAACCAAAATGTTAATAGTCTTAGGTTTTTACATAAAACTTCCCTCTCAGGTTCCAAATTCAGAGGAGGAAGAAAATAAAACTAAAAGTAATAAAGATTTTATTTATTTTAACATGTACCTGAAACAAAGAAAAGTAGTTTAATATGTTTATAAAACACATGCTTGTGTTTCGTTTATTTTACCACTTGGGTGCTATGTCCCATTTTTGCAATATAAGAGAAGACATTTTTTTCATGTTTTTGGGTTCGTTCATTTGTCTGTTTATTTGTCTGTATTCTTGCATATCCGAACAAAGATTATGATGGTTATTTGCGAAACTTTATGTTGGCTGGACTTGGCCCAAGGAAAAAATGATTGAATTTTGGGAAAGATCTGGATACAAAAAAAAAATCCTGAGGACCCATATTCAATGTACGTTCAACGACTTTGGCTTTCTGGTTGGTATTACTCTAAAATTAAGGAGTTAATCTTCTTGATCTTTTTGTGCATAGAGCCTGGCCAAAGGAGGAAGTGATGACATTTTGAGAAAGGCCCAAATCATATTATGGAAACAAATAAAATATAATAATCCTGAACTGCAAAGGCTCCCTGGCAATTGCTTTCTAGTGTAAGGGTATACAGCTTAGGTAACTTTAAAAGTTGCTTCACAGGGTAGGGGGGCATTTCCATTTCAACATAACCACAAGATGAAGGTTGCACACTTGCTATCGCCTTAGGCCACACTCAAGAGTAATCTTACTTTGGTGCACAGGTTTATAGTCACTTATCTCACCCTTGTATTGTAAGGGACTTTTGCGAAGCTATATTTATTCTTGGAAAATACTAGGAAAAGCCATATCACTTCCAACCACATGACATCATTGCCTTAGAGTAGCTTAGGGATTCTCCAAAAGGTGAATGTTCATCACCTATTAAGATTGCTGAATGGAATACATAGAGCTATTCATTGTTGATTATATGTAGGCTCACCTTATTTCAATCAGTGTTTTCTTAAATGGTCAGGATGGCTCCTGCATACTCTGCTCACAGTTTCATGTGGTGGGACGTCAGAAGCAGAGATTCAAAGATACTTATATATGTTTATAAATAAATCTTAAATGAATCTTTTCTGAAACATGTGATTTTCATTTAACAGCTTGAATTCTTCCACTTGATCACCTCACAAATAATGACAAAGATATCCATCCATATTTCTTGACTGGGGATGACGCAGTATCAAAATGAATTTGGTACACTGTTACTTAAACAATAACAAAAAATAACAATTTGACAACATATATAACATAATACACACATACACATATACCAGGGTGTGTCAGACCAACAGTTGTAGTCAAGAGTTGTATTTAATAGATTACTGCAGTAGGTGATATGGAAGCAAACCTGAGAACAATGCAGGTTGTAGTACTGTTCATGCTCCTTCAATGTGGCTTGTGCTGTGGTTATGATTCATTCTGACTGCTGTTCTCTTACATCAGTGCCATTGCACCGTGGCCACACTTCTGGATGATGTGAGGATTGTCCAACTTGAAATTGTTTTTCAGGCTAATGAGAAACCATCCAAGCATGCCCCCATGTATCTCGTTGGTGCCTGTGGTGTCTGAAGATGCTGAAGTAGTGTCTGAATGCAATTACATACTGAAACTCTTGCATGGTTTCCTCTGTTTTCTCCGCCAACAGTGACATCACATCCTAAGTAATGGTTGTGCTGTTCATTGTATTGCCAGTGCTAATAGGACTGGGGCTTCTAAAGTTGTTTTTAACCTTAATAAATTCAAGTTGTTGTTGACCTATGACATAGATGTGCACGGGGGCTTGGTACTGTAGCAGGTAACACATTCACTTCCCATCACTTAGGTTTGTGGTTCAAACCACTCACCTGCTATGGGAAAGTTGGTAGTTGCCTATTGATGCTTGGCAATTTTGAGTGCAGAATGTTGACAACTAGTATGTACTGATTTTTGTCTGCAATTAAAAACCGTCATGATATAACCTAACAATATGTTGAAAATGACTTTAACCCAAATAAATAAATCACATAGATTTCATTCCACATGCCCAGACTTGATGTTTGATGACTGGGGAAATATTTACCTACCTGGAACTTTTTACTCATTCCAAATACTGTTTCTTCACTCCTCTGCTGAAAACAAGCGGCATTTCACAACTTTATTTTAATTTTTATCCTAGCAAGTTTCAGTGTGGCTCAAGTTACCCAAATTTTAGCAGCCTTAACTCATTGAATTACCTCATTTGTCTTTATTTCTTCTTTGGCACTGGTCTACCTCTAAACATCTTTCAAAAACATGTATGACTAAAGTCTTTCAAAAATTTAATTTTATCTTTATGCCAAAGTACAAATGGGGTAATCACTTGCATGGAATGTACTAGGAGCACTGTTAACATTGGGCTATGTCACAACACGACATCAATTTGACAAATGTATGATGTTATTTGGTTTGTAATGCCACAAGTTACAACATTATCTAAATGTATTGATATGTGGCAGGAATATGAACTGTAGAGATCAAAACTTGCTTCCCCAACATTCTTTACAAAAAGAGTGAAAAAAAATTGAATTAAACATAGCACCAAAAGGACAGGCAAACATATGAAGTAGGAAAATGATAAAAAGAAACTTAATTATCTTTAAATGATAACAATAGAACTACATCATTATCTGGCAATAATGTTAACTTGATATTGGTTAAATAAAATAACGACATGTATTTTTTTTTTCAAATTATAATAGAAAACAAATATGACTCATATATATCATTTCAGTTTAGTATAATTTTATGTTTAGTAAATAGGTTTGGGTCCGTGTAATTATTTCACCAGAGACATTGTGTCAAGAAAATTGTAAGACATGATTTATAACTTTAAGTACCTTTGGACTGTGATGAGATGCAGTGCCTGAGATCATTGTGACTTGAACGATTTCACGACAAATGTAAAAGTTCTGTAAAACCGTAGTGCCAACTCAGTTCGGGGTACTTTCAAAGTTTTTCGGTCACTGGCATCAGTAAAGTAAACAATCATGGGGCTCAAGAAGAGACATGGAAATTCTGTCCAAGAGAATTCTGGTGGAAAACAAAATAAAAGGGAGTCGACAGGATATAAGAACACACAAAGCAAGAAAAAAGATTTGACTGGATCTAAATTAAGACAGAAAAGTGATAGTAAAAAAATTACTTATGGCTACATTGTGCTTGTTTTTGGAATCGGTGAGTGAGTGAGAGATGAAATCAGCCGGTATTCTGCCCTGCCAGGGTATAACTGATGTTAGATCGGGCTCTTTCACTTGTATATTACACACAGTAATTGTAGGAAGTGATGTGTTTGAAAATTGTTCATCCAAATAAACTATCGTTGTTTAATGCTATTTCAATGCATATATTATTTCACTGTGGCTTCAGAACAGTCACTGACGGATCGGAAAACAATCCCTTTCAGAACCGCCTATGGAAATGGCTCACAAATTATATGCTTTAAGACCCGTTTTAAAGAAAAATGTCTTTACCCTTGATATATTTTATAAATATTTTCATAAAATCGGAACCGCAAAATCTCTATTCTAACATGACATTTTAGAATATCTTTAGTTTTGAAGCTATTTTGTAGAAAAATATACAAAGTTTGTTATACTTGGTCTCAAGTGAGGTTTCAGTAGCAAATTATTTCATTGGTTAATGAAATTAATTACTTTTGCAGACGAAAAGTTATACTTGATCTCAAGTGAGGTTTCAGTAACAAATTATTTCATTGGTTAATGAAATTAATCACGTTTGCAGATGAAAAGTAGACTGGTTTTATGTATCTATTTTCATCGACAGCATGCTTTAATTCAACAGCCAGTGTCAGCCACACATCAAATAGTTATAATATGAACATGACGGTTCTGAAATTAAAAGAATTGTGACCCGTCCTTGTCGGTTCCGAAGACACTCTGATATTATTTTGATGTAAATTGCCATCAACATGGTTTAATCATTGTGCATTTTATTTTTTATTTTTTTTGTTGAGTAAAACAAAGCAAATCAATGGTGGACAAAATACTATTCTAAGTGTGCAAGAAATTTCCTGTCTGTTGAAATTTTATATTTTTACGACAATTTTTAAGGTGATAACACCTTGATGTGTAAGTATGGTTGTTTTTCTTAAACAATGTCTGCCAATGTTAATGTATATCATCAAGGTATGCACCGTATATTGTCACACTTAAAGTGTTTGCTAAATATTACAAAATTGTCACTTACACGACTCAGTTAAATTAATTATTAATCTCAGTCAGTGGTCATTGATAAACATATTTCAACAGTATCTATTGCAAATATCCAACTATTAAGATATATAAAACATGCAATTAAACTGATTATAAAAATTTACTGATATATATATCTGTATCAGGCCGTTTAGACACCAGCGCCAGGTTGAAACGGCTCACTGCGCCGTTTCAACACCACGGTTAATTTACATTAATTTACATTGTTTTATACAAGCCTGAGTGGGTAGATGGGATGAATATATAAGGGGCTTTCAATTTTCAAACACTAGCTTATCATTACACTTCGAGTTATGATATGGTGAATACATATATGTTTGGTAAATATATATGACAGGGTGGTGAAACTTCTGATGGGAATCTTTGTGTTTGGATGTTATATTGAGTGATTTTTTTTGAGAAATAAACCTGCCTGGCATGAAAGACATAAAGGTATAGATGAATCCTTTTGTTATGTGCCATTTGCCTTCAAATGACCTCTAAATGTTATAATTTGAACCCTTTTCACCAAGTAAAGGTGTTGAAACGGCGCACATATTGAGTGCGCCAGGTTGAAACGGCGCATGGAGCTGAAACGGCCCGTAACATATATATATATATTTTTTTTTGGCTTGTTGATCAGAAAACTGACTTGTCTATAGGCAATTACTTCACCAACAAAATTTTGTGTGGCATTAAAGCACAGTTTATTTACCATCATAAAATCTTTCTACAATTTGTACAAAATGTGGTTTGTCACAGCGTTATTTTTTTTTGCTTTTTTTCTACAGAGTAAATGATGCTGAACTTGATCATCTTTCAGATTTTTAGAAGGTGATCTTGTCAATGAACACAATAAAATTGTACCTTTTGAACAGTGGGTCTATAGAGGAGTGTCTAGCAATAGCTATTGATTTATGTTTAACTCGCAACCACAGTATCTCACTACCAGTAACTCACTACCAATAAAATAATTAATTATAGCAGTCTGCATGAAAGTGGTAGAATATATAGAGAATATATAATATAAAAGGAATATATAAAGAATAAACAGAAAACGTTTAAAATTTTTAAAATTCTGTGGGATTTCTTAGAAATACTATAAAATAAACGGAGTGGCTGGAGTACAGTAAATCACCACACTCAAGAAGAAATTCTACAGTACAGTAGTATTCATTTGCCGTATTCCAGTAAATTAACTGGAGTTAACAATTGTTGCTGAAACCATGCTTAGGCAAAGATGTGTCTTTTAGCCCACTTATTGCCAGTAAATAATGAAGTAATAGAGTTACAATATAAAATATTATTTCGTTTTGTAGTAGCAAATAAATTACTCCATCAAATTCAAATTAAAACTACACCAAACTGTCTGATTTATGAAATAGAAAGCCACACCATTGAACACATATTTTTAGAGTGCCAAAAAGTTGAACATTTTGGTTACAAATTATGGATCTTTGGAACAACTATAATAACAATAGAATAATTTTGTCAGTAAAAGATTTTTCTCCTGGGGTATAAATTCCAGGATTTCAAATCAAATGAAGCATAAAACACTATCATTCTACCTGGGCAGGGTTGGTAACACAGGTATCTCAGTATCGGGACCAATTCAATTGAATACCGTGACAACACTTTACAACCAGCATTTCGAATGTCTGTACATAATATTGTGAGAAAATGTAAAATATGAAAACACACCCCAAATCTGAAGAAATTAAAAAAAACTTTTATCTCATATTTTTATATATGTTAGTACTTATATGGCAATTTCTTTCGGAAGAAGTGTCATTGTTTTGTTTCACAAATTTTATTTCTTGTCAGTGGGCCTGTTCGAATGGGGATATACTCAAACAAATTTTTTTTGGTGTCTCGGAATCTGTTAAAGCAAAAGTTAAAGCAATATATTTTTATTTTCAAGTATCTCAAGACTAAATATCTAGCTCATTCTGTTGTTGAAACTATAGAGTCTTTTATAAATTATTAAGAAATTAAACCATCAATTTACATTGATATATATCCCAGCACACTGTTGCATTGTAATGTATGTGTTGTCCTGTTGTGTCATTGTGTTTTGTCTTTATTTTGTATTTAGAAAGGTGTAGTAAAATGTTTTGAGAAAAAATAAGATAATAATATTGTCACAGCATCAATAATATTTTATATATTATCGAGTTTCACTGATCATGTTGATTCGGTTAGTAATTAATTCTTTTTAAAAATTTTGAAAATATTACATCTAAACAGCCTTATGATCACACTTATATTCATGAATACAAGTCAATCAGGATACTAGTTTAATAGGTTTTAATGGCAAATTTATGATCTTCACTCTACTGTTGTGCTTCTCTTTACAAGTGAAAATAACCTTTTTCTAAGTCTTGAATGTGTCAGTTTTGTCCTTAATTATATATTAGACTGTCTATGTCTGAGTTATCTGACTATGATGTTTTTTATTTCTTTTCAGCTGCACTCTGTGGTGTACTTCACAGGTAGGTTTCTATAATGTTATTTTCATTGTGAAAATCAGTGTTGTAACTGTTGTTTTAACTACCACATTTAGTTGATTCAAATCATATTGGACCAGTAAACATTCCTCAACAGAGTTCTGGTTAAGGGGTTTAAACGTAAAAAAAGTACTTGTTGAAATGTTATTAGGTATGATCTTTAATGACTTGGCAATGGATATAGAAGCAGCATTTCTGTGGATGATTCTTCACAGCGGGATATATGTTCTTTGAAAAGACTGTAATAAGATAAACAGCAGTAATGCAGGTAAGTTTTTAGGTTGAAGTAACATATCCAAATACTCAATTAATCATAATAGTACCTGAAGGGAATTGTCACTTTTCCCTTTTAGTTTTTAGGGGTTTTTTTGTGAGAACCTGTAACTGGAGCAATACAATATGCTGAGCCATTATTTTGTTCAAAACCTCCTCATTTTAGCAAAGGGCATATGTTATATGCAATGGAAGGACTGAAGTCTGACAGAATTCCAAATTCTGTCTACAGAACTTTCAAATTTTAAGTTTTATCAAAATAATTTGACAGATTCTCACTAACTTTGATGTCACTTTCTGTTGACAGAAAGTAAGAACCAGATTTTTTGTGTATGAAGGCAGTTGCATGACAAACAGGTACCACCGTAAAAATAGAGGCATTACCTGGACCACCAAGTGACATTAACAGTATAAAATGTCAAAACAAAATATAGACTTGTAAACAATCGCTATTTTTGTGTTGTATCACTTGTTAGTTCACACTTGACACAGCAGTTGCAAATGATGATCCAATTTAAGTTAATTTACAAGGTATGTGAGTTAATAAAAAGATTGTTAAGGTAAAAGGGGTGATCAGAAGGAGCAAGGCACTCAGAAGAGAGGTGCAAGTAGTAAATTGATTAAATTTGTAAAGTATACTGTAAAGTGAGTAGGTATTTAATCCTATAAAATGGAGCTTGATGCTCAGGAAATAATTGGGAATGTTTAAAAATAAAATGTATGGTAGGTTGACTGCTATATATGGCTTCATTAAAAGACACAAGTGAATAGGTACATTAAAAAGGAGATGAAAGTTATACTTCTTCAAAATAACCTAAAATCTGGACTTCAAATCCCTCCTAACTGACATAACACCAGGGTTGGAAGTCTGTCGCCAGAATTTGAAATTCTGTCAGATTGGAAGTTTTTTCACTACATATATTTAATTTAATTTTATTTGTTGAGATAAATTTTGTGGTTAAAGAGAAACTAGCATCTGTTACATAAAAAAACATTTGAAATCATGTTCAGTAGAATCTGAAAAACCCAAAACTGCTCCTAAACCAGAATAAACAATAACAAAAAGTATAGTTGTTCTGCTGGCTCGTAAGGCCAGTGCTTATATCTGCTTTCTGTGATATGAAGCATCTCAGAGTATTTCTGCCTGTTGCAGGTTTACCTCCCCAACACCTGTCGGTACCCATTTGTACTCCTGAGTGAAGTGGAATATGTGTATAGTACCTTGTCCAGGGGTACGATTCCCATGACCCGGCCATGATTTGAACCCCAAACATTCTACACTATAGTCAAGCACCCTAACAACAGGACCACACAGGTCTCATCTTGACCACATTATTGAGAGAAAAAACCCACTGAAGAACACAAGATATTGATTTCTAAAATTTTTAGAGGGAATTCCACTGATTAGGGTCCTGCCTATGCCTATGGTGTCATTGGTGTTTTTGTTTTTCATATTTTACTTGGGTTTGTGTATTGATTATACTATAACATTCTTGATTTTTGCATGAATATTTCTTTGCATGTATACACTGATGTTTTAATGCAACTGAAAATCAGTCTTACTCAGTGTACTGCTGCTTGACACATTTGTTTTCATATGATAAATGTATGCCTCAATTTAACTGAGAAAAAATTGTTTTTGTTGTTCTCCATGGCGCAATGGCCGTTTTATGTCTCTTACCTATTTAAACTTATATTCTGATGAGAAATATTTTTGAAATTTTCAGCCCAGGGTACCTCCAAATTGATTCATTAGCATATGATTCGAAATCTCCACAGTGTCTGTTTTGTCTGCCGTTTGTTTTCATAAACATTTTGGCTTCAAAATATGACTTTAAATAAAAAAGCTGTTCTGTATTTTTCAACAAACATACAAGTTTCTATTCATTAAATACAATTAATAATAAAAAGTGTTTCTCAGCATGTTTAAGAGAAGAATACATTTTTAATATCATGAAAATCCAACAGATTACCGTAAACAAGTTTCAGTTATTATATAAAAACTGAACCAAGTCTTCTTAAAACAATATAAACTCGAAACATACTAAAATCTCTAGCAGAAAGGCACTCACAAATAGGAAAAAATATTGCAGAAGTTAAACCCAAACTGGAATCAATTAGCTTGTCAAACCAGCACATTATGAGACCCTAGGGCTCAATGGCTGTCTCATAAAGATGGTGAATTCGTTACACCACAGAGATTATTGACAAGGACAATAAAAGGGAATGCAGAAAGCTCTGGTGGTTGTGGACTTTTAACTGAATGAGCAAAAAAAGATATCATTAAATGTGGTCCCATTTCAGATGATTTCTGATGTCAGTCTTGAGTAAATTTGGTTACGTTTCATCGCATTTTTGATGACAGTTTAATAGAAAATGGAAAAAACTGACTATTTGAACATTTTTTGTCCAGAAAATCTCTTTCTCAAGAATTGGTATAAATGTAAAGTTTCACATGATGTTAGACAAGTAAAACCAGTTTCTTAATGACAATACCAACCAGGAAAATAGCAGTAAAAACAAATAATGTATTTCTTCTCTTTTGAGATTTTAAGGACACAACAAAAAATAATAATGTAAGATTATCAGTATACATTTCTAAAATGGGACTCTGTTGGTCCACATCCAGCAAAACTAGGTTAAATTCAAGATCTTGGGCAGCATTTTCAACATGCAAATAAAGCTTTTGTAAAAGTAGCAGCATAATGATTATTCATTTCCATGTTAAGTTCATTTCATGGAGATTTTGTGATTCATAAAAATTTAGTCTAATATTCTTCATGGTATTGGAGAAACATGACCTTTTGAAAATAAAATCACAAATTTTACTAAATCTAATTGCAATGGCTATGGTGTGTGTGTGTGTTGTGATGGGTGTAATTACAAAACATGAAGTATTCTGCCCCCTTTATTTTATTATGACATCTCTTTCTTCAGAAATGGACGCAAATCTGTAGTAGTATTTTCATTGATAAAAACTTAATGGATGGTCAAAATTTTTTTGTCCCTTGGGATACACCTTTTCCGCTATACTTTGGTGGTTTTAGTTGGTGAGAATATTCTTAAACATCTTCATTAAAAATTTATCAAAGATATTCCATGCACAGATATAACAAATTAACAATAAATGTGTAGAATTTAGCAAGTCTTTTATAAAATATCTGAAGGGCTTGCATGACTTGTTTGAAACCAGAGATATTTGAACATCCGACTTTGTGAGTTTATTGGTGAGAATAAGGATGGGTTTTTGCCCACAAATCTTGCATCAGAATCCATGTTTGTATAGAACTATCAGTCATCTACAGAAATGTTTCAATTTCCTTTGGGCTCATAGAACTTTCCACTTCAGTGCTCTGCTTCATAAAAGGGATGAATTATGACTAGATTTTACTTAATCCTCTCCCCCCGCCCACCCAGTGGGACCAGATGAACATAAGAGGGAAAATGGTATTAGGTAAATAATTCACAGTGGGCGTGAATTATTTTGAAACCCAATCTACTAACCCTGTAAAAAATAATCAATAAATGTCCCTGGGTGTGACTCTATGTTTTATTATTGGCTCACTGTATTGAGTTCATTGAGTGGCTGTGTATTATAAAGTAATTTCATTATAACACAGTTAACAGGTTTTATTGCATAGGTGGCCCATTTATTTGATCTGTGTCACACATTGGGTAATGTAAAATTCTGATAGCCTCCTATTTTGTGTGTTTGTAATATTCTCAATACATATATCAATATTACTTTTCCTTAATTTTGCAAATGTGGAAGAAGTGTGACCTTGACAAAGGGTTCGAAGCCCTGAAGAACCAGGAGTAAGAAAAATAAAAGGACTTTTTAATGTGATGATGAAACTCACCCTTGACCTTTTTCTATTTTATCATTTTCCAAATATAATAAGTAATATCAGCCGTTGTTTCATTGTCATCCATTTTCAAAGCATTGTGAGGGTTTTCAGTGGCCTAGTGGTTAGCAAGTTTGGCATCTAATCATAGGCTGTCACCTCTGTGGGTTCGAGTCCCACAAGTGGCAATTCTGAGGACCTGTCCCAATATGACCCTGGCTGTTGAACGGGATGTAAAACCCCAAAACCCTTTTTCAAAGCATTGTGCAGGGTACAAAATTCACCAGAAGAGAGAAGTTGTTCATCATTGCCATTTCTGGAAATGTGCTTGTGAAAACTTTTTTCATTAAGCAAAACTTGGCTTGTGGCTAAAAATTTAAATCCATCCCTGAATAAAATGCTGAGAATATGAGATGTGGGTTTTTCTTTTATTTTTTTTTTCAATTTAATACACTCATTTTACATTTTTTACACTTGACACATTTTAAGATCTTAGACACCTGCCACAGTTTTGCTTGTTGTTCCCAGAAATGTCTTATAAAAATTTTAGTCATAAGCAGTATTTTGCTTAAAATTCTGTCCCTGTATTGTGTCATTAGTCCATTGGTCAATAGACAAAGCGCTTTCACTGAAGGAGATAGTATTTGAAAGGCAAGAGCATTTAGCAGAAAACCAAATTTATCTTTCACTTACTTCAGAATTGACCTTTTCCCCTCCCAATGACTTGCACAAGTTCACTGCAGCAGTGGTTTTTAAGCGCCGACTATTAAGCAATAGTGCAAGTCATGTGATCTTGAAACAGGGTTCAAAGCCCAAAAATCAATAATAAGGGAGATATATATGGCTGTTTTTGTGTGATGAACCACAGTCGGTATAATACAGGAGATATGAGGCCTTTTTAGTATGTAGACTCAGCCAAGTTTTCCTAACCATATACATGTATACTTTGTGCAAATCTGATGCAGCGAGCTGCAATATTTCAAAATGTAAAATATGTTAATGATAATCAGACAGTCTGCTTTGGCAGCCATTTTGTTTATTCAAAATGATGCCAAATATTTTTACAGACATGTTTTCATAGCCGTGAACATTCTCTGCAAATTTGGTTGAGAATTTTTTTCATAAATGAGTGAGATATTAATATTTCTATAAAAACGTGATTTATAGATACGCATATACATATGAATGCACAAAAAGCATTTTATAGTCTCCCAACACTGGCCTTTAGCCAGTGGGAGAGAAAGTGTCCATAATAGTACAAGAAAGACAATCTGTAGAGCAGCTACAGTTACTGTGATTAGGCTTCCAACCTCTGCTACCAAAAAGGTAGTGTATTTAATTATAAACACCCCATGGGTGATGCAGTTTTAAAAAGGGTTTGGGGGGATGGGCAACTATTTGCAATATTAAAGAAAATATTGAAGTACTGGGAGCAACGAGCATTAATGACATACTTTCAAACGGAATCTCAATTAATTATTTAGCAGCATATAAAATTATTGGAGAACTTAAAATATTGGTAACAAACCTTAAGCTGGCAGATATTATAAACTTTTATTGCATATTTTTCTAAGTTTTCAGACAATGTTAAAACTGTCATGTTTTTATTATCTTTTTCCTGTTGGCAGTTCTTTTTGATTGGGGATTAAATAAAGTTATTCATTTTTTTGGAATTCCAGAATCATAAAGGTGGAGAGGAGGTGGGGGTTGGCATTAAATAGGAATGTAGCATTTATACAAATAAATATGGTAAGTTGTATTACATTGTGACTACATCATCAAGCTGGTCAGCAGCCAACTCGTGACAGTGAAACTGAGGTATAACTGTTGACACTGTCCATAAGATGCTACATTTCATCCATAAATCCTAAACTGTGACCTACATTACCCCAAACGGACCATTTTAAGTTGGGAGTACTTTCAAATTGTACTTTTGTATTTTGTTGGTATTTATACTTACAGGAACCATGTGGCTGGGATGTTTGAGAGTGATCGTCATTTCTCACACCTGTCATCACTGGAAAGAGAGATAGGCTTCAGAACTGAAATGGTAAAAAAAAAATTTACTACCAGTTTTTCCACTTTAGATCGAGGTAGGATTCAAACTCCAATCACAGAGGTGGGAGACGTGTGTGTTACCACTGGTCCACAGCAGCCCCCTCTGTGTGTGAAAAGAATTGGTGTAGAACACACACTGGGGTATCAATGTATTTAAGTGGAAACAGGTCTGAAGTCTACCTGTGACAAAAGGCTGTGTAATTTCAATGCTTCTATGATCCAAAATAATGTTGGGATTTCAGTGTACTTGCAATTTACTTCTGCTTAAAGGCAAATTCTACTGAACAAAGATCCATTTATTAGGGGTAGGACTGCCCATCTATGTAGAGAACTACATCTGTATAGGAACCTTTATATCTGTGTAGAAAACTGTACATCTACATCTATTTAGATTCCTGCTTCTAATAAATGTATTTAATGAGAAAAGCATTTTTTTCACAAATTTTTATGGCTAAATATCTCATTGTAACAACTGACATAACTGTCCAATGTATGTCATTGCATTAATGTGTCATTGTTCAGAATTTTATTGCAAATTTCTACATTTGCACCAAATCTACTGAACAAGAAATAGTTTCACAGATTTATTTAAAAGTATAGTCAGAAAATCTTTCGAATTTGTTAAAAGATAGGGCACACACAGCTTTAGCTATTGATTTTGTAAAACTCAACTGCTAGGGATGTCAGAAACAAGAAGGTAGTTGAAAAATAAAAAGTGACTGTTTTGTTTTAAAAAGAATAAAGACAGTATGCAACAAGGGAAAGTCTGAAAGCTGTTGCCAATAAAACAAGTGACATTTACTCCTTGTTTATTGACCTTTGTACCTTGTACATGAACATCATGCAGAAAAGATATTTAATGATTGTCTATTACATTGAGACGAAGGGGAGTGAGAGTGCTTTAAGATAAACAAAACAAAAACAAAAATAATATAAACTTTTACTAAAGCTTTGCTGATTGAGCTTGTAAGTCGGGACTTTTTAAAAGCATTCCTTGCAGAATTATAGGCTCCTAGTGACATTCGCAGCGATTACCCATAATGCTTTGTCATCATCTATCACAAATGAGAGACCTTTTGGGAACAATATGTCTTGATAGGGCACCTATTTATAACCGGAGAAAGGTAATTTGGGACCATAGGAAAGAATGTCATTTTGGCGTGTTGGGGGATCTACGTGTAATGGACTTTTGTTTTTAGTAGGGGGAGGGTTACAGGAAATAATCAGCTGTTGCAGTGCTGGAAAGACTGGTAGAGAAACAGACATATTCAGAAAGTGGGAAATTGTGGTGTAGACCGTACCAGTGTGAAATGAAATGATTTGAAACGTTTATACAGATAAACTATGAAAGTGTGCTTATATATGTGTTTTAATTTGAATTCATATTTAGTCAAACTGTTCAAGGTTAAACAATGCATTAACTGTGTTTTGATACATTAGAAGTAAGTGTATCAAAAACACATTTTCATAGACACTTAAATACAGTGTAATCTTGAAATTCTTTTTTTTTTTAAATATCTCTTAAATATATTAATTTTTATTTTTGTTTAATTAAGAACATGTTATAAAAGCTGTTTAATAATAAATGCGAACCAGTTGAAAGAGATCAGATTTGGAAATTAAGTGATATCTCGGGTCAAACAAGAAAAGAAAGGAGACTTTGGGAAACTGCTGTATTATTTTTCCAATTAAATTCCATATATTAAAGTACATTGTAGTTGTGGACAGCATTAAAATTCAATATCATCTTGAAACAAATTGCTGCCCAGTAATACCATGTTATTTTTCTATTAAGGTTGGGCACAGAATGGACATTTTCGTTGTTTATTTGACAGCTTGATTTGATATTAGTTTTCCATGAGAAATGACCAAGTTACATGATCTGCTATAACTATAGAAAAATACAAATAAAAATATTAGTGCGGGGCATATTTTTTCTGTATGTGAAATGAATGGCTTTATATCTCTATTGGGATCTAATCACTCTTCAGAACTGACCTGGGGGGACATTCAGTTTGGAGTTGTAATCAACTTCATTGAAATGATTCTGTCCAGCTTATTATATTTTTCGAAGTGACATTTAATGTAAAGCTATTTAATCATCTTAAACACATAAAATTGATATAATTGATCTTAACTCTTCTTTTCATTTCTTATGCCCCACTCAAATTGTTTGAAGAAGTTCTGTCTGAACTAATAGATTAAGTTTTTTGTTTAACATTTGTTTGTTTAACCTTTGTGAAGAATTCCACTAGAGAGAGGAGTGATTAGAGATATTTATAGACTCGGATGCTCAAGGGACAATAGCAATGCTTTTGCATTTACGAGCAATTCTTGGTATTAGGTAATAGGATAAATCTCACAGCTGAGGGTTTGATATTAAATTCTACTCATCAGGGAATTCGATAACAGTGTGGATAAATTAAAACCAGTTGTACCTTTTTCTGCAGCTTTCAGTTGAATTACACCTGAACCCGAGTTATGTCGGATCGTGAGGGACAGAAATAATATTGTGGTTTGACTATGGCTTCCAGATAATAGTGGCCACTTCAAAAGAAAACACCTTTCAAAGATCTATTATTTATTGCTAATTAAAGTGATTTATATTAGCAACAGTTTTGCCTAAATGGGTTTAACTATATACATGTAGTAAAACTACTCGGCTCAATTATGTAAAAAGCCAATTGAAAATACTTCCTGTAATCCCACAAGTCTAGGTAAAACTGTTCAGCCAGTGAAGTTCATTGCCCAAGTGAAGTTTGTCGCTCATATTTTGTGACAATATTAAGAACCTCTTGACAACGAACTTTCAGCATAGAATTATACATTAGACATAATTTTCTTCAACTACACATCTCTCTGTTTTATAATATACATTTCGTTTTGTATGAAAGAGTGCTCTTCCTAGCTTAAAATAAACAAAATATACATGCTTTTCTTGTAAGATGTTGCAAAAAAATGTCTCAATTGAGATCAACTTTATGAGAACACTAAGTCCTTTAAAACTGTGTATATCAAGCAAATGAAAGAGGTCTTATTACATGGGCAATCCAGTAGGTTTCATGAAGCTGTGATTTTGTCTGTAGACTTTGTCGGTGTGAGAGGAGGAGACTTCTGTGACAGACTGAAGGCTTATTCCTTTATTAAAGGGCTTTCACAGGGAGGGTTCCAATTTCTGTCTATGTAGAGTACACACAACCCAAAGTTTGCCTGCAATTATTTACCTCGCCACTTTGTGAAATTCAGCCAAAACAGTAAAAATTTGAGGGAATCTTTGTAGATTCTAAATAAGTCAACTGAAACTGTCTTAAACCCATCAACTTTTATTGAATAGGACCATTATTTGAGGAAATACAATAGATTCTCTCTGTGAGAAATTTCACATTTGCTGGGCAGTTTTGAAGTTTCTAGTTGTATAGAAGGGTGGGGTAAGGGGATTTCCTGTACTGGTTGCAGGGTGTTTAATCATGCCGAGGTCACATCGATCCTTGTCTGCAGATGTAATTGATCCATTCCAGATATTTCAATAGCCTATATTTGGGGGTTCATGGTTTTTGCAAGGAATGGACTGTGTAGAATTAAAATGATTGGAGTTCTCGAGTTATGGTCTTGAAATTGTCTCATGGATGAATTTATGAAGTCCTTAAGAATATTAAAGGATTTCTTTTTTAAAACACAGTTCTTTTAACATTTATGTGTGTAGTCATTACTAGTGAAGGGATCATATATCAGTATTCCTATAGCGATCGATATGTCTTTCTAACTTCCAATATCGATACTAAAAGTATGAATTTCAATATCGTTTCCAGCACCCTCCAGGGAGAATTTTCAAAATAGTGTTGTAGTTTATCAGTTCCATGTAGTTTGATCATCAATATTTATGCACTAAAAGACTTATTGTGAGATTTTTCATGAAATTTAATTGCTTTTATGGGCAGCTTGTATTAAATTCATGGTCAGTTTTGTGCATCTTCTATGTTAGCAAAACGATTTTTGATAACTGAGGGATCAGAAGATGCAACATAATGCATTTGACAGTGTGAAACGATATTTCAGTATCGACTGATATGCAGAGCCAAATTAGAGTTTGATATCGATATTGAAATTGTATTTCAATCCCTACACTAGTCATTACTACAATCATTTGCATGCAGCAAAAATAAACTTTCAGTTATTATTATTTTATTTTTCCAAAAGATAAAATGAGTTAAAACTGATTTTGTAGTGTTTGGATATGAATGATACAGTCAAGACCCTTTAATTAAAAATTTGTTGAGTGGACATGCCGTCTGCATTTTTAACTAAAAGTAAATACAAGAGCAATAGAGTTTCTTTTCTGTGAATATCTACCCTGTAAATTGAAACTTCAGGTTTCATTAGAACTATTTTACTGACCACATCAGATTCAACAGGTTTTAAATATAACACAGATATTATATCATTTATATGTATAGTCTTTTTTTTATTTTTCCAATCCAGTCACATACATGTACATATAACAAAAACAAAACTAATATATACAACAAATAGTAATAAAACTCTTAGAATTTTGGAACAATTTTATGTTGCATGGAATTAAACATCATACTATAATATCAGTATTTTTTATTTTATTTAGAGGAACTAGGAAAAAATAAGAAAAAAAGAAAACCTATACAGAAATACAGTCTTGGCTTTTTATTTGTTTGTCCAATAAACCACAATCAGTATTGTATGTATATAGTATCAGGTATCAGGTATCCATGTGCTTAATCTCCGAAACTCTCGGATTCTAAGGCACACCGTCCAAATATAGTCATTAAAAGAAGAATTTTAAGGAATAACTGACTTAAAAGTCAGAATGCATATGGTCATGTGATCTGAAAGGTAATGCATTGCAGTTCAATGATAAGACAAAATGATTCAAAGAGGTTGAAAAGCTTGGATAAAAAAGGTAATTTATGCTTCAATGCACAATCTTTTAAGGGTCCCTTTCATGCTAAACTAGGGGAAAAAACATAACAAAAATAAAGCCACTTTTGATGTTTCTCGTCAGGAAAAATAGATTCACTCAGTGATGGTTTATACACAAGTAGAGTAAGAAATCTAAAATTCGCCACATATCTGAAATTCGCCACATGTAAAAATACTAATAAAATAAATGAATTGTGGTGAGATTTGTTGACTGTATAGTAAATTAAGGCTTTTTGAACTGAAAATAGCAATTTTTAGACAAAAAACATCATTTTCTTCATAAAATTAACTAAGGTTTTAGAGGTGACGAATTTTAGATTCCTGGCAAATTTTAGATTTCTTACTCTAACAAGCTGCACCTGAGGGAGTACAAACTTTCCCACAGGAATCTGTAACCTGGTTTTGCTGAAACTTCCTGAAAATAGTCTTAAGTCCCAAACTCCAATTACAAATCTGGACTATCTTTGAGAAGATTACGTCACGTTCAACAGCCAGGGTCATACTGTGACGGGTAGTTTACGAGTGGAGGAACCAGTACATACTAGTTGGTCAAGATTCTGCACTGTAAACCACCAGGCATTGGCAAGTAACTACATGTACCAACTTTCCAACATGGGCCAACATCGCCTCCGCCAGCCACTGAGCCCCCTTAGTAGTTTTGGAGTCATGGAGGTTATATTAACAAAAAAGTCTTTAAAAAAATTGTGAAGTTCTGATCTGGATTGAGATTAGTTTTGTGGAGAACTGAACCACAGGTAGACCCACCCCACTTTGTATGAAAATATGACCCGGATCTGATGTGTAGTTTTCCAATTACTGCCATGGACAGACAGACAGGCAGACAGACAAGATAACAATACCCTGGACCAACCTCACATCATCTACTCTATATAAGGAAAAGAAACAAACCAGAAATAAATAGAAACAAGAGCATCAGGAGAGTGCAGGCCTCCACCAAGGCAAGTGGTAATAAGTAAATGAGAAAACTTGGATTAGTTTTGTTGTATCCAGATGCTGATCCAGATGATGCTGAAAATTTAACAGGATCTAATTTTGACCAAGACTCATCTTCTGATTTTTTTTTTATGAAGTTGCAACCAGTAGTATTTGCGTAATCCTGCTAACAAACAAACGGTCATGAAAACAATACCTCAATAGCAAAGCTAATAAAGTTAAACATGGTTTAATCTCAAGGAGTATACTAGGTAAATACTTTCATTTAACCAGGAATTCTAGACATTGTCTATTTTATTGGAAAAAGGCTGGTTAAGGATATTATATTTACTTCCAGTTTAAAGGGAATCCCACTTAATAAAGGTCCTTGTAAAGGAGTTTACTGAACACAGCAGGCTGTCTGCCTGAAATGAGTTAGATCAATTAAGTAAATACTAAAGCCTACTGTACTATTGCAACCAGTTTGTTATCCATGCCAAGAAGGATTAGGTTATGTTTGTATGTGTTCATTTGTTTATCTGTCTGTATTTGAGATTACATGTACTCCAAATTTAATGAATGCAACTTTATGACATTTTTATATGACTGTGTAGGGCCTGGCTAAAGAGGGAAAATACCCACAAAAGTCAGTTGTTTATCAGTGAAAGGAACATTCTTCTAGCCATTACCTTGTTGGTCAGACAGAAGCATTAAAGGAAACCCGGAAAAAAAATCCTGTGCAAGGGAGCATTCATTTAGTCATTACCATGTCTTGCTCTTTGTTGTAATTATGTATCTGATCAAGAGTGTTTTTTTTGTTGAGTGGAATTAGGGAGGGGGTGGATGGGGGAGAGATGGAAATTAGGGTTTGTTTCAGAGACAAAGTGCGTTGAGAAGGACCACTTGATTTATTGGTCCAGGTTTTTTCTCACTGGCTTTGTGGCCATAAGACAGCCTGTGATTTCTGTGTCATGGGTTTGGGATCTGAGAATCCCATTAATCACGCTGTTTACTTTAGTTGTGTGTGCACCCCAAACTTCAGCTGATGAAAAGACAAAAAGACTGTTAAAGGGGTAAAACAAGCTTTTGTTGTACAATATAGATTTCACAGAAAGTCATGGGGTTTCAGTAGCTAAGGTTTATATCAGTGTGAGTCCTTGATACATCCCACATGTTCCTATGGATTTGAACCTGCAGCTTCAGACGTGAGAGCTGAGTGAATGCCAAACATGCTAACCATTCTGTCACTGAGATCTCAGATACTGAGTGAAATTACCATTGACTTTGCATAAGAAGAATTGCTGTGGACCAAATCTAGGCGCACGTTCAACTAATATTGTTAAATATTTGTGATCTGACAATACTTTGATTCTGGAGGAACAAGCTAAAGCTAGGAAGGAAACCAATTATCCTGTGGATGTAGGTTCTAGTTTTGCAGAGTCTAATGAATCTATAAATTGAGTTTTTTCATAAACAATGTTTTATGAACACAATTAGGCAAAACTTAAAATTCATTTTTGTGGCCATTTTTTACAAAGAATGATAAGCTGAGCCAACAAATTGGATTAAAGATTAATCCTTTTGGATGAGCAGTTTAGAGTTTTGCCAAAAATCAAGTCAACTTCCTTGTGGTTATAAATTTAATCCTCATTCAGTTATAGTTCAGCTTGAGCTCAGTTTTGGCTCAATTGGAGCTTGACCACTTTTGACTATATTTATGAGTGCTACATACATTTAGTTAGTATACATTATTATCAATTGTAGCTATTGAGCTTATACAATGAATCTATCTTGTTTAGTGAATTAAAATGTGTAAATAAGTGGCTTTTTCTAAAACCTAAAAATTTACTTACATAGTATAACTTCCTAAAAGGAATTTTGTTAACTGATTTCTCATGAGGTAGTAACTTGCCTTCTGAATCAAGTGTATCAAGCAATTTTATCTTTTGATGTCCTTACTTTAATAGCAATCTTGAAAATTTCAGACACTTAAATTGTTGTCTTTTTATATATCGATTGTACAGTATATATGTGACAAACTTTGCAGCTTAAATCTGGTGCAGTTACCTTTATGGTATAATCTCTATTTACCAAACTTTTATAATCCAAATAATATTCAATTTTTTGCCATGGTTTCACACAGAAACAACTAAATATTAAAAATAAGGTGTATGCCTTAGTGTAGAGGTAGAATTTAAGCGTCTTTCTGAAATAGGCAATAGAGGGTGGTGCACAAATCTCAAGATTTCAGTTGGAAAGGTTTTCTGAAGCCTAATGGTGGAAAGGCAAAGATGGATTCCCTTTTTAAAATTGCAGTGCAACTTCAATTATGACCAATCATGTTGGGGAGGCAAGCTTCTGTGTAGTTAAGAGAAGAGTTAGTTTAGTATAAAACTACAGGAAAATGCAGATTTGGAAGAGTTGAAACAAGGTGATGGATTTGAATAATCAGATCAATCAATCAATCAATCAGTTGTCCAAGTGCTTAATCTCCGTATCTACAGATTCTAAGGCACACCATCTAGTTCATAAGGCATAAATCATCAAGACATTAGACATGTTCCAAGTCGTACCCAGGGAGGCGATCCGGTGTTCGGATAATGAATAATCAGACAATGGCAGGCCGCATAATAGGGGTTCTTCTGTATATCAAACAGAATTCTACTTGAAAAGAGCTCCAATAAAAGCACATTGGCTATGAATAAAACAACCTTCCCTGGCATCCTCTGAGTGAGTTTGTATTTCTATATGTTTAGCGGCCCATGCTAAATGGTTTTGATGTAATGATCTTGTTTTATCTGCCTTGGAATCTGAAAGTATAAAATTAAGTGTTATAAGAGGAAGATGGAATTAGATATCCTAGTATGTTCTCCCACCTCCCAGTTAGTTATCTTCGGTTCATTTGTTGAGTAATATTGTTAAAGCCTATGCATGGTTTACTTGAATGGCCTGATGGCTATTCAGTTTATTGCCTTATTTTGGTCAATTGAACCTTTTTTCACACATTAATTGGAGGCTGTGGGAACACGATGCAGTGAGAATATTGACAGCTTCATCTTGTTAGCTGGTGACACAATACCTCCTAATTCCTGTACAGTAACAAACGTGAAATTAACCCTGGCATGTAAAATTTGCCAGGACAGAAGAAACATCCCTCATCATCAAGTTACAAGAAATTAAAATATTCATGTAACTTCTAAATTGGGTAAAATAAATTGAGCTGAAACAGTCAGAAACATGAGCAAGTTGACAAGGATTTGCAAAACTGCAAAGGATTATAAATGACTAGAGAGTGTCCTCACTTGCAATTTTCAGATATATTTCTTTGCTGTTTCGAGGAAAATATTTAGCATCAAGCAGTACCGTAAAATAGAAATCAGTAAAGCCACCAAAATAATATGAGATAAATGTTTATCGACTAATACAGCAAATATAGCATTTCTTGCTTAAATTTGTATTGGAACATACTTGTATTTCCTCAGTCTTGCTTAAGGCTCAAAATTGAACCAAAACCCCTATTCAAACGGGTGTACATCGTTGGTACAAGGGTTGGTTTTCATAGGACTGTCTACTTGAGTCTTGGGAGATATCAGATCACAAGACTATCCTGGCAATTTATAATTCCCCTAGTGAAGATTGAAATTTGGATCTCCACTGGCAGAAATGCCAATTACAAGCATCTAACAAGTGATTTGAATCTCCCTTAATGGAAAATCCAATTGAAATCTCTTCTAGTGGAGTTTCAAATAGAGCTGCAAGCGAGCCTGAAAATGTGCCTCAATTCCTCGTTTTAGAAGAATCGACTTGGACTCAGTTAATCGTTTGATTATCACCCACAAAATAAACTTCATCATATTTTGACATATTAGACCTTGTAAACGATTAAAATGCACACAACAAGAAAGAATGTTAATATTTCATGGAATTTTGGAATAAAGAAGCATTAAAAATGCAAAACACAGGAAACTTTAACCATTTTTATATTGCGAGATTTGAGGCGTCTTCGTAATATGTTATATTAAAATGCCGTCTTATAAAAGCATTGGTACACATACATTTAACGTTTGCAAATGCTTACAAATAAAAATTGAAAACGAAAACACCTTATATTGGAAAAATATAATCATCTATTTTAAAGAAAAGTCAAATTTTGTTGTAGTTTTTATGTCTATTTTTAGTTGTTTTCACTTTTCTTGACTTGAGTTTTCAACTATATCATTTCGTTGCCGAGTAACTGAACAATCGTTGCAGTCCTAGTTTCAAAGCCTCCTAAATTACAAGGTTTGGTATTTATAAGGCCAACTCCGTTATGTTAGAAGGTATTGGCTCACCAAATTGTTGTGGTAGTGTGTTGTGAAAGCTAGTGTATATAAAACCGTACATTATGTAAGCTAAAACTTTATTATGTAACTTGAGCCTCAAACAAGGCTATAATTTCCCTGTCACCTAATGACTAAAGACATTAATTCACCATCAATATTTGATGGTTACCTAGGTGTGTATTAATATGGACTAACTCAATCAAGTTGCTTTCTCAATTCAAATGTAATGCTGGTCAATAATGAAGAAAACTCAATGGTAAGCTTAGAGGGCTGTCCCACATCCACGATTGTACTTCCAATAGGTTTGTCATCCTGTAAATAGTGTCTTTAGGAGGTCAATCCTTTGGGATGTTAATACATCATAATATTCAGGATCAACTGAGAACCAGCAGTTTTGGAGTGGGAATGTTCGACAACAGTCACAAGTAAATCATGTATATTCTCGATTTTATTATTCAAACTGTTTGAATATTATCACAAATTCTAGCTAATCCTTAACAGATTTTTCACTTGTGAAATGAATGACAAATCTGTTGTTTAAAGCTATCTTAACATGAGTAAAGCAAACTCTTCCATCTTATGTTGCTCCTAGCGATCATATAGGCCTTTAGAGTAAGGTTCTTAACCCACTCAGGAGGAATCAGGAACAGTTTTGGGAACCAAACAGAAGGATTCTACTTTCTAGAGCCAATAGTAATGTCACTTAAGAATCTATTAGAAACCTGTTAATCACCTCTGGATCAAGAATAAAATCTTATTTTTTTTTCATTTGAGAGCTTGGTTTACAACCCATTCGGCATAATGAAACAGCCCATTAAGTTGTCCTGGAATGCATTTTTAATGCAAATTCCTTGTTTTCATGGAGTTTTAAGTTATTAATTACTTCATGCAAGATCAATTCTTATTGAACCTTTTCAGTGTCAGATGTGTGATGCCGACAATTGGTTTCTTTTGATAAAAAAATGTGTTCATGATAATTGCACCCATGTGTTGAAATATAATAGAAGGTTATTGATTTATTTGTCCGAGAAAGCAATGTGTTTTTTGCTTAATCTTGTTTAGGCTTGGATTAATATTTAGTGCCCAGATTAACCTGCAAGTTTGGTCTTACTATTCATGTTGATTAAACTTATATTGTATCACTGTCAGCCTTACTATTTTATATTTAAGCGTCCCGCAAGGGACGCTTGTTTGTGTATGGGAGAGCTTCAGGCTCCGGCGGCTCCGCCGGCTCCGCATTTTGTTTTCCTTATAACTCTGTAACCGTTAGGCGGATTCTTTTCAAATTTGGCAGGTTTAGGCAGTAGCCTTGGGGAATTTTTTTGAATATGCTGCAGTGACATTTCAACCAATCAGAGAGGTCACATGACCAAAAATGTCTTTTTTCGATGGGGAAGCTTGTCCGGATGATAACTTGAAAGGAATTTTATCAATTCACCTGAAACTTGGCAAATACATTCATTCTATTAAAATCTGGAAATCATTAGATTTTGGCATTGATTGGTCAAGAAATGGCCGAGTAATTAATGATTAATTAATCATTACGAATTTTCCAAATAAGGAAAACACAAAAATGCTTATATCTCGAAAACCGTGCTAGATAGAGCAATTTCGACAAAATTTTTGACTCGCAGGATATCTCTGCGGAGTACTTTTCCCAATTTTCAAAAAATTTTTCTCTCGCCAAAAATGGCGGCCATTTTGAATTTTCGAAATTTTCGCAAAAATTGCAAAACACAAAAATGCTTATATCTCGAAAACCGTGCTAGATAGAGCGATTTCGACGAAATTTTTGACCCGCAGGGTATCTCTGCAGAGTAGCCATGCCAAATTTCAAACAAAAAATTTCTCGCAAAAAATGGCGGCCATTTTGAATTTTCGAATTTTTCGCAAAATTGCAAAACACAAAAATGCTTATATCTCGAAAACCGTGCTAGATAGAGCGATTTCGACAAAATTTTTGACCCACAGGGTATCTATGGAGAGTAGCCATGCCAATTTTCAAAAAAATTTTATCTTGCCAAAAATGGCGGCCATTTTGAATTTTCGAATTTTTGCGCAAAAATTGCAAAACACAAAAATGCTAATATTTCGAAAACCGTGCTACATAGAGCGATTTCAACGAAATTTTTTATCTTCAGGGTATCTCTGCAGAGCAGCTATCCCAAAGAGCTTTCACTTGGTGAAGTTTCAGACCCATAGCTAATTGCTCACCTACTCAAAAAGAGTAAATGCGAATTACCTCTAAAAGTATTGCAGATGGCCAATTTTTCTCAAATAACTCATTCACCTACTTTTGGAAGAGCTTTCACATGGTGAAGTTTCAGACCCATAGCCAATTACTCACCTACTCAAAATGAGTAAATGCGAATTATCTCTAAAAGTATTGCAGATAGCCAATTTTTCTCAAATAACTCATTCACCTACTTTTGGGAGAGCTTGCACATGGTGAATTTTCAGACCCATAGCTAATTATTTACCTACTCATAATGAGTAAATGCTAATTATCTGTAAAAGTATTGCGGATACCCAATTTTGATCAAATAACTCATTCACCTACTTTTGGGAGAGCTTTCACTTGGTGAAGTTTCAGACCCATAGCTAATTACTCACCTACTCAAAATGAGTAAATGAGAATTATCTCTAAAAGTATTGCAGATAGCCAATTTTTGTCAAATTAATCATTCACCTACTTTTGGGAGAGCTTTCACTTGGTGAAGTTTCAGACCCATAGCTCATTACTCACCTACTCAAAATGAGTAAATGCGAATTATCTCTAAAAGTATTGCAGATAGCCAATTTTTCTGAAATAACTCATTCACCTACTTTTGGAAGAGCTTTCACTTGGTGAAGTTTCAGACCCATAGCTAATTACTCACCTACTCAAAATGAGTAAATGAGAATTATCTCTAAAAGTATTGCAGATAGCCAATTTTTGTCAAATTAATCATTCACCTACTTTTGGGAGAGCTTTCACTTGGTGAAGTTTCAGACCCATAGCTCATTACTCACCTACTCAAAATGAGTAAATGCGAATTATCTCTAAAAGTATTGCAGATAGCCAATTTTTCTCAAATAACTCATTCACCTACTTTTGGGAGAGCTTTCACTCTGTGAAGTTTCAGACCCATAGCTAATTACTCACCTACTCAAAATGAGTAAATGCGAATTATCTGTAAAAGTATTGCAGATAGCCCATTTTTCTCAAATAACTCATTCACCTACTTTTGGGAGAGCTTTCACGTGGTGAAATTTCAGACCCATAGCTAATTACTCACCTACTGAAAATGAGTAAATGTGAATTATCTCTAAAAGTATTGCAGATAGCCAATTTTTCTCAAATAACTCATTCACTTACTTTTGGGAGAGCTTTCACTTGGTGAAGTTTCAGACCCATAGCTAATTACTCACCTACTCAAAATGAGTAAATGCGAATTATCTCTAAAAGTATTGCAGATAGCCAATTTTTCTCAAATAACTCCTTCACCTACTTTTGGGAGAGCTTTCACTCTGTGAAGTTTCAGACCCATAGCTAATTACTCACCTACTCAAAATGAGTAAATGCGAATTATCTCTAAAAGTATTGCAGATAGCCAATTTTTGTCAAATTAATCATTCACCTACTTTTGGGAGAGCTTTCACTTGGTGAAGTTTCAGACCCATAGCTAATTACTCACCTACTCAAAATGAGTAAATGCGAATTATCTCTAAAAGTATTGCAGATAGCCAATTTTTCTCAAATAACTCATTCACCTACTTTTGGGAGAGCTTTCACTTGGTGAAGTTTCAGACCCATAGCTCATTACTCACCTACTCAAAATGAGTAAATGCGAATTGTCTCTAAAAGTATTGCAGATAGCCAATTTTTGTCAAATTAATCATTCACCTACTTTTGGGAGAGCTTTCACTTGGTGAAGTTTCAGACCCATAGCTAATTACTCACCTACTCAAAATGAGTAAATGCGAATTATCTCTAAAAGTATTGCAGATAGCCAATTTTTGTCAAATTAATCATTCACCTACTTTTGGGAGAGCTTTCACTTGGTGAAGTTTCAGACCCATAGCTAATTACTCACCTACTCAAAATGAGTAAATGCGAATTATCTCTAAAAGTATTGCAGATAGCCAATTTTTCTCAAATAACTCATTCACCTACTTTTGGGAGAGCTTTCACTTGGTGAAGTTTCAGACCCATAGCTAATTACTCACCTACTCAAAATGAGTAAATGCGAATTGTCTCTAAAAGTATTGCAGATAGCCAATTTTTGTCAAATTAATCATTCACCTACTTTTGGGAGAGCTTTCACTTGGTGAAGTTTCAGACCCATAGCTCATTACTCACCTACTCAAAATGAGTAAATGCAAATTATCTCTAAAAGTATTGCAGATAGCCAATTTTTCTCAAATAACTCATTCACCTACTTTTGGGAGAGCTTTCACTCTGTGAAGTTTCAGACCCATAGCTAATTACTCACCTACTCAAAATGAGTAAATGCGAATTATCTCTAAAAGTATTGCAGATAGCCAATTTTTCTCAAATAACTCCTTCACCTACTTTTGGGAGAGCTTTCACTTGGTGAAGTTTCAGACCCATAGCTCATTACTCACCTACTCAAAATGAGTAAATGCGAATTATCTCTAAAAGTATTGCAGATAGCCAATTTTTCTCAAATTAATCATTCACCTACTTTTGGGAGAGCTTTCACTTGGTGAAGTTTCAGACCCATAGCTAATTACTCACCTACTCAAAATGAGTAAATGCGAATTATCTCTAAAAGTATTGCAGATAGCCAATTTTTCTCAAATTAATCATTCACCTACTTTTGGGAGAGCTTTCACTTGGTGAAGTTTCAGACCCATAGCTAATTACTCGTCTACTCAAAATGAGTAAATGCGAATTATCTCTAAAAGTATTGCAGATAGCCAATTTTTCTCAAATAACTCATTCACCTACTTTTGGGAGAGCTTTCACTTGGTGAAGTTTCAGACCCATAGCTAATTACTCACCTACTCAAAATGAGTAAATGCGAATTATCTCTAAAAGTATTGCAGATAGCCAATTTTTCTCAAATAACTCATTCACCTACTTTTGGCAGAGCTTTCACTCTGTGAAGTTTCAGACCCATAGCTAATTATTCACCTACTCAAAATGAGTAAATGTGAATTATCTCTAAAAGTATTGCAGATAGCCAATTTTTCTCAAATAACTCATTCACCTACTTTTGGGAGAGCTTTCACTCTGTGAAGTTTCAGACCCATAGCTATTTATTCACCTACTCAAAATGAGTAAATGCTAATTATCTGTAAAAGTATTGCGGATAGCCAATTTTTATCAAATACTCATTCATCTACTTGTGGGAGAGCTTTCACATGGTGAAGTTTCAGACCCATAGCTAATTACTCACCTACTCAAAATGAGTAAATGCGAATTATCTCTAAAAGTATTGCAGATAGCCAATTTTTCTCAAATAACTCATTCACCTACTTTTGGAAGACCTTTCACACACGAAAATGAAAAATTGTGAATATCTCGGAAAAGCTATTTCTTCTACTTTAACGCTCGGCGGGAGATACACACCACGGCAGTGGTCTTGACAAAAATTTTTGTCTCCCCAAAAATGGTGGCCATTTTGAATTTTCAAAGTTTTTGCAAAACACAAAAATGCTTATATCTCGAAAACCGTGCTATATGGAGCGAACTCAACAAAATTTTGGACCTGCTCGGTATCTCTGCAGAGTAGCCATGCCAATTTTCAAAATATTTTTGTCTCGCCAAATATAGTGGACATTTTTAATTTTTTTATTTTTTGCAAAACACAAAAATGCTTATATCTTGAAAACCGTGCTAGATAGAGCAGACTGCGCTGACTTTGGTTGCCACAACCGTATAAGGCTAGAAACGAAGCATTTTCTTAATACTTTAGCACTCACCTTTATATCCTTTTCGGGATGCTTTGTTTTTGCTATGCAAAAACATTATCTTTTTTTTTTGCGAGCGATCCTCTAGTTTAAGTTGCATTATGCTGCCATGCCATAAACTCAATTCAGTGTAAGAAGTTAAAAATTAGGGCATGGATCATATATGTCAATATTTCAGTATTGATCAATATATATTTCTAGATTTCAGTGCCAGAAAGAATTTTCAAAATAGTGGTGTAGTGTATCAGTTGCTCGTAGTTTGATCATCAGTATTATTCTTACAGTGGAAGATTTATTCTGAGATTTTTAAAGAAATTTCATTGTTATTGCATTAAATTCATGATCAGTTCTGTGTATCTTATATGATAATAAAACATTTTTTGGTAACTAAGGGATCAGTAAGACAGAGTAATGCATTTAATGCTATAAAATGAAATTTCAGTAACAGTCAATATGCAAAGCCAAATTTGAGTTTGATTTCGAAATTGAAGTTGCATTTCAATCCCTAGATTCCCTATACAAGTAAGAGCTATATAGTTTTAAATTTGTGGTGCTACTTTGATATTATCAGAAAAGGGCTAGGAAAAATGATTAATCAAGTGATTATCACTAGATAAAAGATTAGAAGTATGACTGGAAACACTGGCCTTGTGACCAACTTTGGGTGTGACCTTTCATAAGGGTCAGTAAACACCGACTCATGGCCACTTTTGTGCAGTAATCGGAGCTTTATTCTACCATTTATTTTCTCTCATAAATGGCGATTAACTTGGCTTCTGAATATGTTATTTTCTCCTTGTATTGTTAATGGGATACAAATATTAAATATCCATTGATTATATTGGAAGCAAGTTCATTTGAAATATTCCATAGGATTTAAATGGCAGTGACTCAGAATGTTCTTGTTACACTCTACTGATTCACACTGACGGGAGTTCTGGGATTTCTATATATTTTGGTGTCATCACCAACACTCACTGCCACTGAGTGGCCTTGTGACAAGATTACTCCAGGGAATTTTACAGAAGAGTAAATAGGATTATAAGGTTGTTGTGGTCCTTAAAGATCAGAGATAGCACCATTTAGATGTTATTTTTTTTCGCATCAAAGAGGTTAATCGTAACTGCCTTCAGACAGAAAACATCAGTCTTCATGATTTGGGATAGAAATGCTCAGTTGAAAAGCTTTTTAAACATGTTTAATATTTCTTCATATGAGTGTTTATGATCAATCAATCAATCAGTTGTCCAAGTGCTTAATATCCGTATCTACAGATTCTAAGGCACACCATCCAGTTCGTAAGGCATAAATCATCAAGACATTAGACATGTTCCAAGTCGTACCCAGGGAGGCGATCCGGTGTTCGGTGTATGATCCGAAATTATGTTCCTGACATTCGCAACTGAAAAGAGAATTCATATGACCAATAGGATTAAACCTAGGGCATTATTTGAGAGACCTTAAGGCAAAGTCACAACACTGTTATTTGGATCCTGAATATTATCGAAGAAACTGCTCCACATGTTTGGTCTCAGGTAACATTCATAACATTCATCTACACTTAGTCTAACTATTGGATGGAAAAAGAATTAGGGCATTACTTTAATATTTAGTTCAAATGTTGACCCCTTCTTAATTTGTCTTATTTTTCCAACTTTAAAGAAAACAAAGTTTAACCCTGTTTGGATGAATCTTGAGACGTTTTTGTCTAGGAATTCAACATAAAGGTAAAGTTCCGTTGTAAAGTTTGTCTTGTCAGTATCTGATATATATTTCTTCTTAAAAGGGAGTTTAACTGTACATAATTTTACTGAAAGATATTTCACTATACTTGAGTAAAAATACATCATTAGTAACTACAATTAGTAATTTTATGCTTAAATGTGATAAACTGATGCAAAATACAGTCCATAAACTGTTCAAAATGTGGACATTTGCGAGAATGTTTTGAGAAAAGTAAATGCGCACAAAGAAGATACAAATTCTTAAAAAGATTATAAAACAAAAATGTTCTTTTTTTCACATTGCTGATGTGGCGTAGTTGTATATACTGTGATATTTCAAGCCACATTGCAAATGGTTTTCCAATTTTGAAAAGGAATTATTTATTGAACATCTGTTGTGTTTATTTCTTAAGAAAAAATACATTGTCATGATGCCAGAAAGGCATCTTATATGAGACATTAGCTCTGTTTAAAGGCAAAACTTAAGACCTTTTAACAACTTACAACTGTTAGTATTAAACAATAGGCTATTGTCTTTGTTTTATAAAGAAAGTGCTCTTTTTGATATGCAATGTACATGTATTAACTTATGAAACATTTGAACTATTTAATTTTAAAATAGCCTATCTGTAGTTGTACCTGTGAATGATTTATTCAGTATATCCCACTGTTTTAGTACATTATTGAAGTATTAGTTGTAGTTTATCACTATATCTTACTTCTTAACCCTTTGGCTATCATGTCTATTAATCGCTTGTTGGACACTGTACTTTTCTGTAGTAAAATTAAGGAGCATAATCAGGTCGATCATTGATGATCATTTCATTTTTAGGTAACTGTTTCATATCATTTACAAGTAAACATTTCTGTCCCAAGTAATAATACCCGTAGCTACAGAAAGAGATAGGTATATTACTATATATGAACAAATAATAAATGAATGGGATTTAATGCCTTTCAGCTAATTTTACCAGGAATATAACATTGTTTACACCCTGTAGGGCTGGTGTCCTTGTGAACACCAATCCCAAATCATTTATAATAGCCCATAAACTGATATGTCATTCAGAGGTTCATTAGCTCGCTAAAAACCTAATATTGGGTCAAATTTAATTATTACTTAATATATATATTGGTCTTTAAAATAAACATCATAATTTTAACTTTTTCACATTTTCTTTCTGATACATTTATTGCCATCCACATTTGTTTAAATCTGGTGTATATCTAAGATGTTGGTAACTAGATTTGGATCATATTTTATTGGAATACTCAACCAGTTTCATTCTTGTAAATACCCCAGCTCCCAATTTTATATTGTGTCATATCACTGAATTGGACACTTTGCGGCAGCGGTTGATGGTTTGAATACAAGCAGTCGATTTGAATATGATTGCCTCGGTTGTAAAAGAGTTAAAATTATAGTGTTGGTATTTTGTCAAGTTTACACATTCTATATGGTAGATGCTTATCACTGAGTGATATATTTTTCAGAAGACATTGAAGCTGCCCTTTAAATCTGCAGCAATTAACTGGGAAATTTATTTTTGTTTTGACATTTACCATGTATATGTCAGAAACGACTTGTCAGACAGGAAGTTTATAATTGGTGCAAGTATTTTTTTTAAAAGAACTTTTGTCTGTTTAAAGGGAAAAACTGGTGAAAGTCCCAAAGAGTATATTTAGAGGTGTCATTTACTGAACTCTGAGCCAATACTACTGCCTGATAAGGTATCTTACTGTCTTTCAGTAAAATCCTCCACAAACCCTTAAAAAATGGTGAAGGCCCTTAGTGTCATGTATATGTTGGGACATTTATTTTAGCAGCACATTAAATCAAATTTAACATGCCATTTAATTCCTCAACATTGGTATTTAACTGTGGTTTCCCAGCTTCAGTTATTAAGTAATTATTAGTGCTTGGCTTGCTTATGATCTAACATAAGAAATGATAAGACATTGTTAAATATGTCTAAAACCTTGGAGAGTTAATAGAAGCTGGTTACAGATGCCTATTAATTTACAGTTGTTGGAGAATATTTAAGCAAGCTAGTCTGTTACTTAAACTTTCCTCAATCATGATATAAGCAATACTTAACAAGTGCTTTAATGACTACAATGGAATTCCTTGAAACACTTGAAGAGTTTAGATTTAAATGGCCTTTCACATGCTGCCAATTGACATACGTTTCCAAAAGAAGAAAGAATTATTCAAACTACAAAGCTGGGAAAGAAAAAGATCACAAGAAAGAAAAATCTGGAAATTTTTCTATGTACAGTCTATATTAATAAATGTGAATGTCTGTCTGCCCATCTATATGACACCCCTAGCCCGTCAAATCCTGGTATAAGCCTATCGGTGCTTACAATTAAGTTAGAATGTGTATAACAAACCGTGTCTATACATATCTTGGATGATCGGCTCAGTTTATTCAGTGTTTTACATCACGCCTAGTACCTTTGTATCGGTTACTTCATGATAAGCAGTTAGAAGGATGGAGGAAAGGAGTACATACAGGTAGTTGGTCAAGATTCAGAGTGTATTGTAAAGTCCTGACCAACAGCAAGCAACTACCAGTGTCTCCACTTATGGTTGGGATGGGGATATCATCCAATAATAAACTGATTTAATTTAAAAATTCTCCACTTTTTACTGGATTTGTAGATGTTGTCAGTATGTTGGTCCGTAGACATAGACATTCCAGTAAAAATGAAGTAGAAATTTCTTACTTTTGCTCAAACAATTTATCACCATTTCAGTTAAAAAGTAGTTGGTTAGGGTTGACTAAAAGGCTTGAGTTTCTTTCTTATTATGGAAAACTTGTAATTCACATGTAGACCAGTAATAAAGAGTCAGTTTGTATAATGTACTCTTACATATACTGGTTGTTTACATCAGTATACTGGTCTACGTACACATGTATGCGGCTCACGACATCCGACGGCCGATTTGCGACAGCGAATTTTGTTTCAACCTTCCCATTATTCTGAAGACACTCATCTAAAGTCACTTGCCATCCGATTTTTTCGGTCCCAGATCGAAAAAATCGCTGTCGCACATCGGACGTCGGATGTCGCAAATCGGAGTCGGACACATGTAAACAACCAAACATAAATGAGAAGGAGGGGAAAATTCGCTGTCGCAAATCGGCCGTCGGATGTCGTGAGCCGCATACATGTGTACGTACACTAAGACAGGTGTCTGATGAGCATATATCTTTTAATATGTAAGAGTGCTTTATGAATAACAAATATTTGTGTGCCATTTTTAAAATGATATGGCAGCAATTTGAGACTTAAGCAAGACTAAGAACTCAAATTTGCGTGTATCAGATTACGTAAGATTTATTCTGTGCATACAGACCTTTACACCAAAGGCACATTGAAGCATAAATTCTTTGGTTCATCCTTTGATTAACTGTCTAATTTGGAATGTTGAAAGTTAAGGCTGTAACTAACTACTCAAATTATGCTTGGAAAAAATCTTGCTTTTAGGTCCTTTGGAAAATAATTAAGATTATCTAATAATATTTTAATGATGGAAATAGCAACTTTCCCAATACTTTTCACGACGAGTTGCACATTTTTGTAGTGAGTGTCATTGCAAAATATACAGAATAATAAACCTGCAATTTGACCCAGTCATTGAACTTTGCCAGTCAGAAAGCCATCTCCTATTTCCTTGACTTGTGGGAAAGTCTTTCCACTTATTGTGATTGTTGTGAGATTATACTTAAGACTTTGGATCTCCCCCGATACAAAACTGGCACAAATTGAGGTCATTTTGGCTCAATTTTAAAGGGTCTCTCCCAGTAGAGAAGTTTATAGACTGGGACGCATTTGACATTTATTACTCTGTGACATAATGGTACTTTATAAAAAACAGGAGCATTCGTAGAGCACATATCTCTGCCAAGGCCCAACTCCTTAGAATATTGCTTATGAGTACAATTGTAAAAAAACCTTTAAAACATTCCTGGATCACCACTAAAACCAAATCCAATGTTCCTTGTACCATTGTCAAGATTTCTTGAAAGTTTAAGCAAAATCTGTGCATAAATTTTCCAGTGATTTTGTAAGCAAACAAACAGACAAACACATGCCAGTAAAAACATAACACGGTTTTAGAGATAAGTATTTTAGATAAAAGTAATATAAGCATTTTTGTTGAAGACTTTAAGGGCAAATTCTTAGAGTACAACGATAGTCTGCAGACTGATAGTGGACCAAGAGAATTACAAGGTCAAGGCACAAATTACTGAGACATCCCAGCAATAAGCCAATCCTTGTCTTCCTGACAGTAAAAGAAGCAATTGCTAAATGACTTGTTATTCTTTGGATGGTGTGTTGTAATAAGGCCAAACCAATGTATATAGTGTGTTTGTTTCTTTCATGAAAATCAGACTAGTTCTGTGTATTTCATATCAAGAGAAAAAATGACAGTGATGGGTTTAATTTGTTTTAAAACAATTAAAGTATGTTTGTAAAAATGCCCCACACAAAGTAGTTTGTAAAAACTGTGTTTGCAAAAAGAAAAAAAAAATCCCATTTAAACAGTACTGGGTTGTTAATATATACATCAGTAATTTGGCTCTGAATTATAATTTTATGAAAATATTTCCTTACAATATTAAAGTATTAAAGTAGATGTAGCAAGCAAATAACATCAATCCCCAACCCAATTGAGCTGCTTTATGAAACAGCTATAATTATAGAAAATAAAATATAATTTTTAAACTTTTAGTTCATTTGTAACTGATTACAGCAGACTCTGTATGCTAGCCTGGCTTTCAGGCTGTCTGGGTCATAATGCAAAGATACTGTGCCATCATGTACACTGTATCAGAGGCCTTTCTTGTCTGTGAGACGCTTCTCCTCAGCTAGCTCAGCTACATAAATATATGAGAACATTATGAAAAATAATTATAATACAATCAAATAGTGCATATTAACACCTGTGGCAAGGCTAACTGTATGCTGTCATCAAACCTTCAATATCCACTGGATTTGGTGCCAGTAACTTTAAATTGTTGATCAGCATGAGGATTTTGATAAAACACTGTCATAGAATTATCAAATGATAAGTACTCAGGATCCTCTGCCCTTAAAACTACCCCTCATGATATGACCTTCGCTGAATTTGTTGAAAACTAAAAGTAATTGAAATCAAACCAACTTAATTAACATGCAGTGTTATAGTTTGTCCAGTCATTGTGGCAAACAGACCCGTTAGTAAATATGTGTCCGGTTCACTGAAAACTGATTACAGAAAATAATATTGTAAAAGTGGAAATTTTAGCCGGAAAATTTTCACTATATTTTTATTTTTTACAAATTCACCGGAACTCATTTTCACTAACAGTCGGTTTCTGCTAAAGAGATCAATGAAAATTTAATTTTTACTGGAACTTGATATTATTCATTAACTGAGGTCACTAGCTTTAAACTACATATAGCTAAAATTAAAGTCTTAGTCAGAATTTCTACTTTTGATATATTTGCATGTGACTGCTTTTTCTTCTGTCAGTTTCACTGGGTAATCAGAGATGATCTTACATATTTGATCTCGTTGCAGACTGTTACGACTGCCAGCAGACCCCAGTGACAGGCTCTCTGCAGATCTCATACTAATAGAACTTTTAAAAATACAAGCATTCATCATGCACCCTTACAATGTGATATCTATTGTATTGCTGACATGAATAACAACCCAGCTTCACTTTTACATGCTAATACATTTTGGGCAAAATAATCAAAACCAGGGAAACGTTAATTATTATACTGAAGAATTTTTACTAAATACCGACTTTTCATCTTTATTTTAAAATTTGAAGAAAGGCACTATATTCCTTCTCAGACATCAGCGCCTTATTAGAAGGTGTCTTCATCAATTTGGTGCTTTATAAATGCATCATACTACCATCTCAGATGTATGAATTTACAGGTAATTAAAATTTTCAAAATATTTCCTTTCAAATGATATGGGTATAATACTGCTGGTAAGCAAATACATTAATTAACATCTAGTGTTCACCTGTCAGCCTTAATTGTGAAAGACTGATGAAATTTAGAATTTTCCTAAATAGTTTTTTATGTCAGCTGACATTATGTCGTCACTCTGCGGCGTGGGCATCCGCATACGCGTCCGCGTGAACAACTTCTCCTCCAAAACTACAAGGCCTAGAGACGTGCTGTTTTTTTTAAAAGATACCTTATCTATCGAGGATGAAAAATTGTTCAAGGCATGCAAATCTGTCTGTTCGTCTGTTTGCTAGAGACATTACAAGGGGGGTACCCCCACCAAAAGTGTGAAAATTTCAACACTTAATCACAATTTTCTCAGTGACTATTGCAGGGATCTCTCTCATATCTTGCATATATGTACTAGGCCAGAGGTAGATTCTCTTGTGTGAGTATGAGACCTGGATCTGTCTTACTTTTTTTTTAATAAATTTTTTTTAATAATTTTTAATGCATTAAAATTCATGAAATCATGCACAAAATCATTTATAACTTGAAAAGTGTTGCATTTAGAGCATTTTGTTAAAATATGTTATTCAGCTACTTTTTTCATAGCTACAATATGGTGAGTAAGTTGGGTGCCTGTCTCAATAGCTAAGTGAGTAATAGCTACTTTTGGGCTTTTCAGTAACTTCCATCATGAGTAAAATCACTTGTAACTTAAAAACTATTGCTTTTAGAGAATTTCGTATAAATATGTTATTGAGCTACTTTTGGGTCAGCTATAACATAGTAAAATTTTAGACCTGTAGCTCATGGCATAGCTGAGTAATAGCTACTTTTAGGTTACCACTGTTGAGTAAATCGCTTATAACTTCAAAACTATTGCATTTAGAGAATTTCGTATAAATATGTTATTCAGCTACTTTTGGGTCAGCTATAACATAGTAAAATTTCAGACCTGTAGCTCATGGCATAGCTGAGTAATAGCTACTTTTAGTTTATCACTGTTGAGTAAATCGCTTATAACTTGGAAACTATTGCATTTACAGTATTTTGTTTCAATATGTTGTTCACCTATTTTGGGATCAGCTATAACATAGTGAAGTTTCAAATCTGTGGCTCATTGCATAGCTGAGTAATAGCTACTTTGAAGTTCTCACTATTGAGTAAATCACTTGTAACTTAAAACCTATTGCATTTAGAGAATTTCGTATAAATATGTTATTCAGCTACTTTTGGGCCAGCTATAACATAGTGAAATTTCAGATCTGTAGGTCATGGAATAGCTGAGTAATAGCTACTTTAAAGTTCTCACTATTGAGTAAATCAGTTGTAATTGGAAAACTGTTGCATTTAGAGAATTTCATATAAATATGTTATTCAGCTACTTTTGGGTCAGCTATAACATAGTAAAATTTCAGACCTGTAGCTCATGGCATAGCTGAGTAATAGCTACTTTTAGGTCATCACTATTCAGTAAATCAGTTGTAACTTCAAAACTATTGCATTTACAGTATTTTGCTTAAATATGTTGTTCACCTACTTTTGGGTCAGCTATAACATAGTAAAATTTCAGACCTGTAGCTCATTGCATAGCTGAGTAATAACTACTTTGAGGTTCTCACTATTGAGTAAATCAGTTTTAATTGCAAAACAATTGCATTTAGAGAATTTAATGTAAATATGTTATTCAGCTACTTTTGGGTCAGCTATAACATAGTAAAATTTCAGACCTGTAGCTCATGGCATAGCTGAGTAATAGCTACTTTTAGGTCATCACTTTTGAGTAAATCAGTTGTAACTTGAAAACTATTGCATGTACAGTATTTTGCTTAAATATGTTGTTCACCTACTTTTGGGTCAGCTATAACATAGTAAAATTTCAGACCTGTAGCTCATGGCATAGCTGAGTAATAGCTACTTTTAGGTTATCACTGTTGAGTAAATCGCTTATAACTTGGAAATTATTGCATTTAGAGTATTTTGTTTCAATATGTTATTCACCTATTTTGGGGTCAGCTATAACATAGTGAAGTTCCAGACCTGTGACTCATTGCATAGCTGAGTAATAGCTACTTTGAGTTCTCAATGTTGAGTAAATCACTTATAATTTGAAAACTATTGCATTTAGAGAATTTAGTATAAATATGTTATTCAGCTACTTTTGGGTCAGCTATAACATAGTCAAATTTCAGACCTGTAGCTCATGGCATAGCTGAGTAATAGCTACTTTAAGGTTATCACTGTTGAGTAAATCACTTATAACTTGGAAACTATTGCATTTAGAGTATTTTGTTGCATATGTTATTCACCTATTTTGGGGTCAGCTATAACATAGTGAAGTTCCAGACCTGTGGCTCATTGCATAGCTGAGTAATAGCTACTTTGAAGTTCTCACTGTTGAGTAAATCAGTTGTAATTGGAAAACTATTGCCTTTACAGAAATTTGTGCAAATATGTTATTCAGCTACTTTTGGGTCAGCTATAACATAGTGAAATTACAGACCTGTAGCTCATGGCACAACTGAGCAATAGCTATTCTCAGGCACTGACTGTTGAGTAAATTGGCTATAACTTGAAAAATATTGCATTTGGAGTATTTTGTTAAAATATATTGTTCACCTACTTTTGGGTTAGCTATTACATAGTGAAATTACAGACCTATAGCTCATGGCATAGCGGAGCAATAGCTATTTTCAGGTTCTCACTATTGAGTAAATCAGTTGTAACTTGAAAACTATTGCATTTACAGTATTTTGCTTAAATATGTTGTTCACCTACTTTTAGGTCAGCTATAACAGAGAAAAAATTCAGACATGTAGCTCATTGCATACCTGAGTAATAGTTACTTTGAGGTTCTCACTCTTGAGTAAATCAGTTGTAACTTGAAAACTATTACATTTAGAGTATTTTGTTAAATATGTTATTCACAGACGTTTTGGTCAGCTATAACATAGTGAAATTGCAGACCTCTATGTCATGGCATAGCTGAGCAATAGCTTCTTTCAGGTTCTCACTGTTGAGTAAATCATTGTATCCAACCTGTAGGAAATCATGGGCTGGGAATCTGTTAATATGGTCTGATTTGACCTTGGAACCCTCCTTCATGGTCAAATGAGGATAGCCAAACATAAAAGTGCTTATAACTCGCTTATTATTGTCCTAGAGGTTTGGAATGAAAACCAACCTATAGAAAATCATGAGCTGGGAATTTTTTGGTGTGGTCGGATTTCACCTTGGACCCCTCCTTCAAGGTCAAATGAGGATAGCCAAACTTAAAAGTGCTTATAACTCGCTTATTATTGGTCCTAGAGGTTTGGAATGGAAAACCAACATATAGAAAATCATGGGCTGGGAATCTTTTGGTGTGGTCGGATTTCACCTTAGACCCCTCCTTCCAGGTCAAACGAAGATAGCCAAACTTAAAGTGCTTATAACTCGCGTATTATTGGTCTTGGAGGTTTGGGATAGTAAACCAACATATAGGAAATCATGGGTTGGGATTCTTTTGGTGTGGTCGGATTTGACCTGGGACTTCAAGGTCAATTGAGGATAGCCAAACTTACAATGGCTTAGAACTCGCTTATTATTGGTCCTACAGGTTTGGGATGGTAAACAAGCTACAGGAAATCATGGGCTGGGAATTTTTTTGTGTGGTCGGATTTGACCTTGGACCCCTCCTTCAAGGTCAAACAAGGATAGCCAAACTTAAAAAGTGCCTATGACTCACTTATTATTGGTCCGAGAGGTTTGGGATGGTAAACCATCCTAAATTCTTTGGCTGGGAATCTTTTGGTATGGTCAGATTTGACTTTTGGACCCCTTCTTCATGGTCGAACGAGGATATTGCATTTATAGTATTTCTTTAAATATTTTTAACCTACTTTTTACACTTAAACAATTACCTTGTTACTTTATTTCATAATACCATTTGCAGGGCACAACTTTTTTGTCCTTTTCTTCTGTCAGCTTCGGAATATCTTTCGAACATGCTGTTCAGTTACCATTTACTGTATTTCTGTACAGCCCTTTCCCTGATAATTATGCTTTCCTCTCATTATCACCATCACAAATCAAAAACATTCAGTCAGCTGACACAGTGCCCGTTCACGGGCACTCTCCTCTTGTTATACTACTTGAAATATTTTTAAAAGGTATCAGTTTCATGACATTTTCCTGCTTTAAAATTCCTAGATGTGAGCCTGTAAAAAAAGGTTAATTACCTTGAATAATGTCTCAACATTTTTCCCAAAAATTGCTTTAAATTTTTATATTTCAACTAGACTCAACACAAATATTTAGTTCATCAGTTATTTGGAAATGTAACCTTTGATCAATGTCAAAATATTATCAGGCATATACTGCTATTTCTTTATTAACTGAACATTGCATCTTGAAAAAGACAGGACGTTTTTTATCGAGTAATGTTTTTTATTTTCTCTAATTCTCTCATTTGTGAACTTATCCCATTATCACGCCATATTTACCCATAAACACGCTGTCCAATTAGTATTTCATTGGCCAAAAACATTAGATCAAGATCCTCTTGCTTTTAAAGCTCCCTCGCTCCCTCTGTATTTTTGTGTTGCAAAGAAGATGGTCTTTATCCAACTATGCAGAAAAATAACCATGAGCTGAAATGAACTGCATAATTGCAATTTGGGGGTCTGTGGGGTTTGGTGAACCTTTAAATCTAATTTAGAGGAATTTATGGGCGGCTTCCCTGTTTTCTATCCCCCCAGAGTGAGTTCACTGGTACTACAGTTATAAGCTTTTATGTTGGGGGAGATTTTTGCCATCTAAAGGGATATAGCGTTTTTAAGGGATCTGACTATACAAAATGCGTCCCCTTCCACTCCTCCCTCATTGCCAAGTTAATAGATAGAATGACAAGCTTTGGATACGCTTTTCTCATGTTTCTTGTGCATGTATGTAATAAGCCAATTATTTTTTTGTCATATATTTTATATACACCGTAATTTCTATATTAAAAGTCTGTCTCTATTTTTGGCCCCCTCACTTTAAAGAACAATTTTCAGTGAACAAAGGTTAGAAATTACTAATACTAATAGTAGTGAAAAGCCAATGTGAGAGATTGTGTATTTTCAAGTTTTTCATTGTGGATCTTGTGGTCAGAATATCATACATATGTTGCAAAATTGTTAGAAAACATAGGTAAATATTACCAAATAAATTTTTAAAAACTGCAGCTGTACACAATCAAAAGAGTATTACATTAAAAAACCATACTTTGTTAATATTGTCTGTAACTTGTGTGTGACTTGTTACACCAATGGGAAGTAAGTGAAAGAGATACCAGAAAGAGAATTAATTGAACATTTTAAGGTGGTTCTTTAAATTAATTGAAAAAAAAAATTATACCTTTGCGTTTTGTTGTTACAAATGCGCCGTTGTTGAAAAAATACATCACCTATGGGTGTTGTTTTATAGATATTACAGCATATTTGTTTTATGGGATGTGTCTAAAGCACTAACTGCTGATTTTATCTCAATCATTGATTTTATTAGAAAGAATTTACGATTAGATTATTGAGGTCAAACCTTGGGTTGTCCCTCTGTTGTGTTTTTGTCTCACTATGTCTTCAAGGAAATAATAATAAAAAATTTAAATAAATGATATATTTATTTTATTATTTCTAGCTTTGGTGTCAAAATATTCCAGTCTTGCATTTCAAAAAAGATATTATGTTTCATCAAAACATTTTGGGAAATGACAAAGTTATACATTGAAAGTTAACTAGTTATACAGTAAAATTCTATTTCTAGTGATAAAGATGACCATACTTTGATATTTGGTGTGTCAGTGATCATCAGTTTGATTCAGTAATCTGTGTTGAGGGAACACGGGCTTAGCTATGTGTAGATATTAGCATGTGCTGTCAATTAGTAGCAAAGGGTTGCTTACCCGTTGATAATGTCCCTGACAGCATCTTTAAGACTTGTCACTATTCAGTGACAGCCTGCTTCATTTTCGTCTGATTCAGGATGCAGAAGTCTCGGTGATAAGAGGGGTTAACAAGTATAACATCTCTGGGCTCTCACTGCTGTGGGTTGGGTTCAAACCCAGGTCATTACAACAAGGGTGATGCTCAGAGGACATGTTCCGATAGGACCTGAATTGTTGAAAGAGTTTTAATGACCCCCAGATTTGGGTCTGATTAAAGATGTGAGGTATTCAGGTGACAGAAACACTGTGGCTTCAGACATCAACCCTGATCTTCAGTGAAGTAATTGACAGTAATACATGATGGTTAACAATGAAGAATATTGCATTTATTATTTAGGAAAACATAACCCGCTATTCTCTTTGAAGATAATAAACTAAAAATATATGGATACAGGTTTTCATTGGCACAAATGTCAGGAGTATCGAGTTTTACAGAAAAAAGTTTGGCAAAACCTAATAAAAACTTAGAAATTGTTATTAACAGGCAAACAGCTGATAGTAAATAATATGTATTGCCTTCTTACTTGCTCTCAACTTGTATCAGATCTTGAACTATGCACAATGTTTTGAAAGCAGTCTTAAACCAAAATCGATCACTCAATCAGTCATTCAGTCCATCAATCAATTAATAACTTTAAATCAGTATAACTTTAACCATTTCTGTATTTGTAATTTACCTTTGAGTTACTTAAAGAACTGTAGTACTGTTGCTATATCTTGAAATATGTCATCTGTAGCCACTAGCAAAGGTACCAACATTTTTTGACAGGGGCGTATTGTTTGAAGCATACAGTCTGTGAAGAAGTAGAAGAACTGTAGCCACCCTTTATCTCAATTCCCAAATGTCTTTCTTTTTGACAAAACTCTCATTCTTATGTATGACTGGATCAGTCATCCCTCAATAAACTACGACGTAGCTTTTTATTGGCTTAGAGATTCTTTCATCCTTTGAATTGGAATATAGATCGGTAAATTTACCACAGTATATGAAATTTGCCACTTAGAACTTTTAACTTGAAAATACTCAAATTAAGGCAAATTTCCAGAAATTCTGTATCAGATTAAATAAGGTTTTTTGTCATCACAAAAATTACAGTTTTACAATTGCAGTTAATTTAGCAAAAATGAAGGGGGCTTCCTGTGAGGAGAATTGTCATATTTCTTACCCTGTATAGAGACCTTTGGTGGCTATCTTGTTACTGGTTGAATGGCTCACTGGAGTCCATTTTATCACTGTGAGCACTTCTGAGACGTTACACAGATAGGTCTTGATTAACCTTTACCAGTCCTATGATGGCTGGGAATTTATTGCAGCTACAATTCATCCTTAAAAGTGAAATAATCAAAGACAAACACAGATCATGTAGAATTTATTACAGGTTGAACTAATGTAGATATACTTGCAACTTCTAATTTTAACCATTTTTAGCACAAGATTCCTTCTATGCAATGATGGTTTGTATATTGCAATTTCATACTGAAGCCAAAGCTATAGCATTAGAGAGTTCTGAATTTAAGTCGAGTAGAAACATTAATATAACCTGGGTTTTTATCTGAGCATAGAGACCTGAGTGGGTCTTGTGGGTATCAGACTGGCTTAAATAAGACTGGGTCACCTCATGAAACAAATTGCTTAATTTCCCAGAACAGAGGAAAGAGGGCAGGGGCATGAACAAGTCAAGTTGAAAGAGTATGGAATCAATTAGCCTTGAAGTTTGGTCCAAGTCCACTCTCATATGCATTTATTTACTGGAGATAAATAATCTGATCCAATCAGACATTTATAGTAAGTAACCCCTAACCCTATCCAGACCTTCTCTGCAGTAGAAACTTTATGATCCAAATACCGGGTATTCAATTTATTATTCTCGTTTTCACTCTCACAAATGTGTATTGCCTGTTTAGTATAGTTAAAAATATTAAGTTCACTACAGTATGTTAAACTCACCGCTGGAGGGAGGCATCCTTTAAAAGTTAGAGACATAACTGTGAACCAGATTTGTAACAGGGGTGATCATAGGCCTAATGCAGTAAAAAAAAAACTGATAAATATGTGAAGAATTTATGACTAGTCAAGGAAAGAGAAGGGAATGAGTTTACATCTACCAAAGGTCAACTTTCCATAAGTCACGGAAATGGAAGGGGATGATGGTTACATCTACTGCTCAAGTTTTACCAAAACTGTACTTACTCTATGCTAAACTTCCCCTCTATTTTACTAGCCTTAATGTCACTATGTCAGTGTCCCAACATAGCTTTAGACAGTATGAGTTATACTGTAGTCTTTAGTGCAATGTGTCACAGAAAAAAATAGAAAATAATCAGAATATATGACTAATATTTGTAACGTATAACTTATAACTAAAGTTGTTGAGCAAGTTTGCTTTTCTTAGGGAAATAAGTAAGGGTACATTCAAAATATGAAATATTTTTAGTGCATAAATGTGGTTTGTTTCCAAAATTTACACACATTGTTCAACTAATTGTCTGAATCATGCACAAATTACACCCAAAACACCCACCCAAAAATCATGGAAAAGGGTCCTTTATATGCATTCCAGCAAAAAAAAATATAAACATACAAACACTGAATAAAGTTCAACAGATGGTATGAAGAAGATTATTGGGAGATTGGATGATAAATGCAGACGGATGAACCATCAATGGGAATTGGAAGCTCAAAGGAGTCACCACGTGCCATAGAAGGTGAAATTTACCCCAATATGTAAAAATTTCTGTTGGGAAAACACCCTTATTTTTATTTTTAATGACGGTATATCTTTAAGTGCCTGTGTCAAGGAGGTCATGTAATTGCTGGCATGTGTTTGTTTGTCTGTTTATTAAATAACTCATAATGTTATGAACAGATTTCAGTGAAGAGATGAGTAGATTTTGATGGTTATTTGGATCACCGTCAGGATCCAGTACTTTATAAAGGAAAACTAGGCCTTAAGGATGCCTTTAAACCCCTACCGGGGGGTCACGTTAGTGAAAGGGACATCCATAGCAAACGGCAATCTACTATCACATCAAAAAGATAGACAGCAGCCGCACAGGCTTCCAACACCCCACATTTTACTATACGAATAAATAAATGATCATCTAACCACTGGTGAACCTTATCCTTTTGTATAACGGGGAACTGGATTTCAAAGGAACAAGGCTGCCTGTGGATATGATCAACACTTAGACTTCAAAACGAATTGTATCTTTGATATTTTAAGGGGTTCAACTCAAGAAGGATCATCAAATATAATAGGTGTCCAGCAGAGAAACACAAATGTGACAAAATATGAAAAATGACGTCATAAGATTGAATATTTAGTTAATAAGCAGTCTGATGATGGTCAAATCGGTGATAAAAGTATTTTTTCCTCAAATACTGGTGTGGGCAAGTTTCACCTTTCTCACTGTATGTACGAAACATCTCCTTTTAAATCCCTAGCCACTGTGAAATTGGATTGAAGTAAGTATATGGCTCTTGTCCTGGAATTGCATCATTTGTCTGCTTTACTGTTCTGTACAGTAAGACATGAAATCTGCCACCACATTTAAAATTCACCAGTCAAAGGAAACCCCCTCTTATTTCTTTGACTAGTGAGAAATTCTTGACACATGTTGTGATTTTTGTGACCACATTATGTCACTGATATTCCCTGTTATAAACATTGATACAGAAATTGATTATTTTGACTTAATTTCAAAGTGTACCCCTGGGAGGCAAATTGCAAACTTTGGCAAATTTGATATTTTTTACTCTATATTTGATTTGAGAGGCAGAAAGCCGGAAAAAAGTTGGATTTCATCCCAAATGAATTATAAATAAGCTGAACAGGGATTGATTTTTGTCAATTCGGTCAGAGTAGTTTGACGAGAAATGACTTAAAAATAGTCATAAACATTGTAATGACTAAACCTTTTTTTAGCAAATATCACCCAAGGGTCAAAAATGTCATTTAATAAAACCATTTTTTGCAGAAAAAAATGTTTAAATCTAAAATCTCATTAGGGTTTATGTGTACTTCAAGTAAAGTATTTTAACAAACTTGAGCCCTGTCAAATCTTACCACCAGTGTATTCATGGTGTCGTAAATTGAAAAAATAAAACAAGAGAACTCAGAGAGTGCATACCTCAGCCTAGTGGCAAAGGCCAGCAGTCTTTTTAAACAATCCTAGATCCATTTGTTTGGTAATCTTGCTATTATAAACAGACAGATCACATAACGTCCCCTTAATGGAGGTAAAAAGAGGGAAAAAACCAGCATTGCAGCCATCTTAAACTGTTTCCATACATCTAAATGCAAAGCAGTTTGAGGGCTATATGATGTGAAATTCACATATAAGCCTATATAGGCGATATCCCCGGCCCCTCCAAACTTGTGCACACCTACTCATCATCCCTCTCCTCACTGAAACCTCCAGGATCCACTCCTGCAATACTGTTACTGTTACATCTGACTTAACTCCCATCTATTTTCTATTACTCCAATATACGTTGTTTACAAGTCTGTGTATTAAGCTACATTACCATGTACACAGGAGCGGTTCGTGATTTCCGCCTGCCGCCTGCGGGTCGTGGAAAAAATCCGACAGGGACCGATTGAAAATAATGGGCTCCAAAACCCGCAGATCACTATCCGCAGCCACTACCCGCGGAAATGGAAACACTTCTTACCATTTCTGTAGGTTTGATTTTTATCACTACCGCGACCCACGTACATGGAAACAGTGCTGTAGACAGCTTAAGTTGTAATATTTGGCTTTTTAACATACAGTACAAGAAACAGAACCAAGTACAAGGTAATAATGTCTTTTTCTTTACCATTTTAAAATTGGTGTTTTGCTTTATGTAAAAATTGGTAACCGAAATAAATCCTTGTCTACTTTTGAAAGGAAGGCGTGATGCGGGCAATTTCAGGCAATTATTCTGCTTTGTTGAAGAATTGGCTTTTTGAATTATGAATTATTTGTATCATGAGACAATTTTTATCAAATTTTTAGCTGTTTCATAATCATTTATTGCTCAGTTTTAAGGGATGATCCCAGAAATGCATTTAGATTCTTTTGCAAATTTCAGATTTTTTTTTCAATCCAGATGAAAAAAAAATTTATAAGGTCCTGAAACAAATGACAACAATTTTAAAAATGGGTAAATACTTTATCAAAGCACAACAAGTTCAGTTGCAGTACAGAAAGAAACATTAACTGGAAACATTTTGTCACTTGATAAATTTATTGTTCTCAGAGATGTCCCTACTGAAGCACAAACAAATTCATTTAATTGGAATATCAGTAATCATAAAATAGTAAGATTAAGAGACCTGAGTGAATAGGTGGGTGAGTGGATTGATGGATGAGCGATTGCGTGGGTGAGTGAATGACTGAGTGATTGGGTGATTGATTGGCTGAGTGAGTGAATGAGTGGCTGAGTGAGTGACTGAGTGATTGGCTGACAAATTGAGTGGATGATTGGGTGAGTGGTTGGGTTAATGGATGAGTGCTTATGTCTGAGTGAGTGAGTGAGTGAGTGGGTGGGTGATGGGTTAACAAGTTTCAGTATCTCACCACTTGTCTCTCACCTCTGTAGTTGTGGGTTTGAGTCTAGGTTGTGGTAGCATGTTAGATTCACTAAGCACTGGTCCTGAAAAAACCTTATCTGTTGAACAGGATGCAAAATATTAAGACTGGCTGCAAGGATGAGTTAGTTTTTTGACCATTTCACATTGCTCACCAGCAAAATTTAAAAGTATCCTTGAGTACAAGGCAAAAAGACATCTTTAAAGAAAGAAGAAAAGACTAATCTGGTCTCATGCAATGTCCCATAAGAGAGACAGGAATCTGCATGAAATGAAAAAAAAAATGTTGTAAAATTAATGTAATAACAGCAAGGGAGGGAATGAGTTTACTAACAGAGATCGCAGATCCATACTTCTAATCACGCAATGTTATTGATGGATGATTTCTTCTTGTCCATTCACTTTTACTTCAGAATATTTTCTACAGACAAAAAGATGGGGTTTCAATTTGATTCTAGTGTTTTTCCTAACTCTTTTTGTTTTTTTGATATGTTACAAAAAAATTTGATAAATACTTAAAAACCTAAAAAATATAATTTTGTTGAAATACATTTTTATTTTTTTAGAAAAATTATTTAGCATATGTGAATATGGGGCTTAACATTCTTATTATGTGTCATGAAAAATTTTATCAGTCATTTTAAGTTAATTTTATACTGATTTTTCAGCTGAATAATATGCATTTGAGTGATGCCTTGGAGACACAGGAACATAGTGGGTGACACACGCACCTGCCATCTCCCAGGTCCTGGGTTTGATTTTTTTTAAAACTAAATATGAAGTAGGAAAGTGTGCAGTAGCCTGCCAGTGCCTGATGGTTTTCAACAATATGCACTGGTTTCCTCCATCCCCAGAACTACCCATCATGAACTAATACTGCTATTACAGTTTTGTTGAAAATGACCTTAAACCCGAATTCATCAGAAAAAGGAAGTGTCAGAGGATTAGTTAAGAGGTCTACTTATGACCAGAAATTCTAGATAAAATGGCCAGTTTAATTTGAAAATCCTCAGCGGAGGTCAGAATGTTTTAGTGCTACTGAGCTGAAAAAGTGTTTTTTTATCTCCAGAAAAAGCAGTGAAAGCTAATAACCAGTGAAATGTAACAGTTTAAGTGTGAGACTGTGTTCATTCTACACAATTTGCAATCTCTGATATGTGACTGTGATTTTAGTCAATTTGTACAAAATCATGCATTTTTCATTTGGGAAATCTTAATCTCAGAAACACTTCAGGAGAGAATATTTTGCGGTAAAAAATTGTGTTTGTGAGCAGTATTAAACTCTGCTTGTAATACCCGGTAGATGATACTCAGTCCTTATGTCACGTTGAAATGTTAGCTCATAAAATACAATTTTTACCAAGCTGTTTTTGATGGTTAGTATTTCAGTAGTGGACTTGTTTTAACGTGAAGATATACCCACAGGAAAAAGAGTTTCTATAGTAAGTTTTAGTGACTACTAAGTGTAAGAGAGTTTATTACATAAGATGATTGATTTAATATAATCTTTGCTTAAAAGAACACATTTTCATTCTTTCAAGTGAATTGGATATACAGGTACTGTCATGTCATTGCCAAAATGGTCTTGAAAATTCATGTAGTTTAAAGCTTGATGATTGATATACTGTAAAAACAAATTGTGAAAAAAAACACTAAATTAAGGTATATTCTGCTACAAATTTGAGTAAGAAGTGTGACATTCTCTGCAGTATGTGATATTTAAATAAAAACCCCTTTTCATTTCATTGAATTATGGGAAATTCTTATCATTTTTGTGACTTATGGGACTATTTAAGGCTATGTGTCTTTGCTAATACAAATAGCTATTAGATATTAGGCCAGGTCTCTCCAAGGGTAAATTTAAACATTTCTTTACAGTCTCAACAATCATTGTCATAATGAGGTAAAGTTACTTCATTTCAAGTGCGGTTGTATTATTTTGGGTTTGGACTCAAAAATAAATTCAAATTTTATATTCGGAAATGTACTTGCTCTATATTTGGAAATGTACTTGCTTTCAGTTAGACTAAAGCAAGAGAGAACTAAGATCCCAAAATGAGTGTATAACAAACATGGAAAAAAGAAGCCAGACAGAACTGAGGGAAGTAACTATCATTTTGACAGACTACTCCCTGCTTTAAAGGTGTCTTACCGACTCGGAAATAAGTGGTTTTTCCTCCACTGTTTAAGAATAAGCCTGCTGCGAGGTGGGTGGCATTTCCGCAATGGAATCAGAGACTGTCCAGTTCAACTCTTGTCTTTGATAAATTGATTATTTTTGGATGATTTTAAGTTTGTGTCCAACATATTGTATAGGTCATATTGTAATGGTTAAGTTGAGGGGCACAATGGCATACATGACAAATTAAAAGTTAATTTCTAAGTTATTTTTCGGATACACAAGTGTTATTACATGAAACTTATACTCCTTTTCCACTGTTTTGAATTTGCATCCTGACTGCCCTGATAATACAGTTCTGAACACAATCTAATTGGTCGTATAGCTCATCTCTGCAGTTACGATGGTCGGAAGCATTAATATGAATATCATAAAAGTACTAAATACTTTGTCGAAAGTATTAAACATATTTAAAAACCATTTCTCTCCATAGTATTCATGACCAATTCTATCGGCGGTAAGTCATTTACAACTGATCTTATGTGCTACAACAAAATGAGTGACTATTAAACTGTAAGGTGTTTAACAGTCTATCTTCAGCAGTCCTCTGTAAAAATGTAGACAAGTGATCAGTCTCCTACAAAGAGAAGAGTAGTCATATGAGTGCCCTAATTCTTGCAGACGAATGATTGGGGCTTAGTGAGTGATGTAGACTTTTTATGAATGGCAGTAGTAAGAAGGTGGTCTTAAGGCTGATCTTATTGGTTGTATGATAGATCTTTTCTTACAATCATGTGGTATGTCAGTTTTTCCCTGCCCATTTTTGGCAATGGTGGCAACACCCTTGATTTTAAATTGGGCGGTTTTTCAATCAGTCATAAAAGAGGGACATTTGTATAACAGCTTCTAAGTTCTAAATACATAATAAGTATGTTTAGTTACATTAGTATTTAAGTAATGTGTGTTTACTTACATTGGTATTTAAGTAATACTTAAGTAACCATACTGCTTCAGGTAGTACAGTAAACTTAAGTATTTACTTAACTCTTGTAAGTAATTTCAAGCAGACAACCAGACTGTTGTATACAGTCAATACTTGTAAGTAATATTCTCTTAAGTGGAATTTCCTTTAAGGCAAAAGTGAATATCAGATTCTTTGAAGTGGATTTCTTGCAGAAGTAGAAGTATTTATCTCACCCCGACTTAACACAGTTCCTCTGAATTGCGTAAAATATTTAAAAGTATCCAATCTAATCCACCTAATGATTCTTGTGCGTGTTCAGAGTCACTGTTCTCATTTAGGACCAAATGAGATTTCAGATTTTGATCAATTATGTGTTAGTTTTTCCTGCAATTTTCCGACAAGAGGGGAACAATTTATTTTTTTTCTCTTTTCAGATAATATTCCTCTGATCAGTCTTTTATGACATGTTTATTGCAAAGCCATGGAAGGTTCAAAAGTTACTATTCTTTTGGCGTTTGCATTTTTCCTCATCTCAATGTCCTTTCTCGCTGCCACCCATGAATAAATTTGTGTTACCTTTAAGTTGAGTTTGTCACCATAACTGTCAAGTATAACACAAATCTAAGTTTCCTATTGAAGGTGATTGATATTTATTCACTTTTGTTTGTGTTTTGGGGTCCATAGTACTCTTTAGTGCTGGAAAATGCGCCCAATTTCAAAGGTTGATTAATTGCTCATTTGGTCAAACCGATAATCGACCAGAATCAAGTTTTTAGTCTATTTTTGGGCATTATACCATGAAATATTCTTGGATGAAGTATAGGTCAATCTGGTAAGAATAACAGTGTTCTGATATTTAGGATCGACAGAAAATACACACTTGCTGTAATTATAGTGGTAGGCATAAACAAACTCGAAATTCAAGACAAAACTGTCAGTTTATTAATTTAAAAATACCTACAATATTTCAAAAATACGTGGATATTGAGATAAATTGGTAAAGGTAAGATTTAGGCTGAATATTCAATCTTTGGAAAAAAATAAGTGACCGACCGCGATTGTACATTATGTCACCGAGGATTAATCAAGCACACGTCTAATTGTCCACCAACTCGTACTCTTATTACATTGCATTTATTGAAACTCTAGGCTTTGCAGATTATTAAAGGACTGTGATAGCCAGACCTTATTAAATCGAACTGTGTTAAGGGCTGTACACACTGAACCAATATGAGACCCTATAGTATATATACTTGGAGACTATGCTTTTTCATATAGTTCCATGTGGTGATAACTCATATTTTAATTTGGCTTCACGATCTTGTCCTTATCACTCCAAAAACAGCCCTCGTATGTGTGCAGTGCATGTTTAAACTGAGCACTCCATATAGCCCTTTCACAACCCCAACCCGCCCCCCACCCTTCACCCTCCAGCGTGTACATTTTACTTCAGCACATGAGAGCTCGTAGCTGGTTTTTCAAACATTTTACAAATCTTCTATATCCTGGAAACACGGTCGGTGTTGTGGCGAACCCATCCTACCAAATTGACGTATGTACATGTATGAAACAGAATGGATGCTACCAAAAGACAAAAAGGTCCTCGGTGGCTTAGTGGTTACCAAGTTTGGCATCTAATCATAGGCTGTCTCCTCTGTGGGTTCGACTGCCACAAGAGGCAATGCTGAGGACCTGTCCCAATACGACTCTGGCTGTTGAACGGGATGTAAAACCCCAACTTTGAACCAAAAGACAAGCCACAAATGAGCCCTGACAGGTTAATCTTTTGCACTCGTATGTAACTTGTGAGGCCAACATAAAACTGTGTGAACTAGGTATAAGTTTCTGGTTATGGCTATTGACTGTCAAACTTCTCTTCAGTAGTTTTGTACTCAAAACTTCTAGGACTTGGCAGTTACCTCTGTTCCTCATTGAGATGCTTACCATCTACTGAAGGGTGACTTTAAAAACCAAAATAAGTTAATATTCTGGCAATTTTTTCAGTAATTTTCTCAGTCTTTTTTTCACTGATATACTTAACCAACTTTCCCAACTACTAGCAAGTGGGAATCTGGTAGTTGCTTACCGTTGGTCGGCAGTTTACAGTACAGAACCTTGATCAACTGTATTTACTGGTATCCTCTGCCCTTCCAACTACCCGTTGTGATATGACCAGTACAGTGTTGAAAGCGACGTAAAACCCAAAATAAACAAATAAAGAAATCAACTGTACATGAGGTTAGATTTAGCGTTTGCATTCAGTTTAAAGGTGTTAAAACACACACTATGAGTTTTTATTGTCATGCACAATGTCCCACAACATAATATTTGATTACACATTCTAAAATACTAAGAGTTTTAATTACATAAAGCTTAAGGAAAGTACGGGAACCCAAGAGGGGTGTTGACTACTTGTCAATAGATATGACACTGATCAATACACTTTACTGTCTATGTTAGCCAATAGACAATGTCTTTAAGTAGTTAATAAGTCAATATCTTGTATTTTTGGTTTGAAATGTATATTTATAACTATATTTATTCTGGTATTTGCCACCAGAAATATTGTATTTCTTGGGAAATATAACCACCCTGACTAATGACAGATAAACTTAAAACAGTTTCACTTAATATATCAAACCTACTGTATCTTCATTTCAGGGCCTGTATTACTCCTACTACAAGACCATTATTGAGGCACCAACCTTTATGTCGGGACTTTCAGAAATCATGTACGATAATATCACAGAGTTTCCTCTGGTCATCAACACTCTCAAACGCTTTAACCTGTACCCTGAGGTATGTGCAAAGTATTGTTGGTGTCATATGTCACTATTTCAATGTCAGTTGATAACTGCTCTGAGTTTTAATATCGTTAAGTATATCAATTTCTGTATCATTTGCGAGCAATCTCCTGAATAATGTTAACTATATATTGTGACATTTAACCCAAATATTGTCAGTGATTTATTTTGAGATTTCATCAGATATAATCAAAGATTTACTACAATCTTTATGAAGTGTTGGAAATTTAAGCTTGGAGTGTAGATGTAAAGGGATGCATTTTACTGTAACAAACAATACTGCAGTATCGATTGACATGGAAGGTAAAGTTCACTTTTGTTATGTCTCAGAAAAGCTATTCCATCTTATGAAAATAAAAGAATTGATGCCACAGTAGAAATGTGTCATTAGTATTTGGCAATTGCCTGTCAGCCACATATAAGACCTGTATCACAATATAGAAATATGCCTTGTATATCGTCTATATAAGTCTCTCTCAGTGAATGGTAATATTTGGATTCAGCTACTGTGTGTTTATAAATTTTATTTTCCAGATGTATTGTCCTAAATAGACCTGTATTATCCTTATGATTGTTTCTTCTGTCACCTGTGTAACTGTAATCAGCCATTCTTAAATATTTGATTCAGTCGATTCACATATGTCATTTCTCAGGTCACCCTGGGCCTGTGGTTTCAAGTATTTGAAAGCTTCACAAAGAGTATGAAGATAACCACAAAACAGTGCTGGAAAGTGAAGAGAGGGAACGGTCTATCTGATGTCCAAAGCTGTGAGGGTGAGTGGTTTGTGAATGGAATGATTTCAGATTTTACAAGAAGAGCACCCAGAGGGGAGCCGAGTGCAGACTTTGCAGAATTTTTGCGCATGATTGGAGCAGGGCACCTTGCTCCAGATTCAAGGATATTGACCAGATCATGCTGAAAATTGACTCCAGAATCAGGGATCTTGACCTGATCATGACCAAATTTGAATCACTTCCCTTAACAGTTCTCATGCTAACTAAAAACTTCATTGCCGTCCGTACAATGTTTTTATGGTGTTATGGTGTAAACAAACAGTCAAGCAAACAGACTGACTAATATACTTTGCAAAAATTTTACATGTTAGTAGTTTGAGCTCAAAAGTGTCCTTTGAAAAGAACAACAGTTTGTGTCTATTTTCAGTTTCTCAAAGAATAGGTTCACTTTCTTTGACTTAGTTTTTTAACTGAATCACTTTGTTAGTGATTAATGGATCATTGCAGCCCTACTTTGTAAAGAGAGTGGTTGTGAATTGAACATATTCAAATTTGAGGACAAAAAAAACACAATCTTATTTAAAAATATTTTTATATTGTTTGATCTCTGCAGGAGTATTTACCCCAGTACGTAAAATAGAAGTCCATTTTCTCATGGAATCAATTTAGATTTAAACAGAATCAAGAGTTCTGTAATCAGGTAAATTCCGTGAATCATTTGAGACCAAGCATTTTATGTTCCCAAAATCTGTTAAAATGTTTTGGTAGAACTTTGAATTGGAGATCCAAACATTAAAATAAAGCTGTTTGCCAGGTGGTAGTTTTGGTCACAGCATATATCAGTAATAAATGAAGTTCTCTGTCCTTCATCTCATACTCAGGGTGTATCTAGTCATGGAAAACCTGGAAAAGTCATGGAATTACATTAATTTTTTTCCAGGCCTGGAAAAGTCATGGAAATTGACTCCAGGTTTTGGAACATTCATAAAAGTCATGGAAATTAAAAGACATCCTTTCGCGAAACGGCGTTGTTCCTTTCTTTCATCTAGCATTTCAATATAAGTATACGTTTATGTAATCAGATCAAATTTTGGTGTCTTCCACATCTTCCTGTACTGTGACTGGAACCTTGTGAGTGGTTCTCAAAGGCAAAACCGGCAGGAGCTCGTGGCCTCGGTATGTTCTCTTTCATGCCACGAAGCATGTAAAAGGTCCTTAATTTTAAAGATTCGGTCATGGAGAAGTCATTGAAAAAATATTGAAATTTAGTGGATACACCCTGCACACTGTTACTTTCAATCTATTACTTTTTTAGTAGTAGTTTTTGTCGTATCAAAAAGAATAGCCCCATTTCTGATATCTTGTAATATTACACATTATTCGTATTCTTTCCAGGTATTGGGGACCCTGCCTATTTCTATGTGGAGTCTGTGTTCCTGCTGAATGGACTGTTTATGTCAGTCTTTTTCCTGTTTGGATTGTATCTCAGGTGAGTTAGAATGCATATGGACTTCGTGAACACCTGCAGAACAGGGGATTTCTATAATGTACTCGTATATGTATACAAAAACAAAAAAAAAAACACTTGGCAATATTGATAAATACTTTTGTTAGTATGGCATAACCTAAGTTTCATGGAGTATATATTGTATAGAATATCATTCTAAAGTGGAGCAGCCCTTACTAATAGGTAATGTATGGTGGACTGTATGTGCAAGTTACCATGTGGAAGCTTGTTATATTTAGAATGAAATATTATAAATATTTCACTAGTTTTTGTTAAACAGAATTTATCACATTGTAGAAAATATTATCATCCTTGTTTAATATTAAGTTGTATGTTTGTTTAAAAGTTTCTTAAATATTTATTTCATTGACGTTTTTAATTCACTTGATATTTTGCAGTGGCACAAATAGACATTTCAACACAAGTGGTATAACCAATGATGAATTGTATTTATGTATAATGCCTTTGTGAAAGATATTTTTATTGTGTAAAATACCCTTACCTTATCCTCACTAGTGCCAAATAGTTAGGATAAGGTAAGTATTTAACTTATAAAAAGTTAAATTACTATGTGATTTATTTTCATATTACTTCTGATACTTTGCAGCGGCAGTATATACGGTGGAATTCTTGCAGTTCTCTCTTTCTTTTATAACCACGGTGAAGTAAGTTTCTTTTTGGATATTTTGTAAATTTGACTTATTTTTGCTTTTTTTTCTGCCGTCTGGTATCACACTTGATTTGAGCTCATTTGAAGGGAATTTTACATATATCCATTAAATCTGACATAAAGCTTATTGGACTGATACCTTGTATATCACTACTTTTAAACACGTTGAGACGTATTTGCTCTTAAGATTGTGGCTTAATCTTTTTAAAGCTACACACCATTTTGTTTATAAGGCTAGTATTTTCAGATATCTCAGCTAAATTTGGCATGGAGCCTTGTATAATTTACCAGTTACAATCTTCCACAGATTCACATATCGGTAGTTTAAACTTGATACTGTATTTTATCCATGCCATCCCAGAATAGAATAGAATCCTGTGTCCCAGCTACTTTTAACAGTATGTTTTATTGCTAGTTCTATTCACAGAGTTACTGTTGTGTTCACTTTTTAATATTCTAAAAAGACTTAGTAGTGTTGAAAACATGAAACTAACCAGAGTGTAGATATAAAATCTGTTGATTTGTTTTCAGTGTACCCGTGTTCAGTGGACCCCGCCACTCAGAGAGAGCTTTGCGTATCCCTTCCTAGTGTTTGAGCTGTTTCTGGTCACGTATATACTAAAGTGAGTAATGGTGTGAAGTAATGAGCAGACTCGGAGGCTCTACACAAACATCTCACTGTTGGCATGTTAACTTTTGATCAGTTGTCTGAAGATCGTAAGTTTAAACCATCTTTGTCAGATGCAGTAATATTAGCACAGTCCAGCCTTTGTAAAAATGGCAATTCCTTTTTTAGGTAAAAACACTTATCATCTCCTTAGAGGGCAATTTCCGCTGCCATAAGGAGAATTCACACTTCTCTTGGGATGGGGAGACTGACAAGCATAATGCCCTTACACCACTAATGACATTCATCCTGTTATGTAGTATTCAGGGTTTACTTGAAATATTTTCCTGATAACGTAAAATTAGTTTCATTGCGTTAATACATCTTACCTACCAGACGATAGCTATATGCCGGCGCCAGCCGGTCCCGCCAAACGAAAGAAAAAGACGTCCTGGGTTTCACCCCCGGCAGGACCGGTACACTACACTCCACTCGCCAGGTGGCCTAGTTCCTGCCTCACTCGCCAGAGGGACGTGACGTCATAGCATCTTTTTCGTTTGGCGCGATTTTCAAAGTTTGAATTTTGGAAACTGTTTTTATTTTGAGGATTTCTTAAGTTGTATATTGTGTTAAGTGCTACGATTTGTCAGTTAGTTGGATAAACTACCATGGCATCTCCAGGACAAAGAAAAGGAGCCTGCGGGCACATCATGGCTAATTTTGACCCTCATTCTCTCTGTGCCAGATGCAGAGACAAAGGTTTGGGCCAAGACCCGTGCGTTTTAAAGTTGCAGTGTGAATTGTGTGACAATTTAACCCCTGAGCAATTGCTCCAACTTTCAACCCCTACGTACAAGCTGCGGAAGGAGAAATCTAAAAGCAAAGAAGCTCTTGTGGATCCGTCCACCGTAACTATAGTGTCGCAGGTGGAATCTCAGGAAGTTGCTTCAACTTCTCCACCCCATGTTGCTGAGCAAGATCTCTCTTTACCTCCACCTATTTTCCGCCAAGAGTTGAAAGAGTTGGACGAAAAATGGTCAGTACGTATGGCCCGTCTGGAAGCACTCATTACACTGGGGCAGCGTCCTTCACCTCAACCTTCATTCTCTCCAGTCAAAGCACCGGTATCACATCAAGCTCCCGCTGGAGCTCTCTCTCAGGCACCTTTTCTCTTATCATCTGTCCCTTCCGGCCAAGCCGGTCCGGCTTCTGGCCCGGATAGGATTAAACCTAGTGCCACGGTAACTACCAGCTCAATAGCTATGACGTCTCCTCTAGAAGGCCTTTATACTGAACAGGACCCGGAACCGGTATTCTCTCAACAGAGCTCTTCCGGCCCGGTGGCCTCTGCTTTTCCTCAACCTCCCCCGCAATCCAACTTGTTCAGGTCAGCTCCGGAACACTTTGAGGAAGGTGAGGTATCTGACCAAGAAGACGTCACTGACCAACCTGATCAAGAATCTCCGGACTTGGATAAAACATTGAGCGAAGAACAAAACTACAGAGAAACTGTTAGGGGAGTACGTGCATTCATGGGCTGGTCACATATCCCCGATCTCGAATATACACCAAGTTCCAGGTCAGACAATCCCTGGATTGGCCACCGGGCACAACCTGTAGGCAAGGTTTCTATTGACTTACCACCAGAGGACTGGCTTTGTAAAAAACTTGAAAATCTAAACCTCGTCCTCATAGAAGGGTACCCTTCCAAGTCTGCGGAGCCGGGTGGACTTCATGTTGATCAGTATCTCCGCCTTCCCAAGTCTCAGGCAAGGTGGTACGGGATCCATCCCGCTGAAAATAAAGACATCACTAGGCCGGGCAAATATGTAACAACTTGGCCCAATGACGCCGCAAAATTGAACAGTGCCTTTGCCCGAATTGGTAAACCTTCTCTTGCTTCATCTCAACCCACTTCCCGCCCTATTGCTCAGGATACGCTCCGGAAATGGGAAAAAGCAGCAAAAGAGACCAGTTATGTTTGTAACCAGTCAGCTGGTTTCAATAGGTGCATTACAAAAATACAAGATTCTGTACAAGAACAATTACAAATTCTTCAGGCAGAGTTGGGAAAAGGAAAATCTTCCGCGAAAGCTCAGGGTGCACTTGATGAGTTACATTTCCTGTCTGCATTCAATCAAAATGTGAGTTTCGCAGTCGGCAAATCCCTCCAACACCTCTCCGATTTTACTTTTATACAAATGGCTAATTTAACTCTGGTCAGGAGGGATTCTTATCTTGAACACCTGAAAGCTGGCGTCAAGCCAGATACCTTTTCCGCACTCAGAAATTGTCCTCTACAAACCAAGGCTTTGTTTCCGGACGACATTATCCGGAGGGCGGAAGATGAAATAGCAGCATTTGAGTCACACAAGCGTACCAACCAGCCCGGTCCGGGCCGTGGTGGGTTCGCCGGTACTCAAAAGAAACAACACCGCTACCAGCCATATTCAACATGGAAACAGGAAGATTCCGGAAACTCAGGGGCTCCCGGAAAAGAGATGCCTGCATGGAAGGCCTTTGGCAATCGCGGGAGAGCCCGTGGCAGAGGCAGGGGAGGTCAACCCGGTCGCGGTTCGCGCCCTGCCAGGGAAGCTAAGGCGTATAAATGACAATCACTGCAAAGTTTCTCCGGAAGTAACATCCTGTCCGGAGTTTGGTGTTGTAAATGTAACAAAGACAGATCTTCCTGTGCTTGTGAAAGACTCTGTAAATTGTCACAATGTTGCTCATCATGTACTTTCTGTAAAAAACATCAGGCAGCCACAAAAGAAAGGCATAAGTCCAATCTTAAACTCACAAAATACAATAAAGTATGTGAAAAATGCTTCTTTTGTAAATCACTGTGTCTTTGCCCCAAGTGTGTCAAATGTCCTCAGTGTTGCAAATGTTCAATCAGTGGGGGGACGCCTACAAAATTTTTGGAAAATATGGGCTCTCAAGGGTGCAAACCCAAAAGTAGTATCCATATTGAAAGAGGGCTATGTGCTTCCCTTCAAAGTCAGACCTCCCTTAATAAGGGAACCCCTGATAGTAAGCGGCTATGCAAACCCCACCAGAGACTCCCACTTACAAGAAGCTGTACAAGCTCTGATCAAGAAAAAGGCAGTAGAGAGGGTCAGGGTTCGAACCTCACTAGCCTTTTTCAACAGATTGTTCATTGTCCCAAAGCCGAACCAAAAGTGGCGGCCAATCTTGGATCTCAGTACTCTAAATCAGTTTTTATGCGTAAAAACATTCAAAATGGAGACTCCAGAGACAATCCGGACCTCTCTACAACAAGGGGAGTGGGTGTCATCGATAGACTTCAGCGACGCCTACTTCCACATTCCAATTCACTTCACATCCCGAAAATTCCTCAGGTTCCACTTCCAGAACCAGTCGTACCAGTTTCGGGCTCTTCCCTTTGGCCTGTCAACAGCTCCCATGGAGTTCACTGCTGTGGTCAAAGAGGTCAAGTTAATGGCTCAGTCACAGGGTATAAGAATCCACCAGTACCTAGACGACTGGTTGATTCGAGCCCCTACCGAAGATTCTTGCCACCAGGGAACCCAGTCCCTCCTAGCCCTTTGCCAGGAGTTGGGCTGGATGGTAAACATGCAAAAATCAGAACTGGAACCCCAACAAGTCTTCGATTTTGTAGGATACCAGTACGACCTACTCAACGGATTGGTCAAACCTACTCAAAACCGTTGGGAAGCCCTTCAACAAAAAGTAACAGGGCTATTACAGAACAGATCTTGCCGAGTGAGAACGTTCATGTCTCTTATAGGTCTACTCACTGCGACAGAGAAACAGGTGCCCCTAGGCAGACTGCACATGAGACCTATTCAGTGGCACCTCAAGAAACACTGGAGAGTCCCGGAATCTCTGGAAAAAGAGATCCCAATCCCGAGGTCTCTCCATCAGCACCTGCAGTGGTGGACCCAGGAGAAAAATGTCCTAAAGGGTCAACCCTTACACCCCCTGCGACACGCAGTGCAAATCTTTACAGACGCCTCAAAAGAAGGCTGGGGTGCTCACTTAGGCGACTTCACAGCAAGCGGTACTTGGTCAGTGCCCGAAAGCAAGTTGCACATAAACTTCTTAGAACTAAAAGCCGTGTTGTTAGCACTAAAAAGATTCCAACAATTAGTGCAAGGAAAGGTCGTCCTGATTACCACAGACAACACTACAGTTGTGGCATACATCAACAAGGAGGGAGGTATGAGGTCAGGTTCACTCTGTGCCCTTCTTTGGCGGCTCCTATGTTGGTGCAATCTCAGGCAAATAGTACTGAAGGCCAGACACATTCCGGGCCGTCTGAATGTAATCGCAGACAAGTTGTCTCGCCAGGGACAGGTCATTCAGACAGAGTGGTCCCTCCATCAGGAGATCTTCGACATCCTTTGTCGAACTTGGCATTATCCCCAAGTGGACATGTTTGCAACAAGGTACAACTGCAAGCTAGTCCAATTTGTGTCCCCAATTCCAGACCCAAAGGCCTGGTCAGTGGACGCTCTGACAATGTCCTGGGAAGGCCTGGACATGTACCTTTTCCCTCCAGTATCTCTGATGGGGAAGGTGGTCAGCAAGCTGTCAGATCACTGGTATCACAGAGCAATCCTGATTGCTCCGGGATGGCCCAACATGCCTTGGTTTTGGGACCTAGTGGAGCTGTCGGCGATGGTTCCTCTTTGTCTTCCACACCATCCAGATCTAGTGACCCAACCTTTCAACAAGGCACGTCACAGGGATCTGGCAAGCCTAAATCTCCATGCCTGGCTCCTAGAGCCCAGACAATCAGGGAGCAAGGGTTCTCTAGCCCAGTGGCGTCAAGAATTGAGGCGCCTCAAAGACGTTCAACCAGAGCAGTCTACGAAGCGAGGCCCTTTTTGTTAGATGGTGCGAAACAAGTCAGGTGGACTTCAGGAACCCATCTATAAAACAAATAGCAGATTTCCTCCTGCATCTTTTCCAGGAGAAGAATCTCCAGCCCAGCACTATTGATGGTTACAGGTCAGCCATTGCAGACAAACTGGGAAATACCTCGGTTAATGTCGGCAAGGATGACAATTTGACTAGACTGCTAGACAGTTTTCACAGAGATAGACCCAAAGGGCGCCGGGGGGTTCCTGCTTGGAACCTCTCCCTGGTTTTACACCAGCTTACAAAAGCGCCTTTTGAACCACTCAGAAAGGCTTCTCTGAAGCACCTTACTTTCAAAACTGTTTTTCTCCTAGCCCTGGCTTCAGGAAAACGCAGGAGTGAGATTCACGCTTGGTTAAACAAAAATATCAGACACCAAGCTGATTGGTCCAAAGTTTCCCTCTACCCTTCTCCAAGCTTCTTGGCGAAAAATCACTTGGCAAAAGAGGGACCAGAGTGCGTGGCCCCTGTGGTCATCCCGGCCTTAGCCCCCACTCTGGATAAGTCTTTAAAGGAAGACAGATCCCTTTGCCCTGTTCGGGCTCTTCGCTACTACCTGGACAAAACGCAGGACCTAAGAACGGGAAAGGAGTTAGTTTTTGTTTCATTCAAACAAGGTTTTAACAAGGACATCTCTCCTGCCACTATCTCCTCCTGGATCAAACAAACAGTAGTGTTGTGTTATGATCTCTCTGACCAAGATTCCTTGACCTTACATCAGGTTAAGGCCCATGATGTTAGGGCCTTTGCGGCTTCCAAAGCCTTTCAAGGTGGCATATCTCTGGACCAGATTCTAGCAGCATGCCACTGGAAGTCCCACAACACCTTTACACAGTTTTACCTTAAGGATGTTGCCTGGGCAGATAAGGAGCTTTTTCACTTGGGTCCTGTGGTGGCTGCCCAGCAGATCCACCACTAGTCCCCTAAGCTTCTTTGTATATAATTATATATAGTTTACATACTAGTTAGTTTTAGGTGAAAGCTCACTTTAGCCTAGGTCTTGGCTTCTCAAAGTCTTTTACTTCAGAGTAATCCTCTGGGTATAGGACTTTCCCTACTCTTCCAGGTTAACCGTGGGAATCATTGACTTGAACTCTTACTCTCTTCCTCCCCTCAGAGCAGTCAAAAAGGGGGGGGGGGGGGGGGGGGGCAGGTGGGTCTAGTTACCCTTGAGACTAACATGTCTCCTCAAAGGACTAGAACCTCACACCTAGGTATAATATAAGAGTTCTCTCCAATCCTCAGAAGGCTGCCCTCCTTCCACTGGGTAGTTATTCTAGCTATCGTCTGGTAGGTAAGATGTATTAACGCAATGAAATTGCAAATTTTAATTAGTAAATTAAATTTTTATTAGTTAATACCTTACCTACCAGACGGGAAATTCCCACCCAGCCTTCCCCGCTTTCAGCCTTACGATTCAACCTTAGGGACGAAAAAGATGCTATGACGTCACGTCCCTCTGGCGAGTGAGGCAGGAACTAGGCCACCTGGCGAGTGGAGTGTAGTGTACCGGTCCTGCCGGGGGTGAAACCCAGGACGTCTTTTTCTTTCGTTTGGCGGGACCGGCTGGCGCCGGCATATAGCTATCGTCTGGTAGGTAAGGTATTAACTAATAAAAATTTAATTTACTAATTAAAATTTGCAATTTTGTTATTAGGCAGTTGATCAATTATTAAGCATATTGCTAAAATTCTCCTGTTATAGGCTGCTCTCTGTTGATAACATTCTTTATATCAGTTGGATTTAATTCAAATTTGGCAGCATTTAACAATTCTTTCGTGTATTACAGAACACCCAGACCCAACATGAAGCACAGCCTGTTGCTGGGGTTTTCTGTGGTCTGTTTCATGTTGCCATGGCAATTCTCACAGTTTGCTCTTCTCACTCAGACAATGGCAGTATGTGCCACCTACTTCCTGCAGTATATCGGATCCAGAAAGGTCAAGGTCATTGTCACAGGGCAAGCAGTAAGTAGACTTAAAAAGTACAGTTGCACTTGGTTTCAGTTTTCTAGAACTGATTATGGATTACCAAAAACAAATGATATAACTGACTTTGTAACCAGTTTTAAATGTGTCTCAGAAATCTCTGCAAAACTTACATTATTACTTACATGATTACGTGTATAACGTCATCAATTTGTTGAATCTGTGTCATAAAGTTTGCTTGTAAAAGATAAGAGGATACAGATAATATGGTACTCTTCATCCGGGAGCCTTTTGGCATTCTAATTCTAATTGGACTGTTATAGCGCTTAATCTCCACTGAGTAGTGGACTCTAAGGCGCAACAAGACAATAGTAATATGCAAATTCAAAGTCCAGGGACAGAAATAGGTCAGCACCACGGAGAAGCCATAAGAGAAAATGAACTAACTTAAAAGGAGGATATGCCTTTGTGTAGAGATAGGTTTTGAGCTTCTTTCTAAAAGAGGCAATAGTGGGTGATGCACGAATGTCTTCAGGAAGTGAATTCCAAACAGTGGGAGCATCAAAGGCAAAACTGAAACCAAACTGCTTAGTGGACTTGTGAATTGTAGGTTGAAATTTTGGCATCTTTTATAGTATTTAATTGAAAGAGTAAATAAAAAAAATACACAAAAATTCTTGTTTAATGCTGAATGGAATGCAATTCCAGGTTTTTTCAAATTTTATAACTGTAGATAGTTGTTTGTTGGAAAAAAACAACCATCAGCCAGATACACTGGTTTTCCATTTACAACCATATGTAAAAGGTAATTGTATTATGCCTGTTTCAGAAGAGAAAGTATGGTCAAACTTACCATGTAGACCTTACCACATTATAACACAGAAAATGTGTATTGAATTGAAGAGCCATTAGTTCACCAGTTGTTTTTATACCTTATTGCACTTTACTTCCAGTTGGTGTATACATTATGCGAGTCATTTTTTGTTTGAAATATACTTGGCTGGTGTTCATTGTCATAAATGCCCATCCTTTTTGATCAGCTGTAACATAGTCAAATTGCAGACCTGTAGCTCATTGCATAGCTGAGCAAAAGCTGCTTTGAGGTTTTCACTATTGAGCAAATCAGTTGTATCTTTAAAACTATTGCATTTACAGAATTTTGTTTCAATATGTTATTCATGTACTTTTGAATCAGCTATAACAATTGTAAAATTGTAGACGCATAATCGCATAACTGAGCAATAGCTACTTTCAGTTCTGACTGTTTCGTAAATGAGTTGTAACTTGAAAACTATTGCATTTAGAGAATGTTGTTTAAATATGTTATTCACCTACTTATGGGTCACCTATAACATAGTGAAATTGCAGGCCTGTAGCTCATTGTATAGCTGAGCAATAGCTACATTCAGGTTTTCACTGTTGAGTAAATCAATTGTAACTTGAAAGCTGTTGCATTTAGAGAATTTTCTTTCAATAAGTTTTTTAATGCGTAAAATACCCTCACCTTATTCACCTTCTTTTGGGTCAGCTATAACGTAGTAAAATCATTGACCTGTAGCTCATTGCATAGCTGAGTTAAACTGCTTTAAGATTCTTACTGATGAGTAAATCAGTTGTAACTTGAAAACTATTGCATTTACAGTATTTTCTTTGTATATGTTTTTCACCTACTTTTTACATCTTAACAGATAACTTTGTACTTTACTTCTGAATGCCATTTGCAGGGCATAACTTTTGTGTCCTTTTCTTCTTTCACTTCTACTCTGAAACTCAAAACACACAGTCAGCTGACACAGAGCCCGTTCACGGGCACTGATTGCTTGTTTTTTTTGTTTGAAATATACTTGGCTGGTGCTCATTGTCGTAAATGCCCATCTCCAAGTTTTGCAATTATTTGGTGACATTGCCCATGGCTTTAGAGGATACGGTATAAAACCAAAGGATTTTACTGTCTGAACCTGTAGATGATTTGTCTTTGTCTCACCCCACAGCTTGGCCTGCTGGTCAGTTACTGCTTCCTGTTTGGGAATGAGATGTTGCTCACGTCCTATTATGCTGCCTCTTTGCTCACTGTGTTTGTAAGTTCACACTTGTTGATATTTAATACGTAACCAATGGAAAGTGTTGTTGAACTCCCAGTAAAATGAATGTGAAAATAAAAATTTAATTTAATTTATTAAAAAATGTAAACCAGTAAAAGAAAAAGTAATAAATTCTATTTGACAAAATGTAACTTAAGGAGGTCAACATTATTCAGTAAAATATATATGTAACGTGTAAATTTTATGATAAACACTTAATAGTAGTGTTGCGGTTGGATTTAATTTTTTCCAAAGCATTTGTCGGTTGCCAAAAGCAACCGTTAATCAGTACTTACTGGCCTTACATATATTATAAATTTCTTCAGAAATAAAAATGAAGCCCATAGCTTCAGTCATCTGATTAGTCTATGTCACGATTCATGTCACAAAAGGTCAGGAAGGACAAAACTTTATGTACATATATTTCCATCAAATTGCTACCCTTTAACAACTGTCAGTAATCTTTCATTCAAATCTCTTGAAAGAAACCTTACAAAACAATTATATTTAATACAAAATGCAAAAGTTACTTTTGAAAATTTATAACCGGTTGTTAGTTTTTATGATCAAAACCAGCTCATGAGCAGAAAAACCTGAGTTTTCACTTTACAACAATAGGGCTTCAAATAGCAGTTAACAGTGATGTTAAGGCTTATTTAATCATGTTAATCACTTATATGTCCTGTGCCTTTTAACTACTATACTGAAAACTGATCTGTTTGTCAGTGGAGCCTCTTTTATCTGAGCATATTTGGGGAAAGGAAATATTGTTCAGCTAGTAAAAAGTTTATAAAATAGAAGAGGTTTGTTAGTTTGAAACAATGACACAAGCTAGAATTTTTCTGGGAAAAAGAAATGAATTTATTGATTGAATATTTGGATAATAGAAAAGTTTGTATGATAGAGGTTCTATTGTATTTCTCTGTATATATTTCAGGTGCTGCTCGCACTGGAGCCTGTTATAGAATGTCTCAAATTAAGGCCTGTGATATGGGTAAGAATAACATTATTATATCCCCAGACGAAAGTCGCCGCCGTAGAAATTTCCTTGTGGACGCGATAACTCAAAAACAAATTAATATTTTTTTTTCAAACTTGGTACACATATTAAGGGTGCCCAAAGGAAGATCCCTATTTTAAGGTGACCTTAAACTCCCAGTAAAAAAGAACTTATGGCCACCTTAAGGTCAGAAATTGCACTTTTGGCCACTTAGAGCCCTGTAGGTCACAAACTATGATGCTCAGCTGGCTGAAATTTTACCTGACAACACATTAATATGTTCTTAGTACATGTGCCGAAAATCATGACTTTAAGTTGAGGAGAAAATTGTGTTTGAGGCCCATAAATACCCCCACTTAGGGATTTTTTGCTATACTTTACACATATTTTGCCCTATAATTTGGAAGTGATAATTCTGATGAGTCTCAAACTGCGCTAGGTATAACTTTGATATGTAATCCTTGTCTGTAGAAAATTTTAGGGCTGTAGGTTTACCCAAAGGGGTCGACTTAAGGTCTCAAAAGTGCCCACAGAGACCCAATTTATGCACTTTTTGCCACTTTCAAGCACTGTAGCTTTCAAACTATGTCTCTCATCTAAGTTAAATATCATCTGGGAATATATCTATGTGTTTTCTTATATGTGCCCCAACATTTAGGCCTTTAATAGACAGTTAACCTGTGTATCAGGACCATAAACACCCACCCGAGTGACCCTTATAAGACATTTTTCACATCTTTTTCCCTGTAACTTGGAAATGGTAAGTCTGAGAAGTTTCAAACTGTATTAGATATATATTCTGTGTGTAATCTTAGTATGTAACAGATTTTAAGTCTGAAGCTTTAATTTTGAAGGTCAAATTGAGGTCTCTAAAAGGCTCCCAAAGACCCAATATTTGGACTTTTTGCTACTTTTAAGCCCTGTGACTGTCAAACTATGTGACTGATAGAGCTCAAATCCTATCTGAGAAGATATTAGTATGTTATTTTTATATGTGCCAAAAATTAAGGCTTTAAGAAGACATTTAACCTGTGTATGAGGACCATAAATCCCCACCCGAGTGACCATTTTTAGACATTTTTCACATATTTTTCCCTGTAACTTGGAAATGGTAAGTCTAAGAAGTTTCAAACTGTATTAGATGCATATTCTATGTGTAATCTTAGTATGTGACAAATTTTAAGTCTGAAGCTTTAATTTGAAGGCCACATTTAGGTCTCTAGAAGGCCCCATAAAGACCCAGTATTTGGACTTTTTGCCAATTTTAAGGCCTGTGACTGTTAAACTATGTGACTGATAGAGCTGAAATCTCATCTGGGAATACATTATTATGTTCTTTTTACATGTGCCAAAAATCAAGGCTTCAAGTAGACATTTAACCTGTGTATGAGGACCTTAAACACCCACCTGAGTGACCCTTTTAAGACATTTTTCACATATTTTGCTCTGTAACTTGGAAATGGTAAGTCTGAGAAGTTTCAAACTTTATTAGATACATATTCTATGTGTAATCTTAGTATGTAACAAATCTTAAGTCTGAAGCTTTAATTTGAAAGCCACATCGAGATCTCTAAAAGGCCCACAATGACCCAATATTTGGACTTTTTACCACCTTTAAGCCCTGTAACTGTTAAACTATGTGATTGATGGAGCTGAAATCCCATCTGGGAATGCATTATTATGTCCTTTTTACATATGCCGAAAATCAAGGTTTTTAGTAGACATTTAACCTGTGTATGAGGGCCATAGACACTCGCCCAAGTGCCTTTTTTGACATTTTTTCCGTATTTTGCCCTGTTATTTGGAAATGCTTAGTGTGACAAGTCTTAAACTGTATTATATATAATTTTTGTTTGTTATGTATGTCCCCCAAAAAGTTTCAGATCTGTAGTTTAATTGCTAAGGTCTCTTTAACAATTGTAAAATGCCCACAGAAACCCAATTTATGGATATTATGCCACTTTAAAGCCCAGTAACTGTCAAACTATGTGGGTTATAGAGCTGAAATCTTTGAATTTTTAAAAGGAAATGCCTGTCTATTTAAATTTTGAATATTAATAATGATATGGCTATCTTAGTCTTTTAAGAACTTATTTTTGTGTGTTATACCTCTGCTTGCTGAGTTTTTCACTTTTTAAAATGAAACTGGTTAAACATATTCAAGTAGACAAAATGGACACTTTAAGTGAGCTTTAAGTCCCAATATTAATGAAATTATATCCTTATGTAGTAAAACTAGGGGATTTTAACCCTCAACTAGCCCAGTTTTATTCAACTTGCCTCAGTTAATTTTGGCACAGCTCCTACAGTTATGAACTCATTTCAGTTGATAATCACATACTTAAAATTCTCAATTCTTTTTGTATTTGAGTACCCCTTTTATATAGATTGTTTGTTTACCATTTATGCTCAACCCACATCCCCCACCCGGATTCCCCCCACCCACCTCTGGGACCTCCAGCTATATTGAGTGACACTAAATAAACAAAGGTATTTAATGATATCAGATGAGAAACAAAGAACTCAATGGGGTTGCAGATCTTGTGTAATAGTGAGAGAGGTGTGGAGAAGGGGAGAGGGGTGGGGGTGGGAGGTGGTGGGCTCCATTACATATAACACAAAGGGGAGTCAGAACTGAGATTGTGTCACATATTTAGGTTGCATATATATGGACCACATATATAGGTATAGAGGAAATGAATAACTGAAAACAATTTGCAAATTCTAAAAATAATATAATAAAATAATAATATAAATAATTTTTTTTTAAATAATATTTTATTTATGAACAAATATAGAAACAGATATGCGCTTTTGGGATTATGAATTTTAGAATGGACATTGAATCATCAATCATTTAAATACTTTGAAGGAAGATTGAAAAATATGATGAGTTGAGTTAAAAATAATATTTTATTTGTCAACAAATATAGAAACAGATATGCTCTTTTGGGATTATTATTTTAGAATGGACATTCAATCATCAATCATTTAAATACTTTGAAAATAGGTTTAGAGTTATCATTGCAGGAAGATTGAAAATATAATTTGAGTTATGTATTCGGCGTCTGGGGATACACCATCTTCCTTGGGGAGATATAAACAGAGTAGATTGATGTGCTGAAGTTCATATAATAATGGGTAATTATGTTTTAAAAAATTCCCGATCAAAACCTGTGGCGTGAGTGATGACCTGTCTGGGGATATGTTGGCGCCGAGTTGGCCCAATCTAGTTTGTATATTTGAAGAGAATTTATTAAAGTTTTAAGATATCTGTAGGAGCAGAGTTCGGACCTGAAAAATGGCTTGAGGAGATATATTTACAAAAACTTATGTTTTTCTGTAGTATTATTAAAGTGAACTACCCTTGTGATTTCCTAACAATAACTATTTGTTACAGCCATTCCACATCACTGGCCAAGAGAGACATGGGAATTTAAGGTTTATTATAAAGACCGGAAGTGCGCAGTGAACGAAAATCCGTCTGTGCGCATAGAATTAGCACGGAGTAAAACCTCCAATAACGGCCCGCTTAGAAACGGAAGTGTTGTTTCGATTGCTCGATTGTGTGTCGGTAGTAAGATTGTCTACTTTTACGAGAGCGATCATGCATTCAAAACAATATGGCGGCGTCCTTGTTCGTTTCACCTCATCAAAATAAAGGCATGTTTCTTGAAACCAGATAGGCCGATCTTTATAATAGTAATAAATACCTCATGCTCGGGCGTTTGTTACAGGATATACGCCCGGCAAAAATTCTTTAATAATGCCCTCGCGCCTAACGGCGCTCTGGCATTATTTGGAATTTTTGCCGGGCGTATATCCTGTAACAAACGCCCTCACACTCAGTATTTATTACTACAACAGCAACCGCAACCATTCTAATGAGGATTTCACAGTCTGTCCTCCCGCCAATTGCTTGCATCACCATGCTTGTCTTCTCCCATTATTTGCATTGCTAGGATTCTTAAAAGTAAACTTGCTGAATTCAAAAAGTGTTCTTTGCATTCACTGTTCTGTTCATTCCAGGTTGTCCAGGGAAGCTTCTTGCTAGTGGGAACCGTTGTTGTAAAAATGATGACTGGTAAGGTGCTGCAAATTACAGATGATGTAAGTACAAATTGTCCGATAGTTTGTGTCCTGTTTTAAGAATATAATTTTGTGTTTTGCACACATGAAAATGTAGAACCTTATTATCAGAACAAAGGTAATCGGCAAAATAGAATACTCATTAAAAGTACATTTCTTACATAGTAACTGTTTAATTTTAAGTTTGTTTTCATTATAAGCTGAGCTTTGATCTAATGCTAAAACCATTCACCTTGTTTACAACCTTTAAGTTAATGATTAATTATTTCACATCTTTGTCCAGAAAGTCAGTAAATACAGTAAGAATAAGTAATGGGAGCTGCAGATGGATTAGAATAATAAGATGATAATAGCTGATGATATATAGAAAATATGGAGGATCCACTTTTTACCCCACAGCCATTAAGGGCTGTCGGGGTATTGTATTCACCCATGGTGTCCAGATAGGCAGGTGGGTGGGTGGCAGGAAAAAGTTTGTCCGGCCTGTATCTCGGAAACCGTAAGGTGTAGGAAGTTGATACTTGGTAGGGACATTGGTTAGAGGGTGTAGGTGTGCAACGTCATGGTGTGACCTTGGTTATGGGGTGTAGGTGTGCAACGTCATGTTCTGACCTTGATTTGACCTCTGACCTTGCCGTAGTGACCTTGACCTATAAAAACTTGTCCAGGCTATATCTCGGAAACCGTATGGTGTAGGCAGTTGGTACTTGGTAGGGACATTGGTTAGGGGTTGTACGTGTGCAGTGTCATGGTGTGACCTTGATTTGACCTTGCTGTAGTGACCTTGACCTATAAAATCTTGTCCTGACTATATCTCAGCAACCATAAGGTGCAGGAAGTTGATACTGGGTAGGGACATTGGCTAGGGTGTGTAGATGTAAAACATCATGGTGTGACCTTGATTTGACCTTTGACCTTGCCGTAGTGACCTTGACCTTTAATGCCTTGTCTGGGCTATATTTTGGAAACCATAAGGTGTAGGAAGTTGATATTTGGTAGGGACATTGGTTAGGGGTTGTAGGTGTGCAATGTCATGGCGTGACCTTGATTTGACCTTGCTGTAGTGACCTTGACCTATAAAATCTTGTCCAGACTATATCTCAGCAAACATAAGGTGTAGGAAGTTGATACTGGGTAGGGACATTGACTAGGGTGTGTAGATGTAAAACATCATGGTGTGACCTTGATTTGACCTTTGACCTTGCCGTAGTGACCTTGACCTTTAATGCCTTGTCTGGGCTATATTTCGGAAACCATAAGGTGTAGGAAGTTGATATTTGGTATGGTCATTGGTCGGGGGTTATAGGTGTGCAATGTCATGGTGTGACCTGGATTTGACATTTAATTTTGCATATCTGATGCTATTTTATCTCTCTACAGGGATATCTGATACTATTTTATCTCTCTTCTATCTCTTTACTTGAATCTTGATTGTTGCACCTTTGGGTGTCTTTTGATGTAGATTAAGCACTGTTAAAGTCATATTAGAATTCATTAAGGGTTTTACTTTTGCAACTTCACATTGTAACACAGTCTAGAGAAAAAGTGCTGGAAAGTGGCTGGATTTCAGCCACAGTTAAAAACCACAGGGGTCACTCAAATTACTCTGAAGCATGCCTCCAGATCTTGTCAAAACAAACATGATACTTACACTCATACCAATGTACTTGTATGGAGGGTGGATTGCATTTGTTGTACTACTGATATACTGTAAATATAAAAGAGACTAGAAATCACTTGTAGAGTGCAAAGCCCCACCAGGGGCGGCATATCTGAAAATAATGGTTTTTTTTTGTATCCTGCATGTTATCCAGATCTTTCCCAAAATTAAATAATTACTTCTTTGGTGGGACCTTACGTAAACAAACAATTAGTGTTTTGAGTTTCAGAGTAGAAAGGAAAGCAGAAAATTTTTATGTTTCTATACAGGACAGAATATCCTTTGGCTTATATATATGTTGTGACAGAACTTCAAATCTGACAGAATTTCAAAATCTGTCGACAGAACTTCCAACTGCAAGCCCTGTTGACAGAAGTTCCAATTGGAAGTTGAGTCAAGATATTTTTACAGAATTTCAAATTCTGTCAGCAGAATTTCAAATTCTGTCAAAGTATTTGGAACTTCTAATTGTATCCACCGGATAGCAACGGGTGGATACTATGGATTTCGCTTTGTTACGCCGATGCAGTGTATAGAGAGATAACAGAATGAAAGAAATATTATAGCTTGCCTTCTCAAATTTGCAGGGTATATTCATAACCATAAAATCTTGCCTGGGAATACTTTTGGCCTCATTTTGAAAAACAAGATGGCCGCCAGGGACATTTATTCGACTTTAAACAAGGACTTTTGTTGGCCCTCTAGAGCAAAGGGTATTATAGGTAGTAGAGATCTCAAATTCGCAGGATATGTTCCTCATTATAAAATCTTGACTGGGAATATTTTTGGCCTCATTTTGAAAAACAAGATGGCCGCCACAGGCGTTTCTTTGTCAGTCATGAAAAGTGCTTATATCTCCCTTATTATTGGTCCTAGAGGTTTGAGATGGTAAACCAACCTTAAGGAAATCATGGGCCGGGAATCTTTTGCTATGGTCGGATTTGACCTTGGACCCCTCCTTCAAGGTCAAACGAGGATAGCAAAACTTATAAGTGCTTATAATTTGCTTATTATTGGTCCTAGAGGTTGGGATGGTAAACCAACCCATAGGAAATCATGGGCTGGGAATGTTTTAGTGTGGTCGGATTTGACCTTGGACCCCTCCTTCAAGGTCAAACGAGGATACGCAAACTTAAAAGTGCTTATAACTCGTTTATTATTGGTCCTAGAGGTTTGAGATGGTAAACCAACCTATAGGAAATCATGGCCTTGGAATCTTTTGGTGTGGTCAGATTTGACCTTGGACCCCTCCTTCAAGGTCAAACGAGGATAGCAAAACTTATAAGTGCTTATAACTCGCTTATTATTGGTCCTAGAGGTTTGGAATGGTAAACTAACCTACACAAAATCATGGGCTGGGAATTTATTGCTGTGGTCGAATTTGAACTTGGACCCTTCTTCAAGGTCAGTCGAGGATAGCCAAACTTAAAAGTGCTTATAACTCGTTTATTATTGGTCCTAGAGGTTTGGGATGGTAAACTAACCTACACAAAATCAAATTTGAAGTTCTGTCATGCCATGTAATTTTATACATAAATCTATAAAATTTGACTTGAGCTTTTTCTTCAAGGTCATTGGTTCTAATATCCACATTTTGGTGTTTTTGACATTTTGTTGGATATTTACATTTAATAACTCTCTGTTACTGGTCATATGGGTTCAGAATGTCAAACAAACCTTTTGGAAGTCATGGACTAGGAATCGTATGGAACGGTCAGATGTAACCTTTGACCCCTGCTTTAAGGTCAAAGTGTGTTTGCAGAAAGGCTTTGTATCTTCTCCATTATTGGTTCTGGAAATTTTGAAAATGAAAGCAGCCTATAGGAAATCATGGGCTATGAATTTTTAGAAGGATCAACTACTCCAAGGTCCTCTGTATTTAAGTATCCCTTGTGGGACGCTTGTTTATATTTATGGGAGAGGGGAGAGAGAGTGAGTCTGCCAGCTTAGCCAGCTCCCGCATTTTCTATTGCTTTTAGCTCGGCAACCACTGGTCGGATTCTCTTCAAATTTAGCACATATATGAAGTCGCCCTGTGAAAAATTTCTGTATATGGTTTCATAACATTTCAAATAATCAGAGAAGTCGCATGACCAAAAACATGTTTTTGAAAGGGGTGTGCTTGTCCAGATGATACCTTAAAAAGCGCTTCACATATTCATGAAATGTGACAATCAGATTAGTTATAGATATCTGTAAATCACTAGCTTTTGGAAGTGATCCAATACAAAATGGCCTATTTAGTAACGATTAACTAAATGCCATGAATTTTCTTAACACTGAAAATGAAAAATCTTTAATATCTCAGAAACTGTGAAAGATAGAGCGATTTTGACAAAATTTTTTACCACCAGTACAGAGTCTACTGGCGACTTTTCGCACAAATCAGTTTCCCGCCATTTTTCGCGGTCATCTTGCATTTCTGAGTGAATTGCAAAAATGTATTTATCTCAGATATGGTTGGAGATAGAGCGATTTTTGCGAAATGTTTGACCCCCAGATTATCTGCAGAGTCAACTGGCGATTTTTCTACTTGAATTTCTGCGTAAAACACAAAACTGGCGATTTTTGTACTTGAATTTCTATGTAAAACACACACAAAAAAGAAAAAAAAACACATTCATCTATGAAACCTTGCATTTTGGATAAAGTTATTTGCATAAATGGTAAAACATATTATACACAGGAAGATGTTCATTTCTACAAAATCATTAATACCCATTGGGACACTTTGTTTTTGCTGTTGAAAAACAATTTCTTTCTCTCTTGTGAAGCAATACTCTAGTTTTGGTTGCTATTAAAATCTAAGTCCATGGCTGAGTAGATTGACACCAGTAGCTGATTGGAGTAAAGTGTTTACGACTACAAAATGACTGGGGATGTCACGTTTGGGGATGCATTGCATTGAAACGTAATCTCCAGTTACTGTTGGAGTAATTGCAAACACAAACAGATAAACATAACCTCCTGATGGATGTAAGGAATGAATAAATTTGATTGTTGTTTCCCTCAATAAATTTGATTGTTGTTTCCAGTGTGAAATAGATTGGGAAATATCTGAATCATGTTCCAGATACCCCCAAAATCCCACATTTTCAGAAATTCTACCAAGCGGAGGTCTGCACTATCCAAGCACTTCTGGTTCAATTTGTAATAAAAGGGGTAAAATTGGCATGCTAATTATGTTAGGTAATGTATGATTAAGGTTACTAAAAATATGGATATATTGACTGATGTAGGTTTTATAATCACTTGTTTCTTTTTTTCCTAATAGTCCTCTACACTCAAAGAACAAGTCAAATTTGAATGTTTTTCTTTTCTCCAGAGTATCAGTGTATGTACACCAACACTGACAAATCAAGAAAATAGTTGAAAAGACAGTTTACTGCAAGTACCTTATACACCAACATATCTGTGTTATCAAATGAAAGAAAACACAACCTGACAACTGACAGCAATAAAACTCAGTGGGGTATGACAGGGAGGGTCATGGGGAGGGGAATGAATTAAAGGAAAACTTTACACTTTTTCCCTTGACTGAACAGACGGTGTTGCATCAAGTGAGCCACAGGTTTTGCCCCAACTCCACATAAAAGCATGTATTGCCACATCTGTATGTGTGGGTAATATTCAAAACATTCAAACCATAATTCGACCATACAAATGAATATCAAAATGGGAGACATCTTAAAGCTTCTTAATTTTTAATTTACTGAATTGTCTTGTTTTAATACTTATTCTTTACATGCAATTTCTTTCTCTTAGATGTTATTTTCTCTACTTAAATATTATTTGGACATTGACACTGCTCTGAAAGTATCCCAATCTATGTACTGTTTCACTACTTCTATATCTTATGGTGTTAAAAACTATTTCCCCAGGCTGTAGGGTACGGGCATCTCTGATGCTATTTTTGGTCTTAATTTTTCTGTCTAATTATAATGGAATTGAAATCATCAGAGTTTTCACTGGCCGTAAGTATGGCAGTAACTGTCAGCAAAACTAATGTTAAAGGTGTCCATAAAAACTTAAGGTCAAAGTGTTGTAAATGTAAGACAGAGACAAGGTATTTGATTTAAATATCTAAAATAAGTTTTGTTTCTTTGTGGTATTGTTTAGTAACCAAAGGCTAAATATTTGTTCTCCGAAGATTGCTCAGACATTCTTTGAATCATCCACCGATTAAAAGATTATGTGACCCATTTATGCGGTCCCTGATTGTTTGCGGATGTTTTTGTCACTGAACTCTACTGTACAGTAATTGAGTCTAAGTCAAAGTTGCAAAATGTCAGCCTTTTACTTCGACTTATGGTGACTTCTAGTTATACTCACTTTTAGAAATATATGAAGTACTATAGATTCTGTGTAATTTAACTATCTTGCAATAATTATATCCCCAGACGAAAGTCGGGGATATATTGGATTCAGGTCCGTCGCGCCGCCGCCGCCGCCGCCGCCGTAGAAATTTCCTTGTGGACGCGATAACTCAAAAACAAATTAATATTTTTTTTTCAAACTTGGTACACATGTTAAGGGTGTCTAAAGGAAGATCCCTATTTTAAGGTGACCTTAAACTCCCAATAAAAGAGAACTTATGGCCACCTTAAGGTCAGAAATTGCACTTTTGGCCACTAAGAGCCCTCTAGGTCACAAACTATGATGCTCAGCTGGCTGAAATTTCACCTGAGAACACATTAATATGTTCTTAGTACATGTGCCGAAAATCACGACTTTAAGTTGAGGAGAAAATTGTGTTTGAGGCCCATAAAGACCCCCACTTAGGGATTTTTTGCTATATTTTTCACATATTTTGCCCTATAATTTGGAAGTGGTAACTCTGATGAGTCTCAAACTGCACTAGGTATAACTTTGATATGTAATCCTTGTCTGTAGAAAATTTTAGGGCTGTAGGTTTACCCAAAGGGGTCGACTTAAGGTCTCAAAAGTGCCCACAGAGACCCAATTTATGCACTTTTTGCCACTTTCGAGCACTGTAGCTTTCAAACTATGTCTCTCATCTAAGTTAAATATCATCTGAGAATATATCTATGTGTTTTCTTATATCTGCCCCAAAATTTAGGCCTTTAATAGACATTTAACCTGTGTGTGAGGACCATAAACACCCACCCGAGTGACCCTTATAAGACATTTTTCACATATTTTTCCCTGTAACTTGGAAATGGTAAGTCTGAGAAGTTTCAAACTGTATTAGATATACATTCTATGTGTAACCTTTGAATGTGAAAGATTTTTAGTCTGAAGCTTTGATTTGAAGGTCACATTGAGGTCTCTAAAAGGCCCACAGAGACCCGATATTTTGCCTTTTTGCCACTTTTAAGCCCTGTGACTGTTAAACTATGTTACTGATAGAGCTGAAATCTCACCTGGGAATATATCATTATGTCATTTTTACATGTGCCAGAAATAAAGGCTTTAAGTAGACATTTAACCTGTGTGTGAGGACCATAACACCCACCCGAGTGACCCTTTTTAGACATTTTTCACATATTTTTCCCTGTAACTTGGAAATGGTAAGTCTTGAGAAGTTTCAAACTGTATTAGATATACATTCTATGTGTAACCTTTGATTGTGAAAGATTTTAAATCTGAAGCTTTGATTTAAAGTTCACATTGAGGTCTCTAAAAGGCCCACAGAGACCCAATATTTGGACTTTTTGCCACTTTTAAGCCCTGTGACTGTTAAACTATGTGACTGATAGAGCTGAAATCTCATCTGGGAATATATTATTATGTTCTTTTTACATGTGCTGAACATCAAGGCCTTTAGTAGATATTTAACCTGTGTATGACGACCATAGATACTCACCCGAGTGACCCTTTTTAGACATTTTTTACATATTTTGCCTTGTAACTTGGAATGGTAAGTCTGAGAAGTTTCAAACTGTATTAGATATACATTCTATGTATAATCTCTGATTGTGAAAGATTTTAAGTCTGAAGCTTTAATTTGAAGGTCACATTGAGGTCTCTAAAAGGCCCACAGAGACCCAATATTTGGACTTTTTGCCACTTTTCAGCCCTGTGACTGTTAAACTATGTGACTGACAGGGCTGAAATCTCAACTAGGAATACATTATTAAGCGTCTTCTTTTTCCATGTACCGAACATCAAGGCCTGTAGTAGACATTGAACCTGTGTATGACGACCATAGACACTCATCCAAGTGACCTTTTTTGACATTTTCTACTGTATTTTGCCCTGTAATTTGGAAATGCTTAGTGTGACAAGTCTTAAACTGTATTATATCTAATTTTTGTTTGTTATGTATGTCCCCCAAAAAGTTTCAGATCTGTAGTTTAATTGCTAAGGTCTCTTTAACAATTGTAAAATGCCCACAGAAACCCAATTTATGGACATTATGCCACTTTAAAGCCCTGTAACTGTCAAACTATGTGGGTCATAGAGCTGAAATCTTTGAATTTTTAAAAGGAAGTGCCTGTCTCTTTAAATTTTGAATATTAATGATGTTATGGCTATCTTAGTCTTTTAAGAACTTATTTTTGTGTGTTGTACCTCTGCTTGCTGAGTTTTTAACTCTTTAAAATGAAACTGGTTAAACATATTCAAGTAGGCAAAATGGACACTGTTATTTTCTGGTGAGCTTTAAGTCCCAATATTAATAAAAGTATATCCTTATGTAGTAAAACTAGGGGATTTTTAACCCTCAACTAGCCCAGTTTTATTCAACTTGCCTCAGTTAATTTTGACACAGCTCCTACAGTTATGAACTCATTTCAGTTGATAATCACATACTTAAAATTCTCAATTCTTTTTGTATTTGATTACCCCTTTGATATATATCAGATTGTTTGTTTACCATTTATGCTGTAGTCCCAACCCACATCCCCCACCCACCTCTGGGACCTCCAGCTATATTGAGTGACACTAAATAAACAAAGGTATTTAGTGATATCAAATGAGAAACAAAGAACTCAATGGGGTTGCAGATCTTGTGTAATAGTGAGAGAGGTGTGGAGAAGGGGAGAGGGGTGGGGTAGGAGGTGGTGGGCTTCATCATATAACACAAAGGGGAGTCAGAACTGAGATTGTGTCACATATTTAGGTTGCATATATATGGACCACATATATAGGAATAGAGGAAATGAATAACTGAAAACAATTTACAAATTCTATAAATAATATAATAAAATAATAATATAAATAATTTTTTTTTAAATAATATTTTATTTGTGAACAAATATAGAAACAGATATGCGCTTTTGGGATTATGAATTTTAGAATGGACATTCAATCATCAATCATTTAAATACTTTGAAATTAGGTTAAGAGTTATCATTGCAGGAAGATTGAAAAGTATGATGTTGAGTTAAAAATAATATTTTATTTGTCAACAAATATAGAAAGAGATATGCTCTTTTGGGATTATTATTTTAGAATGGACATTCAATCATCAATCATTTATTAATAAATACTTTGAAAATAGGTTTAGAGTTATCATTGCAGGAAGATTGAAAATATAATTTGAGTTATGTATTCGGCGTCTGGGGATACACCATCTTCTTGGGAAGATACAAACAGAGTAGATTGATGTGCTGAAGTTCATATAATAATGGGTAATTATGCTTTAAAAAATTCCCGATCAAAACCTGTGGCGTGAGTGATGACCTGTCTGGGGATATGTTGGCGCCGAGTTGGCCCAATCTAGTTAACACTTGTGTGATCACTGTACTGTGAAATTTATTTGTTTGGTGTTCAGACTTATTAACACAATAGTGAGGAATCAGGGACAGAGTGTCGCAATGGTATTATTTTGTCACCTCTTTCTTGGATATTGACACTTCTGTACACACAAGGTTTATAGATTCTAGTTATACCTTGTTATTACCATGGAAAAGTAACACTTTGTGAATCAAATTTGGTTCTAGTTATGACCACTTTCTGTAAGACAAACTTCTAGTTATCCTTATATTTTGCACTAATAATTATTCCGACATAGAAACTACTTCTGCTTGTGGCGATATTCGACTTACGGCAGTTCTACTTATACCAAATCTACTGTGTATATATTTGACAGGCTCATATTGGGGAGATATTACGCAGTAAGTTCAGTGACTTCAAGAACTTTCATACTCAGCTCTACACGTGTGCCAAAGAGTTCAACTTCATGGAAGCTGAGGTAAGGATATTTATGTAGGGGTATACCACAAAGACTGGTCACAGCACCAAAGTAATACTTATGTAGGGGTATACCGTAAAGACTTGTCACAGCACCAAAGTAATACTTATGTAGGGGTATACCACAAAGAATGGTCACAGCACCAAAGTAATACTTATGTAGGGGTATACCATAAAGACTGGTCACAGCACCAAAGTAATAGAGTAGAACCTCACTTATCCGAACCCCATGGGAGACCTACAATCCGGCCGGATAATCGAGGGGTTCGGATAGATGAAGGAAACCGAAATTCACGGTCTATGGGTTACCGAGTGGGCGATAATTGAAGAATTGTCATTTTTATGCAATAAACATAGACGTTGGTGGTCTTTAATAAAATAATTTAATATTTTTGTGTCATATAATATAAGTGACCCTTCAGTTGTCGTTTATTTGCTCCATATCCATGGATATTATTATTATTTTTATTTAAAATATTACGCGGACTTGAGCTGGTTGTGTTCGGTTGGTACTTGCATTGTTAATGTTTTAATTTTAGATCATCCCGCATATTGTCAATTAAAAAATTCCGGGTGATTATTTATTGTAAAACCCCAAGCGAACACGCCTTCAGTGATTGATTTGATTGGTAAATGCATTGTTGACGTCTTTTCTTTTCTACCCGTTGTCACTCTGCGGACCTACTCCGGGAGATTATAAATTGCGAAACCCAATCGAACACACTTTCATTGATTGGCGCATTATCAAAGAAGTTGTGTAGTGGGGTCGTGTAATTGAATTAATCCCTCCCCTATTGTAACAATGGTGATAAAGATGAAAGAAGTTAGGCGTCTCTGTGAATGGTACGTTTTATAAAGCACTGGAATTCATCGTTTCCGTGACTGTGTAAAATCTTGTATTATCGCTCACGCTTGACCATGTTTTTTATATGTAGGGAGACAAGATTTCGGTTCGGTTAATCCGGAGATTCGGATAATAGAAGGCTGGATAACCAAGGTTCTACTGTACTTATGTAGGGGTATACCAAAAAGACTGGTCACAGCACCAAAGTAATACTTATGTAGGGGTATACCATAAAGACTGGTCACAGCACCAAAGTAATACTTATGTAGTGGTAGGCTGGATAACCGAGGTTCTACTGTACTTATGTAGGGGTATACCAAAAAGACTTGTCACAGCACCAAAGTAATACTTATGTAGGGGTATACCATAAAGACTGGTCACAGCACCAAAGTAATACTTATGTAGGGGTATACCAAAAAGACTGGTCACAGCACCAAAGCAATAGGTTGTATAGCATGACAACTGAAAGCCTTCTTCAATAATACTTTTGAACAGTTGTAATCTCTCGTGTTTATTAAGTCTTTTTATGTCATTAAATGTTTATAAACTCTTATACTTTTAGTATAAATGTTCAAAACTGAATCTATTTGACCTTCTTTATAAAATTTAATGCTCCATTTTTTTCTAGTGTATATACTCTCTGAATGCTATTACTTTCAAATATTTCCTCAGTTAATTTGTGCACCGTTGTTATATTTTCAGACTCCAGGTCGTGTAATGAAAACCCTCCTCTTACCTTGTGCCTTGACTGCAGTTGGTGTGGTGACTTACACTGTAAGTTTGATTGATTGATTGATTGATTGATTGATTTTTTAAGTTTAGTATTCACCTTGACAGGAAACAAAGTACAATATGGCAGTGAAATTAAATGAAAAAAAAAACATAAAGATGAAGCCTCAGATCATTTAAAACTGGCTGATATCACGATTAAAATACTGAAGAAAAATTGGCTGATTTATCGAGTGTCCACTACTCGGTCACAGCACTTCTTTTAACACATATTACAGGTCATATTGTACAGGGGTAGTTGAGAGTTTAGGAAATCAGTGCAGAATTCCCTTTTTAGTAAAATATTCAGTCCTGAGAGGGATTTTTCCTTTGAAATTTGCCCTGTTATCTAGAGGTCCAGGCTAAGTAGAAGTATGTTTTAGTTCCTATAGGATTAAACTTCACAGAGATTTACTGTATTGTATAAAACAGCTTCTGCGTACTGAGTACAGACGATACTGGTCTTCCAGAAGAACTGAGAAGAAAGAGTCGCAGTCATCAACAACAGAAGAAAACGAAGAGACTGAGACGTCAACAGAAGAACTGTCAGGCAGTGACAAGGAGGACGGTGTGGAGCAAAACAATAATGAAGTAAACGTAGACCTCAGATTTAAACAGCATGCCGAGGTAAATGTATGATTAGTAAATTTAATAAATGTATGGTTAAGCAATTATTGATACTCTCTTCTGGGACTCAATCACAGTCCAATGTGGTTAACACAGAAAAATAAATACAAATCTAGCTCTTTAACCAGCTGAGCTAATGGGGGACTCCCTGGAAGCACAAGTGTTAACAGAACTGATATACGTGAAGATATTACAAAATAAACATTTAGAATAAATTACTGTTATTTTAATCTTAAGTTGACCACTACCTTTGACCAAAGTTTTTAATTAGACTTAATTAATATTGTCTTTCATCTGGTGTACCATTTACTCAAGCTTATGTTGGACATTTTTTAAATTCATGATCCAGAAATTAATCCATCAAAGTGCATAATCAAAATAATCCAAAATCTTTTCCAACATCAAATATTTCGAGAATACCAATTTCAGCTGATTCAAAAATCTGATCAAAAGATATTTATTCAAATTTGATCTGTCTTCATTGAACCATGTTTGTAAATACCAGCTCTGGTTTTAATTGGTCAATATTGTAGCTTTTGTTGATGTACCCCTTATTGACCTTTAACCTCAGTTTAATTATTTTTCAGCGGGTGTACCACTTATTGACCTTTAACCTCTGTTTAATTGTTTTTCAGCTGGTGTACCACTTATTGACCTTTAACCTCAGTTTAATTGTTTTTCAGCTGGTGTACCACCTGTTCCAGCTGATGGCGTACACTTTGATGGCAGTTATCATTATGAGGCTCAAACTCTTCTGGACTCCACACCTGTGCCTTCTTACTTCTCTCCTGGCTTCCAGACATGTATGTATAACAAAATTCACTTTTTACCCATGTAGCAGGTTAATGCCTGGCGGACAAATAATTAAGTCACATCCAAAATATATAATATGTGAGTTGCAGCATTTTATTTCCTAAATTAATAAAGATTCTGTTGTTAACAACCCATACATTTCGAATGGTTAAGTGATTATGTTTTTATCCCTCAGATTACTCATCCATCAACAGACAAGTAGGCTGACTGGTTTCAAATAAAATAATAACTATAATTTGTAATCCTGGGCTAACAAGCCATTAGTAAATGTTACATAATATATATTATGTTAATATGTAATTGTACTCATATTGACAGTATAGTGAAATGGGAACATTACCCGAGTGATGTTTATTTTTCATTTTTATCACAAGAAAAGAGAAATATATGCAATCTAAGTCCGTGTAGTCTCTACTGATAAAATTTTGAAATATTACACAGCTTAACAGGGTTAGTTTATGTTTGATATCCACCATTTTATATGGTTAATAAATAAGTCCATACATACCTGAATAGTGCAAAAAAAACTCAGCTGTGAAAGGCATTGATAGTATTGATTACTAGGGAGATTAAAAGCTTCAATATTTAACTAGATTTTTGTGTCATTTATGTATGGATTTCTATGTTAGAAAGATGAACAAAAGCTCTGTAGAAAAACCTTTCCCTTGATATATATGATATATTTGTCGATTTGGAAAATAGTTACAAAAATTTGGTACTTGTTTATACATTCGTAATTCGTAAAAAAAATCAATGCCAATCTTTATTTACTAGTATTTAGGAGAAAACAGTGTGTGTTTGAAAATAAAATAAACACTCTGACCATACTACATCACCAGTAAATGATATTTAATGCTCTTTTTGTAGTTTTTCGGGTTTTTGGGTAACAAAACACGTCACTATGCAGTGCTCGCCCTGGTGATGTCTCTCATGAGTATCGGGGGGATCGCAAACCTCAGACATCAGTGGAATATACAAGGAGAATTCAGCAACCCACCAATGGAACAGCTCATTGAGTGGATTAATACCAAGACTCCACCCAGTAAGTTAAACTCAAAACTTAAAGTTAATTGATTTATGTCCCATTCAATAGCCAGGGTCATATTGAGACAGAACCATTACAATTTGTGAGGACTCAGTCCCACACAGAGGTAACAACCTGTGATCAGACGCTATACTTGACAACCACTGAGGATCTCTATAAGCTGGTTGAATCGTGGTCCCTGCTCTTATGTAGAAATGACAACAAATGTCCAAATTTGGCACTGATGAAATTACTTTAGATTGCATTGAATTGTGGGACCTTATTTTATCATCACTTGTAATTTTTGGTCACAGCTTTTGGTGATTGTTTCAGATTAAGCTTGACTCTTGTTGTACCGTATGGAGTCTTTTATACCCTTCTGCATTGCTTTACTTGCAAAACAGTTTTACAAGTTGTAATTCGATTAACATTTTTATGCTGGAGTGGCTGATAATGGTAGATGTCAAATGGAATGTGTTTGTAACCATTGAAATTCTTCACAGATCTGTATTTATTTTACTGAAAATAATTTAGATGTTATATTGATGTGTTGATAAAATTCAGTTAATAATAAAATATGTTTCACCAATCATCAGTGGACAGTTGATCAAACTTGAGGCCATTCTGCAGACCAGTCTGTATATCTGTACTATATTTTAGGGACGGGCTCATGGCATATTTACTTTATTAATCTCCCACTCTCGCAAAACTGTATTGATTCCGGGACACCATAAAATTGTGTTATTGCATTGTTCTAGTATTGTAGCAATTGGATAAGCCTGCTGATAGAATTTAGAGTTATAAACACAAAGCTCATTTGTAAAAAGAAATGTTAAAGGATAAGAAATATAGGGTAAAAACTCATAGTACATTGAAATTTGCTGTCCTTTTGTACCATTTTATGTGCTGGCTATAATAGTCTTTTACAGCGTTCTGTTAAAATGATTGAGTAAAACAGACCAAATTCAGAGATACAATTCTACTGACCCATCATTACATATTGTCAAAATTTAATAGACTTCATTCCCTTCCGGCATTCACAAACTAAGCCAATCAAATCAATCATTCCAGTTTAAAAACCAGCCAATGAAATTTGTTGTATTTTTGTAGCTGCAGTGTTCGCGGGTCCAATGCCTGTCATGGCTACAGTGAAACTGTGCACAAAGAGACCAATAGTAAACCACCCACACTATGAAGATGCTGGTTTGAGGTACTCTATTTTATAGAATTGTCTAGAGTAGCTAGAAATTCAATTTAAGGTACTCCCATGATGGAGATTAAGACCTATAAAGGTCCTGATTCGATTATATTAGATTACCAAGAAAATAATTTTAATGATTCATAAGTTCATGATCACGGGATTAATTTCAGTGGAAATGGCTGTAAAAGGTAGGGGTGGAACTTTGCGAGAAATATGGAGCCAGGTATTGATATCACAGCGGCCATCTTGAATCCAGGGTTCCTGTATTTTTGTAGAAACAAATGAAAGTACCAGTATAACAAAGATGGTGGTTTTTTGAAAAAGGAATTTATCAAAAAGAAAAGTTAAATGTGTCTGTAAAAATATGTAAATCAAACCAAATATGAGGTGGGCAAATCTAACTGCTTGGCTAGTATTACCCATGTTATTTATGGAAGTAAACAATATTGTAGAGCACTCAAATCTGTGATTTGTACTTGTATGATTGCAGAGTTAATTAAGACTTTGTGTATATTTTTCAGAATAAACATATTGTCATCATGTATAATACAAAAATAAACTAAGTTTCTGTGCATGTAGCTGCAATCAAGGTTCTGTGTACAATTGCAGAGCCCGCACTATGAAGGTGTACACTGCCTACAGTCGTAAGCCTCCTAAAGATGTCTGGCAACATTTGATGGATTTGCGAGTTGATTATTTTATCTTAGAAAGTGGCTGGTGTGCTTCAAGGGCAAAGTATGTTTATTTATGTTATAGAGTAAGGAATCTAAAATTCGCCATATATCTGAAATTCGCCACATGTAGAATCACTAAAAATTAAATGAATTTGAGGTGGGATTTGTTGAATGCATAGTAAATTAAGGCTTTTTGAACCAAAAAATACCAAGTTTAAGACAAAACATCATTTTCTTCACAGAATTAATAAAGGTTTTTAGAGGTGGCGAATTTTACATTCCTGGCGAATTTTAGATTCCTTACTCTACTCGATATTCTCAATTTCATTTTATTAATGCTGTTAAATGATTTCACTGTAAATCAATAACCATGATGTGTAAAATAGATCTACATTTTTTCAGTGTCAAAAATCGATAGTTTATAAACCAAACATAAACAATAATCGTGCAATTTTGGAGAGAGTCAGATGGCAAACTGTGTTTCCTGAAAAAGATTACGGAGCGAAAAGAGTAATGCCCATAACAGGGATATGTGCAGTCCATTAAATCCGGCACTGCTAATGTTCTTTTGTGTGTACTTTGAAATAATCTAAGAAAGTAAATAATATTATAATAGTTTTAGAGGGCTCAGTTCTCTAGTTTCCAGATCTCTAAATTACAAGAAGATTGCTGAGCTGGTACGACTACCATTGCCTTCACATTATATAGTACCATATGATACACAACTGGAAATGTACGACTGTTGCCCATAGTGACCAACTGTTGATACTTATTGTATATCTTGTTTCGTGTCAAGTTGAGGCATTTGGCAAGTTACAACACTAAGCAGCAGACACGAGTAATCCAATCAGTGATTTTTTTGTATGTATTTGTAGTGGCTGTTCAATGGCGGAGTTATTTGATATTGATGACATCGAGAACAGAGACAACCCAACTCCAGTGTGTGAAACTCTCAAAAAGACTCCAGGGCCATACTTTAAACGTGTCTTCAAAAATGACAATGGGGTCGTTCTCAAGGTCATCAAAGAACCGAAGGTCAATGCCACAGAAACATAGAAGAAAATATTTTATTTTCAATTTTCCATATCTTGTCTTGCAGAATATTTTATGTGCTATGGAATTTTTATGTCCACCCCCCTGGGGGGTGGATATATTATTTTTGCTTTTTTCGCCGTCCGATGTCCGATGTCCGATGTCCGATGTCCGTTGTCCGATGTCCGATGTCCGATGTCCGGCGTCCGGCGTCCGATGTCCGGCGTCACGCATGGTTTCCGCTCATTTAAAGGAAAAGTATTAGAGCTATTGTCACCAAATTTGGTATGCAGGCTTATTGGGTCAGTAGCTTGCTTGGGATTGCTTTTGGCTGTTGTACCTCTTTTGCTTACTGAGTAATACTTAAGTACAGCTATTTTCAGTACCCATTGGTTTCCGTGCATTTAAGCCAAAATAATTAAAGATATTTTACTACAATTTTGAATACAAGATTGTTATGTCCATAGCTCGCTTGGTATTGCATTTGGGACTGATAGCTTTGTCAGTACATGAGTAATAGCCATTTAGGTACTTCATTGTGTATTTTCAGTACTACTTTTGAGTAATTTGCTTCTATCTCCTTAACCGTGCGAGATAGAGCGATTTCGGCAAAATTTTCGACCCGCAGGGTATCTGAGGAGTGTACTCTTTGCAATTTTCAAAAAATTTTCCCCTCCCCAAAAATGGCGGCCATTTTGAATTTTCGAATTTTTGCCAAAAATGGCAAAACACAAATTTGCTTCTATCTCCTTAACCGTGCGAGATAGAGCGATTTCGTCGAAATTTTCGACCCACAGGGTATCTAAGGAATGTAATATTTGCAATTTTCCAAAAATTTTCCCCTCCCCAAAAATGGCGGCCATTTTGAATTTTCGAATTTTTGCCAAAAATGGCAAAACACAAATTTGCTTCTATCTCCTTAACCGTGCGAGATAGAGCGATTTCGTCGAAATTTTCGACCCACAGGGTATCTAAGGAATGTAATATTTGCAATTTTCAAAAAAATTTCCCCTCCCCAAAAATGGCGGCCATTTTGAATTTTCGAATTTTTGCCAAAAATGGCAAAACACAAATTTGCTTCTATCTCCTTAACCGTGCGAGATAGAGCGATTTCGGCAAAATTTTCGACCCACAGGGGATCTAAGGAATGCAATCTTTGCAATTTTCCAAAAATTTTCCCCTCCCCAAAAATGGCGGCCATTTTGAATTTTCGAATTTTTGCCAAAAATGGCAAAACACTAATTTGCTTCTATCTCCTTAACCGTGCGAGATAGAGCGATTTCGGCAAAATTTTCGACACACAGGGTATCTAAGCAATGCAATCTTTGCAATTTTCAAAATATTTTCCCCTCCCCAAAAATGGCGGCCATTTTGAATTTTTGCCAAAAATGGCAAAACACAAATTTGCTTCTATCTCCTTAACCGTGCGAGATAGAGCGATTTCGTCGAAATTTTCGACCCACAGGGTATCTAAGGAATGTAATATTTGCAATTTTCCAAAAATTTTCCCCTCCCCAAAAATGGCGGCCATTTTGAATTTTCGAATTTTTGCCAAAAATGGCAAAACACAAATTTGCTTCTATCTCCTTAACCGTGCGAGATAGAGCGATTTCGTCGAAATTTTCGACCCACAGGGTATCTAAGGAATGCAATCTTTGCAATTTTCCAAAAATTTTCCCCTCCCCAAAAATGGCGGCCATTTTGAATTTTCGAATTTTTGCCAAAAATGGCAAAACACAAATTTGCTTCTATCTCCTTAACCGTGCGAGATAGAGCGATTTCGTCGAAATTTTCGACCCACAGGGTATCTAAGGAATGTAATATTTGCAATTTTCAAAAAAATTTCCCCTCCCCAAAAATGGCGGCCATTTTGAATTTTCGAATTTTTGCCAAAAATGGCAAAACACAAATTTGCTTCTATCTCCTTAACCGTGCGAGATAGAGCGATTTCAGCAAAATTTTCGACCCACAGGGGATCTAAGGAATGCAATCTTTGCAATTTTCCAAAAATTTTCCCCTCCCCAAAAATGGCGGCCATTTTGAATTTTCGAATTTTTGCCAAAAATGGCAAAACACTAATTTGCTTCTATCTCCTTAACCGTGCGAGATAGAGCGATTTCGGCAAAATTTTAGACGCACAGGGTATCTAAGCAATGCAATCTTTGCAATTTTCAAAATATTTTCCCCTCCCCAAAAATGGCGGCCATTTTGAATTTTCGAATTTTTGCCAAAAATGGCAAAACACAAATTTGCTTCTATCTCCTTAACTGTGCGAGATAGAGCGATTTCGTCGAAATTTTCGACCCACAGGGTATCTAAGGAATGCAATCTTTGCAATTTTCAAAAAATTTTCCCCTCCCCAAAAATGGCGGCCATTTTGAATTTTCGAATTTTTGCCAAAAATGGGAAAACACAAATTTGCTTCTATCTCCTTAACCGTGCGAGATAGAGCGATTTCGTCGAAATTTTCGACCCACAGGGTATCTAAGGAATGCAATCTTTGCAATTTTCCAAAAATTTTCCCCTCCCCAAAAATGGCGGCCATTTTGAATTTTCGAATTTTTGCCAAAAATGGCAAAACACAAATTTGCTTCTATCTCCTTAACCGTGCGAGATAGAGCGATTTCATCGAAATTTTCGACCCACAGGGTATCTAAGGAATGTAATATTTGCAATTTTCAAAAAAATTTCCCCTCCCCAAAAATGGCGGCCATTTTGAATTTTCGAATTTTTGCCAAAAATGGCAAAACACAAATTTGCTTCTATCTCCTTAACCGTGCGAGATAGAGCGATTTCGGCAAAATTTTCGACACACAGGGTATCTAAGGAATGTAATATTTGCAATTTTAAAAAAATTTTCCCCTCCCCAAAAATGGCGGCCATTTTGAATTTTCGAATTTTTGCCAAAAATGGCAAAACACAAATTTGCTTCTATCTCCTTAACCGTGCGAGATAGAGCGATTTCGGCAAAATTTTCGACCCACAGGGTATCTAAGGAATGTAATATTTGCAATTTTAAAAAAATTTTCCCCTCCCCAAAAATGGCGGCCATTTTGAATTTTCGAATTTTTGCCAAAAATGGCAAAACACAAATTTGCTTCTATCTCCTTAACCGTGCGAGATAGAGCGATTTCGTCGAAATTTTCGACCCACAGGGTATCTAAGGAATGTAATATTTGCAATTTTCAAAAAAATTTCCCCTCCCCAAAAATGGCGGCCATTTTGAATTTTCGAATTTTTGCCAAAAATGGCAAAACACAAATTTGCTTCTATCTCCTTAACCGTGCGAGATAGAGCGATTTCGGCAAAATTTTCGACCCACAGGGGATCTAAGGAATGCAATCTTTGCAATTTTCCAAAAATTTTCCCCTCCCCAAAAATGGCGGCCATTTTGAATTTTCGAATTTTTGCCAAAAATGGCAAAACACTAATTTGCTTCTATCTCCTTAACCGTGCGAGATAGAGCGATTTCGGCAAAATTTTCGACGCACAGGGTATCTAAGCAATGCAATCTTTGCAATTTTCAAAATATTTTCCCCTCCCCAAAAATGGCGGCCATTTTGAATTTTCGAATTTTTGCCAAAAATGGCAAAACACAAATTTGCTTCTATCTCCTTAACCGTGCGAGATAGAGCGATTTCGTCGAAATTTTCGACCCACAGGGTATCTAAGGAATGTAATATTTGCAATTTTCAAAAAAATTTCCCCTCCCCAAAAATGGCGGCCATTTTGAATTTTCGAATTTTTGCCAAAAATGGCAAAACACAAATTTGCTTCTATCTCCTTAACCGTGCGAGATAGAGCGATTTCGGCAAAATTTTCGACACACAGGGTATCTAAGGAATGTAATATTTGCAATTTTAAAAAAATTTTCCCCTCCCCAAAAATGGCGGCCATTTTGAATTTTCGAATTTTTGCCAAAAATGGCAAAACACAAATTTGCTTCTATCTCCTTAACCGTGCGAGATAGAGCGATTTCGGCAAAATTTTCGACCCACAGGGTATCTAAGGAATGTAATATTTGCAATTTTAAAAAAATTTTCCCCTCCCCAAAAATGGCGGCCATTTTGAATTTTCGAATTTTTGCCAAAAATGGCAAAACACAAATTTGCTTCTATCTCCTTAACCGTGCGAGATAGAGCGATTTCGTCGAAATTTTCGACCCACAGGGTATCTAAGGAATGTAATATTTGCAATTTTCAAAAAAATTTCCCCTCCCCAAAAATGGCGGCCATTTTGAATTTTCGAATTTTTGCCAAAAATGGCAAAACACAAATTTGCTTCTATCTCCTTAACCGTGCGAGATAGAGCGATTTCGGCAAAATTTTCGACCCACAGGGGATCTAAGGAATGCAATCTTTGCAATTTTCCAAAAATTTTCCCCTCCCCAAAAATGGCGGCCATTTTGAATTTTCGAATTTTTGCCAAAAATGGCAAAACACTAATTTGCTTCTATCTCCTTAACCGTGCGAGATAGAGCGATTTCGGCAAAATTTTCGACGCACAGGGTATCTAAGCAATGCAATCTTTGCAATTTTCAAAATATTTTCCCCTCCCCAAAAATGGCGGCCATTTTGAATTTTCGAATTTTTGCCAAAAATGGCAAAACACAAATTTGCTTCTATCTCCTTAACCGTGCGAGATAGAGCGATTTCGTCGAAATTTTCGACCCACAGGGTATCTAAGGAATGTAATCTTTGCAATTTTCAAAAAATTTTCCCCTCCCCAAAAATGGCGGCCATTTTGAATTTTCGAATTTTTGCCAAAAATTGCAAAACACAAATTTGCTTCTATCTCCTTAACCGTGCGAGATAGAGCGATTTCGTCGAAATTTTCGACCCACAGGGTATCTAAGGAATGCAATCTTTGCAATTTTCCAAAAATTTTCCCCTCCCCAAAAATGGCGGCCATTTTGAATTTTCGAATTTTTGCCAAAAATGGCAAAACACAAATTTGCTTCTATCTCCTTAACCGTGCGAGATAGAGCGATTTCGTCGAAATTTTCGACCCACAGGGTATCTAAGGAATGTAATATTTGCAATTTTCAAAAAAATTTCCCCTCCCCAAAAATGGCGGCCATTTTGAATTTTCGAATTTTTGCCAAAAATGGCAAAACACAAATTTGCTTCTATCTCCTTAACCGTGCGAGATAGAGCGATTTCGGCAAAATTTTCGACCCACAGGGGATCTAAGGAATGCAATCTTTGCAATTTTCCAAAAATTTTCCCCTCCCCAAAAATGGCGGCCATTTTGAATTTTCGAATTTTTGCCAAAAATGGCAAAACACTAATTTGCTTCTATCTCCTTAACCGTGCGAGATAGAGCGATTTCGGCAAAATTTTCGACGCACAGGGTATCTAAGCAATGCAATCTTTGCAATTTTCAAAATATTTTCCCCTCCCCAAAAATGGCGGCCATTTTGAATTTTCGAATTTTTGCCAAAAATGGCAAAACACAAATTTGCTTCTATCTCCTTAACCGTGCGAGATAGAGCGATTTCGTCGAAATTTTCGACCCACAGGGTATCTAAGGAATGTAATCTTTGCAATTTTCAAAAAATTTTCCCCTCCCCAAAAATGGCGGCCATTTTGAATTTTCGAATTTTTGCCAAAAATTGCAAAACACAAATTTGCTTCTATCTCCTTAACCGTGCGAGATAGAGCGATTTCGTCGAAATTTTCGACCCACAGGGTATCTAAGGAATGCAATCTTTGCAATTTTCCAAAAATTTTCCCCTCCCCAAAAATGGCGGCCATTTTGAATTTTCGAATTTTTGCCAAAAATGGCAAAACACAAATTTGCTTCTATCTCCTTAACCGTGCGAGATAGAGCGATTTCGTCGAAATTTTCGACCCACAGGGTATCTAAGGAATGCAATCTTTGCAATTTTCCAAAAATTTTCCCCTCCCCAAAAATGGCGGCCATTTTGAATTTTCGAATTTTTGCCAAAAATGGCAAAACACAAATTTGCTTCTATCTCCTTAACCGTGCCAGATAGAGTGATTTCGTCAAAATTTTCGACCCACAGGGTATCTGAGCATTGTACTCTTGGTAATTTCTAAAAAATTTTCCCCTCCCCTAAAATGGCGGCCATTTTGAATTTTCAAATTTTTGCCAAAAATGGCAAAACACAAATTTGCTTCTATCTCCTTAACCATGCGAGATAGAGCGATTTCGTCGAAATTTTCAACCCACAGGGTATCTAAGGAATGTAATCTTTGCAATTTTCAAAAAATTTTCCCCTCCCCAAAAATGGCAGCCATTTTGAATTTTCGAATTTTTGCCCAAAATGGAAAAACACAAACTGGCCTTAACCGTGCAAAATAGAGTTATTTTGTTGAAATTTTCGACCCATAGGGTATCTAAGAAATGTACTCTTGGCAATTTTCAAAAAAATTTCCTTTTCCCAATAATGGCGGCCATTTTGAATTTTCAAATTTTTGCCAAAAATAGAAAAACAGGAATTGGCTTCTATCTTCTTAACCGTGCAAGATAGAGTGATTTCGTCAAAATTTTCAACCCAACCAATGCAAAAAGGCATGAAGCTGAAATAAATTACATCTACACTATCAAATATTTAAGCATCATTGATATATTTTACAAATGAAACAGGGTCTTGTAAGACTACTGTACAATTTGGGCAAAAGGTTCATGGGTGGACATTACACATGATAATGTGTGTTCTTCTATGCTATCCTGTTTCTATTCGCATCTACTATCAACAGGGCGGCCTATTTCTAGTTTTCTTTCATTTACAAAACTGATATATTTGATATATATATTAACCAATCTGACTTTTTTCCCATATTTATCATAAGTGAAAAGTTAGTGGTTGCTTTATGCATCAACCTGAATATTTTAATAAGTGTAGCCATACATAAGCCATAACATATTTATAAAATAAATGTCTTGAACAAATTTGTGATAATTACATTAAATGCAACTATAAACCCCTGTTATATAACAAAACAGTTATAATGGATGATTTAATTTATGATCTGCTTCAATTTTTTCTATGAACAAGGAAATGTATAAGTACATGGTGATATTGTTTTTACATGATATCTTTCTTTATGTTTACCTGTATGAATGGAATGGTATTATGAACAAAACTTAAGACACTGCTATTGAATTTTGTACACTTTGCATTTGAATAATATATAATGTATTTCAATCTTAGTGTACAATGAGAGTTTATGTCGAATTCAGAGTATGTACAATGCAATTATTTGCTATTTAATGTTTGTCAAAGCATTTAGGTAAATTTAGATGTTTAGAGAAAGAAATATTAAATTTGCCAAATTTATCATTGGGGAAACCCGCTACTCTTTCCTTGATCTGTGTAAAATTCTTTGCTCATTTTATATTTTTGTGACATATGTTAAGCCTCCGATCTCTCTGATAAAAACTAGAGACAACTTTTGCAGGACAATCACTCAAAATTGCTTTCATGAATTTCATTGGAATTGTGAACAAATGTATATTAAGGCCAACAGAAGAACGCTATTATATAGAGACCTTAAACCCCTAAAATTAAAAAAAAAACACTTTCAAACATCTTGAAGTGCTAAGTGGACATTTGGGCACTTTAAGCCTTATAATTCTCAAACTATGTGGCTCATTCAGCTAAAATAACACATCTAATAGCTTGGCTCACAGAACTGTTGTCCAAAGTTCCAGTTCATCCCATGGCAACTATACATGAGATGCAGTGAAGATGTTGTCTTATATGGTCTTTGGTGTTTCAAAGGGAGGCCTAACTGGTCAATCTGTTAGCAACTTTTGGGTGTCATTATTTCGCTCTCATTTTTGTAACATGTTCCGGTCAATCTTGTAATAACAACAGATTGGGTGCACTAATAACTTGGTCTTATACCACCTTTAGTGTTGAAAATGGGAGATTAAAACCAAACTTTTGCCTTTTCTTTATTCTTACTATGCACATAGCCAGGATCATGGAGAAGTGGCACTCTGTAACCTCAGTCCAGAGGTGTATCAGAATGAGTGGAGAAAATGATGTACATATTGTTCTCTAGTCATGAAGAAGGATTCTGTATTAATGGTGTGCAGTAACAACATTATTAATTTATTTCATGTAAAATGTGTTTTGTCTTTTGGTGGGCAGATAGTCCTTAATATTCTCATTCTTTTGATTGTGTTTAATGGTATTTGTAGTAATCTGTTTCTTTAAATTGTTGCATTTTGTGAAATATCCTGTTAATATTGTCAGTAATTAGCTTTTACCTGTTTGTTCAAGAATTTAAAGGTAAACAAATTAACATCACTGCCTAAAAGTAGTAGCAGAAGGTTCAGTAGCTATATCGTTATCTTGTGTTTAATATTGCCAGAGTTCCTCAGTTATTCCGAATGGCGGTTTCTCCTCATTTTCAAAATCATTTAATGGATCATCCCTTATGTTGACATTACAGGTGGATGAGATAGAGATCAAGTCAAATTTCTGATAAAATGACTGCTATTGGTTATATTTATTTTCATGTGTAAGCAGTCTATTCAAAAGATTCTATGTGTTGTATTAATAACATAAATTACATATCATTTATGTTTATTTATGTACATAAACAATATTATAGATTTTATAACCAGGTTTTCATTGATCAATACTCTCAATACATGTGTGTGAATTAGTTTAGAAGATGCTGACATTACCTGCATGGTATTTCACAATGCCGTGATATAATCTCCATAAAGAGCACTGAACTAGTCCACTTTCCAATGCATGTGTAGGGCAAAAGAGATTTTGAACAAACTGATTATGATAGATGACAATGATCAATTTACTCAAATAGTGTATATGGGAGTGTATCATTATTTTATCTGTATAGCTACTTTTAATCTGAGATAAAGGGTTATTTTGAACTTGACTCTTAGTCTTGTACTATGTTTGTTTTTAACTACATCTAGTTTATATATCAAAGAATGCTAAAATCTATTATCTAATCTAATATAGACTTCTATAGCACTTTATCTCCATCATTGATAGACTCTAAGGTGCCACTATAGATAAATGTATTGAATAGTATTAGGTCCAGTGACATAGCCATGTGAAATGTCATCACATGACATTGTAATTTTTTTCTCCAAAAGTTTTGGTTTGCTCCTTTGTTGCATCATTCAAGACTTTTGTAGTATTCAGTAGAACTTTTGTGTGTTTGTAAATGCCTTTAGCCTTATTTAAACTTGCTAAGAAATTGTAAAATGTGTTTAAAAGAAGGAGCATTAGTCAAGAGCAAATCAGATGTCATTGGTTGAATCAGGCCACTTTATCAGAATTGGTAACATTTTATTAATATTATGTTAAATAAAATACAAAAACCTAAAGTTGTTATTTTGTGTTGATATTTTTTTCTGGCTGTTTCTCACCTCACTGCTTTGTCACACTATCCAACATCTACCTCTGGAATTTTTTGTTTTTCCCATCTTTGCCTTCAATGTGAAAAGATACTATCATCAAGAATCAGTTATAGCACATCACAAATATATTATGAAGATTTATAAAGTGCTGAGAAACAATAGAATTTTGGCATTGTGACCAAGTTTGATGTTATTTCTTGGTCTGAGTTCTTTTAGGGAAAATATACTCATTTAATATATGTACATTTAGTGTATAAAATATTAAAAAATTGGATTTACATCACACTAACTACAAAATCCTGTTGCTGTTTCAAAACCTAAACTCCCTCTTAACAACAGATATAGTAGTTTAAACAAAAACCGAATTCAAAAGCTTTGTGCCTAAATGATTATCCAAATCATATAAAACTTACCTTATCCATATGACTTTAACACTAACTTAAATTTTCAATGTGCTCTGATTATCTATTACACTGACCACAAACGCTGTTCTATATTATAAATAGTTCAGTTACAAATTTTTATGCTTCTCACACTTTAAACTGAATTTTAATTAAGCGTCCCTGAAAGGGCACTTATTTGGTTTCGCCTCAGTTTCCTCGCCGCGGCATTATGGTCTCCCTTGAACATCTCCCTTATTATTGCAAGCTTTTTAACCATATTTGGCAGTTATATACCTTAGGCGTGGGAAAATTTTTCCACATGCCTAAATTTGACCTTTGATCTTTATCAAGGTCACATGATCAAAAAATTGTTTTTTCGGGTATACCCGCCCGTCATCGCAGTTCAGGAAAATCTACTGACCGCAGAGGCTTGTAACTTCATACACATGTTTATACTATCAAAAACATGAGCTGATTAGATTTTGGGAGCAATCTGATGAAAATTGACCAATTTATGAGTGATTTTCTCACAGGTACCAATCAGAAAGCTTAAAATTCATGTGAACCCCCCTATTATCTTCTTAAGTATTGCATTTAGAGCCATAAAATGCATTGTGAGGTAGTAGGAAACCATATGTGGAGAGTCTAGAAAGCAAGTCAAATTTCCCCCCCGACCCCCCTGTAGGGGTCAAACTGGGGTCATAAAATAGCCAATTTCATCTTTTCCCCTTATATCTCCTTTATTCTTGCTTCTAGAGCTTGAGAATGTATTAAGAGGTATTGGGAAACCATATGTGAAGAGTCTAGATAGCCGGTCAGATTTACCCCCACATCCCCCCTTATGGGTCAAACTGGGGTCATAAAATAGTCGATTTTGTGTTTTGGCCTTTTATCTCCTTTATTCTTGCTTTTAGAGCTTTAGAATGTATTAAGAGGTATTGGGAAACCATATGTGAAGAGTCTAGATAGCTGGTCAGATTTACCCCCGGACCTCCCCTTATGGGTCAAACTGGGGTTATAAAATAGCCGATTTTGTGTTTTTGCCTCTTATCTTCTTTATTCTTGCTTTTAGAGTTTTAGAATGTATTAAGAGGTATTGGGAAACCTTATGTGAAGAGTCTATATAGCTGGTCAGATTTACCCCCTGCCCCCCCACCCCCCCCCCCCCACCCCCCACCCCCACCCCTTTTATGGATCAAACTGGATTCATCAAATAACCGATTTTGTGTTTTTGCCTTATATCCATTTTATTCTTGCTTTCAGAGATTTACAATGTATTCAGAGGTATTGGGAAACCTTATGTGAAGAGTCTAGATAGCTGGACAGATTTACCAGATAGATGTGTTCAAAGTATTGTGTCATAAACTTCTTGCCTTTCTAAAGGCTCACATTTTACTATGCCTTTTTCTAAAATGTAAATAGATATATGGCATTTATAAAGCACTGTTACTCTTTAATTAAGTAGTTTTATGGTGTAACTTTCGACCTATTATAAGTATTGATGCTTCATGCATTGTTAGCCAGAGCATTTATTCAATTAACTTTTCACAATTTATGACCATAGAAAACAAAATAAAGCTTAAGTTCACGAAAATTCCTCACACAATTCCTTGATGATAATGATTCTTATAGAGCCAACATTTGTATGTCCTTTTTTATGTCCACCCCCCTGGGGGGTGGATATATTATTTTTGCTTTTTTCGCCGTCCGATGTCCGATGTCCGGCGTCCGGCGTCCGATGTCCGGCGTCACGCATGGTTTCCGCTCATTTAAAGGAAAAGTATTAGAGCTATTGTCACCAAATTTGGTATGCAGGCTTATTGGGTCAGTAGCTTGCTTGGGATTGCTTTTGGCTGTTGTACCTCTTTTGCTTACTGAGTAATACTTAAGTACAGCTATTTTCAGTACCCATTGGTTTCCGTGCATTTAAGCCAAAATAATTAAAGATATTTTACTACAATTTTGAATACAAGATTGTTATGTCCATAGCTCGCTTGGTATTGCATTTGGGACTGATAGCTTTGTCAGTACATGAGTAATAGCCATTTAGGTACTTCATTGTGTATTTTCAGTACTACTTTTGAGTAATTTGCTTCTATCTCCTTAACCGTGCGAGATAGAGCGATTTCGGCAAAATTTTCGACCCGCAGGGTATCTGAGGAGTGTACTCTTTGCAATTTTCAAAAAATTTTCCCCTCCCCAAAAATGGCGGCCATTTTGAATTTTCGAATTTTTGCCAAAAATGGCAAAACACAAATTTGCTTCTATCTCCTTAACCGTGCGAGATAGAGCGATTTCGTCGAAATTTTCGACCCACAGGGTATCTAAGGAATGTAATATTTGCAATTTTCCAAAAATTTTCCCCTCCCCAAAAATGGCGGCCATTTTGAATTTTCGAATTTTTGCCAAAAATGGCAAAACACAAATTTGCTTCTATCTCCTTAACCGTGCGAGATAGAGCGATTTCGTCGAAATTTTCGACCCACAGGGTATCTAAGGAATGTAATATTTGCAATTTTCAAAAAAATTTCCCCTCCCCAAAAATGGCGGCCATTTTGAATTTTCGAATTTTTGCCAAAAATGGCAAAACACAAATTTGCTTCTATCTCCTTAACCGTGCAAGATAGAGCGATTTCGGCAAAATTTTCGATCCACAGGGGATCTAAGGAATGCAATTTTTGCAATTTTCCAAAAATTTTCCCCTCCCCAAAAATGGCGGCCATTTTGAATTTTCGAATTTTTGCCAAAAATGGCAAAACACTAATTTGCTTCTATCTCCTTAACCGTGCGAGATAGAGCGATTTCGGCAAAATTTTCGACACACAGGGTATCTAAGCAATGCAATCTTTGCAATTTTCAAAATATTTTCCCCTCCCCAAAAATGGCGGCCATTTTGAATTTTTGCCAAAAATGGCAAAACACAAATTTGCTTCTATCTCCTTAACCGTGCGAGATAGAGCGATTTCGTCGAAATTTTCGACCCACAGGGTATCTAAGGAATGTAATATTTGCAATTTTCAAAAAATTTTCCCCTCCCCAAAAATGGCGGCCATTTTGAATTTTCGAATTTTTGCCAAAAATGGCAAAACACAAATTTGCTTCTATCTCCTTAACCGTGCGAGATAGAGCGATTTCGTCGAAATTTTCGACCCACAGGGTATCTAAGGAATGTAATATTTGCAATTTTCAAAAAAATTTCCCCTCCCCAAAAATGGCGGCCATTTTGAATTTTCGAATTTTTGCCAAAAATGGCAAATCACAAATTTGCTTCTATCTCCTTAACCGTGCGAGATAGAGCGATTTCGGCAAAATTTTAGACGCACAGGGTATCTAAGCAATGCAATCTTTGCAATTTTCAAAATATTTTCCCCTCCCCAAAAATGGCGGCCATTTTGAATTTTCGAATTTTTGCCAAAAATGGCAAAACACAAATTTGCTTCTATCTCCTTAACCGTGCGAGATAGAGCGATTTCATCGAAATTTTCGACCCACAGGGTATCTAAGGAATGTAATATTTGCAATTTTCAAAAAAATTTCCCCTCCCCAAAAATGGCGGCCATTTTGAATTTTCGAATTTTTGCCAAAAATGGCAAAACACAAATTTGCTTCTATCTCCTTAACCGTGCGAGATAGAGCGATTTCGGCAAAATTTTTGACACACAGGGTATCTAACCAATGCAATCTTTGCAATTTTCAAAATATTTTCCCCTCCCCAAAAATGGCGGCCATTTTGAATTTTTGAATTTTTGCCAAAAATGGCAAAACACAAATTTGCTTCTATCTCCTTAACCGTGCGAGATAGAGCGATTTCGTCGAAATTTTCGACCCACAGGGTATCTAAGGAATGTAATATTTGCAATTTTCAAAAAATTTTCCCCTCCCCAAAAATGGCGGCCATTTTGAATTTTCGAATTTTTGCCAAAAATGGCAAAACACAAATTTGCTTCTATCTCCTTAACCGTGCGAGATAGAGCGATTTCGTCGAAATTTTCGACCCACAGGGTATCTAAGGAATGCAATCTTTGCAATTTTCCAAAAATTTTCCCCTCCCCAAAAATGGCGGCCATTTTGAATTTTCGAATTTTTGCCAAAAATGGCAAAACACAAATTTGCTTCTATCTCCTTAACCGTGCGAGATAGAGCGATTTCGTCGAAATTTTCGACCCACAGGGTATCTAAGGAATGTAATATTTGCAATTTTCAAAAAAATTTCCCCTCCCCAAAAATGGCGGCCATTTTGAATTTTCGAATTTTTGCCAAAAATGGCAAAACACAAATTTGCTTCTATCTCCTTAACCGTGCGAGATAGAGCGATTTCGGCAAAATTTTCGACCCACAGGGGATCTAAGGAATGCAATCTTTGCAATTTTCCAAAAATTTTCCCCTCCCCAAAAATGGCGGCCATTTTGAATTTTCGAATTTTTGCCAAAAATGGCAAAACACTAATTTGCTTCTATCTCCTTAACCGTGCGAGATAGAGCGATTTCGTCGAAATTTTCGACCCACAGGGTATCTAAGGAATGCAATCTTTGCAATTTTCCAAAAATTTTCCCCTCCCCAAAAATGGCGGCCATTTTGAATTTTCGAATTTTTGCCCAAAATGGCAAAACACAAATTTGCTTCTATCTCCTTAACCGTGCGAGATAGAGCGATTTCGGCAAAATTTTCGACGCACAGGGTATCTAAGCAATGCAATCTTTGCAATTTTCAAAATATTTTCCCCTCCCCAAAAATGGCGGCCATTTTGAATTTTCGAATTTTTGCCAAAAATGGCAAAACACAAATTTGCTTCTATCTCCTTAACCGTGCGAGATAGAGCGATTTCGTCGAAATTTTCGACCCACAGGGTATCTAAGGAATGTAATCTTTGCAATTTTCAAAAAATTTTCCCCTCCCCAAAAATGGCGGCCATTTTGAATTTTCGAATTTTTGCCAAAAATTGCAAAACACAAATTTGCTTCTATCTCCTTAACCGTGCGAGATAGAGCGATTTCGTCGAAATTTTCGACCCACAGGGTATCTAAGGAATGCAATCTTTGCAATTTTCCAAAAATTTTCCCCTCCCCAAAAATGGCGGCCATTTTGAATTTTCGAATTTTTGCCAAAAATGGCAAAACACAAATTTGCTTCTATCTCCTTAACCGTGCGAGATAGAGCGATTTCGTCGAAATTTTCGACCCACAGGGTATCTAAGGAATGTAATATTTGCAATTTTCAAAAAATTTTCCCCTCCCCAAAAATGGCGGCCATTTTGAATTTTCGAATTTTTGCCAAAAATGGCAAAACACAAATTTGCTTCTATCTCCTTAACCGTGCGAGATAGAGCGATTTCGGCAAAATTTTTGACACACAGGGTATCTAACCAATGCAATCTTTGCAATTTTCAAAATATTTTCCCCTCCCCAAAAATGGCGGCCATTTTGAATTTTTGAATTTTTGCCAAAAATGGCAAAACACAAATTTGCTTCTATCTCCTTAACCGTGCGAGATAGAGCGATTTCGTCGAAATTTTCGACCCACAGGGTATCTAAGGAATGTAATATTTGCAATTTTCAAAAAAATTTCCCCTCCCCAAAAATGGCGGCCATTTTGAATTTTCGAATTTTTGCCAAAAATGGCAAAACACAAATTTGCTTCTATCTCCTTAACCGTGCGAGATAGAGCGATTTCGGCAAAATTTTCGACCCACAGGGGATCTAAGGAATGCAATCTTTGCAATTTTCCAAAAATTTTCCCCTCCCCAAAAATGGCGGCCATTTTGAATTTTCGAATTTTTGCCAAAAATGGCAAAACACTAATTTGCTTCTATCTCCTTAACCGTGCGAGATAGAGCGATTTCGTCGAAATTTTCGACCCACAGGGTATCTAAGGAATGTAATATTTGCAATTTTCAAAAAAATTTCCCCTCCCCAAAAATGGCGGCCATTTTGAATTTTCGAATTTTTGCCAAAAATGGCAAAACACAAATTTGCTTCTATCTCCTTAACCGTGCGAGATAGAGCGATTTCGGCAAAATTTTCGACCCACAGGGGATCTAAGGAATGCAATCTTTGCAATTTTCCAAAAATTTTCCCCTCCCCAAAAGTGGCGGCCATTTTGAATTTTCGAATTTTTGCCAAAAATGGCAAAACACTAATTTGCTTCTATCTCCTTAACCGTGCGAGATAGAGCGATTTCGGCAAAATTTTAGACGCACAGGGTATCTAAGCAATGCAATCTTTGCAATTTTCAAAATATTTTCCCCTCCCCAAAAATGGCGGCCATTTTGAATTTTCGAATTTTTGCCAAAAATGGCAAAACACAAATTTGCTTCTATCTCCTTAACCGTGCGAGATAGAGCGATTTCGTCGAAATTTTCGACCCACAGGGTATCTAAGGAATGCAATCTTTGCAATTTTCAAAAAATTTTCCCCTCCCCAAAAATGGCGGCCATTTTGAATTTTCGAATTTTTGCCAAAAATGGGAAAACACAAATTTGCTTCTATCTCCTTAACCGTGCGAGATAGAGCGATTTCGTCGAAATTTTCGACCCACAGGGTATCTAAGGAATGCAATCTTTGCAATTTTCCAAAAATTTTCCCCTCCCCAAAAATGGCGGCCATTTTGAATTTTCGAATTTTTGCCAAAAATGGCAAAACACAAATTTGCTTCTATCTCCTTAACCGTGCGAGATAGAGCGATTTCGGCAAAATTTTCGACGCACAGGGTATCTAAGCAATGCAATCTTTGCAATTTTCAAAATATTTTCCCCTCCCCAAAAATGGCGGCCATTTTGAATTTTCGAATTTTTGCCAAAAATGGCAAAACACAAATTTGCTTCTATCTCCTTAACCGTGCGAGATAGAGCGATTTCGTCGAAATTTTCGACCCACAGGGTATCTAAGGAATGTAATCTTTGCAATTTTCAAAAAATTTTCCCCTCCCCAAAAATGGCGGCCATTTTGAATTTTCGAATTTTTGCCAAAAATTGCAAAACACAAATTTGCTTCTATCTCCTTAACCGTGCGAGATAGAGCGATTTCGTCGAAATTTTCGACCCACAGGGTATCTAAGGAATGCAATCTTTGCAATTTTCCAAAAATTTTCCCCTCCCCAAAAATGGCGGCCATTTTGAATTTTCGAATTTTTGCCAAAAATGGCAAAACACAAATTTGCTTCTATCTCCTTAACCGTGCGAGATAGAGCGATTTCATCGAAATTTTCGACCCACAGGGTATCTAAGGAATGTAATATTTGCAATTTTCAAAAAATTTTCCCCTCCCCAAAAATGGCGGCCATTTTGAATTTTCGAATTTTTGCCAAAAATGGCAAAACACAAATTTGCTTCTATCTCCTTAACCGTGCCAGATAGAGTGATTTCGTCAAAATTTTCGACCCACAGGGTATCTGAGCATTGTACTCTTGGTAATTTCTAAAAAATTTTCCCCTCCCCTAAAATGGCGGCCATTTTGAATTTTCAAATTTTTGCCAAAAATGGCAAAACACAAATTTGCTTCTATCTCCTTAACCATGCGAGATAGAGCGATTTCGTCGAAATTTTCAACCCACAGGGTATCTAAGGAATGTAATCTTTGCAATTTTCAAAAAATTTTCCCCTCCCCAAAAATGGCAGCCATTTTGAATTTTCGAATTTTTGCCCAAAATGGAAAAACACAAACTGGCCTTGACCGTGCAAAATAGAGTTATTTTGTTGAAATTTTCGACCCATAGGGTATCTAAGAAATGTACTCTTGGCAATTTTCAAAAAAATTTCCTTTTCCCAATAATGGCGGCCATTTTGAATTTTCAAATTTTTGCCAAAAATAGAAAAACAGGAATTGGCTTCTATCTTCTTAACCGTGCAAGATAGAGTGATTTCGTCAAAATTTTCAACCCAACCAATGCAAAAAGGCATGAAGCTGAAATAAATTACATCTACACTATCAAATATTTAAGCATCATTGATATATTTTACAAATGAAACAGGGTCTTGTAAGACTGCTGTACAATTTGGGCAAAAGGTTCATGGGTGGACATTACACATGATAATGTGTGTTCTTCTATGCTATCCTGTTTCTATTCGCATCTACTATCAACAGGGCGGCCTATTTCTAGTTTTTTTTTTTTTTTCCAAATTAATGACAGTTATAGGTGATTATCCAAACATAAGCAAATCCCAGTACATTGTTTCTTTTCCAGGTTTAACTTCATTCCTTTCAGAACATAAGTCTGATGTGACACAACCTTGGTTCTTGTTTTTTTTTATTATTCTGTTGTATTTTTTTAAGAGAGAGGTTAGGTTAAGGGGTGTAGAAGTGTGAATGTTATGTATTCATTATTATTATTGGTAAGGTATTTGACAATAAGGAAGTCCTGATGGCTTTTGTCCTGATGATATAAACCACTATTGATGAAGTCCTGATGACTTTTTGTTTGTCTTATATCCTGATGATATAATCCTCTATTGTTGAAGTCCTGGTGACTTACTTTCTTTTATATCCTGATGATATAACTAATGTCAAGTTATCCTGATGATAACTAATGGATTAACAACTATATTCCACCGCTCCCATCATTTATGTGACTAAGTGTGATGTTATTTCTTGGTCAGAGTTCTTTTAAGGAAAATATACTTGTTTTATAAATGTACATTTAGTGTATAAAATATTAAAATTGGGTTTACATCACACTAACTACAAACTCCTGTTGCAATTTCAAAACCTAAACTCCCTCTGTTGCTTTCTCACACTTTTCAAACATTTTAGACAGCTGTTGCATCTCACCCCTTACCTGTCAAGATGTCATTTTAATTCATTAACTGGTAGCCTTGCCTTAGCCTCTAATACATATACTTTTTCACAGGCATCATCAGAAAGACAAAAGTCCCAACATAAAGGATGGTCTGTTCGTTACAGTGTTCCTATATAATAAAACTTTGCACACACTTCAAAAAGGGATTTTTTTACTTCTATAAATAACGCACAATAAACTGAAACTGCAATAGTAGTATGAAGTGCAACTACACTAGTATATCATATAAATAACAGTAAATGCCTTGCATATTGAAACAATTCAATAAAGCTTTCGCCAGTAGTGTGGTTTTTCTTATCACCTCTGACATAATGCCTCCAGAAAGTTCTAACCTTGTTACAGTGCCGGTTAGGGATAATTTTTCTTGGATTATGTCAAACTGTTTTAATTAAAGAAAGTCTACCAATGATTTCATTGCTTGAGACGTGTATTGATTGCTATGGTTATAATATGCTTAGCAATTTAATATCAATTCAAAAATAAGACACGCAGTCAAGTAAGCCCAAATTCTAGGTTAAGTTGTTTAACACTAAAAGAAACTATACTACATATTTTAAAGAAAATAATCATACATTTTATTGCATTAATACATCCTATCCAATGGACAAACGCCAGAAAAAGATGTCCTGCATATAATACCGGCAGGACCGGTCACAGAGTGTGCATTCGCTAGGTGGCGCATCATACTTCCTTGCTGTCTAGACAACATGACGTCATAGCATCTTTTTCGTTTGGCGCAAAGAGTGTGCAGACATTTTTTCTTCAGAGTATATACGTTTTTGAAGTTTTACAACGAATTACCCCGTTTTATTTTATTTCAAGTAGTATAAACATTTTCTACTAGTTTACTGATCGTCATATCGTCTCCTGGACAGAAACAAGGTTCTTGCGGGCACGTTATGGCCCTATTCAACAACCACAAGAAATGTGCGCGTTGTCGTGAGAAGGGGGTGGGAGAAGAACCCTGTGTGAAGAAACAAGATTACCAGATATGTAAGGCCTTTACGCCTTCTCAGATTCTTCAACTGGCCACCCCGACTTACAAGGCAAGGAAAGAATGTGGAGAGCAGAAGAAATCTGAAGCTTGCAGTGACGCAACCCCGACTCTCGTGGACCCTTCAGAGGTAACACTGTTGGGACGGGTTAGTACTGAAAAGCCATCTTCAGTTGAATCTACTCCCAAGCAGAAGAAGAAGCATTCTGATGGCTCTCCAAAGTCTAGAAAAAACGAAGGCACAGCAGTAAACCTACTTCTGATGATCTCAAGTCTCTTGATGATAAGTGGAGTGAGAGGTTTTCCCGTCTAGAAGCTATGCTTCTCAGCCAGTCCTTTGCTGTTCCGGTGAGACCTGTTAGTTCTGCTTCTGTGGTGCCCAGAGAACACCTTTTCTTTGAGCCGGGTGCTTCTACTAGTGTTTCTTCACAGTTGACAGCTACCCAACCTCCGCTGGGGGTTCCTGGTACGAGTGCTGTGAGAGTTGAGAATGGGAGTGCTACCCGCCCTGTTCAGGGTCCTGGTACCTCTGATGTGGCCACCCAGCCTTTACAGGCTCCCGGTTCTGAACTGAACCGTCAACTGAAGACGGCTTGTCAGTACTGAGATAGCCACCCAGCCTTTACAGGCTCCCGTTGCAGGGACAGCCACCCAGCCTACACAGGCTCCTAGTGCAGGTCCTGAAGTTCTGCCCACCGGAAATGAGTCTACGCAGTTGAACCAGTCACTTCCCAGTGTATGACCTGATGAGATTACCTGAGAATCTGACAGTGAGGCAGAAGTGGCGGGGAACCGGCTTCACCAGCTAGTATTCACGTCCAGGGTGAACTGCCTGAAGAGTCAACTGACCAGGACCTCTCTGAAGATGCAAACTACAGGTAAACTATCTGAGGGGTCAGGTCCATCATGGGCTGGCATCAGATCCCTGATTATGACCATGCCATTGCCTCCCTAGATGATAACCCTTTTGCCGGCTCCAGAACTAAACCAACCGGTAAAGTGTCTGTCTGGTTACCGGTAGATGAATGGTTGTGTAGGAAATTTGAGAGACTGAATGTTACTGTTGCTGAAGGCTACCCTGCCAGGAACTCTGAGACTGGTGGTTTGCTGTGAGATCAGTTTGTGAAGACACCTAGGTCATCAAAATGGTATGCAATGCATACAGATAAGAAGGACTGTGCTTCTGCAACTGTATGTGACTGGTCTCCGGAAATGGCCTAACTCAACAGCACCTTTACCAGAGTGGCCAGACGTAGTTTGCCTTCTGCCCCTGCTTCCCGTACTTTCAGCCAGGACACCCTAAGAAGGTGGGAGAGGGCGTTCCGGGAACAGTCAGTGATGTGTAAGCAGGCTGCTGGTCTGTCAAGATGTTTGACAAAGGTACAGCTAGGACTCTATGGTTATACAGTTGAAGTCACTCCGGGTGGATACAAGCAAGGGCTAGCCAGCAGAGAGAACGCGTCAAGCAGTTGACGAACTCGAGTATTTGGTGACTTTCAACCGCTCAATTTCACAAGCCATGCAACATACAATGCTGGATATCTCAGAGGGAGTTTTTATCAGCATGGCCAACCTCACTCTGGCTCGTAGAGACATTTATTTAGAATTTATACGTGCTGGAGTAAAGCCAGATACCTTGACTGCCTTACGTACAGCACCAGTCCATCTTCATTCACTGTTTCCAGACAGTTTATTGGTTAAAGCTGAAGACAAAAGGAGAGACGTTCTTCTGGCAGTGTACACAGGAAACCCGGACGTTTTCATCCGTACGTTTCCTCAAATGACAGATCAACACAACAAACGGACCAGAAGTCCACTGCACCGGCCTGGAAGTAAATTAGAGACCGGCAAGTTCGACAGAAAGGTCGTGGTAAAGCCTCAAACTTCACCCAAAAGCCAGCCAAGGGTTTCAAGAAGCATAAACTGTGTCTTAAATGTAGCCGGAGTGAAGAACTCTGTACATGTTTCCAGCAAGAAGCAAGATTTAAACCCTTCACCAGTGGTCAACAAGAGCGAGACTGTAGTTTTACATGTAAACTCTTTTGCTGCAAATGTTCATTCTGTCACCGGGTTGCCACAAAAGAAAGGTGTAAATCCCAATTATTGTTGTACCCATACAGAAATAAAGCATGTGAACGATGTTTCCTGTGTAGGTCACTTGAGTTCTGTAACTTCTGTCACAAATGTCCCAGCTGTTGTCACACATCCTCCTGTAGGGGCAAGGCTTCAGCAGTTCTGGGAGAAATGGGAAGCTCTGGGTTCGAGTCCAAAGGTAGTCACAATACTGAGAGAAGGCTACACCCTTCCCTTCCGGTTCAGACCCAACCTAACCAGGTCACCAACAGTCCAAAGCAAATATGTCAACCTACAAAGACAGTCCCACCTTTTGGAGGCACTGTATCAGCTGACAAACAAGAATGCAGTCGAAAACCAAAACTCACTGGGGTTTTACAACCGGCTATTTTTGGTGCCCAAACCAAACAACCGGTGGAGACCCATCCTGGACCTGAGCACTCTGAACACCTTCCTAAACACAGAGTCATTCAAAATGGAGACCTCAGAGACAATAAGAACCTCCCTTCAGGTAGGGGAGTGGGTCACTTCCATAGACTTCAAGGACGCATACTTCCACATACCAATTCACAGTCAGTCCAAGAAGTACATGCGTTTTCACATCCAGGGTTGGTCCTACCGGTTCAAGGCCCTACCCTTTGATCTGTCCACAGCACCCATGGAGTTCACAGTGGTGGCCAAGGAGGTCAAACTGATGTCCTTACAGAGGGGTATAAGAATCCACCAGTACCTAGACGACTGGTTGGTGAGAGCCACATCCCACCAAATTTGTCTTCAGCATACACCGACCTTGCTAGCTCTCTATGGAGAGTTAGGTTGGCTGGTGAACAAGGAAAAGTCAGAACTGGACTCAAAACATGTCTTCAACTTTGTAGGTTACCAGTTCGACCTCAGGGAGGGCAAGGTCAGACCCACACCAGAGCGTTGGCAGACCTTAACAGACAAGATATTGTCCATCCTGTCCGGACCGGGCACACAAGTTCATGTCCCTTATAGGCCTGTCTAAAACATGCTCTGCAAATCTATACAGACGCATCAAAAGAAGGGTGGGGCGCTCACTTAAATGAGCGCACTGCAAGGGGAACCTGGTCAGTTCCAGAAAGCAAGTTACACATAAATCACCTGGAGCTAAAAGCGGTCTTTCTGGCCTTAAAAGAGTTCCAAGACCTCTGTTCAAACAACATAGTCCTGGTAGCCACAGACAACACAACAGTGGTTGCCTATATCAACAAAGAAGGGGGGATGAAGTCGGGCTCCCTGTGTGCCCTACTGTGGAGAATCCTGTCCTGGTGCACCAGAAACAGGTAACCCTCAAGGCACGTCACATCCCCGGCCGGCTGAACGTGATAGCAGACAAGCTATCCAGACTTGGCCAGACCATTCAAACAGAATGGTCCCTTAACCCAGAGGTGTTCATAGCTATATGCTCCCGGTGATACCAGCCACAGGTAGACCTGTTTGCCACCAGGTTCAACAACAAACTACCACAGTTTGTGTCACCGGTTCCGGACCCCCAGGCATGGGCAGTGGATGGACTCAGCCTATCATGGGAAAATCTGGACCCATATGCCTTCCCACCAGCAGCCATCTTGGGCAAAGTGGTGGAGAAGTTGCAGGACTACCCATGCAGCAGGATCATTCTGATTGCTCCAGGGTGGCCCAACATGCCCTGGTTTTGGGATCTAGTGGCAATGTCCAGTCAGATCCCTTTGTGTCTGCCCAACCTGCCCAATCTGGTAACTCAACCTTTCAACCAGACCTTACACAGGAACTTGTCAAACCTGAACCTACATGCCTGGCTCCTAGAACCACAGCAATCAAGGAGCAGGGCTTCTCTGAGGCAGTGGCAGCACGAATTGAGGCTCCTCAAAGAAGATCAACCAGATCTGTCTATGAGGCAAAGTGGACCATTTTTACAAAGAGGTGCCTCAGTAATCAGGTGGACTTCAGGGCACCACCTCTAAAAGCCGTAGCTGACTTCCTGTTGTACTTATTTCAGGACAGGAAGTTGCAACCTGGTACCATTGATGGTTACAGATCAGCCATTGCTGACAAATTGGGCAACTCTACCATTAATGTCAGCAAAGATGAAAATCTTACCCGTCTCCTGGATAGTTTCCATAGAGACAGCCCCAAGGGCAGGAGGGCTATACCCTCCTGGAACCTGTCCCTGGTCTTACACCAGCTGACTAAGGCTCCCTTTGAACCTTTAAAAGAGGCCTCACTAAAACACTTGACCTTCAAGACTGTTTTTCTGCTGGCCCTGGGTTCTGGTAAACGCAGGAGTGAGATCCATGCTTGGCTTCATAAGAACATCAGACACCAGTCAGACTGGTCCAAGGTGTCCTTGTACCCCTCACCCAGCTTTCTGTCAAGAATCAGCTGGCTAAGGAGGGTCCAGATAGTGTGGCTCCAGTGGTCATCCCAGCCTTGGCCCCCACTCTGGATAAGTCACTCAAGGGTGACAGGTGCCTGTGTCCAGTCAGAGCCCTTCGCTATTACTTGGACAGGACCTTAGATATTAGGCAGAACAAGCAGTTGGTCTTTGTCTCCTTCAAAAAAGGTTTTGATAAAGACATCTCACCTGCCACCATCTCCTCATGGATCAAACAAACTGTGATCCTTTGTTATGAGCTCTCTGACCAGGAGGCCCTCACACTGCATCAGGTCAAAGCCCATGATGTCAGGGCCTTTGCTGCTTCTAAGGCTTTCCAGTCGGGGGTCTCCTTACAGCAGATTCTGTCAGCCTGTCACTGGAAATCCCACAACACCTTCACACAATTTTATTTGAAGGATGTGGCATGGGCTGAGACAGAGCTTTTTCATTTAGGGCCAGTGGTGGCTGCCCAACAGGTCCACCACCACCACGCCCAAAAATGAGGAAATATGTACAAATGTAAATATGTAAATATGTACATAACTTGTACAATTGTATATAAAAAAACAAAAAAATTGTGACTTGCTTCCTTTGGGAAGTTTATTTCTTATGGGACTGAACTCAACCCTCTCTTCCTATTCTCATAGCAGGTCTGAGAAAAATGGGGGGGGGCAACCTTGGACTTCCGGTTAACCGGTTAGGCTTAGCCGACCTTGACCTTTCGGGTCATCTGACCCTAGGTCAAAATGAGCTTTATCAGTTTTGTTCTTTTATGAGTTCATGTATGTCCCTAGCAGCTTACCCGCCTTCCAAGCGGTAGTTATTCAGCAATTGTCCATTGGATAGGATGTGTTAACGCAATAAAATTGCAAATTTAATAAGTAAATTAAATTTTTATAAGTTAATACCCTATCCAATGGACAGGCAAGGCCCACCCATCCAGCCCCGCTATCAGCTTACCAGGGGTCTTAATAGGATTACACATGAAAGATGCTATGACATCATGTTGTCTAGACAGCAAGGAAGTACGGTGTGCCACCTAGCGAATGCACACACACTCTGTGACCGGTCCTGCCGGTATTATATACAGGACGTCTTTTTCTGGCGTTTGGCGGGACCGGTCGCGCCGACCGGTAAAGCAATTGTCCATTGGATAGGGTATTAACTTATAAAAATTTAATTTACTTATTAAATTTGCAATTTTATTGGTGAAAAAATGGCACATTTTATTTATAGAAAGTGATTTTATAATTTTAGTTATATCCCCAGATAAAAGTCAGGGATATATTGGTTTCACATCCATCGCACTGCCACAGTACTTTTGATTTTTGTGTGCAATAACTCATAATGCTTTCACAAACTTCATTCAGACTTGGTATTCACATGTATTTGGATCTGGAAAGGAAGCCTATTTCTAATAATAAGGAAGTCATGTCCACCTTAAGGTCATAACTTACCTTTGGCCACTAGACTGTTCTCCAGGTCACAAACTATGTGGCTCATCTGGCTAAAATTTTACCTGAGAACACATTATTATAGTATTCTTACACATGCCAAGAATCACAACTTTATGTTGAAGTTAAAATTGTGTTTGAGGCCCATAAAGACCATACAAAGGGACTTTTTCTTTATTTTTCATATATTTTGTTCTGTAATTTGGAAATGGTAATTTTGATGAGTCTCAAACTGTAATAGATATAAGTTTTATATGTAATCTTTGTCTTTCGAAAATATGAAATCTGTAGCTTTTTTTTCAAGGTCACCTTATAAGTTTTCTAAAGTGCCCACATAGACCCAGTTTATGGACTTTTGCCAGTATTAAACCCCCACAGCTGCCAAAATATGTGACTGATAGAGCTGAAATCTCATCTGGGAATACATTAATATGTTCTTTTTACATATGCCAAAATCAGGGCTTTAAGTAATCTGTGCACGAGTACTGTAAACCCCACCTGAGTGACCTTTTTTGACATTATTCATATATTTTGTCTTGTAAATTCCAAATGGTAAGTCTAGCATCAAACTGTACCATGCACATAAAACTGCTGCATTTGGTCTTAGTGGAAAATTTCAGTTGAATTTATTTCAGTGAAAATATACCCACAGGGATCCATTTATGCACTTTTTGCCACTTTAATGCAGCTTACCCAGCTAAAATTTGACCTGAGGACATACAATATCTTTCTATGCATGTATGGCAAAATTCAAAGCTTTAAGTTGATATTTACACTATAAAGCCCCTAACAAGAACTTACCTGGAGACTTTTTGTTATACTTTGCCTTGTAATTTGGAGAGGCCATGGGGGCACAGTGCTAACACACGTACTTGCCTCCCACCTCTGATGTCAGCGGTTCAAAACCCTGGAGCTTATGTGGGAAAGTTAGTAGTTGCTTACTGATGGTCAGCAGTTTACAGTACAGAACCTTGACCAACTGTAGTACTGGTTTCCTCTGCCCACAAAACTACCTGTTGTGATATGACCTGTACTTACAGTGTTGAAAGTGACGTAAAACCCCAAATAAATGTAATTTGGAATTGGCTAGTTCTCTAGTTGGCTAGTTGACTAGCCTCCAACTAAAGTAGATATAACTTCTATATGTGATCTTCGTGGGGAGTTTTAAATCTGTAGGTATCATTTTAGGTCATATTAAAGTTTCTGAAATCACCACAGGGACCCAGTTTATACCTTCTGGACCACTTTTTCTCTATCGATATCTTAATTTATGTCTACCGTATCCCAATCAATATTAAGATTTATCAGGTGATAAATAATTGTTTAGAAAGTTATTATCTGTTTACATATTTTTTTTCTTATTTCTTTGCTATCCTGTTCATAGATTATAAACTAACATAAACTGAGTAAAACTACTTTTTAATGTAAACCATGTGCAAATCTAAGCTCTTTAGCTGTAATACTTATTGAGTATCATTAATCAGCAGTACTGGATAAACAAAAGACTTTATAACATTTGTAAATATATTGGGTTTTTTATGTATGAGATTTTCTATGTCCTACAGGGGGATTTTCTAAGGATTTACATGTACTTGAAATAATGAATTTTTTTCCAAATTTTCTGCAAAACTTTGCAATATTTCTGAATATTTACCCTACATGTTATTTTGGATGTCAATAATGTGGCATTACACATGTAAAAATTTAGTAAGTTTAGTGCACAAATGTGGAATAAAATTTAATTAAAATAGGATTTGGGCCGGGTAACTGGGGAGTGAGTTGTAGGTACCTAATTTCGGTATCTTAGGAACATTACACACATTTTGGTAATTAACAGTACAATGTGAAGGACACAGACGTTTTCCAGAAAAAATATTACAAATTTGTGATTTATTTTTATTATAGACTAGTTAAGGATTATTTGGAGGTAGGTAAAGTGCTTGTGTACTGTCACAAAGTTTTTTCCTTCTTTTCGGGGTTCCTAGTACGCAAGAATTTAGAATATTGATGGGGTCGTGGATCGGTTCAGCCAGTGAATTTCGTCACCCCAGTGAAGTTCGTCACTCGTATTTTATGACGGTGTAACGTGAAATTTTTCCCGGAAGTAAAATTTTTCTTCTAAGTCCCTTCTAAACCACGGATCTCATTTATTATTGTATTTTATGGTAGTTAAATGATAGTTTAAGAAATATAATGTACATATCGTCACACTTCCTATTATCGTGCACTTCTTATTATCGTGCACTGGTCTAGTCTTTGTTTACCATGTGTTAATGGACCAATTTTTGTCACAATCCGTGAAGTTCATGTGCCAAACATAAATCATGTTATTTTTTTCTGGTTTGTGTTGATAAATCGGATAGAAACAGGTATTTTATAAAATTGGCCAAACTCTCTTAATATTAAGGCTATGTAGATCTTATAACCCCAAGATCAAAGTTTTGCATTCCTGATTGGTTATATTTTGAATTGATCCAAAAAGTATTATACCTACTTATTTATTGTCTGCTTTGAAATTGGACATTAAGGTTACCATAAATTAATACAGGAATAAAAATCTTCATGTGCACGGTAATAGGAAGTGCCCTCCCTAGTGAAAACAGATATGACCAATTTTGAGGATGCTAAAAAACGATTGAAATAGTTTCTTTCATGTACAAACTTCATAACGTCTTAAAAGAGATGTATTGACAGTTTGTGATACTAAAGCAAAATGAAGCATGTGGGGTCAATTCTTTGCTCAATATTACTTTTTCTGTTAGGTGCACGGTAACCGGTGGTTCGAGGATATATCGATAACTTTCAACAATATGTTGGATATTATATTAAATAAAGTGTTTTCGGTTTATAATATAACCATTTCTGCGCATGCGCGATGGCGCGAAGTCGTCCGGGATCGATCTGTCCGGGATCGATCTGTCAAGCGAGTAGTACCAGTACCCGGTTTAGATCAATTAATTTTTTTTTTGTTGAATAGTTTCACAGTTTGTGAATTTGTTTTATTTTGTTCAGTTATTTTTACAGAATTGTTTGATCTGTAGAATTACGGATTTTAAAGGTATTTTTTGGTGAAAATAACTTGAGTATTTGTTCAGCATTTATTGCTTATGCTGATTTTGCTTTGCTGTGTAATTTATCTTGCTTAAAGCTTTGGCTTTGTTTATGCGGCATTGAATTTTGTTGATATTGTAGTATTAGATTACTTTGTGTTACTGCGGTTTATTTTGTCTTGAAATTATTTCAGCATTGCAGTAAGTCCATTTTTTTTTCAGGTTCAGTATGTATTGATCTGTGTATTATTTGTCTAACTATGTTATTTCTATTGTAGGATTTATTGTGTGAACCTGAATTTTCAATTTTGATGATGAGGTGGATTTGCTCGCAGATTAAATTTTTAATTTTGTCATGTTAGAAAAAGTTTGTTCAAAATATTATTTTACCAGATGGTAAAAGGTACATGTTAAATGTAAATGTTATCAGCAATCTTTTCGTAAAGTTTCATATTTAGTACCAATTGGTACTCTTGAAAATATTGCTTTGTGTTTAAATATTGTACTTTTAATATATTTCTTGTACTAAACTATGTAGTGTAGTTTCAGAAATTCAACAGACAAGAACAGACTGGAGATTTCTGGACAATGTGAACATTGAACAATACATGTAGAGCTGTTGATATTTAAAAGAGACATTGCTGCTAAACGTAAAGTAGATCTATGCATTTTAAATGTTATATCAGCTAAAGTATTTTGCATGTTGAAATGCTATTGTCTTATCTGTGTGAGTTAATTTGCTGTTTAATTCTGTAAATAATTTGGAAATTATTTCCTTTTGTAAGAGGGGAAAAGTGTGTAATTTTTTTTTATTCTGGTAATGTGTATTAAGAGTTAAATGATTACAAGATTTTATTTTGTATTGTTGTATGTCATAAATTTGGCATATTTGCAGTGAAATAAGATGAAATATGGCAATATTTTATCTGGTGTTGTGGTATGTCACATGCATTTGGCATATTTTGAAATATCACAGCGTTATGTGTGGTAAAATTTTTTTTTTTTTGTTTAAAGTATCTTGTTTATGGGTTATGACATAAGCTAGAGTTAAGTTTAGTTGTCGAATACATCTTGAAAACATCTTGAATGTTTATTGATTTTATCTTGTATTCTTGTATGTCAAATAAATTTGACATATTTTAAGGGGAGGGAAGTGTGAAATGACGGCATTTCGACGAGATTCGCGGCGAATTTCGGGAGTTCCGTTTTCGGTTACAGAGTTTGAAATTTAGCAGTAACCATTTACGTACATATCCTGTTGTGATGACGTGATTTGAACGGTGATTTTGAGTCTTAAAAAGGGTAGGATTTTGTACTTTATAATGGGTTTTATGTGTATTCATTTAGTTTAATGTATTACATGTGTCATTCTTAATGTTACTGTTTGGTATCAGGCACCAGTTATGTGAATTACAGCACTTTTATAAGTTGTATTGTTTAAAATCTGTGATGTCATAATACAGTTTATCAGTTGTCAAGTTGTTGTTAGCTGTAGGCTTAACAACCATGATTACGTCACAGGGTGATTTGATTTTAAAATTAGGTCTGGGTTTGAATCTTGTGGTGGCAGGAGGTGTTTTGGCAAGCTGAGTCTGGGTTTGAATCTTGAGGTGATCAGATGTATTTTTAGCATGCTAATGCTGGGTTTGAATCCTAAGTGTTATTTTGAGTGATATTTTTAACAGGCTCAGTTTGGGTTCGAATGTTAAGGTTACAAGAAGCGTTTTACCGGGTTGTTAATATTTATATTAGGAGTTGTTATTATTTGTGTGATACCAGTTGTGTTTTACCAGAAGGTGTTTTGCTGATTGAAGTGCAGTGCCAGATTTAGGTTAGTAATTTTACATCCGGAATTGTGGTTTATTCTTAGTGATAATATATTGTGTATTATTCAGAAACTGTAAAGTTGGATACTGTTTAATAGGGTTTTAATCAGTATATTGGTGTTTATAGACAGAGACCGTAAAGTCGGAGACTGGCTATATGTTCGGTATCAGAGACCGTAAAGTCGGAGACTGTGCCGGTGGTATACGTGATTAATTATTGGTTTGATAACCATTGGTTTCAGTATATTTATCACTATAGGTTGTAATACATTCCGTGTTGTATTGGTGGTACTTTATCTGGTAACTATCACATTTCGGTTGAAGACCAAGTATTTGGTTTAACTTGTAATATTTGTGTAAAGATTTACACAGGTTTCTTGGGTCAAGAACACAGGTATTGTGTTCGTTTTTAATTACAACAAATTGTTGTAATAACGGTAACAGGTTGTCATAACAGTAACATATTGCAGTAACGGTAATATATATGTTCGGGTAATTATAGGTTATTATTAGTAGTAGCAGTAGTAACCTTGTAGTTTAAAACTTGGTTTCTAGAAATATTTATATTTCGTGTCTGTAGTACAGTAATACAGTTTAATTTAGATCTGCTGTGTATTATTGTATTTGTATTGCTTGATATTTTATATTAGATTTAATAAATGTCAAATTTATATTAATACAGTGTTATTAATAAGTTGTTACATTAAATCTAAAGATCTTAGTGGTATTATTCTCTTGCGAAGATTAAGGTCAATCTTCCTCCGTTAGGAGTCAGGTCAATGAACTCAGGCAATTTTAAGGTTGTTGCGTAACATATTGAAGATTAAAGTTTTGTCCTAACAAATTGTTAGGTGGGGGCTCGGAGCTGGGATTTGTTATAAATCTTGTAGGGCGCAACCTTCACATTTTTGGGGGCTCGTCCGGGATTTATACATCTGTTAGGGCGCAACCTTCACATTTTTGGGGGCTCGTCCGGGATTTATACATCTGTTAGGGCGCAACCTTCACATTTTTGGGGCTCGTCTGGGATTTATACATCTGTTAGGGCGCAACCTTCACAATATAAATGCGTCTTTTCCCCCAAATTCAATAAATTATCAAAATTCCTTCCTGTTGTGTGGTTTGTAACCATTTTATAAGGCGTGATATGTCAAAATATGAAGCAGTTTATTTCGTGGGCGATAATCAAGCGATTAACCGAGTCCGAATCGATTCTTCTAAAACGAGGAATCAAGGCGCATTTTCGGGCTCGTTTGCAGCCCTATAAACTAGTGGTGGTGGACCAGTTCACGCCCGTGTACCTATTCACGCCCACTTCTTTACTATGGCTTACTTCTTTCACAAGCCCTCAGTTTTCTTAAAGATTTATGATTTTTCATAGAAAAACTGTTTACCACAACATAGATAATTACCAAATTGATCATATACATTGGTAATTTATTGTGTAACTATGATTACTTTGGAGAAATTAGGGTGTGGGCGTGAATAGGTACGCGGGCGTGAACTGGTCCATCACCACTATAATAGAACTACAAGTTTGGCAACTCACAGATATGTCAAATTTTCACCCTCTGTCATTTCATCAGCAATAATCCTTTTAAAATCCAACTTATCACACAACAAATGCACGTACATAAACTTGAAATACTGCCTTGCTACCAATTATCGCCGGCTACCAATTATCGCCACCAGAAAATAAAACATTTATATTTCAGTACTGCCTTGCTACCAATTATCACCGGGTACCAATTACCGCCAGACAAAATTCAACTAGACATAACTTGACCAAAAGTACATCCCAAGTCTAGCAAATAAGGTAAAACGATTTCAACAGTGAATAGAACAGATACACAATGAAAAGCTTTCAAAATATATGGCCATTACTGAAATATGGAGGTTTTATTTTCTGGTGGCGATAATTGGTACCCGGCGATAATCGGTAGCAAGGCAGTAATGGTCATATATTTTAAAAGATTTTTGTTGTGTATTTGTTCCATTCACTTTGGAAATAGTTTTACCTTATTTGCTAGACTTTGGATGCTATTTTGGTGAAGTTATACTGCTCAGCTACCCAAGTTCATCGCCTACCCAAGTTCGTCACTTGCATTTTTTGACAACATTAAAGCTCTTCACAATAATCTTTCCTGGTAGAGTTGTACTTCATCATTAATCGTATTTATTCCATTTGTTTCGGTATCAATATTGCCTGTCCTTAACAGTTTTTGAGGCAGATGATGAACTTGGGTAGGTGACGAACATGGGTAGCAGTTACATGTAAATAACACATACATCTATTAGTATATCAGTATCAAAGTGCTATATGATTTTTTTATGTATGACTTAATAAAATTCTTCTGTGTTATATATGATTTTCTATGTGTAAATGAATGAATATGCCAAATTTCAAAAATGAGGGCTTTTTATAAAGTTGAGGGGTTTTCTCCACAACCCCCAAAATAGGGTGAGGGGTTTTCTCCACAGGAGACTTTTGAGGGGTTCTCTCCTGAGGGGTTTTCTCCTGAGAGCTCATTTTGTGAGGGGTTTTTTCCTGGATTCTTTTCTCCACAAGCTTGAAAATAACGTTAGGGGTTTTCTTCACAAGCCCGAAAATAGGGTGAGGGGTTTTCTCCACAGGAGACTTTTGAGGGGTTTTCTCCTGAGAGCTCATTTTGTGAGGGTTTTTTTCCTGGATTCAATTAAGAATGTGTTATACACCAGATATGGAAAGATAATTTGGTCTTATCTGTTACACCTGTTAGAGCTTCTTCTAAACGAGTATGTGTTGTTAAAATTGATTGCAGTGACTATAGTATTTTATTGGGTAATATTTACATGCCATGCTATAGATGTTGTACTAGTACTATTGAAGAATTTCAAGATACACTAAATACATTATCTGCCATTTGTACAGAAAATGAGTGTGAGTATATAATAATTGGTGGTGATTTCAACACTGACATAAGTAGAGATAATGCTTTTACATCAAACCTCAATGATTTTGTAATAAAGGAAACTCTTGCATTAGTAAGTCCAGTTGCTGATGTTACATATACCTATGAAAGCACAATAAGTAATACAAAATCACTTATTGATCACTTTCTTGTCAGTGATAATTTAATGAGACATGTAACACAATATAGGGCTGTTCATGAAGGTGATAATCTGTCTGACCATTCATATGTAACAATGGTTATTAATGTACCATATCTCAGTATGAAAACTGTCACTTCTGATTGTAAACCACGGGATGGTATAGCATGGAACAAGGCAAGTTCTATTAACATTTGTAAATACCAGTGTTGTCTTGATTCTAGATTAAAAAATATTTATATTCCTTGGGAGGATATCTCTTGTAATGAGATAATGTGTAAAAAACATAAGATTGATAAAATAAACCAGTTTTACATGGAGATAATTGATGCTTATTTACAGGCAGGTCAGTGTTCTTTGCCATCATTAAAACAAAGAGTAACAAGTAGGAAATCAGTGCCTGGTTGGTCCAATTATGTTGCAGAAAAACGTAATAAGTCACTTTTCTGGCACAATATATGGAAAGAAAACAATTCCCCTTCTGATGGCTTAATTTCTGAAATTAGACGAACAACACGTAAAGACTATCACAAAGCTGTCAAATTTGTCAAAAACAACAAAATGGAAGTAATAGCTGAAAAACTATCTCAATCATTATTAGAAGGGAGATCTAGCAATTTTTGGAATTTACTTAGGCGGTTGCAAAATAAAAGTGCTAAAATAGCAAATGTTGTTGATGGGTGTATGAATGAAGACTCTATCTGTGAACTATTTGCAAATAAATACGAGGTACTATATAACTCCGTTTCATTTAAAGAAAATGACATATCTAAAGTGAAAAGTGTTATTGATAGTTCTATTGCTACAAACTGTCAAAGTGGCAAATGTTATTCTTCTCATACTATAAATGTGTCTGATATATGTGATGCCATTAAATGTCTAAAGAAAGGTAAAGGTGACGGGTTTCATTCAAGCATGTCAGATTACATAATAAATGGAACTAAAACTGCAAATATATATCTGTCCTTAGTTATGAATGCATTATATATACATGGTTTTGTTCCAGAGGAAATTTGTATTGGTACCATTGTCCCAATACCAAAGAATAAGAGAAAATCAATGAGTGACTCAAATAATTACAGAAGTATCACACTGAGCAGTATATTTGGTAAAATGTTCGATATTATTTTTTTGAAATCTAATATGTGTATATTTAAATCATCAGATTTGCAATTTGGATTTAAAGAGCAACACTCAACCTTACAATGTAATTTTGTGTGTAGTGAGTTAATTCAATATTATATCAACAGAAAAAGTACTGTACATGCCCTGATGATTGATGCATCACAAGCCTTTGACAGGGTTCAATATGTCAAATTGTTTCAGTTATTATTAAAAAGAGGACTGTGTCCCTTAGCTGCACGGTTTTTAATAAATTTGTATACACAACAAAAACTTAGAGTAAGATGGGGTTCAAGTGTATCTCGTACTTTTATTGCCAAAAATGGTGTCAAGCAAGGTGGTGTCCTCTCACCGAGATTATTTGCAGTTTATATGGATGCACTTGTGTTTCAGTTGCAAGAAGCAGGTTATGGATGTCACATTGGTGACAAATATATTGGAGCCCTAGTATATGCTGATGATGTAATTTTACTAGGACCTACAATTACGTCTCTAAGACTAATGCTTAATACTGTGAATAACTTTAGCAAGGAATTTGATGTCAAATTTAATCCTTATAAAAGTCAATACATTGTATTTGGTAACAGCAAGAGCATACCTATGTCAATAAAATTCAATGAGACACATTTATCACCTGTTGAATCTGCCAATTACCTTGGTGTTATCATTGGTAAAAACTGCTCTGAGGCTCAAATTAAAGTTGCTAAAACTGAGTTGATAAGAAGATTTACTGTTTTAAACAATATTTTCAAATTTTGCTCAGTTAAAGTAAAATATAGTTTGTTTAAATCTTTTTGTATGGCTCTATATGGCTGTGTATTGTGGGATTTTACATCCAAACAAATGTCAAAATTCTTCATATGTTGGAGAAAATGCATAAGAAAGTTACTTGATGTTAGTCCTATTACTCACAGTGATTACCTCCCCTTAATTGTTGAAGATTTACCAGTTGAGGCTCAATTAGCACAAAGATTAGTTAAATTTATTAATAGTATTATACAAAGTGAAAACCCAATGGTTAAACTGTGTGGTCAGTTACTATGTACTGGTAGTAACTCCGTCGTATGCAGGAATAGGAATTTAGTAAAAAGTGTTTATTTTCAAAGTACATACAATTGTGATAATGAACTGATGGACCTAAAAGAACTAAGAAACTGTTGCTTGAGAAATATAAATAGCATGAGTGATAAAGATTTATTTCATGTTTCTTCAATAAAAGATTTACTTCACATTCGGCAAACCGACGCTTGTTTTCAAAAAGCTGAGGTGGACTTTATGTTAACATATTTTTGTGTAAAAGTTGAGCAAAATAGTACAAATAACATTGAAGTGTAAATATGTTCAAAATGTTTCCTCTTGTACAATCTTAATACATGTCATAGGTATTTGTTTCCTAACATTTTTTTTTTCTATTGTGTTATTAAATTGTAAATTGTAGATACTATGTATATGATTAATAAACAACAAACAGATGTGTATTGGTGAGATTAACAGAAGTAAGAGTACATAACATTTTTATCAAACTTACAAGTTTTATTTGGCTTCTTGATATTCTTTTATTTATTTTCTAATGGTGACTGTCGCTTATGTAAACTGACATATTATGTTAAGTTGCGCAATTTTTATTATAAATAAAATAAAACAAAAACAATTTGTGTTAATATATATATGTATTAATTTTAAATCTAAATCTGAAGTTATCGTTGGGCAAGTCCAGTAAATATGCAGTGTAATTTCATATAAATAAATTTTCAGATTTATGTCAGTTGGGTTCTGCAACATATAAACATGTGCATATTTTATAGACAATAACTTTGAAAATATGGAGATAGTGTTTACTAGAAATAGTGTTACGATCGAAAGTAAATATGGAAACCGGGTCCCGAAAAGAAAAATTTGGCGGAAACCGGATTCATTCTAATTAGTATACACCAAACTGTAGTCACTGTAAAATCTTCTGCACGCATACATGAACAATTATTTCAACTAAAATGCAGTTTATTTTTGGATAAAATCTGACATTTTGGATATTATTTCACTGTATATTGGCAAAATATTACACAAGTAAATGTTTTTAAGCGTTTTTGTGCAATATTTTATATGTTTGAGGTGACATATGTGACATTTCGGGAACTGGTTCTTGGACTTTTGTTACCTGATTTCGTTTACGTTTATATGAATCGAATAGAAACCAACTATCCGGTTTGCCGTCTTTACCACTAACTAGAAATTTGACTTGTATGACAAGGCCATTGTTGATTGAAACCCCCAATAAATGTTTGTTTTGTTTTTGATACGCTGATAACCATATAACTGGCCAAGGCACAACTTGGCAGTGACACTTATCGCCACACAATGCCTAATGACATAAGCGACACTAATCTCCCAACAATGCCCCATGTACAATGGATTATATCTGTATTATGTTCATAAAGATATACATAACACTAAGTACTCAAAGCGGTGCGTGGAAAAATGGGGCCCAGGAAAAAAGGGACCTAGAAAAAAGGGGCCCAAGAAAAAAGGGGCCCAGGAAAAAAGGGGCCTACAGTTTTTGGAAAAGGGGGAGAAAAGGGGCCCACTTTTTTCATTTTTGATAAAACAACATAGTGATATCAACCAACTTTTATTTAGTTTTATATAACAAATCAACTTTGATTAAGATACAAGAATGTACAATATTGTACAGGTACAGTACAATAAGCACATAATAAGAACAAACATGTAACATTTAAGTGAATACAAAATTCACTCTGGATTGCATTTTAAAATTGAAGAACCTTTTCAGTAGCCCCCATCAAACAATCTAGGCAATTCTATCAATCTACTCTGGATTGCATTTTAAAATTGAACACCCTTTTAAGTAGCCCCCATCAAACAATCTAGGCAATTCTATGCATCTACTCTGGATTAGTGGATTCCATTTTAAAATTGAAGGCCCTTTCATATAGCCCCCATTAAACAATCTAAGCAATTCAATGCATCCACCCATGCACTTCAATGCATGCAATTACAAATTTAAAGCCTTTAAAGTAGGTTAAAACATATTATAAAGACCGGAAGTGTGCAGACTACAAAAAACAATACAGTGCGCATATTTCTGTGTACAATTATCTGAGGCAGTAACTGGACAATCGCCGATAATAGAGAACTAAACGATACAGACAAAATGTAGTGCCACAACTAGGTGTGTACAGAAACATATTTACAATAATATTTATGGATTAATAAATGAAACCGGTTTTTATGATAGAAGATAAAGTTTGACAAACAATGTTAAATGTTTGTTGCATGAAGGAAATTTCTAGTCATATTACATAATATTAATAAATCTTAAGGCATAAACATAAAGAAAAATTAGTAAAAAAATACTGGGCCCCTTTTTTCCCCCTTTTCCAAAAACTGTGGGCCCCTTTTTTCTAGGTCCCTCTTTTCCTTTGCCCCTTTTTTCCTGTATTCACTCAAAGCAATCCCTCTTGTTTACATTTATTAGTAAGACCTGATCTAAGTGTACCAATGAGGGGATGACTTTACATCATAGTCATATAGGTTTAAAGAATGAGGGGAAAAATACAATGATTTTTTCTGCTGAAGAAAGCTCAGAAAAATATCCAATGTATTTGAAATTCAAAATTTTCAATTACAGTTACAATTACAGTGCAAATTTTTCAAATACAATTACAAATACAATTACACAGTTTTTTAAAAAATCAAATAATTACTAAGTTACTCAATTACTAGTGTAATTGACCCCAACCCTAGCTCAGCTACAGAAGTTCATCATCTACCCATGTTCGTCACCTGCCTTAAAAATTGAAAAGGGGACCAACAATATTGACACTGAAACAGTGTTCACAACTCATACAAATTTGTTGCTGTCCAATAGGGCCAGTAACTTGAAAAAGTTACTGAAACTGAAAAGTTGCTGGCTAATTTTTAAAACTGAAAAAGTAAAGAAATTTACAAATGAAAATCAAATATTTTTTAATTCAAAATACTTTACAACTTACAATATACCATAACTTGTAAGAAAGATGAGATAGGGCGGTTATAATATAGGGGGTACTTTAGCATAAGGTAATGTCATGACTTGTCCATGAGGATAATCATTATGAGGTAAGACTGGAGAATTTTATTAAAAGTTCTGGGAGAAACTTAAATCATTGTGCATAAATATGATTACAGAGTCTTTTAAACAAGGTATTTTGCCAAGTAGTATCAGGAAATCTGTTGTAACTGTGATTTTTAAGTTGGGGGATCGACTTATAAGTCGGTGAAGATGCTTCTATGAGAAGACACTTCAGATGTGCTTTATAAATGTCATAGAGGTTTAGATATTTGGAAAGGAATAAGTCAGTGCCTAAAGAAAAACATCAAACTAAAGAATATTATTTTAGGCCTAAAATGTGATAATATTGCAAATACTAGTATACATCTTGGTATTGTGATTATTAGTTATGCTATTTATGCAGTATGGTGTAAATTTTCTGTGGAAAGTGTAAACTATGGTTATATAAAAGGAAATTACTGGATCTTCCTTACACCACACATTCTAGATTTATACCATTAATTGTGAATGATGTGCCTGTTGAGGCCCAATTATATAGAAGAGTCAATAACTTTATGTGTAACATGTCAGCTAGCACTAATTTGTGTGTAAAACTGTGTACTAAATTGGTTATAAATGGTAGTTGTTCTAATATATCCAGAACTTTGAATCATATTATTTACCGTACTAATGTATCAATGAAAGTAATGTGTAATACTAAATGTCAACTTTTAAAAGCAGTGAGAGATTACAATACAATTAATGAAGATGACATAAAACATGTAGGAAATATTAAAGATTTGTTATCTATGAGGGTCTTTAAAAATGGGTTTACTGCTAGAGAAATAAATACCATGCTAAATTTTGTATGTACCACATGAGACGCTAATTTACTTTTCTAATAGTATGTAGTTTATATAACTCTCCTGTATATATTTTATGTATAATTCTGTTCTTATTTTTCATCTGTATTACTATGTGTTTTTTTGTATTTTTTTTCTTTTGTTCTTCTTTTTTTTTTTTTTTTGCAATTAATCAACATTGATCAACTTTGTGCTTTGTATGCACGAGAAATAAATAAATAAAAAAATAAAATAAATTTAAATAATGAAATTAAAAAGCAACTCTATTTTTACTCAAGTTTCTTTGAAGGTACGTTGGCTAGTAGAGGAAAAAGGCACTTTACAAAAGTAATGAAATGTATGATTGACCACTTGTGAGAAATATAAACCTTGAATAATGTAATGTTGTTGAAAAAAAGGTTGTAACTTTGTTCATTTGCTGTTTTTCTAAATGTATTGAATATACACAAATATTGAGTTATGTAATGGCTGGTCTCCTGTTCTCTTACACCTGAGGCTGTCCCCCTGCAGGTGGGAGATTTTATGTTTGCCCAGCGAAATTTAGAATTATTAGAAGAATTATGTAATGTTCGATACCTTTTGTGTGTATGATACAAAATAGTCTGACAAATATAGTTTCATACTGTATATGAATGGCACTGTAAAAAGGGAACTGATGGTGGGTTTGTTACCCTCGCCTGCCCAATCCCTGATGCATATTGTTAGAAAAGGGTCAATAAATATTTTTTTTAAAAAAATGATGAAGTAAGATATATGAAAACAACCTCAAATATTTATTATCTTCCGCTGGCCGATAGGCCCGGTACGGGAGATTATAAAATGCCCTCTGTCGGTGCGTCCGTCCATCCGTGCGTCCGTTCATCACGTTTTTACAAAAGCCTTTCTATCTCTTAAAATATTATAGCTAGAGCTTCCAGATTTGCAGGATAAATTCATCATTGGAAAAACTTGCCTGGGAATCTTTTTCGGCTGATTCGGAAAAACAAGATGGCCGCCACGGGTGTTAACAAGATGGCTGCCATGGTTTTTTTTTCTCAGGTGTTCTGCCATGGGTTTTTTTTCGTTGATTTAGATGGCTGCCATAAGTGTCTATCACCAGGCTTGTTAACTGCTCGTTGTCAGAAGGTGTTGTACCTGATGAGTTCAAGAAGGCTATTGTAACCCCATTGATTAAAAAGTCATCACTACCACCCAATGACTTAAAAAACTACAGACCTGTTTCTGGGTTGGGCTTCATATCCAAACTGGTTGAACGTGTTGTTGCTTCTCAGTTGAATGACCATGTTAGTTTGAACGGACTTGAGAATGTCAGGCAATCTGCCTACAAACTAGGTCACTCAACTGAATCTGCATTGCTTTCAATTAAGAATGATGTTCATTTGGCTTTTGCTAAAGGTGAGGCTACTGCTGTCGTTCTCTTGGATCAATCAGCAGCGTTTGATACTATTGATCATGATACGCTACTTAATTCTCTTAGCTCCTGGTTTGGTGTGAGCGGGGTTGTCCTCGATTGGTTTAAGTCTTATCTCTCAGACCGTGTTCAGTGCATTAAGATTGGGTCAATTTTATCTGATGCCAAAAAGTTATTGTATGGTGTGCCTCAAGGCTCTGTCCTGGGGCCAATCCTTTTTTCACTCTATACTACTCCACTGAGTAAAGTCATACAGAATCATCCTGGTATTAGTTTCCAGTTCTACGCTGATGACACACAATTGTATGTACACCTCACACATAAAAATGTTGCCTCTGCCCTTGATAAGCTGTCACACTGCCTTGAAGACGTAAAGAGATGGCTCTCTACAAATAAGCTCAAGCTAAATCCAGATAAGACTGAATTCATTGTGTTTGGCTCAAAGTCTCAGCGCGAAAAACTTAATCAGTCCTTCCCGGTCAATATACTTGGTAATCTCATATCACCAACAGATGCAGTTAGGAACCTTGGTGTCTGGTTTGATTCTGATTTGTCATTCTCTTGCCATGTTAGGAAGGTCTGCAAGGCTTGTTTTGCTCATGTCCGGGATCTTAAGCGACTCCGAGGACATCTGACACATGAAGCTACTCTTATGGCTGCCAATGCTCTGGTCGGAAGTCGACTAGATTACTGTAACTCTCTGTTCAGAGGTCTCTCAGCTCTAGATCTGCGCAAACTTCAATGTGTTCAGAATAGCCTTGCCAGAATTGTTGCCAACACCACCAAGTACTCACACATCACTCCAGTTAGAAAAGCACTACATTGGTTGCCAATTAAGTACCGTACTATCTTTAAGACTGCCATGCTGGTATATAAGTTCCTACACAGTGGTAACCCCAAATACTTTGAACCCTTCCTCATTCCCAGACATAGTGCATATAACACTCGTCGAAGTCAATCTGATGGCATATTTCTTGAGGTTCCCCACTTTGGTTCAATTTTCAAGTCTCGAAAACATTTTGGACTCAGTTTTGCGTATGACGCACCTATGATTTGGAATGACCTTCCTGATGAGGTCCGCTCTGCAAACTCACTTGCCTCTTTCAGGTCAGAGTTGAAGTCATACCTCTTTGGAAAAGCATACCCACCCTAAATTTCCAATCTCCTTTCTGCTTTCTCCGCGGTGCTGACCCCTGCAATGTCTCTGGTTTTTGAATATTGAACAATGTTTTTGTGTGATGCGCCTTAGAGTCTGTCTTTTGACGGAGATTAAGCGCTATAAAAGTGCTATTAGAATTAGAATTAGTTGCACTTTTATACAGCCTAAAAATAGCCTGCTTGGTATTGATTTTGGGCCTATTTTGAAAAACAACATGGCCGCCAGAGCTTTGCCAAATCACTGCAAATAGCAGAATGTAAGGCCTAAAGGTCTGTCCAAAGAAAAGTGTTGCAGGTATCCTCACCAGTTTCTCCTTTGCCTTTTCAATGTTTTATGACCTTATTGCTTATGTCTTTTCATTTCATGCTGTTTTTTCAGACCTAGGTCCATAGCTAAGTGAGTAATAGCAATGGTGGCTACTTTCAGTAAAGTGCTCATAACTCCAAAACGACTGCATTTAGAGCATTTCTGTAAAATATGTTGTTCAGCTACTTTCTCCATGCCTACAAGATGGTACCGTTTTTAGGGGTCTATCTTGGTAGCTAAGTGAGTAATAGCTATTTTCTGTTTTTAACAATGACCAAAATGAGTAAGTTGCTTTTATCTTTCAATTGTAACTGTTACTTACAATAGTGGTCTCAAATATGTTGTTGAACAACTCCTTCATGTACTATATCATGGTGAGTTTTCCAAGGTGTAGCACCATAGCTAGCTGAGTAATAGCTACACTAAGTTTAACATTTGACCATTCAGCAAGTCACGTATAACTCAAAAACTATTGAATATAGAGGATTTTTGTCAAATATGTTGTTTATCTACTTTTTGATGTACTGTGTCGTGGTGAATTTTCAGAGCTGTAAGTCCATAGCTAAATGAGTAATAGCTACTTTTAAATTTCTTAATTTCAACATTGAATAAATCACTTATACCTCCAAAACTATTGAATTTAGGGAATTATTGTCAAACATGTTAATCAGTTACTTTTTAATGTTCTGTGTTGTGGAAAAGTTTCAGAGCTGTATCTCCATAGCTAACTGAGTAATGGCTACTTTGAATTTCAACAATGAGTAAATCACTTATAACTCCAAAACTATTAAATTTAGAGAATTATTGTCAAATATGTTGTTCACTTACTATTTGATGTACTGTGTCCTGGGAAATTTTCACAGCTGTATCTCCATAACTACCTGAGTAATAGCTACTTTTAGGGTTTCCATTGAGTAAATCACTTTTAACAGCAAAACTGTTGAATTTAGAGGATTTTTGTCAAATATGTTCTTCACCTACTTTTTGATGTACTGTGAAATGGCAAATTTTGAGAGCTGTAGGTCCATAGCTAACCGAGTAATAGCTACTTTAATGGATCTCCATTGAGTAAATCACTTATAACAGCAAAACTGTTGAATTTAAAGGATTTTTCTCAGATATGTTGTTTAGCTACTATTTTCATGTACGGTGTAATGGCAAATTTTGAGACCTGTAAGTCCATAAGTAACTGAGTAATAGCTACTTTGATGGTTCCCCATTGAGTAAATCACTTATAACAGCAAAACTATTAAATTTAGAGGATTTTTGTCAAATATGTTGTTCATGTACTTTTTAATGTTCTGTGTCATGGCAAAGTTTCAGAGCTGTAGGTCCATAGCTAACTGAGTAATAGCTACTGTCATGGTTTTCCATTGAGTAAATCGCTTATCACAGCAAAACTGTTGAATTTAAAGGATTTTTGTCAAATATGTTGTTCACCTACTTTTTGATGTATTGTGTAATGGCAGATTTTGAGACCTGTAGGTCCATAGCTAACTGAGTAATAGCTACTTTCATGGTTTTCCATTGAGTAAATCGCTTATCACAGCAAAACTGTTGAATTTAAAGGATTTTTGTCAAATATGTTGTTCACCTACTTTTTGATGTATTGTGTAATGGCAGATTTTGAGACCTGTAGGTCCATAGCTAACTGAGTAATAGCTACTTTGATTTTTGCGGCAAATGAAAAAGTCTTAATATCTCGAAAACCGTAAGAGATAGAGCGATTTCGAGTGAATTTTTGACCCACAGGGTAGTACATGAGTATACTATGCAAAAGGGAAAAATTTCAATTTTCGCCACTTTTGCCGCCAACTTGGATTTTAGCAGAAAATAAACATTGAAAATATCTTTGAAATGGTAACAGACAGAGCGATTTTCCAGCGAATTTTTTACCCACAGGGTAGTACAACAGTATTCTGTGCCTAGGGGAAAAATGTCATCTTGGATTGTAGCGGAAAATGAAAAATTGTGAATATCTCGGAAAAGGTATTTCCCCCCCTTTAATGCTCGGCGGGAGATACACACCGCGGCAGTGGTCTTGTTTTTTTATAAATATAGTTTTAAAAGTCACAGTTATTGATTGGTTCAATATTTTCAGATAAAATCAAGCTAGCATAGAAATGTGCATATGAAGGAAGTATATCTTGCATACTGTTACTGGATGGCCCCAGGTATTTTTGGTAGCCAGGCAGTTACTGAATTTGAATGATCCCATACAGTTGGTACTTTTAATTGTCCATCTCAGACCAAAGTATGCAGAAATATGAAAAACTGGAGAAAATTGGCGAAGGTGAGTCCCATTTTACAAAATTGTTGCGGTTGCTGTAAAGTTTTCATGAAATGTATTTAATGTCTATAGTTTTTGTATAAACTAGAAACATCATTTTTATTTCTTGCATTTCTTCTAATATTTTTTAGTTGCTGTATGAGGTAAATTGTCTTGTTTTGGACCAAATTTTGGGTTTGTTTGTGGACTTACAATAATTGGGATTGAAGTTAGAAAAGTTAAATGTATGGTCCAAATTAAAAAGTATACATAGCTGGTCAGCTAGTCAAACTTAAAGTATTTAGTTTATATTTAGCTTAAATTAAGGCACCAGTGTCTGTTGTTAAAAAAGCCTTTTCTGTCCATTTTTGAAAAAAAAACCCAGCATATTGCTCAATTTATTCCACAAAAATTGAAAATCTACAGTTTGAGATGATTGGTTTTTCAGGTACGTATGGCACTGTGTTCAAGGCCAAAAACCGTGACACCCAAGAAATTGTGGCACTGAAGAGAGTTCGTCTTGATGATGATGATGAGGTAGTGGTTCAGTACTTAGTAACAACTGATAGTAGAATTCACACCAATCTATGACTATGTTGCTACTTTATCATTAAAAGTTCTTTCACCAATGAAATAGAAAGACGGTTGCATTAATTTTTTATCAGTGTCACATCTGGAAATACTTGCAGGTAGGACAAGACTTTATCTGACTTTGTTCATTGTGAGAATCCTGGAAACAAATTATGATGTTCACAAATGGTTGCATGGCAGCAATAATAATGTGCAACAATGCCATCACTATCAATAACACCATTTAAAAGAAAAGAGAAAACAATAAAAATGACACAAAATATAAGGTTGGCTTTAATTGAGAATTTTATGGTAATTCATACCACAAATCTCGGCTAATTAAAGCATCAATGCATGCTAGAAAAGAAAGAAAAAACCTATTCTCTCACACAGGCCAATGCTGATTCACATGAGACAGACCATATTAATTCAGCTAATCAGAATGTTACAAGTCAAACAAAAGAAAATATATCCACAACTTCTCACAGATTAGCTTAGGCAGAAAATCTTGATATTTAGGATGAACAACATATTATTTAGATAATACAAAATCTGTCAAAATTCATACATTTGGACTTGTTTGTAAAAGACATACTGCCAGGGTGCCATTATATGTAGCAATGGTTGACATTGCTCCAAAATTAATGAGTGGATTTTTAGTAAATTTTTATGTCACTAGGGTCTGCCCCAAGAAAGATGTGATTACATTTTGAGAAAGATCCGGATCGTAATCTGGATACAAAAAATCCTGAACTTTCTGAAACGCGTCCTGCACTCTATGAGTGCTTTCCAGATATCACTTTGTTGAATAAATGATCTTAATTTTTATTTTCCAGGGTGTACCTAGCTCAGCCCTAAGAGAGATCTGTCTGCTCAAAGAACTGAAGCATAAAAATATTGTCAGGTAAGGCACTACACTTTTAATATTAAAATGAAGGTTAATATTCTTATCAAGTATAAATGGTGTGAAAACTGTATGCGATTAATCTATCTCATAGTAGCATTTCAGTGCACTTTGATCAGTTTCTCCAAAATTGTTCTATATGTCCTGACTGGACAGTGTAACTAAATGCTCTCTATGCAATGTCCAAGGGCAATATGATCAAATATTTGCAAAACTTGGGGGTGGGTCACTGGGTTGATGTGAGAATGAAAGTGCGCTGGGTATTCTGAAAAAAGGTCCAGATCTGGTTACCCAAAGTTTTTACCAGTTGGAAGTAAAAAGCAGTGGATGTAAAACAATCTGTTGAAAATAAAATGTGAAATAACTGCTAAAATAAGGAACGCTATGTTGACAGCTAATATAAGGTTATGAAATTATACATCGTATTATATCCAGTCATTGTAATTTGCATCAGATTGACAAAATAGCAGTTTATGACCGATGACACAAGATTAGTGACCATGGTTGAGGATGGCATGGGTCTTTTCTAATGCGGGGATGATAATTTAGATACAATTTTAGTTCATTCCATTTATGCTGGTTGCAGATTGTATGACGTTCTACACAGTGACAGGAAGCTCACACTGGTGTTTGAGTACTGTGACCAGGACTTGAAGAAATACTTTGACAGCTGCAATGGGGAGATTGATCAGGATGATGTGAAGGTGAAAATTTGTTTTGTTTCATTTTGTTCATATCTGAACTAATGGAAAAATGTCGTAACAGTTGGCTAAAATATTAACAGAAGAACATATAAACTATATTGAGTGTACATAAAACTTTAAAGAACTTAGAATTAGTAAAAGTAGTAAAAAAAGATTAAAAATTACATGAAATTAAAAAAAAATTAAAAATAAGTTTATTACAAGATAATGTTTAAATTTGTGGAATCTCCAGAACTGGGTCATTTTAAAGAACTACCTGAGAGTCTGAGACAACATTGTTAAACCTTGTCATTTAAAATTTTTGGAACATTTGAAATAAGATAACATCCAATGAAGGCACTAGACAATGGATATATTCATTTTCCATCTAAAATACAAAATTTTCAGTATTTAAGACTTTCAGAAGTCTTAGTCACTATCACTGTGTTCATTTTAATGTTTAACAGCTAAAAAAAATTTTTTTTCAGAGTTTTATGTACCAGTTGTTGAGAGGTCTGGCCTTCTGTCACAGTCACAATGTTTTACACAGAGATCTCAAACCCCAGAATCTTCTCATTAACAAGGTATGCTTTAGTCTTTATTAAGTCTGAGTATCATCAAGTTCCTGTGAATTGGTTTATTTCCACTTAATGCTAGGTTCAAGTAAAATACTTGTTTTAACATCTGTTATTACAATTTTAGGACACCATACAGATCACAGCCGATCTATGTAACCAGGAATAACACTAAAGGGGAAAGTTTTCATCCCGGGATGAATATCTCATTAAATGTCACTCTTGGCATGTTTATAGGTGTTATCTCAATGAATAAACAAACCAAACTGACTGCTGAGGTATTGCATATCTGCCTGACAGTGAAATCCTCTCTAAATCTATATCCTCACGGCAGTGTTACAGCTTTGATATGTATATTTAATTTAATAATCTGGCACTTGCCATCACATTTGACTGAGGAATGATTGATTTTAAATGCGCTTTGACCTCTTGACTTTGGGTTTCAACATAAAAATATAGTAATAGACATCTGGCTTACCATACTATATTTGAGAATATTGTTCATGACTTCATTCTTCAATGATTGTTGGAGTATTGTGTTAACAAGTCTGTGGTAACGACCATTGTTCATGGGCTGATGAATTTTGAAACTCCAAATCACAGTGTACTTTACTTTTCTGTGTACTTTTACTTTGATGGGGGAGGTGATTGGTGGCCTTGTCTTCATCATGTTTACTGAATGAAAATAAGAGTTCACTCCTTTAATTCTCACCTGTAGACTTGAATTTGAACTCTAGCATGTGTGAGAAATCATATACTGATGGACTAGACCAGTATGTACACCCAAGATGGAGGTAAAAGTATTGCTTTGTATAATTTTACTTCAGAATGGAGAACTGAAGCTTGCAGATTTTGGACTTGCCAGAGCCTTTGGAATTCCTGTGAGATGCTACTCTGCCGAGGTGAGTGACGACAAAGGTTCCATGATTTTATGATATTTTCGTGTACAAATTTCAACATTCTTGATAGTTTTGGGAATTGCTCCCAAATTTCAAAATTGGTGCTGTACAGCTCTTACGAAATAACTGGAATATTGATGGATGGATTTTGTTGAAATTTTGAGAGAATGGTAACAATGGCACAGGGAACAAGTGATTAAAGTTTGGTGTTGATTTGGATCACTGTCTGGATCCAGGAATGTTTGAAAGGACTTTTTTATCATTTCATTCACTGTAAGCAATATTTGGAGGTGTCGGGTGTTGGTGGAGGTATGCACTCTCCAAATGCTCTTCTTAATCTTAGAATTTATAAAAATTCAGGAATTTAAATTTTTTTATTCTACGCAATTTTTGTTAGTCAAAGAATTCTAAAGATGAGAAATTCAGTGTTTGTGTAAAAAAGATCCTGATTCAAATAAACAGGTGATGCAGTAAGCATCAAATTTTTCTCATTCTAAGACGTTTCTTAGAAAACTCTTCGCAAGAGTAATTCCGAGGATAAAATGATTGTGTACGTTGACGGTGATTCAAATAAACATGAGTATCTTGACACTTTTACTTTTAGTAATTTTTGGCCCTGTTTTTCACATGTCTGATAATGACAGGGTCACAAGGACTGTATTCACAAAAAGTCTTAGGTGTAAGTTGGCTATATTTGTGTACAAAAGTTAAGCCTAAAACTTGGCTAGGACCTTTCATAACTAGGGCCCCTGGTATCTTGGTGTCAAAACCATTTCAGTGTTGTACCATGACCACACTTGACAACTGGTATCTCCATTCTCAGGACATATGTAATAGAGGGAAAACAAATACTATAAAATACAATTAGAAAAAATAGCTTGAAGAATTCCTTTGAGTGGAACTGCCATGTTTTGTTTTCACAAATTTCACTTCAGAATGGTTTGGCGTTGGTGGGATACTGAAATAAAAAATATGCTACCAACTCTTGCCCTATTTCTGATAGATGCCTTGTTCCAATTAACATCTCTTCTGTATTTGGTAAGCAAAAATAAATAAAATAGTCATCTTTGTAAGTAGAAGGTTCCTGATCAAAATTTAGAACTTGTTAGATGTACCGGTACTTTATATCTTTGTTTATATTTATCACAAAGCTTACATTTCTATTTCTTTCAGTTTTGTGTAATTGTGAATAAATTGTAGTTTACATTTCTGCCACTAGGTGGTGACACTGTGGTACCGGCCACCTGATGTATTGTTTGGAGCCAAACTCTACTCAACGTCCATTGATACCTGGTCAGCTGGCTGTATATTTGCAGGTACAGTGAAACACAGTTATGTAGATCTCAGTAAAATAGAATTGTCTTTGTAAGTATATGTAGCCAGTGTCGGAAAACCATGTGTTCCGAGAAGCCTTCTAAATACTGGCCATCTACTGAGCCTCTTGTGGTTGTTTGAACTTGTTTCTCTGACTTCAACATACAAGTCCACTAAATATTTTGTAGAAACCTCTTCATAAGCTTCTACATATTTAATAGTATTCTAAATGTAGTACTCTGAGAAATGTAGGGGGCTCAGTGGTGAAGCGGTTAGAGTGCTCGCCCCCTCAACCTCGGAGGTCGCCAGTTCAAATCTCACCTCCGGCACATCATGTTGGAAAGTTGGTAGTTACTTGCCGAAGCCTGGTGGTTTACAGTGCAGAATCTTGACCAACTAGTATGCACTAGTTCCTCCACTCGTAAACTACCCGTCACAATATGACCCTGGCTGTTGGAACGCGATATATAACAAAAATTAAATATAAATAAATCTACAAAATGTGGCGTTTCACAGATCATGTGACCTTTCATCACTATCCAATGGTAAGATTTCACTGGAAGAACTACTCTTTCAGGTTGTTAGAATGCCATTACTAGGAGCTCAGTGGAACCCATTGGTAGCCCAGACTACGGTGTAGATTTAGTGGTATACCATCTTGTGTATTTTGCAGGCCCGTTTGAAACCAGTTCCAGGTCCATACAGAACTTTTTTTTTTCTGGATGAAATTTAGCCTGTTGTCAGAAAATACAGATATTTTTCTAGTTTGCCAGAAATTTGCTTTGTCAGGATTTCACTCACAGCTTTTCTGTGGTGTAAAAGTATAAAGAGCAAAATAAGGCACTCACTGATAACAATATACAACAAATTTAGTATTGTAAATAGTTCAAAGGCTTTAAACAGTGTAACGTGTAGACTTAATGGCCCTTCCTGTGTACCACTGTATCATTTAGAGTTGACCTGTGCCAGGTGTCTTCTGTTTTAAAACAAAGGTGACGTGTTCACTGATAACAGTGAGAATTTATCTCTCAGCCATTTGAATGTGTCCAATGTTATCGCTAACCTACTGTTTCATTCAGAGCTAGCCAATGCTGGGCGTCCTCTGTTTCCTGGAAACGATGTAGACGACCAGTTGAAAAGGATATTTAAGTTACTGGGAACTCCCTGTGAAGACAACTGGCCTGGGCTTACACAGCTTCCAGAATTTAAGGTACAGTCAGAATCTTTTATGTAGAACACTTGTTCAGAAGAATTCCATTGTTAGTGGAAATATGCTTCTTATAACTTGATACTGAAAATTACAATGTTGTGATGGAATCCTGGTTAAGTTTTTCAGTAGTGTGTGCAGAACATCAGTGCTGTGAAATCTTAAAATTTTGGGTTCGATGTTTGGTAGTTCTAGCAGCCAGTGAACTTCAATGTAGTTCAATCATCGAACCAACGTTTTAGAAACCAGTAAAATTACAGAAATCTTACATAAAATCTTGTCACTTTGTTGATAACAGGGAGAAAATATAAAATCCATAGATATTTTACATAAATTTCACTATATTCTCAATAAAACACAAGTTTTATAAGATGGGCGAAAATAGAATACATTGGGATGTGGTGTGATATTAGTGATTTCTAAACGTTTTGCGGTGTCTGAATTTCAGACTTTTATTGTGCTACAATAGCTTACCATGTGGGACTGAATGCTGTTCTCGGATGGCCGCAAGGCATCAGGCCAATGTCTAAGAAAAATAGACATTTATAGTTGGCCGTAGCCTCAAGTTGTCGTCACGTGGTAACCTTTGACCTCTCGACCTACTTTCTTGTTGGCCGCCTTGATATAGCATGCTTTTATTTTCAAAGGAAAAGATTTTATTTTTACAAGGATATTCTTGTTGTTGGATACTGAAACTACATCAGTTTCTTTATTTTATATCATAGAATCTCTATTTCACGACAATTCACAGATCAGATGAGTATTTTTACCATATTTTGCAACTTTAAATCCACTTCCGGGTTCATATTGTAAAGACTCACGCTGTAGCTTATATTCCTCACAAGGCATTGGCCTGTCAAAATAAAATATAAAATAAAACCCTTATTTTGACCATTTTAAGGGTTGAAAATATTTAAATTAAGCACAAAACGAGTCCTGTCAAAATATAAGTGGAAACATCTTCCATTTTTTTGTCTAGACGGTAATTTCTTGTAAACTAATGCACGACTCGTTCATGTAGTTTATATACAGGAATATATGCCTGTTGAAATCAAATAAAATAAATTTTGTAAGGGTCTATCTCCGTTCTGCTACAGTATTTGTCCATTTTAAGGGTTAAAATATCATATAGAGCACGAAACTAACTTGGGGAATCCTTGGGGAAACCCCTGTGGTGCCGTCACATCTAGACGGCATGTGCTGAGAGACGCGTGTATGTAGTTTCTTACAGTACGTTTACCTAATAAAATAAAATAAAATATTTTACCCCTTCTTTCCTGTATTATTGACTATTTAAAATGTTAATACTTAAATAACAGGAATAGAATCCTTGCTCAAATCGTCTAGACAGTACGTGTTTTTTCAAACTAAGTAACCTTGGTTTGGCATTATTTTAAGTCATCCAATTTTATAATATAAGAAATATTATACTTTGCTTTTTAGGTTCTATGTTATTTAATAAAAATTCTGTGTAATTGTTGCTTTCCTTATCGCACAACTAGCCCTACCTGCAGTGAGGCGGGTGGGGCAGATGACCTTGTGTCACTTTTGATTTGCATACGTAAATCCAGTTGTGTAGTTCTTTTCAAATAACCGTTTAAGGAAAGCTTACATGGAAATTATAATATCCAACTTCTTTCTAGCCAGGGTGGATCAGATCCCTGCTTGAATCTGAAGCCAGATCCGAACTTAGTTCATCCGAGTTTTTAATCCACCCGAGAATCGGATGCATTATTCCCCAACTTCTATCCATCCGAGCACAAGTGGCAATTCTGAGGACCTGTCCCAATATGACCCTGGCTGTTGAACGGGACGTAAAACCCCAACTTTGACCTTTGATCTATCCATCCGAGTATGATTTGATGCTCGGATTTTCATTGCGTCTAGATCCGATGCTCAGATCTAAGATCCGATGATCGGATGTCTGCAGCTACCATCCTATGCTTGGATGATCAGATGTTTACAACTACGTTCCAATGCTCGGATGATCCAATCTAAAATCCGATGATCGGATGATTGTATCCTAGATCTGATCCTCGGATGATCGGATCTTAAAGCTGATGTTCGGATGATGGTTCCAGATTAGAACTCTGAACAATCCTAACACACACTTGGACTAATAGTACACAAGCCTGGCAGTAATTATCACTTATTGGAGGCTTCGGTGCAAGTCCAAGTCCTCAAGCCCAAGAGGGCTACTTCTAAAGAAGGTCCTTCATTCAGTCCTGACTTTGTATTTTATAACGAAGTAGGTTGCCTAACTTAACCCTAACCATTTTCCGAGGACATTGAAACTTAGGCAGCTTTTGAATCTCCCTGTCCCCAGGGAATTTATGCCTAGATCCTCCACAGTCTGGACTCTGAATGATTTACCAGGCGAACAGGAACTTAGGCTGTTAATTTCCCTTAAAATGGGACAACCTTGTTTTGAAGACAAATTACAAGTTTTCAAATCTGTATCTCCCAAGGGGCTTCTTTGGGTAAACCCCCTCCCCCCCTTCTGGTCATCAAGAGTTGAGCTTCAGGCTGCTCTTCACTAGGTTTTTCGGAATGCAACCTGGTTCTGGATATCTGTTAAGACAGTAGCAAGGCTACTACCAGACAGGTTAAACTCCGTTTCATGGTGCATATAAGTGGTCAGAAGGGGTATGGGGAATTCAGGTGAGATACCGGATCTTTAGAACTTAAAGTTCCCCATTCACAACTAGTTTAGGAGGGACAGGAGTTCCTCATCAAGGCACCTGTAATAACACTTAGGGTGTAAGCCCTATTAATCAGCCCTTTCACATTCCCCAAAATCTAGAGGCTCCTACAGGAAACACCCCAATGGGGGTCATTCCATTCCAAGCAGTAACCAATCGTTTCCTCAGGCAGGGGGAAAACGAACTTCAGAGGCTCCAGGCATCGTTTTCGACCCCACAACAGGGGGCGAGGGCGTGGAAACCCCTCTCCCCAATGACTCCTTAAAAGCCTCCCTCAGTCCACCAGTAGGAGGTCGCCTCCGTTCTTTCAGAAGAGACTGGCAAACAAACAAATGTTCATCCAACGTGTTAAACATTATCACCAATGGCTACATACTGCTATTCCTTTCAAAACCAAATTTGGTCAGATTCCCTCTGATTCTGCCAGAGTACAAGGCCCGTCAAAAAGACCAAGCTCTGGCCACTTGTATCCAGTCTCTTCTGTCAAAGAACGCAATCAAAAGGGTGGAAAATGTAAAATCTCTCGGGTTTTACAGTCGCCTGTTCCTAGTACCCAAACCTCACCAAAGGTGGAGGCCAGTCATAGACCTAAACAGGCTCAACACTTTTCTACATGTAGAAAAGTTCAAAATGGAAACTCCAGAGTCCATGAGGACCTCCCTGATTCCAGGGGAATGGGTATCGTCGATAGACCTATCAGACGCTTACCTTCACATCCCCATCCATCCAAACTCAAGGAAATACCTAAGGTTTTGCTACAGGTCCCAGGTGTTCCAATTCACCTCCCTCCCATTCGGACTAGCCACAGCCCCCCAGGTCTTTGCAATGATTGTAAAGGAAGTGAAACTAATGGCCCTCTCCAGAGGACTCAGACTTCACCAATACCTGGACGACTGGCTGATCAGGTCCCAGTCTCAGGAGGAAGCACAAGTGAACACTCAGGCAGTGGTAGACCTAACCCAGTCCTTGGGTTGGATAATAAATCAGGAAAAATCAGAACTGAAACCTACTCAGGTGTTTTCGTTTGTGGGCTATGAATACCATCTCAAATTCAGCCCTTGTAAAACCCACTCAAGAGAGATGGCTCAAACTTCAGGATTTGATCCTAAGACTCAAGTCAAGACATGTCTTGACTGCAAGATGTTTGATGTCGCTAATTGGGTTGCTTGCCTCAATGGAGAAAATGGTCCCGGAGGGACGCCTTCACATGAGGCCCTTTCAGTTTCACCTCAAGGAGCACTGGAGATATCCTCAGTCGCTGGACAGCCTCCTTCCTTGGACAGAAGCCATTGCAGCACACTTAGACTGGTGGCAAAATCCCTCAAACGTGATGAGAGGTGCAGACCTTCATCCCAAAGTCCACAGTATCCAACTCTTTACAGATGCCTCAAACGAAGGTTGGGGTGCTCACTTAGATCAGAGTTCTACAAAGGGTCTGTGGTCAGACCGAGAAAAAAAGCCTACACATAAACGTTCTAGAATTGAAGGCGGTCTCCCTGGCCCTTCGAAGCTTCAAGGACTAGTGCCAGAACCAAACAGTGCTAGTCGCAACGGACAACTCAACAGTGGTAGCCTACATAAACAAACAAGGAGGAACTCACTCAGCAGAGATGTGTGCTCTCCTGTGGAAGATCATGACCTGGTGCCATCACTATCATATAACATTGAAAGCCAGACACATTCCAGGGTGTCTGAATGTGATGGCCGACCTTCTGTCCAGGTCGAACCAGTGCAGTCAACAGAATGGTCACTGCATCCGCAGGTGTTCAAACAGATCTGCCAAAAGTGGTTCACACCTCATGTAGACCTATTTGCCACTCATCTGAACCACAAACTTCCACTGTACGTATCTCCTGTCCCAGACCCAAATGCTTGGGACATAGATGCTCTGAACATAAACTGGACGGGTCTCACTGCCTATGCTTACCCTCCAACGGCTCTAATTCACAGGGTGATCCAAAAAATCAGACAATGCTATTGCCTGATCATCGTAAAAGCCCCAGGCTGGCCAGGGATGCCCTGGTTTTGGGACCTAGTGCAGCTCTCAACAGAGATCCCACTACAACTTACAGTGTCAACAACTCTTCTCAAACAGTCCCACAATTATGTTTTCCACAGCAATCCACAGCATCTCAACCTCCACGCCTGGTGTCTAGGAGTGGACAGCTCCAAGAACAAGGCTTCTCTGTGGAGGTGGCAGAGAGAATTGCTGCCCCTCAGAGGTCATCAACAAGAACCATCTATAAATCAAAGTGGGCCATATTTGAAAAATGGTGCAGGGACCATCTACAAGTCAAAGTGGGCCTTATTTGAGAAATGGTGCAGAGAAAATTCGGTGGATTTCTCCACTCCATCTGTGAAACAAGTCTCAGACTTTTTCATGTACCTGTACCAAGATCTAAACAGGCGCCCCTCTACCATCGATGGTTACAGGACGGCCATTGGTGACACTTTGGGCCCAGCGGGCCACCATATTGCACAAAGTTCAGACCTTCACAGGTTACTGTCCAGTTTTCACAGGGATCGTCCAAAAAGTTCCAGGAATCTTCCAAAATGGAACCTTTCTGTTGTTCTCAATGAGCTCACAAAAGCACCCTTTGAGCCTATGAAAGACACAGACCTCAAACATGTTACTCTCAAAACTCCTTTCTTGCTGGCTTTGGCCTCCAGCACTTCTCTCCTACTATCAAAACATCTTGACAGTTTTAGCACTGTCATTCATTCTATTCAGGTTTTTGGCTCTTTACAGGCCCGGTCTTCGGGATTGGGGCACTGTAAACGGGACTCAGACTGGTATTTCTAACAGTCATTCTAATCTATTACTTCAAAATCTAAGAAAAATTGACATATCTTCCAGTCTCAGCTGTAATCCCGCCACCGGGCGGTTGGATTCAGCATTCAGTCCCACATGGATAGCTATTGTAGCGCAATGAAATTGAAAATTTTAATTACTTAAATGTAGCTTTTATAAGCTACAAGCTTACCATGTGGGACTGAGAAGAGTCCCACCCTGCCTCCTCACTGTATTACAGCTGAGGGGTAAGGTTTAAAAATTTCAACGAGAAAGTAGATCGAGAGGTCAAAGGTTACCACGTAACAACAACTTGAGGCTACGGCTAACTATAAATGTCTATTTTTCTTAGACGTTGGCCTGATGCCTTGCGGCCATCCGAGAACAGCATTCAGTCCCACATGGTAAGCTTGTAGCTTATAAAAGCTACATTTAAGTAATTAAAATTTTCAAATTTGAACCGAACATCAAATTCGGGGCAGTAAACGAGTGAACTATCAAACTTCTACAAACATCATCGCAGCACTATTGAACATACATTGTTGCTGTATTGTGTCAAATATGTCTGGGTCTGGAACAGTGAAAATGAAGGGTTTTACACAGTGACAAAGTAAAGAATAGAATGTATAGCTTAACTATTCACATTCCATGTACAGTGTTATTTGTTATTACTGGACTACACATACAACATACGTACAGGGAAATAAACAACTTCATTAATTCACAGACATATTAAATGTACACTATGCTTTTACCATGGTAACTCTAAACAAAGCAATCATTAACGTATCTCTGTATTACGACTCTAATATATTACTGGACTAGTAAATAAAACAATGACATTGTTATCAGCTCACAGATGTACTCAGTCTACTGGGTGTTTTACTGTGTTGACTGTATAGGCAATACTATGAGAATGACCAGTATTTGTATCCATATTTCATGTACTACTCCCTTTTACTTAAAGTTATTAACAAGTACTCTGTTACTTGGAGTACATAATATGGAAAACAGTACTTTATTTTTTTCCCATTTCAACAATGGCAGTTTTCAGAATATTTACACAATACAGTCTGTTTCTGTTGAGAGAAATACCAAATAGTAGATTATGACTTTGTTTGTCTTCGGAAAGGGTACCTGTTCAGGAAAAGAGTAGTTTTGATAAGAGTACTTGAATATAAAGATACTTGTGGCTGGCAGTTCTACTTATACCACAGTAATGATAATTAGCATTATAACATGTTTGTTGTGTGTTTACAGCCATATCCCATGTACTACGTGCAGACAACCTGGCAGCAAGTGGTGCCGAAACTCAACAACAAAGGACGGGATCTGTTACTGGTATGTACAGCAAACAGGCCTAAATTAACTACAGTAACATTTGGTACAAAGTAGAGCCAACTGACAAGGGGTCAGAAGTATACTGTTACTTAACTACTATTCACCTTGTGTGGACAAATATTTCAAAGTGAGCTAAACAATTCAGATTTCTCAAAAATTACACCTTTTTGTGTGACCATGTTTGAATGATGTGGATTTCATCCTGACTATTGATATATTTGGTTAAGTTTCCATGACTTCTGACATTAAACACTGGCAAGCAGTCGTTAACAAGAGGTTAGGAATGCTAGAATACAGTCCAACTCTTTGTGGAATATACACCCTCAATACCTCGTATATACTTCATAAAAAATTGATTCTACACTGTGAGAGCCTTACTTAAACAAGTTTTCACCATACCACAAGAATTGTTACAATGTAAGGCTGTGACTGGATGTATTCATGATTGGCACTGATTTGAGCAGATCTCAAGTGCTTTCTGGATCATTCAGTAGTCATTAACTACAACAATATATGATACTGTTACCCACTAGGTCACTGTTTTGAGTACCTCAAAACATTACTGCACAGCAAAACAGAATCCTTTGTATATTGGAAGTGAATTTGTGGAATTTCTCATTTCATAACAACACAAACAAATTTTGAATATTTTTCACAGTTATTTTAATGCAACAACATTGTTTTCGGAAAATCATCATTTCAGGGAGAGGAAAAAAGGGTGCATACGAAACCATATAAATACCAAATTACAAATACAAATTTAAGTAGTTTGGCTCTCAGGCTTGATTTTCATTACTAATAACAGAATTTACTACAAAATATAGCCACAGCCTTACTACAAAGTATATTATATTTATTAATGGATACAGTTATAACGACTGTGAAGTTTTTGATGAGATAATGATAAGGAGAATATGCTATTATTTCAGGCTTTATACATTGTTTGCCAAATGCAATTGTATAATTGCAGAGTTTGTTGGTGTGTAATCCCACCAAGAGGCTGTCTTCAGAGGATGCCTTGCAACACCCTTACTTTGCCGATCTCAACCCCGCCGTGAAGCAGGGATAAGCAGGATACTACCCTCAGCACATTAGGTCAGATGTAGAATAAGCACTAACCATTGCTTACAGTCTGATCACAGGGCAACTCATCAGCAATATCTGGCCAGAACTGGAGTAAGAGAGGTGCAATGGAAGATCTATTGAATATTAATTATTATCTTACTACTATATTTTAAGCAGTATGATTATTCATATTAATAGGATTATTAATAGGACTATTTTTCTCCCCATGGAAGACAAGTGTCGTAGTATTTATTATGTCCACCCCCCTGGGGGGTGGATATATTATTTTTGCTTTTTTCGCCGTCCGATGTCCGGCGTCCGATGTCCGGCGTCACGCATGGTTTCCGCTCATTTAAAGGAAAAGTATTAGAGCTATTGTCACCAAATTTGGTATGCAGGCTTATTGGGTCAGTAGCTTGCTTGGGATTGCTTTTGGCTGTTGTACCTCTTTTGCTTACTGAGTAATACTTAAGTACAGCTATTTTCAGTACCCATTGGTTTCCGTGCATTTAAGCCAAAATAATTAAAGATATTTTACTACAATTTTGAATACAAGATTGTTATGTCCATAGCTCGCTTGGTATTGCATTTGGGACTGATAGCTTTGTCAGTACATGAGTAATAGCCATTTAGGTACTTCATTGTGTATTTTCAGTACTACTTTTGAGTAATTTGCTTCTATCTCCTTAACCGTGCGAGATAGAGCGATTTCGGCAAAATTTTCGACCCACAGGGTATCTGAGGAGTGTACTCTTTGCAATTTTCAAAAAATTTTCCCCTCCCCAAAAATGGCGGCCATTTTGAATTTTCGAATTTTTGCCAAAAATGGCAAAACACAAATTTGCTTCTATCTCCTTAACCGTGCGAGATAGAGCGATTTCGGCAAAATTTTCGACCCACAGGGTATCTGAGGAATGCAATCTTTGCAATTTTCAAACAATTTTCCCCTCCCCAAAAATGGCGGCCATTTTGAATTTTCGAATTTTTGCCAAAAATGGCAAAACACAAATTTCCTTCTATCTCCTTAACCGTGCGAGATAGAGCGATTTCGTCGAAATTTTCAACCCACAGGGTATCTAAGGAGTGTACTCTTTGCAATTTTCAAAAAATTTTCCCCTCCCCAAAAATGGCGGCCATTTTGAATTTTAGAATTTTTGCCAAAAATGGCAAAACACAAATTTGCTTCTATCTCCTTAACCGTGCGAGATAGAGCGATTTCGTCGAAATTTTCGACCCACAGGGTATCTAAGGAATGTAATATTTGCAATTTTCAAAAAATTTTCCCCTCCCCAAAAATGGCGGCCATTTTGAATTTTCGAATTTTTGCCAAAAATGGCAAAACACAAATTTGCTTCTATCTCCTTAACCGTGCGAGATAGAGCGATTTCGTCAAAATTTTCGACCCACAGGGTATCTAAGGAGTGTACTCTTGGTAATTTTCAAAAAATTTTCCCCTCCCCAAAAATGGCGGCCATTTTGAATTTTCGAATTTTTGCCAAAAATGGCAAAACACAAATTTGCTTCTATCTCCTTAACCGTGCGAGATAGAGCGATTTCGTCGAAATTTTCGAGCCACAGGGTATCTAAGGAGTGTAATATTTGCAATTTTCAAAAAATTTTCCCCTCCCCAAAAATGGCGGCCATTTTAAATTTTCGAATTTTTGCCAAAAATGGCAAAACACAAATTTGCTTCTATCTCCTTAACCGTGCGAGATAGAGCGATTTCGTCGAAATTTTCGACCCACAGGGTATCTCAGGAGTGTACTCTTTGGAATTTTCAAAAAATTTTCCCCTCCCCAAAAATGGCGGCCATTTTGAATTTTCGAATTTTTGCCAAAAATGGCAAAACACTAATTTGCTTCTATCTCCTTAACCGTGCGAGATAGAGCGATTTCGTGGAAATTTTCGACCCACAGGGTATCTGAGGAGTGTACTCTGCAATTTTCAAAAAATTTTCCCCTCCCCAAAAATGGCGGCCATTTTGAATTTTCGAATTTTTGCCAAAAATGGCAAAACGCTAATTTGCTTCTATCTCCTTAACCGTGCGAGATAGAGCGATTTCGTCGAAATTTTCGACCCACAGGGTATCTAAGGAATGCAATCTTTGCAATTTTCAAAAAATTTTCCCCTCCCCAAAAATGGCGGCCATTTTGAATTTTCGAATTTTTGCCAAAAATGGCAAAACACAAATTTGCTTCTATCTCCTTAACCGTGCGAGATAGAGCGATTTCGTCAAAATTTTCGACCCACAGGGTATCTAAGCAATGCAATCTTTGCAATTTTCAAAAAAATTTCCCCTCCCCAAAAATGGCGGCCATTTTGAATTTTCGAAGTTTTGCCAAAAATGGCAAAACACAAATTTCCTTCTATCTCCTTAACCATGCGAGATAGAGCGATTTCGTCAAAATTTTCGACCCACAGGTATTTGAGCATTGTATTCTTGGCAATTTAAAAAAAAATTTCCCCTCCCCTAAAATGGCGGCCATTTTGAATTTTCAAATTTTTGCCAAAAATGGCAAAACACAAATTTGCTTCTATCTCCTTAACCATGCGAGATAGAGCGATTTCGTCGAAATTTTTCAACCCACAGGGTATCTAAGGAATGTAATCTTTGCAATTTTCAAAAAAATTTCCCCTCCCCAAAAATGGCAGCCATTTTGAATTTTCGAATTTTTGCCCAAAATGGAAAAACACAAACTGGCCTTAACCGTGCAAAATAGAGTTATTTTGTTGAAATTTTCGACCCATAGGGTATCTAAGAAATGTACTCTTGGCAATTTTCAAAAAAATTTCCTTTTTCCAAAAATGGCGGCCATTTTGAATTTTCAAATTTTTGCCAAAAATAGAAAAACAGGAATTTGCTTCTATCTTCTTAACCGTGCAAGATAGAGTGATTTCGTCAAAATTTTCAACCCAACCAATGCAAAAAGGCATGAAGCTGAAATAATTTACATCTACACTAACAAATATTTAAGCATCATTGATATATTTTACAAATGAAACAGGGTCTTGTAAGACTACTGTACAATTTGGGCAAAAGGTTCATGGGTGGACATTACACATGATAATGTGTGTTCTTCTATGCTATCCTGTTTCTATTCGCATCTACTATCAACAGGGCGGCCTATTTCTAGTTTTTCACGGAGATATAGTGTCATTTTAAATTAAATGAAGTATACAGAGACAGGTCAAAAGGTTGACACGAGTACAAGTAATGGTATATATTTTCAAGCATAGGTCAACACGTTAAATTGTTGACTTGTTTTGCTGTCAACCTAGATCTAATCTAAATAAATATACTGTCATCACTCACTTAAATGCCCACAGGCATTTTGCAAAAGTTGGAGATAGATCTTCATGAGAATGAAAACTGGTTGGGTATACTGAAACAAAAGGACTAAAATTTTCTCGAAAATTTTACACCTATAACTGTTAACCATCACTATTTGAAGTAGTAAACGTTAACATTGAAAGATGTATCTATATTGCCCTGTGTTGTTCTTTACATAGAAAATATCACAGTATCATTTAGATATAAATAACAGACTAATTCCTTGTAAATTACCAAATTGGTCAATGTGTCACTTGTTGTTTGTCTATGTTTTTTTTTTTAATGAACACCTTGCTCAAATAGATCGCTAGTCTACTGGAGTCTACAGATAATTCATGCACTCTATTTTGTAATGACACAGATACATGTATTTCAGTCCAAAGAGTTTCTGAAATTACAGAAAAGAAAATTTAATTAATTTTGTAAAATTTACCCTTGGCTTCAAGAGTTGATATCCATAAAAATCAGTCATTGCATATCATAATCCTATGGTTTTTACCATATTAGAATCTGGAAGCAACATTAACTTAGTGCATTAGTAATTTCATGAAGTTCCTGACCAAATTAAGAATTTTGGGAAACCCCTAAAACATTCAGGGATTTTACAAAATTACTGATTTACACAGCTTTACTATAACACTTAAATATTATCTACAGCAATAGTATAACTAATAATTTAAAAAAAAATTTAAAATTATAAATGGCCAATGATTCAGATGTAAGATTGAATGGAATATACTTAGGTTAACAGTGAGACAACCCTGGAGTGACATATTTAGAAGGGTGATGAAAATTGATATAATGAGTGTAAATATATGTCATGGTAGAAAGTCCAATCTGGTAGAGTTTCAAATTCTACCGGTAAAAAGTCCAATCCAGGAGGTTTGGGTATTGCTCGGGAGTCTGAAATTTAATAAACTAGTTAAATATTCCAATCTCAGAGATTTAGGTATTGCTGTGTGTACTAGTGTTGGGACGATTAGACGAATGGTCGATTATTCGTCGGTGACAGTGTACAAAGACCGTTGGTCACTGTCGTTTTATAATAATCATATTTTCAGCTTAAATCTTACCTTTCCTACTGTGCCTCAATATCCACATATTTTTTAACATATTTTAGGTATTTTTACTTAATAAGCTGTCAGTTTTATCTTGAATTTCGAGTTTGTTTATATCTACCGCCATATTTACAGGAAGTGGGTACTTTTGGTAGACTCTAAATGTCGGAACACTGTTATTCTTACCGGATTGACCTATACTTTATCCCGGAAAGTGTTTCTTAATTAATGATCAACAATGGAGTAAAATAATCGATTGGGGGTCGATCATTGGTCGGAAAATGTAGGAATAATCGACCCTGAAAGTTGGAGGCGAGTCCCAACACTACTGTGTACCAGAATGTAATCTTTTATAGAAACTCCATGTAAGCTTGAAAGAAAGTCCAACGGAAACACAAACAGTGGGCCTTCTATCCATATAAATCTGTCACCTAAGCAAGGTGCAACTGTCAGAATTGAAGAAAACGCATATTAAAGACAATACATGTATTTTACTGTAACACACCTTTGACATAGACATGACAGAAACTGAAATTTTCAGTCTATTTCAAGAATTTTACAATCAGCATCAAATCCCATCTCCATTTTTCAAGGGAAGTATAGTTTTAGCCAATTAAATCTTGACAGCAGTCACTTTCTACATTGCATTTAGTTGACCGATTAAGACCTATGCTTCAGCAGCAGCATTTTTTGTCACAACTGCCCAGTTGTTGGTTTCACCTTGTAAAGCTTGTAGTACTGTCTCCTCATCCAGAGTTTGAACAGTTGGACTATCTACCAAGTTTATTAGATTTTGGACCCAAGGGCAATATCCAAATCTCCTAGATTGGACTTTCTACCAGTAGAAACTCCAATTGGACTTTCTACTGGTAGAATTTGAAATTCTACCAGATTGGACTTTCTACCATGACATATATATGAAAAAAATTTGATGTTGTGTGTCCTGTGTATAAAGCACTGTTAGTTCGATGATTCTAGTCATTAACCACAAATCATGAATTGTACAGATAAATTCAGCTGTTCAAAGCCATGGTTTGAACATGTCTTAGAATGTCGGGGTAGTGTACTGTAAATATAGTCTATGTACCACGTTATAAAACAGGGACCTGCAGAGTCAACAAAAATGCTTCTCTCCACATTTTGTTGGAGAACTACAGAGATACATTGTCCATTGTTACGTTTTACTAACATGATTTTGCAAGATAATCTCAAAAATACATTTTAAAACAAATAATAAAGAGAAGATTTAATAAAAAATTAATTATCTTTTTTATAATAGAAATAAACTACATTTTGCTTGGACTTTATCAATGATTCATTCGCAAAATTTGCCTCAAATAGAGTACTCTTGCCAATTTTTACTGGCAATTCAATCACAAAAATAGCTTCAAATAATGTATCAATTGCAGAAGGCCTGAGTGCTTTATTCAGTGGCTATTTTGTGATTGAGTCAGCAATAAATCCACACATACAGAGTTTATTTCTGCGGTAGACTCTGTACAAGCAGAACCTGTGAGTAAGTGGAATTTAGGTATAAATGTAAGTGCAAATTAGGTGTAAGTGGAATCAATTATAAGGTTCCAGAAAATGTTTCATGTGTTTGTGTTTGTGGGTATAAGTAGAAGTTATGCAAAACTAGAACCAAAATCCATAGGTATTGAAGGTTCAAGGAAAGCAGATTCTACTAATGGTACATGTAGTGGAAGTTAGCCATAACTAGAACCAAATCTCATGGATATTAGAGGTTCTAGTTATACAGGGTCTAATGTGTAATGTAACATATTGTCATGGTTTTTATGTATTTTTTTACTGTTTTAGTATGCACCTTGCTTTCTGTCTTTTATAAAGTTCATTATGTGTATGTGCAGAGTGTATGGTTATAAGTGCAATTCAGCAGTTGTATTGTAGTGTCAGAAGTCTGAGAGCTAGATGAATTAAAAACACAACCCAAACATTGCATTTATATAATTGGCTATTTTGTGTGAAGTTTAGTCCAGAAAGCTAAAACTCCTCATTTAAACTTTTGTAATACAAAAAAATGCAGACTTCTTTCCTGGAAACTATATGGTACAATATAACAGAAATCTTAATATCCGTTTTTCTCTGCTTGAAGAGATGTAATGCTAGTATTTTATGCAGTGGCACAGTATATATTGTGATCTTTCTGTCATTTCTAGACAACAGGCCAAGTTTTGACAATAATGGTCCTCAGGGGACTGGTGTTTACTTCTACTTAAAAAGGGAATTCTATTGTTGTTTTACTTTAAGGAGTTCAAGTATACTTTGCACAGTAGAGTAAGAAATGTAAAATTCGCCAGAAATCTGAAATTCGCCACCTGCAAGATCTCTGTAAATTGTAAGAAGAATATGTAGTTTAGTGTTAAAATTGGCATTTTCTAGGTCAAAAAGGCTCTATCTACTAGGATTTCTAAAAATTTGACCTCAGTTTGTTTATTCTATTAGTATCTGTGGTGAATTTTATATTCCTTACTCTATATACTCAGCTTACTACAAGACTCAAAGTGCTATTTAACTTGAAAGTACAGCCCAAGCTCTGGAAACTGTCATTCCCCTAACTGAAAGACAGAGTTTCAGGTGTGACTATTTATTAATGTCCCAGAGGTTCTTCAGCCTACCACTGAGGATAGGACCCAATGACAGGAATGCCAAACCTGGGTTTGAACCCAGACCCTCCGTTCCTAGCCAATTGATGGGTAATAAGTTAACAGGTCTTAGTTGAGGATGGGCAGTTACAAGAATGAGCAGTTTATGGGTAATTTTTACCCCACAGCCCTTAAGGGCTGTTGGGGTATTGTTTTCACCCATGGTGTCCGGATGGGCGGGCGGGCGTCCGGGCGGGCGGGCGGGTGGGCGGGCGGCGGGAAATAGTTTGTCCGGGCTGTATCTCAGAAACCGTAAGGTGTAGGAAGTTGATACTTGGTAGGGACATTGGTTAAGGGGTGTAGTTGTGCAACGTCATAGTCTGACCTTGATTTGACCTTGCCGTAGTGACCTTGACCTATAAAATCTTGTCCGGGCTATATCTCGGAAACCGTAAGGTGTAGGAAGTTGATACTTGGTAGGGATATTGGTTAGGGGGTGTAGGTGTGCAACGTCATGGTCTGACCTTGATTTGACCTTTGACCTTGCCGTAGTGACCTTGAGTTTGAAAATCTTGTCCGGGCTATATCTCGGAAACTGTAAGGTGTAGGAAGTTGATACTTGGTAGGGACATTGGTTAGGGGGTGTAGTTGTGCAACGTCATAGTCTGACCTTGATTTGACCTTGCCGTAGTGACCTTGACCTATAAAATCTTGTCCGGGCTATATCTCGGAAACCGTAAGGTGTAGGAAGTTGATACTTGGTAGGGATATTGGTTAGGGGGTGTAGGTGTGCAACGTCATGGTCTGACCTTGATTTGACCTTTGACCTTGCCGTAGTGACCTTGACCTATAAAATGTTGTCCGGGCTATATCTCGGAAACTGTAAGGCTTGGGAAGTTGATATTTGGTAGGGACATTGGTTAGGGGGTGTAGGTGTGCAACGTCATGGTGTGACCTTGATTTGACCTTTGACCTTGCCGTAGTGACCTTGACCTATAAAATGTTGTCCGGGCTATATCTCAGAAACTGTAAGGTGTAGGAAGTTGATACGTGGTACGGATATTGGTTAGGGGGTGTAGGTGTGCAACGTCATGGTGTGACCTTGATTTGACCTTTGACCTTGCCGTAGTGGCCTTGACCTATAAAATCTTGTCCAGGCTATATCTCAGAAACCGTAAGGTGTAGGAAGTTGATACTTGGTAGGGATATTGCTTAGGGGTGTAGGTGTGCAGCGTCGTGGTGTGACCTTGATTTGACCTTTGACCTTGCCGTAGTAACCTTGACCTATAAAATGTTGTCTGGGCTATATCTCAGAAACCGTAAGGTGTAGGAAGTTGATACTTGGTAGGGATATTGATTAGGGGGTGTAGGTGTGCAACGTCATGGTCTGACCTTGATTTGACCTTTAACCTTGCCGTAGTGACCTTGACCTATAAAATATTGTCCGGGCTTTATCTCAGAAACTGTTAGGTGCAGGAAGTTGATATTTGGTAAAGACATTGGCTAGGGGGTGTAGGTGTGCAGCATCATGGTGTGACCTTGATTTGACCTTTGACCTTGCCATAGTGACCTTGACCTATAAAATCATCAGGGCTGTATCTCGGAAACCGTAAGGTGTAGGAAGTTGATACTTGGTAGGGACATTGGTTATTGGCTATAGGTGTGTATTATCATGGTGTGACCTTAATTTGACCTTTTACCTTGCCGTAGTGACCTTGACCTTTAAAATCTTGTTGCACCTTTGGGTCTGTCTTTTGATGCAGATTAAGCAAAAGTCATATAAGAATTTATTAAGAATTTTACTTTCATAACTTCCCATTGTAAGAGATAGAATTTCATCAAGTGAGCCGCAGGTTTTACTCCAACACCACACATAAGCATTCATTAAATGTATTACCACTTCTGTATGCATGGTAATATTCAAACCATCTAAACCATAATTCGGAAATGCAGATGTATATAAAGAGTGTTGAATTTTAGTTTACTGATTAATGCTGTCATCTTGTCATTGAATTATCTTGTTTTAATACTTCATGCTTATACGTATTATCTTTCTTTTAAACATTATTTCTCCATTTAAACATTGTTTGGACCTTTATATAACTGACAGTGCTCTGAAAGTATCCTGAAGTTTGTACTGGTACAGTACTTCTATATCTCATGGTGTTGAAAATATTTCCCAAGGCTGTGGGGTACGGGCATCTCTGATGCTATTTTATGTCTTAGTTGTGGATGGGCAGAAGAGAGAGTCTGAACTATTTATCAGAAATAACAGGCCTTAGTTGGGAAAGGGTACTAGACAGAATGAGCTTTGTATGGCTAATAACAGGCCTTAGTTTGCACCAGGGATCTGTTTCAAATAGAAGTACTACTGAAATCCTGAAAGTCAAATAGCCAGTGTCCAGACAAATCCATCCATTTAGTCAGGAATACCAGATAGTAGGGTGAATTGCCATGAAATTTGCCCTCTGAACACCTGGGATCTATTTTTTTTTTTTTTTTAAATCTACTTAAAAGAGTTTTAGAAAAAATAGTGCTTAAAAACCAAAATGCAACCAATGTGTTCTAAACCAGTTTGTTTTGTCAATGCTATTTATCCATGAGATTTCTGGTCAGCTTTTAAAAAAAACACTTAAACTTGTGACTGTCTCCAAATTCAATAAAGAAGGCATTCCATTCTAAGCTTTGTGTTTTAGTTAATCTAGTCATACCATCTATAAAGTCATGATAAAACTTGACTTTACTGGATTTTCATTGTAGGCAAATTTAAAAGTCGAAGGTTTGTCAACAGAATTTATGCTTTGGCCATGTTTTATATAATTTCTGTCAGGACATATAGTGGTGGTGGACCAATTGACGCCCGGGTACCAATTCAGGCCCACCCTCAATTTTCATGAAGATTTATAAGTTTTCATAGAGAAGATGTTTACCACATCATAGATAATCATCAAATTGATCATATACATTTGTAATTTATTGTTTAACTATGATTGTTTTGGATAAATTTAGGGGTGGGCGTGAGTTGGTACCCGGGCGTGAATTGGTCCACCACCACTAGTAATATAGTAACTTCATGTACCTTGTATTCTTGGAAAACTTTATCATTGCAGTTATTGAATGAAATCAGATATTCATATTGGCCTTATTTCCACAAACTAAAGGGCTGCAGTGGGTGTTTCCATGAAGTAATTCAACCTTTTGTATTGACAAATGGTTGGATCCCTTTTTGGGCAATATGTTAAGCATACATATCGGATGTGGCAAGATTTGACTTTGGGCTCCTCATTCAAGGTCAGACTGTGATGCAAAATATACAAATACTTATTATTGGTCCTAGAGGTTTTGAATGTCAAACCAAAAAGAAGTTATGAGATTGGAATCTGGTCAGTTTTTACCTTGTAAACTCGCCCATGTCATTTTGGCTTGAAGGTTTTGTTAAAAATCTTGCAAACTGTTATGTTTGCAATATATAATACCCAAATCCAAATATTTCAACAAAAGTTACAATGACAAAAGTTTTCATTGGATCAAGAACCAAAACTGCAGTTTCACCAAATTTGAAAGCTTTAAGTCAGATTAAAGTTTTTGACAGATGAACAAGAATTAATCTCAAGCTTTAGCCGGAGACAATTAGGCACACATTTCAAGAGATGTTTCAGTATCTTTGAATTAAAACAAAGTTTTTACCATATTCTGTTTTTATTGTTATTTATATGTATATGTCTATAAAAGTTCTATACAAATACAGTAAATGTACAAAAACAAAAGAAAACTAATCAAGCAAATAGAAGATGCACAAGCAATCTTTCTAAGTAGCTTTCAGTATACAAAGGAATGTTTCAATTTCCACAACTTGTTGTGGACAAATACTTAATAGTACACCATACAAATCACATATTAACTTTCCATAGAACTTGGCTTCCATGCCACAAGTTTGTACTTTAATTTTAAGTCGGCCCAGCTTAAAGAGTAAAACTCTGTACTCCACAGCCTAGTATGTTAGGCTCAGAGACAAGCCCTATTCAAACTGGAGAAAATGGCACAAAAGATTACAACATACCAGAATTAAGGAAGTACTGTTAATTTAAAATGAAACTCTGTCTTAAATGAAGAACTTGTATTACAGTTGTTTTTTAATGATACAAAGATGAATTATTATCACAAAAATTTATAGTAGAATGATCAGTTGATGGTTAATTATTAGTTTTTAGTAGAATATTACTTGTCATAATGTATAATTACATCCATTCTTCCAGTACAATACTGAATTAAGAAATTGGTCGGAACTTTCCAGATCCATTAATTTAGCTGACAGGAATTTTTCCTAATGAGAACCTTGCTGGTGGTAATCCTTGATATGGGTTCTTCTGTATACCATACCAATCTATTACAAGTTGGAGAATTTTTCAAAAAAAAAAAAAAAAAAAAAAAATCTTCACTGTTTTTTTTTTGTTTTTTTTTGTGAATAGAGAAGTTATAACATTTCCAGTTACATTATTGTATCCGATCATGGTTGGTGAGTCGGCCTTTAGAAAAGTTTAACAGTAAAGGAACAACCACCTCTTTCCTTGACTATAAACTGCAGATTATTTTGTAAACTGTGTGGTTTTTGTGAACATTTCAGACGTTTTAGCCTGCTAAAGAATTTCTGTGCTTAATTTTAAAGGGTGAACTACAGTGGAGAATGGCAACACTTCTTTCTATACAATTAACCATACTAACACACTCTTCATAACAGATGGAATAGTCCACAGTAATTATGGAATGTTTCACAGCATTTAACTCGATAAGCTACACATATTTAATAAACTCCAGTCCAAATAAACAGGGCTAAAATTATTTGGACTAAAAGTTGTCCAGTTGGAATAAAAAACTGGAATGTGATAAATTACTCATTCATTACCTTATTATACAAATACACATGCTAAAACTGAAAGCAGCTTGTTCTACAAGCACACAATGGAAGTCACCTCAACAAAGTCTGAATCACCAATGAATTCTTCACTTCACTTTTTGGTACAGTCAATAAGGTAATGTGAAACAAATCACAAAACATGAGAAACCTATGTTTTTACTGGCCTGTCTGACTTCACATTAACTGAGTAATACTTGATACTGTTTTGACAGAATGACTTTGCTAGTTTTAAAACATTCAATCTTCCTTATGCAAGACTTTGACTGCATTCACACGTCAACATGTTTCAACACCTTTTGTCTGACTTTCTATTGGTTGAGTTTATCTTTAATAGTTTATCTTTACACAATGAAGATCTTGATTAATATCTTGCACACAGCACAGTTCCAAACTATTCCATTGAACACCTGCTTCAAATAAACATGTGTCCAGTCCTCTCTTAGTATAATTTTCAGCACTAAGTTTGATCATAGTTCAATTGGATGAACATTTAACTTCATGCCTGATTTGAAAAATCTTGCACACCTTTAGTCCCTGACCACATTTTGAACAATATTCAACAAATGATAAAATAAGATATGTCAATTGAATGATTTTTGGATATTACTGCCAAAACCTTCTGGCATTACTTCAGGAACTGTGGCCAAAATTTGTTTTATTCTTCAAAACAATACAGAATCAATAACATCCTTTATAAAAAATTTTAAAAAACTGAAGCAGAAGTTCACCAATACTTAAAAGAAAATCATCCTGAGAAACATCATGAAGCACCAGAAATATATTGGTCACACTGAAGCAGAGAAAACACAAACTTGACAAAATGGTTTTTAACAAAACGTGTGTGTATATGCTCATATAAACATGAGAAGAGCTTTGTCCATCATCTGTATGTTAAATTACATTTATTTAGCTTATTCTCACCATTCTTAGAAACTGGTTTTATTTTTTTTTTCTTTTTCACATAATATGATAACATATAGTGAGGACTATGAGGATGTTAAAATTATAAACCTACACTTTATAAGTATTGTCTGAAAGAACAGAACAGCAATATCTCCAAATATAAAACAATTTTACTCGTGCACTGTGATTTAGCCTATCACACTGTCTAAACCCTTTGATTAGAACTTTGTGAAGTAGAATCTCCATATTAGGAAGACATACATACGAGGACCATGGAGGAGTTTATCCAGTGAAATGAACCTGATATATCTGGAACTCCCGGGGCCGGTTTCACAAAAGGACTAAGCCCGGTCTAAAACTTTAAATTAAGGCTTTTGTCTAAAGCTAAGGTTATGTGTGGTCTTAGACTAAAGGGATTTCGCAAAGCAGCTAATTTTAAGCTTTGGCTAAGTCTTGTTCTGGGAGTTAAATCTACGTGGCAGTGGGCTTAATTTGTGTAAATAAAGATTTAAATATGACCGCCGTAAATTTTTCTCCACTTCAAAATTGGAAATGCTTGAAAGTTAAGAATAAGCACATAGAATTCATGAAATTAGTCTCTGAATGTTTTTACGTGGTTAAAAGGTTTTCCAGTGTAAAACAGAAATTTTTCAAAGGCAAATGTGTCAAAACAAGAATGGCGGACAAAACCCCAGAGGGCAAAACCCCGGAGGACAAAACCCCGGAAAAATCTGGCCACTGGGACAAAAACCCGGAGTTGATTTTCAGGGGGAGGACAGAACCCCGCAGTTATAAGTATAGCAAATGTAAGAGAAATCATCAAAATATAAAACAAATCATGAAGAAATATATTCTTTATTCCTTGTCAAAAGTATACTTCAAACACCAAAAACACCAACATATGTATAATGAGTATTTGGATTTTTGGACCCATCATCAAATGTGTGGTATAAATTCTTTAGTATTTTTCTGTAGGGTGACAGCAGCTCAAGATTGTCTTTTGATTGGTAACTCACCCCTGGCTTACTACGAAATAAATTTTATAACAAGCACTACATCTTCTTGTAATATCCACAGATTTGACTATCTTAAATAGAATAAATTCCATGAAAACTAAATGTAAAAAATCTCTGGGGTTCTGTCCACCCCTCTGAAAATCAACTCCGGGATTTTGTCCCAGTGGCCAGATTTTTCCGGGGTTTTCTCCTCCGGTGTTTTGACCGTTTACCGTCAAAGACAGTATATCACCAGTAGTATATTTTGAGCCACATGACACAGAAAATCACTGTCTAGGAACTCAGAGGACGTGGGTTCAAACCCAGGTACAGGCAGATACATAGTGGTTCGGATGACCACTTAAAATGGCAGTCCTCTGTCATTGGGTCCTATCCCCTGTGGCAGGCTATAGAACCTCAAGGACGTTGATAAATGGTCATCCTTGAGCCTCTATCTTCCCGTTAGGGGAATGTCAGTTACTTGTGAGTTGGGGCTGTACCTGTGCAGTCGGATGGGTTTAATAGCGCTTTGAGTCCTGTAGTATATGGAGATATTGCGCTGAGTATAAATACACATTACATTACATTACTGTGGTTATTTGACAAGCTTGGACTTAGCTTAAGTTCAACACTTAAATGAGACAAAAGGCTCAGATTTAAGTCCCTAACTTTACCCAAGTCCAGGCTAAGTTTAACAATCTTTGTGAAACCAGCTCCGGAAATACATACTAGGACCACAGGAGACATTTTCCAGTGAAATGAACCTGATATATATTTGGAACTTTTGATGTAGCAGATGTTTGTATCCAGTCCCTTCTGGTTCTACTAAAGAGGCCTCAAGTATATTCAAGTGTACATGTTTTGAAATGATTTAATAACAAGAAATAAAATGTTTAGTACCAGACTGAACATACAACCTACACGCTTTGTATATTTACACTTTGTACATATAAATGTCATACAAATTAACAAGGTCCTGGTGATGGGGAGTTAAAATGCTCCAAATGACAGGAATGGCACACCTTAAAAGCAACGGATGAAAAGCCTAAGAAGTTCTTTGACTACACTTCCAATAGCCACTGAAATGTAATAAAACAAAGGTATACATGAAAAAGTTTTAAAAACTTGGAATGTTTGTATAAATGATTAAACAATAGCATGACACTCTTGTAACAAGTCTATAATTGTAAATTTACAAAATACAGTCCCAATTCATATCAAAGCCTGGACCAAAGTTATGTCAAAGTTGGGTTTTTAGATCTTATTTAATAGCCAGTAATATAGGGACAGGCAATTAGCCCCATCACTTGTAGGTGTCAAATCCATGCTGCTTGATATCAGATGCCAAAGTTGCTAGCCACTAAACGAATCAGGTCCTTGCTTGATTCAAATCAAAATGACCTTGACAGGAATTTTCTTCACTTGTTTGAGTGTGTGTTTTCCTACATTGTAAAATGAAACAGATACATGTATTTCAAATGTACACCAGGTCTTGGTTTGATATTACTTTATGACTGGAACATGTGGCACACAAATTACAACAAATCGTAAAATGAAATTTCAAGTTGAAATTTAAAATGAGCACATAAATATACTTGGAAAATGCATTGAGCCTTATGAAATGTGTCCGTATAAAATGAGAAACTACGAAATTCCCAACAAGTGAATTTGCCACAGGATACGGGTTAGGGGATTTTGAATTACGCAACAATAGTTGAAACCCATTAAAATTCTGTAAAAAAAAAAAAAAACCCCAAAAACCCCAGATAAATCAACAAATTTCAGTATTTTGAATCAAATATGGAGGTTCCCGCAGGATCAACTTCACATACTGTGGTGAATTTCACTCTTCTTTGAAAAGTTTATAAAAATACTGCAACAGTGAAATGTAGTCACCAACACAGACAAAACACAAAGTAAAAATTCAACAAATTAAAATTTATACAACAAGTAGGTTTAGAACTCATAATTATTTATGGGATGACTTCAATTCATTACAAACTAGAGTTGTATGCATACCTTAATGACTCTTCAATGATTCCAACCACAATACTTAGATGTACAAATGTTGTACAGAACTTGCAACTTAAACACTTTACTAATATAAAAGACTCATGGTTGCATATAATGTACAACTTCACCAATCTAAGAAACCAGCTGAATAGTACAGGCTTAATACGTTGACATAAAGATGCATAAGATATACAAAGACCCTCACACAGGTTATTTTAGGAGTCCAATTTATTAGTTTCACTTGAATCATTTCTCATAAAAAGGTTAAACACAGTTACCAGTGATGAATGTTAGAAGTGGAGTTTTAACATTCCTCCCAACAGTTACAGTGTTATCGGGGTCAAATACCACACTTGTTAACCAGTAATAACCACTCTGAGGTAGTGATGCAAGTGTTAAAACGATGTTCACCTTTTTTTGTGTCATTTGGTAGAAACAACGAAATCTGGAAATTTAAAAATGTTTGTTAACCAGTTATTAAAAATGTTATTATTTTAGGCATTTTAATGACTGATACTTTATTAAAACAATGAAAACCTATTAATGTGCTGGAATATCTAACATTTTTACTTTATACTGTATAAAAATGATGTGTATTCACTTTTTAATACATCACATAAGCCATTTCCCATTCTTATATGCTTACATTTAAGTTTCAAAATTCAACGAGAAACAGATGAAACACTGGATTTTCTTGGTTTAAAAGCCCTGGTAACCCATTTTGATATCTCTAAACAGACTCACCACTACTCGCATTGTTAATTTTACAGTACAACATATTAGTTACATGTGAAGCATTTCTTCTAACATTAAGAAAATAAGCATGTATGAAGTGATGGAGGTCTGAGGTGGAGTTTTGACACTTCAGGATTGGAGTTTTGACACTCATTTAAACAAGCTAAGGTCACATGAGTACAGATCCTCTGTGATTCCGACACGTTCCCATTAACTGGACTCAAAACCACAACCAGGGGTATGGGAGTTAAGTGATTAGATGCAAAACTTATTCATCACTCGGCTGTTGAGGCCTCTTTGTCATATACATGTTACAGGCAGTCTCTGAGTAAAATGGTATTTTGTATAATGGCTGCACATTTCAGTCATTTCATGAAATACCTAAACAGCTCATGCAGTTCACAGAATACTCAGACATTTCGCATGTAATTATTGGAGTGTAAGGTTCAGTGTAATGCCTGGTTACACAGATTGCCTGTAACATTTATACTACTATTAAAGTCCTTTATTTAGCTTACTAGTACAATACGATCAATGTATTAGTCTCACATAAAGAGTTTTTTAGAACCTTATGAGCATTTACAAATGAAGAAAATTAAAACACAAAAATTATCAAGATGTAATGATATTTAAATATACTGTACAATAATAGTTCACTAATAGCACTTTTTCCTACTATGAACTACTACTTTGATGAACTCTTGCTAATTACACAATATTTCATATGACACAAAAATTTATTAGAAAAATAAACTTTACTATTATACACGATATGAAAACTTCATTCTCTATTTGCAAAATACTCCAGAGATTACAAAAGCTGTCCGACATAACCAATGATTATATCTTGTGCACAATACCTTTAAACTTCTGGAATGTTATATCATTAAAATAACTAAAACAATGTACAAAAAATTTGTTTAAAACAAGTATTAATGGAAATAAAAATGATGGAAATGTATGTAAACTTATCTGGCCAATAAAATAGAAATATCATTAAACCAAATGTAAACTCTTTAAAATAGACATAAACCGTAAGCGCTTAAGAATACTAAACCTTGGGGTCATGAAACAAATACTTGTAACTGGTTGGAATGTATGCAAACCTATCTGGCCAATAAAATAGTAATATCATTAAATGAAATAAAAATGGATGTAAGAACATACGAGTACTAAAGCTTAAAGTCATGAAAATAAATATCTGTAATAGTGTGTCTGGTGGTTAACTGCTAAAAGCCTAAGAGTGAATAAATACATGATTTGTACAACTTAAAAAATACAATTCTTTTCTCAGAAAACAGAAAGCATAAGTTATCAAAGATTCCACTAATGCTCTTCAAGATACTAAAAGTTGAGAATATACCATTTTTATTGCGTTAATACAACATCCTGTCCAATAGACAATTGCTTTACCGGTCGGCGCGATTTGGACACAGCATAATGTTTAAATATGAATATTAGTGTGAAATTTGCCACTGAAACCAAGATTCCAAGAAAGAACACTTGAAGGTTTCCTGGGTGACGAATTTCATTTATATTTTCTTTTTCTCTAAATTCTAGTTTGCATCCATGGATTCTATTTTCAAAAAGAACTGTTTCTCGATAGAAAGAAAGAGCAACTAACTCTCTTTAAATATACATACTCTATACATATTTGCCCCACCTATCATTACTAAATTTCCGTTTCCGTTGACCTTGACCTATTTAGCTGGCTGTCCTGATTACGAGGCCCACCCGGTGTGATCTGTACACTTGTGCCCGGCTGAGCATGAATGTTTATCCGTGTTAACTGTGGATCTGCCTGAGGCTCCGCTCTTCTCGAAGACTTCTCGCCCCCTTCTGCAGATTTTTGCTTCTTTTTCTTTCTCCTTGACCTCCGAGCCTCTGTATTGCGGTCAAGGTCATCATCGACGGAGGGTGTGCGGTCTTTGTTGTGGCCACGGTGTGACCTATCTGGCTGGGTGGTGGGGGTGGCAGCAGATTTCATGGGACTCGGGTTGTACTGTCCCACCGGTTGGCCACCTTGATCAGCATAAGCATCATATCTACAACAGTACAGAACAGGTTTTCTAAATTAAAAATTTATTTTTCGATTGAGAATACGTACGTAAATTTAACTAGTGAAATTCTAAATTAATTTAACAAGAGTGGTGCCAAATGTCAATGTAAAAAGGACAGGGTGGGGGGGAAGATACTGAGAGATATTTCACCTTTTAGTGCTCTGTATACTTTTGTACACATAAAAATTCTCTCTATGATTCCATGATTTGGAAGCACTTCAGTAGTATGTATACCTACATTTGCTATTGACTTAAAGTTGCTTTCATTTTTTCCACGTGAAAATGAATTACACTTCTCACTCTTGATAGAGTACACGTAAATAGCACTAAGACATGGTCTATTACTTATAAAGTCTAAAACAATTGCTGTTTTAACCATAATAATAATTTTACTCCAATTTATCATGTCACATGAATATGGATAGTTTATTGGTGGAGAAAACTCTGATACGAGTAGTCATAGACAGAAATCCTCATTGGTGATTTGAACCCTTCACCTTACAGGTGAGAACCCAATGTGTCACCCATTACATCACTGAATATTCAATTTTAAAAGCAGTACAGTTATTGAGTTACTTAATTTATGGCCTTTATCCTTAGTGGAATCTATAAATTCTCACATTTCACAGTTTAGAAATAATTTAAAAACTCTAAATGCTGCTGAAGAAGATAATTTTATGTACACAGAACAAAGCAGAGTTCATATACATTTTGATAGCAAGTCAATGCAAAGGACATTATTATGCAAAGCAATCCCCAAAGTCTGGCCAAATCAAGAGTATTGTATAAATCCAAAGCTAACTGATATAGCAGATTTTATATTGAGGAAAAAATAACATTCACCACTGGATATAAAATTTGTCACTGGTGTATTGGGGGTGGGCTGCCTTGGGGCAAAAAATGTGCCACTACTGTATCAGGGATAATCAAGAGGTTAATATGATCACTCAAATCACAAATATGTAATGAATTTTCCACAAGTTGAGGAAATAAAAGGGGTTTCTCCACTAAATAGACAAGAAGAAATTACGAAATTTACCAAATAAGGAAACCATTACACTTTACTTTGACTATTGATACCTTTTTAAATCAAATTTGAGAGTTTTCCAACATTTTTGTGGTAATGTTGGCACATCATCTAGTATTTGGTACTCTGGTATTTATTTCCATCAGGCTATGATCACCATTGCAGTTTCAAGACTTTTCCCTTTGTGCATAAAGATACCCTGAGTTTACATTGTTTCCTCATAACAGTTGCACAAAATGACTAATTTCTCCATGTAAATTTTGTGAGAATACTTGCTAAACTGCTCCTTTCAAACATCAAAATGAGCATTTTTTCCTTAATTTGTATTCTGAATATTTCATTATTTCATGATGTGTGCTCCATAAAGCCATGATTCCAGGACACTTATCTGATCTGCTGCCAAGCTCCAATGAACTAACTGCTCCAAATGGCAAATTTCATAGGCTATAGCAACTATTACATTTAACTGACATTTTTAACTATATAGACAGCATCCACACAATGACATAATGCAAGGTGGTCCCTACTAAAGGTTAACACTTCTGCAGTAGCAAATACACGTTGTTTCTTTCAGTGAAAGCATAATTTTGTAAATTGAGTCATTTTGTTCAGGACAGAAGAATCACGCGACAGATTCTGACAATACAGAATAGTCCCCCTAGATCTGATAACTGACCTTATATATTTTGTACAGTAACCATATATTTATTGAATTGTTTCTTAGTTTTATGAACTTGTCTGAAATCAGCTCAAGGAGTACAGTTATCTTTGTAAAAAGAACAAAGAAATTGGTTAAAAGATTGTCACAATGGCCACTCAAGAGAGAAAGACAATATCTGTTAAGCTACGAGGACTTAGGTAATATGAATTAATGAAATATATTAAATCTGATTATAAACCAGTTAAAATTTGTGTAAAGAGACTACTAACTGACTTGAGGTTACAGAGGTTAAAGTGGAAAACTACACAATATATGTTACATGTATTAATGAACATCAGTCAAACTGAGATCCAAAATTAGTCACTACTGAGTCGAGTTAAGTGAATATTAATATTTACAACATACACACTCCATGTCAAGCAGCTTACAAAATTGTGACGGCCTAATTTTAGCACTGGAGAAAGCTTAAGCTACAGCATTGTAAACCAAGTAATTGCCCATTCACACTGTTTCATGTGATTGTATTAACACGTATTTGAATTTTGCTTTACAATGTTGCCTTTACAATGTTAATTGATCAATAATGTAAATTTTATCGTTTATATTGATAAAACGGCACAATCTCCAATATCAGACCACACTGGAGTGTGCAAGATAATATTTATGAACCACAAGCTTCTACTTCTTTAATAATACCCCAATGCACACTACTAGCTGTATACCCCACAGTAATAGGCATTCGGCAAAACACCCCCGTCCGTCAACTGTCCAATGCTTGAGCGTATTAAGGAAATTTTAAAATGTTTAAAATTTCCGCTTCTGAATTTGAAACTGTGAGTATCTGCAGAAGGTGTGGTCTGCAGATTATTATATAAAGTTGTGACTCAGTAATGTTTCAGTGTAACATGTTAGTACAAAGACAACATCAGGTGAGTGGAGGCAAATGGAGGTTGTCTCTCAGTGACACACATTTATTCTACTGCCGTCCTACTGTTGCGGTGACCTGGGAGGCTGGGAGGCGTTTCTGGCGCCGAGTAAAAATTCGAACTGCAGGGTACATTGCTTGTAGTGTGAATGGGCATTAATATACCATAGTTTTTGAATTCAAAGCATGGAAACTTTGAGCAATTAACCTTAAGCATAGAAAAATCCCACAAATTGTAATCTAGTTCAATTTAAAAGAAAATAGTACCATTTACATAGGTGATTTTAAAGCATCTAATAGGGTTCAAAGATTCACTCCAACTGTAGTGAGAAATATGAACTTTACTACACTGTTTATAAACACCCATTTCTAATTGATTTTGTATTATGGAAAAATCTGATCATATGGATGGTTTGCGTCGCAATTTTGCACCATGTTTTAACACAATCAGTCCTACCATCCATCCAAGTTATATATGCGGAAAGTTTTATGGTAAGTCCTGGAAAGTGATACGGGAAAAAAAGGGTCAGATGTCTCTTCCTTAACAGAGTTGTATTTTAAAAGACACAACTATAGATAAGAATCAGTCAGTGGATAAAGAATGAAGTGATTGATCATCAAGCGGGGTTACTTCAACACATGCAAATAAGCTACAAATTAAAGTAACTAAATTATTCACAAATCATACAATTTTTTTATTATTTTTTTAATATTTAGCATAAGAAATGGAATATTATTGTATTAATATTAATATACAGTTCTAGCCATGCATGAATACTGTAGTGAATTTATACAATGGTAATCAAAAATGGTTTATACACAATATCCACTAATGGACCTGGAAATATTGATCGACATTTGCCAGTTGGTTGAGAAGAAAACAATAACTTTGAACATAGATTTGAATTGATTTTCTGAAACATATCAGGCAAGTTTTGCAATAAATTTCACCAAAATTTCAGTTATTTTTTTTATATGAAGGAAAAGTTAAACTAATACAGTATTGCATTGGTTAATATGGTATATTTCAATCTTACAGTATAAAGGCTTGTACATACTGATAGCAATATAATCTTATCTGATAATGAACACGTAACTAATAGGGTATTCCTTGTCTCTTCAAACTCAGAACGATATGAAAACAATGTGAACCAATTTTATTTTGAATAAATTTCTTCATCTGAAAGGATCATCTGCAGAAACCACAGAGTGATAAAATGACCAAAACTTTCTTTTTTTTAACATTGGATTTTAAACAAATCTGACCATGTTATTCATTTAAAACAGGGCTCAGTATAGGCCATACAGTATCTGATTATATTTAATCACTTCAGTTTGTACAGGTCTTTTTTAGTTAATCAAATCAATTTTTGCCAGAGGGTGCAAAGAAGATAAGAGGAAAGATGAAAACCGAGACGCATTAAACCCCACACGAGAACTTGTTAATACTTACTCCCTACAATAAAGATAAAAATAAAAAATTACTAAAACACATAACTACGCTGAAGTCTCTGTTACTGAGAATTAACATATATTCAAACATAATCAAAATTTAAATATCAACATAATGTATAAGTTTGATAAATATGGTAAACAAATACAAAACATAGTAAAAGAAGTTCATTCATTAAAATGACATTAAGGCAATTTCAGTGATGAGAAGCATAGACTGTGCCACCAATAAATGTTACTCTTACTGTTATCTCACTTTTAAGATAATGCTTATAAAATATAAATCTTAATGTTAAGTTTGAAACATAAAGTTAATTATTTAAAATTTCAAAAAGGCCATTGAAATACAACTAATAAAGAGCCAAAAATGCAGAATTTACTAATTTTATTTTCTTCTGACCCTCGGCTAAATCACCAAATGACAGTATTTTTTTACTGATTCACTACAGGTGTGGTTAAACTGCTTGTTATACAATTATATGCATGCATTTTATTAACTGATATTAAGGTACATAATTACAGTATGTGAAATCACACACTTAAAATTACAAGTATTTTTTATTTAGGTGTACTGTCTACTATTGTCTGTTTCAAGTCAGTATAATATTTCACACAGTATCAGCTAATTAACACTATCGAGAAATCATTCCCATCTTAAGGTGGACTAGATGGATGTACAAGACAAAAAAAAACTAGAGATTGTGTCTCGACATAGTGTATCCCTGGACGGGACATGGTTGAAGCGTGACATACAGAGTATTATGGTTGACACAAATATACCCCTGTGGGGAGGGGGCCTAAGTGTTTATGGGAGCAACTTGTACTGACACTAAGTAAACAAAGTGTTTGCTTAATGAAAGATACAAATGTAACGAGATGTAGCACATCAGAGAACCGATGCAAATTGTATCCACCAGAAAGAAACTCACCAAAGCCAACCAACCATCATTTAACCTTGAAGGAGGAGCCCAAAGTAAAATCTGACCACATCAAAAGATTCTTAGCCCATCAATCAATCAATCAATCAGTTGTCCAGGTGCTTAATCTCCGTATCAACGGATTCTAGGGCACACCATCCAATCCGTAAGGCATAAATCATGAGACATTAGACATGTTCCGAGTCGTTGCCAGGGAGGCGGTCCGGTGTTCGGTAGTAAGAAGCTATGGTGGGAATGATTTCTGAAATAGGTAGGTTTTGAGTCGACTTTTGAAACTGGAGAGATTTGAAGCACTGCGTATATCATATGGAAGATCATTCCATAACTTAGGGGCATCATATGAGAAACTATTGTTAAAATGGACCTTTGATTTATGGATGGAAGGACAGTAAGAGGGAACCAGAAGGAACAAATTTTTGGGATTGGAACGTCTTGTATTCACGGCAGATTTGTACAAGGGGAGATATGGTGCAAAATACTTAGGCTGGCCAGTGGTGAGGTACTTATAGACCAAAACTAGGGTTTTGAAGATAATACGTTGTCTAACGGGTAGCCAATGGAGTGTCCTAAGGGTGGATGTAATGTGAGTGTACTTTGAAGCACCAGTGACAAACCGTGCAAGCGCATTTTGAACATATTGGAGCCTTGTAGCATTTCGGGATGACAAACTGCGAAAAAGAGAGTTGCAATAATCCAAACGACTACTGACCAAAGCATTTGCAATCACCACTGATGTATCCACAGAAAGAAACCTCCTGATACGATGAAGGTCCCTGAGGCTGATAAAGCAGGATTTGATAACAGAATTTACGTGATTGGTGAAACAAAACTTTGCATCAAACAGAACGCCCAGATTGCGTACAACATCTGCGGGAGAGAGACAATTTCCCAGGATATTGACAGGTAGTGAGTCACTGAGCCATTTGTGTCTGTCTTTGGCACCGAAGACTATGAATTCTGTTTTATCGGGATTTAGCTTGAGTTTGTTTTCAGACATCCAGACCTGAATATCATTCAAACATGTTTTAAGACGGTCAAAAGACTGGAGACTATCATCAGGGGATAAGTGAATGAACAACTGAGTGTCGTCCGCATAGAAGTGGTAACGGACTCCGGTATATTTTCTGATGACTTGACTCAGAGGTGTTGTGTAGAGGGAAAACAGAAGGGGACCTAAGACAGAACCTTGGGGGACTCCAAACTTCAATTTGAACAAATTCGAAAGACTAGAACCAATCTTGACTGACTGAAAACGATCCTGGAGATAGGATCTAAACCATTTTAATGCCGATCCAGCAAAACCAAATCTAGACGACAGACAGGATAGGAGTGTGTCATGATCGATAGTATCGAATGCCGCAGACAGGTCGAGTAGCACTAGTGTTGTAGGCATGCCCTTGGACAGAGATAAGTGAATCTCATTTTTGATGCACAACAAGGCAGTTTCTGTCGAGTGGCCTACCTTGTAGGCTGACTGGAAAGTATTACCAAGATCATGAGAATCCATGTGAGATCTAATTTGAGCAGCCACAATTCGCCCGACCAATTTTGACAAGAAGCTAAGACCGGACACTGGTCGGTAGCTCTTCAAATCCTCTTTTGAAAGGGTGGACTTTTTGAGGAGGGGAGTGACAATAGCCTGTTTGAAAGGATTAGGGAAAATGCCGTTTTTGAGGGACAAGTTAACTAGTTTAGTCAATGAAGGGAGAAGAATGTCAATACATTGTTTCACAATGTGAGTGGGGCATGGATCAAGGGAGCAAGTTTTAGAAGGGGATTCCTTGATAAACTTAAGGACTTCAGTCTCAGTGACAGCTTGAAAGGAACAGAAAGTCGGCGGCTCCTTGTCTGGATGAAGAACCTGAGATCGGGTGTATTTAAATGTGTCTCGAATCTTTTTAATTTTATCAATGAAAAACGAACCAAATCTGTTTGCTAAAGACTTTTCATCATCAAAGGATGGGAGGACAGTAGAATTTGACCGACTCAATGTTCTGTTTAGTGCATGCCATAACCTCTTGCTATCGCCGCAATTTTCACTGACTAGATCACGATAGAAACACCCCTTGTTTCTATTTAGGATGTGGTTACATCTATTTATCTGTCGTCGAAGACGGGAACGATTTTCAGGGGATTTGTCTCTTCTCCAGGCACGCTCCAACTGCCTTCTCATGCACTTGGCAGTTCTATACTCATCAGTTATCCAGCTTGGGGCTGGTTTGATGAGCTGTTTAGTCTTCACTGGTGCATGAATATCTAGAAGGCTAGACAAACCAGACATGTACTGTTCATGCAATAAATCTATGTCATCAGATGGCGAGCTAACAAACGGAATGGTCAGGAGGTCACTTCTGAATTTATCAATGTTCAATTTATGGTACTGACGGAAGGTAACAACTTTCTGAATCGGTGTATCCAAAGATGGAAAGTCAACCACACAAGAGATAATTTTGTGATCACTGATGAAGCCTGACCCTTTCACATCAGAAATTGCAGAGAACTCAGATGGAGCCATCAACAAATCTAAGGTATGACCATGAAGGTGAGTAGGAAAATCAATGTATTGGGACAGACAGCAAGAATCCATGACTGATTTAAATTCAGAGACTGTCCCATGATTTCCAATAGGTTGGTGTGACATTGCAAACCTCTAGGAACATGAATAAGCGAGTTATAAGCACTATTAATTTTGACTAGCGTCATTTGACCTTGAAAGAGGGGCCAAAGGTCAAATCTGATCACATCAAAAGATTCCTAGCGCATGATTTCTATAGGACAGTTTCACATTACAAACATCTAGGACCAAGAAAAAGCAATTTATAAGCACTTAAGATTTTGCTATCCTTGTTTGACCTCGAAGGAAGGGCCCAAGGTCAAATTTGACCACATCAAAAGATTCCCAGCCCATGATTTCCTATAGGTTGGTTTCACATTGCAAACCTCTAGGACCGATAATAAGCAAGATATAAGCACTTTTAAGTTTGGCTATCCTTGTTTGACCTTGAAGGAGGGGTCCAAGGTCAAATCTAATCACATAAAAATATTCCTGGCCCATGATTTCCTACAAGGTGGTTTACCATCCCAAACCTGTACAACCAATAATGAGCGAGTTATGAGCACCTGTAAGTTTGGCTATCCTCGTTTAACCTTGAAGGAGGGGTCCAAGGTCAAATGTGACCACACAAAAGATTCTTAGCACATGATTTCCTATAGGTTGGTTTACCATCCCAAACCTCTAGGACCAATAATAAGCGAGTTATAAGTAGTTTTAAGTTTGGCTATCCTCATTTGACCTTGAAGGAAGGGTCCAAGGTCAAATGTGACCACACAAAAAGATTCCCAGCCCATGCTTTCCTATAGGTTGATTTACAATCTCAAACCTCTAGGACCAATAATAAGCGAGTTATAAGCACTTTTAAGTTTGGCTATCCTCGTTTGACCTTGAAGGAGGGGCCCAAGGTCAAATCTGACCACACCAGAAGATTTCCAGCCCATGAATTCCTATTAGTTGGTTTCACATTGCAAACCTCTAGGACCAATAATAAGCAAGTTATGAGCCATTTTAGGTTTGGCTTTCCTCGTTTGACCTTGAAGGAGGAGCGCAAGGTCAAATCCCACCACACCAAAAGATTCCCAGCCGATGATTTCCTATATGTTGGTTTACCATCGCAAACCTCTAGGACCAATAATAAGGGAGATATAAGTACTTTTCTTGACTGACCAAAAAAACACCTGTGGCGGCCATCTTGTTTTTCAAAATGAGGAAGAAAATATTTCTAGTCAAGATTTTGTGATGCGGAACATATTCTTTGAATTTGAGATCTTTACCTACAATACTCTTAGAGGGCCAACAAAAGTCCTTGCTTTAAGTCGAATAAACATCCCTGTTGGCCATCTTATTTTTTCAAAATAAGGCCAAAAATATTCCCCAGCAAGATTTTTATGGTTATGAATATATCCTGCAAATTTGAGAAGGCTAGCTATAATATTTTTTTGTTAGAGCGGTAACAGCCAATAATAAAGGAGGTATATGGCCTCACAGTCTAAGGTACCATTTTGAGTCATTTTAGCAGGCCTAAGGTGACCTTTAAAACAATAGCCAAGGTCAACAAAGTGGATGCTGGTACTCCATCATGTACTCAACCTCCAAAGCCATTTTCAATAGTTTCCATGCAATATAGTCAGCATTAAGTGTGAAAATATCTCCAAACAGGCCAAAAATGGCCTCGGTGAGGTACTTTGGCGGTCTGTGGATGACCTTCAATGAACAGCTTCAAGGTCAAGTTTCTGCATGCTTACAGAGGACATATATATGTATTATATATACCAGCCATAGGATGATCTAACCTTCTGTATATGAGAACTGGGCCAAAATGTGCAAAAATGGCCAAAATCTGACCTTTAAGAGGTCACCAGTGACCTTAAAATTGAAGGTCAAGGTTACAAAACAATGACATTCGTGGCATTGCCCATATATATCCACATACCAAATTTAAAGGTCTAACTAAAATAATTTTTACATTATCACGTCCAAAAAGAAATCTCTGCGGCAGCATGACCGTACTGAATCCTAAGTATCCCCAACTTTCGTCGGGGGATACAATGAATAAAACGAAACTTCTCAATTGCATGAAGTGAACGGACCAGTCTCATACAATCCCACTATGGTTGCATTTCTGGACCATATATTGGCCAGATAGTTTACATACTTTTTCAGTTTTTTACAATGTGGCCACCTTTTAAAGGGTCAATGCAAAATTATAATGACCTCGCAAAGTGCTGATGCAGTTTATTAAACCTGGCCTGAAATTGTTAAATGCCAGTGACAAAATTTCACTGGTTGCCCATAAAAACAGGGAGTTAAATGGTAAGCAAACACATGTTATAAACTGAACCCTGTGAAGCTGAAACTTGACCAGAAAGACATTTCCACTTAATCAGGTATTCCAAATAACTGGGTGAATTTCATTGGGAAACACAGCAAGTTGCAGAAAGTTTTAATTTTGCCAAAAACCTGTTGTTACTTTGCAAAAAAACAGGTGATAACCAGTTGGACTTGGTTTTGAAAGTGTATATAAACTCTCTTCAAAATTACAAATGAAGCATACACCTTCCTCAATTTGATGAATCTATGTGATAATTTTAGCTGAGAAAAGCTAAGATGGCTAAAATAATACATTATTCCATTATATATCTAGTCTTTTTTAAACATGTAGTAATATTTTATTGAAAGTTTGAAAGAAAAATTGCACAAAAATTCATATTTAATGTTAAAACTTAAAAGCAAACAACTGGCTTTGAAAAGTTAATAGTTGGCTTTTGGTTTTTATAACAAAACCAACCAACAAGCAGATAAACTGGTTTTCCAAGTGCAACTTTAAAATGACCCCTAAATGATCCAAATTGCCTCCGGTGGATACAATTAACTAGGAGTCTTGTACCTAATATTTTTGTATTTCTTCTTAACAAAGTTCGACTAAATGGGATTTGGCAGTATATAATAGCTATCAAGAAAATACACTAGGTTTTACAGATGTGTTGGGTATGTTTTAACAAGGTTACAAAAAAGGGAAAAAGATAGAAAAACAGGAAGGGTTATTATGAACTCAGTATGGTTAGTCTCATGCACACTCTAAATTACATTACAAGATACCTGTTAATGAAAAAACTATATTTACAAAGCATTTCATCAGGTGTGCATCATTAACTGTTTAGTATGACTTCTAAGTAGTGTTCAACCATTTTAGATTCAACTCGAAATAATAAGGGAAGGAAAAGTAGTTATCAGATTTAAGTGTAGTCACAGGTCACTGACCCATTAGATTTAGCTTTTAGTTCCCCTGTGTGTTGAAACTAGTGAAATGACCTTTTAAGTGAACTGTACTTACACCATGTTTATTTTAAATTCAAGAGAACGGAATATATTTCTATATAAGGAGGATTTCTAGACAGCAGAGTAAATTGAAATGGAAAACTCTACTACGAGATCCTCCTGGCCATTATTTCTACTTCAACATTAAGTCCACTTATCAGAGCTTCACTTAAAAGTTTTGACTGTGTTGACACAAACATCAAAGCGTGGGCTTTAAGTCCCTTTCAACCCTTAAGGTTAACATTGGGACCAGTATTCAGTGAATCCTATAGGTTGTGATGAGCAGGGTTTGAACCCACAATCATAGAGTTGAGGGCCTAGGGACTAAACGTGTCAATAGATGTTAATTTCTTGGCCATGAAAGTCTCTTTAATGATATTTAGAGGCAGTAACCATGTCTCACCCAGAGTTATCATAGCTGCCAAGCTGTTTGCGTGCTTTGGGCGTTTCAGCGTGCCTGGGTGGGTCGGCCATCATCCTGGGTGGAGACTCCATGGGTTCTGCTCCATCAGAAGTGTAGCTCAGTCTGTCTCCCATGTAACCTAAAGGTTGAACATAAAATATATATAACATATCTGCTTTTACTTATCAACAATGCACATATTAGGTTAATTTTTTTCAAACATATTTTAACAACGCTCAAGATCATATTACCACAGACCTTTACAATTTCCCATAAATTGCCATGATCTTGATTTGATCCATAGGTCTTGAATCATCACTGGCCAAGGGGAGGTTATAATGTCTTTAGATTTATTGTTAGTTTGTTATGTTTAAGACTTACTAATACAACTCAAGCTTGCTCATTACTTCATGTGCTGACAACAGAGCTGCATATTGCAATATTTTGTTTTGGGATTTCAGTAAAATGGCTTTGACACCAGAATATTGAAACTCTCGTCATATTCCCTGATTACAATTAGGTTTATTTGGGGTTTTACATCATGCCTAGGACCTTTATATCAGTTATCTTGTGACCGGAAGTTATAATGGAGGAAGAAAACAGTTCATACAGTTAGCCAAGTTTTTGTACTGTTAACCACTATCAATGGCAATAACGTATAAGCTTCCCACTTAAGGGTTAAGTCGGGATCTTAATTGTGAGAGATTCCCAAAAATTTTCTTTCCAATTATATGTAATATACATTAGTTTCTGCAATAGAAGAAGTGAGATAATTTATAAAAGTGTAAGATGGAACAAATAATTTTAAGTACAATTATCCTGTAGAATATGCTCACAGTCATATAGAAGGGATATATCATAAACAAAATATTCAGCTGAAAAGCAGCTGAGGTAAAAACAATTAGATGTAATGTTACAGCTTTGTTACCACTTGGAAGATTATAAGTCAGTGACATATAAACATACATTGGGACCATGGCTGACCACAATTGCCAATTGGTGTTTTTTTCCTACTCTTTAGATCAATTATTTTTGTCTGCGAGATGAAACTTGATTAGTTTATTTATTTATTTGGGGTTTTACGTCTCTTTCAACACTGTACAGGTCATATCACGATGGGTAGTTGGAAGGGCAGAGGAAACCAGTACATACAATTGGTCAACGTTCTGTACTGTAAACTGCCGACCAACGGCAAGCAACTATCAGCTTTCCCACTTGAGGCCGTGCCGGGAACCGAACCCCGACCTCAGAGGTGGGAGGCGAGAGTGTTACCACTCTGTATGTGAAATTATTTCTTGCAAATTTTATTTACTGTTTTGGTCAGTAAATATATGTATTTCCTAAAATGGATAAAGAATCCATGCTTTGTAAAATTCACTGGTACAGTAATTAAATGATATAAAACATAGAAAATGGCATTTTTTTGGTGGTGGTGGGGGGGAGGGGGAACAATAAGCACAAAGAAATGTGGAGATATACACAAGCATAAAGTAGCATGGTGTACTTACAATTGGTTGGTGCAATCATATAAATAATTTCATTGTAAAATGTGCCAAAATGGTAACCATAACGTGTGATTGCATATAAAGTATACAGATATATAAATGTAACATTCAGTATACATAAAAGCAAAAAGTAGTAAGTTGAGAAAACTAATTATCAACAGAGTTCATTCACATTGGACATTATTGGCAGAGATTAAGCGCTATAAAAGTATAGAATAGAATAGAATTAATTTGCAATACATGTGAAATGTGAAACTCTGGATAAATGGTTAAAATTGTAAAGCAAAACACAAATTTGATTATAATATTCATAAAGTGAAAGCTTCTGATGAGGCTCTGGCCCAAAAAATCACTGGCAGATTTCATACAATGGGGCAAATTCTATAGTTCTTGCTCCTATGAGGGTGTCCTTACTGCATGTGTTTTCTGCTGTGTGTGATAATCACAAGAATTCTACTGTTATTTGGAGTCAGGACATAACTCGTTAAGGATTATTACATTTTATGACTTTGGTCAAATGCATAAATCACAGGCTGATTTATGATTATTTAGCCTTAGTCATTTACCATCTCCACTCACTGAGAACAGTGAGACAACAGATGTGAAAAATAACTTTTAACCATTTGTGTATCAAGGGCAGTACAATCACAGAGGACATCTGAAATCAGTCAGTTTGACTTTATTTATATTATTGATGGGTCTGAAAGTGGAGAAAAACCTCTATTTCGTGATCATGTTGGGAGAATATGGCTGACTAGTCAATGTGGCAAGTGACACGAGAATATAACTTTTCTAAATAATAGGCTCTGGTACAATGTATGAAGTTTGTCAGAAAACTTTCAAGGTTCACTTTAATAACCTTCAACTCAAAAACTGTTACAGGTCTGCAGGAAAAGTTGCCAGTCCATAGTTCAATGTAGGTTCTAATCGATATTAAGTTTCAAAACTGACCAAGTGGCAAGTGCTAACAGATCAATGGTTTAATGTTTATAATTAATAACACTATATAACGGTCATAAAATAGGAGAGATAGTTCAGTGTAATTTATAAGGCAAATACAATATTGGACAGTAAAAATCAGTTCATAAAACTGAATATTCAAACTAGAGAAAAGATCTACAGGCCTTGGGACATCCTCTAGAAACACACAGAAAAGTCTGTTTTCATTATTACAAATGTCATAATTTTTAATATTTTCAAAAATGTTCTATATGGGATGAAACGTATTGGAAAAACACATTTTGGAGACATTTAAAGCAAGCCTTAAGGTAGCAGCCATGTTTTTTCATCAATTCTTTCTTTTCATAAATTTTGCCTAGAATCAATGGCTTCCTTCCATAAGTAATATCAATGACTGTACAAAGTTTGAAGACAATCGGTCAAAGTAATCTGGACTTAGAGCGCACACAAGCTTTAAAAATGGGTAATTTTTTTTCAGAAGTTGTCCCCATTGATTTCATTAGATGTCTTAATAATACACGGCCAGACAACGCAGGCTCTATGGTGTTATTGTACCACACAGTCAAATCAAGGAAATCAGGAATTAATATCACTGCAAGTGAAACAATTGGCATGACATCATTATTATTACATAATCATGTATATGATTTGCACACACACACACACACACACCCACACACACACACACACACTGTACATAATTTGCAAAGATACATATAAAGGGAACACTACTTACAGAGTGGGACACAATCAATGCTGAACATGTTATAAATAGTAATGGGCTTGAAAGATATACCTTTGTGGGAACTCTTTTTAGGCTTTATATCTGGAAAAAAAGTCAGTGCAGCTAGTTTTGATGTTAGCAATACTGAAATAAGTAGGCCAAATGAAACCTCAGAAGAAATACACACTTTCTTTTTTATAAATTTATTATAACCCAGATCGATAAAATTTTGGGGGATCATACCTTGGGCTTGATCACATTTACTGTTTGCTGTATCAGAATACACAGATCTGATTTACAAGTAAAGCCAACTGATCAAGATCATACAGAGTATTATATCTTGTTATATACAGACAGAGGGAAGGAAAATAGAAAAATTAATGTTTGACAAGTAAATTGAGAAAAGAAGAAGTTACTCCTACATATCTTGAAACAGCAATCTTTAGAGCACCATTGTTAATTAACATGTAAATGAACGACTTTATCATTTTATCAGAAAAGAAAAAAAGAAGTGTATCAGTCTTTCATCATTGAAACATTAATAAAGTTAATGAAGAACATAATTATGTTAAATGCTCTACACAACTGGAAACCTATTGGGTTGATTTACATTTTCTGTAGTTTATGATTAAGTCAGGCCACAAACATAGTGCAAGGTCCTTTTTTGGTGCACTATGATTCTCTTAGAAGATTTCTCCTCCAGAAGAGTGACGTCCAGACTCTTACAGAATGCACTCATTCTTTGTGTTAAAAAACCCCCACAAAGTAAACACTTGGTATGCAAGTCTAATCAGGTCATCAGAGTGCATTTAATATTGACATGTTTCAGACAAAAAGCTTAAATTTGGAGGTGTTTTAAAAAGACTTCACTACCTTTAATATCACATGCCACCTAAGATCTCAGTTTTTAAGGATCCAAAATTGTTTATCTTTATTTTATGCCACCTTAGGATCTTCTTATTCAGAGCTTAAGCTTTTCAAATGTCTGATCAAATTATATTATATTTAAACAGAAACTATCATTTCATATTTGTACAGAAACATCAGCTATAGAAATAGTCCTAAAACTATACTAATAAGCCGATGGGTTTAATAGGAAACCCCTAAGCTGATGCCAATCTTCTAAATTAATTTAATCTTAAAACCCCTAAAGTAACCCTAAAATAATCCATTATTTAGATCTACATTCACTACATTTAAAGCAAGCCTTAAGGTAGCAGCCATGTTTTTTCATCAATTCTTTCTTTTCATAAATTTTGCCTAGAATCAATGGCTTCCTTCCATAAGTAATATCAATGACTGTACAAAGTTTGAAGACAATCGGTCAAAGTAATCTGGACTTAGAGCGCACACAAGCTTTAAAAATGGGTAATTTTTTTTCAGAAGTTGTCCCCATTGATTTCATTAGATGTCTTAATAATACACGGCCAGACAACGCAGGCTCTATGGTGTTATTGTACCACACAGTCAAATCAAGGAAATCAGGAATTAATATCACTGCAAGTGAAACAATTGGCATGACATCATTATTATTACATAATCATGTATATGATTTGCACACACACACACACACACACCCACACACACACACACACACTGTACATAATTTGCAAAGATACATATAAAGGGAACACTACTTACAGAGTGGGACACAATCAATGCTGAACATGTTATAAATAGTAATGGGCTTGAAAGATATACCTTTGTGGGAACTCTTTTTAGGCTTTATATCTGGAAAAAAAGTCAGTGCAGCTAGTTTTGATGTTAGCAATACTGAAATAAGTAGGCCAAATGAAACCTCAGAAGAAATACACACTTTCTTTTTTATAAATTTATTATAACCCAGATCGATAAAATTTTGGGGGATCATACCTTGGGCTTGATCACATTTACTGTTTGCTGTATCAGAATACACAGATCTGATTTACAAGTAAAGCCAACTGATCAAGATCATACAGAGTATTATATCTTGTTATATACAGACAGAGGGAAGGAAAATAGAAAAATTAATGTTTGACAAGTAAATTGAGAAAAGAAGAAGTTACTCCTACATATCTTGAAACAGCAATCTTTAGAGCACCATTGTTAATTAACATGTAAATGAACGACTTTATCATTTTATCAGAAAAGAAAAAAAGAAGTGTATCAGTCTTTCATCATTGAAACATTAATAAAGTTAATGAAGAACATAATTATGTTAAATGCTCTACACAACTGGAAACCTATTGGGTTGATTTACATTTTCTGTAGTTTATGATTAAGTCAGGCCACAAACATAGTGCAAGGTCCTTTTTTGGTGCACTATGATTCTCTTAGAAGATTTCTCCTCCAGAAGAGTGACGTCCAGACTCTTACAGAATGCACTCATTCTTTGTGTTAAAAAACCCCCACAAAGTAAACACTTGGTATGCAAGTCTAATCAGGTCATCAGAGTGCATTTAATATTGACATGTTTCAGACAAAAAGCTTAAATTTGGAGGTGTTTTAAAAAGACTTCACTACCTTTAATATCACATGCCACCTAAGATCTCAGTTTTTAAGGATCCAAAATTGTTTATCTTTATTTTATGCCACCTTAGGATCTTCTTATTCAGAGCTTAAGCTTTTCAAATGTCTGATCAAATTATATTATATTTAAACAGAAACTATCATTTCATATTTGTACAGAAACATCAGCTATAGAAATAGTCCTAAAACTATACTAATAAGCCGATGGGTTTAATAGGAAACCCCTAAGCTGATGCCAATCTTCTAAATTAATTTAATCTTAAAACCCCTAAAGTAACCCTAAAATAATCCATTATTTAGATCTACATTCACTATGCTGACTACAGCACAGCAAATATTATAATTTAAGAACCCCGCCCTCCCTAATTTATTATAATTTTATCAACAATTGAACTTGTATCAAGTAACATACAAATATACTGAGTACTAAAAATTGCCGTTTCTCCTACCTAAGTCCGGTGTTCCAACCAGGGGACTTCCTCTTGCTAGGGGTGGTTCCTGTGTGGCATACGCCTCAGTAGCATACTGTGGTGTGCCAGGCTCCCTTGTGCTCTTCTTCTTGGATTTAGGGACTCTATAGAAGTACAACCAACACACCAGTATGTAGGGAGAGGATTATATATTGATATGTCAATATTAATTGATATTGCTGTTTGAATTTCAATATCAATTTTTCAATACTATAAGTGGCAATTTCAAAATTGTTTCCAGCAATTGACTGAAAAGAGAAATAAAAATAGCGCTGCTGTTTATCGACTCTCTATTTGTGAGAAGAATCGTCCTCACATTCACGGTTAATTATTCGTCTATTTTTCCGACCAATAATCAAGACATAATCAATTTTTGTACCCCAGTGTTGGCCATTATGCCGTGAAACCCTTTCAAAGATGAAGTATATTTCAATCCAGTAAGAATAACAGTGTTATCTTTATTTCCGACATTTAGGATCCATCAAAAGCACTCAACTCCTGTACATTTGTCAGTAGATATAAACAAACCCCAAATTCATGACAAATCAAAATTAATCGTATCTATAGTTGAATAATATTTCAATATCTTCCTTTTACCTGATGGGCACAGGGACATGAGATTCGGACTCTGAGCTGGTGTTGTGTCCTAGCCCAGTGCCAGAATGGTTGGAGAGTCTGGTGCCTGGATACTGCAGGCTTTGCTGCTGCCCTGGATATTGTGGCTGTCTTGCAGCAGTGGGGTCAGGCATGGTCTCAATCTTGTACAACTGTAGAAATACATTATAACTCATAATATACAGACCAATTCTTCCAATATTAAGATAAACTTTTATTCTGTACCAAAATTAGAACATTTTAAAGCCATTTAACTTTTACAGATACTGGGATTTCAGACATGAATTGTTGAAGTAAATGCACTTTTTGTAATACTGTGAGAGATACTGTTAAATCTATTTATACTGGGCAGTTTTATCACATTTATGTTAGCGACCGTCCTTACCTTTTCCTGTCTTTCCAGCAAAGGGCCCATGGGTGCTAGCATAGACGAGTTTGGTAATATTAATAGTGGATTGTGCAAAATGGTTTTGGAAGAACCAGAATTTTGGGATGAAAATAAAATACATGCCAAACTCTGTGACTGCTAGAAGGTGACTCTTCCAACAAGCAAAATATGTGACCACCTCCTCTAAATTGAAGTGTTATGGAAACTTTTATTTGTAAAGCAAAATTTGTGTATAAACCAGTTAGACTACTGTACCTGGTGACCTTTCCTGCTGGATGTGTTTGATTGGTCACTTTCTGGGTCATAATTCATGTGATTTGGCTGAGGAAAGCCGGAATCCTCGTCTTCAAAAACATTAGAGTCTCGACCTGTTAAACAATGTTAAAAAAAATATGTACTTAAATCAATTGTGTCAAAAAAACACGGCCACATACTTTCTGCCTCACTTAAGTCTGCATTTTATTTATTTATTTGGGGTTTTACATTGATTTCAACACTGCACAGGTCATATCACAATGGGTAGTTGGAAGGGCAGAGGAAACCAGTAAATACAGTTGGTCACGGTTCTGTACTGTAAACTGCTGACCAACGGCAAGCAACTACCAGCTTTCCCACTTGAGATAGAGCCGTGAACCTAACCCCAGCCTCAGAGGTGGAAGGCAAGGAGTGTTTCTACTCTGCCACCGTGGCCCCCTCATTTAAGTCTGTAATTTAAAATTATTTAGCTTACAACATGTAAAAGCATTACTTCTCTCATTTACCTTTCGGTTTAATTTTCCGCAATATTGTACAGTTTTTCCACATTTATTTATTTATTTTATTTATTTGGGGTTTTACGTCGCTTTCAACACTGTGCAGGTCATATCACGACGGGTAGTTGGAAGGGCAGAGGAAACCAGTACATACAGTTCGTTAGGGTTCTGTACTGTAAACTGCTGACCAACGGCAAACAACTACCAGCTTTCCCACTTGAGGCCATGCCTGGGAATAAACTTGTTTTCCAAGTAACATACTTAATTTCAACAAAAGAGGTCAGAAGTGGGGGTGACATTTACTTTAAACTTTCAAAGTTCTCTTCAAAAGGGTCTGAATGTGTGTACTAAAGAGATCACGTCAAGAGTATGTAGACTCTGAATTGGCAAGAAAGGTCAATAGGTTCAGCTGATATGTGCAGCCTTGATTTATTTTGTGCTACATTGAAGAGTTGTGCATTTAAGTATTCAGTGATGCTTTTATATCTTACTGTTACTTTACCAACTTATTTAATTTCACCATAAAAATAATTTACTAAGGCAAGAAAACATAAATACCATAAGTTGATGTTGAGGGTGTTTTCTTTAAGATACTTTTATTTGGTCTGCCATGTGTTGGTGTGACGGGCGCCTCCATGGTCCTGAACAGAAAATCAACATATGCATGCATTATTTAGTAACTGCCTTAGGTGAAGGGAATAGCGCTTTAAATTGACACAAATAATTAAATTAATTGGAAATGTTTTACACAATGTTTTATCATTTCCTTTCACTCATGTTTGTCGCAGAATTTATTATTCAAACACAAAATATATCTGAATGTATAAACAATTTTAAATGGAGCTATCATCATTTGGTTCAAGATTGTTGTTAACTACACTGAAGTAAAAAACATTTAATCCTGATGAAGCGGACTTACAATTTGTATTTATACAGATATGTATGAGGATTTAATGCAGATATATCAAATACCAATGGTCTTAAATTGTACAGAACCTAAACACCCAAATAGACACACGCGGCCATAAATTTATCAGTATGTGTAGCAAACTGAAATGAGTCAAATTTCCTATTTCTATCAGCCTTTATGCTTTCACTTGGGATTCAAATAACCATTAGAAAGTTTTAATTTGCACACACAAAAAAAAAGCTTTATTTTAGCCCACGATATACACAAGCTTGAATTAACAATGAATATCCCTGTCCTGTATGAATTACCATTTTACAATGCTTACAAACAGGTATTATTCCACTTTCAATATCAACCAAGGTATTAGTAAATATGTGGAAAGTTGATGTACATACGTGCGAGAAGCCCACATGGCCCGGGTTCTTTCAGCATCAATCATCTTCTGCGTCCAAACTTCCCTCTGATTCTTATTCCTCATTACGACTACTGCCACGGTGCCAATCAGGGCTACTCCACCAACTCCAAGAATCACTGGCCCCACGATCTCCAGGGCATTAAAGCCAATAGCTGAATATCCAGGCCAGTTTGCAATGACAGTCATTACTAGGCCGACAATTACCACACCAATGGAAACCACAACAGCAATGATGATGAAAGGATGGAATTTTGGGGCTGGACTTTGTCTTACAACTCTTCCGGTTGAAGCAGCTGTACCAACACTGTACCCAGAATATGCAGATTGATTCAGGGATCGCGCTGAGCGACCCTGGCCCATGTAGTGGGAAGACATATTGATGGTGAGTTTTAATACTAAGAACTACTAAACAATGATTATATGTAGAAAAGTTTAAAATATGTTTGCTATGTTGTCAATTTTATCTTAAAATCATATCCACATATGGTGTATCTCCTGCGTTTTAATCATCCATATTGGCACCTGAAAAAGAAATAAACTATAATTATATACATGGCAAGTCTACCTGAAGTTTTCATCCCTTGAGTAAGTAGACAGACTACATCTATTGGTATCTTATGCATTAACAATGGTATTGTCATAATTAGTTCCATAAACTTTGTATATACCTGTAAGTTGAATTTCTTACCTTTGCATTATAAAAAGGCAATTTATAATGTAACACACATTGGATATATAAATGTAACTCTAATATGACAGGCTTATAAACACTGATAACAAATATCCAATATTGTTTGATGACCCCTGCCTTGATTGTCATTGTTAAAATATGCCCCATTACCTGTATAATATTGCTCAGGTAACAAACTTTTAAAAGTGGGATGACTGCCTAATGTCACTATTTGTACAACACTTATTATAATGACATAAGTAAAACATATACTCATTTTATCAATTTGATAACTCTAATAAGTATAACATAGCTTAACTGGATGCAAGAAAGAAACAAAAAGTTCGATAAACACTTTTAAGTACCTATTATCGCCCGCTTTATTTTAACTATAAGGCATTTAAAAATAGGGTTAAAATCGTTTCTACATGTAAGTGGTTTGCCCTGATTATTTTATCATTAAATCAGAAAGTTTAATACATTTTATTACTGGGAAAAATCTTTTGAGCAAAACATCCATTATATTTCAAAAGCCTACCTGTACTATTTACACCTGCATCTAACCAAATATGGATAACGCTGACCTCTTTCCCAAAGTTATTTGGTAACCGTAAAACTTAAGGTCGTCCGAAAATTTATAGTGTACCTTATGGAATGCATGTAAATTATCTTAAGCTTTGACTTTTGATTCTACTAAAATAATTAGTCTATGGCCATTTTACACGCAGGAGGAAAGTCAAATAAACCAATTATACATACCTCGGAAAATAATTCAACATGCAAAGAATGCAGGTGAACATAATAGTGCATGGAGCAAAGTGACGATTCTACATATAGTAGGAACTTATTGGTCTTGGTTAGCATTGCAAATGGTTATTTTAAACTTGAGGTTAAATCAGAGATTCAAACCAACAACCTCGCTATAAATGGTATAAAACGGTATTTAAAACCCCCATTGACTCTGCAAATTGTATAGATATAAATTATCCTAAATTAGCTTTTTTTTATCTCCAGTGTGTATCATGCTTTTTTGCATCATGATTTGGGACACATTGCATCATACTTCTATACAGGTACATCTGTGTAAGGAAACTGAAACCACAAACCATACCTTGTTTCACAAATTCAGTACAACAAAACTCATTAATGTATTGACTTCAAAATTGTACGCATAAAGGACCTAACACTGCTCTATCGGATGCTTTTTTCTTTCAACAGATTGAACTCGCGTATTTTTTTTGAAAAATGCACAAAATACCCTGTCATCTATTAAATGCTTTTTGAAATAAGGGCACGTGTACATATAAATGAAAAATGTAAGCTCCAAATATACATGTATTTCATTACTGAACACAACCAAAAGTGTATTTCGTCCAAACTAATGTTTTTTTTTTGTTTTTTTTTGTTTTTTTTGTTTTTTTTTAAATTGACAAAATATATTCACTAAGAAATTAACACATTAAGTCTGGATTTTCAAATACTTAATGTTTTAGTAAACATTTCACTACCAAAAATAAAAGTCAACATTTTTCTATTTTGAATGCGAAAATAAAATTTATTAAAGAGAATATATATACATATTTTACTTAAAGGACAGCACTGATGGTTACTGCCTTTGGTCATCTTTCAGTAAATGGTATCTTGACATCACATAATGATTAGATACAAAGGGGCTGGCTGTTGAACGGGACGTAAAACCCCAACTTTGACCTTTGACTATCTTACAAGGTACGACATGCTGAATATAATGGCGAGGTTATTTCCACTTATGCACTTTCTTCAAAGCTAAAATTAGATGCAGTTATATATAGACTTTTATATATTTTCTTTTTTTTTTTAATGAAGATCATTGACATATTGAACAAAATACACTTGCTCAATTTGTTTATCAAACTAATAATTGCGTGTATAATTGTTACATCCAATTCTACCTTTGTGAAGTTACAAAACCCACTGATAAAGTGACATATGATAAAGTTAAACTGAAAAAAGACTAAAATTGTACGTACCATTTTCTGTCACATTTTATTATAATATGAAGCAAATACCATGGGCAATAATTATATATAAGGCTTTATATTTTGCCTGTAACTTAGATGTATAAAAATGTAGGCTCAAATTTTGAGGAACAAAAGAGTATTAATTGATTCAATTGTTGAGAAAGAAAAAGGTATATCGGGTTTGTGTAACTGCACCTTAATCCACCAAGCGCCCACGCATAGTATGAAACCATTATCCCAATGACGTCACTATGCTCATGACGTCACTAAGTTACTGCGGGCAACCGGTGCAGTTGTTACGTCAAGTAATTCTCCAACAGACAGTCCACTGGATGACATATTGTTGAGAATTATTTAAATATTTGTCTTGTAATCATGTCTGCAATCAAACCCTTGTGTGAAAATAAAAGTAGGCCATTAGAAAATGCAAGTAATGTTTCAAAACAGTCTGAAACTATTGGCAGTGCAGACATATCCTGTGACGTCACCGTTTCACAACACGACCGTCACTTCAAGTACAAGATTGCAAAGCAGATTTGTCTACTGGGTGTGTGGATTTGTTTGGTGAGTTGTTCATCTTCATCCATTTAACTCTATCAGTATGTGTAAAATCTTCCCAAATTCTTGGATTATTACTTGGAGTTGTCAAGAAACTTGAAATTTAGCTGGATGCAAAGACCTCCACCGAAGATGGGGGCGGGAGGAGGAGGGAGGGGTACCGACATTTTTTTTTCTTTTTTAAAGAAAGATCCGTTTATTACTTTTAGAGTAATTACGAACGCAGACAATAAAGAGACAAACAAACACACTCAAAACATAACCTCCTGTGGTGGTAACTAAACTAAGCTCTAGATGGGGACAGGCCCACAATCCCCTCGAAATGCAGGGATGTGTATTTTATGATCCAATTAAAGTGAACAGAAATGCTAAAACATAAAGTAAAAATCGACGAAATTTGCATTTGCCATTAAAATAAAAGAAAATTCCAGGATTTTTAATAAATTTCCATAACTGATGGTCTATTATGTTCAAGGACAAATTAAACACAACGAATGTGGAATATAACACATTGACGTTGACAAAGCTGACATAAACGTCGAATTAATATATGTGTCAAAATAACGTAAAACAACCATACATAGCTTGTGTCAAACTTAAGCTGCTTTAAATTTGTGCCTCTTATTTCACTAGTATATTTAGTATCATGTAAAGTCAACTTTGGGAATTTACATCCCATTCAACAGTCAGGGCCATATTGGGACAGGTCCTCAGCAGTGTCACTTGTGGGGATCAAACCCAGAATTCCCATGATTTGGCCTGCATTCTTTCCTAAAACTGTTGACACATGACAAAGCTCTAATATAATATTGCAAACACATCTCGTTCAAACGTAATGTTAATTGACACCCATAGAAAATAGAATTTTGGTTGCAAACAGCTATTGTTCATTCAAAATATTTGACAATAAAGTAACATAAATTTAAAAAAAAATTAAATTAATTACAAAAAAACATCACAGGGAAGGTTTATCTGATGTAGATTAGCTGAAGTACAAAAGAGTATTAGGGCCACATTATAGGGCCTTAAAACATCATAGGTTAGTGTTGGTGGACTTCTAAAACAAGAAACTGCGCCTATAGTGAGAAAACTTGTATAATTATGATAAAAACTTCACCCACTATCATAATAACTTTACAAACATTGTCAAAAACTTTACAAACAATAACAGAATCCAGGAGAAAAGCCCTCATTTGAAAAACCCTTGTTGTCGGTAAAGGTTTGGTCATTTTTGGCAAGGTTTTTGTCATTATGACGAAGTTTTTAGCATTGTTGATGGGTTTTTGTCAATGTGACAAAGTTTTCAGCTTTGTTGATAAGATTTTTTTTGTCACTGTTGGTGTAGATTCAGCATTGATGGTGGTGAATTTTTCATCATTCTTGGTGAATCCTTAGAGTTTAAACTTTGCCAACTATAATATGAGGTTTTAAACCTTATAAGGTGGCCCAAATATTCTTTCATAGAAAAGCCATTTTTTTACATGGAAATCCGTAGTGGCTTGCATAATTGTCACTCACTGGTGTGTAACATAGTGGGGGAAATAGTTACGTCTCAAATATGTCACATTATGGGCCTCCTTATGAAATATAGGTGTGTATTATGCAGGAAAACATTACAGAACTTTTTCAGCTATCTGACTGAAAGGAAATTCTGAAATTATACATTCAGTTATTATCTCCACAAAGAGTTTATGTATTTGGTGGTTTTGGGGCCAGGAATTATTAAAGGATTTTCTTTTTGGTTGTATTAGAGCTGCTGGACCAAGGCAGAAGTATGCGCCCTCTGAATGCTCGTCAGCTATGTACTTTATTTGGACGTCCGTTCACTGTAGTTATGTATCAGTAATTTTTTCTATACACAAAATAAGTACAATTATCAAAGCAATACAATTTTACCCATTTATATATATCTGCCTTTCATATGCCTGTTCTAATATTTGTCTGGTTCAATATTCACTATACAGAAAATACCTTCAATGTAAGTCGTTAAAAAGGTCGTTTTAAAATCTAAGTTTGACATGGGATTTATATACTAAGTAAATAATTGTAACTAACTGTCCTGTGATAAGAAAGAATGCTTTCTCCCTATAGGGCATGAGTTCAGAAATGTCTGGAGCCACCCTACCTGACCTGAAGAACAGGATAGGAGTGAATTACGAGCAGATTGCAAGGTTATTGGTCTGCAAAAGTATTGGTAGGTATTTGTACCAATAGGCAGTTTTTTTGTAATATAAGTAAGAAATGAATATTAATTGCATGGGATTTTAAATGATTAGACTGCTCTTGAATATTAATATCAAAGTGTTGGTGCATTTCCTATGTCAGTAGAGATTTAAATGCACGTGGGTCACGCTTACTGTGAAACGTCATTATGACGTCATCACCCCACAGCCTGTATACCGTTTGAGGATGTGAAAAGACTGTTTTGTCGTTGGACAAAAACTGGTATTGTATTGTATCATTTATTTATTTTCTGCTTATTTATATAAATGACCATGACATGTAGGTAACAGTTAAAATAGTTTTTTTTATATCTAAATATATAAAATAGGTGGTTTGAGAGTTAAAAAGTCCTGTTTAAAAACTCTAGTATCAATGCTGGCTTTTGTTTTGTATTTTTGGCATACTGGTCATAAGGTGTGGATGTATTTAAATTTGTTGGCTTAGAATGTTAATTTCCATACTAGATGCTTGTTGTGATATCCTCACTTAGAACTTGTATAATATTTTGAGATCAATCAAATTCCTATTATTTGAAATGAAGGTCTTTAAGGGTGATTTAATGAACTTGGCAGTTCAAAAGAGATTTAATCACAGTACAGAATTCAGCTCATATACGGCACGTAGTGAATAATAAAAAACTCCATAGCATTTTCCCCTCTACCATGCAGGAGGTTGTGGTTGTGTGTGATTTCATTCGTCTGTCAGTGTTTACAATTACTCCAAAAGTAGTGAACACATCTTCATGACATTTTTATGTAGGTAGAGCCTGGTTAAGCAAGAAGTGATTAATTTTTGAGAAAGATCAAGACCATGTTCTGGATACAACGAGACAGCAAATTTTCTGAGTCACCTCTGGTATTCTGCACACTTTCTAGCCATTTTTTTTCCTTTTAATTAAAATACTTTCCTTCCAAAAGTAGCACACAATTGAGCATCAAAAGGTGTCAATTTCTAGCAAATGGGGTACCTCAAAGCATTTATAACTATTACTTTCATATAAGTATAAGGTCCGCAGTGACCTAGTGGTTTATCAAGTTTGTCATCTATTCATAGGCTGTCACCTCTGTGTGGGTTCGAGTCCCACGAGGGGAAAAAACTAAGGACATGTCCCGGTATGATCCTGCTTGTTAAACCGGATGTAAAACCTAAAATCCGATCCGGATCACCACCAAGTCATATCGTCTGTTCTTTTTACCAACTTTCCCCCTGTGGGTCCAGGGAAGTAGAACAGGCCCAACGTGTCCTCCTGCGTGTCATAAGAGGCAACTAAATGGAGGAAATACATATCACAACACTAAGCTTGACTAGTTTGTACAGAATGAATTTTTATTTTATTTTTGTTTTGTTTATTTTATTTGTTTTGAGAATTCTATTCTGTTTTATTTTTTTAACCTTATTTTGTCAATCTTTTTATCCATTGATTCTATTTCAAATATTGTTTAATGTATTTTTGTTTTAATCTGTATACCTAGTCACGAGGTTTTTTTGGTATTTTTTTGTATATTCTTCATTTTAATTATTTGTATATATTTGTTTGTGACTATTAGTTAATGTATTTATATTAGTTAATATATTTATTTGAAATAGTGGAGTATGACACATTAGTGCTTTTGCACTAAAATTTAACTATCTTATCTTGTGCCAACATTGACATTTCCTGAAGATTTCATCAAAATCTCGGCATAACTTTTCAAGTTATTTTGCAAACAAACGAACGAACCAACAAATGCACGCCACCAAAATGATAACCTCCCTGACTGAGGTAAAATATAAATATGAATGAAGACAACAATATGTCTGTAGTTGGCACATTGTTTTACTTATTGGCAAAATATTAGCACTGCAAATTATGTGAGGATATCAACCACCAGGAAACTGGGTCTTGCTTTGGGGTCCGAAATTTGTTTGATTTGAAAATCTGAATAGAAATGGACATGGAATTCATGAACTGTTTGTATAACTGAATATTGTGGTTGGGGTGCCTCATAAGACCTGTTATTAGCTGGCTGCAGTGAATAATCTTTTCTTATTTATAAAGGATTTGTGCAAAAATATTATTTTATCATGAAGTTTAAAGTACGTCCAAGTGACACTAATACAAGGAAATGAATGAATATAAAACAATATAACAAGGTGCTATGCACTCTTATTATGGTATTCATATTTATGTGTAAAATATTTTTGTATATAAATAATGAGGGATGTTTCCTTTTATTTTTCAGCCATTGGCTTCAGTAAAAGGTAAAATATGTTTACTAAAATAATGTGAACCGATCAGCTGTGATATGTGTCCATAGTTACAGACACCACCGAATATGAAACCTTTAACTTGAAATAACACATACAGTCGAGGAAGGCTGAGGTCAGGCTGGGATTCGAACTCCAATCTCAGAGGCGGGAGGCGTGTGTGTCACCACTGTGCCATAATGACCCCTATTTAACTTTGTAATAAATAGCTTTAAAAATGGCTTTGTAATTGGAAACATAAGATTCATCGTAAATTGGTTTTAAAATCATCTGATATTACAGGTGAGATAGTTGGATCCATTCTGGCTGGAGTTTCATACCAAGTACTACATCTTCACACAGACCTTCCTTATGCAGTAACCTTAGTGGTCAGTTCAGTCACTACTATTCTCATTCCCTGGAGTCCCTCGCTGCCTGCTGCAGGACTGGCTTTCTGCCTGATTGGAATAGGAGAGGGCTTTATTGATATCGGTAACTGCACTTTGTATTGTTTTATTAGTATCTTTAACATGGAATATATAACACATATGATGTTGACGTGTTTAATTTGTTGGTATGTTGGTCTTGACATGTTTGAATAAAACTGAATGACAGATTCAAGATGAGCAAATGTTTTTGTGAAAAATTTAATGGATTAAGTTGGCCATATGTTTATCTGCATTATTTTGGGTCAGTGATGTTTGAACGAGTGTATTATTTCAATCTTTAGCTGTAAAAATTACTGCTTGCAAAGTCAAGGTATAGGGTCAGATGACTCTGATATTATGGCCTTAAGATGGAGTCAAAATAACTAAATGCAAAGCCTTTGGTGTGAACAGGCAATACCGTAAAAAGAGGCTTTCAAATTTTTCAATAATGTATACATATTTTTTTAATTTATCACGAGAAAAAACAAATAAATAGCATCCAATTTTTAGCTCTGGATTTCTCGGAATTTTTGTATGGATTTTAATGTAACAAACACAAGCACAAGAACATCTTTTTAATGATGTACAAACATTTTTGTGGGTTACATAATTATTATTGAGCACCTGTGAAAAATTGACAATTGTCTAATGCTAATTATGCAATAAAAAAATATTCCTGATGTTTATTCCCCAGTATGTCGGTCAAATGCAGCTCCTAGTGGATAATAAGATTACATAAAAATCAGCCTAGAGCATTATATTGTGAAGAGTTTTTGTATGATTTTTCTGTTGTTTTTGCAGGTTGCAATACAATGGTGATGCATTTATGGGGAGACAGAGGAGCTGCTGCCACTCACTGTCTCCATTTCGGTTATGGATTTGGAGCCCTCATTGCACCACAGATTGCTAGGCCTTTCTTGGCTCCCAAACCACAGGATGAAAGCTTCATCATTACAGAAGACCTGTCAAGGATTGAAATACCCTATGCCATTGTTGGCAGCCTTATATTTCTAGTCTCTTTGTTTGTCCTTGGCTTCCACATCAAAGGAGAGCCAGAGGGATTTGTGGTGACCAAGAGGTCGCTGAACCTACTGAAAATGCTTTCACCTGGATCCTGTGCATCCGGAAATGTGCTATTTGGGTCAGCCATGTTTCTCTGTTTGTCTTTGTTCTTCGTTCAAGCTGTTGGTGGCACACGGGCATATGGTAATTTCCTTTTTGCATTCGCTTATGAAAGTCAGCTTCTGGATAAAGACAGAGCTTCTCTCTTACAATCTGTGTTTTGGAGCAGTTATACATTGGCACGCCTTTTGGCCATCCCTGTAGCCAAATGGGTACCTCTCAGTGCAATATGCGTGGGTGATGTTTGTCTTGCAATCCTCTCTGCTTCATTACTTGCACTTTTTGCCTCTGATTATGTGATCATACTTTGGGTTGTTACTGTCTTTATGGGCATGGCTATTGCAGTGGCTGTTCCCAATGGAATGGCGTGGGCAAATCTCCACCTGGAAATGAATAGCATTGGCGTCATGGTCCTTGGAGTGACAGGGTCCTGTGGAGGATTTGTTTATGATTATCTGACTGGATTCTTGTTTGAAAATAAAGGCCCAAAGAGTTTAATGTATGTGATGCTAGGTTATGCTATCATGCTTGGTTTATCCTATACAGCATTAACTTTGGTGTACAGGCTGACCAAGTTTAGCCAATGTGTTGAGAATGACGAGAAGTCTAATACTGATACCACTAGTTGAATATGTTGCTAGTCAATGCAAAGAGAAAATGAAAAGGAAAAAATGAGATTCTCTCTTAAATATCAGGAAACAAGGTCAACTTTTTCAACTGTTTTTAGAATTGTTAACATTTGTCTGGTTTGGTAAAAATTAATGTGTCTTGTGTGTTGATTGTTAGCTGTGATCCTGTAACTAATTTGTTGGAAGACCAGTAAATAATAAATAAAATATATCACAAAACAATTGTGTAATATTGGTATTATCATCTAAAATATCTGTGTTAGAAGGAATCCAGAAAACATTGTCAGAACATTTTCATCTCCATCAATTTGTCCATCTTCCACGATTTCCACCCAGACAGTCTGCCCAGCCTCACAAAATGTGTACATAGAATTGCTGCCGGTGTGGTAAAAGTCCTGGGGTGCTGCAAATAAATACAGTAATCTTATTTCTCTCTTAAATGCTTAAAAATTACTTGGAAATTTTGGTTTTACTCCTGCATGTGAAGAAGTGAGAGGCTTCATTGGTCAAGTAGTCAACAATTTGGGAAGTTGATAACTTGATTCCTACTTATGTGGGCAAAGGCTCGAATCAAACTCCTGGCAATGGATTGGACTCACTGAGTGCCTGTAGTAATATGATTTGTTTGTTTATTTGGGGTTTTACGTCGCTTTCAACACTGTACAGGTCATATCACGACGGGTAGTTGGAAGGGCAGAGGAAACCAGTACATATAGTTCGCTAGGGTTGTGTATTGTAAACTGCCGACCAACGGCAAGCAACTACCAGCTTTCCCACTTGAGCCCGTGCGGGGATCGAACCCCGGCCTCAGAGGTGGGAGGCGAGAGTGTTACCACTCTGCCACCATGGCCCCCCTGTAGTAATATGAAGTTACCTGTTAGAAAGGATGTACAACTTACATTTGAGTTTAAAAAGAGTCCATCTTAAACATCCCTAGAAAATTCAAAATGAAGGCACGCTTTTAATTTTTACTGTCTGTTTTTTAAGAGTCAATCTTAAGCCTTCCTCAGAAAATTCAAGATGAAGGCACTCTTCCAATTTGTGCTGTCTGTATCATGCTGGAATTAAGGCGACACTTGTTTCATGCTTGTCACTTTGTACTGTATAATATTGACAACTACTGTGTCCAGTTTCTTCCAGACATAACAACTGTGCACTACATATGAGAAGAATAAAATACAAAGTCATAGATTTAGTTTCAACACGCATCTACAATGTTACAACACTAGTTTTCACCAAGTCTGGGGGGCCACGGTGGCAGAGTGGTAACACTCTTGCCTCCCACCTCTGAGGCCGGGGTTCGATCCCCGTCATGGCCTTAAGTGGGAAAGCTGGTAGTTGCTTGCCATTGATCAGCAGTTTACAGTACAGAACCCTAGCGAACTGTATGTACTGGTTTCCTCTGCCCTTTCACTACCCGTCGTGATATGACCTGTACAGTGTTGAAAGCGACGTAAAACCCCAAATAAATGAAAAACACCTTGAGCTGAATAAAAACACAATTGTTGACAAATTTTAAATTGGTGTCTTCGGTCTTTATATTAGGATGTTTAATCCATAAATGACAGTCTGTTTTCTTTGGGTGAAACGACTTCTAGTAAACATGTACTGACTATTTACAACTGCTATACAACACTCAGTTCCTCGTCCACATGCTTTTGAATTTTTGTAGTTTCAGCTACTATCGCCCATCGGCGCGGATACCCGGGTACCCGCCCGTTGAAACCACCACCTACCCGGTCCTACTAAAAAGGGTTTATTGAGAACACTACTTTTGATTCCAACCCTGAATATCTTTGTAAACAGTGAATGTGTTAACTGGTGTATCGTTGTGGATACAACCTGAATTTCATTTGTATCCTCTGTGAATACCAAGCTTTGAGGCAAGTAAAGCTTTGTGTTTTATCACAAAAGCTTAAACATTGTATAGATTTAATTAACATGGAAAATGTTGCTACATATCACCTTGTTTGGACATCCTCTGCCCTGCTAACCTAGTGCCATTTATAAAGATGGCTGCTGAGGAAATGTCATTGTTGTTTAGTAGACCAGAGTACATTGAGAAGTGAAACTGGTAGTAGCCACTAACTGGACACTGGAAGAGATGATTCTGATTGTCATAGGCAGCTCCTACAAATGCAAGTAATCATCAAAAGCCGGAGAGTTCAGCAAAACTGTACATCTATTTCAACTATTATGTTGTGTGGCAAATAGTAATGTTTTATATTGCTCTATTGCCTGCAACTGGAAGTAATTCTGGTAAAATTTAATAGCTGAGAGTTGACAATGAAATAACTAACAAAACAGTGCATCTTATACAACAGATAAAGGGGCCATGGTGGCAACACACTTGCCTCCTAGCTCTGAGACCTTATTCGGGAAAGTTGGTAGTTGCTTACCAATGGGGGCAGTTTACAGTACAGAACCTTGACCAACTGTATCTACTGGTTTTCTCTGCCCACAAAACTACCCATCTTGATATGACCTGTACAGTGTTGAAAGCGACGTAAAACCCCAAATAAATAAATATACAACAGATACATGAGAGCAACTTCTCTGCTTGTGATGAATCTTTTATGATTGAATGAAAAATATTGTCATGTAAAGGTCCCCGCTAGCCTAGTGGTTAACAAGTTTGGCACATAATCCACAGGCTGTCATCTCTGTGTGGGTTTGACTCCCACAAGTGACAATGCTGAAGTCCTTTCCCAATATGACCCCGGCTTTGTGAGTAAATCCCTAACTTTCCAATTTAATTCTGTGAATTTTGAACTTGTCCTCAATATGTGGTTCCACCATCAATATGTTTTTTTTTATTGGGTGTGTGTGTGTGTGGGGGGGGGGGGGGGGGGGGGGGTACACCTGTCTAAAAATATACCAACAAGGTGTTTTCAAAGTATTGCAGGTGTGACAAAAGATATTGATAAAATATAAGAAAATGTGTCTTACAGAGAATAAGGCCCTTTTCAATCTAGTAATTTGTGAGTTTGGCATCAGCCCACAAACTGACACCTCTGTAAAGATTGGACTCCTACAAGTGGCAATGCTGAGGGCCTGCCCCATAAATGACCCGGGCTGTTGAACAGGGCGTAAAACCATAGGTTTGACTTTAACAGAGAAAAATATGTAAACCCCTCCCCACCTGCATTGGTGAGAATGACGTCATATTCTACTCTGTCGCCAGTCTGCACCTCTCTCAATCCTTGTGAATAATGTACAGCAAAGCCAACTGGGACATTGCAAACTAAATAGACAGAAAACATACAGAACATTAATAACCTATCAACTAAACACTTACTGTATATAATGAAATATTATCCAATAGACCTCTAAAACCTGGCAACACTGATTTATATGTTTGATTAGAAAGTACAAGTAGAGTAACATCAATTGTATTATCAACCTGAAGGCCAAAGTCTTGTCAAATACATTGAAAATGGGACCCTTGAAAAATTTGGGAATAAGATCCAAATCTTTCCCCAAATTAATCACTTCTTCGTTTGTTCAGGCGCAACCCACATCAAAATTTCAGAAAGATCCATTTATTACTATTTTAATTATCACAAACACGAACAAACAGTTGGTTGTACCAACCACCACATGATGTATTTACATGGGAGCCAATGCCTTTATTCCAGAAAATAGGTTCCTGTTAAATAAGTTCATGTTACCTATTTCTTGGCTTTCGTAGAACTTTTTTTCCTATGTGCATAAACCATTTTACATAATATTTAAAGTATTTTTTTTGCAATTAACATTTACAATTCAAAACAACTGTTTAACAACAAGCAAAATAGTAATAATTTCCGTGTATCAATAATTTGTTCAGTACTGGCCTCCGAAAGCTATGTACGAGCACAAACTGTCTAATTGGTCAGGGTTCCTTTGTGACGTCATGCATTTCGTATTTTATTAGTATATTGCGTGTCTTAATAAGTCCGTATTTGTATTTGGGTGGGTTACATATGACACAGAACAAAAAACTTTTGTGCACATAACTTTTTCAAAATGTTTGAAAAACCTCTCTCACAAGCTCGCATGTGATAACTTCAATGTATGCACGTACTGGAGAAGTGAAGGGCGGATGGTATTGCTTTTCCAAACATGCACTGCCCACATATGAGGTCCATGTTGGGGACAGTATGGACAAGATCATGAAGTAAAATTCATGGATTTGAGTCCCCCACAAGTGGCAATGCTGAGGACGTGTCCCAATATGACCCTGGCTGTTGAACGGGACGTAAAACCCAACTTTGACTGAATCAAAATTCCAATACATGTTGATACCACCACTTGGAACAGTGTGAATGTTCAATAAAATTTTCTTTATGCTCAAAATTGTTGCATAACATTTTATGCAGAAATTGCGAAAACACGCAAACTTAAAAAGTGACATTTTGTATTCATTATTTGGTAAAACCTTTGACTTAAGAACACTATCAAAGGGTACCTGAGATAGAGTAAGTAGTTCAGTATGGTGACAAGGTGGGTGTCACCTCTGTGTAGGTTTGACTCCCACAGGTAGATATGCTGAGTGCCTGTCCTAATATGATGTTGGATGTTGAAAGAGCCACAGAACATTGACCTTGACAAGTACCAGGTTAAGAATAAACCTTTGGTGAAGTTTAATCCAAAATGTCATTAATAGTAGTAAGTGTGTCAGTGTTTACCTTCACATTGTAAAGCACTCAGGTGTTTCTGCAGTTTTGTAATGGTATGCTCTAGTTCCTCATTTTCCTCCTTTAGAATTTTGATTTCCTGGCTAGCAATCTAGAAATTATCAAAAATTAATGTAGCAATTATATTATATATCAGGTGGCAGATGCATTTCCAACAATAATTCACCGAAGTACAGAACATATAGCACAATAAAAAGTTGTCAAATACAATTACTTTTAATCTTCTATAATCATAGGCTGTCACCTCTGTGGGTTCGAGTCCCACAAGTGGCAATTCTGAGGACCTGTCCCAATATGACCCTGGCTGTTGAACAGACGTAAAACCCCAACTTTGACCTTTGTTTAATCTTCTACTCTCTAGTGCAAGTACCTTGTAAACGAGTACTTAATACAAGTAAAAATAAGTTCCAAGTACTTGTACTCGCCCCTAACCTGGTAACATGTTGCTAGTAACACTTAAAATATAATTTTATACTCCTCACAAGTTCACTTATGAGTCCATTTAAATAGAAGTAAAACCCAGGTGACACCTTTTGGTACTGGGCTTAGGAGTCAAAAATAAATGGGCTCATGTACTTTCGTTTGTATATCCTTGTGGTATGGTCTGTTTTGTGTGTTGGCTGGACATTTTTATTGAATTTTGTGGAACTTGCATTTTGGTCCGATGTGTTCAACACCACACAGAGTGTAATTTGTGTTTGGGGCTACTTTTTTGAAATATTTGAAAAAGAACCTCCTGTGACCTTTTATTAGCTGTATTAAACTATACACACTAGATGGGGGGCAGGGATGGGTTAGGGGACGGCTGATTCGTCAACATGCACTGACAAAATACATTTAACGGTCTATCTTCAAAAGCAAAAAGGTAGGGTTGTGAATTTAAAATCAAATACAGTGTACATATAGAAACTACTACTATCTGTGTGATGTAGGAAAAAGCATGTTTAGTAGTTATAAGAAAAAGACTGTACTGCATATCCAAGTATTTAGAAAATATTTAATCACCTCAATGTCATCAACTTCAGCATGGATAACTGTGCCCAAAAGCTCACATATAAACACTAAACATAGGAGAAACATTCTAAGCCTTTGTTTCAGTGTTTCTGTTATCAAAGAAAATACTACAAGATGACATCCTTATCATTTGTTGATTTATCAAGCATTGTGTGTTTTCTCACAAACCTCAATATTCATATGCAAAGATAACTTGCACTGAAAAAAAATATAATTTCGGTGAAAATATCATTTGTATTGATAGGTCTGCATAACATTACATACTTTCATGTCTGCTTGAAAATATATTTTTAATTGCACATTTTGTTGTTGCAATTCTAAATGACTGGAAAGAGATGATTAATAAATATAAAACAAAAATAAAGGCATTTTGTTGATTTATTATTATTATTACCATTTTTGTGTATAGCCACATGTATCATCTAGTCGAAATGTTGGTCTGGGGTCCGAAATTATTTGATTTTGAAGTCCAAGGAAAAAACGCTCATAGACATGAAATTCGTGTGCTCTGTTGTGTACAAATGCAATACATTGTTTAGATTTCTTTCCATATAATTAAGTTTTGTAGGAAGAGAGAATATGGGATAATGTGTTTTAAGTCTCACACAATTGACCACAATTTTAAGTATAATTACATGGAAAATAAGACAAAATGACTGGAAAGAGATGATTAATAAATATAAAACAAAAATAAAGGCTTTTATTACACTACAATAGCTTACCATGTGGGACTTAATGCTGTTCTCGGGTTGCCACACCCGGGGCCAACGTCTTAGAAAAAAAGATCGTTCTTGTTAGCCACCGGATATACTGGTAGTTGTCGTCACGTGATATCTTCTTACCAATCGCCCTACTTTCTCGTTGGCCACGATTGACTGGTAGCAGTTTGTAAATATACAGACATTTTCATTTATTTCTCAGTCTTTACGTATTGTTGGAGGCTAATATTTGGATATTTCTTTTCATATATTTCATAGATTATCCTGTAAAATTATTAATTTCACAACTTAAGTATTTTCCTTACAATCCGCGTGTTTTGAGTTTTCTCGGTTCAAGCAATTCCAATTGTACGTCTTTTTATTGCGTTAAAATGTCTCTCCATCAAGCAAACAAAGACAAACCGAGAGCTCAGAAATGCCGCCATTTTTGCTTCAGTTTTGATAATCATAATTACTGCCCTACCTGTAGGGAGGCTGGCAAGGGAAATGACCCCTGTGTCACTTTTGAAGCACCCTGCCATATTTGCACGTCTCTCACTGATGAACAATTGCAAAAAATTCAAACCAGGAAGCGGTATTTAAAAAAGCAAAAAGCGGAAACTAGTTCTAAAGATGAACTAGATCTCTTGGGTGAAGGCGATGGGGACTCTTTTACTGGTTCTAATGCAGACCTTGAGAGTGCTGCCGATAACCTCTTTACCTCACCCCCCCGTCCTCAACCTCTCGCCTTCAGTTCTTTATCATTGAAAACCCCAGCTAAAGCTGTCCACCAACCCCAGGTACTGTTTTGCAAAACAAAATTCAAAGAAATTTAGAAAAATCCCTGGGTGATTCCTTAAATATACATATTCAGCAGCAAATGGGTTCCTTCCAGGCATCCATGTTAGAAGCATTTCAATCACTCCGAGAGGAGTTGGCAGTTAAAAAGCCAGCCGAGGTTGATCCCTCGCCTCATGCTTCAAAAGCTGGTCCATCCAGCAACATTGCTGCTCATCTGGACCTACCCCCTCCGAGGTCTAGTACTAATGCTCAGTCCGAGGCAATGGATGTGGACGTTGGTCCAGCACTCCCTCCTCGACTAGTACTTAACCAATCTACCTTGGATCAGTACGTTGCCCCTTCTGAGGCTATACCGAAGGATTCCTCGTACTCACACAAAAAACAAAGCCACAGACAAACAGTAGCACCGAGCTCTGCCTCGGATCAACTGGATGAGGATTCCGACGAACCTCGGATCCATCCTAGACCTAAGAAACACTCTGACAAGAGCAAGCATAAATCTAGGTCCAGATATGTGTCATCTTCAAAGGAAGATCACTCCCCTGTTGCCAGACACAGGTCTTCTAAGCCCTCTAGGACTCAGCCCTCAGGCGCAGCTTCTGATCAAGACCTCCCACAACATGATCCAGACCCCCCTTATTATAGGGAAGTAGCCCTGTCTGACATTCCCTCCCAATACTCTGAAGAGGTAGACACCTTCAGGCGCATTCTTTCTCTCCCTGACCCCAGGGACTCTACGCCTAGGTCTTCAACTTCAGTGTTGGGTCTGGATGACGAAAAAGGCCGTCAAGAGCTCAGACCTAGAGGTCCTTCCTCTATCCTACCACTTAGCTCAGTTATCAAGGACGCCTTTGATAAATTTCAACATGATTTCAAAGCTGCCAATTTATCTGAGGGAAAATATGTCAAGCCTCCTCCATCCACTTCTAAGTGGTATAAGGTTGGACAGCCCACTTTTCAAGACAAAATCCAGGAGTTGAATACGGACTTTGCTAAGATCTGTATTACTCCTAGACCTCCTGGGGCACCAGTAGCCAAAGTCCCTCTGCCAGTTCTTAAGGAGCTGGAACATCAGGCTAGACAAAATATTTCAACCCTCAATTTCACCGCTGCCTTTGCCAAAACCTCTTCTTCTTGCAATGCTTCCTTGGAAAAGTGCCAACATAGCATTAAGTCAACTGTCAAGAAGATAAAATCTCAGATCCAGAAAGGTGCCAATCCTGAGAAAGCAGCAAAGCGTGGATATGAGGAAGTTGCTGAGTACTTGGATTTTTGGAACAAGACGGTTCTTGTTCAACATAGAGCTCTTACCTGTCTCAGCAAGTCACTAGCCCATATTCTCCAGAGGGAATTATATTCCATGGCTAATACCGGCTTGCTTAGGCGCGAAGCCGAAATGACTCTATTACATCCCCAGCTAGGGGAAACGAGACGCCAAGAACTTAGGAACTCGTCCTTCTGGGACTCCTCCTTGTTCGAGTCTCAACTTGTAAAGGAAGGTGAGGACTTCCTTCTCAAAAAAGGCACCTCAAAAGATTCTCAGGGTTTCGCACCCTACCAGAATAAGCCCTTTCGTGGCCCCCACAAGAAAAGAGGCTCCTACAGGAAACGCCCCTATGGGGGCAATACCTCTCAAAGCAGTAACCAATCCTTTCCCTCGGGAAGAGGAAAATCCAACTTCAGAGGCTCCAGGGGTCGTTTTCGACCCCACAATAGGGGAAGGGGGCGTGGAAACCCCCTTCTCAATGACTTCTCCAAAGCCTCACTCAGTCCACCAGTAGGAAGTCACCTCCGTTCTTTCAAGAGAGACTGGCTAATAAACAAATGTTCTCAAAACGTGTTAAACATTATCACCAATGGCTACGTTCTGCCATTCTGTTCAAAGCCAAACTTGATCAGATTTCCTCTGATTCTATCAGAGTACAAGGCCCAACAAAAAGACCAAGCCTTGGCCACTTGTATCCAGTCTCTCTTGTCAAAGAACGCCATCGAAAGGGTGGAAAACGTAAAATCTCTCGGGTTTTACAGTCGCCTGTTCCTAGTACCCAAGCCTCACCAAAGGTGGAGGCCAGTCATAGACTTAAGCAGGCTCAACACTTTTCTACATGTAGAAAAGTTCAAAATGGAAACCCCGGAGTCCATCAGGACTTCCCTGGTCCCAGGGGAGTGGGTATCGTTGATAGACCTGTCGGACGCATACCTTCACATCCCCATCCATCCAAACTCAAGGAAGTACCTAAGGTTTTGCTACAAGGCCCAGGTGTTCCAGTTCACCTCCCTACCTTTCGGACTGGCCACAGCCCCCCAGGTCTTTACGATGATCGTAAAGAAGTGAAACTAATGGCCCTCTCAAGAGGACTCAGAATTCACCAATACCTGGACGACTGGCTTATCAGGTCCCAGTCTCAGGAGGAATCTCAAAGGGACACACAGGCCGTGGTAGACCTAACCCAATCCTTGGGTTGGATAATCAACCAGGAAAAATCAGAACTGAAACCTACTCAGGTGTTTTCGTTTGTGGGCTACAAATACCACCTAGATTCAGCCCTTGTAAGACCCACTCACAAGAGATGGCTCAAACTTCAGGATTTGATCCTACGACTCAAGTCAAAACATGTTTTGACTGCAAGATGTTTGATGTCTCTAATTGGGTTGCTAGCCTCAATGGAGAAAATGGTCCCGGAGGGACGCCTTCACATGAGGCCCTTTCAGTTTCATCTCAAGGAGCACTGGAGATATCCTCAGTCGCTGGACAACCTCCTTCCTTGGACAGAAGCCATTGTAGCCCACCTAGATTGGTGGCAAAACCCCTCAAATGTGATGAAAGGCGCAGACCTTCATCCCAAGGACCACAGTATCCAACTCTTTACCGACGCCTCAAACGAAGGTTGGGGCACTCACTTAGATCAAAATTCTACAAAAGGGTTGTGGTCAGAGGGGGAAAAAAGGCTACACATAAATGTCCTGGAATTGAAGGCGGTCTCCCTGGCCCTTCGAGACTTCAAGGACCAGTGCCAGAATCAAACAGTGTTAGTTGCGACGGACAACTCAACAGTGGTAGCCTACATCAACAAGCAGGGGGGAACTCGCTCAGCAGAGATGTGTGCTCTCCTGTGGAAAATCATGACCTGGTGCCATCACTACCATATAACATTGAAAGCCAGGCACATTCCAGGGTGTCTGAATGTGATGGCCGACCTCCTATCCAGGTCCAACCAAGTGCAGTCAACAGAATGGTCTCTGCACCCTCAGGTCTTCAAGCAAATCTGCCGAAAGTGGTTCACCCCTCATGTAGACTTATTCGCCACTCACCTGAATCACAAACTCCCTCTATATGTGTCTCCTATCCCAGACCCAAGGGCCTGGAACATAGATGCTCTGAACATAAACTGGACCAACCTCACGGCCTACGCCTACCCTCCTACGGCTCTCCTTCACAAGGTGATCCAAAAGATCAAGCAATGCCATTGCCTGATCATCGTGATAGCCCCAGGCTGGCCAGGGATGCCCTGGTTTTGGGACCTAGTGCAGCTCTCAACAGAGATCCCACTACAACTCCCAGTGTCAACGACCCTACTCAAACAGTCCCACAACTATGTGTTCCACAACAATCCACAACAGCTGAACCTCCACGCCTGGTGTCTAGGAGCGGACAACTCCAAGAACAAGGCTTCTCTGTGGAGGTGGCAGAGAGAATTGCTGCCCCTCAGCGGTCATCAACAAGGACCATCTACAGGTCAAAGTGGGCCCTATTTGAAAAATGGTGCAGAGAAAATTCGGTGGATTTCTCCACTCCATCTGTGAAACAAATCTCAGATTTTTTCATGTACCTATACCAAGACTTAAACAGGCACCCCTCGACCATTGATGGTTACAGGACTGCAATCGTTGACACTTTGGGCCCAACGGCCCAACACATTGCACACAATGCAGACCTTCATAGGTTACTCTCCAGTTTTCACAGGGATCGTCCTAAAAGTTCCAGAAATTTACCCAAGTGGAACCTTTCTGTTGTCCTTAACGAGCTCACCAAAGCACCATTTGAGCCAATGAAAGACTCAGACCTCAAACATCTTACTCTCAAAACTGCTTTCTTGCTAGCCTTGGCCTCCGGCAAGCGCCGCAGCGAAATCCATGCCTGGGTCGCAAACAAAGTATCTAATTTAGGCCAATGGGAAAAGGTGGCCTTGTTCCCTTCTTCTGATTTCATAGCCAAAAACCAACTAGCAAGAGAAGGTTCTCAAAGTGTGTCACCAGTGACTATCCCTGCTTTGACTACCATTGTAGATAGACAATTTAAGGAAGACAGGACCCTGTGTCCCGTGCGGGCCCTGAGGTTTTATTTGGACCGAACTAAAGACCTGAGAGGGTCTCGTTCTCTCCTTTTCATCTCCTTTAAGAAAGGACATACCTCAGACATCAGACCCGCTACACTCTCCTCATGGTTGAAACAAACCATCCTACTTTGTTACAAACAAGCAGATCAACAAGCCTTGGACTTGGTCCAAGTCAAAGCGCATGACATCCGGGCCTTCGCGGCCTCTAAGGCCTTTTACGGTGGAGTATCGGTGGACAAAATCATGCAAGCCTGTCACTGGAAAGCTCACAACACATTCACAAATTTTTACCTAAAAGACCTTACTTGGTCGGACACCGACAACAATATGTATCTGGGACCCGTGGTGGCGGCACAACAAGTCCTAGATCCTTCCCCTCAGACCAGTTGTCCTCGGAAAGAAAAAAAGGGGGGGGGGGGGCACATCCGCTACAACCAAGTCTTCAGGAGTCTCTCCCAGGATCTAGGTATTCCTTTACCTTCAAGATGTTACGGGTAAGGTCATTTTATTTTTTAATTATCAGGTAATTTCTATTAAGGACTTATTCAGTTGTCGTTAATCTCATATTTCAGGTTAAAAATTTCATGAGATGCCCAACCACTGGGTTGGTCAGTCGCACGTGAAGGTCTACTAGGGACCCTTAGACCTCGAAGTGAGCACCGCTGCACTTCCGTCCTACTACCAAACATCTGGACAGTTTTTGGCTTGTTACAGGCCCGATCTTCGGGATCGGGGCTCTGTAAAAGGGACTCAGACTGGTATTTCTGGCACTATTCTGTATATATTAATTCAAATCTTAGAAAAAATGACATATCTTCCAGTCTCAGCTGTAATCCCGCCACCGGGCGGTTGAATTCAGCATTAAGTCCCACATGGTAAGCTATTGTAGCGTAATAAAATTGAAAATTTTAATTACTTAAATGTAGCTTTTATAAGCTACAAGCTTACCATGTGGGACTTAGGAGAGTCCCACCCTGCCTCCCCGCTGTTTACAGCTGAGGTGTAGGTTTAATAAAAAATTTCAACGAGAAAGTAGGGCGATTGGTCAGAAGATATCACGTGACGACAACTACCAGTATATCCGGTGGCTAACAAGAACGATCTTTTTTTCTAAGACGTTGGCCCCGGGTGTGGCAACCCGAGAACAGCATTAAGTCCCACATGGTAAGCTTGTAGCTTATAAAAGCTACATTTAAGTAATTAAAATTTTCAAATTTTGTTGATTTATTATTATTATTACCATTTTTGTGTATAGCCACATGTATCATCTAGTCGGAATGTTGGTCTGGGGTCCGAAATTATTTGATTTTGACGTCCAAGGAAAAAACGCTCGTAGACATGAAATTTGTGTGCTCTGTTGTGTACAAATGCAATACGTTGTTTAGATTTCTTTCCATATAATTAAGTTTTGTAGGAAGAGAGAATATGGGATAATGTGTTTTAAGTCTCACACAATTGACCACAATTTTAAGTATAATTACATGGAAAATAAGACAAATTAGAAGATATACATTCTTCAAGTTTATATGGAGAACTAAAGGAATGTATATACAAAATATTTAAACACAAACCCACCCCTTGCACTTTGGCTCTGATAATATTGCATATGCCGTAAAGTGGCACAAATGGAAGTAAACAGCGCATTGAAAAGCAGCCAATCAAAAATCTGATATAAAATAACAAAATATGAACGCTTGTTAAAATAGAATACCCAGCCTATGAATTTGGGTAGTATTTCTTGCTTATAATGCCTTGATATATTACATTTGTGCCAAGACACACAGGTCTGATGACAAGAACAGATATCTTGTGGTTCCACACCATAATATCCGGGTTCATAAGCCCAAGGTTCAGTTCCATGACAAATACTGATGAAAATTCCAGACTTTTGAACAATCTAACAAAACAAAAGACCGGCTTCTACATTTCCAACCTTCAGGAACTTCCCAGTCTGTATCCTCCCCCCATCTAGAAACTATTGCTTTCTTGCTTGGATAACATCTATATCACAGGACCGCACAGGTAATTGTGCTGAACCACGCTGGACAAATTGGTCCAGACTACTCACCAGTGTTGGACTGCCACACTGCACATATTCTCTGCAGATATAATGAACTAAAAATTGACCGCCGTTCTGGGAAGAAACTGGAAGATAACCCCAAGTTTGAGAAGAGTGGAGATGCAGCCATTGTGGAGACAATACTATAGTAGCGCATGTGTGTGAAGACTTTCTCAAATTACCAGCCATTGGGACGTTTTGCTTTACGTGACATGAGACAGTCTGTGGCTGTTGGTGTCATCAAAGAGGTTAAAAAGAAAGAGATCCAAGCCAATGTTACCAAGGCTGCCCAGAAAGCCCAGAAGAAGAAGTGACAAGTAGGGAATCCTCTTCTGCATGCTGTACAGGCTAATGAAATGTGTATACAGACCCATGCGAAGAAGCAATACTTTGAAAACAATAGGAAAATTGGAAACTTTTGCATAAATTCACATGATTTGACAGAATGTGATTCATTTAGATTTGACATCACTGCATAGACAATGTGTAGGTCATGTCATAATGTGACAGAACCAGCAACCTTTCACTCTCGAGGCCCACACTCTACCAGGTGAGCTATAAGTGAAATCACTACTAGCCAAGCCAGTAGTAGTGATTTTGTCACTTTCTGGGTTCTGTCACATATATGATTATAAAGGTTGGGGGCTCTTAAATGGGTTTGTTATTCTTAATCTGAACTCAGGATAAATGATAAAGAAATACAAAGAAATATAAATAAAAAGACAACAACACAACAACAGAACACTCATATATCTTGCATTTATTTCCAGATGGCAGAGGTAACTATTCTATGTAAATATATATCATTTGTTGACAAACATATATTTTTTCAAATTCTTATTAAATCAAACAACATATAATTATATAAGGTTTTGTAATGATGTTAAATCAGTTTGCAAAATCATCCAATTGTGAAGTTCAAAATATCTGTGTCAGCAGAAAGCCAGAAAATGTGGTGCGTGTGTTGCTTCTGTCGCCTGATATCTGGCCTGCCTCTGTTGTTTCCACCCACACATTTTGTCCAGCTTCACACAACACAAACACAGCATTGCTTGCAGTACTGTACACGTCTTCTGGACCTGGATAGACAAGATGCACTGGTCATGATAACATCGTCTGGTGATCACTAGAATTTATGCTCAGCCCCAGATCATCTGGTAATCACAACAAACTAAGTCGTGAGCACCACGTTATCTGGTGATCACTGCTTATTTTATTGTGATCACCAGATGGTCTCATTATATCAACATCATCTGGTAAGTGCCACATTATCTGGTGGGTTCCAAATGATGTAGGGATCAGCACATTATCTTGCGGTACAACTAATAAATTGTAAGTACCATATCATCTGGCAATCCAGAGAAAATGAGTGTTGGTCACGACATGATCTGATGATCACGACTTACCAAAATGACTTAATATAAACATATTTTTTGTAATGTCCTAACAGGTGCTCCATAAATAAGCAATCTTTACCGGGTACAATTTTAATCTGCCATTGTTCCAGTTAGAATGTGTCGTTTTTATTTTATTTATTTACGTGAACATTATAATAAAGTTCAGTTAACATCACACAAAGCATTTGTATTAACATTAACTTTACATACACATATATTTTCCTTAACTTGTAGCAAAACTTTATGAAAATATATAGAATAATATGTAGCAAGGTAAAAAGACAACTAATTGACATCTCTTTTAGCTGATGCTTCTAAACTATGCATTAGGATCCCCCCCAAAAATTAATATTTGAGGCACATGTTCTTATTTTTTCAGACATCATCATTATTGTTACTCACCGATCGATGTAACCATCAGAATGTGTTATTCCCAATTTCCTGTAATTGTTTCGTAAAATTTTGTAATTTTGATTCTCTGAAAGAGTAGTTTGGTGTGGCTGCAGATATACCTACAATGTTTATTTGTTGTTGTTTCTATGTAGTTTGTTAATATAGTAACACATTTATTCGTCCAAATAAATCGTCTCAATTAAACAAATCATATATTCACCCTGTTTAAACATTCTTTGTCCTGCTATACGTTCACCTTCCAAGAATATGGCTGCAGCAGAGAGTTCCATGTTGTGCATTCTGTCTGAATACATGGAGAAGTAAAACTGGTAGTAACCACTCACTGGACACTGGTAGTTGTAGTTCTCCACGTCATAGTTGCCTCCTAATGGGAAATGTGCAATAAAGTGCAAGTTCAGTTATTTCCATGAGAAAATAAAGTGGGAATTTTATTTTGTGTAGGTATACTATAATATGACAGAACACATTCAGTTTAAAACATTTTTCACAGTGCTGGCAAGGTAATGCCTTTTCACACTACAGGTGGAAGGTCCTGATGTTGAAGCTTTTCAAGCTACAGGTGGACGGTAACTGATTGGACACATTTTTTTATCCGTCAATAACAGTAGGATGACAGTACTACAAACGTTGGACACCACGAAGCAAGCTCTATTAACCTCAACCTCACCTTTGGTAGCCGTCAGACGAACACATGGCAAAACGACCTATAATACTATAATATGACAGAACACATTCAGTTTAAAACATTTTTCACAGTGCTGGCAAGGTAATGCCTTTTCACACTACAGGTGGAAGGTCCTGATGTTGAAGCTTTTCAAGCTACAGGTGGACGGTAACTGATTGGACACATTTTTTTATCCGTCAATAACAGTAGGATGACAGTACTACAAACGTTGGACACCACGAAGCAAGCTCTATTAACCTCAACCTCACCTTTGGTAGCCGTCAGACGAACACATGGCAAAACGACCAATACCTTTTGTAACCTTATGTCGCCTTGTTACATCAAAAGATGACTAAATTACAAACTTATTTACACTGTGGACCACACCTTCAGTTGCCGCAGTAAGAAATTCATATTCGCATGCATGAAATCGCCATGCTGACCAGCAAGGTCGCACACAGACGTCAGGTAGTGATCCAAGGACAGGGACGTTACACCAAACGCAGGTTACTACGGGGGATACTGCCTGCAGTGTGAAAGGGGTATAAGGATTATAGACTATTTCCCAGCTCAAGAAGTAAAAAATAATCTCATAGATGTAATTTCTATCAAGTCGTACAGAGACTTCAGTGGGTGAAAGGGTAAGTTTGGCATCTAATAAATTTGACCTCACTTCTTTGTAAATGTGTTCAAGGCAAGCTGACATTGCAAATTGTACATCAGAATTGTGAGAAACAGATGTTTCTGCCTCTGTTTGTTCATTATGCCCCATAATTTTAAAAGATAGATGTTGCTGTACCTGTTTTTGTGTATTCTATTCCCAAAGTGTGAAGAGTCAGGCGTTGGTGAAGCTGATTTGCATTTGAAATCCATATTTTGAAAGACATATGTTGCTGAAGCTAATTTTGTAAATTATATTATGATATTGTGAGATGACTCTTTAGCTGGTTATGCAATATTTCCCCTTTGTTTAAATTTCGTTCAAAAATACAATGTCTTACAACCATCTTTTAAGGATAGATAAGAATAGATAAGATAAGTCATGATTTTATTTATTACAGCCCACAGGGGCTTATGTATCAAAACAAAAAATTTTTTAGTATATTTATAAATAAAATGAATATACTAGCTATATAGGAGAAGAAATAAAAGAACATTAGTAAATTTAAATTCAGACTTTTGCAAAGTACAGACATAGACGTTTCACTTGTACAACTTTTCTTACTTTCCAGGAACACTTTATATATTTAAAGAGTTGTCTGGTTGGATTCTTTAAAATTAAAATAAATATTTCTCCCTCTGTTAGACTATTAAAATCTTTCAAAACTGTGAAAATCTTTAAATCTTTGCGAATGTCAGAGTAAACTGATCAGATACATAAGAGAATGAAACTCATCTTCAAGCTAATTCAAGTTATATAATTGACAAATTATCTCATTAAGTTTTAGAATAATAAAATAGCCACTCTCTACTCTTAATTGTAATGTTCTCCACATAAACTGAGCAACTGGAGAGAGTTATCTGATTTTTCTAAATTTTCATTTAATGAACTTTGAGGTTTCAAATGATGTTTTAAAGGTTTTATATGTTCTTAATGTTGGTTTATTGTTTACCTCAATTTTCTATTTTGTTTCAAAATTAACTTTTAACCTTACTATTACCAAAATAATATCGCATAGATGCAAGTTTTCAAAAATGTCCTTCATATCTAGAGTTTTAAACAGTTTTAGTTCTTGACACCAACCATTATTACTCCAGTATTCTGACGAAAAAGAAACTTCTTTGTGAGTCTCTCCGAGTTAAACATTTAAAATTCGATTCCATAGTCACAAGGCATTAACTTGCCTGTAGAATGAAGGTGGCAAATATCCCATTTCACTGTATATTTCTGGTTTTGGTGTAAACCTATATGATCCTAAATAGTAACAGCAGGCTCTGTTTATAAATCTGTTAATATTTTTAAATATCTTTAGTCTACTAAAGTACACTAGACCTATATGTTAGGATCGACTGTACATCAGAGGCAAAAAGTTTTGTAAACGTTTCATTTTTGGCAACTACATCTGGGGCCGGTTTCACAAAGGGTCTCAGACTTAGGCTAAGTCAGGGACTTAAATCTGAGTCATTTGTCTTTGCCAAGTCCTGGACTTAAATGGATTTCACGAAGGTGGCTTAGCGAAGTCCAAGCTTGTCATATAACCACAGTGGTTTTCTGTGTCATGTGACCCTTTATTTCTACTCAAAATATTTTAGAGGTAACCTATATCCCTTGTTTAGCTCATTTTATCTTTGAAAAAATGCTGTATTTTTAAATGGGAAACCTTATAATCACACAGACGTATCCAAAGAATAATTTAGGGAGGTGTTCTATATATTTATTCTTTATTTTCAAGCATTTCAAATTTTGAAGTGAGAAAAATATATGGCAGCCATATTTAAGCCTTTGTTTACAAAAGTTAAGCCCACTCTTGGGTAGACTTAGCTAAAGCCTAGACTTAGCAGCTCTGTGAAATCCTCCAAGTCTAAGATCACAGACTTAGCCTCATTTTAAGACAAAAGTCTTCAATTTAAGTCTAAGTCTGGGCTAAGTCCTTTTGTGAAATCGGCCCCTGGTATTTTCTGGAAAAGAAAATGAACAAAGTCAGATTAAATGTAGACAAGTACCTGCATTTGTTAATATGGTGTCATATTCCACCCTGTGTCCAGCCTCTACCAACTTCAGTCCTTGTGAGTAGTACACGGAAAATCCAATAGGGATATTACAAGCTGAAGTAAGAAATCACAGCAAATAACAGGAGAGTTTCTGGTCAAAATATAAATCAGATATATCTGTACTGTTGCTGTAACTCAGATTGTCCTAATAACTAACATGTATACTGCTTCACACCTCAACTTGACACACAATTGATGACTGAAGACTTGGTGGCAGTCGGTTTTCATTGCATATTCCGATAACATTAAGGTAGCAAAATTGATGTAGTACATAAAATAATTGCTTTCGGGAGTTTCTGTATGAAAACGGTTCTAAATTGGCGTGCTAAGTTCAAACAGAAATTATTTTAAAAGCACCATAAACAGGTAAAATTGGGTTATTATTTTGTGCTTAGGCTCACTTTATAGCTTGTGGCAATGAAGATTTGAATCAGAAGAAATGTATGTTATTACACAGAGACAATTACTAGTAAAGGTTCTCTGGTCTAGTTGTACCATGTTGTAGTGAGACGCAGTATATACTTGACAAAATGTTACCTGCATTGCAATTGAATTTATTCTATCAAATATAAATGCAGCAAACTCCATTAAACCAGTTATGTAATGAAAAATCACCCATTTAGTAAGTTTTGGTTTAAGTGGCTACCAACAATCTAGTTTTAGGTAAATTATACTATTTTGGTTGTAAAATACTTCATTGCTAATTACAAAGAGAGAAGTAGCAAATATTCTATTTGACAGTAATGTACACGCACTGAAAGATAACTTTAAACCATTTACTAATTAAGAGATAATAAACAAGAAAAAATAGAATTGACTAATGGATTGTTTTGGGTTAAATGCTGTTTTCAGCATAGTCTTTGGATGCTATCATGACAGGGAGTTGACAGGATGGAAGAAGACAGTATATACCAGGGTCTGTATTCACAAAGATTCTTAGAATTTTTCTTAGAATTACACATAAGTCTTAGAAAAATTCTATGCTAAGAATTTTCTTGTTCTTAGAATAAAATCCTATTCACAAAACAATTCGTAGCTAAAAAGGAAAATGTATGTAATTCTCAGAATTTTTCTTAGACTAAGTGTAATTCTAAGAAAAATTCTAAGAATACAGAACTTGGTATATGTGAACAGACAGTTAGAAATTTTGAGAAATAATATAAAGAGTCTGCATTTCATTACAGTACACACAATAGGCAACTTAATATGTAACACTCTGTTCTGGCCATGTATTCTTATTTCTAGAATTAGTCTTATTCTTAGAATTGTTCTTAGAATTGTCATTTTTCTTAGAAAATACTAAGAACAAGAAATTTCCTATTCACAAAGATTCTTATTCTTAGATTTTTTTCTAAGAATGGCTTTATTCTTAGAATTTTTAAAAAGAAAAAAATTGCAATGCAATAAACTCGTATTTCATGACACCAAAATTGCATCCAAATACAGGAAGTCATTTCTGGGCCTGCCTTCACAAAGATTCTTAGTATTTTTCTTAGGATTAAACTTGGTCTAACTGTGCACACATTTTGTTTTATTTCTATTTTTAGAAAATTATTCTTAGCTAAGAATTGTTTTGTGAATAGGATTTTATTCTAAGAATAAGAAAAATTTTAGCTTAGAATTTTTCTTATACTTAAGTGTAATTCTAAGAAAAATTCTAAGCATCTTTGTGAATACAGGCCCTGGATGTCGATTTGCAATCAGTTGCTGCACTATAGTCACCAAAACAACTATTTCTCATATGTTAAGTATGCTATGTGCCAGTCTTAGATTTAAATCAATTCTTAGAATATTCTAAGAATAAGAATCTTTGTAAATAGAAAATTCTTATTCTTAGAAAAATTCTAAGAATAAGCGTAATTCTAAGAATAAGAATTTTTGTGAATAGGAAAATTCTTATTCTTAGAATTTTGTAAGAAAAACAACAATTCTAAGAAAAATTCTAAGGACAAGACTAATTCTAAGAATAAGAATCTTTGTGAATACAGGCCCAGTTAGTCAAGATTCTGCACTGGAAAGAATAAGACACTGACAAGCAACCAGTGACTTCCCCACTTGACCTTGGGCTAGGAATCAAATATATTTTATGCCCCGAGAAGTCAAAAGTGAGTTTGCTACCCACAGTGTCCCCAAGAAAATAGAGTTTACGTGTTTATTGTATACTTCTGTAATATGTTTTGTTAAATGACTGTACACAAAGATAATTATCTCTGCCTTTTCAGGCATCGGGGGATGGTTACATCAATTTCTTTTCTTTTCAAAATTTTATAGTCTAATCCAATCTAATCTAATGTGGACTTTTATAGCGCTTAATCTCCATCACTGATGGACTCTAAGGCGCATCTAAACATAAGCAAGGCAGTTAGCGTTGATCAAAGGACATAGCCAGGTCGTACCAAGGAGACGCAGATGTGACGGGAGAAGCTATGGTGGGTAGGCTTTTGCAAACAGGTAAGTTTTAAGCTTCTTTCTGAAGGAGGCAACTGATGTTGCACTGCGAACATCTTGAGGGAGGCCATTCCAGATCTTAGGAGCATCAAAGGCAAAACTATGGCCAAAATGTTTGGCTGACTTAAAGACTGATGAATGGAAAGGAGGAACTGTAAGGTATTGACGATCTGGGTGACTATGCCTAGTACTATAGGGACAACTACTAAAAGACAAGAACGGCTCGAAGTAAGAAGGAGAACCACTATGCAAAAATTTATACACAAGTGTTGCGGTTTTGAAAATACAACGATCCTTAACAGGCAACCAGTGGAGTTTCTGTAGAATGGGTGTAACATGAGCATACTTTCTATGATTTGTAACAATACGAGCAAGAGTGTTCTGAATACTTTGCAATTTGTGCTGATTGAAACCGGACAAACCTCTGAACAGAGAGTTACAATAGTCCAGACGACTACTAACCAAGGCATTTGCAGCAAGGACTGCCACTTCAGAAGTGAGATACTTTCTAATTCTACGGAGGTCACGCATCTGAAGGAAGCACGCTTTGCAAGTCCTCTTGATATGCTCAGAGAATGAAAAATCTGCATCAAACCACACACCTAGATTTCTGACAGAATCAACCGGATGAAGAAGGCTACCAAGAATGCTAACAGGAAAGTGAGAGGAAATCTTCTGACGTTGAGCCTTGGAACCAAAGACAATAAACTCAGTTTTTTCAGGGTTGAGCTTCAATTTACTGAGAGACATCCACTCTTGAACATCAAGAAGGCAGGCATTTAGCTTGGCGAGAGCCGAAGAAGCATTCTTGTGGGAGAGATGGATGTATAACTGAGTGTCATCCGCATAAAAGTGGAATTTAATATGCGGGTGGAGGCGAATAATTTTACTAAGTGGTGTTGTATAGAGTGAAAACAGTAACGGACCCAGACCAGAACCTTGTGGGACTCCATAGATGAGATTGTGCCATCTCTGCATTCAAGGAGACTCTAAGATGCAACAACCATAATGAATTAAAAATTCATTCGTCCCTGGGCATAAAAATGTTCGTTAACACAGAAACAATTTACAGATGTTTCGATTTTGTTATTACATGATGTCAAACATTGAGTACACATTTAGTATTAGTTTTATTATGTACCAGTTGTTATTACATATTAGTATATAACCACCAACCTTGACATTGTATATCCTCTATCTCCTGCTGTATTTCAGAGACCTTTCTATGCAGTTTCCGGTTTGCCTCTTTCACATTCTGTATCTCTTCATGAATTGACTTCAATGTGCCACATATGTAGGGTAAAACTAGACAACTAGCTTCATGTTTTGACACCAGAGTTTATTGACTGTATATAGGCGTTACTTTAGTCAAAGAGTGGCTGTTACATATGCTTCTTATTTAGTGACTAAGATATGAGCAATTATGTGACGGCATGTCCTTTGACTTTCCCTTTTTTACCTCAAGCACATTAGAGCATGTTGTGTCAATTTTGCGCTATATAAATGTTTCTATTCTATGTATACAATTTCCTTAGTTATCCCGTTTATCAATTTTGCAGATTAAATTAAAATATTTTTTAAATTAAAAAAAAGACAAAACCTCCAACAAATTCCATCAAAATTATTAACTAGAAATTGTACAAATAATAAAACAATGAATAAATATAACCAATCACTGTATATCATTGTTACTGGATGGAAAACCATACAAAACAAAGAAATGATCCTCAAGTTTCTCAAATCTATATAATTTGAGAGCATGACAAGAAAGAAACTAAGCATTCTCCTTGCAAGTAATTTATTGTTATGAAAATCACAACCATGATTAATGATGTACTATGATTAATTTAGTAGCTAGTACTTTGTACCTTGGGTATTTGTACCCATATGTAATGAGTACAAGTATTATCACTTGTAGTACTGATACATATGAAAATGTCAAAATAAACTTAGCCGAAAAAGAAACAAGTTATATTGTAATTTATTCTTTGTAAAACTTGCTTTGCTTTTTTGAGTTACTATATCTTCTTGGTGGAGACGCCTGCATGTATAATGAAGATACAGAATGTAGACCTCAAACTAACCATACAATTCTGACATTTTAACAGATACAAAATAATATATTTATCGTGTGTAATCATTTTTACCTGAATAGTGATAAAGTCAGCAAAACAGCTAGTGCATGCAATGAAATATATTGCAGCTGAGCATAGTTGATTCATAGTAAGACACCTTTTCATTGTGTAGCTATTAAGTAAACTATACTGTGCCATGATATCTTATCTCTCAATATTATCTATGTTATCATCCTCTGTAATCACCTCATTCATAACATATGTTAACATATGTTCTCTCATTTTGTTTAAGTTACACAATTATTACTATAAAGAATCCAAGCAGGCAATAGGTGTAATTTGCAAACCAAAACAAATATATTTTTTTAAGATTCTTTTTCAAATGATATCACTTCTTCCTTTGGTCAGGAAGATCCACTCACTATTTTTTGAGTAACATTAACCAGAAACGCAAAGTCATTGAAAATTCATTAAAATGGGACCTTTGAAAATTCAAGATCTTTTGCATAAAGATTATGGAGTGGATCTCTCCTAACATTGAATCATTGCTTCTTTGCTTAGGCCTTACGCACATAAAAACATAAACCTAAATTCATTTATTTTAGATTAATCATGCACACAAATGGACTGAAAGACAGACAGACAAACAGGAGAATCCATCCAAAAGCATAACCTGGTTGGTGGAGATAATTAAATAAACTAAAATATTTCAGTTTTGTTTAAACAAAATCCCACTAAACTCTGATTAAATGAAAGAAGAAGACCAGTTAAAATTTATTATTGGTAACATTTTATACAAACTTCAGAGCAAAACTTCAGAAGATTTGATTTACAAGGAATTCTGTAAATATGCTGAACATATTTGTCCCACCAAAAATCTGTTTATTAAATGACTGTACACAAAAAATAATTGTCGCTGCCTTTTCAGATATCAGGGGATGATTACATCAATTTCTTTTCTTTAAAGACTTTAAGATGCAACAACCATAAGCTGAATTCCAAATTCATTCGCCCATGGGCTTAAAATGTTTGTTAAAACAGAAACAATTTACAAATGTTTCAATTATTATTATTACATGATGTCAAACATTGAGTACATGTAAACATAATGCATTATGTTTATTGTACTGTAGGTCTGCTCATTTATTTTGTTTGATAACTGCTTATATTTATATATGCTTAATTGATTTTAAGTCTAGCACAAAATATTTACATTTTTTAAAGAAAATAGAAATATATTTTAAATGACAACTGACAAAATTTAGTATTATTTTTATTATATACCAGTTGTTATTACATATAAATAAATATATAATCACCAACCCTGACTTTGTATATCCTCTATCTCCCACTGTATGTCAGAGACCTTACCATGATGAATTCAGTAGCTAGTACTTTGTACCTTGGGTATTTGTGAATAAGTACATGTATTATCACTTGTAGTACTGATACATATGAAAATGTCAAAATATACTTAGCCGAAAAAGAAACAAGTTTTATTGTAATTTATTCTTTATAAAACTTGCTTTCTTTTTTGATTTACTATATCTTCTTGGTGGAGACGCCTGCATGTAAAATAAAGATACAGAATGTACACCTCAAACTAATAATACAATTCTGACATTTTAACAGAATAATATTTTTATTGTGTGCAATCATTTTTTACCTGAATATAGTGTTAAATTCAGCAAAACAGCCAGTGCATCCAATGAAATATATTGCAGCTAAGCATAGTTGATTCATAGTAATATATCTTTTCAATGTGCAGTTATTCAGTAAATTATATTGTGCCATGTTATCTTATCTCTCAATATTATCTCTGTTATCGTCTTTTCTCATCACCTCATTCTTAACATATGTTAACATATGTTCTCTCATTTTGTTTAAGTTACACAATTATTACTATAAAGAATCCTAGAAGGCAATTGGTGCATTTTGCGAGCCAATACTTAGTTGACAAATATATTTTATTACATATTTCTTTTTCAAATATTATCACTTCTTCCTTTGGTCAGGAAGATCTACTCACTTTTGGAGTAACATTAACCAGAAACCCAAAGTCATTGAAAATTCATTAAAATGGGACCTTTGAAAATTCAGGACTTTTTTGTATCCAGAGTATGGTCTGGATCTCTCCTAACATTAAATCACTGCTTCCTTTGCTTAGGCCTTACGCACATAAAAACCTAAACCTAAATTCATTTATTTTAGAGTTATCATGCACAGAAACAGACAGAAAGACAGACAGACAAACAAGAGAATCCATCCAAAAGCATAACCTGGTTGGTGGAAATAATTAAACTAAAAACATAAAAAAATTAAATAAAAGAAGATGACCAGTTAAACTTTATTGTCGGTAACATTTTATACAAACTTCAGAAGATTTGATTTACAAGGAATCCTGTAAATATGCTGAACATATTTGTCCCACCAGAAATCTGTCCTGATTCAACTACTTGGACCCATACCAAGGTGCCAGCTTCACAATAGGTAAACAATCCATTTCCAGAAGTTATGTATATATCTTCTGTACCTAAAATGAGCAAAGTCGCCTTAGTCTGAGACATTTTTAAAAGTTTGAGATACAGTTTAGAGTGAAAAAGCTGCTCAAATGTTACTACTCTATGCCCCATTCACATTACACGCAGTACTTGTCACAGTCAGAAGTTTTTATCAGTTGCAGAACCTCCCCCAGGTTGCCCTTTTTCGTCCAAATTGGACATGTTTTTTTAACCGTCAATAACAGTAGAATGACAGTATTACAAAACTTGGTTACCGAGAGACAACCTCCATTAACCTCAACTCCACTTTGGTAGACTATGAAGGAACATGTGGCAAAACAACTAATACTTTAACTCACCATTTGTCGCCGTATTAAACTGAAAAATGACCAAATCACAACCTTTTGTACACAATAGACCACACCTTTGCTTATTGTAGTCAGAAATTCATATGCACATGCATAAAATCGTCTGCACATGCTCTCGGTACTGAAATCAGAGGCGGTAATTTTAAACTGTTTCAAACTTTTGTAGGACGTGCAAGGTAATGGATGGTTTGTCACTGACTCGCAAGGTCGCATACGGACATCAGACAGTGATCCAAAGACAGGGACGTTTCACCAAATGCATGATAGATTTTAAGTAACTAAAATATATGTAATTTTATGGAAAATATTGTAGCATATAATATAATCACTTCTATGCATATATGCAAGCTGGGGAATGGGTTACAGGAGTACATTAAAGAACTTCTATCACAGGAATTTATTTCATTAATTGCTGTCCATTTCATTAGTTTTGTACCAATTTTGTTTCCCGATCTCTTCCAAAGCATTCCACTAATCTTCACAGAATGCAACTGTCTGAGAATAGAATCTGGTTAAACAAAAGTGATAGTGTGAAACAAACAAATTCATTATAGCTAGCCTGATAAAGTTGGTTCACTTTTTAAAATGTCAAAGTCTGTGTTTCTTTGAAAACTTAACCCACAGTTATTCCATATTTAACTATTTATGGAAGAAAACCATTACAGAGCACGATTACATCCACCCTTTCAAGTGATTCTTAAATGTTATCTTAATTTCAGTTAAATATTTTTAAAAATACAAAATTGAACTCAAACTTTAAAACAGTATCAAACCCAAATGGATGCTTGGGTTTGTCCAGGAGAGTACATTTTGAAAATACAATTCAATTACATATTTCATTTAAAGATTAGCTGTATATTTGTGTGCACCATTCTGTTCCAGATTTCATATTGACCAACCAAATTCAATGGCATCGTGAGGAGATACATTTTAGTGACCTTTTGTTTTTATTTAATTGCATCTGTTTCATTTATTTATTAACATTATTTCAGTTTGTGTAAGTGGCAGGCAGGTGTAATTTGTAGTCTGTGTGATGTTGCTTTGACAGAGATAATTAATTTTTGGTACAGCCAAAACAATTATGTTTAAAACTGTAACTAAAATGCTGTGTGACAGCAAATATCTTCAAGAAATGTGTTGATTTCAAAATAAATGCACACTTTAGTGTTTGCAACTAAGCCAAAGATTGAGCAAATAAAGAAAAAAAAGTTTAGAAAAAAAATTATTCAAATTTTTGTACCCATAATTTGTAGCTTAACAAGTGGTATAAATTTTCCAATTTCATCTCAGGTGATATTTAATATTTCCTCTCATTGAATAATCTGTATCGTACAGGGAAATGGATTTAAGCTGTGTCAGGTAAGTGTACACAAATTGCAGTTATGTAGATCGATTGGGGATTTAAGCAAGGGACACAATATTGACTATAAGAAAAGCAAAATTCTTGTAACTAAACTTGTATTACTAAAAATTGGTCCAAGGACTTGCAAAATAATGTCAATCCAATTTTCAAATTGGATCATCATATCGATATCTTATGCTGATATCAAATTTATAATCGACTACTAGATGTCATGTTTATGGCTTCTGGAGATGTCAAATAGACTGGGTCAATTTGACATTTAAAATAGGAATTCATTTCGAATTTCACATAAGCATGAGCATTGGGTGTCTTACCCAGTGGCTTTTTTATTTCTTTTTGATATCCTTATTGCCTGCTGGGTAGTCATCCTTCCCTGATAGGCACTTGCTGGGTTACAACTTTGCTAGTTGGAAGGACTGTCCCTTTTTTGATTCCAGCACATTAGAGGATTTTCATCAATTACATGCTATACAAATGTTATTATAATTAATGTTTAATTGTACCCAATTCATTATTTATAAGTAGTATCTTTATATTACATTTTTATATATGAACTGATATAATGCTAATAATATTCGTAAATATTGACATAGATGCAATTAAATCAAAAGCAAAGTTCATTGAAAATCTATCTTCTGGCAGTATAATCACCTGAGTTGTCCTTGCCACATGGAGCATGGATAATCTCATGATATTTATTATCTTTATGTAATTGACATATGATAAAATTGGAATGATTATATTGGTAACGTTGTGGATAAGTTTAGTTTTTTTGTATCACCAAAAAGTAAAAATACCAGGGAATGTTGTATTTACTCAGAAATTGATATAATTATCTAAAAATTGATTTGGTATGTGGAGCATAACTTAATATCTCAAAAAAAATTATCTCAAAATATTAGATATTATCTCAAACACTGAAATAATCTAAATAAATTTTAATAAATCCTATCATCTGGCTCTAATAACGTAGTTTAAAGATGGAACATTGTAAATAACTCTTGTCACCTTGCTTGCGATTTTTGTGGCTAGCCAGTCTTATGCCATCCACAAAAAGTGCTGCTGAACACAGGTCATTGGTGTGCATCTGCCCAGAGTAGATTGAGAAGTGAAAGTAGTAATACCCACTCACTGGACACTGGTACTGGTAATTGCCTGAGTCATAGTTCCCATCTGCAAATGTCCAAATATATTTGTTAATGTTGACAAGAACGCATATTTGTAGGTTTCATAGCTTATAACAGTAACATACATTTCTTAATGTTGATAAGCATGCATATTTAGCATACATAGTTTTTAAAAAATAATAACCAAAAATTGGTAGTTGTTGACCAATTTGTAATGCTAATTATTGTCCAGGAAAACAAATCTGTATCAGACAGATAATAACTAAAATTTCTAGTTGTTGACAAATTTCTAATGCTAAATTGTCCAGGAAAACAAATCTGTATTAGACAGCACACCAGTTGCCTTTCACCAAAGGGGACTAGTATCACCTTATGGCGACCTTCAACTATAGTCTGGATGTCATAAAAGTTACCAGTCTACTAATCCCTCGATATTGTCATGAATCATGAAACTTTGTGATAATTATAAATAATTGAATTGTTAGTATAAATTTTGCATGTGTTTAAATTATATTTACAATATGTAATGGGAAATACAAAACAAAATATTGCTAAGATATTATTGGAAAGCAAAAACATATTTTTGGGCGATAATAAGAAATATTCAGCACACTTAAACTAATGCATATTTTTAATTTGATACAAATTGTATTCAAATTCTTACTATCAATGTTTTATAATTTCCAGCTTCAATGTGTAAGGCTATTATTCTTATTTTAAGCTGTGACAGAAGTATCTTTGTGAACAGATAATTGTATTTTATACAGACCATAAAATGATTGAGATATTCAGCAGTCTTTATCTTTAATCTGTTTTGAAGAAGTGCTTCAAGGTCAGAATCTAGATTGGGTTTTGTTTATTTGTCTTCTGTATAACTTACAGCACATCCCATTATGTAGGTCTTATAACACCCAACACCCAAAAGATGAATATTACTTAGTTAAGATTCTGTACTGTAATGGGTAAAGAAAAATAATAACACTACCAGCAGAGGGTGGACCAATATTTGAACCTACATCACCAGGAATACAAGTCAAGTATGTTGTACTGTGTTCCACTTCTGTGAGTTTGCCTCCCCTGTGAATGTTATCCCATTAGTTTTAAAACTGTATAGTTGTGAGGATTGGGAGTGTGCAGTTGTTCACAGACTGTCAAAAAGTATGAAATGTGGTGGGTTTTTTTGGTTTTTTTTTTTTTTGGGGGGGAGTGAGTATTTCTCTCACTATACTCATAAACAATATTTTCAGTTGTACGGCAGTTTTTGGGTGTGATGGTTGAACTTCGAGGTACTACAGCTTATCATGTACACTCTTCTATAAAAATGCTATGACCCATCTCCTGGTTGCAACAGCCTATCTTTTGTGAGCCCAATCTTCTTATCCTGAGAAAAAATTAGTTATGAGGAGTCTCCACAATTACTGAGTCAGGGCTTCCTTATAAGGGTGTTCCACTGTAGCCAACCCACCCCAACTCAATGTTGCTCTGTTTACATTGCCAGCTGGGGTTGTTAATGGTTTCCCAGTTTCATTTGATTGGCTAAATATCAAACATGTTTCTTCACTTGTTTCTCCACAATCTTTCAACCCGACCATGGCCACCTCCACAAGGAAACTGTCTTGTAATCATTTCAAGCTTTATTCTTGTCACTTTAAAGTTATCCTACCAAAAACCCGGCTTGTCCTTGTTACTTTAAGTTTTGGTCTGTCTATTTACAGTCCAGTTTTAATCTAAATAAATTTTTAAAAATCCTATCACCTGGCTCTAATAACGTAGTTTAAAGGTGGAACATTGTAAATAACTCTTGTCACCTTGCTTGTCCCTGTTACTTTTAAGTTTTGGCGTGTCCATTTACAGTCCAGTTTTAGTGTGATATGAATTTAAAAAATGGCTATTAAATATTATAAAGAATGACCAAAATAGTGAAAATAATCATAATCTTGAGGTTAAAATGTAGACAAGGTCCTCCGATTTTCATAGGTTTACCGTCAAGTTCAGAATTTGGTCTTTCATTGAGTCAAGAATATATTTGGAATAAATGTGTAGAGAAATTGCTCAAAGGGATGAAAATTTGATGGTAGCTTTCCCAGAAGTCCGAGTGTGGAGTGTAAAGCTAGGAACAAGTAAAAGGGTTTTAATTGTCACGTGAGACACTCTCAGAAGCTTCTGCTTATTTCGATACTTTTCAAATGAGAATATGCTATTTTAAGTGGCTATTTCTGTCATATAAACAGAGTAAGAAATAGGTGGATGTAGTTTTATATAATTTTAAAGCCCAAACCCAAAAACCATAATTTAAAAAGCAAAAATATCAATGTTGCGATGGGATCCAAATATTTCAACTTGTTGACTGGTCAACACTTGATCCTTCCTTTTGCTATAAATTGGTGCATCAACACTGGACTGACAATACCAACTGGACATCTGGTTGTGGAGAGTCGGTGCACTTCTCCAGTCTGATTCGGTCATCACTATGGCTTATTGTGGTTAGCTATGACTTGTTTGTTGGGACTAGAGCTTGTTCTGGGTCTTTCAAGTTGGATCACACAAGAAAACAGCTTGCCACCAAGCCAGGTAGGGTGATCCAGACAAGCAAGGATGTACTGTGCCCTGTCTTGGAGGTGAAACTAACTCTTCATTTTCCCATACTTTTATAGCCCAGATCACCAACTCAGCTAAACAAACATTGAATTGGTAAGGATCAGCTCCAGATGAACAACCCCATTAGGGGTGATCTTAAGGACTTTAAGACCAATTGTTTTGGTTGTATGACCAGTCTTTTTACTCAGGAGAAGTCACATGATCTGATTCCCTGCCTTTCTTTGACATACTCAGTCCTTGCAGCTCTCCCATATTAAATCTAGCTCAGTTTTACCACAAGTCCATCGAGACAGTATAACAGTAATATTACCTATTACACTACCTAGATCCAGATTTCATGTTTTTGAGTTGAGTTATATCTGATAGCAAATAAATATTGTACTTATTGTCAATTATTATCTAAAATGCACTAAATGAAATGCTTATATTAGAAGCCTACAAGTAACCCTGCTATTCTGCTAGAATAACAGAATTGAAGAAGATTTCCTTGACCCTAAAGCAACAAATGAAGATCATTGTGATGTTCTTAATGGGGTTTTTTAAACATAACAATTCTTTTTCCCAAGTCCTAAAGATAAGCAGGACATTTAGCAATATGAAAATGGATGAACACATCGACAGTGAACAAAAAAGTTTCAGGAACAAATATAAATGCCTCAAATATAAAAGATGCAGGGACAGCTGTAACATGAGACCATCAAGAAATTAAGAAGATATTCAAACACTGCAAATATAAACAATTTTGAAGAAAATAATCTAAGGTAGGTGTGTCAGTTCCTTATACAAATAAACATAGAACAACACATATTATTGAAAGGCAGATGTCTTTTTATCATCATATTAAAGGTTATTGATTACATTGTTCTTTTTTACACATTTGTAGTAATTAGACCGACAAACTTAATCATCTATTGCAAAGTAACATCAGTTAGTAATTATCATGAAGAAAAAATGAAGTAACAATTTTAAGAATTGGTTGATTTAAAGAGCCATATAAAAGCAATAAAGCTTTCGTGGATAAGTAAAATGATTAAAAATAACCATAACCAATTTTCTACAATACTAGAAAATTCACTTTTATCAATTTCCAAGATCACAAAACTTGGGTCAGTCTGGTTAAAGCGTTTTAACAAAAAATATATAATCCATTCTGGAAAGAAGTATTTAGTGTTTTGATTATTTTTTTTTGGAAAATCAGTCTATAACCAATACAAGAGAACTCCTTTCTCCCTTGTGGTTTAATCCAAAATTTTCAAAAAATAAGTTATTTCTTCCTAAATGGTTTAGCAATGGCATTACATTGGTCTGTGACATCCTCAATAACCAAGGAGAAATTCTAAGACAAGTACAGCTTGAACAAAAATTTACATTTCAAAAAAAATTTTATGAATATTATCGTGAAAAGCTCAATATTAAAGCTTTTATAAAATGCTATGAAACTGTGACAGGCACATTGCTTTTTTAGTAATAATAAAAATGGAAGCAACGGTATCTATCAAAATATTTCCGGTAAATTAAAGCTGCTTCATCTGGAGTTTCAAACCAAATGGCACAATGAACTTGATGTAAACCTTGATAATGCCTTGTGGCATTTTTTTTAAAACTGTGATTTAAAGCTTCAAATGATTCATATCATAAATGGTTCCAATACCGAATATTGCATCATACTTTAGCAACCCTGGAACTCCTAAACAAAATGAGCATGTCAAACTCACCTACTTGCTTAACTTGTCAATCAAATATTGAATCATTATCTCACCTATTTTACTTTTGCCCTAATTCAAAACAGCTATGGACCTAACTTAAAAACAAAATTAAGATTAGTACTCAATTTACCATAAATTTCATTCCCTGTGATGTCTTACTGGGTTACACTTTAGATAACAACAACTCTATTGCTATAAATGTCACATTGTTGGTAACTAAAGCATATATATATATATATATATATATATATATATATATATATATATATATATATAAAACTTCAAGAATATTGAGGAAGTATTACATTAAAGATGTTATACAGCTGGTAGAAAGAACATATAATGAACAACATTTAGCTGCAAAATTAGATTATAAGGAACATAAATTTGAAAGGGAGTGGCATCAAATGAAATGTCTTTTTACTTAATAAATAAAACTCCATTAAAATGTTTGGTAAATAAAAACTTAAAAGTCTCTGTACAATACTTTAATTTATGCTTCTTGATTTATACAAATTTAGATGACTGATGGTTCTACAGCACTTTTCCCAGTATTTTTTGTGTTGTTTTTGTTTTTCATTAAAGATTTGTAACAATTTCTGTGTGGTATTAAATATACTTTATTTTTTATTGTAACATAATTAAAAATATTGTACACTGGGGATCTTGCCTGCCAGAGATCATCAGTTCTTTCTCTAAATGGCAGTTTTTGTTTGTTTTGCATTAAAAATTATGAAATAAAAAAAACAATTTTAAGGATTAATATATTTACCTGCATCAGTTAGCAAAGAGTTATATTCCACTCTATGTCCATTATTTACATTTCTTTCACCCAGTGAATAGTAGGCAGCAAATCCAATAGGAGTACTGTAAACTTAAATTCAAAGCAAAATGCCATTAAAACGGAGTTTCACCATTGATAAACCATGATAATCAAGGTACATACCGTTCACTGCTTTACCCATTTATATACATAAAAACAAAAAAACGGTAAAGCACCCACTTCCGTTTTACTGTTTTACTGTTTTGAAATAGCTAAAGGGTTAGATACTTAATTCTATTTTCTGGCAAGTCAATGAGAAATGTGTAAAGCACCATTTAACAGTTTATATGCTGTAATAAAGCATCATTAAATATCAGGCCTTTTACTGTTTTATATAATACCTATTAACTCTTTCACTATTTTTGCAGGATTTTTTTTTTTTTTTTGGGGGGGGGGGGGGTGACAGGTGGGGGGCAGCCACGTGCTGGTGAGAAGAGTCACTTGTGGTTATACTTCAAAGGCCTATGACGTCATCATGCTAGTGATGTCACAACACAGTGGTTTTTTATGTTCCATCAAGATTTTAAAATAATTAATTTCAGCAATTATGTATGAATTTTCAGTGTACCATTAATATACATGATTTTATACAAAAGATAGTAACTATAGCAAACTTGCCCCTAAGTTAATTCAAACAATAATATGTAATGCAATACGAATAATTTTATAGTGCTTAATCTCCATCAAATGAGAGACAATAGGGCCAACATTTATTTATGAATGGTGCAAATAGTATCAAGTATGCTTCCTTAATTCTAACTTAATTTCTATTAATTAGCAAAGTGTGATTAATGCATTGTCTCTGTTAGTTTACTTATAAAGTCTTATTAGGAAAGGTGTAGTGAATATATGTATTGTTTTCACCCATTAGTCAGGCGGGCAGGAAAGTTTGAAAGACATAGCATATCTCTTAAATACGACATAGCTTAAGTTGTAATTACGATATAGCCAAAAAATTCATAAGTCGTAATTACAACATACACTATCTTGTAATTACGACATAATATGTCATAATTACAGCTTACTTGTAATTATGACATAGCATATGACTTAGGCTTTGTCGTAATTATAACATAGCATATCTCGAAATTACGACATACCATAAGTCATAATTACGAGATATGCTATGTCGTAATTACAACTTATGTTATCTCATAATTATGAGATATGCTATGTTGTAATTACGAGATAGTAAGTTGTACTTATGACATAGTATGTCATAGTTATGAGTTAGTGTATGTCATAAATATGACTTATAAAAATTGATTTTTCTTCACTCATATCACCCTTATGGGCATCATGTTTGAAGTTTGTATTTGAAAATAAAATGAAAATAATTTGAATTTTTAAACTAGATTCAGATCCAGAGTTGTGATTGCCGACATTGCAGAATAGTGACAAAATCATTCAATTTATCAGATTTGAATTTATATTTCTATGTTGGGGCTTTATCTCCTGTTCGCCTGGGTCATTTTGTGACAGGTTCTGAGAATTGTCACTTATGGGGGTTGAACCAGACAGAGGTTGTATCACGATGGGTAGTTTTATGGGCAGGGGAAACCAGTAGATACAGTTGGTCAAGGTTCTTTACTGTAAACTGGTGATCATAGGTAATGAAGTACCAACTTTCACACATATGGTCCAGGGTTTGAACCACAGAACCCAGCAGTAAGGCAAGTACATTACCACAGTGCTACTGTAGCTCCTGAAACTTGCAGAAATGGAATAGACCTCTTAGCCCCAGTATCCACATATTGATGATAGGATCTGTCTGGAGTGCCTCCTGACCTCTATGATTTGACATAATGGTATTACGATACGCTGGGCTAACAATTCTGTCTTGGGGAGTCAAGAAGCAAAGCGAACTTTTTAAAAATATCTAAATTTTCAGAATTTTGTATATTGTGTCATTTATGAAGTTTAGTTTCCTTATAGTTTGTAAATTATAAGCTTAATACTAAATACAATTTCTCAGTACCCATTCCAAACAATAACTTGAGGGCCATGGTGACACAGTGGTGCTCTGAGATTAGAGTTCGAATCCTGGTCTTATCTTGTCATGTACTATGTACTTCCAACCACCCCTCACAATATAACCAATAATGTACTATGTGTGACATTAAACACTAAATAAATGAATGTACAGAACACTCTTATAAATTATTCTATGAAAATACTTATTTCAAAGCTTTAGTTGTACATAAACCCTCTTGAAATTGTATTGATGAATCTTAAATTAATTAATGACTACAAAAATTAATTGTTGGTGTTAGGCCCCGGGTCTATGCACAACCATTTACCAAAGTGAATTGAATCTGTCGTCACTCTTGTCTGACCTTTGAATGGGTAACCTTAAAGTCATTGGTGAGTCCTTGTTGCTCAGATTATAAGGATACCTACAGTATACAGTCAAAACAACGACCATGTATCAATTATAACTTAAATTCGCCAAGAATTTTTTTATAATTGGCCCTGTAAGTGGTTAACTTATGGTGTGTTTCCAATGGAACCAACCCTACGACTCTACGGTCAGTTGCAAAAGTTTAGGGTCATAGAAAAAAGGAGTGAAAATGGTGGGTCGGTTATGAAATCCCCGACAGGATGGTACACTTACAGACAGGACGTAATGACCTTCCCGACAAGATGTAGGGTCGGGGACGTTTATTGCACGGCCAGTCGCAGAAGTACTACGACAAGCCCTAATCTAGTAACAAACAAGCCGTAGCATGTCCCGACAAGCCGTACTGACAGATAGGCCTGGAGAAACATACAGAACTCCACGACCAGACGTGCAGTCGGTATTACAAGTAGAGATAAATTTTGGGGAAAAAAGAGGATCAAGTGTCATCCAATAAACAATTCTTAAACCAGGTCAAGGCTGAATATTTGGATCCCATCATGGAACCAAAATGTCCAAATTAATTTTTTTTATTATTTTAATTATAGTTTCACTTTACATTATGTTGCAACTTTACTTTTTTTGTTATTTTAATTACAGTTTCCAGGTTTTTGCTTTAATATTAAACGAGAAATACATCAATGTATATGTCTGCTTCAGATTATGAACTAAAAAGTCATTTAAAATTTCCAATTATAATGTTATATAAATGTGCTTCCAACAGGATCTCACGTGACAATGAGACCCTCTTGCTTGTTGCTGCTATTTCTACTCCAATTTCGAGCTTCTGGGAAGGACCCCTTCAAAATTCCGTCCCTCTGAGCAATTTTCCAACACATTCATACCAAATAATTTCGAGCTTCTGAGAAAGCACATTTTTCTGGACGTGAAGGTAAACACCCTGTAGTTCTGGTCACGTGATGGGATCCAAATATTTACTAATGACATACTTTTAGATTTGTTGATTGGTCGACACTTGATCCTCCTTTTGCCCAAAAATTCCTTTCCTGAAATAAGTTGGGATTTTATTTTTACTTAACCAAATAAAAACACTTTTTCAGGTTCCTTAATTAATTAAAGCATATATTTGGAACTTCACCTGAAAACTATGATCACTTGCACTGTTTCTTTGTCAATCTTGACATAATTTTTAACCATATAATTACCTCACATCATGCTGCAAATGCACTACAAATGAGCAGTACTTAAGTTACAAAAGACAAGCCAGCCACATATTACGACAGGCCTGCAAGTGATAATGTCAAGCCTGGAAGGGTTACAGACAAGCCTGGAAGAGTAACCGACAGGCCCTTAGGTTAACTGACAGACCTGTTTGCTAGGGGGCTAAAATTAAGGTCAGATACAAGGGTCAGAAATGGTCACAGACTCTCTATGACAGGCCGGGAACTTGCAACTGACCCTAACCGACCATGTAAACATTGGCCCTGACTCTCCAAAAATGCATAGTTACCCTCCGGTCGGCTCCAGTGGAACACCTGTATTAAATATCTACATTTTTCGGGCTTTTGTATATTGTGTCATTTGTGAAGCTTAGCTTAGCTGTAGTTTGCAAATTATAAGCTTAGTACTTAAGTAAAATTTCCTAGTACTCAATCAGTGCAAGATCTATAGATCTGCAACTTGACCAGAACACTCGTCTAAAAAAATACCAGAATTTATTACTCCATTAAAACACTTTTTAGTTCAGTTGTGTGTAAACTCTGCTTAAATAGTATATATTAATCTTACATTAACTATAGACTGGCAAAAAAAATATTGGAATACTAAAGTTGGAATACTTTCTATTCTTTGTGTCATCCATGTGCCAAATATTAATGAAATTTATTAAGCAGTGTTGGAATAATTCATTCATTTGACAACATAAACTCTTTAAAACCCATCCACATGTATAAATTTTTGCACTGTGACGTCACAATCCAGCCAAATGTGGTTACCAGGGTCATGACCTTCACCTCCTTCACTTAATAAGCTATGGAGGCCAAAATATACCATAAACAGTAAAAGGGAAAAGGGCCGTTTTCTGTTTCAAACCCTGACCCTTATACAGTTTTTCTAATTATAAAGAGTCAATATGAAAAGGGTAAGAATACAGTATTTCAAACCCTTAAAACAGTAAAACAGTAAAACGGAAGTGGGTGCTTTACCGTTTTCTGTTTCTCTGTTTATAAATGGGTAAAGCAGTGAACGGTATGTACCTTGATTCCATGATTGGTGTCTTTAACTTTTGCATTTGGTATGATTCCATTTTATAACACTCTGCAGCAACTCTGTGGTGTATTGTATGGCCTATCCGTAGAAGACTCTTCACTTTCTGCAGTTAACTTATTTTGTGGCCTAAAACAGATGCCCAATTTTACATGAGAAGCTATGAGGGAAATCCCAACTAACCAAGTAGTGGTTTTATCATCATCATATCTGGATCTGTAGTATTATGAAAGAAAACATTCTTCAAATCCGTAAAAAATTTACATCCACAAGTTTAATAAAAAAATTATGAAAATCCATTCATTATCTCAGAGTTTCACTGTAGATAGGTCTTCGTGTACAGTAGAACCAATTTAATTTCAGAAATGATGAGTTTCCCTAGTTTTAAAATTAGTACTGCTGGTATCTCAACAAATCTTGAATATTTCCGACAGTGACATTATCATCTTCATTAATATCTTTGCATAAATACCTGTTCGTTAACTGATTGAAACTAGTCGGAGTAGCAATCATATTGTATTATCACATACTTTACAAATTAATGTTTCTATATACGTTAGAAACACTGACATTTACTCCTAACTAAAACTAATAAAGGTTAATGACTGACCTCTACTCTTTGATGCAGCTATTTCATCCTGCAACTGGCTCACTTTTCTGTTTAATTTGTATATTTCTTCCTTCAGCAATAAAATGTCTTCCTATAAGAGTCAAATAAAACCACCGAGTGTCTAATTTGACACCAATATTTAATTAGTTTAGTCATTCTTCTGTTCTACATTAGATTACAAATAATTCCAATTGAAAAATAAAATAAAACACATAATAATAAGTAAGATATTGAGCTCACATTGGTGTATAATAATTATGTGGGCTATTTTTTTTATATTCGGCCAATAATGATATATATCACTGATTTAAAACTTTGTTCAAATAACACAGCAGGATAATGTTATCGGAAACAGTAGTTGCACACAAATTTCTCAGTTACACAAAATTTAAATTATTTTCAGTTAAGCTGCCATGAAACCAGAATAATGTTACCGTATTCTTTTTAACTTCAGTTGAACAATAAGTAATATGCAGGAACCCACAGAACACAGTAATCTTAGAAACCAGCATCTTTAGTTATTCCCAGCAAACATTCAAATATTGCATTTCACACAAATGACAACACTTGACATAATCATTATCTATGGCCTTTATCTTTAATATTCTTATCTGGAATGTTAAGGAATGATAAGACGTTATATTTAGTTACATAATTGTGTCCGGTTCATAATAATGTCCGATTTTTATTGGAGTTTTTTTTTAAATGTTATAACCAGAACTTTGAATATTTTTTTTCAAATTATCCCTTTGAGATTGATTTTATTTCATGAAAATTTTTTAAAAATTGAACTAAACACCCAAACTGAGTACATTCACGTTCAATAAAATATTAAAGGACACAATTATGAACCGGACACAATTGTGACCACCTGTGTAATATATGTTTGAATTATTATTACTCATTCTGTTTCCTTGTAAATTTGTTTCCTTGTAAGTATATTACTCATTTGTTTGTTTACAGCATAACTGCGAAAGTGCTGCTTGGATGGTATAACTCAACAACTATCTAATTTTTAGGGAGTATTGGAACAGTTACAAGGAAGAACTGATTCAAATTTGGCCATGATCGGGTCAATATCTTTGATTCTGGAGCAATTTTTTTACCAAAATTGTCCACCTTGGCACCCACAGGCCCTAATGCTAGAATGGGCAAAATGAGATCATTCAGTTAATGCCCTGCACAAAAAGTATGACACTTGACATAATGCTTATCTATTGCCTTTATCTTTAACATACTTATCTGGAATGTTAGGGCACCATAAGATGCTATATTTAGTTTAATTTAAAGTTTTTGTGATTTTTGTTTGAATTATTATTACTCATTCTGTTTCCTTGTAATTTTGTTACTTTGCAATATTATATTATTCATTTGTTTATTTACACCAAGTGATCCAAAAGTAATGCTTAGATGGTATAACTCAACAACTACTACACAGATCATCATCAAATTCTCAGGGAGTATCGGAACAATTACAAGGAAGAAGAACTGTTTGGGCATGATTGGGTAAATATCCTTGATTCTAGAACAATTTTTAACAAACCTGTCCAAAGTAGCACCCATATGCCCTAATGCGAGCATGGACAAAATGAGATAATTAAGTTAATGCCCTGGCCAAAAATTTTGCAAAGTCTGCACTTAGCTCTCCCCTTTGAAAAACTAAAACAAACACTGCAAACATTGTGATGTAATTTCTAGGGAGCATCATAGCTGTTCCATAAAAGAATTAGTTCAAATTTGGACACAACTGGACCAATATCCTTGATTCTGGAGCAATATATCAGTTACATCATGACAGAAATCAATAAGATCATTTATTCAATGCCCTGTAAGCAAATCAGTGGTTCGTGCACTAAACAGTAATATACTTGGCAAATATTTTGCAAAGTCTGCACTCAGCTTGCATGCTCTTGTTTTTTTTCCTTAGTGTGTAGATTGAACTTCCAAACGTTTATGTATTTTTTATGATTAAGTAGGTTTACAATACTAATCAACTTAAATGTGGTATATTACGTTTTTTCAACTGGCAATGCATGGGGAATTTGTGTTGTACTGAATTACTTTTGTTATGAAAATGGTTAGATTCCACATGTGTTTCAGAATAAAATGTTTTAGTATAAATTTCTCTCTTCGACCTATCAGTCCTACATGTTCTTGATCAGACTTCACCCCAGGTCAGCCTCTCAAAGTTCAAACTCAGAGAGCCAGGTACATTACATATTGGATTCAAATCCTAATCCTGCACAATAAAGGTGAAATAAACCTGTGAGCAGATGGGCTACATCTTGCTATAGTTTATATGCCATAGCCCACCTAATTCAAGTGACACAACTTCAAGACAAGGTCAAACCATGCACTTGCATGTAGATGCAAAATATAACATGATAGAAACATTCAAGCACTGATTATCAGTGAATAATCTTGAATCAGAACTTGCCTCTTAAATGAGCCAGTCCGTGCAAAGTCAGATACAGGTCAAAGTGGAATTATTAAGCTAAAAATAAATGAATGGATAGATGACAGCACAGTAGTAGACTCATGACGATAAGTGTCAGACAAACCATAATTCAGGTGGAACCCACCAATGGTGGACAAAAACTAAAGTTATATAATTGCGCCATTTATTACTACCAAAGATTTATTAGTAATTTTAGTAATGTTATTTAACAATATATAACAACTAGATAGAAATAAAGGGTTCAAGCCCCAAGCCCCAAAAAGGTAGTTATGAATTTTGTATTAAAGTTTGAAAAGATGAAGCAACTTTGTGTGCACAAACTGTAAAAGCTAATAGGGGCACACATTTCCCAGCCCTGGGGATGACAAAAGCTGGCGACTCTGGAGAAGATGGATATAATGAAATTAAAAATACAACTGATGTGTTTTTGTAATAGGGATATAAACTTTAAGACCCAATGGGCATTTGGCAAAGTGTTTACGAAGCAACACCCGATGTAAAGAAAATTTAGAAGAAGGAACTATACTAGCCAACCTTAAGTATCATAACAAGGCCAGCAAGAAAACTTATTGAAAAATAACCCCATGTTTGACACAGGAACATTGTGACACAATATTCCTCAATATTGGTATAGTGTTTATACCTTTGAATCGAGGAAAATATGTGGCATTCATGGCAATAGCTTTCAATAACATTTTCACCTTTTTGTGGTTAACATTTTTCACAGGCAATGAATAATATTGAAAATAATGCCTCATCACAGAAACGTAATTCAACACAGTCGGGTACTGCAGTCCTTGGATATGCAAGTATTCAACAAACATCGAGATGAATGATAATGAAGAAGAGTCGGCTACTGACAGATAGACAAACAAAGCTATAAACAATCTAAACTGAGAACAATACAAAACTCGAGTTCTGGCTCTAAATGCTGTATGCAATCGCTTAGTAGCTGATGACCTTAAGGCTGAAGCCAATGGATTTTCTGAAATTGAATTTTATAATTTGGTACAAACTGACTATATGAAGAAAACATTTTAGAGTGTAATTAAAATGTTTCTAATTTCTGACTCAATTCTCAATTCTGACCTAATTTCTGCTGTCAGCATAGACATAATTGACACCTACCACATGACAATATTGTGTTTGAATATCATTGCTGGCTGGCAACAACCAAATGAACTTTGCATATAATTTAACACAGAAGTATCAGTGACAGATTCAAATTCATCATCTGAAGTAGTAGCCTTCTTATCAGTCTGAGAGGGATGTATGGGACGTTGTATGTACCTAGCTAATATTTGGTGTACTTTATTATTATCTTTCCAATATAATTTGCCCCTTTCCATCTCTAAAAGTAAAATTTGGTGGGCAGATTTTGTTGTGTACCAATTTGTTTCCTGGGCATCCTGAAACAATTGTTGCAGGTACAATGACATATACTTTGTTAACTTAACCTTTTTACTATCTTCCTCCAAACTACAACCTATAAAAACCTTGACTGAACTGCATAACAGTAAGATCATCATATGCCGGACATGTCCGATCTGAAGAATAGCAAAACTCATGCGGCCAGTTTATATCAACTTTTACATGATTTTCTTGATGTCTAAGTAAACCTGATTTCAAACGAAATCTCAGTTCTATCTTCCTGGTAGAGTTTTTGAAGCCTCTTGTCTACCTGCCGTCTCAGTGGCCCATTGGTTCTCAAAAATTGAGCTAAGGGTAAGACCAAGTCCTCTACAATTTCCTCTGTAGACTGTGTATCTGTAGCCCAAATGCCAGTACTTGGTCCCTAAGGTTGCTTTTGGGTCATTTGGGACTGGGGAGGGACATAACCCTGTAGATGGAGAAGTGAAACTGGTAGTAACCACTCACAGTTCCCTCCTAATGGGAAAAGTGCAATAACATACAAGTTCAGTTATTTCCCTGAGAAAATATAGTGGGAATTTAGCTATACAATAATCTCACAGAAAACGTTCAGCTCAAAACAATTGTCACAGTGTTGGCCTAGGATGGCAAGGTACCACCCCCCCCCCCCCTAGGTCAAACCATTAAGTCCAAGTTGTTCACACTACAGGTGGACAGCCACTGATTCTATTCTATTTTATTCTGTACTTTTATAGCGCTTAATCTCTGCTAGGCAGACTCTAAGGCGCAACACCAAAATCAAATTAAAAAAATCATCTGTCCGTAGCCATTGCCAGGTCCAGTACCACGGAGACACCGAATAGAATGTATGCTAAGTTGTGAATGCCTTTTTGAAGAGATACGATTTTAACCTTTTCCTGAAACAGGTGAGAGTTAGAGCAAAACAGACCTCATCAGGCAAATGATTCCAAACTGTGGGACCATCAGAAGCAAAGCTGTGGCCAAAGGGATTTTTTTATTTATGTACAGATGGACAGAATTGAGGAACCTCCAAGAACCTTTTATCTGGATGGTTGTATCTTGTACTATCTCTTCCACGAGTAGACAAACTGGGATGACCATTGTGAAGAAACTTGTAAACTAGAGTGGCAGTTTTGAAGATACAGCAAAATTCAACTGGGGGCCAATTAGGGCTGGGACGGGTGCTGAAAAATGGTATTGAGTACTCACCCTCTGACAACCGGCCCGAATTCGAGTAACTGCGAGATTTAGTACCTACCATTAGAAGTCTTCTGTAAACACAAAATCGGTTCCGGAAACGAAACTTTAATAATAATAATAATAATATAAAGTTTATTTCTTCTTAATTATACATATACAAGCACAAGTAATAACATCGAGTTCAACAATTGAATACTTTCAACTATATACATTTACTGTGTTAAGTAGCAAGTACATAAGTAATAATATATTATGACATAAATTAAATAATTTTAAGAAAATGAAAAGGAAATGACAGAAGCAATATAGCTTATTTAAAGTCACTCCCAACTTCCACTGGTGATTAAATTAATAAAACACAATGTTTTAATTATAATTTCTGACCTTTCTGTATACTATTATTATATGACAACATACACATTCATGCTTCATATTTTTCTAGGAAGTAATTTTTAACTAGCTTTTTAAACTTTGATAATGATGCAGAATTTGTTATATCTGTTGGTAAACTATTAAATAAATTGACTCCGTATATAGACGGTGTATTAGCTTTTAAATGTCTTCCATTTGACCAGATATTATAAAATATGGAGTAAATTATATGTTTTCAAGCGAAAATAACAAGTTTCATTGATATTATGTGACGGAAGTGCTGAAATGTAACATTTTTTACACAAGTACGTGGGCGATAATACAATATGTCGCGAGTAACCGAGTATTTAAAATGGAGTACTAGCAAAGATTGACTCATCTATTGATGCTCGAGTACTTGTTCGCAGCCCTAGAGCCAATGGAGTCATTTGAGTATTTTAACAGTTTGTGACAATCCTAGCAAGTGTGTTTTGAATACACTGTAGTTTGCACATGTTTAGACTGGACAAACTCCTGAAGACAGAGTTGCAGTAATCAAGGCGACTGGTCACCAAGGCATTGGCTGCCAGGATAGCAGCCTCATCAGTAAAGTGCTTTCTAACCCGCCTGAGATCACGAATTTGAATGAAGCATGTCTTAAAAAATATTGCGGACATGATCAGCAAAGGAGAAATTAGCATCAAACCAGACACCAAGGTTCTTTACAACAACTGCTGGATGCATGAAATTACCAAATATCCTAACTGGGAGATAGGGATCTAATTTCTTGAGTTGAGCATGGGATCTGAAGATGATAAACTCTGTTTTGTCGGGATTTAATTAAAGCACACTTAACAACATCAATTTCTGAATATCCAGAAGACATGATTTCAGTTTGTCAAAACCAGGGCTGCATTTTTGTGAGACATGAATAAACAACTGCGTGTCATCTGCATAAAAGTGGTATTTGATGTCGGGATGCATTCCAATAACCTTACTCAAAGGAGTGGTGTATAAGGAGAACAGCATAGGACCAAAAACTGAGCCTTGTGGCACTCCAAACAGCAGTTCGTGCAATTCAGAGAGGGTTGACCCAATTTTAATGGCTTGGAAAAGGTGGCTGAGATAAGACGTGAACCACTTCAAGGCTGTGCCGCACACACCAAACCATGATTTAAGACAATTAAGAAGCGTAGTGTGGTCAATTGTGTCGAACGCAGGCAACAGATCCAGTAAGACCAATGCTGTAGGCTCACCCTGTGATAGTGAGAGATGGAACTCGTTTTTGATATGCATCAGGGTGGTTTCCGTGGTGTGACCACTTTTGTATGCAGATTGCCTAGGATTTTCAAGATTGATACTATTGATATGTTGCTTGAGCTGTTTAACAACTACCCACTCCACCAATTTTGACATGAAGCATAGTCCTGATACCAGTCGATAATTTTGAAAATCTTCATTTAGAAGTGATGCTTTCTTTATGAGGGGAGTGACATGTTTCTTAACTGTCAATAACAGTAGGATGACAAACGTTGGTCCCTGAGAAGGAACCCTATTAACCTCAACTAACCTACAGTAGCCATCAAACCAACATGTGGCAAAACAACCAATACATCCACTCTTCTTATATCCCCTTATTACACCAAAGGACAAATTATCAGGATTGAGTTTAAGTTTGCTAGCCAACATTCCTTCTTTGACATCTTGAAGGCATCTGTTCAACTTATCAAAAGCAGCTGAGGCATTCATGTGTGACAGATGTACGTAAAGTTGTGTGTTGTTGGCATAGAAATGGAAGTTTATGCCTTTGTGTTTACCAATCAGTGTCCTAAGTGGAGATGTGTACAGAGAGAATAGCAGAGGACCCAGAACAGAACCTTGAGGTATGCTGAACAGCAGTTTTTGTAAATCCGACAAAGTAGAACCAATCTTAACAGGCTGATAGTGTTCTGTCAAATAAGAAGAGAACCATTTGGAAGTGGAGCCACCAACACCGAACCAATCCAGAAGACAGTTGAGGAGTGGAATGATCAATTGTATCAAAGGAAGCAGAGAGATACAGAAGTACCAAGGCAGTAGCTTCACCCCGAGATAGTGACAAATGAATATCATTTTTGATGGAAAGCAGCGTTGTCTCCATTGAGTGACCTGACTTATGCTGACTGGTATGAGTTATCCAAGCCGTGTCGATGAATATGATCAACCAGCAACTACATGTTCCACCAGTTTAGAAATTTAGAGAGGTCTTCTTAATAAGTGGAGTGACTACAACTTTTTTGAAACCATCTGGAACCAGTCCCTCATGGAGTGAACAATTGACCAATTTGGTTATAGATGGCAGAAGGATGTCAATGCATTCCTCAATAAGGAATGTGGGCAATGGGTCCAACAGTCATGATTTGGTGGTTGATTTGCAGATTATTTTATCAATTTCATCTTGAGTGACTTGAGAAAAAGACTGTTAATTTAGGAGGGTCAAAGCGGGGATGAACCGTGTTACAGGACTCAGATGAGGAAGAAATTTGTATGCGCATGCATGAAATTGTCTGTGCATGTTCACAGTACCAAATTCAGAGGCGGAAATTTATTACATTTCAAAACTTCAGTAGGACGCACAAGGTCATGGATGGTTTGCCACTGACTCCCAAGGTCACGAACAGATGTCAGGCAGTGATCCAAGGACAGGGACACTTCACTAATTGTGGGTTACCGCAGGTTATATCGCCTGTAATGTGAAAGGAGTATAAGGATTAGGCTATTTCCCAGCTCAATAAGTGAAAAATAATCTCGCAGATGTGATTTTTATCATGTCTTACAGAGGCTCCAGTGGGTGAAAGGTTAAGTTTGGCATCCAATCAATTTGACCTCTTTTTTGCATATTAGTGTTAAATGCAAGCTGACATTGCAAATTAGGTCGTCAGTGGCATAGTGGTTAGCAAGTTTGGCATCTAATCATAGGCTGTCACCTCTGTGGGTTCGAGTCCCACAAGTGGCAATTCTGAGGACCTGTCCCAATATGACCCTGGCTGTTGAACGGGACATAAAACCCCAACTTTGACCTTTGACATTGCAAATTATACATCAGAACTGTGAGAAACAGATGTTTCTGCCTCTGTTTGTTCATTATGTCCCCATACTATAAAGAGATAGATGTTTTTTTTGTGGATTCTGTTCCCAAAGTGTGAAGAGGCAGAGGTTGCTGAAGCTGATTTGCATTTGTAATCCATATTTTGAAAGACAGATGTTGCTGAAGCTTATTTTGTACATTATATCATCATATTGTGTGATGATTCTGGAGCTGGTTATTTAATCTTTCCCCCCTGAGTTTATAGTTTGTTCAACAATGCAACGTCTTACAACCATCCAAGTAAGGATACATAATACAAGATATTATTTTATTTATTACAGCCCACATGGGATTATATGTCACCTTAAATAAAAAATAATAATAAATTAACTATTAAGGAAAAGAAATAAAAGAACATTAGTAAATTTAAAGTTAAAATTATGCAAAGTGCAGACATTGACTTTTCACTTGTAAAACTTGGTTTTCTTATTTTGTAAGAAAAATACTAAGAATTAGCGTAATTCTAAGAATAAGAATTTTTTGGAATACAGGCCCAGTTGGTCAATATTCTACACTAGAACTAATCAGGCACTGACAAGCAACCAGTGACTTTCCCACTTTACTTTGGCCTAGGAATCAACGATTTTAAGCCCATAAAGTTTACTTATTTATTGTATACTTCTGTAATATGTTTTATTAAATGACTGTACACAAAAATAATTGTCACTGCCTTTTCAGACATCAGAGGATGGTTACATCAGTTTCTTTTCTTTCAAGACTCTAAGATCTAACAATCATAAGCTGCATTCCAAATTCATTTGCCCATGGGCATAAAAATGTTTGTTAACACAGAAAAAAATTACAAATGTTTCGATTATTATTACATGATGTCAAACATTGAGTACATGTAAACATAATACATTATGTTTATTGTACTGTTGGTCTGCTCATTTATTTTGTTTGATAACTGCTTATATTTATATATGCTTAATTGATTTTAAGTCTAGCACAAAATATTTACAATTTTTTTAAAGAAAATAGAAATATATGTAAAATGACAACTGACAATATTTAGTATTATTTTTATTATATACCAGTTGTTATTACATATAAATAAGTATATAACCACCAACCCTGACATTGTATATCCTCTATCTCCCGTTGTATTTCATAGACCTTACCATGATGAATTCAGTAGCTAGTACTTTTTATCTTGGGTATTTGTGAATAAGTACATGTATTATCACTTGTAGTACTGATACATATGAAAATGTCAAAATATACTTAGTCAAAAAAGAAATACAAGTTATATTGTAATTTATTCTTTATAAAACTTGCTTTTCTTTTTTGAGTTACTATATCTTCTTGATGGAGACGCCTGCATGTAAAATAAAGATACACAATGTACACCTCAAACTAATAATACAATTCTGACATTTTAACAGAATAATATATTTATTGTGTGTAATCATTTTTTACCTGAATAGTGTTAAATTCCGTAAAACAGCTAGTGCATCCAATGAAATATATTGCAGCTTAGCATAGTTGATTCATAGTAATATACCTTTTCATTGTGTAGATATTCAGTATATTATATTGTGCCATGTTATCTTATCTCTCATATTATCTCTGTTATCGTCCTTTCTCATCATCTCATTCTTAACATATGTTCTTTCATTTTGTTTAAGTTACACAATTATTACTATAAAGAATCCAAGAAGGCAATCAGTGCATTTTGCGAACCAATCCTTAGTTGACAAATATATTTTATTACATATTTCTTTTTCAAATGTTATCACTTCTTGCTTTGGTCAGGAAGAGTCACTCACTATTTTTGGACTATCATTAACCAGAAATGCAAAGTCATTGAAAATTCATTAAAATGGGACCTTTGAAAATTCAAGATTTTTTTTGTATCCAGAGTACGGTCTGGATCTCTCTGAACATTAAATCACTGCTTCATTTGTTAGGCCTTACGCCCATAAAAACATAAACCTAAATTCATTTATTTTAGAGTAACAAGAAAATCCACCCAAAAGCGTAACCTGGTTTGTGGAAATAATTAAACTAAAATATTTCAGTTTTGTTAAAAAGCCCCACAAAACTCAATTAAATAAAAGAAGACCAAATTTTTGTCGGTATCATTTTATACAAACTTTAGGGCAACACTTCAGAAGATTTGATTACAAGGAATAATGTAAATATGCTGAACATATTTGTCCCACCAGAAATCTGTTCTGCTTCAACTAATTGGAAACATACCAAGGTACCAGCTTCACAATAGGTAAACAATCCATTTCCAGAAGTTATGTATATATCTTCTGTGCCTAAAATGAACAAAGTCACCTTGGTCTGAGACATTTTGAAAAGTTTTGAGATACAGTTTAGAGTGAAAAAATTGCTCAAAAGTTACTACTCTATGCCCCATTCACACTGTAGGCAGTACTTCTCACAGTCAAAAGTTTTTCTCAGTGGCAGAACGTCCCCCTTTTCTCCCAAGTTGTTCACACTACAGGGGGACGGCCACTGATTGGACATGGGTTTTTTTACCCATCAATAGCAGTAGAATGATAGTACTATAAAAGTTGTTTAACGAGAGACAACCTCCATTAAGCTAAACTCTACTTTGGTAGGCTTTGGACGAACATGTGGCAAAACAACTAATACTTTAACTCACCATTTGTCCCCGTATTACACCGAAAAATGACCAAATCACAACCTTTTGTACACCATAGACCACACCTTTGCTTATTGTAGTCAGAAATTCACACGCACATGTGTGAAATCATCTGCACATGCTCTCGGTACTGAAATCAGAGGCAGCAATTTTAAACTGTTTCAAACTTTTGTAGAACGTGCAAGGTAATGGACGGTTCGACACTGACTTGCAAGGTCGCATAAGGATGTCAGACAGTGATCTAAGGACAGGGACGTTTCACCAAATGCATGATAAATTTAAATAACTAAAATATATGTAATTTTATTTTAAAATATTATATTAGTTTTGTACCAATTCTGTTTCCCGATCTCTTCCAAAGCAGTCTACCAATCTTCATCGAATGCAATTGTCTGAGAATAGAATATAGTTCCACAAAACTGATAGTGTTAAACAAATACATTTATAGCTGTAAATGTCTGTGTTTTATTGAAACCTTAACCCACAGTTATTCTATATTTAATTATTTATGGAAGAAAACCATTACAGAGCATGATTACATCCACCCTTTCAAGTGATTCTTAAGTGTTATCTTAATATCAGTTAAATATTTAAAAAAATGCAATTGGACTCAACCTTGGACTTTAAAACAGTATCAAACCCAAAAAGGATGCTTGGTGCTAACTTGGCCAGGAGAGTACATTTTGAAAATACAATTCAATTACATATTTAATTTAAAGATTAGCTGTAGAATTGTGTCCAACATTCTGTTCCAGGTTTGATATGGACCAACCAAATTCAAATATCGTGACAAATACATTTTAGTGATCTTTGTATTTCATTTAATTCCATCTGTTTCATTTATTTATTAACATTATTTCAGTTTGTGCAAGTGGCAGGCAGGTGTGTTTTTGCCATGGCTGCACCAGTAGAATGGAATATACTCCCACTAAGGGCCAGATCACAACAGACCACTTCAAGCTTGTGAAGTAAAAAAACTTACCTGCTTAGACTATCTTACCCACCACCAAAGTCATCCTTCCCTGGTAGGCGCTTGCTGGGTTATAACTTTGCTAGGTGTAAGGACTGTCCCTTTTTGGATTCCAGCACATTACAGGATTTTCATCAATTACGTGCTATATGAATGTTATTATAATTAATGTTTAATTGTACCCAATTTATTATTATAAGTAGTATCTTTATATTACATATTTACATATGAACTGATATAATGCTAATAATATTCGTAAATATTGCCATACATGCAATTAAATCAAAAGCAAAGTTCATTGCAAATCTATCTTTTGGCAGTACAATCACCTGAGTTGTCCTTGCCACATGGAGCATGGATAATCTTATGATATTTATTATCTTTATGTAATTGACATATGATAAAATTGGAATGATTATATTGGTAACGTTGTGGATAAGTTTAGTTTTTTTTATATCACCAAAAAGTAAAAATACCAGGAAAGGTTGTATTTACTCAGAAATTTATATGATTATCTAAACATTGATTAGGTATGTGGAGCATAACTTAATATCTCAAAAAATTATCTCAAAATATTAGATATTATCTCAAACACTGAAATAATCTAAATAAATTTTTAAAAATCCTATCACCTGGCTCTAAAAACGTAGTTTAAAGATGGAACATTGTAAATAACTCTTGTCACCTTGCTTGTCCTTGTTACTTTAAGTTTTGGCATGTCCATTTACAGTACAGTTTTAGTGTGATATAAATTTAAAAAATGGCTATTAAATATTATAAAGAATGACCAAAATAGTGAAAATAATCATAATCTTGAGGTTAAAAAGTAGACAAGGTCCACACATTTCCATAGGTTTACCGTCAAGTTCAGAATTCAGTCTTTCACAAAGTCAAGAATATATTTTGTATAAATGTGTAGAGAAATTGCTCAAAGGGATGAAAATTTCAAGGTGGCTTTCCCAGAAGTCCAAATGTGGCGTGTAAAGCCAGGAACAAGTAAAAGGGTTTTAATTGTCACGTGAGACACTCTCAGAAGCTTCTGTTTATTTCAATACTTTTCAAATGAGAATATGCTATTTTAAGTGGCTATTTCTGTCATATAATCAGAGTAAGAAATAGGTGGATGTAGTGTTTATATAATTTTAAAGCCCAAACCCAAAAACCATAATTTAAAAAGCAAAAATGTCAATGTTGCGATGGGATCCAAATATTTCAACTTGTTGACTGGTCAACACTTGATCCTTCCTTTTGCTATAAATTGGTGCATCAACACTGGACTGACAATATCAACTGGACATCCGTGACTCGGTGCACTTCTCCAGTCTGATCGGGTCATCACTATGGCTTATTGTGGTTAGCTATGACTTGTTTGTTAGGACTAGGGCTTGTCCTGGGCCTTTCAAGTTGGATCATACAAGAAAACAGCCTGCCACCAAGTCAGGTAGGGAGTTTGATCCAGACAAGCAAGGGTGTACTGCACCCTGTCTTGGAGGTGAAACTAACTTCATTTTCCCATACTTTTATAGCCCAGATCCCCGACTCAGCTAAACAAACCTTGAATTGGTAAGGATCACCTCCAGATGTACAACCCCATTTTGGGTGATCTTAAGGACTTTAAGACCAATTGTTTTGGTTGTATGACCAGTCTTTTTACTCAGGCGAAGTCACATGATCTGACTCCTTGCCTTTCTTTGACAGACTCATTCCTTGCAGCTCCCCCATATTAAAACTAGCTCAGTTTTACCATAAGTCCATCGAGACAGTATAACAATAATATTACCTATTACACTACCTAGATCCAGATTTCATGTTTTGAGTTGAGATATATCTGCTAGAATAACAGAATTTAAGATTTCTTTGACCCTAAAACAACAAATGAAGATCATTATGATGTTCTTAATATTTTTTCAAACATAACAATACCTATTTCTATTTCTTTAATGTACTTCAAGTTAACTTAGTCATGTCAAACAAGCTTCATGTGTCCTTTGTTTTAGTTCTAAGAGTCGAACTCTGTATACAATAATTAAAGTACTGTATTCTTTGAGCATCACTACACATTTTGCAAGTTTTAAGAAAAGGGGCATGTTTTTTGTAGGTCTCTCAAATGACTAACAATGTAAAAATTTGTTCATTAAATGTACGTGGGCTATCGGACAGGAAAAAAAGAAAAGATGTATTTGCTTGGTTAAAGCAAAAACATTTTAGTATTTACTGCTTGCAAGATATACATGTTGGACCATCAAATGAGACTTACTTTCAGCAGGACTGAGGGCATGATGTATGTTTGAATACTGTTTCAAGTGAATCAAGAGGGGTTGTTATTTTGTTTAATCCAGACTTTGAATACAACATTATACACACAAGGAAACATAAATCAGGAAATCAACTTATTTTAGAGCTGCAATTGTCTGAATATATTTTTACTCTTATTGTAATTTATGGCCCAAATAAGGATGACGAAATTTTTTATTAAAATTTAAAGGATAAACTTAAAAACAATAAAAAGAAACCTTTAATAATCTGTGGTGATTGGAATTTAGTTTTAAATCATAGTATGGATACAGTGGGTTATATAAGGGAAAACAATATCAAGACTAAAAAGAAGGTGTTAGAACTTATTGAAATATTTGAATTAATTGATCCATGGAGATGTTCTTATCCTGCTGCTAGGAAATACTCTTAGAGAAGTGCCAAAAAACCTTTTCAGTTGTCAAGATTAGATTTTTTTAATTGTTTCTGTAGATGTGTATGCCAACATTTTAAACCAGAAATACAAACCAGGATACAGAACAGACCATTCTTTAGTTTTTATAGAAATTGACTTAGCTAAATCTGTGAGAGGTAAGAATTTGGGGAAATTAAATGTCTCCCTTTTGCATGACAAAGAATATGTTGATATTGTGAAAACAGAAATACAAGGAACTGTAAAAGGTTACTCGAGACAAATTGAAGTAGATACTAATAATGGCCCTCAGTATTCCATTTCAGCGCAAGACATGCTTGAAATATTAAAATTGCGTATACGTGGAAGGACAATTCCTTATTCTATTCATAAAAATAAAGAAAAACGGCAAAAACAAAAACTATTGGAAGAAAAACTAGAACACCTTGAAAATGAATTAAAGTTGTAGAAAGCTCTAATACAGATACACATATTCAACAAATAATGGATCAATTAGTCTATGAAAAAGAAAAATTACAATTGCTGAGGAATCAGAACTTACAAGCAGAAATTATAAGAAGTAAAGCACAAATTTATGAACAGAATGAGAAGCCAACAAGATATTTTTGTAACCTAGAGAAGAAAAACTATGAAAAAAAGTTAATCAAGAAACTGAACATTGGCAATAAAATTATACTAGATCAGAAAGAGATATTAAGTGAGATACAACAATTCTATGAACAACTGTATAGCTCTAGAATGAAAGAAGATACTACATTACAGTTACAAAACTTTCTCAATTACCGAAATGTACAAGCTTTAAATCAAAATTCTAAAAACATATGTGAAGGTCCAATTTCTGAATATGAGGTTAAAACAATTTTGAAAGACATGAAAAACCAAAAATTACCTGGAACAGATGGATTCCCAGCAGAGTTTTACAATTTTTTTGGCCTGACATTGGGGAATTTTTAGTAAATAGTTTTAATGAGGCTTTTAATGTAGGGCAACTCTCACTTACACAAAAAAACAGGCAATAATTACTTTGATACCAAAAGGAAATGAACCAAGAGAATTTCTTGGTAACTGGCGTCCTCTATCACTCTTGAATGTAGATTATAAACTCTTGTCTGGAGTATTGGCCAAACGATTAAAGACAGTTCTTCCAGAGATTATAAGCTCGGAAAATAAGGCTTTTTAAAAGGCAGATATATAGGGGAAAACATTCGAACAGTCTATGACTTGATGGACTTTTTTTCAAAACAAAGCAAAGCAAAGTTGTTGCTGCTGTAAATTGACTTTCAAAAAGCTTTTGATTGTCTTGAATGGAGTTACATCATTCAAGTACTGGAAAAATATAATTTTGGACCAGATTTTATCCGGTGGTTTAACATTCTATATACAAATACAAGCAGCTGTGTTATAAATAATGGTTTCTTTTCAGAGTTTTTCAGAATCCATAGATCCTGTCAACAAGGAGATCCTCTGAGCCTGTATCTTTTTATTCTCTACATAGAACCGCTTGTAATGGCCATCAAAAACAGCAGTCATATAAAAGGGTTACTCTTGGGGATATTGAACTTAAAATTGGGCAATATGCAGAGAACACTTTTTTGTTATTAGATGGTTCTGAACACTCCTTAAGAGAATCTGTGGCCTTGCTAAAGGAGTTTTATAAATGCTCTGGTCTTGCGATTAATGTAGACAAGACACAGAGAGCCTGGTTAGGTAGTAACAGACAAAAAAATGCAATATGTTCCGACTTGAACCTATCATGGATCACCAGATTCTGTCTATTGGGGATTGATTTTGACACTAGTTTAAAAAATATCATAAAAATAAACTACTTTTGCATTACACAAAACTTAATTTAAGTCTTTTGGAAAAAATAACTGTTATCAAAAATCTTGCAGTGCCCCAGCTTGTATATTTCCTAACAGTATTACCATTACCTGGTGAATCTTTTTTCTTGCAATTTGATAAACTTTTCAAAAATTTTATATGGGAAGGAAGTCCAAAAATAAAGTCAGCACAAATGGAAAAAGATATTCCAGGAGGTGGCTTGAAATTAACAAATATAAGATTTCTCAATTACGGTACTAAAACTTTCTTGGATTAAATTTAATTAGTATTGATGGTAGCTGGCAGTCTCTTTTTATACACATTTTAACCCTTTCGCTACCATCTATGATGACTAGCAGTCGACGCTTATGTGTATTACAAGGTACCATGTCTGTTGACACAGGGTCGACAGCAATAACACTGATTTCTTCTTTCCCTTCAGTATACTGCAATAGATTTTCTTTGGTTTATCAGTATTAAAACGATTGCTTAAGTAAAATATATGTAAGTTATCCTTTATTTTCATGTATTTCAACATTTTTACCTATTGTAACTGGTTTTTGTATATATTGCCGTATTTATCGCATATAGCTGCATATTGTTTACTCGTGGTTATATTTATTCGGGGAATTCCCTGGAGTTTTCCCATTCAACTTTCATCAACTCCTAATGAAATATGCCGAAAAATACCGCAAATGAAGTGTATAAGGTAGTGAGTTAATGTTTTACTTTATTTGCATTTCTGACATGATATGACGTCCTGTGGCTACAGTTCCCCAGAATAATGTTTCTTTAGTAGCGAAAGGTTAATATCAACAAATATAGGTTTTGGGAGTTAGATATACAATCAATTACTGATATTATTTTAGTCCAGGATACAAATCCTTTTTGGAGAGATGTTATGCAAATCTGGATAGACTTTAAAAATCTCTATTCAGACACTGACCCAAGAAGTTACCCATTATGGGGTGCTTTCTTTAACAAGAATACAAATCTGTTATGCTATGAGGTACTTTTGAAAGATACAATATATATTACTTAAATGACTTGTTAAATGAGTGGGGAGAAATATATGGGTGTGACGAGATATGCACACTATTAAATAAAAGATTGAATTTTGTGGACTATTACAGCTTAAAACACAGTATACCAAGAAAGTGGAGATCAGGTCTTAAAGATAAACTTTACAAAAACGAAATAGAGCAGCAAGCATTGATAAATCTATTGAAATTGCAGAAAACATGTCCAGGGGTTTATCAAACATTTTTGGTAAAACTACAAGTGACAAGACCTAATAAACAAAAATGGGCACTGGTTTTAGGGGAGGATTTCAATGAGGGTATCTGGGAACACTTCTACTCAGTTAATTTTCAGAGTACAATTGATTCAAAATTGAGAAGTTTTCAATATAAACTATTACTCCGGGCAATTCCAACTAATAAGTATCTTTTTTTATCAGTGTAAAATTAAAGATTCAGATCTGTGTTATTTTTGTCAAGAAACCACTGAAAGTCTTCAACACTTATTCTGACAAGACCTAATAAACAAAAATGGGCACTGGTTTTAGGGGAGGATTTCAATGAGGGTATCTGGGAACACTTCTACTCAGTTAATTTTCAGAGTACAATTGATTCAAAATTGAGAAGTTTTCAATATAAACTATTACTCCGGGCAATTCCAACTAATAAGTATCTTTTTTTATCAGTGTAAAATTAAAGATTCAGATCTGTGTTATTTTTGTCAAGAAACCACTGAAAGTCTTCAACACTTATTCTGGTTTTGCCCAAAGGTCAAAAATGTTTGGAATGAGGTTAAGTGTCTGTTTAATCATTGTCAGCTGCCTGAAAATTTCATGACCCCAAAATCAGTTATGTTGGGATACAGAGGTAATAATGATATAATTTTGAACCATGTGTTTAACTTAGCAAAATATTATATTTTTGTAACCAAATGCAGAGAGAGAACACTAAATTTTGAACTGTTCAAAAGAAAGATTTCACATACATATAATTTGGAAAAGAATATTGCTCAAAGAAATTCAGATAAGAGGTTAGACTTGCACAACAGAAAATGGCATTTGCTATATAATATTGTAGAGAATACTAATACTTATGACATTCGAATTATATTATATTACAACTTCTTTTGTAAAATCGCTTTATTATAGAATTAGGTGAAAGTGTGGTGTTGGGTGGTGCTTCCTATTCCTATGTTGTGTTCTGTGTTCAGGTTTTTACTTTCTTGTTTAAATCTATATAAGTTTATTACCTATTTATTTAATTAGTTATTAATTTCCCTTCTACTAGAAAAAAAGGTTTTTGTTTCCCTCACCAAAATGAAGTACATGCATATTAATTTTACTAGAGTTATGTTATGTGTTACACAACTATATATTTAATTATTGTAATGTACTATTATTTTTTTCCTGTTTGTACAGCAATCTCTACAGAGTGTCTCAAAAAGTTTTTAATAGAGGGAATAAAACCTACTTAAAAAACAAAACATAACAATTCTTTTTCAAAATTCCTAAAGATAAGCAGGACATTTAGCAATATGAAAATGGATGAACACGTCAACAGAGAACAAAAAAGTTTCAGGAAGATTTTTAGGAAATATTTAATTATGCCTCAAATATAAAAGACGCAGGGACAGATGTAAATTGAGACCACCAAGAAATTAAGAAGATATTCAAATACTGCACATATAAACAATTTTGAAGAAAATAATTTAAGGTAGGCGTGTCAGTTCCTAATACAAATGAACAAAGAACAACACATATTATTGAAATGCAGATGTCTTTTTATCATCATATTAAAGGTTATTGATTACATTGTTCTTTTTTACACATTTGTAGCAATTAGACCGACAAACATAATCATCTATTGTGAAGTAACATCAGTTGGTAATTATCATGAAGAAAAAATGAAGTAACAATTTTAAGAATTAATATCATTACCTGCATCAGTTAGCAAAGAGTTATATTCCATTATATGTCCATTATTCACATTTCTTTTACCCAGTGCATAGTAGGCAGCAAATCCAATAGGAGTACTGTAAACTTAAATTCAAAGCAAAATGCCATTAAAACTGAGTTTCACCATTGACAAACTCTGATTTAGAGACATAATAGCTGCTCCAAGAGAGAATTGGTTTTAGCACAATCGGGCCAATATCCTTGATTCTGGAGCAATATTTTAGTTATGTCACTATAAAAATCAATGAGATCATTTATTCAATGCCCTGTAAGCAAATCAGTGATTCGTGCGCTAATAGTATTTTAAACCTACTTAATCATAAAAAATGCAATAATGCTTGGAAGTTCAATCTACATATTGGGGACAAAAACAAGAGCACGCAAGCCGAATGCAGATTTTGCAAAAGTTTTGCAAAGTATATCACTCAATCAACTTAAATGTGGTATATTCCATTCGTTCAACTGGATATGCATGGATAATTTGTGTTGTACTGAATTACTTTTATCATGTCCCATATACATAAGTCACTTTATAATCTGATTTTTCATTCTTTTTACACAATGGTGGTACAATACTCTATGCAGTCCGATGGTATTGCATGTGAATGGTTTTGGTTGTGAATGTAAACCCAAAAGAGTAGGACCCAAACTGTGCAAAGTTATACAAAACTTCTTCAGCATAATCCACAACTCTGAGGAATAAAATATTCCACAACTCTGAGGGTAATACCATAAATTAAAATGGAGACTAAATGATTTAGAAGCAGTCACACTAAGGTATCTGCAGAGACTGAAACCACTTTCTGGTGTAGCTTCAGGGTAGGGTTGCAAACCATATTAATGTTAATCCCAGAAGAACTAGCAAGGGATTGTGGTCTACCCCATCATTTAGAATGACTGGACATCCAAAATAGGTGTATTACAGTTTCATGGAGACAACAAAGCACATTGCCACAAACTGACCAAGACCTGGATGAAGTGAATTCTGCAACTACAAGGGCTTGCACTCCCTGGGCATGCTGGCACTGGTCGACATGGTAAGTCTAAGCTCTTATTGGTCGATACTTGCCTCACTGGTTCCTGATCTGATGCCAAGATATTCAACAGTACGGATCCATATACTTCCCATCCCTCCAGCCACTCATCCCAGGCGCGACCTACTTCCTCCTGGGAGATGATAATTTCTACTCATAAGTGTACCAAAGGCCCTGATAAAGGTAGATAACTTAGGAAGAGTTGTTTGAATTGATGATGGATTTTTCACGGTACGGCTGGAACCTTCAGCCTGATTCCTTGGAAGAGGGTATTAAGATGATGAACCTGGATAGCAGGCTTGGGTGACATATAAGCTCAGGACACATAAGGTGAAAATTCTTTGACAGCTAGCTGTGGGTGTTGGTATATCATTCCAGGATGGTGTGACTGCTAACTTTTCTGTGTTTGTTGTGACTGCTCAGTCAGCTTTATTAGATGAACAGTCTTTGGAGTCTAGAGCCTCTATGGTGTTTACTGTGGCTGTAATTTGGTACACAAACACTCTCAGTGGCGTAGCTGGCGCAGGTAATTGGGTGACCCTATGAGTACATCTGCTGGAACTGTTTTGGCTGTTTGCTACAGGCTATGGCAAAAGACTATGTTGATTTCCTTTTGATGATAAGGGGATCATTTCTGCATTAAAAGCACTCTACAGAATTTGTCCTCTTCTATTTATTTATTTGGGGTTTTACGTCGCTTTCAACACTGTACAGGTCATATCACGATGGGTAGTTGGAAGGGCAGAGGAAACCAGTACATATAGTTCGTCTTTCTTTCTGTACTGTAAACTGCCGACCAACGGCAAGCAACTACCAGCTTTCCCACTTGAGACCATTCCGGGGATTGAACCCCGGCCTCAGAGGTGGGAGGCGAGAGTGTTACCACTCTGTCACCGTGGCCCCTTTGTCCCCTTCTAGACCTTAATACATCAGTGCTGTTAGCGAATGTTTTGGTGAGCAGCAGGTTGGATTATTGCAATACACTCTTCTTATCGCTCACTGATTTTGAGTTAAGGAGATTGTAGCTAGTCCAAAACTCGCTCTGCAGGATATTGTCACCCGTTCCTCTAACTTCTCTCACATTACCCCTCAACTAAAAAAAATCCATTGGCTACCAGTCAGATACAGGGTAAAATTTATTACATACAAAATTCTCAACCAAGGTCAACCAGTTTACCTAAGAGAATTAGTCCACCCCTACACCTCTTCCAGAAATACAAGGCAAAGTACCCCCAAACTCAAGTTCCTTCAAAACCCCACTTTTAATTTCTAGAATTCACAAATCAATCAAACACTTTTCCTTTGGAACTCTTTCCCCTTTCATGTAAGAAACAGTCCCTCTGTTGCATCTTTTAGGAAGCAGTTCAAACCCCATCTCTTCAGCTCTAGTTTCCCAACTTAGTTTTCTTTCCTCCTGGTCACATCCACAATCCTGGATTACTGACCTTGAATGCCCTTCGACTCTCCCTATGATAATGATTTTGTTTAATTAATGCACTGAATTCCTCTTTGTAGGGAAGATATTGCGCTTGCAAAGCATTACATTAGATTAGAGTACATTGGAGGACAATAGTGTGAAGAGGATAGTAGTAGTGGTAGTATAAAGAATTTATAAGCGCAAAATTGATGAAAACACCCTCTAAGGCATTGATGTCTGAGAAGGGATAGTCTAATTTCCGAAAAATAGTCCGTGCCCATGCATGTTAGCATCTGTTAGGGGAGAAGGCAACCCAGGTAGGGAAGGCTAACCTACATAGGTAGGTTGCCTAAACTGTTGCCTAAATCCATTAATACTTTCCGGAGTTCTGACTGCCTGAGGAAGTTTATTGCATTTTGTGGGAGCAGCAACTGCAAATCTATGCATCCCCATGTGTCTATTAGGTCTGGTAGAGGAACCTGAGAGGTGGCTACCTTGTGTGTGGTCACTAGTCTATGCTTAATTAAGAAAGAGAGATATGGCAGTTGGCTAAAATTTAGTCTTGTAGGTAATGAGTTTGTCTTTAAACAGTATAAGGTACTGAATTGGGAGCCAGTGTAGTTTGTCTAGGAAAGTGTCACATGGCTGAATTTACTAAGTTTGTACAAAGTAATCATAATGAACATTACAACTCATTACTTTTATTATTGTTGTCCTGTCTGTAAGACTGTCTGCCTACAGTAGCCATATTTAAATCTTTAGAAATAATTAAGCCCACCTATAGATGGACTTCAAGCCCAAGACTGAAAACCTAAACTTAGTTGCTTGGTGAAGACTGCAAAATCCAAGACCTCAAACTTAGCCTAGTCTGAAACAAAAGTTTAAATTTTAAATGTAAGCCCTGGCTAAGTCCTATCACAAATTTATCTTCGAGCGCATTATACTTGCGACGGTGGAGCAGGTACATAAGAGTCCGAACACTAGGCGTATTTCACAACCATAATCCGTCGAATCTAGATTCAGATTTGGATTCGTGGATTAGTTAGATTCGTGAAATGCAATTTTCTGTAGATCTGAATCCAAATTTAAAACATTACATAAACCAACATATATATAATATATTATTACAAATTAATATGCCATAATATAATAGGAGGTCCTCAGTGGCCTAGTGGTTAGCAAGTTTGGCATCTAATCATAGGCTGTCACCTCTCTGGGTTCGAGTCCCACAAGTGGCAATTCTGAGGACCTGTCCCAATATGACCCTGGCTGTTGAACGGGACGTAAAACCCCAACTTTGGCCATAATATAATATTATAATTTAACAAAATAATAAAAATTCCCCAAATGTTAAAATTTCCTGCCACATGTTGCAGCCATTGTTTTACAAAGAATTATGGGTAATCCAAGGTCAATGAATCCCTTGATCTACCTCGAGAGGTAGATCAACGGATTCATAATCCAGATTCAGATTCAAGTCACATCACAAGCGAATCCGTTGATCTGACGAATCTAGATCAATAGTAAGTTCAGCGCTGACAGGACAGAAAATATTATGTACGCAGTGGGATGCCTATCCCACCACCGCCAAAGATCCTACATTATTTCTGCTTTCAGACTGGTAACCATGTGGTACCTGCTAAAACGAAATTTCTTAAATTCGTACTTAAAACACTCCTGAAAGGAAATGAGCTGCCTATCCCACTGTGGACACACAAGGGCGAGGAAGGGCTGACCTATCCCACTGTGCACACTTTTGAGGCTGAGCATCCCACTGTCGCCATTTTACAAATGAGAAGAGATGCCTATCCCACTGTGCACACACAAGGGCGAGGAAGGGCTGACCTATCCCACTGTGCACACTTTTCAGGCTGAGCATCCCACTGTGGCCATTTTACAAATGAGAAGAGTTGCCTATCCCACTGTGCACACACAAGGGCGAGGAAGGGCTGACCTATCCCACTGTGCACACTTTTCAGGCTGAGCATCCCACTGTGGCCATTTTACAAATGAGAAGAGATGCCTATCCCACTGTGCACACACAAGGGCGAGGAAGGGCTGACCTATCCCACTGTGCACACTTTTCAGGCTGAGCATCCCACTGTGGCCATTTTACAAATGAGAAGAGATGCCTATCCCACTGTGCACACACAAGGGCGAGGAAGGGCTGACCTATCCCACTGTGCACACTTTTCAGGCTGAGCATCCCACTGTGGCCATTTTACAAATGAGAAGAGATGCCTATCCCACTGTGCACACACAAGGGCGAGGAAGGGCTGACCTATCCCACTGTGCACACTTTTCAGGCTGAGCATCCCACTGTGGCCATTTTACAAATGAGAAGAGATGCCTATCCCACTGTGCACACACAAGGGCGAGGAAGGGCTGACCTATCCCACTGTGCACACTTTTGAGGCTGAGCATCCCACTGTGGCCATTTTACAAATGAGAAGAGATGCCTATCCCACTGTGCACACACAAGGGCAAGGAAGGGCTGACCTATCCCACTGTGCACACTTTTCAGGCTGAGCATCCCACTGTGGCCATTTTACAAGTCACAAGAGTTGCCTATCCCACTGTGCACACACAAGGGCGAGGAAGGGCTGACCTATCCCACTGTGCACACTTTTCAGGCTGAGCATCCCACTGTGGCCATTTTACAAATGAGAAGAGATGCCTATCCCACTGTGCACACACAAGGGCGAGGAAGGGCTGACCTATCCCACTGTGCACACTTTTAACTCTGACCATCCCACTATGGCCATTTTACAAATGCCTATCCCACTGTGGCCACATTAAAGCAAGGAAGATGTGCAAATGGTTCTCAAGCCATGAATTCTTACCTGTTTTATAGTTTTTGAAGCCCTAGAACTAAGAAAATGATGTTGCTTACAAAAGCAAAGCTTCCCCAAGGGTTAGATAGGTTTTATAGTTTAAACATAGATAAAAAGCTTGTATATGGGGGTCACGGGGTAAATCTGACCATCTATATAGGCTCTTACATATGGTTTCCCAATACCTCTTAATACATTCTAAATGAGATATTAGGCAAAAAGACAAATTGTACTGTTTTACGACCCCAGTTTGACCCATAAGAGGGGGGTCGGGGGTAAATCTGATGAACTATATACACTCTCTACCTATGGTTTCCCAATACCTGTTGTAACATTCTAAAGCTGTAAAAGAAATGATAAAGGAGATATAAGGCAAAGTGTCAAAATCTGCTATTTTATGACTCCAGTTTGAACCCTACAGGGGGGTCGGGGGAAATTTAACTTGCTTTCTAGACTGTCCACATATGGTTTCCTGTTACTCCCAATATATTTTGTTACTCTAAATGCACTACTTAAAAATAATAGGGGGCTTCACATGAATTTTAAGTTTTCTGGTTGGTACCTGTGAGAAAATCACTCATAAATAAGTCAATTTTCAGCGGATCACTGCCAAAAGGTAATCAGCTCGAATTTTGATAGTATGAACATGTGTATGAAATTACAAGGCTCGGCATTGAGTAGATTTTGCTTAGCAATGGTGACAGGCGGGTGTACCCCCAAAATATTTTTCGATCATGTGACCTTGATAAAGATCAAAGGTCAAATTTAAGCATGTGGAAAATTTTTTCCATGCTTAAGGTACATAACTGCCAAATATGGTTGAAAAGCTTTCAATAATGAGTGAAATATTCAAGGGAAACCATAATGCAGCGGTGGTGGAGAGGAAACTGAAGTGAAAACAAATAACCCATAAGTGCTGTCAGGGTATTGTTTTCACCCATGGTATCTGGCTAGGTGTCTGGCTAGATGTTTGGGTATTCAGGTGGGTGGGCAGGCCAGTGGGCTTGAGGAAAAGTTTGTCTGGGCTGTATCTCAGAAACTGTAAGGTGTAGGAAGTTGATACTTGGTAGGGTCATTGCTTAGGGGTTGTAGGTGTGTAATGTCATGGTTTGACCTTGATTTGACCTATGATGTTGCCATAGTGACCTTGACCTATAAATTCTTGTCTGGGTTATATCTCAGAAACTGTAAGGTGTAGGAAGTTGATACTTGGTTGGGACATTGGTTAGGGATTGTAGGTGTCCAACATGATAGTGTGACCTAGATTCACCTTTGAGCTTGCTGTAGTGACCTTGAACATTAAAATCTTATCCAAACTATACCTCAGAATCTATAAGGTGTAAAAGGTTGATATTTGAGGTTTGGGTATGCAGAGTATGGCCTTGATTTGACCTTTGACCTTCTAGGCAGTGAACTTGAACTTAAAAATCTTGTTTGTGCCATATCTCTGAAACTGTAAGAAGAGAAAGTTGTAGAATGGTGTAGAAAGTTGATTCTTGGATGGGTCATTGGTTGGGGATGCAATTATACTAAGTCATGGTGTGATCTTTAACCTTGGGTCTGCCAAAGTTTGTTCACCTTCCATAATTGAGCCATATTTCTCTTATGACAAAGATATATGGATTGCTGTAACTGATTATTATTTGTACTTCTTAATTGTGCCATTTCTACTGGTAAGTACATTTCAATTTATAAATTTTACAGCTTCTTATTTTTCTCTCTGAAACACTATTTTGCTCTGCAAACATTATTTGGACCTTTACATGATGCACTGTTTCCACTGGAACCGACAGGCCGGTAACTATGCATTTTTGGAGAGTTGGGGCCATTGTTTACATAGTCGGTTAGGGTCGGTTACAAGTTACCGGTCTGTCAGGGAGAGTCGGCGAAATATTAAACGTGTTTGATATTTCTATGACCATTGCCGACCCTTGTATCTGACCCTAATTTCAGCCCCCTAGCAACAGGCCTGTCGGTTAACTTAACGGCCTGTCGGTTACACTTCCCAGCTTGTCGTTTAATCAAACAGGCCTGTCACTAACAAGTATCCGGCTTGTCCCAAATATGAACTTCCAGACTGTACATGATGACTCACCGACTGTGCGGGAAGTGTTACAGTACAGTTGGTAACTTTTGCCGGCCTGTCTGTAAGTGTTCCCGACAGGCCTGAAAAGTTTACAGGCTGGTCGGTAACTTTAACAGACTGGGTCCTAGAGTCAGGAAAATTTCTAACTGACAGGCCTTAAACTGAAACAGACAAGCCATAAACAATAACCAACAGGCCTGTAACACTAACAGGCAAGCCGGCAATATTTTTGCTTCTTATGGCCTGTCGGCTTCAAAGTCTGGGTATAAAAAGGCGAGTCAGTAGACAATCTGCATATATTTGATATGACTTTGATTTGTCGACTGACAACTTGGTGTGCAGCTTTTCTTCAGGTTTTTATTTTGGGGAAATTAGCTTAAGTACTGAGCTAGGCTGGACTGGTTGGGAGTAAAATCTGTTCTGTGAGGTTTCACTTTTATTTTAAGATTTTGTTTTTTAAAACAAGCTGTACACTTGAATGATTCATCAGCATATGCCAAGGGGCAGAAGGAGAAAGATTGAAGTACCAACTGGAGACACTCAACCACAGTTTGAGTTAGGAGATACAGCTGAGGATATAGAGGGAAGGAGGAGGGAGAGAGAGGTGAGGGATCAGAGAGAGAGGATTGAACAGGCGGAGAGGGACAGAGAGAGGAGGGAGAGAGAGAGGAGGGAAGAGAGCCAGGAAAGAGGAGAGAAGAGAGTGCGAACTGATATGGATACTGATGTAGAATCAACTCAATCCACACAGAAGAAGGGCCAGATGAAGTCCATTTTCCTGAGTGATTCAGACAAAGAAGCCATCGTGGAGTTTGTTAAACAGCACGAGGAACTGTGTGACAAGACCAACGACAGTTTCAAAGACAAGCAGAAGAAGGAAGGACTTTGGGAGCAGCTAGCAGCTACCAGAAACTTGTCAAGACTGTGAAAAAGTGGTTCAATACTCAATGTACCAGATATGGCAAGCTCACTCAGATGAAGTCAGGACAAGCAGCTGAGAAGAGCACAGAATGACAGACCTGGCTGAAGGACAGTTTCAGTTTTCTACAAGGTCACATCAGAAGGAAGGGGGTTTCCAAGTCTTCTGCATTCAAGTCACCCCAGAGGCCATCTGGAGCCGCAGCTTCAGTTCGAGATACATCCAGGGACACAGAATCCGAGAAGGAAATCAGCATTACATCAGATGTTACTCATCGGCCTTCGAGTACCAGTCCCAAGCGATGACAGCGTCCAGTTGCGACTACCGCCACATCTGCAAATCCAGTCTTAGATGGGTTCTAGCAGATGAGGTTGATGATTTTCACATTTTTGGGTGCACATCAGGACCCCACTCCAAGTCCTCGACAGTCGTTCTGCAACTATCTCCACTCTGAGATTGAACATCTTGAAGAAAGGGACTTTTTAACCTTCAGGAATGACACAGTGAAGCTTCTCAGTAAAATACAGTACAAGGCCAAAGAACGCAAGAGACATTTCACCACAAGTCAAGAGGTCACCACATATCAACATCCAGAAGCACCACAGTCCACAGCAGGACTACCACAAGACAGCCTGTTACAGTGATTGTGAAAGTACAGCAAACATCGGGGCCTTCATCATTGTCAGTACAGCCTACTTCTTATGTTGTGAATGACCAACAGCCTGGGACTTCCAGACAGATGATTTTCAACCCACCTTCAGTTGCACCTTCACAACAGGAGGAGAGTCAGACAACACTTCTGGATTATCCAGTCTCTTCACAGCTATTCCCAGTGTGCTTCAGTATCAACAGATGGACACACCACGGCCATTTTCACCCTCTCAACTTCAACCAGCACCGTCACACGTGCCATCTTCCACTCATCATGAACATTCAAGACCTCCCAGCCAGTCCAGCCAGCAGAGTCAAAGTCAGCCCAAATCAACGGATTAGCCCGCACAAGTCGCACCAAACCTGGCCCCTCTTAGGGCCACCCGAATCATCCAAAAACAATTAACAACCTACAAGTTTGTGCCCAAAAACATGAAAGGCATACCGTCCAACACTTACACCTCCCCACAGTACAAAAAAAATTGTGTGAATGAATGTGTGAATATTAAACACATATAAATAAACTTCCACCACAAAATGAAAACAAAAAAAAATTCCCCTTAAAAATAATCCTCTAAGAAATCAAAGTAAAACCACCACCCAAACAAAATAAAATTTAAAACAAACTCCCCCCACCCCCAAAAAATAAAGATGTGGACTCAAACCCACAACCCCCCCAACAAAAACCCCCCGCCAAAAAAAAAGATGTGGACTCGAACCCACAACCTCCCTAAGAAAGATGTGGACTCAAACCCACAACCCCCAAAAAATAAAGTTGAAGACTCAAACCCACGTCCCCCAAAAACCAAGATGCAGATTCAAACCCATGTCCCTCATAAACCAAGATCCAGATTCAAACCCACATCCCTGTCTCCCAAAACCCCACTTTAAATAAAAAGCCACATCCACACTGACACACCAACAAACATGAGGCCTAACAAAATTGATAAAAATGTGACTGGCAATGGATTGATAAACTGAAAAAAAAGAAATTATTGGGACTGCAAAGCTTGTATAATTTTCTTTTTGCAAATTTCCTAGCACTTTTTAAATTCTTGTGAATTATGCAGGAAATATTTCCAGATATTTATTTGGAAACTTTTTTTTAATACCACTTTGTAAATTATTTTTTCAGAGATTTAAGCCAGGTCATGGGATGGCAACTTTGTTAAGTGAGGACCTGGGTTTGAATCTGTAAGTGATATAGTTTACTTTTTTCAACTGAGTGTGGGATGGATTGGTATTTGTGATGGGGAATATTTTTGGTGGAATTGAATTTGAATTAAATTGTTGGAAACTTGGGGTTGTTTTTGAAGCAACACTTTGCTAAATAAAAGTTCTTGGATTATTTGGATAGTCCTGAAAAGGACTGATATATAACAGCATGTTCTCCTCCTCAGTCTTCTTAAACTCTCTCCTCCTTCCCAGCCAGTGCCCCCACGTGATTGAAGTAGTCTTTCAGTAGGTCTCGTTGATGTTTGGCCTCCCTCGATGGTTTTCTGAAGTTCTCTTGATGTCCCTGTTCCCCCTGGTCCCCCTGTGGTGGTTGTATGTCATCAGTTGGAGTGGGTGGTCTGTCTGCTGCCCCCGATGGCTTCTCAGCATGTTATGTAGTACCACACATGTTAACACAATGCCTCTCACAACTTTTGGCCTCTTTTCCATGGTGGTCAACAGCACCTGAATCTCTTGACAAGTATACCAAATGAGTTCTCAACCACCCTTCTCCCCCTGGATATCCTGTAGTTGGCTATTCTCTCTTCTCTGGTCAGTTGGTGTCTACTGTAAGGCTTGACCATCCAAGGCATCAGGGCAAAGGCGTCGTCCCCCAGCAGGAAGTAGTGTAGATTTGGCCCCCGAGGTCCAAGTGGTTCAGGTGGTGGTAGTCCCAAGGTTCCATTTTCAATTCTTTTTTTCAGTTTGCTGCGGTTGAAAATCTGTGCATCAGATGATGACCCACAGGAACTTGTAATCTGCATCGACTAAAGCCAAAAGTACCAGGGAGAAGTAGCCCTTGTAGTTTAAATATTCACTGCCTGACTTCTTGGACTTCTTGATAGCAAAGTGTTTTCCATCTAATGCATCAACTGCATGGGGGCATTCCATCTGTTTCTAAATCTTTGTTCAATTTTCTTCCAGTCTTCAGGATCGGTGGGGCACATCAGATATTCTTGTTGAAATTCTTTCAAAATGGCTTTTGCAGATCTGGGGGATAAACTTGCAGATGGTCGATCTTCCAACCCTCCAGTGGTATTGCAGTGAGGTGTAGCTTTCCTCTGTGGATAAGTCTCTCAAAGTAACTGCCAGTTTCAAGCCAACTTCCAGTGGCTTCCTGAAGTTGGTGATTGACTTCCTGAGGTGGGGGGGTAATTCTTTCTTCAATCAAATAAAAAAATGCTGGCTCCATCCTGGTGAAATTTCTGTAGCCTGGTATGTCAGTAGTGATTAACTCATCCAAGAGTGTTCTGTAGCAACCTCTCTCCTCTCTCTGCAGTATCCAGGGCAGGATCCATGGATTCTGTGGCTTCCTTCTCCTTCTTGGTGCTGGGGGTGGGGGTGATGGTGATGCTGGCTGGGCAGGTGCTGGGTTCTGCTGTGTTCTGTGTCTTGAAAATATCAGGTACAATAAAAAATTAAACTCAATAAAAACAAAAACAACCCTCAAGTGATCTATCAGTTCCTCTTGATGTGTTCCTGTCATCTTTAAAGTGTGAAGTGAATGGCATATGACAGGGGAGGGGAGTTTATATAGTGTGATATGGATCCCAGTTCTGGATCCGGACCCACAAAAACAATCAGTCCTGTTGGGAAGGGTTGGGAACATGCTCCCGGCTTGTCTGTTTGTCATTACGGCTTGTCTGTTTGTGATCCGACTTGTCTGTTAGGGGTTTAGGGCTTGTTGTAGAAGTTCTACGACTGGCCGTGCAAAAAAGATTCTCAACCCTACGGCTTGTCGGGATTGCCATTACAACCTGTCTGTAACTTTACCGTCCTGTCGGGGATTTCATAACCGACTCATCATTTTCGCGCCATTTTTTCTACGACCCTCCGACTTTTGCAACCGACTCTAGAGTCGTAGGGTCGGTTCCAGTGGAAACAGTGCATAAATGACACCATTTGCTGTGAAAGTCTCCTGGTATTTTTACCGTTTCATTTCTTCTATATTTCATGGTGTCAAAACTGTTTCCCCAGGCTTTGGGGTTCAGGGATCCCTGATGCTATTTTTAGTATGATGACCCTACTTGACCTTGAAGCAGGGTCAAAGGTCATTATTTCCTCTAAGTTGCTTTTACATTTAGAAGCCCTGGAACCAATAATAAGGGAGATATAAGAGCCTCTTAGTGTGATGACCAAATTGACCTTGAAGCAGTGGTAAAAGGCCAAATTCAGCACTTTTTAAAGATTTGCAGGCCATGTCATCCCAGACATTAGTTTCAAGCCAAAGGAGCAATAATAAGGGAAATATGAAGCTGTTTTTGTATGATAACCACACTTGATTTTGAAGCAGGGGACAAAGCTCTAATTCAACACCTTCAAAAGATTTGCAGGCCATGATTTCTTATAAGTTGCTTCAGATTTAGTAGCCCTAGAACCAATATTAAGGGAGATATAACAGCCTTTTAGTATGTTGACCTAAACTGACCTTCAATCAGGGATCAAAAGGCCAAACTGGGCATTTACTAAAGATTTGCAGGCCATGACTTGCAACAGGTTAGTTTCACATTTTCAAGCCACAGAGGCAATAATATGGGAAATATAAAGCCTTTTATTTTAAGATAACACCACATTACCTTGAGGTGACAAAGGTCAAATTTGACACTTGCAAAAGATTTGCAGGCCATGGTTTCCCATAAGTTGTTTTATATTTGGAAGCTCTAAAACCAATAATAAGGGAAATATGACAGCCTTTCGAACTGAAATCAAAGGCCAAATTTGGCACTTGCTAAAGATTTCCAAGCCCATTTCCAATAGGTTGTTTCAAGCCACAAGAGCAGTAACAAGAGAGATATAAGGCCATTTCAGTATGATGACCCCACTTGACATAGAAGCAGGGGTCAAAGGTAAAGGATTGGGCTATGATTTCCTATAAGTTGATTTCTCATTCCAAACCCCTAGGACCAATGGTAAAGAAAATATTACGCCTTTTTGATGATATTCGCAAATCTGATGAACAGTCAGCCATGACGACCATTTCATTTTTTTTAAATGATGACAACATTTTTGACAATCTGTAAATTTGGTTAAAATACTTTCCTAAATGAATGAGATATAAAGATTTGTTGAAAATCCATGCATGTGTTTAGGCTGTGAAATACCTAAAACCTTATGATTAAAAAAATTGTAAAGGTTTTTGCCACATACCTGCCACTGCTGCCACTGCAAATGCCAAACAGATGGCACAGGGGATGACTATAACCCCACTCTTTCGGGGCTAGTGTTAGAGTGCTTATAACTTGCCTATTATGCCTAGAGGTGTTGGATGTTGAGCAAACCTATAGGAAATTGTTTGCTTAGAATCGGCTGATGTTTGATGTCACATTTGACCTTTGGCCTCTTATTGAAGGTCAAACGAGGGTAGCCAACATTAAAAGTGTTAATATCTTGCTTATTATTGATCTGAGAACTTTGGTATATTAAATTAATCTATTGCAAAGTACTAGTATTCAAATCATTTGACCTTTGAACCTGCTTTTAAGAAAGAAAATAGCATCAGAGATGCCCATAGCCACAACCTGGGGAAATAGTTTTCAATACCATGAGATATAGAAGTAGAGAAACAGTATAACGATTGGGACACTTTCAGAGCAGTGTCAGTAATATAAAGGTCCTAATAATGTTTAAGTAGAGAAAATAACATCTAACAGAAAGAAAATGCATGTAAAGATAGAATATTAATACAAGACAATTCAATAGCAAGATGACAACATGAATCAGTAAACTAAAAATTATGAAGCTGTAAAATTTATTTATTGGAGAATAGCTGTCAATGGATAATTATGTAAAAGTGCATATAATAATCACTTTCAGAAATCCATATATCTTTGTCATAAGAGAAATATGTCTCAAATATGGGAGGTGAACACACTTTGGCAGGTCCAAGGTTAAAGATCACACAATGACTTTGCATACCTACTCCCCAACCAATGACCCATCCAAGAATCATCTTTCTACACATTATGGAATCCAAGAAATAGCCCAGACAAATTTTATAAAGCTCATGGTCACTGTGAAAAAGTCAAAGGTCAAATCAAGGGATGCTCAGCCTGAAAAGTGTGCACAGTGGGATAGGTCAGCCCTTCCTCGCCCTTGTGTGTGCACAGTGGGATAGGCAACTCTTGTTACTTGTAAAATGGCCACAGTGGGATGCTCAGCCTGAAAAGTGTGCACAGTGGGATAGGTCAGCCCTTCCTCGCCCTTGTGTGTGCACAGTGGGATAGGCATCTCTTCTTACTTGTAAAATGGCCACAGTGGGATGCTCAGCCTCAAAAGTGTGCACAGTGGGATAGGTCAGCCCTTCCTCGCCCTTGTGTGTCCACAGTGAGATAGGCAACTCTTCTTACTTGTAAAATGGCCACAGTGGGATGCTCAGCCTGAAAAGTGTGCACAGTGGGATAGGTCAGCCCTTCCTCGCCCTTGTGTGTGCACAGTGGGATAGGCAACTCTGGTTACTTGTAAAATGGCCACAGTGGGATGCTCAGCCTGAAAAGTGTGCACAGTGGGATAGGTCAGCCCTTCCTCGCCCTTGTGTGTGCACAGTGGGATAGGCAACTCTTGTTACTTGTAAAATGGCCACAGTGGGATGCTCAGCCTGAAAAGTGTGCACAGTGGGATAGGTCAGCCCTTCCTCGCCCTTGTGTGTGCACAGTGGGATAGGCATCTCTTCTTACTTGTAAAATGGCCACAGTGGGATGCTCAGCCTCAAAAGTGTGCACAGTGGGATAGGTCAGCCCTTCCTCGCCCTTGTGTGTCCACAGTGAGATAGGCAACTCTTCTTACTTGTAAAATGGCCACAGTGGGATGCTCAGCCTGAAAAGTGTGCACAGTGGGATAGATCAGCCCTTCCTCGCCCTTGTGTGTGCACAGTGGGATAGGCAACTCTGGTTACTTGTAAAATGGCCACAGTGGGATGCTCAGCCTGAAAAGTGTGCACAGTGGGATAGGTCAGCCCTTCCTCGCCCTTGTGTGTGCACAGTGGGATAGGCAACTCTTCTTACTTGTAAAATGGCCACAGTGGGATGCTCAGCCTGAAAGGTGTGCACAGTGGGATAGGTCAGCCCTTCCTCGCCCTTGTGTGTGCACAGTGGGATAGGCATCTCTTCTTACTTGTAAAATGGCCACAGTGGGATGCTCAGCCTGAAAAGTGTGCACAGTGGGATAGGTCAGCCCTTCCTCGCCCTTGTGTGTGCACAGTGGGATAGGCAACTCTTGTTACTTGTAAAATGGCCACAGTGGGATGCTCAGCCTGAAAAGTGTGCACAGTGGGATAGGTCAGCCCTTCCTCGCCCTTGTGTGTGCACAGTGGGATAGGCAACTCTGGTTACTTGTAAAATGGCCACAGTGGGATGCTCAGCCTGAAAAGTGTGCACAGTGGGATAGGTCAGCCCTTCCTCGCCCTTGTGTGTGCACAGTGGGATAGGCAACTCTTGTTACTTGTAAAATGGCCACAGTGGGATGCTCAGCCTGAAAAGTGTGCACAGTGGGATAGGTCAGCCCTTCCTCGCCCTTGTGTGTGCACAGTGGGATAGGCATCTCTTCTTACTTGTAAAATGGCCACAGTGGGATGCTCAGCCTCAAAAGTGTGCACAGTGGGATAGGTCAGCCCTTCCTCGCCCTTGTGTGTCCACAGTGAGATAGGCAACTCTTCTTACTTGTAAAATGGCCACAGTGGGATGCTCAGCCTGAAAAGTGTGCACAGTGGGATAGATCAGCCCTTCCTCGCCCTTGTGTGTGCACAGTGGGATAGGCAACTCTGGTTACTTGTAAAATGGCCACAGTGGGATGCTCAGCCTGAAAAGTGTGCACAGTGGGATAGGTCAGCCCTTCCTCGCCCTTGTGTGTGCACAGTGGGATAGGCATCTCTTCTTACTTGTAAAATGGCCACAGTGGGATGCTCAGCCTCAAAAGTGTGCACAGTGGGATAGGTCAGCCCTTCCTCGCCCTTGTGTGTCCACAGTGAGATAGGCAACTCTTCTTACTTGTAAAATGGCCACAGTGGGATGCTCAGCCTGAAAAGTGTGCACAGTGGGATAGATCAGCCCTTCCTCGCCCTTGTGTGTGCACAGTGGGATAGGCAACTCTGGTTACTTGTAAAATGGCCACAGTGGGATGCTCAGCCTGAAAAGTGTGCACAGTGGGATAGGTCAGCCCTTCCTCGCCCTTGTGTGTGCACAGTGGGATAGGCAACTCTTCTTACTTGTAAAATGGCCACAGTGGGATGCTCAGCCTGAAAAGTGTGCACAGTGGGATAGGTCAGCCCTTCCTCGCCCTTGTGTGTGCACAGTGGGATAGGCAACTCTGGTTACTTGTAAAATGGCCACAGTGGGATGCTCAGCCTGAAAAGTGTGCACAGTGGGATAGGTCAGCCCTTCCTCGCCCTTGTGTGTGCACAGTGGGATAGGCAACTCTTGTTACTTGTAAAATGGCCACAGTGGGATGCTCAGCCTGAAAAGTGTGCACAGTGGGATAGGTCAGCCCTTCCTCGCCCTTGTGTGTGCACAGTGGGATAGGCATCTCTTCTTACTTGTAAAATGGCCACAGTGGGATGCTCAGCCTCAAAAGTGTGCACAGTGGGATAGGTCAGCCCTTCCTCGCCCTTGTGTGTCCACAGTGGGATAGGCAACTCTTCTTACTTGTAAAATGGCCACAGTGGGATGCTCAGCCTCAAAAGTGTGCACAGTGGGATAGGTCAGCCCTTCCTCGCCCTTGTGTGTCCACAGTGAGATAGGCAACTCTTCTTACTTGTAAAATGGCCACAGTGGGATGCTCAGCCTGAAAAGTGTGCACAGTGGGATAGATCAGCCCTTCCTCGCCCTTGTGTGTGCACAGTGGGATAGGCAACTCTGGTTACTTGTAAAATGGCCACAGTGGGATGCTCAGCCTGAAAAGTGTGCACAGTGGCATAGGTCAGCCCTTCCTCGCCCTTGTGTGTGCACAGTGGGATAGGCATCTCTTCTTACTTGTAAAATGGCCACAGTGGGATGCTCAGCCTCAAAAGTGTGCACAGTGGGATAGGTCAGCCCTTCCTCGCCCTTGTGTGTCCACAGTGGGATAGGCCGAATTTTCGCTTTGAAATAATGCATGGTCTTTCTTTGGTTAAAGCAGCTTCCCACCACAGCCGGCCATAGCCGGCTGCCTATCCCACTCTGTACATGCACCATCCCACTATGTCATCCTCCCTCATCTAGATTCGACGGATTGAGGTTGTGAAATACGCCTACTGTATGGATCGTTACTGTAGTGGTCTTTAGTATGTGTCACAAAAGTTGCAGCGGTAAATTTCCAAGGAATTTCTGTAATTACTCAGTAGTAAAATAACAATTTTGGTTTATGATATGATGTAAATCAATAGGTATTTAATGTCACGCACTCCATGTAGCTAACATGAGATATATGGCGAAATTGCGCTGTTTTACAAAAATCTCTTTTATCGCTCAGATCGTGTCGGAGCGCTAGTGGCATTCTACCAGTCAACGCCCATGCTGAAGTTAATAAATTGGATTTAAATTATAATGACAGCTTTATATTTTATTATTCTACCAACAGATTGTCAATTGACACACACTACAATTAATAACTGACGTGCATGTTGTCACGTTTGTTTCAAAGCCTTTTATTTGCGGGCGTTTTATTTGAATAAGTTACTGCCTTGCTACCAATTATCGTCACCAGAGAATAAAACATTCATATTTCAGTAATGGTCATATATTTTGAAAGCTTTTTGTTGTGTATTTGTTCCATTCACTTTGGAAATAGTTTTACCTTGTCTGCTAGACGTGGTTACCTTGGCTCTACTTTACTTGCATGTAGAGCCGTGGCACGACCCCACATAAAACTGGAGATTTGCATAAAATCCTTTTCTGTTCAATAAAACTTGATGAAATGACTGGAAATGGTGTAATGTAGTTAAAAACAATTGATATTAAGCTAAGGACACAGTAAATACACCATGTGTATAAAATACATGCTATTTTACACAACTTTTTAAATAAAAGAACATTTTCAAATTTTCAGAGAAATGGTCAAAAAAACATTGAAAATGAGGAAATGTCTTTTATTTTTAGTTAACTATGTTTGCATGTTGACTAATTGTTGGAGGAAATATAACAAAGTAATTGTGGGAACAGTTGTTTGTACACATTTGTATGGAATATGCGTTTTATGCAAATCTCCAGTTCTATGTGGGGTCGTGCCACAGCTCTACATGCAAGTAAAGTAGAGCCGAGGTAACCACGTCTACTTGTCTGCTAGACTTGGGATGCTACTTTGGTGAAGTTATATCTACTTTAATTCTGTCTGGCAATAATTGGTACCCGGCGATAATTGGTAGCAAGGCAGTATCTCTATTATCGACCATTTTCACCCTAAACCGGAAATACCAGTGAACGCCCATTTAGTAAAGATATAGAAGCATAATTGTCCATGACCTCCAACAAAGAAATATAAGGTGGGCGTTCACTGGTGTGCGGGCGTTTACTGGTAGAAAGCCACTACAGTACTGCTTCTAGGCATAAGTTGGCCGCGGTCATAAGTTGGCCGCCACTAATTTAATTGGGCCAAACAGACAAATAAGTCTTTGTACAGTGTTTAAAATGAATAAAAAGCATAAATGTAATAATAATGGACCATTTACAATTGCAGTCAGCTTTTAAATTTGTAGCAATTTCAAGATTTGGTGATGGCGGCCAACTTATGACCACGGCCAACTTATGCCTAGAAGCAGTACAGTACTACTATTACAAGTAAAAAGGCTTCATTTTATGTGTTGGAAATAATCGCAAGTAAAGTAATTTAATTCTCTATTTTACAGTGACATTCTACCACAAATTGACCATGCTGAAGTTAATATGACTTAATCCTCCGAGCTCCTTGTGGAGCATGGGGCCACAACAGTCTGCCTCCATTTTCTGTTTCACATGTCAGGCCGATCCTCTTTAACTCTTCCATGGTGCTTCGCCTCCATGTTTGCTTGGGGCGTCCTTGTTTCCTCTCCCCTTAATTGTGGGTTCCAGTCCAAGGCTTGGCGGGTCACATTTGAGGGGTCTTTCGTTTGTGTATGTCCCACCCATTTCCATTTTTTATGCCTGATCTGGATAGACATGGGGTCCTGGTTGGCTCTGTTCCACAGCTCAGTGTTTGGAACTCTGTCATGCCACTTTAATTGTAAGATCTGGTAGTGGTCGCAACAGTTCTGAAAATAAAAAACGATTTTCGAGGCTTTGAAACCGAACGAAATCCAGGATTTTGAAAGTTTATAGAGATATGATAAAAAGTTTTACGCAAGCGTACATGAGCTACATTTCAATAGGAAATGTGCATTCACGAGATATTTTGAAGTTTGTAAACTTCATTTAACATGAATATAAAGTGAAAATGCAAGTTTTTCCTCAAATGTATATGCTGTTTATTGTTTTGACGAAATATTAATCAGTAGAAAGCCTAATATGATGACGTTTTCAATAACCGGTACTATCTAAACGAAACAAAATGTGATATACCGGTTTACCGTTCACACCACTAGAATCTGGCGGAGGCACATGTTGATGCAGGTCTGGATTTTCTTTGAGCTGCTGGTGGTGACTCTCCATGTTTCTGAACTGTACATAAGGACAGACTTAACATTAGAGTTAAAAACTCTTGGCTTAGTATGTGTTGAGATGACAGTGGACTTCCAGACTGGGCGAAGTATGGCAAAGACTTGTCTGGCTTTCCTGGTCCTTTCTGCAGTGTCCTCGTCTGCCTCCTTCCTTCAGGGCTTCTACTGGAATGTTGTCAACTCCCACCACCTTGCCATTTTTTAGGCTCTTCAGTGCTTTCCAGATTTCCGTTTTGGTGATCCCTCCTGTGTGGATATTGAGTGGGGTTCCGGACTCAAGCTGTGGTGGGTCTTGTGGTGGTGGGAGATTTAGTGTTTCCTGGAAGTGTTCTTTCCATCTAGCCAGTTGGTCTTCAACGTGAGTCAGGAGCTGTCCGTTTTTGTCTTTTACAGGCCTGTTAGGGTTGTTTTTCCTTCCGCTCTGCAATCTAGTTGTTGCATACAGAGTCTTCAAGCCACCTTTCCCTGCTGCTTCTTCAGTTTGGTCTGCTATTTCGTTAAGAAAGGCTCTCTTGTCTCTTCTAAGCTGTTTCTTTACTACTCCCGCCACCTCGCTGTACTTGCTGGCAGCAACCTGTTTTTGATTGCGGGTTCTGGCTTGATTCAACTCTTCCTTCGCCCTCCTTCTTTCTTCCACCTTCTTCCAAGTGTCATCACTGATCCATGGCTTCCGGTTTCCTGGTGGTCTTCTAAGCACCTCTTCACATGATACTACTGTGGCTTCCTTCAGGTTTGCCCAGGATTGTTCTACAGTTGTCTCTGCTTCCTCTGTCTGAAGAGCCTCGAAGCAGCTGTGGAGGGCAAGCTGGAAGGTTTGTTTGATTTCCTTCGTTTTTAGTTTTGGCACATCAAACTTGACTCTAGGGTTTTCCTGCCTCTTTCTTGTTGTGAGCTTCACCTTGATTTTGGCGATCAACAGATGGTGATCAGACCCAATATCTGCCCCACACTTGACTCAGACATCTTGAAGTAAGCTCTTCCAACGCTGGCGAACTGTGATATGGTCGATTTGGTTCCCAGTCTGATGATACCCAAGTGGCTTTGTAGCAATATCTGTGTGGGAAGAGAGTACCTCCGATGGTGAGTTCATTTATGTCACAGAAGTCAGCAAAGAGTTCTTCACTTTCATTCATAATTCCCAGGCCATTATTTCCCATTATTCTCTCATTGCCGGTGTTGTCACTTCCCACCTAGGCATTCATGTCTCCCATAAGGATCAGCATGTCTCTCCTTGGGATCTTGTCTACTACTGCCAGCAGTTGGTTGTAGTAAAGGTCTTTCACAACTTCCTCTGCATTGTTTGTTGGGGAGTAGCACATGATGATTGACACTTTTTGGAATTTGGACTCAAACCTGGCCCTGATGATACGGTCAGATATTGGTTCCCACTCAATCAAACTCTTTGCCGCCATCTTTGACAACAGCATTGTCACTCCGGCTTCATGGTGATCATCTTCATTTTCCTTTCCTGAGGAGAGCAGTGTTTCTCTTGTCTGTAGTCTGGTCTCAGAAGAATTCCAATGTACTTCACACATGCCAAGTAGAGTGAGGTGGTACTGGTTTATCTCTCTCACTCCTTGTGCACATCTCCCCGTCCCCCGAAGTGTTCTCACATTCCATGTTCCGATGAGGATGGGTTTCTGTGAGAGCAGCTTTGCTCCATCCATCAATGTTGTCCTCGGGCGAAGAAGGGTTGTCGGCCCTGCAGCTTCTTGATGGATTTAGGTACAACGCGTCATCAATCTCTGGAATGGAGTCCTGGTTTTCTCAAGAACTGAGTTAGTCTTTGGTAAACTGTTGTTGGTTTCTGTAACAGTGCTTTTTTCCATGAATGGGGTGTTAACCCATCGCATAACCCCCAGCCTGAAGGACCGAGGAAAGTTATATTGGTGGTTCCTCACCTAGATGAACTGCCTGTCAAGGCTAACGAGCTCCATCCACCCATGTTGGAATTGTGAGTTTTCTTTCTCCTAGATGGACTGCCTGCCAAGGCTAACGAGTTCCATCTATCCTCACTTGACATTGGCTGATTTTATAATCACCATGACAGCAGTGGCAAACCCAAGGAGTTTTTTTACTTTATTTTTTTTTTTTTTGCATTTACAGCTAGATTTGTGATTTTACCTTATGAATGTTTCAGATATTTACAAAATATTATTATTATGGTTAGTGTTTTATTGTGATCAAAAGGTTACAAAGAAATATGTTTAGCAAATATTAATTGTACTTAAATGTTATTGATCATCGATCGGCAGTGAGCGAGTGAGCAATAATATCAAAGTTTGCAAACATCTTCCAAGCACTAATTAACAGTGTTATATTTTATTCTTTTACCAAGAGATTGTCAAATGATATACACTACAATTAATAACTGACGTACGTGTTATTACACTTGTTTCAAAGCTTTATATTTTGATAATTCATCTGTATTACCAGCCGTTTTTACTGCAAACCGGAAATACCAGTGAATGCCTATTTTGTAGATAACTAGAAGCATTTATCCTTGACGTCCAACAAAGAAATATAAGGAGGGCGTTCACTGGTAGGCAGGCATTTACTGGTAGAAAGCCACTAGGTCTAATACACTTGGCTGCAATACAGAGACTGATCTTTCTGTTGTCTACAGTCTCTGATGGCATTACATTAATGTTCTGTATTGTGTTAAAAAAGTACATGTGATAATTCAAGGAAACACCAAATGACCCAGTATAGATATGTTATAATTGAGGACATTATGGCATAATGTTACGAAGACTCGTGTGGTCATTTTACAAAAATTGGATTGTTAAAAAATAATTTTATTACAGTGTACATGAACATAAATGGCCCAATAAACTAGATTGAAAAACACCAATTATTGAATTTACAATTTGGCAAGGTTGACAATACTGCATGGTATTTCAGTATTAAGATCTTTTCACTTAAATACATATTACTGTGATGACACTTTACAAATTTCATCTTGAATATAAGAATATATAATTGTGAGAAAACTTAAAATTTTAAAAACTAACCATAAATCTGAACAAACTATAACTTTTCCTTGTAATTTGTCGATTTTAAATTTTTAATCACTTCTCTTGTTATTTCTTTGAGAAGCACTGACATGTTTTCATGAACTTCAATTCCAGTTAATAGGCCTATTCAATTTGGGATATGCTAGAACACAACTTCTTTGATATCACAGAATTGGTACAATTTTGAAGTGGTGGTATACCAAAGCTAAAATAAAATAAGCTACCAACCAGTATACCGACCCTGCCCTGTTTACAATTAAGATATTAGAATATCTTGCAGAATCCTCATTATGTCTATGGCTGATTGCACAATTGGTCATTACTTTACCAGGATTTTTTGTAAAGTGGTGGTTTCATATTCCTGACTTTGCCCCCCCCCCCTGCCTTCCAAATTGGATAGTTCGTTAAAGTCGAAAGGATTTGAAAGAGATTTAATACTTTTGGAAAAATCAGTGACCCAGATTGGGGATTTTCTGCCCGACCTATCTTAATGCCATTAAGTCAATTTATATATAGAGACACTCCAGATCTATCGTTTTGCCAAAATTACGGACTATATTCAGGGTCTCAAATTCGCAGTCGCCAACTTGCCCACGGCGACTTTATTGGACGAAGGTCGAGTAGAAACGCTTTTATTGTCGCCCGGCTGGCGAATTTAAAATGAAGTGAACTCTGCCAGTCCACGTTTTCTAACATATTTCTTGGATCTACGACTCCGCCATTTTATAAACAAAGCACACTCACGGTATTTCTATTCATGTACCTGATTAGTTTCAAATCGAGGCGTGTCGTGATGACAGCCAGTAAAAAGCTAACATACATCTAGTAAGGGATCAATGTCATTTCTTTTCTGGCATTTCATTGGTTAAAATAATAGAATCGCATTTTGAATGTAAAGAAATGAAAGTCTTTTTATTTTAACTTTCTTCTGTGACTACTGTTTTGAATGCAAATATCAGACATACATGGAATCGCGTTTTGAATGTAAGAACACGGAAGTCCTTTTAGTTTAAAAATCTTCCGTAGCCCAGTGTTTTGAATGCATGGAAGGTGCTTTTTTATTCATTTATTTTTGGTTACTTGTACAATGTACCCGTTGAAAAAAAATATTTTTAAAAATTGGTGACATAGAAGGGGATGATTTTTTTCATTCATTTAGTATTGGTAATGAATCCATTCAGACACAGTACAAGACACATTACAAAAATATATTAAAAATTGGTGACATAGATAGGGATGGGTTTTTTTTCCATTTATTATTGGTAACTTATATTTTACCATGCAATACTTTATAAATTTCTTTTCAACAATGGTGACATAGATATGGATGTTTTTTTTCTTTCCTTTTTTTTAAATTATTGGTAACTTATATATTTACCATGCAATAAATTATAAATTATTTTTAAACATTGATGACATAGATGGGATGTTTTTTTTTTTTGTTTTTTTTGTTTTTGTTTCTTTTTCATTTATTATTGGTAACTTACCGGTATATATTTTACCATGCAATACATTATAAATTATTTTTAAACATTGGTGACACAGATGGGGATATTTTTTATTTATTTATTATTGTTAACTAGAGTTTCGATTGAAAGTACATATGAAAACTGGGTCCCGAAAACTGTAAAATCTTCTGTATGTGTACAAACAGATGACTCCCACCTAAGTGAGTTTATATTCACACATAGTGTATTATTCAGAAATATGATACCATAATCCAGTCCATTTTAGATTATTCTTAATCCTTGATTCTAGTTGAGTTTTTGCATCAAAAGTCACTCAAATCATATCTAGTCATCCATGATACTCTCAACAAGCTAGCCTAAAATATGTAAATGTAAAGGCATTTGAAGTATTTTCGAATAAAGAAGGACCGCTTAATATTTGTAAGGGCCACTTAAGTCTAAAAGTTACTGGTCCTGCTGGCCACCATTAATTTCGCACGAGTCTGAGACCCTGTATATTGCTGTTAAGACCAGTTGTATATAAATCGTGTAGGTTGGGGAGATTTTACCCCAAATTTTACTTCCCCCTCAATATATGAAAATGGAGTAGCTACAAGTGCTATTTCCTGACTGGCCAATTTTATTCCAAAAAAAATTGGTGGGGGATGGGGGTGTGTGTGTGTGTAGTAGATGATATAAGCCTGTCATGTGGTATCTGTGATCTGTCTAGTAGCATAGGTTGGGATCAAAACGAAAGTCCGGGGTACTTCCAAGTAAGGTCAGGGATGGTTGGGATAGGTTTCCAAAACAATCTGGAAGCTCCCAGAATGATCCCAGATGTTGGGATGCAATTAAATTCTAGCCAATTTTATAGTTTGGATTTCTGTCCCAACAGTCCCTGGATAATATAGAACAAGGTTTTAAACAAGTATATTAATACCAGCCCTCCATGAGCATATATTTAGTGACTTTTGTTTAGTGTGTAAATCATTTGGCTGATCAGACATCGATGTCAAATGTAAAAATATTTCAGTATCTGACAGATATTGGTGTATATTAGTGCTTCCAAAATGATTTCGTGCTAGCATATCCCCAAATGAATAGACCCGCTAACAGGAAGAGAACTTCATCAAAACAAAACATGGCAGTTCCAAAAAAACAACTTGAAATCTACAAAAATAGGAGGTAAAAGTTTATAATTTCGTAGGATTAAGGGTTTGTTTACAATATTTTAAGGTTTAGTTGATGTATTACATAAAATGCAGATGTTGATGTACACACTTGCACATTGATATCTCTAATACTGTCCAAAACCACAAAGTATTGACAATGTCAGTAAACCATGGACCTACTACTTTTGGGATAACCTTCCAAAACTTGTTATAAATAAATTCCTATTTATTCCCAATATTCTTCACACTTTCTGTGAGGCTTTGCTTTCAGTGAAAAACATACCAGTGTCAAGATCCATTCAAAAAAATAAAAGCTGAAAATCACAAAGTTCCCTGTAAGAACAATTACTGTATTTGAAGTTAATTATCTTATTTGAAGGTAATGCTGAATGATGAAATTGAAATTACTTGTAAATGTTTTTTTTTGTTGTTTTTGCAAAAAATAATGATATTGTAGCAATGCCGAACTGCGTATATGACAAATTTTGTCTGTCTTAAACATTATTTTCTATACTTAAACATTATCTGGACCTTTACAAAGCTGACCTGTTTAATCTGAAAGTCTTCTGATCTTTGAACTGTTTCACATCTTCTACATTTCCCGGTGTTGAAAACTATTTCCCCGGGCTGTGGGGTATGTGCATCTCCGATGCTATTTATGTTAATTTAAATAAGCAAGTGCCCTGTAAGAAAAATTTATAATATCTGGTCTGTCATTCTTTTGCTCCCAATATTTGAACAACTAATGAGCTGTAAGCGTAAATCAGGCAGTACTTTGCATTAGAAATGTCTCACTGTAAAGTTAATAAACTCAATTTTCCACCTCATATATAATCAAAATATGAGACATTAAACTTAGTCTAGTTTTTGAACTGTTACATATAATTATTGATTCTGCTAGTTTCTGCATGCTGTTTCTCCACTGTGACTTTTTCTACATTCCGTTTTGCAGATGCCCTTTTTTTTCCACTCTGTATTTCAGATTTTTTCAAGTCATGAACCAGCTTTCAAGTGCAACGGTGAGACTGATAACAAGTTCTCAAGTCATCACATCAGTGACAAGTGCTGTGAAGGAACTGGTTGAGAATTCTCTTGATGCCAAATCTAGCAGTGTAGAAGTTAAAGTGGTGAGATGGTGTTCATTTCTAGTTGTGCCTGTAGTTGCCAAGTTTCGATGTCTGCTCAAATAGGCTTTCCAGACACAGTTAATTTTGTTGAAATAACATTTTGTAAGTGAAAATATTGTATTTTTTAAAATTTTTAATGGTGTATTTATAGTGTTGTGGTTGAAAGCGAATTTTAAAACCGGTTACCGAAAGCAGAAATTCAGTGAAAAACCGGGTGCATTTAATTTAGTAAATGTCAAGACATAAGTTTTAAATGTGTACATGAGCTATAAGTCACAAATAAATTATGAACCGTGATGTGCTTTTTGAAGACTTTTGAGGACAAAACGTCTGATATATTGATAGAATATCATAAAATACCGTAAAATATTTGTTATAGTTGAATATTTTGGTAAACTTATGTTAAAATAATGAATTTGTGAAGAAGTCTTTTGGATTAAAAGGAAGTGAAACATAAGTGGATTAGTATTTTTCGGTCGGCAAATAGGTTTCCAGTTTACCGTCTTCTACACTATGTATTTATTAGTGTTTTCACCTACAGAAAAAAACACTGTCAAGCAAAATTTTTATGCAGTGGTTGATTTTTAACTGGTTTTATTATGTCAGCTGACTTGTCAGTCAGCTGACATTATGTCATCACTCTGCGGCGTGGGCGTCCGCGTGAACAACTTCTTCTCCAAAACTACAAGGCCTAGAGACATGCTGTTTTTTTTAAAAGATACCTTATCTATCGAGGATGAAAAATTGTTCAAGGCATGCAAATCTGTCTGTTCGTCTGTTTGCTAGAGACATTACAAGGGGGGTACCCCCACCAAAAGTGTGAAAATTTCAACTTTTTAAAACAATTTTCTCAGTGACTATTGCAGGGATTTCTCTCATATCTTGCATATATGTACTAGGCCAGAGGTAGATTCTCTTGTGTGAGTATGAGACCTGGATCTGTCTTACTTTTTTTTTAATAAATTTTTTTAATAATTTTTAATGCATTAAAATTCATGAAATCATGCACTAAATCACTTATAACTTCAAAAGTGTTGCATTTACAGCATTTTGTGAAAATATGTTGTTCAGCTACTTTTTTCATAGCTACAATATGGTGAGTAAGTTGGGTGTCTGTCTCAATAGCTAAGTGAGTAAGAGCTACTTTTGGGCTTTTTCAGTAACTTCCATTATGAGTAAAATCACTTGTAATTTAAAAACTATTGCATTTAGAGAATTTCGTATAAATATGTTATTCAGCTACTTTTGGGCCAGCTATAACATAGTGAAATTTCAGACCTGTAGCTCATGGCATAGCCGAGTAATAGCTACTTTTAGGTTATCACTGTTGAGTAAATCGCTTATAACTTGAAAACTATTGCATTTAGAGAATTTCGTATAAATATGTTATTCAGCTACTTTTGGGTCAGCTATAACATAGTAAAATTTCAGACCTGTAGCTCATGGCATAGCTGAGTAATAGCTACTTTTAGGTTATCACTGTTGAGTAAATCACTTATAACTTGAAAAGTGTTGCATTTAGAGCATTTTGTTAAAATATGTTATTCAGCTACTTTTTTCATAGCTACAATATGGTGAGTAAGTTGGGTGTCTGTCTCAATAGCTAAGTGAGTAATAGCTACTTTTGGGCTTTTCAGTAACTTCCATCATGAGTAAAATCACTTGTAACTTAAAAACTATTGCATTTAGAGAATTTCGTATAAATATGTTATTCAGCTACTTTTGGGCCAGCTATAACATAGTAAAATTTCAGACCTGTAGCTCATGGCATAGCTGAGTAATAGCTACTTTTAGGTTATCACTGTTGAGTAAATCACTTATAACTTGAAAACTATTGCATTTAGAGTATTTTGTTTCAATATGTTATTCACCTAATTTGCGGTCAGCTATAACATAGTGAAGTTTCAGACCTGTGGCTCATTTCATAGCTGAGTAATAGCTACTTTGAAGTTCTCACTGTTGATTAAATCAGTTATAATTGGAAAACTATTGCATTTACAGAAATTTGTGCAAATATGTTATTCAGCTACTTTGGGGTCAGCTATAACATAGTGAAATTATAGACCTATAGCTCATGGCACAACTGAGCAATAGCTATTCTCAGGTACTGACTGTTGAGTAAATCAGCTATAACTTGAAAAATATTGCATTTGGAGTATTTTGTTAAAATATATTGTTCACCTACTTTTGGGCCAGCTATAACATAGTGAAATTACAGACCTATAGCTCATGGCATAGCGGAGCAATAGCTATTTTCAGGTTCTCACTATTGAGTAAATCAGTTGTAGCTTGAAAACTATTGCATTTACAGTAGTTTGCTTAAATATGTTGTTCACCTACTTTTGGGTTAGCTATAACATAGTAAAATTTCAGACATGTAGCTCATTGCATAGCTGAGTAATAGTTCCTTTGAGGTTCTCACTGTTGAGTAAATCAGTTGTAACTTGAAAACTATTACATTTAGAGTAATTTGTTAAATATGTTATTCACAGAATTTTTGGTCAGCTATAACATAGTGAAATTGCAGACCTCTATGTCATGGCATAGCTGAGCAATAGCTACTTTCAGGTTCTCACTGTTGAGTAAATCATTGTATCCACTCGATAGCCGCAGTGTGTAGAGAGAGATTTCACCATTACTGCTCTGATGAAAAAAAAATATTATAGCTAGCTTTCTTAAGTTTGCAGTATATATTAATAACCATAAAATGTTGTCTGGGAATATTTTTGGCCTCATTTTGAGAAACAAGATGGCCGCCACAGGTGTTTTTTGTCAGTCATGAAAAGTGCTTATATCTCCCTTATTATTGATCCTAGAGGTTTGGGATGATAAACCAACCTGTAGGAAATCATGGGGTGGGAATCTTTTGGTGTGGTCAGATTTGACCTTCAATGACCCCTCCTTCAAGGTCAAACAAGGATAGCCAAACTTAAAAGTGCTTATAACTCGCTTATTATTGGTCCCACAGGTTTGGGATGGTAAACAGACAGGAAATCATGGGCTGTGAATCTGTTGATATGGTCCGATTTGACCTTGGAACCCTCCTTCAAGGTCAAATGAGGATAGCAAAAATTGAAAGTGCCTACAACTCGCTTATTATTGGTGACAGAGATTTGGGATGGTAAACCATCCCATAGGAAATCATTGGCTCGGAATCTTTTGGTATGGTCAGATTTGACCTTTGGACCCCTCCTTCAAGGTCAAATGAGGACAGCCAAGCTTAAAGTGCTTATAACTCATTTATAATTGGTCCTAGAGGTTTGAAATGGTAAACCATAGGAAATCATGGGCTGGGAATGTATTTGTGTGGTTAGATTTGACCTTGGACCCCTTCTTCAAGGTCGAACGAGGATATTGCATTTGTAGGATTTCTTTAAATATGTTTTAACCTATTTTTTACACTTAAACAATTACCTTGTTATTTTCCTTCATAATACCATTTACAGGGCACAACTTTTTTATCCTTTTCTTCTGTCAGCTTCGGAATTTCTTTCGAACTTGCTGTTCAGTTACCATTTACTGTATTTCTGTACAGCCCTTTTCCTGATAATTATTCTGTCCTCTAATCACCTTCACAAATCAAAAACACTCAGTCAGCTGACACAGTGCCCGTTCACGGGCACTCTCCTCTTGTTTATTTGGGGTATTAGGTCGTTTTCAACACTGTACAGGTCATATCACGACGGGTAATTGGAAGGGTAGAGGAAACCAGTACATACAGTTGGTCAAGGTTCTGTACTGTAAACTGCCGACCAACGGCAAGCAACTACCAGCCTTCCCACTTGAAGTCAGGCTGTGAAGTGAACCCCGATCTAAGAGGTGTGAGGCGAGAGTGTTGCCACTCGACACATGGATATATCTTGCATTTAAAAAAAAAATGTAGCTATATTTGCAAGTTGTGACACACGCTTTTGTTTTTTATTTTGACCAGACAAGAATAATAATCATATTTTGCAGGCCATCAAGCTGAATGAATACATTTAATACTGGAAAGCACTCATAGAGCACAGACATCCACCAGGGCATGTTTCAATAAGCAGATCAGTGTCTTTTGGTCGGCAAATTGGTTTATGGTGTACTGTCTTCTACACTAATATAATCTCAAAAAAATGTCACAAATCACAAAATAACCCCAAATCATAAATTAGTTACAAGGGAAATCCTTTTTTTAACAAAATAACAACAAAGTAGATTCTCTCATAATTCAGGTTCATTGTGAATTGGATCTACTTTTCTGTGGTTTGTCCCAGACAAATGTAATTTGAAATCAAATTGCAATAAACCAATTTAGCATTTTTGCTCACCTTTTTGACAAAACAGGTTTCCCTTATAGCCTAAACCAATAATATCTCTGTAGGTAAACATTGTATCTGTTTGTGCAGAGTTAAGTTCTTAAAATATTTTAAATGAAGTAGATCACAGGTATATTGATTTCTTATAATACTGAGCCTATAGCATTCAAGAAAGGATTCGTAGTGAAAGGTTGTGTTGTTGGTAAACCAAATTCTAAATCAAGTTATAAAGGGTTCTGCCGTTTGACTACACAGGGAAACCCAGAATAGCAATTCTTATTTTTTCAAAACAGTGCAATATGTAGATGTAGTATAACCAATTATTTAGTATCAGTATTTGTTTGTCTCTTTTTAAAGTAATTAAAACAAGGTGATAAACAACATCATTTTATTCACAAGACAATTGCAACAGATAGTTATAAATGGTTCACATTCTTATAGTCAATTTGTATAAATATCAATAAAGTACATATATCACAAATATCACCATAAATGCATCCCCTATTATTTTATCACCATCTCTAGTTAAAAGGGATATACAAACTCGAGTATAAGTGGGTACAAGGTATTGTTAATGACAACTACTGCAAGAGTTACCAAAATAGATGTAAAAATCCTGTGAAATATCAGCATTTCCGACTTCTTCAATGACTTTGTTTATTCCACAAAGTGCTTCATTATAAACAAAGAAAGCATAATTTATTGTATTCTCTTAACTGGCCTAAAGTTCAAACCCCACCAGTGGAGTGAGAAACAGACAAACTGCACAATTTGTATGTATTAAGGCTGCAGTGGCATAGTGGAAACAAACACGCCTCCCAACTTTGAAATTAGAGTTCAAACGATCAAATCCCAGCCCAAACTTAACTGTTAAAGCTAGTAGTTGTTTCCCTCTGGCTGGCGGTTCATGGTAGTGCCTCTGGCTTGCGGTTCATGGTAGTGCCTCTGGCTGGCGGTTCATGGTAGTGCCGCTGGCTGGCGGTTCATGGTAGTGCCTCTGGCTGGCGGTTCATGGTAGTGCCTCTGGCTGGCGGTTCATGGTAGTGCCTCTGGCTGGTGGTTCATGATAGATAACCTTGACCAGTTGTATGTACTAGGGTTACCAGGTACTAGTTGCTTCTGACCTTCCAACTACACAACATCACCAATACAAAGGTACTTGGCATGATTTAAAACACTAAAAAAAAAGAAATAAGTAATGCCATGCATCACCTTCTTTAAGCTTGGCATATATAGGTGTAAAATAGGACATTGAGCTTTGCATTCAGAACTCACAGTCTTTCAGTTTATTTCCCTATCTAAATCTTGCCTCCTCTCTTTTGTATAAAGTCTGGGACCAATATTCTTGGTCAGTGTAACTGTGTAGAGGTGTGTCAGCCTCTTCTTGGGCGGCGTATAGGACAGTGGGTCTTGCAGTCTGCCTGCGTGTTACTAGTGTATTCAGTTTTCCACGCTGGGGGACAGGAGCAGATTTCAAGGCAGCCGTTGTCATAATTCTTCTCTCTCTGTAGTTTTCTACCGTCCATTTTCTCACCTTTGTTCCAGCAGTTTGGACCTAAAAATTGATAATGAAAATCAAAAGTCACTTTATAGTTATGGTTGAGTGAAGATCTGTAAGAATTAGAGATGTGTACGGTAATCAAGTTCTGTATTTATAATTATTCTGACATTGTACTGTACAGCAGTATTTGCCTGCACATCGTAGTCATCAGAATGGTACAGTATATGTATAACTAGATTCTGTGGAGGCCCCACATCTCAGTGCACCATTGAATTACCAGTAGTCACAAGTCTGTACACAACTGCAGCTATGTTACTTTATAGGTTGAAAATATGAGAACCTGATCAACTAGAGAAGCTGTGTTTATGTGTTAGTGTAAATGCAAGAATATGATTGGCTAGGGAAGCTGTGTTTATGTGTTGATAGAATGCAAGAATTTGATTTGCCCAGGGGAGCTGTGTTTATGTATTGGTGTTAATATGAGGTTTGATTGACTCGAGGCTTCAGGTCACATTTATTTATATAGATATAATGGGACTGTAACAATCAGTAACCACTGATATTTTTGGATTCAGATCCTCCCTTTTAAACCATACTGTAATAGTTTAACACTTGACTTCACTCAAGAGTACTAGGATTCAGAAATTAAAGTTTTGAAGTTTCCTCGTTTGGTAGTCATCTCAGAGATTTGCAAATTTACAGTGTTTTTAAACATTTTTGAAACAGAAACTTCACAAAGCTAAATTGTTTGTAAGTGAGTGTACACTAATTGATACTATACTAATCAAGCACAGTGTCATTTAGTGAACACTTCATTGCACACAGGAAACAACCACTTCGTAAGGGAAATGTAGTTCTCTATTGTGATATGCTGTTGCCCTGAACATAACACAGCCATTTTAGACCACAACAATTTATCTCATTTGAGGATTTAGTATTGGTCTTTCTGTATACTAAGAAGACCCTTTTTTCTTTGTCATCTTTGTAACAGAGTTCTCAAAGCATCATGTGTTATAAGCTCTTATTGACCTGGGGTAATGGCTCAGACTTAGTAGGTCTAGTTTAGTATGAAGATCATCAGCTTTATTTCTTTTATAAATTACTTAATGTAATATTAAGAACCTCTGGTTATATTAATATGTTTGTACACTATAAAACTACATTAAATAACTCACCATTTGGACATGTTGGCTGTGTACAGCATCCTTCCGTGGGTGTAACTGAATCGACACACATGATTGGCTCGTTTGGACAGTGAGTCTTGTGGCAGCGAGCAATCCCGTTGACACAGCGGCATTTGTCACAGGGGTTGTCTGATAGCACTTCGTCACTGTCCCCAGAGCAAGGCTTATGAGTTCTGTTCACCTGCAAAATACAGACAACAATAATGAAAACATTTAGACTAGAACCTGTATTATGTGATCTTCTCTGTTTATAATATTTAAATTTGTCTATACAATATACCTAGACCAGTTTCTGTCTTATCACTGAAGCTAAGCAGTAATTACCATGGTTAGTATTTGGATTGGTGACTTGGGTTCTGTGCCAGGTATGGGATGATACATAGCGACTTGGATGATCACTTAAACAAATCTATCCAGGTATTCAGTTTTAATGACTCGTCAAATTTCCTAAAACTGTATTTTCCTTCACTGATGGACTCTAAGGCGCCACTGAACATAAAGCAAAAGGCAGTTGACATTAATCCGAGGACATAGCCAGGTCATACCAAGGAGACACAGGGTGACAGGAGAGGCTATGGGGGATATGCTTTTGCCATAATGATTGTATAAAGGTAGTTGTCCCATATCTCCATAACAGATTGTTATATTTAACAAGTGGAAAAAAGATTGGACATTTTTTACAAAGTTCATTGTATTGATAACACTGGCGCTCACAAAAGATTAAGAATTAACAGAAAGATCCCAGATTGTTATTGGTTTTTATTCGTTCCCTCCATGAAATGCATCAGTTACAGTTACTGGTGCTTCATTTACCAATCAATACGTAAGATATTTGCCAAAAAAAAATATCATCATAAAACAATCATTAGTTTACAAATGCTCATATTCCTTCTCAAAAAAAGGTAATCAGTGGCCTAGTGGTTATTCAGTTTGGCATCTAATCATAGACTGTCACCTCTTTGGGCTTAAGTCCCACAAGTGGCAATGTGGAGGATCTGTCCCAATATGACTTTGTCCTTCTCAGAAGACATCCTCCAATCAATATTAATGATCCAAATATGAAGTAGTTTTAAAATACAACAATATGTAGATTAGGTATTAGAAATGATGCGAAAATTAACATTTTTTGCAAGAATATTCAGATCTTAGAACTAGTTCTATATTCAATGTGTTCTACCTTAAGACCGTGTAACATAGATTTTTAACCCATATTAACATGCAAAAAGTCCACACTGTGCAAATTTATTGGAAATTGCTGTCTTTTTCTCATATAGTTCTAGTTTTATAATAAAAAAACTAACAAACAGTATTTAAAGAAATACATTTTTTTAGAGGACATTTCAGAGAAGACATTCTTTTGCTTGCCATGAAGTGTGAAAGTTGGTAGTTACCCATTGTAGGTAGTTGCTCGTTAATGCCTGGTGACTTTCATTGCCCAATGCTGACCAAATGGTATACGCTGCTTTCCTCCACCCCCTGAACTACCCGTTGCAATATCACCAGTAAAATGTGTTGACAGAATCAATATCGAACTCTAATCAATTAGATTTACTTACCCTGTTGTGGAGTTTCCTGTCTTCTTGTTTCCTACGATATGGTCTAGCCCTGGCTTCACTTGCAATCCACATACATAAACACTGAATCAGTAAACAGACTGTCACTTGAACTGATAGACTACTCAGTGAGAAATACATTCTCTTCTTTATTTAATTATTATTATAAACTTTTTCACTAAATGTTGAAGTGTCAACTAATGTTTAGCTTCTTGTACAAATTTGTTTCAAAAGTTTCTTGCAATAAATTCAAATAAAGTTTCTTCACTGGACAATTATTTTAAAATATATGTATTCTCCTTTTTAGCAAGAATAACTTATATTTGATAATATTTCCTTCAACATACATGTATACTATCTCTCACAAAGTCATAAAATGGCACTTCTTTAAGTTGCAATAAAATTAAAAATGTCTTTTACTGTATATTATAAAGACAGATACAGAAGTATAACACTGAGATATATTCCAGTAGTTTCTAGCAGATGTAACCCAATTAAAAGAAGCTTCATCAACTGATAGGATACTGGCTTGCTTTACATTCTGCTGCTGCAATTTATACTGTACAAATATCCAATCCAAGTGATTACATCACATGTTTACAAATGCCACATTACAGCATCCCTATAATTAACAGGTAGTAATATATGGAAAGATTCTCACTGATCATATAATCCGCATGTATTTGTTAGTCTAAAATACAAAAATAAAGTATGTACATCAGATTCTGTCACAATCGAATCTTCCAGTGTTCACTGTATTTGGTTCTGTTTAATGGCTAATACTTAAATTTAGTATTCCTGCCAAAAACACGGCGTGTCTTTATTTATGTGAACGTCAAAACTGGACTGACGCGGTTCCAGTTGTTCAGAGTTTACGGTATTGGTTTTTAAGCGCAAATGAAGATGTTTATTAGTAGTCTTTTGAGGGTCAGTGGCATTGCTTTAGGATACATTAAGGGCACTGTTAGAGCTAGCTATGAAATTATAAGTCATGTATTGAGTGATCCTATGAAGGATATAATTATCCAGAGATATGAAAAACCCCACGTTTTCTGAAATTATACCACTGAATCAAACTGCTTTATTTAGAACTCAGCTTCATATATAACTTAAATCAATCTAATTACAGAGAGTATAACTTTACAAAAAATATTATTTTATATATTATTTTATATATTATATTACATTTTTTCAAGATTTGTTCCAGACGAGTGTAACTTTGCAAGAAACAGTATGTTTTGGCAGAAACTAGTCTGTTGCACAATATAATAATGTGTACCTTATTTTACATAATAATGAGTACCTTCTGTGAAATACTGAGATCACATTTTGGTCAGATATTTTTAGTTGAAAATTATTGGTTGCTGAATCACACCCAATAGCCTGTGTGGGTAGTTTTGTTCCTTAAGAAACTAAGTTGTAACAAGTCCACTGAATAATCTTTGCATTATAGACTAATTGTACCTAATGAAGTCAGTGAGTTGTCTTGTAGAATTGTGGCTGTTGGGTACAGGTTATAAGACTTACCTTAAACATGAGATTTATTTTCTCAGACGTAAAACTTATCAGGCATAAAGGCTCACATTTTACCACCTTTTCTCCTATTATCACTTGTAATTAGGCCACATGGGGCAGGTGCTGAAGAATAAATGGTTTGACATTATTTTCTAGGGGGGCTCGGTGGTGTAGCGGTTAGAGTTCTCGCCTCCAACATCTGATGCCGCCGGTTCGAATCTCGGGCCGGGCGCTTCATGTTGGAAAGTTGGTAGTTACTTGCCGATGCCCGGTGGTTTACAGTGCAGTATGCACTGGTTTCCTCCACCTGTAAACTACCCGTCCCAATATGACCCTGGCTGTTGAACGCGACATAAAACAACAAATAAATCTAAATAAATTGACATTATTTTCTATGATGACAAGAAAGAAAAGGTACAAATTTTGTCAATTTCAGCAATTATAAAAATGTGATGAGTGTTTTTAAGGTCCATGAGATCTCGAGATATAGGTCCATGAGCACAGTTACCAGTCTTGGACAGGGGGGTAGGTGTTAATTTCATTCACTGATATTGACTACTTACTGATGATATCTGGTTGCCAACACGGACCAAGTAGTCAGTCCAAGGTGTTTTAATCAGTTTTTTACTCAAACTAATTACACTTAATTCTCCACTGTTTACTCCAGTGTTATGTTTTACCATCAGTCCATCTTAAAATGTCATTGCATCATTGGGCTTTATGAAAGTGTAGAGTTTACTGTTGCTGTCATTTTATCATGAAAGGGGATGTAGGATTTTGGTGTCTTAAGAAAAAAATGACAAGAACAACAAAAGCCGAATAAAGCTGGGAAATTGTAAACTGTACCTCAGCACTTTCTGTTTAAACATATGTAACATTAGGCAAATAAAAATGTTTCATATCCTCGTAAAAACAGTCCACAGCCTGTGTTTATAAAGTCAACTGAGATTAACTTTAATGTCTTTTTTTGTCAATTTCATGTGAATGAGGATGTACACCAGGTGAAGTTGAATTTTACAAATAAAATAGTGAAAGCTTTTATTAGTTTCCTACTTTCTTCAGTTTCTTGTAAATCAGTGAATGCTTGATATCTAAATTGCTCCCTATTTATTATTTGTTTGTGAAATAACATGTCTGCTGCTCACACTGGAAGCAAATTGCTTTCAAATATTTCATTGATTGTAATACAGTTGAACTTAGTAGAATTGCACTTTAAGTAGAAGTAAATACATGTTCCTTGACTAATGTTTTTGTGATACGTTCAAATTCAACTTGGACTAAACACTTTGGCCTCAGCTTTCTATATGATGCTCCAAAGATTTGGAATGATGTGCCTGATGATGTATGTTATGTCATTTCTCTCCCCTAGTTCAGAAAGAAACAAGATGCACTCAGAGAGAGCAAAACGCTCGACTCGATGTGGCCAGTCTCACAAGTGTTATAAAGTATAACACACATCCATCATGGTGGCATTTCCAGAAATTCTGGAGGCTTCTTGGTATCCAATATATATTAATTGGATCTTTCCTAAACTATAATCACTCCTTCCCATGGCTAGTCCCTTCCTACTTCAAATTTGACATCAAAATTTATTAATTACTTTTGAAGAAATATGAAGTAGAAAGCTAAAATCATTAAAATGCATTGAAATGGGACCTATGAAAATTCATGATTTTTTTGTATCCAAAATATGATCCACGTCTTTCCCAAAAATTAGTAATTTCTTCCTTTCACCAGGTCCTACTCACAAATTTTTTATAAAGATCTGTTCATTAGTTCTGGAGTAATCTAAACACCAAAAACAGGCAGACAAATAGACAAAAAAGCACACAACAAACATAAATTCCTGGTAGAGGTAAAAATATTGGTTAAAAGCCACTTCTTGGTCAAAATTACTCAGGGTAAATTTTTGTGATGGACTGTCAAGAAATTGAAACAAACAAACAAAAAAAAAAAACAAAAAAAAAACAGAAATAAATAAACATGACAAATACACCACTTCCCTCTCAATTGTATTTATGTCAATTTCAAGACATAAATTTAATGAGAAGAAGTATATCACACGTATCACATGCTAGGTTTTGTGACCTCACAATGACAATTGCATTGTGACATCATTAAGTAATGACATCATCAGACAGCAAAATATTGATTTTTTTACTTATGCAATAAAGAAAATCAGATTTCTCTGTATATGGCCAATTGATCTATTATTGTTCATCAATTTGAACACTTTATCTTGGTTAAAGTTTTTTTTTTGAACAGTAAAATTTTAGATGCTGTGTTTTTTTCTTTTCTTTTTAAAAGACCTTTAAAAAAATTGCTAAAAAAACCCTAAAAAAAATAAATTTAAAATTGACTGGTATTGAACCCAAACCATGAGATTACAAGTTCTACACATTACACTCACAGCCACAGAGGATATCTGATTAGGCAAGAATTTATGAGGAGGAAATCCTATCATGATATTGATTTTTGAAGACAAGTAGGTTTCACTGTATATACCCAATTAAAAATTTAAAAACCTGTATCCCGACTTTAATTTTCAAACAAATTACACCAAATTTGGAAGATTCCGTCTGTACCCCATGAAATATCTACCCACCAAATTTGAGCTCGATTGATGGTATAGTTTTTGAGTTATAAGGGCAAAACGGTGCACAGACAGACAGACAGACTGACAAAAACAAACTGATTACAATAACCCTCTCCTATCGTCGAGCGTTAATTAAAAGCTATATCTTTGCAAAAAGCATGCCCACCCTACTTTTTAACCCTAACCCATAAAGACTAGGGTTATAGTCGTCCACTGTGCCATCCGTATGACGGCGACAGTGGACATAAGCTTGTGGGGGTTCAACAGCCCAATTTTCAGGGAATGTTTACCCCAAGAGAATCTAGAGCTGATTAGGTTTTAGGGGGTGTCCGACAACAACAGTTGCCATGGCAACACTTTTAACATTTTTGGCACTTAAAGTTTGGGGGTGTTCCACATTCTAAAAAACATGAATGGATTTTCACCAAATTTTCAGGATATGTTTACCCCAAGAGGAACTGGAGCTGATTTTCTTTTGGAGGGTATCTGGCAAACGCTGGTGCCATGGAAACGCTTTGAATACTATTCAGGCATAAACTTCTTAATTGAAAAGGGAGGCGCTATTGCACTGATGTTACTATAGTTGTAGTCTTATCTCATGCCGGCCAAAGGCTGGGGTTGGGAGATTATGAATCACCTTTCATGCTTGTGTGTATTCATGTGTATGTTTGTCACGTTTTTACATAAACCTTTATATATCTGATTTATCTATGAAGATAGTACGTAAACAATTTTTAACTAAATTTGCAGAGAATGTTTATTGATATGAAAAAAAAAAAAACATGGCTGCCATAGCAGATTGTTCGAAAAGCTAAAACTTAAAATATTGCAGCTAGCTTTGAAGGTTTGCACTAAAAGTAAATGGCTAAGAAAGAGTAAAACAACCTTTTGGAAATCATGTCCAACGAATCTTTTACAAGTGTCAAATTTGACATTTGACCCCTGCTTCAAGGTCAAGTGCAGTCATCATGCTGCCTTGTAATTGGTTCTGGGGCTTCAAAATTTGAAAACTACATATAAGAAATCATGGCCTCTGAATCTTTTGCAGGTGTTAGATTTGACTTTTGACCCTTGCTTCAAGGTTAAATGGGGTCATCATACTAAAACAGCAATTTATCTCTTATATATTGGTCCTTGTGCTTGGAACGCACATCATGAATGAATAAAATGTGTACGTTTCCCTTCTTTAACTGCATGAAAGTTCTTGCATCTGACAACATCGGTTCTGTATACTTCTTGCAACGGAAGTTGTTCCTAAGGTTTTCCCATATCTCAATGTTGTTACCCATTTAGTTGTACCTGTGGACTGGGGTGCTTTCCTGCCAAGGCTGGCTATTGTTGGCTCTTCCCGGTCTCTCTCCATGGCACCACCCCAGCTGATCCATTATGCTTATGGATCGCTGCTTCTCTGTATTATGTACCTAGAGAAGAGTCTGTCTTTCAGGTAGAGAGTAAGCGCCATAAAAGTACTATTCAAACTGGAATTTGAACTTCACAGAACTCTTTAGTTTTTTTTAGATGACATTTGTCTGCATTCCAGCTACAAATTTCAAAGTTAATCTACACATGACATTTATTGTATGACCCACGTGCTTGAATCCGGGCAATATATCAGAGATTTACGGTATTTTTTGGTGAGGATATACTGCTGTATTAATTACTCAGGCAGAGCTGCATTAAATCATGGTTTTGTGTTGACTGTGTTTCCTGTTATTTCATGTTTTATCCTGATTAATGGTGTTGTCAGTCAGTACAGGAGCCTAAATGTCAATGTGCCGTTCATTGTGTAGTTTGGTCTGCTAAAAAGTGTCAGGATCAAAATAAGGCTGAATCTGAAACACCAGCAAAAAAAAACTGTGGTTTTACTTTTATTTACCATTTCTAGAATGTGTAAGAACATAGAGCATTCAGAATTCTGAGGTAAAAAGCTTTAGATTTTATTCATCACTGACAGTTAAATATATTTCAACAATATATAATTGTAAATAAAAAAAGGTAGGGAAAACTTTTAGCCTTTTTGTATTTCAGTAAAATGTCAAATGGTAATCTCTGATAAATAGCAATTATGATATAGCATGACTCGGATATATTAGTGATGTTTTAGGGCATCAAATCCCCTGGTATATATTTTTTGCATTATGTTATTTCATGTGTAAAATGTGTTCTTCTCAGTTGTCCAGTTCACTGAGCGTGGGTATTTAAAATCTCCCACAAAGCAGAAACATTGATGACAGCAATGAATCAACTGACAAATCGATAGACATTTGCTAGACTTTATTTAAGACAAATACTTACATCTTCATAGCTATAATTATATCCCCAGACGAAAGTCGGGGATATATTGGATTCAGGTCCGTCGCGCCGCCGCCGCCGCCGCCGCCGCCGCCGCCGCCGCCGCCGCCGCCGCCGTAGAAATTTCCTTGTGGACGCGATAACTCAAAAACAAATTAATATTTTTTTTTCAAACTTGGTACACATGTTAAGGGTGCCCAAAGGAAGATCCCTATTTTAAGGTGACCTTAAACTCCCAGTAAAAAAGAACTTATGGCCACCTTAAGGTCAGAAATTGGACTTTTGGCCACTTAGAGCCCTGTAGGTCACAAACTATGATGCTCAGCTGGCTGAAATTTTACCTGACAACACATTAATATGTTCTTAGTACATGTGCCGAAAATCACGACTTTAAGTTGAGGAGAAAATTGTGTTTGAGGCCCATAAATACCCCCACTTGGGGATTTTTTGCTATACTTTTCACATATTTTGCCCTATAATTTGGAAGTGGTAATTCTGATGAGTCTCAAACTGCGCTAGGTATAACTTTGATATGTAATCCTTGTCTGTAGAAAATTTTAGGGCTGTAGGTTTACCCAAAGGGGTCGACTTAAGGTCTCAAAAGTGCCCACAGAGACCCAATTTATGCACTTTTTGCCACTTTCAAGCACTGTAGCTTTCAAACTATGTCTCTCATCTAAGTTAAATATCATCTGGGAATATATCTATGTGTTTTCTTATATGTGCCCCAACATTTAGGCCTTTAATAGACAGTTAACCTGTGTATCAGGACCATAAACACCCACCCGAGTGACCCTTATAAGACATTTTTCACATCTTTTTCCCTGTAACTTGGAAATGGTAAGTCTGAGAAGTTTCAAACTGTATTAGATATATATTCTGTGTGTAATCTTAGTATGTAACAGATTTTAAGTCTGAAGCTTTAATTTTGAAGGTCAAATTGAGGTCTCTAAAAGGCTCCCAAAGACCCAATATTTGGACTTTTTGCTACTTTTAAGCCCTGTGACTGTCAAACTATGTGACTGATAGAGCTCAAATCCTATCTGGGAAGATATTAGTATGTTATTTATATATGTGCCAAAAATTAAGGCTTTAAGAAGACATTTAACCTGTGTATGAGGACCATAAATCCCCACCCGAGTGACCATTTTTAGACATTTTTCACATATTTTGCCCTGTAACTTGGAAATGGTAAGTCTAAGAAGTTTCAAACTGTATTAGATGCATATTCTATGTGTAATCTTAGTATGTGACAAATTTTAAGTCTGAAGCTTTAATTTGAAGGCCACATTTAGGTCTCTAGAAGGCCCCATAAAGACCCAGTATTTGGACTTTTTGCCAATTTTAAGGCCTGTGACTGTTAAACTATGTGACTGATAGAGCTGAAATCTCATCTGGGAATACATTATTATGTTCTTTTTACATGTGCCAAAAATCAAGGCTTCAAGTAGACATTTAACCTGTGTATGAGGACCTTAAACACCCACCTGAGTGACCCTTTTAAGACATTTTTCACATATTTTGCTCTGTAACTTGGAAATGGTAAGTCTGAGAAGTTTCAAACTTTATTAGATACATATTCTATGTGTAATCTTAGTATGTAACAAATTTTAAGTCTGAAGCTTTAATTTGAAAGCCACATCGAGATCTCTAAAAGGCCCACAGAGACCCAATATTTGGACTTTTTAACCACCTTTAAGCCCTGTGACTGTTAAACTATGTGATTGATGGAGCTGAAATCCCATCTGGGAATGCATTATTATGTCCTTTTTACATATGCCGAAAATCAAGGTTTTTAGTAGACATTTAACCTGTGTATGAGGGCCATAGACACTCGCCCAAGTGCCTTTTTGGACATTTTTTCCGTATTTTGCCCGGTTATTTGGAAATGCTTAGTGTGACAAGTCTTAAACTGTATTATATATAATTTTTGTTTGTTATGTATGTCCCCCAAAAAGTTTCAGATCTGTTGTTTAATTGCTAAGGTCTCTTTAACAATTGTAAAATGCCCACAGAAACCCAATTTATGGACATTATGCCACTTTAAAGCCCAGTAACTGTCAAACTATGTGGGTTATAGAGCTGAAATCTTTGAATTTTTAAAAGGAAATGCCTGTCTATTTAAATTTTGAATATTAATAATGTTATGGCTATCTTAGTCTTTTAAGAACTTATTTTTGTGTGTTATACCTCTGCTTGCTGAGTTTTTAACTTTTTAAAATGAAACTGGTTAAACATATTCAAGTAGACAAAATGGACACTTTAAGTGAGCTTTAAGTCCCAATATTAATGAAATTATATCCTTATGTAGTAAAAGTAGGGGATTTTTAACCCTCAACTAGCCCAGTTTTATTCAACTTGCCTCAGTTAATTTTGACACAGCTCCTACAGTTATGAACTCATTTCAGTTGATAATCACATACTTAAAATTCTCAATTCTTTTTGTATTTGAGTACCCCTTTTATATAGATTGTTTGTTTACCATTTATGCATCCCCCACCCGGATTCCCCCCACCCACCTCTGGGACCTCCAGCTATATTGAGTGACACTAAATAAACAAAGGTATTTAATGATATCAGATGAGAAACAAAGAACTCAATGGGGTTGCAGATCTTGTGTAATAGTGAGAGAGGTGTGGAGAAGGGGAGAGGGGTGGCGGTGGGAGGTAGTGGGCTTCATTACATATAACACAAAGGGGAGTCAGAACTGAGATTGTGTCACATATTTAGGTTGCATATATATGGACCACATATATAGGTATAGAGGAAATGAATAACTGAAAACAATTTGCAAATTCTAAAAATAATATAATAAAATAATAATATAAATAATTTTTTTTTAAATAATATTTTATTTGTGAACAAATATAGAAACAGATATGCGCTTTTGGGATTATGAATTTTAGAATGGACATTGAATCATCAATCATTTAAATACTTTGAAGGAAGATTGAAAAGTATGATGAGTTGAGTTAAAAATAATATTTTATTTGTCAACAAATATAGAAACAGATATGCTCTTTTGGGATTATTATTTTAGAATGTACATTCAATCATCAATCATTTAAATACTTTGAAAATAGGTTTAGAGTTATCATTGCAGGAAGATTGAAAATATAATTTGAGTTATGTATTCGGCGTCTGGGGATACACCATCTTCCTTGGAAGATATAAACAGAGTAGATTGATGTGCTGAAGTTCATATAATAATGGGTAATTATGTTTTAAAAAATTCCCGATCAAAACCTGTGGCGTGAGTGATGACCTGTCTGGGGATATGTTGGCGCCGAGTTGGCCCAATCTAGTTGTTGTATAACTTTATGTATAGAGTATTAGTCTTAAAATAATAACAAATTAAAATTAATAAATATGTTATATAAATTTTTGTGGGAAAATTTGTGTTAAATTTTAAATCAGCTAAAGTGAATGAGTTAAGGTTTCCATGGTTATAACTTCTGAATTCTGTAGTTTATTTGTTGCAGACTCTTTTTGCTTGTTTATAAAATGGTTATGTACTAATGGAAAAATGCAGTCAACCTAATAACACAAATATTCTAACAATGAGTAATGGTATGAAGTTTATTAAGACCCACATATTTACAGCTGACATACTTGTAAAACTTGATGTATTTTGTTCAGAACATCTAAATTTTGTAAATATGAGATGAATCACTGGGACATCGACAGAATATAGGGCAGTAATGTTAGAAATGATGTGGTCTATCTTATTACATGACCGTGTGTTATAGAATGTAAAAATGGCGTTAAATACACTTGAACATTTTAGATTGAGGGCTTTTAAGAAAGAATTTGAGAGAACCAAGCAAGAACCAGGTAGATTAGAAAATAGATGAGATAAAATCAAAGTTAGAAAAAGAGACGGGAACGGAAAATCTACAAGCAATAATAGAATAGAATTTGAGATGAATGATTTTTGTTTTGATAAATGTTAAATAATGTATCATTGAAGAAGAAAAAAAATGAAAAAAACACCAAAGAACTCTTTTTTTTCAGCTCAAACTTGAAATATAATACATGACAAGATCAAGTTCAAATCTTGCCCCATAATCTTTGTAATGGTGTGATATATCCAATGATTTTAGTCTTAGTTTAGTGTGCTCCAATAGCTGACCCCTCACTGACATAACACATCACACTACAAGGTTCAAATATGACACCGAGGTAGTCTTTAAAGCATGGCTTATCAAATATTAAGTGAAAAAAATATCACAGTAAATTCCTCACTCTCTGGGCCATCACAAAATCAGAACAGTTATAATGGCAAGTCTGGTGCAGCTTTTAAGTTTATTATTGGAATCTACAATTGAGCATAGACTATAATTTAAGGGCAGTGACACCAGTTTGTGTTACAATTGCCAGTTATTTGACTGATTCGTGTTTCGTATTTTGTTGATGTTTTCTTCCAATTTTGTGTTTCACCCAGTTTGTTTTGTTACCACCAGACCAGCATAAAGTTTGGTTTGTTGTTTTGGTCAGATATTGAGGTTGAAATTGAAGACATTAAATTTATAATTTTAACATGGTTTTTCTTTTGCCCAGAGACCTATGGCTGAGAAAAGGGCACAATGGAAATAGCATGTCCACACAGAGTCGCTGTTGATATGATCATGACAATTGGATCATGTATAATTAACACAATTTTTAGTATGCCTGGATATAATAAGAAACGAACACATTTGCTTTTTCTTCAAACTTATGACCGAGTAGACCAAGTTTTTGTCACTACAACAGTTTTTTTTTTGCATCAACATGCAACCAATTAGCAACAGAGTTCAAAGGTATTTAAAAACCTTATAAATGTATAATGGCATAATATAGGACTTTTATATGATAAAATGGCAAGTAAAAACTATATAGACCACCATAAAATATTTCTGTCTTCATATCAATAGCATTATGTGATGTCATTTGCAGATAGGTCACAACAAGAAGAAGTTCTTCATTGTTGACCATCTTTGTGTACTAGGAAGTGTCTGCATACATGCAGAAAATTGTGACTTCATAGAATTACCTGGAGATTTTCTTACAATATTTTATTGATAGAAATGCTGTTTTATGTTTTTTACTTACTTAAGTGTACACAGAGTAACATAATTGTAATTTTAAAGGTCACCTTTGTGAAAATTTTATGTGATAAATATGGATAAAATTCTAGAAAGGAAGTAAACTCAGTCTGATAAATGTCATTGTTGTAAACATCTGTTGAAAAAAATGGCAAAGTAACATTAAAATTCAAAGAAGTAAAGAATATGCCCCAATTCCCCATTAAGTAGAATTTTTTTGAGAAAATATTGGTAAACAACATTATTCTGTACATATTTCTCAAAATGGCCGCACATCTGTGACAAAAAGACATAATAGGGACAAAAACTTGGTCTAATGACCTGGATATTATTAATAAGACTTATGCATTAAGTCCCAGATATTGGCTGTGGCACATCTAGTAAAAACATGCTGTCTACTTTAAAAATAGATTTGTTTATAATTATTTCCAGGAAAACTATGGCCTGGATAAGATCGAGGTGCGGGACAATGGCTGTGGAGTGCCCAGGGTGGATGTAGAGTTTATGGGACAGCCTCATTACACCTCCAAACTGTCCTCCACTGAAGACCTGCAGAGCCTCAGTACTTATGGTTTCAGAGGGGAAGCTCTGGGTAAGTTTACTGTTATATGGCTGTGTTACAGGGTACCAAGGCACTGGATGTACCTTCTCCTCTGGTTGCACAAATGCCTTCTGATGCTGACTCTTTTCTGTCCGTGGACTTACGATATTCTCTTTACTCTCAGGATTTATTGCGCCTTAGAATTTGATTTAGATCAAAATTAAGCACTTAAAACATTTGTATATTATTATTAATAGTAGTATTATGTACAGTTTAATGAGTTTATGGGACAGCCACATTACACCTCCAAAATCTCCTCAACAAAAGAGTCCCAGTACTCAAGGAGGGGTAGCTCTAGGTAAGTTTGTAATATTGTTCCAGATACACAAGTTATTGTAAGACTGACTTTAAACTAGGGAGGGTGCCAAAACTAGTCTTGCTGAAAAAAACAAAACACATAATGTGATTTATCCCCAGTTGAAAGATAATAAGTCATGTGACCAGAATGATCAACCGTACTACCTGTTCCCGAGTGCTGTGAATGGTAAAGAAAAATCGTACAAGACTCCTGCAACAATTTTTTTTAAGGAGGAAAAGATCACCTGGTTCCATTCTTATAGATAACTGGACAATATAGGTCAGAATAGCTAGGAAATAAGTTGTAACATAGAGATAAGTCATATTACTCCGAATTCTTGTCACGTGTACTCTGGAAAGTAATGCACATCCGTAATGATTTTTCAACATATTTTGCTTAACAGACTTACTGCTATCTGGCATCACTTGGCATAGCTTAGCCTAGCGGGTAACACACTTGTCTAGGAACTCAGAGGACGTGGGTTCAATCCCAAGTACAGGCAGATACGTAGTGGCTCGGATGACCACTTAAAATGGCGGTCCTCTGTCATTGGGTCCTATCCCCAGTGGCAGGTTAAAGAACCTCAAGGACGTTGATAAATGGTCATCCTTGAGCCTCTATCTTGCAGTTGGGGGAATGTCAGTTACTTGTGAGTTGGGGCTGTACCTGTACAGCCGGATTGGTTAAATAGCGCTTTGAGTCCTGTAGTATATGGAGATATTGCGCTGAGTATAAATACATAATAATAATTAAAGCTTTGGTGTACAAGACTTAGTTGTCACTGTTTGAAGTGTAGTAATGTGGATTTCTATATTGAGTTAAAATCTACATTGAGTTTGAAAGGAGCGCAACATCTAAAAAAGACAATAACCACAAAAAGTCAAATAAATCAACCTTTTATTGTGCTTTTTATGGAGCAATAAATTATAATTTCTACTTCAAGTTAGTGCCCTAAATTTACACAAAATTTGAACCAAGTATTCAAGAAAAAAACATTTAATTTATGTCCGTCATTACTTCAGTTACCTTATATGATATTGTGTTGTATGGTATACATACCCAGAAATGTATTAGTGTTGCCGAGGACAACCTAGCATGTGCTAAATTACGACACCAAGCAATACACTTCAAATAGTGTGACTATGACTTTGTTTCCATGGAGTTTGTATGGTGTATGCAGAACAACTGGCTAAATGTGTGGTTTACTACTGTGATTTAGAGGCCTGCTCCATTTCTGCGAGCTTGGTTTATGATAGATTTGTGATTTGAAGTAATAAAAATTGCACGATTCAGGGTATAGTTTCCAATAGGTTTAAGATGGGTTTAGGATATGTTCCCAATGACCCCCGATGTACAAGATATTTTCCCGATAGCTTCCCGATACGCTTTACCATTGCTTCTCAAAATCTTCCGTAGGTTTACAACAGTTGTCTGATGCATCCCATTGGTTTCCAAAGGGTTTAAGATGAAGATAGGTTTAGGATCACAATAACATGGGAAAGATCACTGTTCAACTGTAAGATAGGCTTAAGATTGCTGTATATAAGTACATGTATATAATTTCCTTCAGATGACAGTTTGTTTTTCTAATATCTTAAGTTCTTCCACAATGAAGTTCTCCCCCCCCCCCCCCGGCCCCCCGGAAAATGTATTACCCCTGGGGGGGTTATGCAGATAATTACTGTATATAAGTATATATGTGTAATTATGTCCACCCCCCTGGGGGGTGGATATATTATTTTTGCTTTTTTCGCCGTCCGATGTCCGATGTCCGGCGTCCGGCGTCCGGCGTCCGATGTCCGGCGTCACGCATGGTTTCCGCTCATTTAAAGGAAAAGTATTAGAGCTATTGTCACCAAATTTGGTATGCAGGCTTATTGGGTCAGTAGCTTGCTTGGGATTGCTTTTGGCTGTTGTACCTCTTTTGCTTACTGAGTAATACTTAAGTACAGCTATTTTCAGTACCCATTGGTTTCCGTGCATTTAAGCCAAAATAATTAAAGATATTTTACTACAATTTTGAATACAAGATTGTTATGTCCATAGCTCGCTTGGTATTGCATTTGGGACTGATAGCTTTGTCAGTACATGAGTAATAGCCATTTAGGTACTTCATTGTGTATTTTCAGTACTACTTTTGAGTAATTTGCTAATATCTCAGAAACCGTAAGAGATAGAGCGATTTCGTCGAAATTTTCGACCCACAGGGTATCTAAGGAATGTAATATTTGCGATTTTCAAAAAATTTTCCCCTCCCCAAAAATGGCGGCCATTTTGAATTTTCGAATTTTTGCCAAAAATGGCAAAACACAAATTTGCTTCTATCTCCTTAACCGTGTGAGATAGAGCGATTTCGTCGAAATTTTCGACCCACAGGGTATTTAAGGAATGCAATCTACAATTTTCCAAAAATTTTCCCCTCCCCAAAAATGGCGGCCATTTTGAATTTTCGAATTTTTGCCAAAAATGGCAAAACACTAATTTGCTTCTATCTCCTTAACCGTGCGAGATAGAGTGATTTCGTCGAAATTTTCGACCCACAGGGTATCTAAGGAATGCAATCTTTGCAATTTTCCAAAAATTTTCCCCTCCCCAAAAATGGCGGCCATTTTGAATTTTCGCCAAAAATGGCAAAACACAAATTTGCTTCTATCTCCTTAACCGTGCCAGATAGAGCGATTTCGTCAAAATTTTCGACCCACTGGGTATCTGAGCATTGTACTCTTGGTAATTTTTAAAAAAATTTCCCCTCCCCAAAAATGGCGGCCATTTTGAATTTTCGAATTTTTGCCAAAAATGGCAAAACACTAATTTGCTTCTATCTCCTTAACCGTGCGAGATAGAGCGATTTCGTCGAAATTTTCGACCCACAGGGTATCTAAGGAATGTAATATTTGCAATTTTCAAAAAATTTTCCCCTCCCCAAAAATGGCGGCCATTTTGAATTTTCGAATTTTTGCCAAAAATGGCAAAACACAAATTTGCTTCTATCTCCTTAACCGTGCGAGATAGAGCGATTTCGTCGAAATTTTCGACCCACAGGGTATCTAACGAATGCAATCTTTGCAATTTTCAAAAAATTTTCCCCTCCCCAAAAATGGCGGCCATTTTGAATTTTCGAATTTTTGCCAAAAATGGCAAAACACCAATTTGCTTCTATCTCCTTAACCGTGCCAGATAGAGCGATTTCGTCAAAATTTTCGACCCACAGGGTATCTGAGAATTGTGCTCTTGGTAATTTTTCCAAAAATTTTCCCCTCCCCAAAAATGGCGGCCATTTTGAATTTTCGAATTTTTGCCAAAAATGGCAAAACACAAATTTCCTTCTATCTCCTTAACCGTGCGAGATAGAGCGATTTCGTCGAAATTTTCGACCCACAGGGTATCTAAGGAATGCAATCTTTGCAATTTTCCAAAAATTTTCCCCTCCCCCAAAATGGCGGCCATTTTGAATTTTCGAATTTTTGCCAAAAATGGCAAAACACAAATTTCCTTCTATCTCCTTAACCGTGCCAGATAGAGTGATTTCGTCAAAATTTTCGACCCACAGGGTATCTGAGCATTGTACTCTTGGTAATTTTTAAAAAATTTTCCCCTCCCCAAAAATGGCGGCCATTTTGAATTTTCGAATTTTTGCCAAAAATGGCAAAACACTAATTTGCTTCTATCTCCTTAACCGTGCGAGATAGAGTGATTTCGTCGAAATTTTCGACCCACAGGGTATCTAAGGAATGCAATCTTTGCAATTTTCAAAAAATTTTCCCCTCCCCAAAAATGGCGGCCATTTTGAATTTTCGAATTTTTGCCAAAAATGGCAAAACACAAATTTGCTTCTATCTCCTTAACCGTGCCAGATAGAGCGATTTCGTCAAAATTTTCGACCCACAGGGTATCTGAGCATTGTGCTCTTGGTAATTTTAACAAAATTTTCCCCTCCCCAAAAATGGCGGCCATTTTGAATTTTCGAATTTTTGCCAAAAATGGCAAAACACCAATTTGCTTCTATCTCCTTAACCGTGCCAGATAGAGCGATTTCGTCAAAATTTTCTACCCACTGGGTATCTGAGCATTGTGCTCTTGGTAATTTTTAAAAAATTTTCCCCTCCCCAAAAATGGCGGCCATTTTGAATTTTCGAATTTTTGCCAAAAATGGCAAAACACAAATTTGCTTCTATCTCCTTAACCGTGCGAGATAGAGCGATTTCGTCGAAATTTTCGACCCACAGGGTATCTAAGGAATGCAATCTTTGCAATTTTCAAAAAATTTTCCCCTCCCCAAAAATGGCGGCCATTTTGAATTTTCGAATTTTTGCCAAAAATGGCAAAACACCAATTTGCTTCTATCTCCTTAACCGTGCCAGATAGAGCGATTTCGTCAAAATTTTCGACCCACAGGGTATCTGAGCATTGTGCTCTTGGTAATTTTTCCAAAAATTTTCCCCTCCCCAAAAATGGCGGCCATTTTGAATTTTCGAATTTTTGCCAAAAATGGCAAAACACTAATTTGCTTCTATCTCCTTAACCGTGCGAGATAGAGCGATTTCGTCGAAATTTTCGACCCACAGGGTATCTAAGGAATGTAATCTTTGCAATTTTCCAAAAATTTTCCCCTCCCCAAAAATGGCGGCCATTTTGAATTTTCGAATTTTTGCCAAAAATGGCAAAACACAAATTTCCTTCTATCTCCTTAACCGTGCGAGATAGAGCGATTTCGTCGAAATTTTCGACCCACAGGGTATCTAAGGAATGCAATCTTTGCAATTTTCCAAAAATTTTCCCCTCCCCCAAAATGGCGGCCATTTTGAATTTTCGAATTTTTGCCAAAAATGGCAAAACACAAATTTCCTTCTATCTCCTTAACCGTGCCAGATAGAGTGATTTCGTCAAAATTTTCGACCCACAGGGTATCTGAGCATTGTACTCTTGGTAATTTTTAAAAAATTTTCCCCTCCCCAAAAATGGCGGCCATTTTGAATTTTCGAATTTTTGCCAAAAATGGCAAAACACTAATTTGCTTCTATCTCCTTAACCGTGCGAGATAGAGTGATTTCGTCGAAATTTTCGACCCACAGGGTATCTAAGGAATGCAATCTTTGCAATTTTCAAAAAATTTTCCCCTCCCCAAAAATGGCGGCCATTTTGAATTTTCGAATTTTTGCCAAAAATGGCAAAACACAAATTTGCTTCTATCTCCTTAACCGTGCCAGATAGAGCGATTTCGTCAAAATTTTCGACCCACAGGGTATCTGAGCATTGTGCTCTTGGTAATTTTAACAAAATTTTCCCCTCCCCAAAAATGGCGGCCATTTTGAATTTTCGAATTTTTGCCAAAAATGGCAAAACACCAATTTGCTTCTATCTCCTTAACCGTGCCAGATAGAGCGATTTCGTCAAAATTTTCTACCCACTGGGTATCTGAGCATTGTACTCTTGGTAATTTTTAAAAAAATTTCCCCTCCCCAAAAATGGCGGCCATTTTGAATTTTCGAATTTTTGCCAAAAATGGCAAAACACTAATTTGCTTCTATCTCCTTAACCGTGCGAGATAGAGCGATTTCGTCGAAATTTTCGACCCACAGGGTATCTAAGGAATGTAATCTTTGCAATTTTCCAAAAATTTTCCCCTCCCCAAAAATGGCGGCCATTTTGAATTTTCGAATTTTTGCCAAAAATGGCAAAACACAAATTTCCTTCTATCTCCTTAACCGTGCGAGATAGAGCGATTTCGTCGAAATTTTCGACCCACAGGGTATCTAAGGAATGCAATCTTTGCAATTTTCCAAAAATTTTCCCCTCCCCCAAAATGGCGGCCATTTTGAATTTTCGAATTTTTGCCAAAAATGGCAAAACACAAATTTCCTTCTATCTCCTTAACCGTGCCAGATAGAGTGATTTCGTCAAAATTTTCGACCCACAGGGTATCTGAGCATTGTACTCTTGGTAATTTTTAAAAAATTTTCCCCTCCCCAAAAATGGCGGCCATTTTGAATTTTCGAATTTTTGCCAAAAATGGCAAAACACTAATTTGCTTCTATCTCCTTAACCGTGCGAGATAGAGTGATTTCGTCGAAATTTTCGACCCACAGGGTATCTAAGGAATGCAATCTTTGCAATTTTCCAAAAATTTTCCCCTCCCCAAAAATGGCGGCCATTTTGAATTTTCGAATTTTTCCCAAAAATGGCAAAACACAAATTTGCTTCTATCTCCTTAACCGTGCGAGATAGAGCGATTTCGTCGAAATTTTCGACCCACAGGGTATCTAAGGAATGCAATCTTTGCAATTTTCCAAAAAATTTTCCCCTCCCCAAAAATGGCGGCCATTTTGAATTTTCGAATTTTTGCCAAAAATGGCAAAACACAAATTTGCTTCTATCTCCTTAACCGTGCGAGATAGAGCGATTTCGTCAAAATTTTCGACCCACAGGTATTTCAGCATTGTATTCTTGGCAATTTAAAAAAAAATTTCCCCTCCCCTAAAATGGCGGCCATTTTGAATTTTCAAATTTTTGTCAAAAATGGCAAAACACAAATTTGCTTCTATCTCCTTAACCATGCGAGATAGAGCGATTTCGTCGAAATTTTCAACCCACAGGGTATCTAAGGAATGTAATCTTTGCAATTTTCAAAAAATTTTCCCCTCCCCAAAAATGGCAGCCATTTTGAATTTTCGAATTTTTGCCCAAAATGGAAAAACACAAACTGGCCTTAACCGTGCCAAATAGAGTTATTTCGTTGAAATTTTCGACCCATAGGGTATCTAGAAAATGTACTCTTGGCAATTTTCAAAAAAATTTCCTTTTCCCAAAAATGGCGGCCATTTTGAATTTTCAAATTTTTGCCAAAAATAGAAAAACAGGAATTTGCTTCTATCTTCTTAACCATGCCAGATAGAGTGATTTCGTCAAAATTTTCAACCCAACCAATGCAAAAAGGCATGAAGCTGAAATAATTTACATCTACACTAACAAATATTTAAGCATCATTGATATATTTTACAAATGAAACAGGGTCTTGTAAGACTACTGTACAATTTGGGCAAAAGGTTCATGGGTGGACATTACACATGATAATGTGTGTTCTTCTATGCTATCCTGTTTCTATTCGCATCTACTATCAACAGGGCGGCCGATTTCTAGTTTTATGAAGGTATCTACTATCTACCACAGTGTGGGCGTAAAGTTATCTTGAACCACCATCTGATAATGATAAGAGTGGTAAATTGTGGCTGTCTCAGCAACACCAGATATTTCAAACATCCTGCTTTTTGAGTTGGGGTTAAAATGTAGGGTGAATGACATTTAAGTTGATTGAAATTAATGGTTGTATATTGATTGTTGAAACTTGTTGAAGAGGTCCTTTCAGTGCTTGAGTTGAACATCAATATAAACTGTTAGGCTCATTTAACTTTATAAATATTAGAAGTTTAAAAAGAACTTGTCAGCTAATGTTTAAAGTATGTAATCCCTTATAATCCAGATGATACCTTATTTCTCTGCTTTGATAAGTAACAGAAAAGCCTTGGTATCACATATGATTATTTTTTACTTGTTTATAAAATTCTTTTAAAAATAGATTTCCTTTGGCGCCAGACTCCCAATTATTGCCCAAATTACTGTGTTATAATCATCTTGCATAAATTAAGTTTCAAATATTTCCCCTTGTGTTGGGTATGTCCGTGCTTGGGCAATAATTGTTGTTGACAGTTGTCGGGAACACTTCATTATATTTTTGGTCCCCAAGAAACAATTTTATGTGGGAAGGTCGGGTGGGCTTATCCTTATGAGAATAAGGTAAGTATTTAACTTATAAAAGTTAAGTTCAATAAAATTTATACTACTGTACTACTTAGGACTCGCAGGTTGGCCCATTGGCAATGTAGTTTTTTTTCTGACAAAATCATGGAATCTATGTCAGTGATCAGGCATATGGAAGCACAGGCTAAAAAGTTTTTTAGTTCATTGTTTTTGTGTGTATTTATTACGCCTTCTGTAATCTCTTTGTTGCAGTTTAGAAAAACTTTGCTTCCAATCTAATCTTCATCAGAGATTCTTGTCTGTTTTTTTTGGCAAAAACAATTGTGTAAAAGAAGAAATTCATAAATATTAACTAAGACTGATGTATCAGGCTTATCTGTGTTACAGGAACTTATTGTACTTTGATGTTGTAGATAGTCTATAGACTTCGGTGCATTGATATAAATAAGCATCTCAATCAATCAAGACATAGTTTATTTTATGTGCGGAGTGGATCTCTGTTTATATCAAATTGAAGTAACACTCTTCATACCATAAATCTTTGTTTAAAATCCATACTATAAATGTTTGAAGAATCAGTTAGTTTCTCAGTCTCCATCACCGGCTATAAAGATACATGCACTTAGTTATGTATTATATCCTCTGCCATCATTTTTTGGTGCATTTATTTGTAGTTATAAATTTTTGTATTTATCTACAATCATGTACTTTGTCTTTTTTGTTCCATGCTCGAGTGGGTCCTTTTTTTCCAGTGATAAGACAGGATTAAAATGGAGAACTTTTCTTCCAAAGCTATAAATGCCACCTTCAGTATGTCCTGTGTGAATTTTAGCCTAACACATAAACTTCTGACACAAGTATTAGACTAAACAGGATGCACAGTTGTACATAGTACTAAGTAGTTTTGACCCCAATCCAAAGGGGAGACAAGACTGCATTATGTGGATTTGATGCTGAAACCTTGTCATAGAGGATCCAGAGCTCATTAGGTTTTGGAGTTATCTGGCAATAGCTGTTGCTATGGCAACACTTTTAAGAATTTTGGGTTTTTAAGCTTTGTTCGTGTTTCACCGAGCACACATGGATTTTCACCAAATTTTCAGGATTTCTTTACCCCAAGAGGATCTAGAGCTGATTAAGTTTAGGAGGTATCTCGCAACAGCTGTTGTCATAGTAATGCCTGTTGGATTTTGGGGTCTTAAAATTTGTGGGTGTTAAACAGCCTAAACCTTTACATGGATTTTCATCAAATTTTCAGGATATCTTTACCCCAAGATGATCTACAGGCGGTTAATTTTTTGGTAGGACAATGCTTTTAAAGATTTTTGGTCTTAAACGTTGTGGGTGTTCCACAGCCTAAACCTATGCTTAGATTTTAACCTAATTTTACCAGGATGTGTTTACCAGAAGAGAATCTTGATAGCAGTGTTTACTTGCTAAATACTTTTCAATCTTTAACAACTAAAAAGTTGCACTGTTAAATTCATATCAACTACATGAAGGTTCTTACATCAGACAGCATCTCATGGGTTCTGTATACTTCTTAAAACTGAAGTTGTTGCTTAAATTTTCCCAAATTTCAGTGCTGTTGCCCATTAGTTCTACCTGCGGGCTGGGTTCTTACCTGCCGGCTATTTTTTGTATGTGTCAGTTGGTTAAGTTTTCCTGTTATATTCTTTGCCGAGAGCTTGAGTGTTCTTTATAAAACTACTCTTGTTTTGACTATTATATTTAGGATCTCTGTGCGCAGTTTCTGAAGTGACCGTGACAACCAAGACTCCATCTGATGATGTTAGCTATGTATATAGTTTGAACCACAAAGGTCATGTGACCAGCACTAAACCATCACATCTCGGCCAGGGTAAAAACAGTCTCTTTTCTTATACTGCATCAGCCTTTCTGCTGAAATATCCTCATTTGTGAACAGGGCCGGTATTCACAAAGGGTCTTAGCCAGGGCTTAGGCTTTAACTTGAGACTTTTGTCTCAAGTTTCTGCCCAAAACCTGCTAAGACTTTTGTCTTAGGCTTAGTGGTATTCCCAAAGAATTGAAGACCTCTCTTAGGCTTAGTCAAGGGCTCACCTTTAAGACTGGCAAGTAGGAGGCTTAAATATTAACATGATATGTGTTTGTTTACATAGCCTTGACCTTACACAAAATCACGCACTACCATTGTTAGCGAAGATTTGATTGCATGGCAGGTGTGACTTTAATATTGGTGGTGTTAAGGAGTTAAGACAAAAGTCTCAGCTAAGTCCCCTTTTATAAATCCGGATTTAAGACAAAACTTAGCTGAGACAAAAGTCTCAATTTTAAGACCAAATTTAAGCCTAAGACCTGATTAAGTCTAAGACCCTTTGTGAATACCGGCCCAGGTCTTCAAACTCGGATAAAATGTGAGTTATTGGAGAGTTATTGTGAGCTCGAAATTGTAAAACTAGTTGAAATCTAGGGAGACGTATTTTAATGGAAGTTATAGAACCCAACTGGAATGCCCAGTGAAGAAAATTCATAGCCTGATGTAGAATAATATTGAAAAGACAAGAAACTGCTTGTAGAGTGCAGACCTCCCCGGCATCCAGAATATGATCCAGATCTTTCCCAAAATGTAATAACTTCTTCCTTTGGCCATGCCCAGCCTATTGTGAGCTCGAAATTGTAAAACTAGTTGAAATCTAGGGAGACGTATTTTAATGGAAGTTATAGAACCCAACTGGAATGCCCAGTGAAGAAAATTCATAGCCTGATGTAGAATAATATTGAAAAGACAAGAAACTGCTTGTAGAGTGCAGACCTCCCCGGCATCCAGAATATGATCCAGATCTTTCCCAAAATGTAATAACTTCTTCCTTTGGCCATGCCCAGCCTAGACAGAATTTTCATGAGGGTCCACTTGTAACTTTAGAGTAATGTCAATCAGAGGACAAAGTCATTCAATATACATTGAAAAAGAGACCTTTGAAAATTCAAGATTTTTTGTATCCACAATATGATCCAGATCGCTCCCAATATGTAATCCATTCTTCCTGTTGTCAGGTCCTGTACACCATAAAAAATTTCAGAAAGGTCGGTTCACTACTTTTTGGAGTAATCGTAATCGCAGAAAAGCAGAAAAGAATACAAACACAGACAGACAAATGAACATACCGTAAATGACCTATTTAGCGCATCCGCCCTTGTAACCGCACCCTACCTCTTTTTCCCAGTAATATCGTCAGTGACAGTGCATAATATCCACATATTTTTTATATATTGAACATATTTTTACTTAATAAATTGAAATTTTTGTTATGAATTTCGCGTACCGACATATTTACAGGAAGTGGGTATTTTTAGTAGATTCTAAATGTCGAAACACCGTTATTCTTACCGGATTGACCTATACTTCATCCCGGAAAGTGTTTCATGATCAGGGTGCTCTAAAAGGGGAATTTTTCTCCAACCAATATTGAACAAAAATAGTCTTTCCTTAGCGCACTGTGCGCTAAATAGGTCATTTACAGTACTCGAAAACATAACTTCCTGGGAGGTAAAAATGTCAAATATCTGTGAAAAATAAACAAAATTGTATGAAAGACAAAAGTTTAGTACACAGATCTGACTGAAAATTAAGGTTTCATCAATGTTACTCATGCTAAAGCACGTCAAAAAAAGCAATATTTTTCAAATTTAAGAATATCCAGGTTTGCTGGTTAGTAGTTACTTATTCAGTACATTGTTTCTGTTTGACACTATCAGTAGCAGGCCACAGCCTTTAACTGAACCCTCACAGCAATACGGGTGGTCGTACCGGCGTACCATGAAATACTCCACCACGGAAATCATTCCTCCAGAGGTGGAGAATTTCCCAGGAAATACTACCCCTGGGGTATGATTTCTTAGTAAATTCTCCCACCTGGGGGGGGGGGGGGGGGGGGGGGATAACTTCCTAGTAAATCCTACCCCCTACCAGGAAATTCTACCCCCACCCCAAGAATAAACAGTTTACATATTATAAATGATTTCTTAACCTTTAAAAGTGCAATTATTATAATCTTACACAAATTTTGGTCATAAACTTTAAAGTTTATAAACAAATAATTTAAAATAAACAGCCCCAAAATGAACAGTTGATATCTCATAAATATTTGTTTGTCTAAACTTATTGGATGTGTAGTGATCTAAGTTGATAAATTTGGAATATTAATTCATTTTGGGATAATAACCCATGGACTAAATACTTTATATATTAGGTTCTGTCATATAAATGGATTCTTTCTTTAATGCTTTTGTCAAAATTGGTGAATATTCTACATTTTTATTTACTATTTATTAAGCTTTACAAGTGTAGTTTCAGTTTGAAGAGGTGGCAAGTAGGATTCCTGGGGGGGGGGGGGGGGGGGGGGGGGGATACTAGGAAATTTTCCACCCTGGGGGGGGAGGATTTATTTTGACACCGTTTCTGAAAATAAAAACTTTGAAACTGTACGAAATCCGGGATTTCGAAAGTTTACACTGATATGGTGAAAATTTAATGCAAAATTGGAGGAAAATGTCAAGAGGAAATATGTATTCACGAGATATTTTTAAGTTTATAAACTTCATTTACCAGGAATATAAAGTGAAAATGTAAGATGTTTCCTCAAATTGTATGTTTTTGATTGTCTTAACGAAATATTAACCTGTAGAAAGCTTAATATAATGACGTTTTCAATAACCAGTACTTGAATATTCTTTGCAGATTTTGTCATTTCTACTTAAACAAAATGAAATGTCTTATACCGGTTTACAGTTGACAACACTACTAAAGGGTTGTACTATTATAATTAGGCCAAGATACAGAATTTCCTAATTGTTTTCAAGTAGGATTTTTTTCAGTCTTTATCAAATTTCAGATTTCTTACATCAGTCCATTGCAAAACAGTTTTTGCAAAAACATTGAATGCTGTCAGTTATTATTCTCTTAGGGGACCAAAAGAAAGACCTCCACTGATTTATTGTGTTTAATGTACCAGTTTTTTGATATCTAATATCTGAATACTGTCAAGTACAGTTGGATTTGATGTTACTTTTCATCAAACAACACCTTCTAGGTATCAGACATTTTTATAAGAAGGTCAGGGTGCAGTAAATAGAATTCAGCAACATACCATATTTATCTTTATAAACGCCCCGGGGGCAATGCATTTATCAAAAAGGGGGAGGGGGGGGGGGGGGGGGGCAACTATTACAGATTAAAAAAGTCAACTCTTGAGTCCAGTGGCAATGGGCAATAATGGACAGCTACAGCCTTGATCTCACGTGCTGTGTGTGTAATGGCGAGAGAGCTTAAAATATTGGAAATAAACCTTAAATCTGAAGAAATTAAAATATTGGAAATAAACCTTAAATCTGAAGAAATTATAAAATTTTATCTTACATTTTTGCAGATTTTAATGCATCAGTGATCAAAACTACCTTGTTTTGATTTTCTTTATTTCCCGTAAAAGGTATTCGACTGGGGAAGTACTAAAATGTACCTTTGTTTGGAATCCTGGAATCGCAAGGGTGCTGGCTGCCAAGACGGATGTAAAACCCTGAAATATGAACTTTGCAGAGGTTGAGAGGAGGGCTGGGGATGATTAATAGGAGGGGGCATTTGTTAGTGTTGTTATCGGTTTTCCGGTGTGCGGAATATCATTTCGTTTTGGTAAAACGAAATCCGCAAAGAATATTTGGGAACCGGTAATTGAAGACGTTATTATTTTAGGCTTTCTAATGGCTGATACTTCATCAAAACGACAAAAAATATACATATGTTGTAAAATATGTCACATTTTTACTTTATATTGAGCAAAAATCATTTTACATGCATAACAATATCTCGCGAAAGCCACTTCCATTTACAAGTTATCACTCATGTACACCTGCAAATAATTTTGAATACACAAAACAAGCATACAAAATACCAGATTTTGTTTCGTTTCAAAGCCCCGGTAACCGGTTTTGATTTTCTGTGTGTGTTATTACATCTAAATTAAGAATTTGGAAATTTCCCAAGGTTTATTAGACTCCTGACTGATAGTTATGACCATTTCAGGCCGATATTCACTCAGTTCAGTTTTGCTTCTTGTTCTATTTTTAATGGTCTAGTTACACCTTTCATTACAGCTGTATCTGTATGTATTTGTCTTCCACTTGGTGACCTCATCTTTACTACTCCAAAGAGGTAACCTTGTATCTGAGTAGTACACATTGAAGGACCCCCCCCCCTCCCCCTCAACCTTCCAGTGTGTGTATATTTATATCCCCAGACGAAAGTCGGGGATATATTGGATTCAGGTCCGTCGCGCCGCCGCCGCCGCCGCCGCCGCCGTAGAAATTTCCTTGTGGACGCGATAACTCAAAAACAAATTAATATTTTTTTTTCCAACTTGGTACACATGTTAAGGGTGCCCAAAGGAAGATCCCTATTTTAAGGTGACCTTAAACTCCCAGTAAAAAAGAACTTATGGCCACCTTAAGGTCAGAAATTGGACTTTTGGCCACTTAGAGCCCTGTAGGTCACAAACTATGATGCTCAGCTGGCTGAAATTTTACCTGACAACACATTAATATGTTCTTAGTACATGTGCCGAAAATCACGACTTTAAGTTGAGGAGAAAATTGTCTTTGAGGCCTATAAATACCCCCACTTAGGGATTTTTTGCTATACTTTTCACATATTTTGCCCTATAATTTGGAAGTGGTAATTCTGATGAGTCTCAAACTGTGCTAGGTATAACTTTGATATGTAATCCTTGTCTGTAGAAAATTTTAGGGCTGTAGGTTTACCCAAAGGGGTCGACTTAAGGTCTCAAAAGTGCCCACAGAGACCCAATTTATGCACTTTTTGCCACTTTCAAGCACTGTAGCTTTCAAACTATGTCTCTCATCTAAGTTAAATATCATCTGGGAATATATCTATGTGTTTTCTTATATGTGCCCCAACATTTAGGCCTTTAATAGACAGTTAACCTGTGTATCAGGAGCATAAACACCCACCCGAGTGACCCTTATAAGACATTTTTCACATCTTTTTCCCTGTAACTTGGAAATGGTAAGTCTGAGAAGTTTCAAACTGTATTAGATATATATTCTGTGTGTAATCTTAGTATGTAACAGATTTTAAGTCTGAAGCTTTAATTTTGAAGGTCAAATTGAGGTCTCTAAAAGGCTCCCAAAGACCCAATATTTGGACTTTTTGCTACTTTTAAGCCCTGTGACTGTCAAACTATGTGACTGATAGAGCTCAAATCCTATCTGGGAAGATATTAGTATGTTATTTATATATGTGCCAAAAATTAAGGCTTTAAGAAGACATTTAACCTGTGTATGAGGACCATAAATCCCCACCCGAGTGACCATTTTTAGACTTTTTCACATATTTTGCCCTGTAACTTGGAAATGGTAAGTCTAAGAAGTTTCAAACTGTATTAGATGCATATTCTATGTGTAATCTTAGTATGTGACAAATTTTAAGTCTGAAGCTTTAATTTGAAGGCCACATTTAGGTCTCTAGAAGGCCCCATAAAGACCCAGTATTTGGACTTTTTGCCAATTTTAAGGCCTGTGACTGTTAAACTATGTGACTGATAGAGCTGAAATCTCATCTGGGAATACATTATTATGTTCTTTTTACATGTGCCAAAAATCAAGGCTTCAAGTAGACATTTAACCTGTGTATGAGGACCTTAAACACCCACCTGAGTGACCCTTTGAAGACATTTTTCACATATTTTGCTCTGTAACTTGGAAATGGTAAGTCTGAGAAGTTTCAAACTTTATTAGATACATATTCTATGTGTTATCTTGGTATGTAACAAATTTTAAGTCTGAAGCTTTAATTTGAAAGCCACATCGAGATCTCTAAAAGGCCCACAGAGACCCAGTATTTGGACTTTTTGCCACCTTTAAGCCCTGTGACTGTTAAACTATGTGATTGATGGAGCTGAAATCCCATCTGGGAATGCATTATTATGTCCTTTTTACATATGGCGAAAATCAAGGTTTTTAGTAGACATTTAACCTGTGTATGAGGGCCATAGACACTCGCCCAAGTGCCTTTTTGGACATTTTTTCCGTATTTTGCCCTGTTATTTGGAAATGCTTAGTGTGACAAGTCTTAAACTGTATTATATATAATTTTTGTTTATTATGTATGTCCCCCAAAAAGTTTCAGATCTGTAGTTTAATTGCTAAGGTCTCTTTAACAATTGTAAAATGCCCACAGAAACCCAATTTATGGACATTATGCCACTTTAAAGCCCAGTAACTGTCAAACTATGTGGGTTATAGAGCTGAAATCTTTGAATTTTTAATAGGAAATGCCTGTCTATTTAAATTTTGAATATTAATAATGTTATGGCTATCTTAGTCTTTTAAGAACTTATTTTTGTGTGTTATACCTCTGCTTGCTGAGTTTTTAACTTTTTAAAATGAAACTGGTTAAACGCTGGTTAAACATATTCAAGTAGACAAAATGGACACTTTAAGTGAGCTTTAAGTCCCAATATTAATGAAATTATATCCGTATGTAGTAAAACTAGGGGATTTTTAACCCTCAACTAGCCCAGTTTTATTCAACTTGCCTCAGTTAATTTTGACACAGCTCCTACAGTTATGAACTCATTTCAGTTGATAATCACATACTTAAAATTCTCAATTCTTTTTGTATTTGAGTACCCCTTTTATATAGATTGTTTGTTTACCATTTATGCTGTAGCACTCCATCTCTTTGAGAGAACATGTAAACTGTGTAAAAAAGATGTAGAACATGAGATACATTTTGTTTGTGTTTGTCCAGCTTTAGAGCTGATTCGTATGAAATATTTAAAAATTTTAAATATAGATAAATCTGAATTATTAATAGATCAATTATCAAGGGTATTAACTGATATGAATGTCAATATGGTTATTAATTTTATTTTTGATTTGTGGCAAGAAAGAAAAAGTAAATTATATTGTTAATTTTTATGTATTGAATTGCTGTCTTTATTTACTGTATCTTACCTCAAAATATGTTTGCTCTGTTTGTTATTAACTCTCTATTTAAAGTGACTTATAAGCCCATATAGGGCTGGGTATTACTTCAATAGTTTTTGTATAATCCTTGTCAACATAATACATGTCACTATAATAAACTAATAAACTAAACTAAGTCCCAACCCACATCCCCCACCCGGATTCCCCCCACCCACCTCTGGGACCTCCAGCTATATTGAGTGACACTAAATAAACAAAGGTATTTAATGATATCAGATGAGAAACAAAGACCTCAATGGGGTTGCAGATCTTGTGTAATAGTGAGAGAGGTGTGGAGAAGGGGAGAGGGGTGGGGGTGGGAGGTGGTGGGCTTCATTACATATAACACAAAGGGGAGTCAGAACTGAGATTGTGTCACATATTTAGGTTGCATATATATGGACCACATATATAGGTATAGAGGAAATGAATAACTGAAAACAATTTGCAAATTCTAAAAATAATATAATAAAATAATAATATAAATAATTTTTTTTAAGTAATATTTTATTTGTGAACAAATATAGAAACAGATATGCGCTTTTGGGATTATGAATTTTAGAATGGACATTGAATCATCAATCATTTAAATACTTTGAAGGAAGATTGAAAAGTATGATGAGTTGAGTTAAAAATAATATTTTATTTGTCAACAAATATAGAAACAGATATGCTCTTTTGGGATTATTATTTTAGAATGGACATTCAATCATCAATCATTTAAATACTTTGAAAATAGGTTTAGAGTTATCATTGCAGGAAGATTGAAAATATAATTTGAGTTATGTATTCGGCGTCTGGGGATACACCATCTTCCTTGGAAGATATAAACAGAGTAGATTGATGTGCTGAAGTTCATATAATAATGGGTAATTATGTTGTTAAAAATTCCCGATCAAAACCTGTGGCGTGAGTGATGACCTGTCTGGGGATATGTTGGCGCCGAGTTGGCCCAATCTAGTTTAGTAAAGTCATTGAAGGCTCTTTCAAGGTTTTTCAAACATTTTAAGCATTTTCTAAATTGTGTCAAATCACACCCAAGGCTTCCTACTCCAATGCAAATCCCACTGAAGATGCCCTATCAAAATACCAAGTGGATGGAATCATAGACCAAAGGAGACGAGGCCATTTGGTTATAGGTTGTGACCCCAGCACAGAACACTGTGACCTAGGTATAAGCAGTATATTTTACAGTCGGTGGTAAAGTTGAACACATTTGTAATACAAAAGCAAAACAGGCTTTACAAAAACTTGAATATTGTTAATAATAACACTCGCAATGGACCAAGAGAAAAACCTCGATTTTTTTTTTGTCGAGTTTTTCAAGGTAACTGATGAAGTCGCTGACATTTTGTCATAGTTAGGCAATGTGGATGTCCATGCGCACACACTTCTCATCAACTTTCTCCTCCAAAACAAAATTATTTGTTATCCATAAAGCAACTTCTATATACGTAAGTAACACCTACACCCCCTCCTCTCCCCCAGTTGTCTGAGACTGGTAACTATTCTGATGTACCTGTATCTTTCTAGAATTACAGGTTTGAATGTCCTGTAACTTAAGAAAACTGTTCATATCTTTTTTTTCTCTAATGGCCGAAATTATCTCGTGACTATGGTCACCACAAAAGATATTCTTGCCTTTATAGAAAATAACATTTAACTAAAGCACTTGCCACTTGGTCATATTTGAAACTCAGTATTGATTTAATGTACAGAGGGGTATAGGGGCACCAACTATACCAATAAGAGGAATTATTACTACACAAATTGGTGATGCCAATCGAGGTAATGGTTAGCACATCCCAAATTAAGTATTATTCTTGGTTGTGCACCTATATTGGATATCTGGGCTGGTTATAGTATCTAGCCATTGTATCGCAGTGAATCTCTCGTTTTTGTGAGAGTGGTCTTCTAAGTGGGAATGTTAGGATCGGTTTATGGCAATGTGCCAATAAGTCCTTTCTCTAAATGGAATAGCTGTTCCACCAATTTCTTGGTACTGCACATTAACAAATTTTGTGTGTGTCTTGCCTTCTGTTTTATTTCAGTTGGCTGGCTTAATGTCTGTATCACTGACCTAATGCCTTGCCTGCTTATTAAAGCAGTTGTATAGTGTCATCACTTAGGGTAGATTGGGTATATGAATGTCCAATGCAACTGTGATGCTAGTGGTGGACTGTGCTCCCCAAGTTTTCATGGCAGTGACAATAGACTAACAGCTAATTGTGCTAGTTTTTGTATTTTGTATTTTTATACTCAGCGCAATATCTCCATATACTACAGGACTCAAAGCACTATTTAACCAATCCGACTGCACAGATACAGCCCCAACTCACAAGTAACTGACATTCCCCTAACTGGAAGATAGAGGCTCAAGGATGACCATTTATCAACGTCCTTGAGGTTCTTTAGCCTGCCACTGGGGATAGGACCCAATGACAGAGGACCGCCATTTTAAGTGGTCATCCGAGCCACTATGTATCTGCCTGTGCCTGGGTTTGAACCCACGTCCTCTGAGTTCCTAGGCAAGTGTGTTACCCGCTAGGCCACAGTGGCAGATCTTTTCAGTATTGATTTAATGTCCATTGAAATATGGAGTGACAACTTTTGCTATGGACCTGTAACGTTTTGAGTTGCAGGTCTGGAGGACCTCGAAAGTTTTCTTTTCCAGTATACTTCATACACTGCCTACATGTCAGGCCAAATCAGGCTGTATTCACAAAGATATTTTAAGTCTGAGACAAAAAATAGTCTCAGATTTGAGATTTGGTCTCACCTGAGACCAAGTCTCAACTTTGTATTTTTTTGAATAGCTACACAATAGCGCACTGAGTTCCCCTGAGTGGGGAAGATATTGCGCCTGCGAAGCAGTATATTAGATTAGATTAGTATTCACAAACAGGTTGTCAACTGAGACCAAACTGAGACCAGTTTCAATTCTTTTCAATGTAATTAAACCATAAACTTGCAAATATATCCAACATATTTTAAAGGTCGAAAGTTGTTGTGTGTGTTCATTCTTAAAACTTATACTGTCTATTAAAATAAAAAATAAAATAGAATATTGTGTCAATTTTTTTTATTTTGCATGTCACATGACCTACTTCTTTGTTGCTATGCAGTCAGAAAACACTGTTGAAAAGTATCTCAAAGTAAGGTAATTTTGAAACCAAAATTTTGGCTATCATTTATTACAAAACTTTAGGCCAAGTATTATACATCTTATCAGTTATTTCTACTTTACTTTAAGCCATAAAAAGTACAAAAATGCATCTCAGTAAGGATAAAATAATACTTGAGACTTTTACCAAAATATTTGAGACAACTATGAACCAGTCTTAAGTTTGAGACCAAATCTGAGACTAAATTTGGTGTCAACTATTTTGTGAATAGTTAATAAGTTTGAGACCAAAAAGAGTCTCAAATTTAAGACCAAAACTTAAGACATGAGACAAAATTTTGTCTCAGCAAGTTTTATGAATACCGGGCTAGACACCTGTGCCTTAGCAGAATGTTAATGTAAAATACGAAAACTTCCCGAATGACATATACAGAAAAAAGATATCACAAATGAAGATAACAATATTATACGAGTGCGTAGCTATATGTCCTACTTTGTATATCTCCCCAAATACAGGTCAAATACGACTTGCGGTGGATAATAAAGCCAGTATATATAAGAGTGCATTTCGTAAACTGTAACTTTACAACACAAACTGAAAAGTTTTTCTTAGTCTCAAAGAAACATGAATATTAAATAGATTAGCCTAATGGTAAAATATCAATCAGATACCAGTATTATTTGTTCATTCAGAACTTTCGGAGGTTTTATATTAATATTATTGACCAAAAATAGTAAATACTGTACTGGGGATTCACTGTGTCTGAACTTTTCAGTTGAATTGAAAAAGTTACAATGAAATCCAACCAGCATAATGATAAAAAAAATCAAACCAGACCTTTAAAATCAACTCAGTTCTCTGTATATTCCAACACCATGAAGTATAAAATGAAAGTAAATCACTTACAATGCTCTCTGTAGTTAATTATATTCACTGTTTTATTCAAAATTATACTTCACACTTTGTTTACAAATCTTGACATTTATTCTTAACTGACCTGAGGACATACTAAATATAGTCCTGGTTTTTGTTGAAGGTTCATCATTTTGGAGCTGATTGTGGGCTACATTTTGATCTCCAACTTGCAGTACTAGTTGGCCATATGTTGTTATAATATTGTCTGTTATAACTTTAAAGGTGAAAATTAAAGAAAAACACAATATAAGTTACACCAATACATTAATTCATTGAATACAATACATACTTCTTACGGAAACCAGAACTAAATATAGTCCGATTTTCAGCCAAGGTTTGTTCATCACTTCAGCCAGCCCTGGTCTGTATTTTGATGTCCATCTTGCAGTACTAGTTGACCATACATTTGACAACCTGTGTTCCACAGGCACCACAGTTTGTGCAGTTAATCTGTTCAAGAACCTGCCAGTGAGAAAACAGTTTTACAGCACCGTCAAAAAGAAGAAAGAGTCCTTAAAACAGCTGGAGGAACTCGTAGTGTCATTTGCAGTGATTTGTCCCAGTGTGAGATACGTCTTGAAGCATGGAAAGGAAACCCTCTGGCAGGTACAGATTATACACAAAATACTTTTAAGTACGAGCTTTTTTTTTGTCCTCGGACTTGAGTTGTGGCGTAGGGTGATTAGTATCTGTCTCTTCACTGAAGTTAAGCGGCAATGGGCTACATTAATACTGGGATGGGTGACCGCTTCGGTGCACTAATTGTGTCTCTGATGGCTTTGCAGCTCACGCTGGTAGACCTAAACCCCTTTCAGCCTGGTTTGCACTTGTTGTATGCAAGTTATCATGTTTTTGATAAAAGTAATAATTATATATATTATGCAGTGTGCAAGGATGACATTGAATTGAGTCAATTTGATTTGAATAGGTTATGCAGCAACAAAGTTATCAAGATATATTCTTTCTGTTTACTTTTAGTGGTAACATGTCACCCCCACTCCCCACACACACATTTTGTAATTTCTACAATCAACAATCATTTTATTATGGTAGATCCCACTGCTTTTAAGGTAAGACACAATGTGTGAAGTTTGCTATAATGGCAAGTGAAATTTGTCAGTTGGGTCATTGTTTAGTGCATTAAGCAGCAAAAAGCAGAATTTGCTGATATTATGCAACCATTTAAGTAAATACTAAATAGCCTACATTTTTCATAGAAGTCCTAGGCTTCTTAAATGAATATCCCAAATTAGAGAAAGAGGATGACATCACCTAGGAATTTCACATGCTTCAACAAATTTTACATTTCTCACAATGAATGTATAATTTATGAAGAAACGGTACGTGGAATGGCATCCAATTTAATGCAGTATTGCACATTTAATATTAATATGTTAATGATACTTAACAAACAGAAATAGCGATTGATTATGTTTATTCCATGTACACTACACTCTGTACAAGTAGAACCCATGTAAGTCAAAATTAGGTATAAATAGAACTAAGTTTAAAAGTCTCATCACCAGGTATTGCTGTAAGTTTACAGGTGTAAGTGGAACGTAGCAATAGCACCAAGTCCTGTAGATATTGGAGCTTCTAGTTATGCAGAGTCTATGTTCTTTAGGAGCCAAAATAGCATGGCCATTGCTTTCCATTGGAGTAAGTAAACTTCATGCATTGCATAAACTTTAATGACAGAGACTCAGAATTTGACTTTTCAGCTCAACTTTTTCACAATGATGAGGTCAGAGGACTCCGAATATATTCACAAACTTTTTAAAATAGTAAATAAATTAATGTTGAATTATTTGTACTTATTTCAGACTAATCCTGTACCAAGTAGTAGACATGTACTTCACAGAGTCCTGGGGGCAAAGGTCACAGGTCAACTGGTGCATTTACAGAAGAGTTGGGACACACCTCAGGTAACAGGTAAACTGGTGTATGCAGGGTGTAGGGGAAACTCGGATAACTAGGTTAAAGGTCAACTTATGCATGCACAAAAGGGTTTTGGGGAACCTGAAGCAACAAGGTCAAAGGTCAGCTAACTGTGCAGAAACTTTGGGAAGAAATTCCGGCAATGAAGGTCAAAGTTCATAAATCAACTGATACATGAACAAAAGTGTTTGAGAAGATCCTCTAATAATTAGGTCACAGGTCAACCAGTACATTGCAGAATACTGGTGCCACGCTATTAAGCACCCATAGGCTCTGTGAACAAATATTTGTAAAAGTTGGGAATTGACATTAACGACAATGAAAACCAGCGGGGTGTTCCCCTCCAAAAACAACCCGAATTTGGGTTGACCAGTTTTAGCATACATCAATGGAGAAAATGGAGACAAAACACACAAATTGGCCCTTTTATTGGGTTTTAATGGAGACATTTTACAACATATCAGCATATTATTAATTTATTAGCGATAACATAAGATAAATGAGGGGGCACTTACGAAAGCATGGGCAATATGGAGCCTTGCTGAAGGCTCAAGTTTCTTTGCAGTTAGGGAAAGTTTCCAGTTCAGATAATGGAGTTTCTATAATGTACTCATACATGTACTGACTATTAGAGTGGCATATAGCTAAGAGAAAGACTCTGTCTGATTAGGTTCTATCTCTTAATATGTATGAGTGCTTTATGAATACCAAATATCTGTATGCATGTTTGAAAAGATATGCAAATTTCAGCCTTAAGCAAGGCTAGGCAATATGGAGCATGTCACTGGTAGTTTGGAGGATCCTTAACTGGCAAAGGTTATATAGGTAAAGTATTTTATCCCCAGAAAAGTTTGGAGAAATCTCAGGTCAAGTGGCCCAAGGTCAATAAAATAACTGCTAAAATTATTAAAATGTTGATGAAATTGGAGACAAAATAAACAAATTGGTCCTTTCATTGGGTTTTAACAGAGACAGTTTACCTCGGAACAACATATCAGCAATTTTAATTTATTAGCAATAATGTAAAAATAAAGGGGGGGGGGGGGGCGTGCTTTATGCAATATAGAACAGGTCACTGGTAGTTTGGAGGACCCTCAACTGGCAAAGGTCATAGGGAAACTATTTTATCCACAGAAAAATTTGGAGAAATCTCGGGTAAAGTGGCCCAAGGTCACTGGTGAAAGGGTTTTAGCAGGTTTTGTGTATGTAATTGTTTTCATTTAAATTAACTATATTATAAGATAACATATAATGTTTAGAAATATACTGTGTTTATTTAAATTCTTGTTGCTTATTTATTTTAACATATATTTTTTTTAATCTCAAATCTATTTTACTAATATCACCATGGCTGTGTTGTATTTAGTCCATCACCAATGTACAAAGTTTACTGGAAAACCTTCGTGATCCACTGAACCTGCAACTAAAAAATGCAGCAGTTCTGTTTCCAGTCCATATTTCGATGTAGGTTAAATCCCTATTGAGTTTCAAAATTGACCAGGTGGCAGATGCTAAAGAATAAGTTTTTTAATGATATTGGCTGTAATGACAAAAATGTCTATTGTGGTTGCGCTGGTGCCGAAATAACTTCAGCACACAAAGAAAAAAATATATAAACAGTTTTCTCAATTTACAAGACATTCAGACTTGTAACTCAGAAAGATACAGGTCCATGAGAATAATTACCAGTCTTGAACTGAGGGGAAGGTATTAATTTCATACACTGGTCCATTCCTGATGATCCAATAAACTACTTCTACTGAATTTGGGTTTACAAATAACAGGATACTTTTAGAGGGAAAATATCCTACTTTGACTTGACAATAACTTTTACTTAAAATAGAATTCTTTGGATAAGAGTTCTACACAAAGAAGCTTTTTATTCAAATATAAAATCAATTTTGTGCAATGTTGTTTAATCTAGCCACCATACATAAGGGCATTATAATTTCTACTTGTAAAGTCCCTCTCAATATCTTGTGCTAGGAACTGCTCATCAGTGTCTGTGGAATGACAAGAATCATAATGTGCTCCTGTAGATAGTCGGGATCTATACCTTGTACATTTGTTTGGAAAAAACACAGACATTGAGAGTCATGGCAAGTGTAATTAAAAGAAACTCGATTATATTTTTACAGTTTGAATTGGAAGCCTATTTGCCTGGTGTTATATCTGAAGTGTCAGAGACAAGTAGAAGCACTACAGAACAGCTCTTCACTTATGTGAATAACAGACCTGTAATCCTCAAGTCTCTAGAAAAGGTTAGAAAATACAGCTCATATCAGTGTCAATCAATCAATCAATGTGCAATTTAAACTAGTGGGTAAGAGAAGTAAGATGTTTACTGTTTTGGGACCACTAACGCTAAACTGCAATAAAATTTTTAAGCGCGAGCCTCGGTAGAGCTCGTGCTTCTAGAGATCACTTTTTTTCTTTCTCGTTTTTTTTTTTTTTTTTGTCTCCGGACTTTCATGAATTGTGGCAAAGCCACAATGACTGTCTGTCTTTTACCGAACTTGTGACGTGGCCACAATGGCTGTTTTTACAGAAGTTAAACGGCAATGGGCTACCTTAGTACGGGGATGGGTTACCGCTTCAGTGCACTACTCGTGTTTTGATTTTTGAAAACATATCCACCAATATCAAAAATTGTGCCAAATGTCACATAATTGTGCAGTGTTATAGATTTTTTCAGTATGTAATATTTGATTTTGTTTGTTCCGAAGTCCTGGAAAACCAGTTTTGATTTTTGCAAACAATTCCACCGCTATCTCTGATTGTGCCAAATGCCACATAATTGTACAATGTTATAGATTTTGTCAGTATCAAATTACATACTCTGTTGGGTTTTTCTGAATATGTAAAATGGAACTCTATTCCATCAAGCCTCTTCTTAAACAGGAATTTGTGCTGTATTTCTAGGTCCTGAAGGAGCATTACAGTAAATGCCATGATCTGGACACTCCAAAATTCCCTGTTGGATTTGTACATATCAAGACATCTAGTGAACTACTGGATGTTAACCTTGAACCAAATAAAACCAAGGTCATGTTTCACAACCAGGTGAGAACAGTTGAATCACATGTTCAGTTCTGTACTGTACTACTGTCCAGTGGTCTCTATGGCCCTTTTGTGTAGAGTGTAGTCTTGTGTAGAGGAAGATCTGGGGTTTAATACTTAGTTGGCCATGGAAATATTCAAATACTGAAAATATTCAACTGTAGCAATGACAGTCGCAGTCAAGGAATCCTCCACCAGGTGTCTATTTCATTCAATATCAAATTTTAATAAAATATGATTCTTAAACAAATTTGCAATAATTTCCGATATTCAAATGGATGGTATGCTGTATTTTTAGGCAGAATTATTGAAGGCATTTGAGGAGGAAATTGAGAAGTTTTATACCAAAGAAGCAGGAATAACAACTAGCAGTAAAAGTAACACAAAAGATGCTTCAGATCATAAACTGCTCATTGATAATGACACTGGGTTGAAGCAAAGTTGCCGCAATGATAGTCAAAAGAACATACCGTGTGAAAACAGTGAAAGAACTTTAGAAAAGCCGCAGGTATTGGATATCCCACATACCAACAGTTGCCATGGCACTTATGGCCTGAATATCTCTCCTGGATATGGTGAAACATGTAAATATGACGATCTGAAAAATGCTAAAAACTCATCAGAAAATGTGAGATCTGAGCAGAAAACTGTAAAAGGTTCCACAAGTGTATATTGTGGTGTGAAAAGGGCACTTGATATAAGTGAAGATGATGCAGAGGTTTCTTACGAAGAGAGGCTGAAAAAAACAAGATTTGACACTGAGAAAAATTCTTTGGAAGAAAATAATGGGCTAGAAATCAGCAAGAAAGGAAGTTTGTTTTCATTGGATGATTCACTGGACGACCTGTTGCTAACCAATGAAAAAATGCGCAACTATTCTCATAATATCACAGACAAAGAAAATATTGATATTGATGTAAATGTAGATGTAAATGAAGACAATAATAATTTAACTTCTTTTGGCAGCAAGGATCTTTCTGTAGAATTACCACAAAGGTCAAGTCAAGGTCATTCTTTTGATTGCCTGAATGACAGTAATTTTGTCACCAGTACAAGAGCCGAAAACGACTCCGTGAAAGGTCATTGCAGTACAAAGACCATTAGCAGATCCACATCTGTGATTGGTGAGAGTGGTGTCAATCATCTGAATCCCGACTCCGCCTTCAAGCTATTTGATGACAGTGATGAAGACATGATGATGTTGGATATCGACACACCAGTGAAAAACCAAGAGAATGGTAATAGTATTTTTTGACTTTGTAATTTATACTAGTGTCATACGTAGTACTGTGATGATGTTTGTACAAGTTCAATAGATGTGTAATAAGGGCCCTGAAAACAGAGTTTGAGTCAAATGTTTCAAATTAGGAAATCACATTTAAAAATTACCAATATGGTGAAAGACATGGTACTCTCTCCCAGCTATAAAACAAAAGTCATATATTATGTGGGAGAACATGGTGAATTCATCCAAAACATGGATGTTTTGCTTTCAAGTTTTTAACCACATTTTTAATATAATATTAGTTATACAATTTTACTTAAGATTTCTGTACTTTTTCTAGTTATCTCCACAAGAATAGTATGTTTTGTGTGCATCTGTTTGCGTCTTTATATAAAATCCAAATATAATGAAAGGGGTCTTTCTGAGATTTCTTATTAAATACAAAAGCAATCCTGAATATTCAAAGGTTCCATGTGTAGTGTAATTTTTAATGAGTTTGGCGTTTTGGATTGATATTACTCCAAAAGTAAGTAGTGGAACATCACAACATGTTTTATGTGAGTAGAGCCTGGAGAAGGGAAGAACAACATTTTGGGAAAGATCGGGGTCATATTCTGATTGCAAAATAATCCTGAATTTTCAGAAACACCCCCTTCAAAGCACCATTTGACTGCACAAATACAGCTTAGGCTCCAAGTTGTCTATTGTTAATTGACCTTTTTAGGAACAAAAGAGTCGGTGTCCAGTTGGAGCAAAGGTACAGCGGTGATGAGTGCTGATGGCTCTACAGTACAGGTATGGTACCTCACCAAATTTTATGGCCTTTGTAATGCAATGTCATTGATCAGCTGGTGATTAATGCGAACATTTTGTCTTTTGCAGTGGGCAAACAATTCAAGTATTTTTTTGTTAAATTATGATACATTTTACTTACTTAATTCCTGTGGCTGATCACATTGACTGATTTCACAGAGATGTAATACATTTTACTTTGTCACTTGACTTTAGCCTTTGTTCTGCTTGTAGTGATATTACTTACAGACCCCTTCCATGTCCTCCAATATCAGATTTTTGTATACATTGCAGAGTAGAATTTGCAATATTTAGAGATTAAGTTGAATTAGAATTATCTTTTATTTTTGCAAAGTATTATGCCTGCTTAGTGATTTCTTTAGGAATTTTCAGGAAAATTGACTTTAAGGAGTTTTACTTGAGGAGTGTAATTGTATAACTTATAATATTATTATAACAGTAAAAACGTCATGGTAAACATTAATACTTTTAATGGTTTTTGTTTACACTGTAGCCAGTGCAGCTGTTACAGCCTGGAATTGAAAGCACTGGGGCCAGTTTGATTGCATCCATGGCAAAAGGTCGGCCATGTTTAGAGGATATGAACACAAGGGAGAAGCAAGTAATTGGTTCATCAAGCAACACACCAAAACAGGGAGTAGTTGATTCTGTGAGTAATTGCCTGTGTGGTAGGCAGCAAATACGGAGGCAAATACATTTGCCTTCAAATGCATTATAAATGCTGTCTCAAAATATTTGCTTTTGAAAAAGATAAATTGTTGGTTCTAGTGGTTGAGGAAGTGAAATATGCCATTCGGAATCATGGATGGGATTCTTTTGATATGATCAGATTTGAATTTTTGCACCTTGCTGGAGGTCCAACTGGGATGTCTAAAATTAGAACTGCCTATATCTCACTAGAGGTTTGTGATTTGAAACCAAAAACTTTTGATATTGTCAGATTTGACTTGATTTTTGGGTCAGCCAAACATAAAAGCATATATGTATTGCTTATTAGCGGTCCTAGGGGTTGTGATGTCAACCTAACTTGTGTCATTTTGGCTGTAATTCTTCTGTAGGAGTACTGTGTAGGAAGTCACAGGCTGCTAACTTGGCACTTTATCATTTTGTTGCACACAAATGTGTGTCAGCTCTTTGATGTGCTTGGTGTGGTTGTTCAAGTATGAGGTATCCATGTGGTTAATCTCTGAACTGGCAGACTCTAAGGCACGTCATCCAAGTCGTAATGCATAAATCAAATGAAACGTGGTAGAGATCGTAACCAAGGAGACCATTGGTGTCCGGTAATCGTATACTAGAAATGGTTGTTACCATATTGTTGTTGTAGTCAAACTGTGAATGAATGGACAAAAGCTGAAGTACCTGTTTTACTATGGTTACAGCCATGCCAGCCTACTCTGTTTGAATGTTCTGGAGTTAGCACCATGAAGAAACCTACTACAGCATATATATCTTTTGCCAAAGAGGTTCGACCGAAAGGTTTGCATACATTGTAAATTTTGTAATAAACGCCCAAGATCCATATACTTTTACAAAAAGGTGGCCTTTAGAGGTTAAACAATCAGCTTAAAAATATTTCATTTAGCTTCATCTCTTGTGTTTTTCAGACTTTTTGTAGGTTTGATAGTTAGTAAACTAAGCTGACAAAATTAAAATTGCAAAGGATTTTATTGTATACTGTTAATCATGTATAGCTGCTGTAAAAATGTAAGTGATATTTATTTATTTTATCAAGATTTTGTTAAATGATAATATATAAGGCCCAAGCTAAATAACTTTAAAATTTACTGGGCATTTCACAACTCAGTACCATTAATTAAGCGGCCCGTCAGGGACGCTTATTTGTTTTCACCGAAGTTCGACTGATCACCGCCGCTGCCGGATTATGGTCTCCCTTGAATAACTTCTTAGCCTTTCAAATTTTTTTTTATTGCGTAAAATAGCCTTACCTTATCCTCACAAATGCTTACTTGGTTTTGTGGAGGCAAAACGCGGCGACCAACAAGAATATTTAAAAATTATTCTTGTTCGAGAGGTGAACCCCGTAGTTAGTGATAGGTGCGCATGCGCACAACACATTGTCGGTTGGACTTGTCGAGAGATCCTCATTCAATTTTTGGTCGTCGAGGAGGCAACACGTGAAGTTTTTTCAACTCTGCCCATTTCTAAGATGGCAGATGCGTTCTTTTAGAATTCATAGAGTTCGTGCTAAGAAGAAAGAAGTTTAAGACTTCTTATTCTACAGATCTGAAGTACAATATTACATGCTGAGGGTTGAGTAATCCATGACAGCATTCTTAGACCCCCCTTGGCTGTAAAACAGTTTTTGGGTAGAGGATCTATTACAGAAGATTCTTCAGTTTTTTGGTTCAAGCTGCCTACCTCTTCATTTATTAGGGATGTTCATCAGAAGTCTTTGAGCTGGCCAATTTTTCCTGAAGATGGCGTTAAGAGGTCTCCTGCATTTGAAAAACAGCTAGCAGTAGAAGATCTACTAGACTTTGCTTTTCCAACACCAGATGACATTTAGATTTGATAGCTGGTCAGATTAGAATTCGTTTTCTGGGGTTAGTAATTAAACCTCCAGAAAGCTAGTAGCCTCTCCATTTGGTAGACACACAGAGGGTGACCATTTTGAAAAAAAAAAAAAAAAAAAAAAAAAAATATATATATATATATATATACTTCAGATCATCCAATGGCAAATCCCTTTCATGAAGTCCAGGTGGATTTTTAAGAAAGAACTCAGCAGTAAACCATTCGTTGTCTACAGGTCCTTTCCTCTCTGAGAACACAGATTGCTTGCTTAGTGTGAAGTTCAATAGTACTCTACCATACCAGCAGTTAGCAGATTTTCTGTAGCCTGAAAAACAGTCAGTCCTACAAGATCTACTTCAGAAGTTTATCAGCATTTGCTTTCAATCTACAAACCAGGCATCAAGATGGTTAATTTCCTCCATTGCCTTGTCTTTAATCTACAACTGGCTGGTGGACCATTTATTTCATTATAGAGAAGATAATACATAAGCTTTCCCACCAATATCCTCAATGAAATAGGGGATTCTGGTGTAGTAGAAGAAATACGTATAAATAGCTGGTTTAAGTGAAAATATTATTGCCATCTCAGAGTTGTGCAGTTTTTGAATGGGTACTATATGTAGCCTCCAATCAAAACCCCCCTTTCATGTAGCTCTACTGCAGGTGCTACAGACAGGAAAACAATCCGCCATGTTGCTGAAAATATTGTGTTGCATTTAATATGTTTATTTACACACACTTTCTTCTGAAAAAGACTACAAGTCGCAGGATTTTCTCAGTAAAATAGTTTCCTCTATCATATCTGACACAATGCTGCTTGTTTTAGATGGAAACATTTGCTTTTTTTCAAGACATGGATCGTTGGTGTATTGTGTGCTGTACTGTATAAATGTAAAGTACAGATAGCCTACACAAGAAGTTTAGTCTATTCAAGGAAGTTAATCAGCATTGGGCAAGGTTAGTGCGTGGATGGATGACCATTCCTGTCATTTTCTTTGCATTCATCTTACAATATCATTGGCCAGTGGGGATCTTTTATGAAGAAACACGGTCACAAGACGTTAATGGCCAGTTTCGACAGATCTCCATACCAAATATAAGGGTTGTGCAAATCTTGAGACGGCTTATCGAATAATACTCCAGTCGAATCCGCCCATGTCTGTACATCCCATAATTTAAAGCGGTTACAGACAGGGAAAACATGGCTACCTAAGAGTGTCGCAAATGCTTCAAAAAGGCACAATTTACTACCTCAAGGATTGCACAACTCCAGGTTTTACAGCAGATTATTTCTTGTACCAGAACCCGGCAATAAATGGCGCTCTGTGATAGATCTCAGTGTCCTGGACAAATGCCTGCTAGTTCCAAATTTTCAAATGGGGACAGCAGTGATATTCGGAAACTCGGTCATAAAAGGAGAATGGCTAGTTTCGATAGACCTGAAAGATGCGTTCTTTCACGTGCCCATACACCCAGATTCTCAACATTGGCTATGTTTCCATGTAGACAAGCAACGTATCAGTTCAAAGCACTGCCATTGGCACCGCTATAGTTCATGCGGATTGTAAAAGAGGCGCATTCTTCAGTCTCGCGGAATTCGAGGTCACCAATACCTGGACGACTGGTTGATAAGAGCAAATACCAGACACCAGTGTCAGCTCCACACAAAAGAACTCATCCATGAGATTCAAGAACTCGGCTTTGTGATTAACTTCGAAAAATCAGAGATCGAACCTACACAAAAAATCGACTTTCTGGTTTAAATTTTGACTTGATACAGGGAAAAGTCTTTCCAACCGAAAATAAGTTGAAAATTCTAGAAAAATCTGTTCAGGACATGGAGATCGCATCACAGACAACCCCAAGGTTGCTTATGTCCCTGATAGGTGTACCAGCATCCCTAGAAAAGACAATACCAATGGGTCGGTTACGTATGCGCCCTTTCCAGTGGTACCTAAAAACAAACTGGCAGTATCCCCAGTCACTAGACCTGAAGATTCCTGTTTCAAACTTTCTGAAAAGTCATCTTCAGTGGTGGAAAGATCCAAAAAAATCTAAAAAATGGGTTATCCTTTTCATCCACAGGAACACAATACCCTTATTTTCACAAATGCATCAAATTAAGGTTGGGGAGCTCATTTAGAAAACATGACAGTCAGTGGCAATTGGACAGATCAAGAAAATTGCTTCATATCAATGTCCTTGAGTTAAAGGCAGTGTTTCTGGCCTTAAAAGAGCTTTCAAAACAAATTTCTAGACAAAAGGGTTCTGATAGCAACACACAATGCTACTGTAGTCAGTTATCTGAGCAAACAAGAGGGAACACACTCTTGGGACAGGTGTCTCCTGGTTTGGCGCTTCTTGGCCTACTGCAATCCTCGAAACATACTCATTAGAGCCAGACACATTCAGGGTTGCCTCAATGTCATAGCCGACAGTCTCTCCAGGAAAGACAAAATTATTCAGACAGAATGGTCTCTTCATCTTCAAATATTCAGTCTAATTTGGCAAAGTTTGGCACACACCAATGGTCGACATGTTTGCTACCAAATTGAATCACAAACTACCAATCTATGTCTCACCAGTCCCAGATGCAAATGCTATGAACATAGATGCATTGGACATCTCCTGGGAGGGTCTGGACGGCTATGCCTTTTGTCCTGGAGCACTCATACCAAAAGTGATACAGGAAATGAACACCTACAGGTGCAAGATGATAGTAGTTGCACCAGGGTAGCCCAGAATGCATTGGTTTTGGGATCTAGTGAATCTGTCAACCAAACCTCCATTACAACTATCACACTGGCCTCATCAGTTAAAGCAACCATTCAGTCAGAAGTTCCATCAAAATCTCATGTATCTGAATCTGCATGTTTTGGCACCTAGACACCTCAGAATCACTTTAATCATTCTCTGAGCAAGTGGCAGATAGAATTAAGGCACCTCAAAGACCCTCATCTAGAAGAATCTGAGTTAAGGTGGTCCATTTTTTGAACTCTGGTGCCAACAGAATCAGGTGGTCAGCTCAGAGCCTACTATCTCAGCAGAATTTTGAATCACTTATTTGCTATTAAAAATCTGAAGCCTGCCACTACTGCTGGCTATAGGGCTGCCATAGCTGATCATTTTGGCCAGGAGGTTAGCAAATGTTTGAATCTGAACAGACTTATTGCGAGCTTTTATTGAGATAAGCCTGGGATCTGTCTTTAGTCCTCATGGCTTTGACTAAGGCCCCTTTTGAGCCTCTAAAGCATGAATCCTGCCACAATTGCTGGCTATAGAACTGCAATAGCTAATCTTTGGGATATTTTGGCCAGGAAGGGAGCAAGAGTTTACACTTGAATAGACTTCTTGTAAGCTTTCACAGGGACAAACCCATTGCAAATAGGGGTATTCCCTCTTGGGACCTATCTTTGGTTCTTTTGTCTTTGACTTTTGACCTTTGAAGGTTGCAGGTCGTAAGATTTTGGCTTTCAAGACTGTTTTCCTGATGACTTTGGCATCTTGTAAAAGGAGGGGGGAGGTGCATGCTTGGACATATTCTTCCCTCAGACACAAAACCTCACTGGAAGGAGATCACTATTTCTCCTTCTCCTGCCTTCTTAGCAAAGGATCAGTTGGCTTCTGATTGCCCTGTTTTGCTCAAACCAGTGGTCATTCTAGCTCTTAAACCTTTTTTGGGCTCAGACTTGACTGAGGATATGACTTCATGCCCTGTCAGAGCACTTAGATACTATCTAGACAGAACTAGTGCTTTAAGGAAGGGAAAGAATCTCTTGTTTATATCCTTTAAGGAAGGCTTTGACAGAGATTTCATGAGATGCTATCTCTTCTTGGATCAGAGAGACTGTCTTATTGGCTATCAGTCATCCAATTTTGATACACAGGACCTACAGGTTAAGGCCCATGATGTTAGGTCCATGTCTGCTTCTTTAGTATTCAAGGATGGGTATCCCTAGAGCAGATTTTAGGCTCCTGCCATTGGAAGAGCCACAACACATTTTCTACCTTTTAAGCTATGTGTCTTGGCAGTCCACAGACCAAACAGGCCCAGTGGTTTCTGCTCAACATGTGATTGGCTTTGAGTATGTTCTTAAGTATTTCATATGGCTTACATACTTTACTCTTCCTTCCATACCAGTATCTTGTATAGACATATGTCTTCTTCTGTGGCAGATGGCCTCATGACTGTATTTTGTAAAACACAGAAGCCAGCTTGGGGTGCCTTCTTGCTGGATGACAGCTCCCAGCTCGAGGGACCCGGGAAGCCATTCCCCACCACACAGTTATGGGTGATGGTTTAGATATAGGACAACTTTATGCTACATTGGACAAGTGTCAACTGCAACAGTACATCATGAATATTCATGAGGTTACCTATCTTTACTTATCCTTACAGATATCTTACAGTAATGGAAAATTCTGTTGTAGCATACTTAAGCTTATCTTATCCTCTCCTTCAAATGCTTTCATGGTGAACCCCATAATCTATTAACAGGGAGGTTGCAAAACAAACCCCTCCTCCTGTTATGGTTGGAATCAAGCATTTGTGAGGATAAGGTAAGGCTATTTTACGCAATAAAATGTAACAAATTTTATTGTAATTTAACTTTTTGTAAGTTAAATACTTACCTTATCCTCACAAGGACAGACCCACCCTTCCTCCCCTCACAGGTTTGTTTTCATAGGGGACCAAAAATTAAATGAGGATCTCTCGACAAGTCCAACCGACAATGTGTTGTGCGCATGCGCACCTATCACTAACTACGGGGTTCACCTCTCGAACAAGAATAATTTTTAAATATTCTTGTTGGTCGCCGCGTTTTGCCTCCACAAAACCAAGTAAGCATTTGTGAGGATAAGGTAAGTATTTAACTTACAAAAAGTTAAATTACAATAAAATTTGTTACACTTTCCTTCTTATCTTTCTTTAAAACTATAGGGGCGGGAAAAATTTTTGGGATACTTTGCGCAGACCGTAAGCTTTACTTAAGGTAACCTTAAGCATAACTCCAAAACACCCCGTCATCGCGTTTCGGAAAAAACCACACACACCTGTGCTATAAAATTTATCTGGTACATTCTAGACCAAATTTCCAAGGTCGGAAAGGATTTTCTCATCAATCGGACCATAGATGCTTGAATGGGAGGCGTTTTATTTTCGTAAATTTTTTTAAAATGGGTACTTGGTCTGTATCTCAAAAACGGTCAGGATTTCGGCGTTTTGTTGGAATAACTTATTCAGCTACTTTTTGATAATCTTTCACATGCCGAAGTTTTAGCCCTGTATCTGCAATTTTAAGGTCACCTTAATGTCAAAAAACGGGGTTTTAGCCCTCCAGTTCACTTAGTTTTTCACTTTTTTCAACCAAACTTCACTTTTTTCAACATTTGCCAAAGGAATATCCTGACTTTATGGCGACCTTAAACTCAAAATGTTAATGGACATATGGCCTGCTTAAAGTCATCAAATTGGAATAAAATCCTCTGGCTCCTTTCTTTTTCCATTTTTTATGTTGAAATTATCACTGGTATTAAAGTAGATAAAAATAATACTTATGGTCACCTTAAACTCTCAGTATGAATTGAGTTGTAGCCACCTTAAAGTGAAATAAGGGGGTTTTCAGCCTCCAAGTATCTTATTGTTCGACTGACCTCAGTTAAACTTTGCACACTTATAAAGGATGGCAAACCAAAGGATTATCCTGACTTTAAGGTGACCTTAAACTGTTAATATAATTTTGCCCCCCCCCCCCCCCCCCCTAAAGTCATAACATTTGAATAAAGCCATCTGGCTCCTTTCTTTTTCCATATCTAACATATATTGATATTGAAGGGACATTCTCATATTATGGTCACCTTAAAGTCGCAATATGAATGAAGTTATGGTCACCTTACAGTGAAAAAGGAAGTTTCAGCCTTCAGCTATCTTATTGTTCAACTGACATGAGCTAACCTTTATGCACTTACAAAGGATGAGAAAAGGGACATTCATATTTTATGGTCACCTTAAAGTCCGAATATGAATGAAGTTAGTGAAATTATGGAGTTTTTAATCTCCAGCTATTCAGCTGACCTCACTTTAATTGTGCACACTTATTAAAGATGAAAATAGGGACAAGTAACATACACAATGCAATAAACTTCACAGTTTCTATTGCTTATGATGCATATGTTGACATCTTTTATGGGTGACTTCTTTTTCATCAGGGCCGTTTCGTTTTTGTCAGCAAAAACATTCTTCTAGTTCATATCTGTCATAATATCAGCAACTACTGTTTTCACCTTATATGCAGTGGTACACTCCTCAAAATATATGAATGTTACCAATGACAACCACTTTTCTGTTTTGTGCCAAGTTAAGCCATGTGCCAAGTTGAGATATCAAGTAGTATATTGTCTGGTCCTTAGAGATTCGCCTGAACAGGGTCCAGGTAAGGATTTTTAATCATTTGTTTTTCCTTCATAAAAGTACTTGAAGACCATCCCAGTGCCAGTTTCCAAGACATTGCAAGGATTACAGGGCAGAGATGGTCAGCATTGACTGAGGATGAGAAACAAAAGTATAAAGATGACAGCAAGAAGGAGTTAGAAAGGTAGAGACTTTGTGACATCTGGGGCGGTATTCACTAACATTCCTATCTTAGTCTTAGTCCTAACTTTAGGATTTTTGTCATAAAAATATGTAAGGAAATTTGTCCTAGTGAAATTGGTATTCACAAAGTATTATAGTCTTATCTTAGTCAGTCCTAACTATTGTCATAAAGTTAGGAATGCTTGTTCAGAACTCCTCTCAACTGCACTTAATTCTTCCATTGTGACACAAAAAGCAGACGAGAATGTTTACATCACGTGATGAAATCTCAGTGGTTATAATGTGGTTATACAAACTCTCATGAGATTTGCAGCTTTGGACTAACATAAAATTAGCAAAATTGTCCTAGCTAGGACATGCTTTGTGAATACCAAGTTGGGACCTATCTTAACTAAGACAAATGTCATAAATTTCATGACTACGATAGGACTAAGATTAGGAATGTTAGTGAATACCGCCCCTGAACTTGTAGTATAAGAACACTAGGGCTGGCTCGCTAGCTCCAGCATGTCTGTATTGGGAGCATTTTAGGAAAATACCATGATAAAATGTTACAACCACCCTCATACTTATCAACACATATAATGGAAGGAAAACTAATAATATTGGGAACAAACCCCATATCTTAAGAAGTAACTAACTTTTTTCCCATTTTTCTGTAAATCTGGGGATTTATATTGCGATTTTATTTTGGGTTCACTTCCAGTTAGTGGGTTATTTGACTGGGCGTGTACTAAAACACGAAATCAGAATGGTTTTGCATTGGCAGCCTCCTGATTTACACAATTTTTATACTCACCCATCCTTGTGAATTCTGTTGAATTCATCTACGAGTAGTCTAACTTTACATGTCCACGTGCACGGTTTGCGTTTATATTGCAATTTTTCTGCGGGAAATAAATTAACATAGCTAATGAGCCTTTCTTTAAATAACTATAACTTTCTTATTTGTTGTCAGACCTTGAAAGTTCTTTCACTGTTGTCCTCTGTTGAATAAAACACAAATTGTGATACCAAATAACCTTAAATATGTGCAGAATGTATGTCGTGTTTTGCTTGTAGAAGCTTGTGGCAAAATTCAATCCCTGCTAGAAAATAAATACAAGCCACGTCCACAGTTTCTCTGCACAAGGAAATACTCCTTCTATAACTATACCATTCTAATTTTGTGCCACAAGACCCTAGTGTTGTGGTTGAATGCGAATTTTAGAACCGGTTTCCGAAAGTAAAAATTCGGCGAAAAACCGGGTACGTTTGATTTATAAAATGTGAAGAAATAAGTTTTCAACCGCGTACATGAGCTTTAACCCGTATATAAATAAGGAACCACAAGGGACTTTTTGAAGATTTTTGAGGACAAAATGTGTGATATATCAATAGAATATTATAAAATATTGTGAAGTATTTGTTGCAGTTTGATATTTTGGTGAACTTAAGGTAAAATAATGAAATATGAGATGAAACCGGTTTTGGTTAGAAGAAAACGAAACGTAACCGGATCACTGTCTTTCGGTCGGCAAATAGGTTTTCGGTTTACCGTCTTCAACACTACAAGACCCCATATCACATCCACATATATGGACATTTACACTAATATAGTATAAGCCTATTATAGTAAAACATCCTTTCAAAAGGAAGTTCATATTTTGGATTTGAAAGACACATTTTTAGACACTATCATTTAGAGTGAAAAAAAATGTGAAATTGGCCACCTTAAAAATAATAGACAAATTAGTAAAATTTATGGCAGTTTTGCACCAGGGGCAATCAGAGGGCTGATGGTATTTAGCATATTTTTTATGGAGAAAGACTTATAAACAGATGTCTGTTGTCATGGTCCTTAGTCATGTAACCTTTGCATGCTATGTAGAAAATCTGAAGGCTTTCGAAGATTCCTGAAAGCATTGTTGTGAACATCAGTTCCATTTCTGCCATTTGTCAGAATGCCTTAAGCTATAATAGCTCCTGATATGAATTTCAGGTTTAAAGAACAACAGTCCAAGCTGTCAATGCCATCACCCGTTCCTTTGAAACCCTTAAAGAGGAAGAAACTTCAAAAGGTACCTGACCATCTGTAATTATAACTTTATGTCACCCGATGCAATGTGTGACATATTGCCATGGTTTTCTTGCATTAGCATCCGCGTCACCAACTTCTCACCTGATGAATGTTAGTCTGATAGCTTATTCATTAAAACTATACGAGGCACCTAGATCTGTGTTTTCACTAGGGATCAATTATTTCACAAAGGCCCATTCAATACAGTTCCTGGCACGGCCTCAAGTGGGAAAGCTGGTAGTTGCTTGCCGTTGGTCGGCAATTTACAGTACAGAACCCTAACGAACTGTATGTACTGGTTTCCTCTGCCCTTCCAACTACCCGTAGTGATATGACATGTATACAGTTGACTGGTATCCTTTTATCATTGAAGCAGAATAGATTCAATAGTAGTATTTAGAAGGCCACTTGGTAGATAGTATGGCATGTTTAAGCGTAAGCTTCTAGGGATCACGTTTTTGTTGTTTTTTTGCCTCTCAACTTCATGAATTGTGGTATTGTGTGATGAGCATCTGTCTTACTGAATTTAAGCGTCAATGGCTATGTTAGTACTGGGATGGGTGACCGCTTCAGTGCACTACTTGTGTCTTTGATGGCTTTGTGGCTCGTGCTAGTAGACAGAAACTCCTTTCAGGCCTTGTTGAAACTGGGTCTTTACTAAAGCATATCAGTGTGAGGTTCCAAGTATCATTTTGTGACAATTTCTACAGTTGGTGACATTTTTCTGTCTGCCTGAGTGAGGGAATTTTCTGAAGTCTTGTACAGTGGAGCCTCTATTATCCAACCCCCTTATGAGGGTAAAAATTAAGTTGGATAATAGAATTGGTCGCATAACAGAAGTGCTAAAAAATAGGTTTTAATGGTGTTGGGAGATTGGGTTTGAGGTTATATAATTGAACATTTGGACAACAACCTCCTTTACATGTGTATACAGTTTATATGGACCAAGTTTATGCACGGTGGCGCACCAGGGTGTGTTTCTTCTTCTATTGATTCTATCAGATAATTTTGAGTAATCCTCAGACTTGTGTCTGTGCTGACATTTCTGTTTTCCTGGCCATCATTTGAGCCTCGTATGCACCACATGTTGAGCTAGTTTTTCCTTCAAGGATGTCTTGGATTGATGGACCTTCACGTGTTTGTTACACAATTGTGTTGTTTTCCAAATAACTGTTCCAGCAATCATTTTCACTTCTTCTGTAATGCATGTGCCTCACATTGGTGGACCTTCCTTTTAGCAGAGTGTGAACCTCTTTATTCATCCTATGAGTTTTTCACTATATTTTTTCCAGCTAAAACTCTTTGCACATCTGTCACAATGACGTGTACTTCTGTTGCCAGCCATATTGAATTTGATGAAGTTTTTTTTTTTATAAGAAAGATTTTGTTCGACTTTTGTAGAAATCCTCTCCCGTTACTCAATGCCTGAATAAAACAAAATGTGGACCAGCGATGAAAGAACAAACTGTCCAGTTTTCCATGAATGCTTTGAGAAGGAGACTTTCAAACTCCCAAACCAGGTAAATAAATGCGGCCCACTTTCCAGAAATTTTATGCTGTATATGTATTACTTTTTATGAACTTTCGTATTTTATCTTGTTTGGAGATTATATACAATAAACTGATCCCGGAGTGGAGTACTACCTCTAACTGTTTTGAAATTCTGTGTATACTATAGTTTGGAGGATTTATTCCTCTTCTACTGGGATAAAAAAAAATTAATAATATAAATAATTACAAATTTTACAATAAAACCAGCTTTTCATTTGCTTTACTTTGCAGGGGTTATTATGGCAACAGCCCAACATATATACAAAGAATTTTACCATAGCCCTCAGCCTATCAGATTCATTAACATAGCCATGTCATGTTAAAATACCAAAAATATGGTAATTAAAACGTTTACCTTTCTTTACCAGTTAAGGGCATGCTTCCAACCTATATTACAAGAATGAAGAACTTTTAGTAACTAATATATCTAATTCAGACTAATTGCATTTCACAGGGTTGTTCTTTGCTGTACCCATTACTGAATCTCTGAAATATTTATATATCTGTTAGAATAACTAACGTCAAAGCCACACATTTGGAAGCAATGATTTACCAATGTATAATGTTATGAAATTGAATAATACTGAAGAATTGTCACAGCTTTATACTAATGCAAGTGGTTGGAATAGATGAACTACCTATACACTCTCATTTTTGGAGGACACATTTTACTCCATTTATGCAATAAATTGGCTTTGACAGGGTAAAATAGAAGTCATTTTCCTTTTACATCACTCCTATGAGTTGTGAGGTCAGTTGACAATGGCCACTTAGTGCTTGTTCAGTTTGGATCAGTGTATCTCTGTATAAATCAGCTAAATCTTTAATTATAAAGCCAGAACTAAGCACACTTCATCTGATCTATTGCATAAAAATCAGGATTTCAATCACAAAGATGTTGGTGACTATCCGTCCATGTGGTCTAGTTGTTAGCTTACTTGCCTAGGGACACAGAGGGCCTGGATTCAAGCCCAGGTACAGATACATATTTATTTGGATGACCACATAAAATGGCAGTCCTCTGTCATTTGGTCCTATCTCCAGTTGCAGGCTAAAGAACCTCAGGGACATAGTCATCCCTGAACCTGTCTTTCAGCTGGGGCTATATCAGTCACTAGAGCTGGGCTGTACTTGTACAGTTGTGATTGGTGAAATGGTGCATAACTCTTGTGGTAAAATATAGTGCACTGGCTATAAATACCAACCAAAACTTGAAAGCATCCATTCTTTACATAATAAGGGTAAAACCAATTACCACTGTAAAGTTGTACACTTAAGTACAGTAACATTCCCTTATGAATATTTCTCTTGAATATTCATAGTTGTGATACATAACACACTAGACTATTGAAATATTGTGGTATATTTCAGTGATTGTTCACATAATGAATCAGAAACTACACTATTTCTGGGTGATGTGGAAGTTGGTGATATCAGATGCTGGATCGGTCTCCGCGGAAACCAAATCATTGCATTTCAACCAATTAGAGCCACGGAATTGCTTATTTATCACAAACTTATGCAAAACCATGCTTTACCTGTGGACCCGTTGGTTGAACCAATTATTTTGATGAAAAGGTAATGATTTCTAGCAATAGTAATTATTAAAAGAAAATAACGTAACTCTTTATTGTAAGATTTATTTGAAGATTTGTGTCATGCCTAGAACCATTTGTATTGACTATATAATGTGACAGGTAATCTTATTTTCTCTTATTTTACTACATTTTAGTCATAAATTGACTTGTAACAGGTCATAATTGAAGATTTTTCAGATTTGAGAATTTGGCATACACTTTTCTAAAGTGGACAGGTGATGATTGCTGCACAATACACAACCCACTTCATCCGACCAAATCAGACTTAGGAGGAGGCTTGTTATTACTCTAATTATTTGAATAACACTTTCATTTTGACTTGGCTAATTCTCAGGTAGTAAAGAATTGTGAAAGTCCATGAAAAGATCTTAAGGTTGTGGAGCCTTCCCCTCACCCCGTGTGTGACTCATGATCATTCTCCTTATGTTTAGTTGCACCTTAGAGACTGTCAATTGATATTCTAATTAATTAAGTGCCCCGTGAAAGGCGCTTATTTGTTTTCACGTAAGCTCGACTGATCGCCACCACCGGATTATGGTCTTCCTTGAATAACTTCTTGGGCTTTAACATTTTTCTTACCGTCTTATCTGTCTTTAAAACTATAGGGGCGGGAAAAATTTGGGGGATACTTTGCGGAGACCTTAAGATTTACTTAAGGTAACCTTAAGCAAACACCCCGTCATCGCGTTTCGGAAAAAACACACACACCTGTGCTATAAAATTTATCAGGTACATTCTAGACCAAATTTCCAAGGTCGGAAAGGATTTTCTCATCAATCGGACCATAGATGCCTGAATGGGAGGTGTTTTATTTTCGTAAATTTTTTTAAAATGGGCACTTGGTCTGTATCTCAAAAACGGTCAGGATTTCGGCGTTTTGTTGGATAACTTATTCAGCTACTTTTTGATAATCTTTCACATGCCGAAGTTTTAGCCCTGTATCTGCAATTTTAAGGTCACCTTAATGTCAAAAACGGGGTTTTAGCCCTCCAGTTCACTTAGTTTTTCACGTTTTTCAACCAAACTTGGCACATATATTAAGATTTGCCAAAGGAATATCCTGACTTTATGGTGACCTTAAAATCAAAATGTTAATGGACATTTGGCCTGCTTAAAGTCATCAAATTGGAATAAAATGCTCTGGCTCCTTTCTTTTTCCATTTTTTTATATCGAAATTATCACTGGTATTAAACTAGATAAAAATAATACTTATGGTCACCTTAAACTCTCAGTATGAATGGAGTTGTAGCCACCTTAAAGTGAAATGAGGGGGTTTTCAGCCTCCAAGTATCTTATTGTTCGATTGACCTCAGTTAAACTTTGCACACTTATAAAGGATGGGAATCCAAAGGGTTATCGTAACTTTAAGGTGACCTTAAACTGTTAATATAATTTTGGCCCCCCTAAAGTCATAACATTTGAATAAAGCCATCTGGCTCCTTTCTTTTTCCATATCTAACATATATTGATATTGAAGGGACATTCTCATATTATGGTCACCTTAAAGTCGCAATATGAATGAAGTTATGGTCACCTTACAGTGAAAAAGGAAGTTTCAGCCTTCAGCTATCTTATTGTTCAACTGACCTGAGCTAAACTTTATGCACTTATAACGGATGAGAAAAGGGACATTCTTATTATATGTTCACCTTAAAGTCCCCATATGAATGAAGTTATGGCCATCTTGCAGCGAAATTATGGAGTTTTTAATCTCCAGCTATTGTATTGTTCAGCTGACCTCACTTTAATTGTGCACACTCATTAAAGATGAAAATAGGGACAAGTAACATACACAATGCAATAAAGTTCACAGTTTCTATTGCTTATGATGCATATGTTGACATCTTTTATGGGTGACTTCTTTTTCATCAGGGCCGCTTCGTTTTTGTCAGCAAAAACATTCTTCTAGTTTTTGGACAGCTATAACAGTGTGAAATTGCGGACCTCTATGTCATGGCATAGCTTACCAATGTCTAGTTTCAGGTTCTCACTGTTGAGTAAATCATTGTATCCACTGGATAGCCGCAGTGTGTAGAGAGATTTCACCATTACTGCTCTAACGAAAAAAATATTATAGGTAGCCTTCTCAAGTTTGCAAGGTATATTAGAGGGTGCACCACAGTATTCTATTGGTAGGCTTTATGTCTAATTTAGGCCTGTGGCTAAATTACTTGCCCACTAAATGAGTAATTTTGCATTTTCTCTAAAAGTATTGCAGATAGCAAATTTTTCTTAAATAACTCATTCACATGCTGAAGTTCCAGACCTGTAGGTAATTACTCACCTACTCAAAATGTGTAGATGCGAATTATCTCTAAAAGTATTGCAGATAGCCAATTTTTCTCAAATAACTCATTCACCTACTTTTGGGAGAGCTTTCACTTGGTGAAGTTTCAGACCCGTAGCTAATTACTCACCTACTCAAAATGAGTAAATGCAAATTATCTCTAAAAGTATTCCAGATAGCCAATTTTTGTCAAATAACTCCTTCACCTACTTTTGGGAGAGCTTTCACTTCGTGAAGTTTCAGACCCGTAGCTAATTATTCACCTACTCAAAATGAGTAAATGCTAATTATCTCTAAAAATATTGCAGATATCCAATTTTTTATCAAACAACTCATTCATCTACTTTTGGGAGAGCTTTCACATGGTGAAGTTCCAGACCCGTAGCTAATTATTCACCTACTCAAAATAAGTAAATGCGAATTATCTCTAAAAGTATTGTAGATAGCCAGTATTTCTCAAATAACTCATTAATATGAAAACAACTTATAGGAAGTCATGGACTGCGAATCTTTTGATGTGGTCAGATTTGACCTTTGGCCCCTCCTGCTTATTATTGGTCCTAGAGGTTTGCAATGTTAAAACGACTTATAGGAAATCATGGGCTGTGAATCTTTTGATGTGGTCAGACTTCACCTTGGGCCCCTGCTACAGGATCAAATAAGGGTAGCCAAACTTAAAAGTGCTTTCAGCTTGCTTATTAACGAAAAATGCTGTTTATCTTCTAAACTATGTTAGTTGGCCTTTGTCGGTGGATACATCCTGCATCTGGCCACAGATGCGTCCTTGGACTAGTTTTTTTATGAATTTTTGATGCATTAAAATTCATGCATTCATGCACTAAATCACTTATAACTTGAAAAGTATTACATTTAGAGCATTTTGTTAAGCGTTTTTGATGTAGTTTTGTGTCAATAAAAACACTTCCCATCTTTCCTGTAGTTTTGTGTCAATAAAAACACTTCCCATCTTTTCTGTCTTGCCAAAAAAAATTATCTGAAAGAAAATGGAAGGTTCACTCTCACTGAGCTTTTATCAAGCCTAGCTGTGCATGCTGTTATTCTGCTTACAGTCTAATACTGCAACTGATACAGTTTTTAGATAATCCACTTTCCCATCAGATAGAAAACAGGTAAATTATCAGATGTTGTCACCTAAATCAGAAATTTGAACAACTCCTAATTCAAAGTTAAATGGAGTTTTCTGGACATGCTTTGCTATGAATCAAATTTCGGCTCTGTTGTTGTTGTAGTGACTTTACAGACACCCACCACTGGCAGACTTTGCAGAGTCTTCAGAAGTCAGACCCAGAACCTCCTGATCCTTACTGCCACTTTACTGATGTCAAGTTACTCAAGAATGGGTTCAGAATCAGACAGTTGCCAGGTAATACCACTTGGTATAAACTCAAGGAAAAAATTATTTTGCCAGCGCTTTAAAGGGTCACTTTGATGCTTGTGAAACTGGCATCAGAAGTGCACAGTATCACTGTGAAGTTATTTCAAATTTTGAGTTTGAGGTTTGGTATCTGCACAAGCCAGTGAACTTTGATCTAGCTCGATCATCAAAACAATATTTTCTAAACCAGTTAAAATGCAGACATCTGACATAAAATATTGTTACGCTGTTGAAGATATAGTACAAATATAAACTCCATGTATATTTTGAATAAATCCCGCCATATTTTCAATTTAAGAAAAGGGTTTTATACATGTGGGTGAAAATAGGATCCGTTGGGATGTGGTGCAATGTTGGTAATGATAAACATTTTGTAAAGTCCGAATTTCAGACGTTTGAACCGAATTTCAATTCAGGGCAGTAAACGATCGAACTTCTACAAACATCGTCGCAGCACTAGTGCGTAGTAGACCTAACACTGTGTTTCATCCTAGAAGTACTGTTGAGAATTGCCAATTTTTACCTCACATCCTTTAAAGGCTGAGTGTGTATTGTTTTTCACTCATGGCGGTCCTGCTGGGTGGGCAGGCACGGAAATCAAAAATGTTGTCCGGGTTGTATCTCAAAAACAGTAAGGTGTAGGAAATTTAAATTTGGCAGGGACATTAGTTGAAGGTGTAAGTGTACAATGATTTGATCTATGACATTACTGAGTGACCACCATGACCTTTAAAATCTTGTCCAGGCTATACTTAAGGTGTAAAAAGTTGTTACTTGGTTGGGATATTGGTTAGAGGAGTGGTCTAGGTGTGCAACATCATAGTATGACCTTGATTTGACCTTTGACCTTGGCTCTGCCAGTATTTTCCACTGCCATATTTAAAACATATTTCTGCTGTCACAAAGACACGAGGTTTATTGCAACTGATAATTGTATGTACCTATACCTAAATGTGCTATCTCCATTGACAGCTATATTTAAATGAATAAATTTCACAGCCTAATAGCTTATAGTTTACCCATTAATGTGGGAAAGTTGGTAGTTGCTTACCGATGGTCAGCAGTTTACAGTACAGAACCTTGGCCAACTGTATGTATTGAATTCTCCTGCCCACAAAACTACTCGTCATGGTATGACCTGTACAGTGTTGAAGTGACATAAAACCCCAAATAAATAAATAAATATCTTCTACTGTCTGTTCTGAAAGTCTCCTGATCATACGATTTCACCTCTTCTATAATTCATGGTGTCCAATGATATTTTGCCAGGTTGTGGGATATTGGCATCTCTGTTGTTATTTTTAGTTAATATCTTTTGCTTGTTTTTGTTACATTAAAATTTCTACAGAAAGTTATTCATGAAACTTTATTTTTGGTATATGCCATTAAGGAAAGCTTTCTATTGTATTCCTTGAAATAAAAATTAAATTTTTTTCTATTTTGCACCAGGTAGCGTCCAAGATAGCTCTTCTATAGAGATAGTTGGAATGACACGCACAATGAACTACTTTGGTAGAAATGACTTATTTGAAATACTTGCAAAGATTACAGCCTGCATCAAGAAATCTGGTCACTGCACATTGAGGCAGTGTAGACCGACTAAAGTAGATCATTTCCTACAGGTAAGACAGCTGTTCTATTGTCGATTGCTTCCCAAACCCCAAAGAACCAGACACTTCTACATAACCAGGATTTTCCTAACAACTCATAGTTAGGGTCATATTGGGACAGGTCCTCAGCATTGCCACTTGTGGGACGCAAACCCACACAGAACTGATAGCCTGTGATTAGACGCCAAACTTAATAATCCACTAGGCCACAGGGGACCTCGATTTTCTGTACAACACAGTAAATTGTACTGATTTGTGTCTCTTAAGTGATAACATTTCATAATATGCACCACAAGGGTGGTTTCACTTTATTGAACTAAACTTTCCGCGAGTGTAAAGGATAGGCTGGATAAAATTGCAGAACAATGCTCATTTACTTTTAAAGTCCATTGGATTCAAATATTCCATCCACACTTTTTAAATGGTAAAAGTTCTTTGTATTTTACATTTTTTTTTCTTTTTTTCAGGCTGAGGCTGTTAGAATGTCGAGACAACTTCCTGTGAAGAATTCTCAGAAGGAGGCAGAAGAAATATTACAAAGCATAAAATGTCATTTACCTCCAACGACAGAACACTGTTTTCATGACAAACCTTTTGTGTGGACACTTTACGATCTAGAGGATATTCCACTAACACAAACTCAGTCACAGACGTAACTGTGGGATCACTTTACCCTCAAAAGAGAAAATAGATTCTCATCCAAACAGTGTATAGGGTCAGGATGAAAAAAATGGCTATAAAATTACTGCATCTCATTGTCAAAGAATTCTGTTTATTATGTTTTTGTTACAATATCTTGACAGTCAGTGTTCCCCAGACTCGGGTACTGGTCCAAGAGTACTGTTGTTGGTGTCTGGCTTTTGAGTCATCCATTTTGTGATACCTACAGTGTTTTCAGATAAAATTAACCTTTTTCACTAACAAATCGACCAAAGGTAGCCTTTATTATGAAAAAAATTAATGGATTCCAATAAAATGATCAGTCCTCCTCCATTTTGTAAACATGCATTTACTTCATCTTCTGCAGAATGCACCTTATCTACTGAAATGTGGGTCATTCCCAAAAAATCACAAGATGTTGTGTATCCCGTGCTCTGGAATCATGCAAAATTGTAACAGGAAACGCAGAATCGAAATAAACAGATGTGTACAGGTCAATCAAGCTTTCTTTTATTTTGTGGGTCAAAACTTGATATAATGACTCTGTGTAAACAGTGAATCACTTGGGTGCAGATGAGATAGGTCTTTGCTTCATTTTACTGCATGGTTTATGCTGGTTATGACTTTCAAAAATTATAATTTCAAGTTTAATTTAGCAAAATGTTTTAGTTTAAACATCAGTTTTACCATTCTGGACAGGTAGTGTGTCAATGTAAATTGGTCCCAAAATGTAGTTTGCAACATTAATAGAATAGGATCCATCTTTAGAGCTGCTACCATTGAAACTGTATGAAACAGGGGCTATAACAGCTCTATCATACTTGTCCAATGCAATGGATCCATTCCTTGTTTTGAAATTTAAGTTAAACCTTAGGTGTGATAAAATATTATATCAAAGATTCACTCTTGTACACTTATAAGGCCTTATTAATATTTCCAGCTTTTGAACCTTCAATTCAACTTGTCAACAAATATTTTAACAGCTGTTCCTAGGAATGCTAATAGCCTCTGGAACAAACTACCCCCATATATATATATATACCATATTGCTTCCTTGTTGAAATCTTTCAGGTAAGAGCTTGAAACCTACTGATTTAACAAGGCTCTTCCACCTCATTTTTATGTCGTCACTCTGCGGCGTGGGCGTACGCGTCTGCGTGAACAACTTCTCCTCCATAACTACAAGGCCTAGAGACATGCTGTTTTTTTTAAAAGATACCTTATCTATCGAGGATGAAAAATTGTTCAAGGCATGCAAATCTGTCTTCGTCTGTTTGCTAGAGACATTATAAGGGAGGTACCCCCACCAAAAGTGTGAAAATTTCAACACTTTATCACAATTTTCTCAGTGACTATTGCAGGAATTTCTCTCATATCTTGCATATATGTACTAGGCCAGAGGTAGATTCTCTTGTGTGAGACCTGGATTTGTCTTATTTTTTTTTTAATAAATTTTTTTAATAATTTTTAATGCATTAAAATTCATGAAATCATGCACTAAATCACTTATAACTTGAAAAGTGTTGCATTTAGAGCATTTTCTTAAAATATGTTATTCAGCTACTTTTTTCAGAGCTACAACATGGCGAGTAACATGGGTGTCTGTCTCAATAGCTAAGTGAGTAATAGCTACTTTTGGGCTTTTCAGTAACTTCTATCATGAGTAAAATCACTTGTAACTTGAAAACTATTGCATTTACAGAATTTTGTATAGATATGTTATTCAGCTACTTTTGGGTCAGCTAGAACATAGTAAAATTTCAGACCTGTAGCTCATGGCATAGCTGAGTAATAGCTACTTTTAGGTTATCACTGTTGAGTAAATCATAACTTGAAAACTATTGCATTTAGAGTATTTTGTTTCAATATCTTATTCACCTATTTTGGGGTCAGCTATAACATAGTGAAGTTCCAGACCTGTGACTCATTGCATAGCTGAGTAATAGCTACTTTGAAGTTCTCACTGTTGAGTAAATCAGTTGTAATTGGAAAACTATTGCATTTACAGAAATTTGTGTAAATATGTTTTTTATTGCGTAAAATACCCTTACCTTATCCTCACTAGTGCTTTCGCCTTGGCGGGAGCAAACCACACGACCAAACGAGAATATTTTTAAAAGAAATATTCTTGTCGGTACCAGTATGTACACGCATGACCGCGCATGCACCTCCATCGGCAAACCCCGTTTAGCCTCACTTCAATTTTGGTCGTCAGGGAGCAAACATCGTTTGTTTACAGTGCCGAGTTCGTTTGGGAAATTCGAGGAAAGATGGCTGAAAGTCAGATTAAGTCTAAAGGACAGAAGATTGCTTCTGGTTGTCAACATTTTACTGCTGAATGGGACTCTCATCATTTTTGTTGGGCTTGCCGTGACAAGAAGAAGGGTGATGATGTTTGTGTAACTTCTAAAGAGGAGGACTGCTATATCTGTCTTCAGTTTTCTTCTGATCAGAAGAAAAAATTGAAGGCTAAGAAGGCATATCAATTGAAAAAATCCAAAGATATTTCTAAAGATTTAGAGGACTCTTTATTAGGGCCAGAAGAACCTCCATCTACAGCTTCAGCATCAACTTCATCTTCAGCCACTCTTTCTTCTGATAAATCTACTTCTTCAGATCCCCTTTTACGTATTCTAGAGAGGCTTGACAGTATGCAAGGTAGATTGTTTGCTCTAGAGAAGGGAAGTACCTCTGTCTCCTCTAAAGAGGTGAATATGACAGAGGCAACCCCTCATGAAGTGTCTGAGATGCAAAAGAATGCATCGCGTTCTGCTTTTGCTGTGATAGAGGAAGAATCTCAAGATTATTGGGAGTCCAGATCGAAAAGAGCTCGTTCTTTGTCTCTTTCTTCTGACAAACCTACAAATTGTAAAGACGAGGAGGTGGATGATGATCCCTCTTACAGGCAGGTTTTGGCTTCTGTCAGAAGTTTGTTAGATCTTCCCACTCCTGAGCAGTATTCAGAAGGACCTTCTAAAATTTTTGGTTCAAAGGATAGAAGGAAGAAAATTCCTATTCTACCCATGTCGCTTCCTCCAGTGGGTGAGATCAATTCTAGATGGTCAGAACTTGAGAAGAAGGTGGCTGGCAATCCTTCGGAAAATGGGGAAAGGTTGCTTTCAGCTCCTTATAATTCAGACAGTTTCCTCCCTTATACTAGACCACTGATGAAATTTTATAGATCTACTTCATCAGAATTCACTACCATGGCACCCAAATGTCAGGACTCCTTCAAGAGTGTGTGCACAAAATCTTTCACTACTCCATCCACCTACCAAGCAATTCACCACTATGGAGGCAGTTAAAAGAGAACATGTCCAAATGTTAGGGTTTGTGAGTATGTTCATTAGGGCTATTGAGAAGTGTGCTACAAATATGGAGGACGTGCTTCAAACCTGCTTTGGTTCAATGGATGAGACTGTTCATAAGGACATAGAGGAGGTTTTGGGTTACATTCATGTTCAGTTGGCGGCTATTTCATCTACAGAAAGGGCATTGGAGACTATCACTGAAGCCTCTATGACTATGGCTTGCAACTTGGAACTGGCAAGAAGGGATACCATCCTAAAGCTATGTGCTCCTCAACTACATGAACATGATAGAAATAGACTCCGTAGATCTGGCTTTACTTCTTCGGATTTATTTTCACCTTCAGTCCTCAACAGTGTAGAGAACAAATATGACAGGGATAGATCCCCCAAAAGGCAGAAGTTAGATAGATCTTCATATGCTTCAAGGAAGAGTACTTCTTATGGGCAAAATTCTAATCAGGCCTTCAGTAGAGGTTCTTTTTGTGGCCAAGGTGAATTCAAAAGCCAGCAGAAAGCACCACAGTCCAACAGAGGGGGCCGTGGTGGCAGAAGGAAGTGACTATGTAAAGTCACAGATCTTACTTCCTGGAGGTCGTTTGCAGCTATTTGTCAAGGTATGGGAGCGAAACGAATGCCATCCCAGAGTTGCACTCATTCTAAAACACGGTTACAAATTACTGTTGAATCAACCAATCGAATTGTCTCTTACACCAACCATTCGAAGCGGTTATGCAGATCCACAAAAACAGAAATTTCTGTTGGATTGTGTTCAGGAAATGCTTCAGAAAAACGCCATTGTTCCTGTAAGAATGAGTGCAACTCAGGGATTTTACAGCAGGTTGTTTTTAGTCCCGAAACCGGGGAAAAAATGGAGGCCAGTGATAGACCTAAGTGTGTTAAATCTGCATCTATCGGTTCCCACATTCAAGATGGAGGCTGCCGAAATTATACGAAACTCCATTTGCAAAGGGGAGTGGGTCATATCTGTAGATCTTACAGACGCTTACTTCCACATTCCTATCCACCAAAAGTCGCAAAATCTGCTTCGATTTCATGTGGGAGGACGTTCTTTCCAGTTCAGAGCCCTACCTTTCGGTATAGCCACGGCTCCACTCGAATTCACTCGAATTGCCAGGGAGGTAAAGCTAATGCTTCAAAACAGGGGTATACGCATCCACCAGTACTTAGACGATTGGTTACTGCGAGCTCCAACTCAACAGATTTGCATGGAGCAGTCAAAACAGCTGATCGCGTTTGTACAAGAACTAGGTTGGGTAATCAACTTCAAAAAATCAGAGTTAATTCCAACCCAAAATTTCGATTTTCTGGGGTACAGATTCAACTTGATCAAGGGCGAGGTCCTACCCACACAGAAAAAATGGCTAATTTTGACAACTGCCATAGAAAGTCTGAACAACAGTCTAACGACAACTCCCAGGATCCTGATGTCGTTCATAGGCATTCTGGCATCTCTGGAGAAAACAGTCCCAATGGGCAGATTACACATGAGGCCCTTCCAATGGTATCTCAAAACTCATTGGAAGTATCCCCAATCTTTGGACAAAAAGATACCATGATCAGAAATTTTGAAAAAACATCTGATATGGTGGAAAAATCCCCAAAATGTGCTGAAAGGTTGTCCCCTTCATGCAGAAGAACACAATCTCCTGTTATTTACAGACGCTTCGGTCAAGGGTTGGGGTGCTCATTTGGGAGACCTGACAGTCAGTGGACTGTGGTCGGACACAGAGGCAAATTTGCATATAAACATTCCGAAATTGAAGGCAGTGTTTTTGGCAATAAGGTCTTTCCAGACCCATCTTTTGAATCAAAGGGTCTTGGTGGCCTCGGACAATGCAACAGTGGTGGCCTACCTCAGCAAACAGGGGGGGACTCACTCACTGGAGATGTGTCTCATGATCTGGCGTCTGATGGCTTTTTGCAACCCCAGGGCAATTTTGCTAAGGGCTCGTCATATCCAAGGGTGTCTGAATGTGATAGCAGACAGTCTGTCTCGCAGGGACAAGATTATTCAGACAGAATGGTCCCTTCATCCCAAGATTTTTCAGGGAATTTGCCAAATTTGGCACAGACCAATGGTAGATATGTTCGCAACCAAGATGAACAACAAACTACCCCTTTATGTCTCTCCAGTCCCAGATCCAAATGCAATGGCGGTAGATGCATTGAATATCTTGTGGCAGGCTCTAGACGGTTATGCCTACTGCCCAGTTGCTCTCATACCAAAACTAGTTCAAAAGATGAGAACCTATGCTTGCCGAATGATTGTAGTAGCCCCAGGGTGGCCAGGGATGAGTTGGTTTTGGGATCTAATAGAACTGTCCACAAAAACCCCACTACTACTTCCTCATTGGGAAACTCTTCTCAAACAACCGTTCAGTCGCAGGTTCCATCAAAATCTCCAGTATCTGAATCTACATGTTTGGCATCTAGATTCAAGGCCAAATCACCTCAAAAATTCTCTAAGTCAGTGGCAGAGAGAGTTAAGGCACCTCAAAGATTTTCATCAAGAAGGGTCTATGAATCAAGGTGGACCATTTTTGAGTCATGGTGCAAACAGAGTCAGGTGGAGGTCGAAAGACCTACTCTTTCCTCAATAGCTGATTTTTTGACCTATTTGTTCAATGAAAAGGCTTTGAAACCTACTACTATTGCAGGCTACAGAACAGCAATTGCAGATCATCTTGGTTCTGCAGGGATTGAGATCAGTCATAGTTTTGAACTCAATAGATTGATTGCCAGTTTTCATTGGGATAGGCCAGTGAAGGATAGGAATATACCTTCTTGGGACTTATCTTTAGTGCGCTTAGCTTTGACGAAACCTCCTTTTGAGCCACTCAAGGATGCTCCTTTGAAAATTTTGACTTTCAAAACGGTTTTCTTAATGACTTTGGCTTCAGGTAGGAGGGGTGAAGTTCATGCTTGGACATTCAGGTCTTTGAAACATAAGTCTGGCTGGAAGGAGATCACAGTGTCCCCTTCATCAGTTTTTATTGCTAAGAATCAGTTGGCTTCAGATGGTCCAAGCATTATCCAACCAGTGGTCATTCCTGCTGTTAAACCATCTTTGGATCAATCCTTAGCTGAGGATATGACCTTGTGCCAAGTTAGATCTTTAAGATATTACACTGACAGGACTAAGGATCTGAGGAAAGGAAAGCATCTTTTGTTTATCTCCTTCAAAGGTGGGTTTTCGGGGGATATACAAAGATCTACCATATCTTCATGGATAAAACAGACAGTTATGCTTGCGTATCAGGGATCTGACCTTGAAACTCAAAATTTGTCCAAGGTCAAGGCTCATGACGTACGCTCAATGGCGGCTTCCTTGGCTTTCAAAGGGGGAGTCTCTCTTGACCAAATTCTAGGTGCATGCTTTTGGAAATCACATTCCACATTTACAAACTTCTATTTGAAGGATGTGGCTTGGAGGTCAAAGGAAAGTTCAGAATATTCCTTGGGTTTGGTGGTTTCTGCCCAACACATAGTAAAAGTATAATAGGTATTACCTACTTGTGTAACTATTATGCATTTTTCATATTTTCAATGTATCTACTCTATCTTGCTTTAACTTGTGCATGATGATAGCTATTGTGATTATATGCTGTATTTTCATGTATTTACAGGCCATCCAGGAAGATGTTTGTAAATAAGAAGTTAGTTTGTTCCAGTTGTTGTGTTGAAACTACCATTTCTTAAGCAAGACAGAAAACAGCCTTTGATATGTGCAAAAACTCAAACTGAATATAGGGCCAAGGCACCGTGGAAAAGGGGCCAGGTTAGTGCTTACAAATATAACATAAACATAGTGTTATTTTGTTGAGTTACTTTTGTGCTTAAAATAGTCTAGTACTTTGTCCTCACAAGAGTGCTTGATATTTGTACTTTGGCTTATTGTTTGATTATACCTACTATTTGGTGTCAAAAATATTGAAAATCCCACCACCAGTATGGTTGTAATCAAGCACTAGTGAGGATAAAGCAAGGGTATTTTACGCAATAAAATGTAAAAATTTTATTGTAATTTAACTTTTTGTAAGTTAAATACTTACCTTATCCTCACTAGATTCGGATTCCCACCCATCCAACCCCACATTTTCAAAATTTTTGGTTTCTCAATACATTACATTGATTCCAAAATTGAAGTGAGGCTAAACGGGGTTTGCCGATGGAGGCGCATGCGCGGTCATGCGTGTACATACTGGTACCGACAAGAATATTTCTTTTAAAAATATTCTCGTTTGGTCGTGTGGTTTGCTCCCGCCAAGGCGAAAGCACTAGTGAGGATAAGGTAAGTATTTAACTTACAAAAAGTTAAATTACAATAAAAATTTTTACAATTCAGCTACTTTGGGGTCAGCTATAACATAGTGAAATTACAGACCTGTAGCTCATTGCATAGCTCAGTAATAGCTACTTTGAGGTTCATCACTATTGAGTAAATCAGTTGTTACTTGAAAACTATTGCATTTAGAGTATTTTGTTTAAATATGTTATTCACGTAATTTTTGGTCAGCTATAACATAGTGAAATTGCAGACCTGTATGTCATGGCATAGCTGAGCAATAGCTACTTTCAGGTTCTCACTGTTGAGTAAATCATTGTATCCACTGGATAGCCGCAGTGTGTAGAGATTTCACCATTACCGCTCTAACGAAAAAAATATTATAGCTAGCCTTCTCAAGTTTGCAGGATATATTAATAACCATAAAATGTTTCCTGGGAATATTTTTGGCCTCATTTTGAAAAACAAGATGGCCGCCAGGGACGTTTATTCGACTTTAAACAAGGACTTTTGTTGGCCCTCTAGAGCAAAGGGTATTATAGGTAGAGATCTCAAATTCGCAGGATATGTTCCTCATTATAAAATCTTGAATGTTTTTGGCCTCATTTTGAAAGGTCAAACAAGGATAGCCAAACTTAAAACTGCTTATAGCTCGCTTATTATTTTTTTTTTTTTTTTTTTATTTCTTTTTAAGTAACATATGTACAAACAAAATGGCATACAAGAATTGCAAAACTAGCACATATATTGGTCACACATACAAGTACAAAGCAAAGCATACTGAATAATACTCAAATATTCTTCAGTCTGTGAAAAACAGACCAACTTGCCTGAAATTTTTCAGTGTTACAATTAATTTTAGCAATATATTCCTGGTCACTAAATATTCCTTTAAAGTAGGCTCTAAATCTATTCAAATTCAGTACTTTAGAATTTTTTGCACTGTCAAAAATAAATTTTTTAGCAGTCAAAATAATGCAATTTTTGGGGAAAAAATCTAAATCATTTTCCAGAATGCCAAATATAATCAACTGCGGATCTAGTTCAAGGTACAGACCGAAAGTTTGCTGGAGCCAAGTTTTTAAGCTATTCCAAAATTCTGTTACAACCGGACATGAAGTAAAAAGATGGAGAAGTGTCTCTTCAGACAAGTTGCAAAAATTACAGGATGAAGTGGCACATATATTTAGTTTTTTCAGATATGCTTTAGTTCCGAGTAATCTGTGAATAATCCTGTATTGAAACCAAATTAAATCGTTTCTTTGCAAAGTTTTGAAGCAGATTTTGAATATATTAGTCCAATCATTTTTACTTATATCAATGTTTAAAATGTTACACCATTTATTTCTGAGAGTGTGATTGTCAAAGTCTTCCAGCAAAATTTTGTAGAATTGCTGACAGCCTTTATTGCGATATAAAAGCAGCTTTATGTAGAGAGGCAGAAAAGGTCTTTCAAGATCGAGCTCACTGAGATCATAGTTATTTAAGAACCGTTTCAAAGATCTCTGAATTCTCAAATACTCTAAAAAATTTGATTTAACTCCATATTGAAGTCTGATTTCCTCTAAGGTTTTTAGGTTACCATCACTGTTAAGTAAATCGAGAGGTGTTAGAATACCAGCCTTGTACCAATGGGGGTAGAAGAGTGGCTCTGTTGAAATCTTGGAATTGTACCAGATTGGACAAGATAGCAATTCAAATTTAGCAGGCTCCCTCTTATCAAGCAAGGAGCCCCATGCCATGAAAACTTCCTTCCAGAAGTCATTTGAAATATTACTAGCTGTGATTTGGGTCCAAAGAGGGCCCAATAAATAGAACTTTTCAGCACAGATTAAACTTGAAAAGAGTTTAGCCCAAGGCACATCAGGTGATTGAATCAATCTCCTCATCCAAGTGAGTTTTTGACATTTTATAAAAACATCAATATCAACCATTTTTAGGCCCCCATGAAAGTATGAGTTTGTTATCTGTTTTCTATTTATTTTATCAGGTTTATTGTCCCATATAAAAGAGTATACAAGATTATTTAATTTCTTGATCAGAAAAGTACTTGGGGCTGGAAGAGAAGTAAAAATATGGTTAAAACTTGATAATATGAATGTTTTTATAATTGTAATTTTACCCAGTGGAGACAATTTTCGTCTTTTCCATTGGTTTATGATTTTCTGGCATTTGTTTAAAATTGGGAGGTAATTCAGAGTAGTAATATTTTCTAGGTCAACAGAAAAATGAAGTCCCAGCAAATCAAATTCAGTTGCACCCCAAACCAAATTCTCACAAGTATCATACATGTCTGTTGAGCGTTTCTTTTTCCCCAACCAAATAAGTTTTGTTTTATCCTTATTAACAACTAGACCTGAAAGCGAGCCAAAAATTTCTAAAGTATTGAGTGCTGCCTTAAGAGAGTCACTAGTGCCATCGAGAAACAATGTAGTGTCGTCAGCAAACTGTGAAATTTTGTATTGATTATTATTAATGGTAATACCATTGATTTTACAGTTATAAAATACCATAAGATACAGAATTTGTGCAGAAAGTAGAAATAAATATGAAGCGATAGGGTCACCTTGACGACATCCTCTATGTATGGCAAAAAAATAGGATAAGTGACCAGACTGAAGAATTGATTCCAAAATTTGTGCAGAAAGTAGAAATAAATATGAAGCGATAGGGTCACCTTGACGACATCCTCTATGTATGGCAAAAAAATAGGATAAGTGACCAGACTGAAGAATTGATTCCAAAATTGAAGTGAGGCTAAACGGGGTTTGCCGATGGAGGTGCATGCGCGGTCATGCGTGTACATACTGGTACCGACAAGAATATTTCTTTTAAAAATATTCTCGTTTGGTCGTGTGGTTTGCTCCCGCCAAGGCGAAAGCACTAGTGAGGATAAGGTAAGTATTTAACTTACAAAAAGTTAAATTACAATAAAAATTTTTACAATTCAGCTACTTTGGGGTCAGCTATAACATAGTGAAATTACAGACCTGTAGCTCATTGCATAGCTCAGTAATAGCTACTTTGAGGTTCATCACTATTGAGTAAATCAGTTGTTACTTGAAAACTATTGCATTTAGAGTATTTTGTTTAAATATGTTATTCACGTAATTTTTGGTCAGCTATAACATAGTGAAATTGCAGACCTGTATGTCATGGCATAGCTGAGCAATAGCTACTTTCAGGTTCTCACTGTTGAGTAAATCATTGTATCCACTGGATAGCCGCAGTGTGTAGAGATTTCACCATTACCGCTCTAACGAAAAAAATATTATAGCTAGCCTTCTCAAGTTTGCAGGATATATTAATAACCATAAAATGTTTCCTGGGAATATTTTTGGCCTCATTTTGAAAAACAAGATGGCCGCCAGGGACGTTTATTCGACTTTAAACAAGGACTTTTGTTGGCCCTCTAGAGCAAAGGGTATTATAGGTAGAGATCTCAAATTCGCAGGATATGTTCCTCATTATAAAATCTTGACTGGGAATGTTTTTGGCCTCATTTTGAAAGGTCAAACAAGGATAGCCAAACTTAAAACTGCTTATAGCTCGCTTATTATTGGTCCTAGAGGTTTGGGATGGTAAACAGACATATAAGAAATCATGGGCTGGGAATCTGTTGATATGGTCCGATTTGACCTTTGGACCCCTCCCTCAAGGTCAAACGAGGATACCCAAACTAAAAGGTGCTTATAACTCACTTATTATTGGTCCTAGAGGTTTGGAATGGAAAACCAACCTATAGGAAATCATGTGCTGCGAATCTTCTGATGTGGTCAGATTTGATCTTGGGCCTCTCGTTCAAGGTCAAATGAGGATAGCCAAACTTAAAAGTGCTTATAACTCGCTTATTATTGGTCCTAGAGGATTGGGATGGTAAACCAACCTATAGGAAATCATGGGCTGTGAATCTTTTGGTGTGGTCAGATCTGACCTTTGACTCCTCCTTCAAGGTCAAACAAGTATAGCCAAACTTAAAATTGCTTATAACGCGCTTATTATTGGTCCTACAGGTTTGGGATGGTAAACCAACCTACAGGAAATCATGGACTGGGAATCTTTTAGTGTGGTCGGATTTGACCTTGGACCCCTCCTTCAAGGTCAAACAAGGATAACGAAACTTAAAAGTGCTTATAACTCGCTTATTAATGGTCCTAGAAGTTTGGGATGGTAAACCAACATATAGGAAATCATGGGCTGGGATTCTTTTGGTGTGGTCAGATTTGACCTTTGGACCCCTCCTTCTAGGTCAAATGAGGACAGCCAAACTTAAAAGTGCTTATAACTCGCTTATTATTGGTCCTAGAGGTTTGGGATGGTAAACTAACGTATAGGAAATCATGGGCTGGGAATGTTTTTGTGTGGTTGGATTTGACCTTGGACCCTTCTTCAAGGTGGAACGACGATATTGCATTTGCAGTATTTCTTTAAATATGTTTTAACCTACTTTTTACACTTAAACAGTTACCTTGTTACTTTCCTTCATAATACCATTTGCAGGGCACAATTTTTTTGTCCTTTTCTTCTGTCAGCTTCGGAATTTCTTTCGAACATGCTGTTTTATTGCGTTAATACATCCTATCCAATGGACAATAGCTTATCCGGTCGGCGCAGACCGGCCCGCCAAACGTCAGAAAAAGACGTCCTGTGTCTCCACCGGCCAGATGGCGTGTCGTACTTCCTTCCTGTCTAGACAGCATGACGTCATAGCATCTTTTTCGTTTGGCGCACATGCTGTGTACACGGAGTTTTTATCAGGAATTTTATTTCTTCAGAGTGTGTTTATTTAGTGATATCATTTTGTTGCGGGGTGTTTATGGACCTTCCTGGACTAACTTTAGATTATTACATCAGTTACTATGTCTTCCCCAAGCCAGAAACACGGGAGCTGACATATCATGGCTAGCTTCGACAGCCATTGTTTCTGTGCCAGGTGCAGGGAAAAAGGTAAGGGCTCTGACCCTTGTATCTCCCATCTTGATTGTAACGCGTGTAATTCACTGACTGAGGAACAACGTATCCAGTTGTCCACGCCTTCTTATAGGCTCAAAAAAGAAAAGCGTGACTCCAAGAAGGTTTCTGACACTCCTAAACAGGACTCCAGTTCCTCTCTCATAGACCCGTCTGTAGTTACGGTAGTGGGAGCAGTGGATGACCAAGGGATTGTAAAGTCCCCTGGTTCTAGTTCTGATAAGAAGAAAAAGCAGAATGTGGATAAACCAAAGACACAGACTTCTAAGGACTCAAAAGCTGACAAGCCATCTAAGTCGCTCAAACCTACCAAATCTTCTCAAGATTCCAGATTAGATCAGTTGGACCAGAAATGGTCTGAACGCTTTAACAGACTTGAGGCTCTGCTGTTAGCGAAATCCTTAGAACAACCAGGACCGGCTTTTACTACTGTGAAGGTTACACCTACACACTCTCCACCTAAAACAGTTGTCTCTTCCAAGCCCTTCATTAGACCTCAACCGACACCGACCACACCCCCGGTCTTATCTACAGATTTGTCTGGTAGTGTTCAGACTGCTTTCAAGTCGACCAGCAAATCGACCACAGGAAAAGTGTCCACCGACCAACCTACAGATCTGGCTGGTGCTGATTCACCGCTACCTCACCAAGTACCCAGCAGGTCATCATCAGCCCCTACAAGGAGGCAGAGCACATCTTCCATGGACACGGACTCCGACACAGATATCTCTGACCGTCCCCCAGTAGACCTCTTTGTCGAGGAAGGGGAGTTGTCCGACCAGGACCTTGAGGTTTCTGCCGCTGATCCAGATTTGACCCTATCCAAAGAACAAAACTATAGGGAAACGATGAGCGGCATCAGGTCGTTTATGGGGTGGAGTCACATCCCAGAGATGGATACAACAACATCTAGGTCAGAGGATAACCCCTTCGCGGGATCTAAGACTCAACCAACAGGAAAAATTTCAGTTTCCATGCCAACAGACGAATGGCTGTGTAGCAAGATGGGTAAACTTAATATCACTCTTACAGAGGGGTACCCGTCGCGTAGCTCAGAGGCCGGTGGCCTGTTAAAAGACCAATTTGTCGTCCCCCCCCCCCCCCAAGATCCCAGGCAAAGTGGTACAGCTTTGTTCCGAACCAACCTTCTGGTGAACAGGATCCTAAGACTGTACACTCTTGGAATACGGACTCGTCAAAGGTTAATAGCATCTTCAGCCGTATAGCCAAGGCTGCCGGTATGGCATCAACAGCTCCAGCTTCAAGACAGATCTCTCAAGACAACTTGAGACGCTGGGAAAGGTCGGCACGCGAGGCTTCTATCACTTGCAATCAAGCTGCCGCCTTTAACCGGTGTATATATAAGGTACAGGACAATATGCAGACCCAACTTAAAGTAGTGAAATCGGAGTTAAGCAAAGGAAAGTCCTCGGACAGAGTCTCACAGGCTACTAGTGAACTGCAGTTCTTGCTCAACTTCAACTCCAGCATCACACAGGCCATGGCCAAGACACTTGAACATTTGACAGATTTCGTCTTTGTCACAGTGGCCAACACTACCCTGATAAGGCGTGATTCCTACCTTTCCCATCTTAAGATGGGCATCAAGCCGGATACTCTGGCTGCATTACGCACTGGACCCCTGCATACTGCCACCTTATTTCCAGACACTGTGTTGAAACAAGCGGAACAGGACATTGCCAATTTCGAGAGTAAGGGGCAGATCCATTCAGGAAAGAAGGGTCGTTTCCACCCCTACGAGAGACAGGATAAACGCTCCCGACTACAAGAAGTCCGACCGTCCCGCTTGGAAAAACATTGGCAACAGAGGACAGAGTAGGAAGAGCAGAGGCAAGGCCTCTTACTACTCCTCGCGACCAGCCAAGGGCCAGCAGTCCTTTAAATGACAATTACTTTGTAAACAGTTTACAGGAAGGACTGCTGGCTGGGAGCCAGACATTGCCACAGAAAGAGACATTAAACTTTGCAAGTTTTCATGTTGTAAAAAGTGTACCTTCTGCGCCCGGGCACTCCCAAAAGAGAGAGTTAAGTCCCGGGGCAGCAGATTGTCAGACATCAAGAAATTACAAATTAAAATATATGAACAGTGTTTCTTGTGTCACTCAGTTGTGTTCTGTCCAACCTGTGGTAAATGCCCCCAATGTTGCACAAAATCTGCCTGTAGGGGCCAGACTTAAAAGCTTTTGGAAAACTTGGCTAAATCTAGGGGCCGGTCCGAAGGTAGTTCAAATCATGCGAGAGGGTTACCCCCTCCCCTTCCGGATCTGGCCCCAACTCACAAGGTCCCCTACAGTCATAAGCCGTTATGTCAATCCCCACAGGAACAGCTACCTGCTGGAGGCATTACATCAGCTTATAGACAAAAACGCAGTGGAAAGGGTTCAAAATCCAAAATCCCTAGGGTTTTTCAACCGACTATTTCTAGTCCCGAAACCCAACAACAAATGGAGGCCAATACTGGACCTAAGCAAACTAAACCTTTTCCTCCAGTTAGAAAAGTTCAAAATGGAGACACCGGAAACCATCAGAACATCCCTCCAACAAGGGGAGTGGGTCACCTCAGTAGACTTCAAAGATGCCTACTTTCACATACCAATACAAGAACAATCCAGGAAATACCTACGATTTCATGTCCAGGGCCGGACTTATCAGTTCAGAGCACTGCCCTTTGGTCTGTCCACTGAGCGCCCATGGAGTTCACTGTGTTAGCAAAGGAGGTGAAACTGATGGCCATACACCGGGGTATAAGGATCCACCAGTACCTAGACGACTGGTTGGTGAGAGCCAAGTCTTATCGAATTTGTCTCCAGCACACCCAAAGCTTAGTCAAAATATGCCAGGAACTAGGTTGGCTAGTGAATCTAGAGAAATCAGAACTGGAACCCAAACTTTGTTGGTTACCAGTTCGACCTCAGGTCCAGCCGGGTCCGACCGACCCCGGACCAGTCGCAAAGCCTTCAGGACAAGATACAAACACTTTTGTCACTACCGGCCTGTCCGGTCCGGCAGTTCATGTCCCTGATAGGTCTTCTAACAGCCACAGAAAAGCAAGTTCACCTCGGCCGACTACACATGAGACCCATACAGTGGCATCTCAAAAACAATTGGAGGGTACCAGAATCTCTAGAGAAGATTATCCCTCTACCAAGGACCCTGCACCCTCATTTACAATGGTGGCTAAAGGAAGACAATGTGCTTCAAGGTCAACCATTACACCCAGTAAAACATGCACTGCAAATTTTTACAGACGCATCAAAAGAAGGGTGGGGCGCTCACTTAAACGAGTTCACTGCAAGAGGGTCCTGGTCGGTGCCGGAAAGCAAGCTGCACATAAACTATCTGGAACTCAAAGCAGTTTTTCTAACCTTAGAGTTCCAAGATCTCTGTGTAGACAAAACAGTCCTAGTAGCAACCGACAATACTACAGTGGTAGCTTACATAAACAGGGAAGGAGGCATGAGATCGGGCCCGCTGTGTGCCCTACTCTGGAGAATCTTGACCTGGTGTTCCCAGCGACAAGTAACTCTAAAAGCCTGACACATCCCAGGCCGTCTAAATGTGATAGCCGACAAACTATCCAGGCTGGGTCAGACCATACAAACAGAATGGTCCCTCCTTCCGGAGGTTTTTCAACAGATCTGCAACCAATGGCACCGGCCTCAAATAAATCTATTTGCCACGAGGTTCAACCACAAGTTACCTCAGTTTGTCTCTCCAGTACCGGACTCCCTGGCTGTAGCAGTGGATGCACTTACTCTGCCATGGGACGATCTGGATGCATACGCCTTCCCACCGACCGCCATATTGGGCAAAGTGGTGGAGAAGCTACTGGACTCCCCGTGCAAGACTCATTCTGATTGCCCCGGGGTGGCCCAACATGCCCTGGTGTTGGGACCTAGTGACCATGTCCAGTCAGGTCCCTCTCAGCCTGCCCAAGCTGCTCACACAGCCCTTCAATCAGATCCCTCACAGAAACCTGACAAATCTAAATCTCCATGCCTGGCTCCTAGAGCCACGAAAATCAAAGAACAGGGCTTCTCTGAGGCAGTGGCAGCAAGAATTGAGGCTCCTCAAAGGAGATCGACCAGATCAGTCTATGAGGCAAAGTGGGCCATTTTTACAAAGTGGTGCATCACTAATCAGGTGGACTTCAGGTCACCACCTGTAAAGTCGGTTGCTGACTTCCTAATGTACCTCTTTGAGGACAAGAAGCTACAGCCCAGCACCATTGATGGATACAGGTCTGCCATTGCTGATAAACTAGGTAATGCAACTCTCAATATCAGCAAAGATGATAATCTCACTCGTCTCTTGGAAAGTTTCCACAGAGATAGACCCAAAGGGCAGAGGGGAATACCCTCCTGGAACCTTTCCCTGGTACTACACCAGCTAACAAAGGCTCCTTTCGAACCTCTTAGGGAGGCATCTCTGAAGCATCTGACCTTCAAAACTGTCTTCCTTTTGGCCCTGGGCTCTGGTAAAAGAAGGAGTGAGATCCATGCATGGCAACACAAGAACATTAGACACCAAGCCGATTGGTCTAAGGTGTCCCTGTTTCCATCTCCCAGCTTTCTCTCCAAGAATCAGCTGGTCAAAGAGGGTCCAGAGTGTAGCCCCTGTGGTCATACCAGCCCTGACTCCTACTCTGGATAGGTCCCTCAAGTCTGATCGATCCCTTTGTCCAGTCAGAGCCTTGCGCTACTATTTGGACAGGACATCAGACCTCAGGCAGCACAAGGAGCTAGTTTTTGTCTCCTTCAAGAAAGGCTTCGACAAAGACATCTCCCCTGCCACTATCTCCTCTTGGATCAAGCAGACTGTGATCCTATGCTATGAGCTCTCTGACCATCAAGCCCACACCCTGCATCAAGTTAAGGCTGATGATGTCAGGGCCTTTGCTGCCTCTAAGGCCTTCCAGTCCGGAGTTTCCTTAGAGCACATCTTGTCAGCTTGCCACTGGAAATCCCATAACACCTTCACACAGTTTTATCTGAAGGACGTGGCCTGGGCTGATTCAGAGCTCTTCCATTTAGGTCCGGTAGTGGCTGCTCAGCAGATCCACCAACCAACTAGGACCTAGAGGAGATTTGTAAATATGTAAATAGTGTATATACAGTTAAGCAAAAAAAAACAAAAAAAACTCAAACGTGCTTCCTTCAGGAGGTTTATTATATCCCCAGACGAAAGTCGGGGATATATTGGATTCAGGTCCGTCGCGCCGCCGCCGCCGTAGAAATTTCCTTGTGTACGCGATAACTCAAAAACCAATTAATTTTTTTTTTTCAAACTTGGTACACATGTTAAGGATGCCCAAAGGAAGATCCCTATTTTAAGGTGACCTTAAACTCCAAATAATAAAGAACTTATGGCCACCGTAAGGTCAGAAATTGCACTTTTGACCACTTAGAGCCCTCTAGGTCACAAACTATGAGGCGTATCTGGCTTAAATTTTACCTGAGAACACATTAATATATTCTTAGTACATGTGCCGAAAATCAAGACTTTAAGTTGAGGAGAAAATTGTCTTTGAGGCCCATAAAGACCCCACTTAGGACTTTTTTCCTAGATTTTTAACAAATTTTGCCCTATAATTTGGAAGTGGTAATTCTGATGAGTCTCAAACTGCTCTAGGTGTAACTCTTATATGTAATCCTTGTCTGTGAAAAATTTAAAGGCTGTAGGTTTACCTGTTAGGCCGACTTGAGGTCTCAAAATTGCCCACAGAGACCCAATTTATGGACTTTTTGCCACCTTCAAGCACTGTAGCTTTCAAACAATGTCTCTCATCTAAGTGAAATATCATCTGAGAATATATCAATATGTTTTTCTTGTATGTACTCCAAAATTTAGGCCTTTAATATACATTTAACCCATGTATGAGGACCATAAATCCCCACCCGAGTGACCCTTTTTAGACATTTTTCACATATTTTGCCCTGTAACTTAGAAATGGTAAGTCTGAGAAGTTTCAAACTGTATTAGATACATATTCTATGTGTAATCTTAGTATGTGACAAATTTTAAGTCTGAAGCTTTAATTTGAAGGCCACATTGAGGTCTCTGACGGGCTCCCAAAGACCCAGTATTTGGACTTTTTGCCACCTTTAAGCCCTGTGACTGTTAAACTACGTGACTGATAGGGCTGAAATCTCATCTGGGAATACATTATTATGTTCTTTTTACATGTGCCAAAAATCATGGCTTCAAGTAGACATTTAAACTGTGTATGAGGACCATAAACACCCACCCGAGTGACCCTTTTAAGACATTTTTCACATATTTTGCTCTGTAACTTGGAAATGGTAAGTCTGAGAAGTTTCAAACTTTATTAGATGTATATTCTATGTATAATCTTAGTATGTGACAGATTATAAATCTGAAGCTTTAATTTGAAGGCCACATTGAGATCTCTAAAAGGCCCACAGAGACCCAATATTTGGACTTTTTGCCACCTTTAAGCCCTGTGACTGTTAAACTATGTGATTGATGGAGCTGAAATCCCATCTGGGAATGCATTATTATGTCCTTTCTACATGTGCCGAAAATCAAGGCTTTTAGTAGACATTTAACCTGTGTATGAGGGCTATAAACACTCAACCAAGTGACCTTTTTTGACTTTTTTCCCGTATTTTGCCCTGTTATTTGGAAATGCTTAGTGTGACAAGTCTTAAACTGTATTATATATAATTTTTGTTTGTTATGTTTGTCCCCCAAAAAGTTTCAGCTAGTTTAATTGCTAAGGTCTCTTTAACAATTGTAAAATGCCCACAGAGACCCAGTTTATGGATATTATACCACTTTAAAGCCCTGTAACTGTCGAACTATGTGGGTCATAGAGCTGAAATCTTTGAATTTTTCAAAGGAAGTGCCTGTCTATTTAATTTTTTATTAATAATGTTATGGCTATCTTAGGCTTTTAAGTACTTATTTTTGTGTGTTATCTCTCTGCTTGCTGAGTTTTTAACTTTTTAAAATGAAACTGGTTAAACATATTCAAGTAGACAAAATGGACACTGTTATTTTCAGGTGAGCTATAAGTCCAATATTAATGAAATTATAGCCTTATGTAGTAAAAATAGGGGATTTTTAACCCTCAACTAGCCCAGTTTTATTCAGTTTGCCTCAGTTAATTTTGACACAGTTCCTACAGTTACTAACTCATTTCAGTTGATAATCACATTCTTAATATTCTCAATTCTGAATTATTATTATAAATCTGTTCTTGTGGTTTGATAATTTATATTTAATTCTGGAGGTATATAATTTTCCTGTTAGACATTCCTTATTTATATATTTGATTTTATTTTAGTGATAAGATTAACTGAGCTTTTTGTATTTGATTACCCCTTTTGTTTGTTTACCATTTGTGCTGTAGCACTCTATCTCTTTGTAGTCCCACCCCCCATCCACCTCTGGGACCTCCAGCTATTGAGTGACACTAAATAAACAAAGGTATTGAATGATATCAAATGAGAAACAAAGAACCAGACTTTTCAGTGGGGTTGCAGATCTCCTGTAACAGTGAGAGAGGTGTGGAGAAGGGGAGAGGGGTGGGGTGGGGTTGGGAGATGGGGTTTGCTTCATTATCTAATAAGACAAAGGGGAGTCAGAACTGAGATTGTGTCACATATTTAGGTTGCATATATATGGACCACATATATAGGAATTGAGGAAATGAATAACTGAAAAACAATGCAAATTCTAAAAATAATATAATAAAATAATAATATAAATAATATATAATTTTTAAATTATATTTTATTTGGGAACAAATATAGAAACAGATATGCGCTTTTGGGATTATGAATCATTTAAATACTTTGAAAATAGGTTCAGAGTCACCCTTTGCAGGAAGATTGAAAAGTATGATGAGTTGAGTTAGAAATAATATTTTATTTGTCAACAAATATAGAAACAGATATGCTCTTTTAGGATTATTAATTTGGAATGGACATTCAATCATCAATCATTTAAATACTTTGAAAATAGGTTCAGAGTTATCATTGCAGGAAGATTGAAAATATGCTCTGTTGAGTTATGTATTCGGCGTCTGGGGATACACCATCTTCCTTGGGAAGATATAAACTTAGTAGATTGATGTGCTGAAGTTCATATAACTTTTCCCAAGATTTATGGCATACAACAAATGGCTTACATAAAAAATTCCCGATCAAAACCTGTGACATGAGTGATGACCTGTCTGGGGATATGTTGGCGCCGAGTTGGCCCAATCTAGTTTCTTCTCAGGGGACTGAACTCCGCCCTCTCTTCCCCTACCTTAGAGCAGGTCTGTAAAAAAGGGGGGAGGGAGGGGTAAGTCGGTTGGACCGGTTAACCGGTATCTGTTGACCGACTATAGCCTTAAGGGTTTCCTGACCTCAGGGTCGACCCAGGCCAGAAAAGTTGTTATTCTTGAGTTCACTTAAGTCCCTAGTAACTTACCCGCCGACCAAGCGGTAGTTATTCAGCTATTGTCCATTGGATAGGATGTATTAACGCGATAAAATTGCAAATTTAATAGTAAATTAAATTTTTATAAGTTAATACCCTATCCAGTGGACACACAAGACCCTCCCACCGACCCCGCTATCAATTTACTAGGGGTCTAATGGTTTAGACAACAAAAAAGATGCTATGACATCATGCTGTCTAGACAGGAAGGAAGTACGACACGCCATCTGGCGAGTGCACAGCATTGGACCGGCCTGGCCGGTGGAGACACAGGACGTCTTTTTCTGACGTTTGGCGGGCCGGTCTGCGCCGACCGGATAAGCTATTGTCCATTGGATAGGGTATTAACTTATAAAATTTAATTTACTATTAAATTTGCAATTCAATTACCATTTACTGTACAAAAGTACAGCACTTTCCCTGATAATTATGCTTTCCTCTCATTATCACCTTCACAAATCAAAAACACTCAGTCAGCTGACACAGTGCCCGTTCACGGGCACTCTCCTCTTGTTTTTCTATATTTAACACTATATGAACTTTGGTAGTAAGGAAACCCCACTTCTACATCTTTAACTTGTGGAAAATTTCTTTACACTTTTATGATGTGTGACTACATTGGGTCTGTTAGGATCTGTGATATTCGCTGTGCAAAACTGATTCAAATTTTGATTATTGTGTGTGTGTTTTTTTTGTTGTTGTTTTTTTTTTTTTTTAAGTGTGTCTCCTTGGGGAAAATTTCACATTATTTACTGTATATAAAATATATTAGAACATTTATCGAGCAGACACTGAAACAGCTGTTACACACCCAAGAGCATGTGCCCTCCTCTATTACTGTACATTTAACTGTTTATAAAACTTCCATAACCCTTTTGTTGATTCAATGACATTAAAAATCACCAAAAAAATAGCCTGTTTGTAGTAGTCTGCAATAGCCAACAACATTTATAATTTTTAGAGCATATGAGTATCATGTATTACAAAAACAATGCTAATATTCATCCAGGACTAAAAGCCGGAGATTAGGGTCAGCCAGTCAGAGCTGAATGTCCTCATTTTTGCAGCATTGTCCTTTAATCTAAAGCAACAGGTCAGTTCAGCATGCAGTACTATGACTTCCAGCATAAATTTCTCTTCATTAGTTGGCCATAAGGCTTCTTCTGATTTGCCTTGATTCAAGGAGATATTATCACAAAACTCTGTTGTTCTTCAGAAACACCAAGCCTTTCTACAAAACACAATGATGTATAATTTAAATCTCCTCATAATATATATATACTGAAGTGCTGGCACTTTCTCCCTTTAAGCTTTGGGAAATTATCACCAGGAGACAATTTGAAAATACATTTTAAACTATGCACCAAGCTCCAGTTGAGCATTAGAATAATCCTGGTTAATTCAATGCCACACAGATTATGTTTTGTTATGAGTCCTGTCATGATTTAACCAGTGGTCTTGCATTCTGAATTAATAAAACCCCCAAAACAGACCCTTACAATGATGAAGACTCCAGCTACTCTTTACTGCTTAGTGTATTCAATGAGCTTATCACATGCTTTACAATAAAATACAAAATTTGAGATGAAAAAATGGATTAAAATGGAAAACAAGTAGTTAAGGGATTTGCATAACAATTCAAATATTCCGTTTACATTGAGATAAAAAGCCTTTTCCTCTGCTGTTTGGACTTCCTTATTCTTGTGGAATTCTTTTTTGATTCTTGTCCAGTAAAAATGCTGGTCAGTGAACTCAAGCTGGTTCCCTTTCCTCATCAGATCTTTGTATAATCTGATGACTGCTGCACGGCTCCAAGGAACTGACATCACTTAACTAATACCTGGAAAGATAATAGTCGGTGAACTACTATCTAACTACTGTAAGCTACTTTATCAGGTCTTTCTAGAATCTGAGTACTGGACCAAAATGATTTTATGATTTATTATACCAAAATGTCAGCATGTGAAGATATATCATCACTACTCTCTCAAAGTTTTACACCTAAATTACTGAAAAGCAAGGCATGTTCTTTATTACAAATGTTTGTCTAGGAATAATTTTGGCCTCATTTTGTAAACAACATAGGGCTTTTTCTTTAAAAATTATCAAGCTTTTTGTATTGACAAAGTGTGGCTAGTTATCCACTGGAGAAGGATGAATCTGTTTATGTATTTTGTTATACATGTACTCTATATTAGCATATAGGCAATTTCACATTTTTTTTTTCATTTTAACCAACCTGCCTATTAGATTGCAGTGTCTGACATCCACCTGCCTGCCCCTCAACACTTTGGTTTCCGGACTGTAACTCGAAAATGCTTCAGCCAATCAATTTTAAACTTAACAGAGTGGTAAGGCACCACCGAAGCTAGGTTGCTTTCGAAATTGACGCAATTTGGAAAAAGAAGATGGCCGCCACTTGAAATTCTGTTTCCAGACTCTTTACTTGAAGATGCTTTGTCCAAACAATTTGAAACTTAACAGGGTGGTAGGGCACCACCAAGGCTGGGTTGCTTTCAAATTTGGCGCCACTTCGAAAAACAAGATGGCCACCATATTAAAATTCTGTTTCCAAGATCTAACTCAAAAACGCTTCAGCCGATCAATTTGAAACTTAACCAGGTGGTATGGCACCACCTAGGCTAGAGCTCATATGTACTTGTTTTCTGTGTAAATCGTGAACGGCATATTTCTGTTCTCCTGGCCAATTTTTCTTATCCCTTTGAATTAACTGTATGTGAAACAAATTATAAATATTTAGCAAACATTTCAGACATTACAATAACATACATTTATGACAGCAGGAAAGGGTGAAGTTTGTTTACCTTTTAAAAATGTTGAAACTTAATCATGTCAGTTGGATATGCATTAGATATTACTGAATGGCTCATATACTGCTTCCCGCCATATTTGGCACAAACCTCAAAATGCCACAAAACGGAAGTTGTAATATTTATTAACATTTGTCATCGGTAAAACTCCTGCATTTTCGCAAACCAAATAAGGAAGACGTGATGACAGCAATGTCCTTGGCAGGTTCCGTGTATCTTCGACAGTTTTTGTATGCAAATTGTGCCAATTTGGGGCGCTAATTGGAATTGTTTGGACTTTTTGCTGTTTAAATACGTTTACAGTTTGCACTTGTGTCAATGCATATTTCGATCAATAGAAATCCACGATATTAAACGGGCAATAACCACAAATAAGGATTTTGTGTCCGAGGTGTGCCAAGTTACGGCAGGAAGCAGTATGTACTTCAGAGAATGCAAATAACCCATTAACTTGTGATATATATATATATATATATATATATATATATATATATATATATATATATATATATATATATATATATATATATATATACAGTACAAATATGCTGCTCAAGATTTACACACAAAAACAAGTACATGTGTGCTCTGTCCGTCGACATTGTGTACCATCACAAATATCAGCAGCAATACGCTATGGGGCAGAAACTATGTCTATGTTGTCATTAGAGTTTCTGCAGTCACCCTACTCACGAGTGGTAATTACGGTCCGTGACACTGTTCTTGGCATTTTCACAGACCGTGTTTACGAGTGATAAGAACACTGCAATAGAGAGTTTAAGATACTGTAGTAATTACCGATTGGTGGAAATCACGTTCGTCTGCGAGATCTTGTCCTTGACCCCGGAGATCATGTGACTTGGAGAAGCGGCGGGATATAAAACAACACAATGTAAACAGAACTTGGCTTGTCTTCAAACAGTGAACACCTTCCTGTGGTAAACTTTACAAGTGAGTACCAAAACACTTCATTGGTACCAGAAGTGGGGTTCTCATTTCCTCACCACAGGAAACAAAGAAGAAGTGGGTTATCATTGCCTCACATTTAAAAAGAAAGTATATTTTATTGACAGTGTGACGTATCCACTGTGAGTTATATTGAAGCGATATTGTTTTTATGCTGTGTGTGTTGTGCAGTGGGTTGATTGTACATGTAGTCACTTAATCGATAGTGCTAGGTGTTCTATTGTACTGCACACATATTGGCACACATAGTACATGTAAAAGACTTTATCAAATTCTATACTCTTTTGCAGCAGTTATTTTTTTTGTATTTGTGTGATTTGTCTGGGGATAAGTGTATCTCTTGACAGATCAAAATAATGTTTTAATAAAAATAAAAAAATATAAACAGGATAGAGGTTTTATCAGTCCTCTGGTCCTTTGAAATTGAAAGTCGAGTAGAAAGTTCACAGTTTATTCAAAGGTAGCCACTCCTTTTTTTATCTGTGAAAAACAAATCAGTTACCAGATACCTTCACACTATTGGATTGTGTACTAGCTGTTTATCTAGTGGAAATAGTGACAATAAACTGGTCACCACATCATCGTTATGTGTTCAGTATCAAATGGGTGAACAGAGTGACACACAGGGTGGTTACTTGTCTGCTTGTTCTGAACTCTAATATCCTCACGTATATCAGTTCTATTAATACCTGGGCTTCCGGGGATTCCCGTTTAGCTCAGCTGGTTAAAGAGCTAGACTTGTGTTTATTTCTTTGTGTAATCAGAAGGCTGCAAGTTCGAGACACAGCAGAACCAATCAATAATTTCTCCCTTCCCACTACAGAACCAAAAAGTTATCCTCTGGTCAAAACTAGGCTTTTCTGGAACAGCAATTATAGCAACCAAAGTCAAGAACAAGTGAAGCTGTCCAAGATGTCAAAAGCCATGAACTGCAAGATACTTCAGTTAAAACAACAAGGTATGAAGATCTTTTGTTGTCTGATCATCTGATGCAAGGAATGCTGGCTGTTTTTGGCTCCCTGGACTATTAAAGCTTGTCATCAGCAGGAAGTGGTTCCCAAAATGTAGATCTAGAAATCCTGAGCTTCATAAGGATGACCAGCAACTCATCGAGAACTTCAATTTCTGGTTAACTGGACAGGAACTTAATCACAAGCCAAGTATCAGTCCACCCAGTTGCACTGCCTCATTGTTGCATTGGCGTGTACTAGGTGTACTCCTGGGCAATGTTGCCAGATGTAAGGATCCACAGCCTCAGCCAAGGTATAACTGCTGTGTGGAGGTGATATCCTGTACATTCACAACAGTCCGATAACAGTCCCCCAACAGGCAGTTTCGATTGACTGAACCTAGGGTTTGTGTGCAGTCTCTCTTGAAAACCGGACTGATTTACACTCTGGTTACACGTCATCGGACTTTTAAAAATAAATGAAAGCGTTAACCAGGTCGTCATGGTTACGCTCTGTCATAGGCATTCAGTTTTAAGTAGAAAATGGAGCTTAACCAGGTAGTCCTGGTTATGCTATTACGTCTAACCAGAAAGTCTCATCAAGAACTGAACGTCATCTTAAAGTAACAAAAGGGGGGGGGGGGGGGGGGATTGTAGTAATTACCAATTGGCGGAAATCATGTTCGTCTGCGAGATCCCCCGGGGGAATGTAGTAATTACCGATAGGCGGAAATCATGTTCGTCTGCGAGATCTTGTCCTTGACCCTGGAGGTCATGTGACTTCCCTTATGGACCAGATGCTCTCTTGTGAATACTCTGCGATTATGTAGCGAACGTGTTGCAAACAGTGATGTTCGCGGCAAAATATTTGCAACAATTGTGAATGTATGGCAAACATGTCGCGAACATCTTAAATTTAGTTAAATATGTATGTGGTGTTTGCAAGATATTCGCCAGAAGACTTTGTATATTTGTGTACCATATATGTGTTTGCCAGATATTTGCCAGAAGACTTGGTACATTTTATCATCCATGATAGTGTTTGCTGAATATTCGCCAGAAGACTTAGTAAATTTTATAAACTTTAACAGTCTTTACCAAATACTCACCTGAAATGTTTTTTGTAAACTTCTTTTTTTCAGTTTTTAGAATTTTCTCATGAAGACTTTAGCTTTCTAAAATCACTGTTACTGGCCTAACTAGTAGGAATTTCCCTAAAACCTCACCTGGTAGAGTCTGGGTTTTTAGAGTGAGGGGTTGTAGGCTCAAGTCCCATGAAAACTTTGTGCAAGTTTCATGTGTGGAGGGAGAATGTGACAGAAAACATAATTAAAAGTCTATAATCACTACCAATGGCTTGAATAGAGTGGATTTCCTCATATATCACCTGGAAGAGTGTGGACCTCTAGAGTGACGGGCTTGCGGGCTCAAGCACCATGAAATTAACCTATTGCTTTGACAATAGTATAAACAATAGTTTTTCAAGTGTTCTTTTATACTCATTGTGTCACTGATTTACAAGAGAATACAATAAGCATTAATTAATCTGCCCACTTTCCTAGGCATTGCTATTGTAGTTCTTACACTCACTGTCTTGGTCTTGTTAGAAGAATTTGAAGTTTTATATTGCAAACAGAAACTCCAATCTGATAAATCATGCAGAAAATACATACATAGGCCCCACTATACAAACAACTGTAAGGATAATGGGTAAGCAGCACACTGCATATTTGGTCTTCCCATGGCTCTAGTGGCATAATACATTTTTTTTTTGGATTAAGAAAATTAAAATGCTAATATTTAACTCAAGTGACTGGCTTGATGTTTGATCAGTGCAATAAAACATTGTATTACTCATGAGATGGAAAGTTATCCCTTTTCCATGTGAATTAAATAATTGAATACACACATGCACTGAATATCTTTTATAATTATTTACAAAACAAGCAAGAAAACAAGGCTAATGTTATTCCAAGTGGGTGCTGAAAAAGCTGAAGAAGAGATTGGACTTGTACTGTGATGATAACCTTTCTGTTCATATTTGTCAAATATATCATGGATTTAAAAAAATCCACTGCTCAATACTATGTACACATCTTTTGTGTTTATTTAACTACATTAATGTATTGTATTATAATAATTTAAATTTGTAAAATCTGTGTAAATTACTAAAAGTCAACATTTAGTTAAAAATTGGTTGATACATAATTTATTTAAATCACATATAAATTTAGAACCATGCAAACGTCTTGGCGAGTCAGCTAAAACTGTTGGATTAACTTTCTCATATAAACAAGCAGAGTATTCATTTACAAACAATTTCAAACTAAATTCAAACTGCATTGCTCTGGGATATTTTGTTGCTCATTCATTTTATTTCCAGTGACTTTTACATATATAAAGAGATCATTATGATGTCAGAAAGATAGCTTTTAACATATTTAAGACAGCTAGTTATATTTTTGGATGAACATATGGTTATATGCATGACTATATATATGTGGAATTGTTCTCATACAATTAAATTAAGGCAGCTATAGCTCTTATTCAAATGCCTAAAAAGAAAACAAGGATTTGAAATGGTTTAAATTGTTATTTACATGTGAAAAACTTTATTCACCAATGCATGGATTAACATTTCAAGGAAATGAATATTCAAGGGTCATTTGCTTTCAATTGGAACGGGCATGCAGGCAAGTACATCTGTACATATATATTTGTGAATAACTGATGTTGGTAGTAATTATAACAATGTGTACTTTAGCAGCCTATTGATTTTCATGTCTTGATCATCATCAAAAGAAAATAATATATATTAACTGCTTGGGTCATGTCTATATTAATTACCTCCTCCAAAGAGGTATTAATTCATGGATGGTTTATTTGTCCGTTTGTTCGTTATTGGGATTATGCAAATGCTACTGATTGGATCTTCATAAAAGAAATGAGAAAATGGGTCTTAATTGGTCAAACTTATATTCCATTAAATATTTGAGAGTGATCCGGATCACTGTATTGATACAAAAAATATTGAGATGACCCTGTCATCTCGTAGTTTACAAAGTGCTTCAGTATTGCTGCGGATCGACGAGTCCGCGAGATTTTTTATTATATAATCTACAGAGTTGTGAAAGGTCTCATTCTGTAGCATTTTATGTGTAGATCGTTTTAAATATTAAACTTAAGCTTGTCACCTAAGATATTCGCAGTATTTTACTTGCTTTTTGTCAAATATTGCTGGGATCTGTGTCGTCCATCTTTGTGTGATGACGTCATCACTCTTCGAGTTCAACAGCAATATATATTTCTATTTGTTGTAAGCGATCCAGTGACGAACTGTCACCGATGCGGAGTTCGGTGTATGCAAATTAGTTACGAATCCTCATAAACGGTGCAGAACTGCCACCGATGCGGTGTTTGGTGTATGCAAATTAGGTTACGAATCTTCTATATAAGGCGTGGCAAATCAACAGCTCTTCGGTGTATTGAGGCGCTCTAACGGAAGGTACACTCAGTGCTTCTGAATTTTACTGACATTTATTCGATTTTGTCTGATTTACTTGATTTATTTTCGGATCCGGTTACATTGACTAATTGTTTTTATATTATTACAAGTTGTCAGAAACTCTCAGTAAATTTGGTTGGATATTTTACTAATTTGCTGTCATTTTGACAGATGGGTGGGGTTTCCCTCCAATTTGTTTACAAACAAATGCTCATGATTTTGACAGTTCTTACAACTGAGAGTAATTCTTAACTTGTAATTGTTATGTAATGATGCCGGTGTAAATATTACTTCGACTGCAGTTTATTTATTTTATCTTGTGTTTCATATATTCATTTGACTGATAACTGCAGCATTTTTGTGATAGGATGCATATTTGACTAAATATTGCAGTGTTATTATTTTGACTGATTACTTTGACTGCAGTATTATTATCATTCTTATTCATTGACTGCAGTGTTTTTATCATCATCATTAGTTACTGACTGCAGTGTTATTGCTATTCTTGTTTCTTATTAGTCGTGTATGTGTATAGTTATTCCAATGCTGTAGTAACTTTTTGTCATGTTGTTCTGATATTTTGCTGAACAGCATTTTCGCATTTCTGTACATTTCTGTCAAACAATATTTATAGATCCATGATTATTTAAAATAAATATACATTTAAGATTATATAATTGCTTGTTCTTTACAACTTTTAACCAATAAATTATCATCAGCTGAGTCTATTGGCACAGGCGTCAATAATTACAACTCTGTTGGTGATTTTCCAATCCGAACCTGATATCTGGCGACCTGCCACCTTTGAACACAACGCGAGAACTGTATTGAAAAATACACTTTGGGCTTAAGGGTCGTTACAATATCAAAGATCCAGATTTCAAGCAACTTAAGATATTCATTATCTTTATCTTAATATTTAGTACATGTTTCTTACAATAACTATTTAGAACACATTTCTTACAATATATTTGTAATATATGTAGCATTTATATAGCACGCTGATGCATGTAACAGCAGATAATTCATGGTAACAAATTAATATTTCATGTTATGACTTTATATTTCATTGTACTGAATTATTATTTTCAAGTTGTTTTATGAGGTTATGATGTCATGCTTAAAGTTATAGTTTATGTTTCATCTGGTAATGTCATTCTGTATTTATTATATTTTGTGGGTTTTGTACAGTTTGGCATTTGAAATATTTTAAATACAAATATATTTCCCATCATATTTTTGTCGGTGTTTTTTAAAACATTGGGTGCTATTGTTTACACAACTTAACAATTAATCAATAAACTTAACAATTAATCTATAAACTATGGATTAATTATGTACATTGATAAGAGCATAAAAATATACTCAAATGTTTGTATAAAATCTGTTTGAAGACTGTTTGCAACACATATTCGCTGTACGTTTGCGGCAAAATATTTAAAGTTATATTGATGCATTAAAAGTGTGCAGGATGTTCGCGGCAACCATGTTTGCAGAATGTTTGCAGCAAGTGTTTGCAACATGTTCACCACAAAATATTTTAAGGTGGATTTTTAGTTCCCACAAAAGTTTGCAGCATATTCGCAGGAACTATTTGCAGATTGTTTGCTGGAACAGTTCGCAGACTATTCACAGAAATTGTTTGCAACATGTTCACAGGAAAGTGTTTGCGGCAAAGCTCATTTGCATACCAATCGCGAACATTTTAAAAATGTTTGCGATGTGATCACAACAAATGTTTGCAGGATGTTCGCAGTATGTTCGTTTCATATTAGCAGCAACTATTCACAAGAAGGGCATTTTGTCCATAAGGGTTGGGAGACGCGGCGGGATTTAAAACAACACAATGTAAACAGAACCTGGCTTGACTTCAGTGAACACCTTCCTGTGGTAAACTTTACAAGTGAGTACCAAAACACTTCAATACAAGTACACATCGTGACAAGTACTGCAAAGAGAACGCATGACATCATCTTTGATGTTTTTACCAAACTCAGTATGTCAAGCTACAAGTACATAACTTGAAAAAACAGTTCTACAAGTAAGGACAAAACGTGAGAGTTTACTTAAACTTTTTACAATTAAATCTTCATCTTATATAATCAAATTTTAAGCAATAATATATTCAAGTATCTAGCATTATATATATGTTGCTAAAATGCAGTTTTATAAATTACAAATACACTTGAAAACACTTTTTAAAAAGCCTCTAGTTTTTGCCATATTCTACAGATTAGGGACAGACCATTCCTTATCATGCTATATTGTATTTACCTTTGTAGAAAGTAAAAAAAAAACAATGGAAAATTTAAAATTCAATAGTTTATATATATTTTTGGCCTATTCTGTTGCTAATCTATATTCAACAATTGGATGATTTTAGCCTTTAGGGAACTGTACATCTGATTTATATGCAATTAATTTAATTCATCATGAAGTAACAAATGGTCCACCCCTCTACCATATTTTCCTTGCAGTGAAATTGACTCTGTTTCAAGTATAAATAACCAAATGTGGAGGGGGTATGACGGCTAGCTGCCTTCACTACTGTAGTACTTTTATCTTTACCAGAAGTGACAAACTGAAAACGTCTACGCGTACTTATAGGTTTTCCAGTACACGTAATTTCCAACCAAAACAGGTATCTTAAACTCTCTATTACCACAGCTTGGACGTTCCAGACTGAGTGATGGACGTACACGTGGGCGATAATGACAGATTTTAGAAATTTTGTTTAAATAAATGGAAATAAGTTCGATTTCTTTGTCAAATATGTATTTTTTTTCTAAAACCATACCAAAGTAAACTTGAACTGAGGATTTTGGCTACAGTAGCATAAAAGATTGAGAGATTTGCAACTACGTACACACTAGATCGCTCTTTGGTGTTTTCATACTAAAATTCGGATTCCTACTGGGTCTGAATTATTGCATTTATTTCAAACCAAAAAGCCTCTCACTCGGTGTGCGCATGGCATATGTAATATTCCTGTCCTGATTGAATAATAATGTGCTATTTTTGGCGTCACAATGCACAAAGCCTGTTGATATCCCTTTTTGGAAAATGGAGATGTTTAGACATAAATGGAGAAGGTGTGTGTATGGGGGATGCAAAGAGATAGAAGATACAAACTATTTATTTCTACGTTTTAGTTATACATAACACTAAATCTAGTAACTGTCAAAGTAGTGACATCTATCCCATCCAATCTTACGGCAGCCAAACATAAAAATGATCTTAATTTTGGCTAGCTCTATGATTAGTAAAATCTTAAGTATTGCTCTAACATTTATCTTACTTACACATCCACTGAATCAATACAAAAAGGTTTTTCCCTTCCATCACAATAGTGCCAAATTGACCAAAGAAAGGGGAAACTTGCCAAGAGCTGTGAGACTATCTTTGACATGTACTTGGAATTGTCCCAATTCACATTTTTAACCAGAAGGAAGGGTTATATTTGGTGTACATATATGGAGGTGCTCACGCCAGGGAAGAAATTTACAAGATATATTGCCTTGATATACATATTTATATCCCTAGACAAAAGTTGGGGATACACTGGTTTCACCTCCATCATGCCACATGCCAAAAATCAAGACTTTATGTTTTGGGAGCAGGATTCTGTGTCTGCGGGCCGGGAGGAGGTGAGTTGACCTCTGGCCACAAACTGTCTAAGAAGTCACTCAGATCAAGGTGAGTGTTGTGATTAGCAGTTGTGTTGTCCTCGGGATAACTGATCTGGTCAGTTGAAGAATCACTTGATTCACTATCCACACAATCTCTTATGCGAGAAAAAGTATCAAAATGATTATGACAATGTGTTAAATGTCTTAATTCTTGGTCACGCTGGTTACATTTTATCCTGTAATTCAGATGGGCACTTTTTATGTGCCTTCTTAAATTTAACCTATGTGAATTTGTTTTATGACAAGTGCTGCAAGTAAACCACATAATTCTGGTATTGACACTAAAAATACAGCACAATATACACACTAAAAATATTAAAGCACACAAGTAGTTCAAAGACACACTTTGCTAAATGCTATATCTTCAAAGCTTTATTTATTTAAAGGCAAGACTGTAACTTAGTGACCTTATATGTTACTAAGTAATGATGATGTAAATAGTATTGATTTTAAAAGTATGTGATATGTCATTTTGCATCATTTGTGATGTATTTGTGTCACTGCCCATTTTTAATGTTTTTTGCCTTTGGTGAGGTACCCAATTTAGAACAATGTAAACACATAGGCACCTGCTTTAGGTGTGCGATAAGAAGGCATAAACTCAAACAAATATATTCATGCCCGTTGGGTGAAGGGTGGGGAAGATGTAAAGAAGTTCCTATCTTTTATATTTAGTGGAGGACTCTGGGTTGTTGTCCTCCCCCATGCATTGCACAATGCTGAACTCCACTTTTGACACTATGCTTGGGTTGAGTGAAATGTCTTGAAACAGGGGTTGAATTTAGAGCATTGAACTTTTGCACACTTCTATAGTGTTCATACATTCTCTGTTTAATTGGTATTTTGGTCTCACATATATATTGGAGACCACATTCAGTGCAACTAATAATTTATTTAACATTACTTAATTCGCATGTGTATCTGTGCCTAGGTGGTAAGTTAATACATTCAAAGAAAAAAAAAAGATATTCTAGTACTGTGTGGGCTGGACCTCAGAACAGGTCAAGATTATTATCTACGAATCGTATTAAAAGGCCACATGTATCAAGATGATCAAGAAGTTTGACATCAGATCTAAGGAATTGGGGGAACAATATAAGCAGCTCTTAGAACTCACACCTCCTAAAATTCTAACCTTGCCTTCTCTTTCCTCACTTCCGAGGCCTAGCACTCCAGTCATCTGTGCAACATCCGACAGCACAAGCCACCACTAGAGTTTCATGAGCCTGCAACCACTACACCCATCACCACTTCCACCAACAAAATTGAACATTCGCCACTGGACCATATATGGCAAAGTTGGTAGGTGCTTACCGCTAGTCAGCTATTTGCAGTACAGAACCTTGACCAACTGTATGTACTGGTTTCCTCTGCCCATAAAACTATCTGTCATGATATGACCTATATACAGTGTTCAAAGCAATGTGAAAACCCAAATAAATAAATTATGTAAGTACAATACCTGTTCTAAATTCTAGCAGAGGTTTTTCGTGCATATAGATAGAATCATACCAGATTTATAAAATAATTGTTTTTTTTTATCAATCCAACATCATGACAACTAACAGTGATCCCATTACCCCATGTGTCCTGGTGGAGTATCCATATATTTCATTTTGGCCCTATACCTCATTACCTTATTTTGGTCCTCAGCTTTCTCATCTACAAACTCTTGGTGTGTCTGCCTGCGATGCAGATAATAGATTTGAATAGATAATATAATTTTAATTGTAGTATCTTTAACACCATCTTGGCTGTACACATATTAGCCCTCTCTTTGTATTGTATTGTATGCTTATACTCAATCTTTCCTTGTACTACAGGACTCAAAGTAGTATTGATTTGTATACACCCTGATGTCTAATGTTATGGATTTAGGTTCTGGGTATTGCTTTGCTGATAGTATACATAATGTATTAAAACATTTCTTATATTATATACACCGTAATAGTATCTCAAAGACAAATATGTACAGCAGGCACATGAGGTTTTGTAGACAATAGCAACGCAGCACCAAATTATTATTCATCTCTGGATTATGTTGTTTTTCTGTCAACAAGCATGCAGATAAAAGGTTTACCAGTATCTGAAACTCAGCCCTACACCTCTTCTAGCTGTGGATAAGCTGTTATTGAAGATTATCTCAGGCACTGTCAGTATATGTTTTTGAACCTTCATCACCAATCAATAAATAGAGCCTGATTGTTAACATTTAGCAAAGGTTAAGTTGTAAAATCCTTAGGTTGAGCCGTATGTTGAAAACACTTTAACTGAAGATCTGTTCATCCATTGTTTCCAACATCCATCCCAGAAATTTTTGTTTATGTTCTCACAAAGCCAGCATCACAGCTGAAAAGAAGATCCTGTAGTTTTTGTAACTCATTGATGGACACAACATTGCCACATACTTGTAAATCTGAGGTACATGTGTGTGTAATGTTATTTCTAATTTTGACTGAAAAGAATCAGAAGATTTGGTCAGTTTTTTGGTAGTGTACGTTCTTGTTGAGGTTTTGGATCACAAACATACATCACATGTTTCAGACCTGGATATAAGTATACTTTTTAGTGATATGTGGAAGAGATTACTTGAACTGTGCTTTATTGGTGTATATATAGGTCTAGGCACGACATATATAGAACATGAGATTCGCCTTAAAGACTATCGGTTAGATGAGATTGAATGTAATTATATATGACTTTATTCTAACTAAAATATGCAAATATAATTTCATGTATAAGTGGTCAAGATAGATAAATAGATCAATTGTACATTTTAACAGTACAAAATATAATGAAATATAAGAAACATTAACATATGCACAGATAAGGGTAGCATTACCAATTAGTAGAAAAAAAGTCTTATTATTATCAATAAATTACCTGATATTTCATGAAATATACTTCATACAAATAAATTAGCTTCAGTGATTTATATGTTAAAGGTCTTTGAAGCAACTACAGTTTGACTTCCACAAGTGACACTTTTAAGGACATGTCTGAATATGACATTGGCTGCTAAATGGCACATAAAACTCCAACTTCGATCTTTAATCCTTAATTAAAATTTTTTAAAGCAAATCTACTGTCGTAAGAGGGTGTCGTTTTAGGGTTCTTCAGGCTAGTAAAGTATAGCCTATACAAGGGTTGTTTCCATCATGCAACCTCCTTTTAACTGTGTTAATATTCTGTGATTCTTACTTAACCCCACGAAAGACTAAATTTGATCTTGTGTTGTGGATGCAGACAAATATATTAAAGCACAATTGCACTGTATCAGGTCAGGTCATCATAGTCTTGTGTCCATTTAGCAATGGGTTCAATCATTGATTTCTTTCCTAAAATCACAAATAGATCTAATTTGAGTATTAAACAGATGTAGCTTTCTGAGAACGTTTTAAAATTTAACATGCCTCATATATCCTGTGCTAAGGGTTATCTCTTCTACTGCTCTTGTCTAACCCGGATTAGTCCGAACTTTAGAAGACACCAGTGTCGTCATATGTATCACGTGATGTAAACAAATCTTTTGACAAGTAGAAACAGAGATTTGACGTTTGTTTACCTTCCAAATACATATTATACTAGTCTTTGTCTTTGATATTGTACATGTTGTTTTTGATTTAGGTGACCATTTTATTATTTCTGAAGCGTTTTAAATTTCTATGGCTTAGAATTTGTCCACAACAGTGAAAAATATGGGCGATAAAAGAGGTTATATGACAAACAGTCGATTGAAGGGAATCTGGTCAACTCGGCCCATTTCAAAGTCGGCCCCCTGCAAACTCGGCCCATACAAACTATAAGCCTTAATAAGGTAGTTGGGTCAAACAAAGTTTCACGTAATTTATTTAACTTTTATGCAACATTTCTATTGATAAAATGTTGCAAGGAAACCCCACGGAATTCTGGGACCCTATATTTTATGTATAAATTAATACAATTGAATTGTGTAAGTCCACAAAATTGAAATATTAATTTGTCAGCTAAGTACAAGTTTCCAGGTAACATACTTGATCTTAGTCCTTACCTTAAGTACCCAACTACGCTCCGCTACGTAGCGGAGCGTAGTTGGGTACTCAAGGTAAGGACTAACTTGATCTCCCAGCAGCATTTCTATAACATATTGTTAGAAAATCGTAAAGAATACTGTGATTTCATATTTTATACATAAATGTGAATATTATTGAGTTATTCTCATGTTCACTTTGCAGGGGGCCGACTTTGAAACGGGCCGACTTTAAAATGGGCCGAGTTTGAAGTGGGCCGAGTTGTCCATAAAACGATTGAAGTTACTTGGGTTTTACGTCCCGTTTAACAGTCAGGGTCATGTTGGGATAGGCCCACATCATTGCCACTTGTGGGAGTCAAGTCAACACAGAGCTGACAGCCTGTGATTACACACCAAACTTGCTAACCACCAGACCATGCAGTTAAATGACGAATGACAGAAGGTGCTCAAAGGCTACAATTAATACAATAAAGCTCCCCACTGCATGCCAACCTCCTCATTAAAAGTTCAAATTCACAGGCTGTTTACCATAAATGTAGTTTAATTACCAAGATTTTGTCAACATGAGCGCTATTATACATGGCAACTTTTTACCCCACAGCCCTTAATGGCTGTTGGGGTATTGTTTTCACCCATGGTGTCCGGATGGTCGGGCGGGCGGGTGGGTGGGCGGCGGGAAATAGTTTGTCCAGGCTGTATCTCAGAAACCGTAAGGTGTAGGAAGTTGATACTTGGTAGGGACATTGGTTAGGGGGTGTAGCTGTGCAACGTCATGGTCTGACCTTGATTTGACCTTTGACCTTGCCGTAGTGACCTTGAGTTTGAAAATCTTGTCCGGGCTATATCTCGGAAACTGTAAGGTGTAGGAAGTTGATACTTGGTAGGGATATTGGTTAGGGGGTGTAGGTGTACAACGTCATGGTCTGACCTTGATTTGACCTTTGACCTTGCTGTAGTGACCTTGACCTATAAAATCTTGTCTGGGCTATATCTCGGAAACCGTAAGGTGTAGGAAGTTGATACTTGGTAGGGATATTGGTTAGGGGGTGTAGGTGTGCAACATCATGGTCTGACCTTGATTTGACCTTTGACCTTGCCGTAGTGACCTTGACCTATAAAATGTTGTTCGGGCTATATCTCGGAAACTGTAAGGCTTGGGAAGTTGATATTTGGTAGGGACATTGGTTAGGGGGTGTAGGTGTGCAACGTCATGGTGTGACCTTGATTTGACCTTTGACCTTGCCGTAGTGACCTTGACTTATAAAATGTTGTCCGGGCTATATCTCAGAAACCGTAAGGTGTAGGAAGTTGATACGTGGTACGGATATTGGTTAGGGGGTGTAGGTGTGCAACGTCATGGTGTGACCTTGATTTGACCTGTGACCTTGCCGTAGTGGCCTTGACCTATAAAATCTTGTCCGGGCTATATCTCAGAAACCGTAAGTTGTAGGAAGTTGATACTTGGTAGGGATATTGATTAGGGGGTGTAGGTGTGCAACGTCATGGTCTGACCTTGATTTGAGCTTTAACCTTGCTGTAGTGACCTTGACCTATAAAATATTGTCCGGGCTTTATCTCGGAAACTGTTAGGTGCAGGAAGTTGATATTTGGTAGAGACATTGGCTAGGGGGTGTAGGTGTGCAGCATCATGGTGTGACCTTGATTTGGCCTTTGACCTTGCCATAGTGACTTTAACCTATAAAATCGTCAGGGCTGTATCTCGGAAACCGTAAGGTGTAGGAAGTTGATACTTGGTAGGGACATTGGTTATTGGCTATAGGTGTGTATTATCATGGTGTGACCTTAATTTGACCTTTTACCTTGCCGTAGTGACCTTGACCTTTAAAATCTTGTTGCACCTTTGGGTCTGTCTTTTGATGCAGATTAAGCAAAAGTCGTATTAGAATTTATTAAGAATTTTACTTTCATAACTTCCCATTGTAAGAGATAGAATTTCATCAAGTGAGCCGCAGATTTTACTCCAACACCACACATAAGCATTCATTAAATGTATTACCACTTCTGTATGCATGGTAATATTCAAACCATCTAAACCATAATTCGGAAATGCAGATGTATATAAAGAGTGTTGAATTTTAGTTTACTGATTAATGCTGTCATCTTGTCATTGAATTATCTTGTTTTAATACGTCATCTTTATACTCTTTCTTTTAAACATTATTTCTCCATTTAAACATTGTTTGGACCTTTATATAACTGACAGTGTTCTGAAAGTATCCTGAAGTTTGTACTGGTACAGTACTTCTATATCTCATGGTGTTGAAAATATTTCCCAAGGCTGTGGGGTACGGGCATCTCTGATGCTATTTTTAGTATACCAGTAAACGCCTTTGTGGGGTTAACATTTTGATTTCATATTATAATAACTGTAACATAGTTAGTGCTGGGAAATTGCCATGATTTTACCTGCTGATATTTATGTAAGAAATATGTGAACAAACAATCACTGCCAATCATATAGTCAAAAGACTGAACCAGACCAAACAAAAATTATTAAATTTACACAAGTAAAATAATCACAACAAAAATATATAAATATATCCTCATTTGTGATTGACTGATTTTATGGTTACCTGGCCAACAGTGGGAAACACCAAAGTGTTTTGTGTTTACTTTATATTTTTGCATTTATGGATAGTTTTGTGATTTTAATTGGCGAATCTTTCAAATTTTCACAAAATCTTATTCTGCCTAGTTTTTATTGCCCCAAAAAGACTACAAAGAAATGAATTTGGTTAATATCTGCTGTACTTAAATTTTATCAATCATTACTTGGCAGTGAGCCAGCATGTACCAGGAGAAATGCTTTCATTCCAATCATAATGATTGTTTGAATGGTGTTTATTTTGAGTTAAGGACTCTATTATCATTCATATTTAACACAAACCAGAAATGCCAATTAAAAGCCTGTTTGCTACAAATATATTAGTCATTGTCCTTGACCTCCAACATAGAAACATATGGTGGGCATTCATTAGTATGCAGACATTTTCTGGTACAATGCAAGTGCAGCTTCACACTGGCATGTTGCTTTTCTGCTATGTTGTAAATATGTGATGGTAAAAAAATGTGTTATCCAAGAAATAATTGTTTATGTTCATCTATCCCAGAAGAATTCATCTGCTGCCTTTGAACACTTGAACAGGTGCCTAGATGATGTTAAAGGGTAGATGTCAACTAGTAAGCTCGAACTGAATCCAGATAAGGCTGAGTTTATTGTATTTGGTTCAAAAAGACAGAGGGATAAGTTGAAAGCCTATTTCCCAACTACCATCGTGGGTAGTCCCCTCTCCCCTGCCGAGTCAGTCAAGAATTTAGGAGTATGGTTTGATTCTGATTTCTCCTTGTCCAAACATGTTCAGAATGTCTGAAAAAGTTGTTTTGTGTGACTCCTGACTTTAGACATGTCAGGCGCTTTCTTACTCATGATGCTTCTGTACTTGTGGCCAATGTTCTTGTTAGTAGTCGGTTGGGTTACTGTAACTCACTTTCCAGGAGTCTCTCTAAGTTCAGTTTTCATAAATTACAGTGCATCCAAAATATTGCAGCTAGAATTGTATCAAATATCAGTAGATACGCTAGTATATCTCCTATGTTTAAGAAATTGCATTGACTTTCTGTTGAACATTGCTCAGTGTTTAAAACAGCCACCCTTGTTTACAAGTTTCTTCACACTGGTTTTCCCAAGTATTTTTTTTATCCATATATCTCTTCCTACAGCAGTTCTTACAGTACCAGGCGTGGTCAGAGTGGTGGTTATTTCCTTGTGGTTGCAAAGTTCCAACCCTCAGTCCATAAAAATCTGTCAAGCAGTTTGGTTATAGTTTTGCTTTTGATGCCCCCACTCTTTGGAATGCTCTTCCTGATGAGATTCATGCATCCCCCTCCCTAGCCTCTTTCAGAAAGCAGCACAAAATCTACCTGTACACCAAGGCATACCCACCTTGGTCTTACTCATCCCCTGGCATTCTCTGTGGTGATTGGCCTTTTTTCTGTCCCTGGATACTGAAATTGGTTGACTGCTTAGGTTTTGTTAGAGTCCCCTTTGACTAGGGGAGATTAAGCGCTATAAAAGTCCAATTAGAATTAGAATATTGTTTAAAAGCTCAGCTCATTGGCCCATCATCAGAATGGTATTCATCAACATATTTGCAATAATGAACTCAAATTACTTTAATGTGTCACAAACAAAAAAAAGAATTAAATAAAAAAAATTGAAACAGAGGAATATATATAATAAACATAGGTTACACCATTTAACAATGTGTAGGTTCCTTATTTGTTGCCTTATTTCAATATCTTTTCACCAGTGTGATCCATCCCAGTAATATGGAAACCTTGATAGTACAAAATGTTAACACCTTAATTTGCATACACCCATAACCTGTATAATCAGACCCCATGATTAATAATATTATGACACATGACATTTCTTTCTGGTGAAGTTCAGACTCTACATTTTCTCACAAAAACAGGAAATTCAGTACCAACCAAACTCTTGAAGTGTAAAGTACATTGGCAATAAAGTAACAGCTAAGATACATTTGTTCTTGGATCACTGTACTAAATATTTAAAAAAAAAACAAGCCTTGTGGAGATATCCAAGCCATTGTTGGCTCATTTTTCTGAAGAGATATGTATATTTCATTAAAAATATGATTTTATGATTTTAAAATGATATTTATATAGGTTTATGGAGAAAAAAATACAAAGTACTGTTAAGTAATGCTAAGGTTTGGACCCCTCCACAAAGATTTAAAAAAAAAAAAAATTAGTGTAGTGATCAAAGAGCACATGTACATTGGCTGTAACTTTATTGCAATAAGGTAAACATAAACGCATAGTTGCTCCATAAATTTTATTTTTTTCATGAATCTCATGTGGTAAGGTGAAATACTGACATGTTTATTTCAAGAAATATGAAAACAAGGTCCACTTTATCCAGTGAAATGTGTGTCTTGAAGTGTCAGTTGATGGTTGAGTTGTTTTCAAAACTTGTCAGACACATTTACAGATAGGATAATTTGAAACTAAGTTTTCTTTCCAGAGAGAATTTTTCAAGAATACTGGTGGTTTAGTGCAAGGACTAAACTGCAATTTTAAATTTGACTTTGCAGTTTTGACGTGATCGTTATTAGAATATCATTTCACACCAAAAAATGTAACTATTAAGAATTGAGTTTTTTTCACTGAATAACTTGTTCAGCATATTTTCTTGGTAAATGACATTATTGTGTGCAGGTTTTAGATCTCTAGCTGTGGATCTGATTGACTACTGGGTTACTTAACTGAGTACTCTGCTAATAACTTGGAAACTAAAAGGAAGTTAACTTTTTAACCGAATTACTTGTTCAACTACTTTTTTTACCCCACAGCCCTTAAGGGCTGCCGGGGTATTGTTTTCACCCATGGTGTCCGGGTGGGCGGGCGGGTGGGCGGGTGGCGGGAAAAAGTTTGTCCGGGCTGTATCTCAGAAACCGTAAGGTGTAGGAAGTTGATACTTGGTAGGGACATTGGTTAGGGGGTGTAGGTGTGTAACGTCATGGTGTGACCTTGATTTGACCTTTGACCTTGCCGTAGTGACCTTGAGTTTGAAAATCTTGTCCGGGCTATATCTCAGAAACCGTAAGGTGTAGGAAGTTGATACTTAGTAGGGACATTGGTTAGGGGGTGTAGTTATGCAACGTCATGGTTTGCCCTTGATTTGACCTTTGACCTTGCCGTAGTGACCTTGACCTATAAAATCTTGTCCGGGCTATATCTCAGAAACTGTAAGGTGTAGGAAGTTGATACTTGGTAGGGATATTGGTTAGGGGGTGTAGGTGTGCAACGTCATGGTGTGACCTTGATTTGACCTTTGACCTTGCCGTAGTGACCTTGACCTATAAAATCTTGTCTGGGCTATATCTCGAAAACTGTAAGGTGTAGGAAGTTGATACTTTATAGGGATATTGGTTAGGGGGTGTAGTTGTGCAACGTCATGGTGTGACCTTGATTTGACCTTTGACCTTGCCGTAGAGACCTTGACCTATAAAATCTTGTCCGGGCTATATCTCAGAAACCGTAAGGTGTAGGAAGTTGATACTTGGTAGGGATATTGGTTAGGGGGTGTAGGTGTGCAACGTCATGGTGTGACCTTGATTTGACCTTTGACCTTGCCGTAGTGACCTTGACTTATAAAATATTGTCCGGGCTATATCTCAGAAACCGTAAGGTGTAGGAAGTTGATACTTGGTAGGGATATTGGTTAGTGGGTGTAGGTGTGCAACGTCATGGTGTGACCTTGATTTGACCTTTGACCTTGCCGTTGTGACCTTGACCTATAAAATCTTGTCCGGGCTATATCTCAGAAACTGTAAGGTGTAGGAAGTTGATACTTGGTAGGGATATTGGTTAGGGGGTGTAGGTGTGCAACGTCATGGTGTGACCTTGATTTGACCTTTGACCTTGCCGTAGTAACCTTGACCTATAAAATCTTGTCTGGGCTATATCTCGAAAACTGTAAGGTGTAGGAAGTTGATACTTTATAGGGATATTGGTTAGGGGGTGTAGTTGTGCAACGTCATGGTGTGACCTTGATTTGACCTTTGACCTTGCCGTAGAGACCTTGACCTATAAAATCTTGTCTGGGCTATATCTCAGAAACTGTAAGGTGTAGGAAGTTGATACTTGGTAGGGATATTGGTTAGGGGGTGTAGGTGTGCAATGTCATGGTGTGACCTTGATTTGACCTTTGACCTTGCCATAGTGACCTTGACCTATAAACTCTTGCCCGGGCTATATCTCAGAAACCGTAAGTTGTAGGAAGTTGATACTTGGTAGGGACATTGGTTAGGGGGTGTAGGTGTGCAGCATCATGGTCTGACCTTGATTTGACCTTTGACCTTGCCGTAGTGACCTTGATCTATAAAATCTTGTCTGGTCTATATCTCGAAAACCGTAAGGTGTAGGAAGTTGATACTTGGTAGGGACATTGGTTATCGGCTATAGGTGTGTATTATCATGGTGTGACCTTAATTTGACCTTTGACCTTGTCGTAGTGACCTTGACCTTTAAAATCTTGTTGCACCTTTGGGTCTGTCTTTTGATGCAGAGTAAGCACTGTTAATTCATATTAGAATTTATTAAGAATTTTACTTTCATAACTTCTCATTGTAAGAGATAGAATTTCATCAAGTGAGCCACGGATTTTGCTCCAACACCGCACATAAGCATTCATTAAATGTATTACCACTTCTGTATGCATGGTAATATTCAAAACATCTAAACCATAATTCGGCCATGCAGATGTAGATAAAGAGTGTTGATTTTTTTATTTTTTTTTTATTTGGGGTTTTACGTCGCTTTCAACACTGTACAGGTCATATCACGACGGGTAGTTGGAAGGGCAGAGGAAACCAGTACATAGCGTTCGCTAGGGTTCTGTACTGTAAACTGCTGACCAACGGCAAGCAACTACCAGCTTTCCCACATAAGGCCTTGACGGGGATCGAACCCCGGCCTCAGAGGTGGGAGGCAAGAGTGTTACCACTCTGCCACCGTGGCCCCCATAAAGAGTGTTGAATTTTAGTTTACTGATTAATGCTGTCATCTTGTTATTGAATTATCTTGTTTTAATACTTCATCTTTACATGCATTATCTTTCTTTTAAACATTATTTTCTCCATTTAAACATTTTTTGGAACTTTATATAACTGACAGTGCTCTGAAAGTATCCTGAACTTTGTACTGGTACAGTACTTCTATATCTCATGTTGTTGAAAATATTTCCCTAGGCTGCGGGGTACGGGCATCTCTGATGCTATTTTCTTAAGATTATTTTGTATAAACTTTTGATAGTACTTTCTGGGATCTTGGATACTAAAATGATAACTTAATTGGAAATCTATAGAAATTGTCCTTTTTTACTAAATAACTAGTTTTTATACTTCTATTTCATCAAAACTATTCTGTGTGTGGGCAAGGTTGACATCACCAGTTAAAATACTTTATATATGCACTATGATACTTAGAGTAAGAAATCTAAAATTCGCCACATATCTGAAATTCGCCACATGTGAAAATACTAATAAAATAAATGAATTGTGGTGAGATTTGTTGACTGTATAGTAAATTAAGGCTTTTTGAACTGAAAAATACCAATTTTGGACAAAAACATCATTTTCTTCATAAAATTAACTAAGGTTTTAGAGGTGGCGAATTTTAGATTCCTGGCGAATTTTAGATTTCTTACTCTAAATCAGTATTAGCTGGTATTACTTAGAAACATTGGTCTTGTTTTTCAATTGGATCTATGCAAGGTGTTCACAGAGATATCATATATCTCTAATAACCTCACTATAGTATAGCAATACTATGATTAATGTGTTGAAAACAGCATCAAACTGCACACAGCTGTTTTACAATGTCCACTTTCAGTGAGTGAGATAGTTGTTTAAAGTGGCCGCACATTTCTCATATTTTCCGTATCTTCGTAGTGAAAACCATGGATTCGTTTCCACCTCATATCAACCTCTACAACTTTGAAGAGCCTCAGTTTGAAGATAGCAAGTATGTGTTGACAAGTCCTAGATCCCTGGAAGCTTGCTCACGTCTAGGAATAAAGGTATTTTAACTTCAGGCACTCTCCAAACGATGGCTCATGTCAAATGGGGGGGGGGGGGGGGGGGGGGGGGGGGTCAAGATTAGTGAAGTAGAATATTCGTGAAGATCATTAAGAAAATGTCTGGGCCAATATATTCACATATACATATTCTTAGAATTACTCTAATTGAACAGCCATTTTCTGAGAAAAATTCTAAGAATGAGAATAGTTTCCCAGGATTAGAATATCAGTTCTTAATAGTTAGTAGAATTGTAAAATTAATGATGACTAATTATTGAAAATGGCTGTGTAGAAAATTATAAGGCTACATTAGTGTTTTACTTGTTGAGCAGGAAGTTGGAATTGTTTGTTAAACACTGTAACAAATGTACACTCTTATAACGATTCTGATAAATTCTTATTCTTATAATTTTATCCCATAATATCCCTATTGTTTTTTTAAAATAACTCTTGTTATGAAAGTATTTTAAAATTATGAATATCAGTGAATATGGTACCTGGCCTAGTGTTGTCCAAAAATATGTTTGGAAAATATGATTTAAGAAATATCTCTTTACTTCATAGAGTTTTACTCTTAAAAAATAGCTCAAAAATGATTAAACTGGACTTTTTCAAATTTGGTATGCATGGTAATATAGGACTGAAAGCCCTTCTATTTGTGATCTTGACCTTATAATACCAAGGTCAGTTATTAGCATTTGAAGGATTGGATGGTGGTATTTTGTTTCACATCTCTTTTCTTCACTCCATAGATTGTGTAAAGAGCTACATAAATTTATATTACCTCAAAGAGCCAAAAGACATAATGTCAAAACCTAGTAATTCTGTTGTACCCTTTTTTCCTTTTAATTGATCCATTTTATTTTTATTTTAGCCTATAGAGCTGGTGTATGTACCTAGTCAGTATTATATTGGCCTACAAGCCTCTTCATTACTATTTTAGCCTGTAGAGCTGGTGTACAAGTCTCTATCGGATTACCAAGAGGAGCTTCTCCCACAAGGATTGTCACTCCGTGAAATTTATCAGACATTTGATGAAGATGAGAAAGAAAGAATCAGTAAGTAGTAAAAAATGATTTTGAAACTGACACAAAGAGATACTGTTGAATCCACTTTAGTAACACTCGGATAAGTACTTTATTGGTCAACTTCTGGTCACATAATAATGGTATTTTCCATTTAGAACTACAGTTATATCTTGGTTTCCGAAAGTTGAACTGATTTTGTGGCCCTGTAAGTTGTTTAACTTTGTTAAGGCTCAAGAAAATATTTGACTTAAACATAGAAAATTACTATATTTTGTGCCAAAATAATATATTTTGTATTCTTGAAGGTTGACTGTTTTTTTAATTTTTTTTAATTTTCCAAACTGGTTTTTTAATTTTTTATTTTCTTTTTTTTTGTTATCATTATATCCATAAAAGAATAACATTTAAGCATCCGCTTTTGACTTTCGGGATTGTGGTTCCAATCACAGTGCTACTTGTAAATACGATACTTTTTCATGTTTGCCAATGCCAGATGGTTTAAAGTGTCAACCTTGACCCAGTAGTAAAGTTGAAGTTGATTTTAATTTTCCAAACTGGTTCTTGGTTTCCAAAAACAAGCAAAAGCCAGTTATTATTTAAAAAAAAACAATTTTAATAATGTTTTCCAGTGGTTTGAATGAAGCAGCTTCATTAAGTTGGTGAAATTTTGCAATAATTTTATTTACAAAAAGCTAAACAAGATTAAAACAATTTGATATTTCATCAAGTGGATAGACTCTTAAAATCTAACCATATTCCATTGAAATGATGAAAGATGCGTGAACAAAAATGTGAAAATGTCATACTGAAAGCAACAAATGGTTGTAAAAACAAGGCTGATAAAGGTTTTGGTCTACTAATGTGAGCTGCAAAGCCATCAGAGACACGAGTAGTGCTCTGAAGCAGGCACCCATCCATATATTAACATAGCCCATTGCTGCTTAACTTCAGTGAATAGACAGGTACTCCTCACGCCATGCCACAATTCATGAAAGTCCAGAGAAAAACAAGAGAAGTGATCTCTAGAAGAACAAGGCAGAAAAGTGTTTTGGTCCCCTAGCGCGAGCGCAAAGCCATCAGAGACAATGAGTAGTGCACTAGAATTTACGAAAGTCTGATGACACAAAGAAATTCCAACTCAGACACATCCCACAGCTGGTCTAGAACTAAGACTGTCACCCAGCCAAGTACTAATGTAGCCCATTGCCGCTTAACTTCAGTGAGGAGACAAATACTAATCACGTGGTGCCACAATCATGAAAGTCCGGAGACAAAAAAAAAAGTGATTCCTAGAAGCGCAAGCTCCATTGAGGCTCGCGCTTAAAAACTAATTGTTGGTTTATAAAACTAACACAACCACCAACCAGATAAACAGATAAAGCAGTTTTCAATGTATAACCTTAACCACTAATACACAACTTTCTCCTGTCTCCTCAACAACATTTTGTTAAGGCTACCAAGATTACCCGAGTGCAAATTAAAGGTTCTTCAATTCAGCAATTTGTCCATATATTTACTTTTAATGCTGTTATAATCTGGAATGAATTGCGTACTTGTGTTTGTTCTGTTGCCACTGTTGGCTCCTTCAGAAAGAAACTAAAATCATATTTGTTCTGTGAGACCTTTCCATCATAGTTTCTGATTCAGGTAGTGATGTCTCTATAGAAACGACCATTGCTATGTCCATGGACTGATATAGCTTTTGGTTGTTGGGCTTTAGAGTCTGCTTTGATGCAGAGATTAAGCACTAAAAAATCCAGTATAGAATAGAATAGATTACAATGTCAGGAAAAAGGTAGTCTTATTTTATTCTCATAACTTTGACTTTGGATGAGTCATTTTCTACAACCTTAAGAAAAACCACATTTGTGGAGAACTCACTAAAGAATAAAGTAATCATATATGGGCAAAGTTTAAGTCCCTGTAAATCCCGGCTTTTGGTACACAAGGCCCACGCATGTTTTTGTAAGTCCTTCAGTCATTATACACCTGAACTTTCTGGAATTCTCTTCCTTTTCATATAGGAAGCGATCCCTTCGTAATATTATTTAGGAAGCATCCAAAGACCATCCTCTTCAACTCAAGCTTCCCCACTTGGTATATTCTCCTTGTTCACACTCACAGCCTTGTCTGACTGACCTAGAAACATCCCTTGACTAAACCTTTGTCAGTACCTGTAATTTAATGCACTGTCACTGGTCCCCTGTTTGAAACTGCAAATAAATAGATCAGATAAGATTAGTTATTAAACCCAACTCTGATTTACATCTAATGATCAAGTTCCTCACGAGAACATTATGCTGTCGTAATGGATATTGACATCGCTGGGTTTGACTGTGTTTTGTTTTGTTTCTGTGTAGATAAGCTGTACCTGTGTAGAGAAGAACATAGTAAAGTGAGTGATGAGGATTCTTTTCTGGAGAGATGTGGTGCCGTCATGGGCGAGACTCCGAGGAAACCATCCTCAGGAATACAAGAGAAAGCAGTGAAGGCGGTCATCAAAGCACAAGGTAAATATTAATGTACAGATAAGTGTATGTGCACATATATGTGGCTTGTGACATTCAAAGCCTGTTTTGTGACAGCGATATTTTTCCCTGTTTCTCATGTATGCTTGGTTGTTTACATGTGTCCAAGTCTGATCTGCAACACCCGATGTTCAGTTTGTGAGGGCGATTTTTCCCTCTGGGAGGAAAAAGAAATGACATGCAAAATTGTACTGGAAAACAACAGAAATTGCAAATCGGCTGTCGCATGTCGTAAGCTGCATACATGTGTACGTAGACTTAGTGAAGAGACAAGTTGATGGTAACTCTGGTGCTGATTTAGTGGACAATGTAAAGAGTCATAGAGTCAGAAATGATTGAGTGCAGATATTCCAACTTGATTTATATAGTATTTTACATTATTCATCTGTTTTCTTTACAGCTATTGCATCAAATTTGTCATTATTACTGTATTTATTCATATAAACGACCCGGGGGTGATGCATTTCTCAAAAGGGGGGAATGGGGGGGCTACTATTACAGATAAAAAATCTGAAGAAATTATAAAGTTTCATCTCATATTTTTTGCAGATTTCAATGCGTCTGTGATCAAAACTGCTATGTTTTATTTTTTGGAATCCCAGATTCGCAAAGGTTTTGGCTGTTGAAAGGGATGTAAAACCCCGAAATATGAACTCTGCAAAGGTAGAGAGGGGAGTTGGGGGCAATTAATAGGGAGAGAGCCTTTATACGGATAAATACAGTAACTTCAGAAGTGCAAAAAAAATTTTCCAACCAGTCAAAAAGTTAATGTTAGTGAATGTGGGTCCCTGATGTTTACTTGTCCTTAAAAGGGAATAACATGCCACAGAATCAAGTTATATGGGTTTAACTCTGTTTTCAGACAGGGAAGCGGAGCGTTTGAAACAGAAGCTGGAGGGTTTAGACGAGGGAAGTGTGCAGAGACGTAGAACTGCCTGGACGACCTCCATAGGTCATTCCAGGGTCACACAGAAAGAACTCCGGAAAAGGTCAGAACGACATTAAAATTACATTAAAGTAGAGGATTATTTGGATGAATTTCTTCCTTTAAAGGTCAGTGAGGTAGGTCAACACTGCATTAAACTGATGAAAAGTATAGTTACAGTGCCCAACATCTCAATATTGCTTAGGAGTGCAATCATGAAAAAGGTAGTGGTGTGAATGGTAAACTGGTATACCGCATTTCGTTTAGGCAGAAATGTCGAAATCCCCATGGTAAATGAAGTTTACAAACTTCATAATATCTCGCGAATGCATATTTCCTATTGAGGATGTAGCTCATTTACGCTTGCGTAAAACTTTTTATCATATCTCTGCACACTTTTGAAATCCCGGATTTCGTTCGGTTTCAAAGCCCCGTAAGCCGGTTTTCATTTTCAGAACCGGTCTGACCACTAGAAAAAGGCATTAAAAAAATTCCTGCATCCAGACGGTGATCCAGATCACCAGAATCTAACCGTCTGTTCCTCGTATCATTGCCTACACTTCCTAAAAATTTCATCAAAATCCATTCCTAACTTTTTGAATTGTTTTGCAAAGAAACAGAAAACAAATACACCAATTACTTAACCTCTTTGGCTGAGATTACAATAGGGCGAAGTTATATTTTTGCAATATGGCCAATATGTTTAACTCTTGCTTAAAATGAGGTAAAATGAAAGTAAAACTGGGGCTGTTCCAGGGTATCTGGCCACCAAAAAATGCCCAGTTTTGGCAAGAAAACAGAGAAGAAGCTAGTCATCAGGGAATTTGTAAAAGTGTTTAAAATATCTTGCTGGCCAGTATTCTTTCCTCACACAATTTTATTTATTTTGACAGATATTTCATGTAATATGTTTGTAAAATTTTACTGTGTTTCATTTCACAGTTCTGAAATAAGAAATGTAAAATTGCATCACAGTTTGTGAAATTATCCAGAGTGAAAACCCTTTTGTTTCCTGAACTTATTTGCACTTCTTTCCCTTTATACCCCGTTCACACTACAAGTGGTACATCCTGCGGTTAGAGGTTTTACTCGGCGGTGGAACTGCCGATATTTGGTGAATCATTCACATTACATGTGGTATAACCCATGGTTATACGCATTTGTTGATACACCCCTCTGTGCTTTAACTACCATCTGAGGTTTGTATGTGACCTTGCCACACAGTGGCCAAATGTCCATATACCCCCACTTGCCTTATGTTGCCATGTTACAGTCTGAAAGAAGACCGAGACACAACCTTATGTACACCGTGGGCTACACCTTCAGTTACTGTAGCAAAAAAATTCATCTGCACATGGTTGTATTTGTCTGCGCATGCCCACGGTACCAAAATCAGGGGCGGAAATTTTAAACATTTTAAAACTTCCATAGGATGCTCAAGGTAATGGATGTTTTGCCACTCTGTCACATTCATACAAACCTCGGACGGTAGTTGAAGGAGAGGTTCGCCAAACACCTATAACCATTGGTTATACTGTAATGTGAATAGAGTATAAACTCTTCACACATTAGAGATCTTTGTGATAATACTAGGCGCAAATTTTGATTTTTTTTTGTTACTTTTTAAAGAGTCCCCCAGTAGAAACTGAAACTAAATTAGATTTTCATACAGGGCAGAAGAGATTCACAGAGAGGGGAAGAAACTGATGAATACTGGGATAAACAAGAAACCCATGAAAGCTGTAGTCAGTACTAAGAAAGGAAATGCACTCAACAAGTAAGTGAAAACAATGAAAAATCCCAATAAACAGTTTCCTCGTAAACTATTACTATGGGCGTGTTAGTTTGGGGCATTCTCGGCAATTCCAGAAATAGAATCACTCTCCCTATCTTTAGTTTGGAGCCGATTCCATTTTCAGAACTTTGCTAAAGCATTCCTTCTTTCCACATTGACAGCACAGATCACATGACCAAAAGCCATGACAACATACATCTATTTACATAACTTTCTCAACCAAAGATATATTTAAAATATTACATTTTTTATGAACAAATATTTATTATAGAGTCTATTTTTTTTTCTACTTTTAAAGAAAGTGGATAAACTCCCTCCTTCCATATTCATAAGTTATGCTTGACCTTAACCTTTCTATAAAACTGACATTAGTTTTAGGATCATTTTTTCGGATACGCCATCACAAACTAAAAATCCTGCACATGGGAACATAGTACATTATACTGTGTCAAATAAGTGCCCAATTGCAAGAAACACTAATAAAATTAGAAAGCTATTCATATCTTTACATCTATCTTATCTATGCATAATTGAGAAAACTGTCTGTGATTGTCAGCACTTGTATAGTGTACTGTCTTCTCATCTGTGTGTCTCACATAGCAGAAACTCCATTTTACGAACACATGGTAGAGGGATGTATGAGATAACAGAATGTCGATTGATATAGATGAGGTCATTTGAAGTGAAAAAAACTGAAAACAGGCGAAGTTTATCATTTATTATAAAGACCGGAAGTGCGCAGACCACACAAAACAATGCAGTGCGCATATTTTTGCGTACATTTATCTGAGGCAATAAATGGACGATCGCCGATAATAGAGAACCAAATGATACACACAAAATAGGGTGCGTCCAATATCCGCCGGAAGTACCGTCCTTTTATAGATGCCATAAAGTACTCATCCTCGGACTTTATTTCTGCACTAAACTCACACCACAAATGTTCCTTATCATTCATAATGTCTTCATGTCAAATGTGACTGTGGTGTTGTAAAACTGTTTGGAATTTTGGGCTCAATGTTTGGTAGAGTAAGAAATCTAAAATTCGCCACATATCTGAAATTTGCCACATGTGGAAATACTAATAAAATAAATAAATTGAGGTGAGATTTGTTGAATGTATAGTAAATTAAAGCTTTCTGAACTGAAAAATACCAATTTTAAGACAAAACATCATTTTTTCCATAAAATTAACTAAAGTTTTAGAGGTGGCGAACTTTAGATTCCTGGCGAATTTTAGATTTCTTACTCTATAGCACTTAACTGGAAAAGTAGATAATTTGACTAAAAGTTTCAAAACTAGTAAAACTACAGACAATGTTCAATAAAAATAGTGACAATATTAAAAAATACTGTTAAAATATAATATCCATAGATAAGTTTGGTAAAACTTCAACAGATTTTCCAAATAAAGTATGTTCTGTAGTTGGGAAAAAATAGCATCTTTTTGTGTCATGTTGGTCATTTTAAAATGTTTTGCAGAGTCCGAATTTTAAATGTTTGAATCAAACTTAATTAAAAACTAAAAACTAAATTAACTTAACTTCCAAAAACATTGTCATTGCACCATTAAACAGTAGAAAAGTAAAATAAGCACACAGGGGCATCTACTGCTAGGCTGAAGCACTTGACATTGGCAAGTGTACCTTATCATTGATTGCTAGCTCACGGATTAAGTTTGTGAAGTGGCTAATGACCCAGAGGATCTAATAGTGATGTTTTCCGTCATATAATCGGGAAATTTGGGTGAACCAGTTCTGCTGTCTGCTGTGAATTGGCACAGCTTCAATACAAATCCTTATTTGTGGTTAGTTTATGTATAATAATGTGGATTTCTTGTGATTAGGGTAAGCATTTGACACAAGGGCAAGTTGTAAAGGCACCTCTTATGAGAAACAGTGAATTAATTAACCTTTTGTATGGCTTTTTGAATGGTGAAAATATAAATTCTTCATGACATCAGCACCTCAAATTAGTATGTGACCAATCACCATACAGCTTACAAAGCCATGTTTTTTGTTTCATTGATATCAATTATCTAGAATTTAAATTTATTGTTTATGTATATGACATGTTTATAATATTAAATTTATTGGTTATATAAATTTTGTGCCAATTCAAAATGTGTAACAATTTATTAAGCCAGGCAGTAAATGTACAATGATTGTATGACTTTAACAGTTTGTAAAAAGTATACCGGTAGTTAAATTACCAAAAAAAATAAAATAATTAAAAAGTAATTGTGAATGTTTAAACTAATTTCCAATACTAATATCAAATTTATGACCATATTCTAAAATTTTTTTTTAATTATTAAAAGTACAATTCACACTCATTGAACTTTTAATCATTAAAAGGTAGATAGCAAAAAATACAAGATAAAAAATTCGTAATACTTCATTTGCTGAAATTATTTCCTAAATAAACAGAAAATAAAATAATCTGACATTAGTTTGTAAGAGTGACATATCCCCAAACATAATATTGACTTGAACTTTTGAACAAATGAAGCTTTCATGCGTGTGTAACTATAATGATTTGGAACATTTATGTCGCCAAACATAAACATATGTGCATGACATTAACTAAGTAGAAGAAGCAAATATTTACATTGTACCATAAGTTTGACAAAAACTTCCTAGAGTAATGCAGATTAGTTTTACCTGTTAATGACTGCAGGTTTAATAACATAGGTTCTCATGATTTAAATCAGGAAATAGGAAGATATTTGCCCATCAGCTGAAGTTATGCAGTAATTATTATGAAATGTGCCACAATAGTCATGCCAAAGTTTTGCTAAGGCAGCAAACATACTGGAAACTGTGATTCTATTGCTTGCTTGGGAAGATTATATATTGGGTCTGGGTCATAATATTACACAAAGTGGGGCTGTGAATCCAGAATTGGTTTTGTGAATTTTTTGGCAATATCCGCTTGACTGAAAAACCATTCATTGGATCTTGTTCATATTTCATATAAGATGGGGTTCTAAGCATGGCTTGAGCCTCCTCAAATGTAATCTGGATCCAGGTCTTAATTGAATTCTAAGATTTTTTTCCAGACTACCCATGGGCGATTGTGCATTCTTGGACACTGCCTCTTTAGCTACTGTATTTCAGATGAAGTTTGTGTCCGTTTTGACACCAGATAAATTCACTATTTTCATATCTGCATGTCTTAAAAGATTGTGCATTTGTTGGTTAACCTCACTTTAAAGCAAAAACTGTAATAATATACTCTAATTTTTGACTTTACTAAATGCGGTCGAGCTAATGTCTTGGCCAATGTACTGTTTGTGCCAACCGTTCTCTCTTACTTGTCAGGGTTTCTCCACAATGGTGAATTCCATACAGTGTGCTAAATTTCATAACTTTACCTTACTCTCATTGAGACATATATATCTAATAGTGACGGAACAAATAATGAGTGTCAATATTTTACCGGAAATGATAATGAAGTGCAGCTTGGTGGAACTTAACAGGCAATAATGTGATCATAAATAAAATAAAATAGAAGTATAAATAAACTGTCAGAACAATCTTGTTTTGCAATACTCAGGGTATATATTTTTAGAAGTAGGATTGATTTTTAACTGAGGTCAGAAAAAAAATATTAGTTCATATATTTACACAGCGGAAGAATGAATCAATGTTTTGTCATTACTGAATTAAATTACTCTATTTTTCCTAAATGTGGTCAGGACTGTAGCAATTTATTTGGGTTTTAACACTATATAGGTCATGTCACGACAGGTACTTTTATGGGCAGAGGAAACTAGTGCATACAGTTAGTCAGGATTCTATAAACTGCTGACCATCGGTAAGCAACTACCAACTTTACAACAAAGTGTCTGGGGTTTGAACAGCAGACATCAGAGGTGGAAGGCGAGTGTGTTACCATTGTGCCACGTGGCCCCTAGTCCGAACTATAAACTATTTTGAAGACTTTTTAATACAGCGTATATAGAGATCATTTTACAACACTCCTTAATCTAAAAGATGAAACTAGTGTACAACTGCACTGAATAACCCCTACTATAAAAACCTCTGTTATACAAATACTCAGTTATATGCACTCATTTCCACTCTCTCAAATGTATATTTTCATTTTGTTTATAACTAAATTGTCCCTTTTTAGGAACCTTCTGTTATATGAACAAAATTTTACCGACACAAAGTATTATTAGGTTGGATAATAGATTTTATTTTTCTTATTACAAGTACTGTGTTAGGGTCTTCATTGACCTACGGGGTTAGCAGGTTTGGCATCTAATCACAGACTGTCACCTATGTGTCAGTTCTACTCCCTCAAGTAACAAAGTTAAGGTCCTGTCCCATATGACCCAGGCTGTGGAATGGGACGTAAAACCTGACCTTTGACCTTTGACCAAGCACTGTGCTTTAATTCCAACCATTCAGCAAGTAACGTTATATATATTGTGTGTAAATATATTAAGATAAACAAAACAAAAAGGTTTAATTTGGAAAAAAACATTGAAAAGTTTGATCATGTGTTTGAGATTTTAACCTTTGAATCCTCTATAACAAGAACCAGGCCCCATATTCACACACATTCTTTTTTTTATAATGAGTGTTCGGAGAATGCAAACCTCGATAAAACATCTAACACCTCTAATACTGCTTATGAGTGCAATTATACAAAATCCTTTAAAAACTCCTGTGATCCAGAAGGTGATCCAAATTCTAATTATCAATTCATTGCGCCAATGTTAACATTTCCTGAAAATTTCATGTAAACCTGTCCCCAAGTTTTTCAGTTATCTAGCAAACAGATAAACACTCGCTGCCAATTACATAATGTCCTTGTTTGAGGTAATTATATTCTGAGGAGGGAGATATACATTTAACTCATTTGCAAGTCAAAAATTTGAAAATCATCATAGACAAATCATCTTGAAGAAAATATGTTTATTAAAAATCAGGGTCATAATTTCCATTAGCACTGTCAGTGAATGCTCAGATGTACATTATTCACTAAATACCTTGTAACATTAAGACTCAGGCTACAGTATTACATTGTGTCTGTAGTGAGCATTGCAGGTAATATCAGTAATTACCATCATGCATCTGCAGTTACCCGAGGCACTCGTCTTTCTTTAATAAAGCAAAAACAAACATTTGGAATGCAGATTCGTGGACAACTTGGTATGTTGTGGTAATATGCACGTTGGCATGGACTAAAAATGAAATGTTAATCTTGTTGAGCTTCTTTTTTCTCCTTCTCTTTGTAACATCTTGACTTCCAGACAGTCATAACATAGTCTAGAGGTGTTGTTTTATGAGTAAAAAATGAACTAGTGTAGCTTTTTGTAATATTAACACCCAGGGGCTGTGCATTTTTTTCAAAAGAGGAGTATTCATAATAACAAAAGTCACTGGCATAAGATTTTAAAATAATTTTAGCAAATATCTTTTACTATTCAATTAAATCTCTCTGTATTTTTAGTTGTAGTTTATTTCTTTGTTAAAGTGACATGTGTGATAAATGTTTATCATTTTATTCAAACTTCAACTTTGACTTTAAAATGACCTGTGTCTATGGCCAGAGGAAGTAAGAGATTTTTTTAATATCTCAGTAAATATAAATGCTCCCCTAAATCAATGAATTTAATTTCTGTGTTTGCCAAGTGTATGGCTCATACTTTACATGTTTTTACACATAATAGTGTTTCCTAATTGCTTATGCTTTGTTTCTTGTGTTTATTGGTTGAATGTAATAAAAGTTTGCAGAATATTTTTTTTCACTATTGTAAATAAGACTGAAAAAAAACAGAATGGGGGGGAAGGATTTCCTGGTGGGGGGGGGGGGGGGGGGGGGCAAAATCCTAGGAAATTATCCCCCTCTGGGGGGAGCATTTTCAGGGAGGGGGGGGGGGGGGGGGGGGGAGGATATCCTGCTACACCGGATCACTGTCTGGATCCATGAATTTTTTCAAGAATATTTTATTATTGCACTTTTGAGTAATATTGGAGGTGTTGGACCTTGGTGGAAGCATGTGCTCTCTGAGTACTCTTGTTATGATGGGATCCAGTAATTCAGTACATATTTTTAATAAATTATTTTACTATATATCTGTACTTCTTACTGAAGTTACCATGATCTCCACTTGAATATAATGGAAACATATTATTTAATATTTAAATCAAATCTTAACTTTTTGCATCTGTTTCATAGTTAAAAATATTATTTTGAAAGTTTTTTGGTGCATATTTTCATCGTGAAATGCTGTGCATTGCCCTTTCACTCGTGTTTGGTGGATTTTCAAGGCTATTTTAAGTATTTATGACCAAATTATCCAGAGATAACGACCTATTAGTAGCTGCAATATATTACATTCTTGCTGTCAATTACTTGCTGCTCTGCTGTCTGAGTAAGAAAGAAGAAATTTCCCTTTTCAGGAAACCCCTTTCTATTTCCTTCACTTTTGAGAACTTCTTAACATATTTGTGTTTTTTTTTTGGTGACAACATTAGGGCTCTGATTTTCCCTCATACCAAATTTGAACAAATTTTTTCACAATTTTTGATACTTCTAAAGGGTGCCAACCCAGTGGCAAATGTCACACACTCCTGTAAAGTATACATTTCTTGCTCAAAGTCAAAATAATATGGTGTTGATTTTCACCAAATTTTTTATTGTAGATTTTCACTTTTTCTGAACTTTGGAAAGGACTGTTTGGTACTCTGTGATGAGTTTCTTAATACTGCCAAGTACTGGCTTTAATGCCCCGAAGTGGCTCAAAAGTTATAAATGGGAAATTTTAATGTTGATAACAAGGTGTACTGTTATATTATCATCTAGCCAGATATAGCAGTAATCTGATGCTGTGAATTATTGTTTTCCATATTACCTGTATCCTGTTTTATGCATGCTTCTAATCAACTTAATCACCAGTAGACTGAGGTAACTGTTCTGTATTTATGACAGTGATCTATTGGGTTGGAACAAATAACATTTTTTGTACTTGAATATTCCTTCTCATATCATCACTCTACTCTCTAATGACTAGTGAGAAAAAATAGCCTTTTTTTGCTCAAAATCATGAGAATCCTTTCAAAACTGCAGTTATGGAAGAGAAAAAAGTACTGTTTTCTTAACTTTGTACTTCAAAAAGTTCATTACTCTGTACTTTAATGAGAACTCAAATACTGCTTACAGTTGTAATATTTCTGGTAATGCTGTATAATAAGTGGTCTTATTTTAAAACAGGCAGAAATAATGCCAAAAAAAAAAAAAAAGTGGAATGCTGATCTTTTCAATAAAAAATGTACACATGTGTGTACAGAGGGATATACAACTGAATTGTAGAGTAAATTTTTAAGTAAACAGTGAAGTATTTCTATGTAACCAGGATTTCTACATAAGAGGGTAATTATCAATGGAAAAAGGACCTACAAGGTACTCATATGCCCCTTAAAGGGGTACCAGTATATATGATAACAGTGAAAGCTAACAATTATGTCAAGTATATTGTCGACTTTTAAATTATTTTTTCGCATAAAATCATTAGAAATGATGTTCTCAAAATTCTTTCATAGGATATTGCATTTTTTTTTTGCTGTCAGTGATTCTAGTTTATTTTTGATTAGAGTGACATGTCCTAAACATAAACATTTTATACAGGCAAGTAATAAATTTAAGAACCATGACAGCTACTCAGAATTTATAACTTTATTTACAAAACTTTTAATTTGTGTTGGGTATATTTCAGAAAATACAAAATAAATATTTACTAAACAATCTACTTCCTGCTTTAAACTCAGACTAGGAAAATTAAATATTATTTACCTTATATGATCAACTATGTATTAATTGTATTTTGACTGCTACATTTCAGGATCAGTCTCATCAGAGGCTTTAAATATTTAATTTATATATTAGGCACAGCATTTACCATGTAGAATAATTGATAATAACTATTGTTATTTAAACAACATACTTTTCTGCACTAACTACCACAATTCCACAATAAAACCCCCAACAATTTTACTGTTTTTCATAATATATAGAAACTTTCTTTAACCATCTCAATTTTCATAATCTGCTCATCTGATATGTATACGTCATGGTAGAAAGTCCAATCTGGTAGAATTTCAAATTCTACCGGTAGAAAGTCCAATTGGAGTTTCTACCGGTAGACAAATCTCCTAGATTGGACTTTCTACCAGTAGAAACTCCAATTGGACTTTCTACCAAGTTTATCTTGGTAGAAACTCCAATTGGACTTTCTACCGGTAGAATTTCTACCAGATTGGACTTTCTACCATGACATATATATATATAAATAAAATATTTATGAGGTGTTTGTTACATATATGTTTAAGTATATTCTGTTATACAATATATACAAGAATAAATATTCATTAAAGAGTGTAATTTGTGTAGGCGTGTGTAATAGGCTGGTTCCGAGGAAAAGTCGTTTTGTCAAGAAAACATTTTCTTGCAAGAGAATATCCGACAAATTTGAAGATATTTAAACTGTATCACGTGAGAAATAAACCCATAATAAGATTGATAATCTGCAGTACCAAATAAACGTAATGCATACACAATAACCCCAAGATGAATTGGATGCCATCACAACAGCCATGGAAGACTTTTAGACTGTGTCATTTTGTCATTTTGATTTATTACCTTGTTGACACAGAATTTGATCATTGAAGAATAGCCCGAGTTGAAATGTCATCATTTATTTGTGTATTTATTTTTATTTATGCAAAAATTTCAAAAGTGGAGTCACTTGGTTGGACTGTGTTGATGACAAATATGTACAAAGGGTACTAAATAAATGACTTTCAACTCTGTTCATTTTAATCTTCCCAAGCTTTTCACTGGTCAAACTTTGAAGAGTTTTTTACTTTGAACAAGTACACATTTCAAATATGGCTTTAGTTTAAAGAAAAACAATCAAACTACCAATTTTGTTACAGGTACAAACAAGGTAATTTTTCAGTGTAGTTTACTTGTGAAAACTTTTCCGAAAAAAAACCCCAACTTATTTCTTAAATTCTTATGAGGGCTAGAGTTGGGAAGTTGATATTTTGTTGATTTCATCTAGTAAAAGGTCTGTATAAATATTTAAGTGCTGCTGCTTCACACCATAGCTTGACATAACTCTAAGACTAAATCGTAATTTGTGCTGGTTTTATTTGTAATAGTAGCATTCGGAGAATACATATATCCACCATGTCCCAATACTTTCAATACTACTTGAGAGTGTCTGATGACAAAAATTTCTGGTAGAGTAAGAATTCTAAAATTCGCCAGGAGATCTAAAATTCGCCACCTCTAAAACCTTAGTTAATTTTATAAAGAAAATGATGTTTTTGTCTCACAATTGGTATTTTTCAGTTCAAAAAGCCTTAATTTACTATACAGTCAACAAATCTCACCACAATTAATTTATTTTATTAGTATTTTCACATGTGGCGAATTTCAGATATGTGGCGAATTTTAGATTTCTTACTCTATCCAGATGGTGGTCTGGATCACCGCCGAAATCAAATCAGCTGTTTCTTAAGCCATTGTTAATACTTCCTAAAGATTTTCATTCTATACTATTCTATTCTATTTTATTCTGTACTTTTATGGCGCTTAATCTCTGCCAGACAGACTCTTAAGGTGGAACACCAAAATCCAATTGAAATATTCCTCTATCCATAACTGTTGCCAAGTGCAGTACCACGGAGACACTAGATAGAGTGTGTGCTAAGTTGGGAATGATACAATTTCATTAGAATTTGTCCATAACTTTCAAATGGTCTACCAGTCTGAAAATTTAGGTTTTGAGTTAGCCACTGAAACCTGAGATGGTCTGCAGTGATGTAACATTTAGTGGTAGCCTGTTCAATTTCCACTGATGCTTCCTTAGGAAAGCCAATCACCTTTTGGGATGGATTGAGGAAACTAATTAAAATGAAATTAGTGCAGTAATCATAATTATTTTCAAGCTTCTTGTATTGCTATGTTAATGATATAAAGATCAACTAGCATAAGTTATGTAAACATTTGTCATACCCTATTTGAACTATTATATTCAGTCCTGCTTAAATGAAGGATATTTATTATTTTTGTACCATGCTCTAAAACTTAGATACAACATGAATGATAATATAAGTTTAGACAGGAAAGGTGTTTAAATATTACATTAAGTGTGCAAATAGCAACATACCAAATAACTTGTGGTTATAATTTGTAGTTGAAATTACATATTGAATTTCAAGGCAGACAGAATGAAGTGATTTTAGGTATGCTATTATGTGTTAGATATTACATTAGTGCATGTATCAGGTTACATACAAAAGGTCAGGGAAAATACAAAAGATTATCAGCTGAAATTACATCTATTTTTTGACCTACCTTTGTCCTTCTATAAATAATGTAACTTGACCAAACTGCTGAAAGCTATGTTAAATACATGTGTAGATCGCAGGGTTAATTGATATGTAAGAAGATATCTTACATGTGGTTGAAGATATATAAATGGTTAGAATTGTATGGTTAATATGAGTTCAAATTAAAAGAAAAACTAGAAAGCACACATAGAGCGCAAGACATCCACCAAGGCATTGGAGTATGGTACATTTTATAATTTCACTTAAAGCTTGTTTTTATTTTGACTGTCGTAATTGGATAGGATCACCGTACTGAAAATTAGTACACTTTGGGTTTTTCTTTTGTATCCAGAGTATATGATCCAGATCTTTTCCAAAATTTGATCATTTCTTTTTTTAGTCAGTCTCTATCGACACAACAAATTTCAATAGACAAATAATAGACAGTAGACGACTTATTTCATCCTGCAAAAAACATTTCAGCAGTAGAAATTTTATAATATCCCAGTTTATGTGCAACATTTGTTTTGTATTTCTGTTCATACTGTGTATGAAATGACATCTGTATATGCACCTGATGGGGGTTTGGCTGCCCTTGCCCCTCCGGGTGTACTTACACTATGATAAAAAAAGGGGCAAATTACAACCACAGAAGATGAAAAAAATGCAAACTGCTAAAAATATATAAAAATGAGTGGTTAAGACTTCTTATCAGGTTAACTGATGAAGTCTCTGATGGATTAGTTTTAGTCTATGTCTTCTTCTATTTAGAGTGACAAAAACTGAAATTTGACAGAGTTTCCTGAAAGTTTCCACTCACCAAATGTGATACAGTGTAACATAGTTTTTATAGTGCTTGATCTCTCTACTGGCAAATTCTAAGTGTTGTGATAAGTTGATAACCCACTTACATTAAGTATCTGAGTGTGGATATTTTATTATCCTGACCTTAATTGGAGAAGTTTCATGATTCTTCCCAGTGCTTTAAGAGTCACAGTTTCATAGCTTAGTTGGCATCTGACCTAGTCAAGAAGGCTTTTAAGAATATTGCTGAAAATGTTCATTTTACTGTAGTGAAAAAGTTTCTAGTTGGTAACACACTCACCTAGGAACACAGAGGATGTGGGTTCAAACCCAGATTCAGGCAGATATATAGTGGCTCAGATGACCACGTAATATGGCAGTTCTATGTCATTGGGTCCTATCCCCAGTGGCAGGTTAAATAACCTCAAGGAAGTTGATAAATGGTCATCCTTGAGTCTCTGTCATTCAGTTAGGGGAATGTCAGTAACTTGGGAGGTGGGCTGTAGTTGTGTAGTCAGATGAGTCAAATAGTACTTTGAGTCCTAAAGTATAAGGAGATACTGTGCTGAGTATAAATATCCAATCCCAATACAAATATGTTTTCCTTGAAAAAGTACCAGTATCTGTGAATAGTGTATTGGACTGTATCGATGTGGTACAGTTTAATCTTCAGTTTTGTTCTTGTGTCAATCCACTAGCAGATCCAGGGGGGGTGGGGTGGGGGGTTCAGGGGGTTCGACCCCCCCCCCCCCACCCCTTGAAAAATAATGTAAAGGGGTTCAACCCAAAGTACAAAATTATTTCTTGAGAGTGGTGTTAAATTTACAGGAAATGCACTATATTTTTACCCCAAATTTTTTTTTTCCCGACTCCCCTTAGTTATGGTATGTCTGATGTGAACCCCCACCTTACTTAAAGGCTGGATCCGCCCCTGCAATCCCCAGAACAAATGTACAAAAGTCAAAAGTGGTGTTTTTCATACAAATTAAAAATCACAGTCATATTAGGCCTCAGACCCTCAGCATTAGCCAGATGTGGCAGTTGAACCCACACAGAGATGACAGCCCCAGATAAAAGGACAAACTTGCTAACCTCTAGGTTTTTGGTTAAGGTATTTTTGTAAGACAGTATATTTGATAACTTTTAAAGCATTCTTATTTTCTGAAGGCTTAAAAGGTCCAAGGATAAAGTTGCAGCTTGCAATTCTTTGCATAATGGAATCTATTACACCAATTGAATGCATTTTTGAATTGAAATCTTACAATTGAATTTACAAACAGGGTAACTGAAGATATTTACATCAATTAATTCTCTGAAAAAGATAAAAATATTTATATTGTAAAGGAACAATTTCTGTAATTTACACAGAGGTGCAATAAATGTGCCACACCTAGTCATAATGAAAAGCTTGCCTCCAAAACTGAACTTATTGAAAGAAAGAATGGCATTTTAGTAGTGAGAGTTTGTAGCACTGTACAAAACACCTTTGATAAGGAGTGTGATTGGGCCAACTTGATGAAGAATGGGACTAGATTTTTTTCCTAAATAAATTCAAATAAAGGTTGAATTTATGGAATTCTGGTTCAGCCAAAGGTAATAAACATCAATTGAATATTTAATGATGAATTTATTTATTTATTTGGGGTTTTACGTCGCTTTCAACACTGTACAGGTCATATAATGACGGGTAGTTGGAAGGGCAGAGGAAACCAGTACATACAGTTGGTCAGGGTTCTGTACTGTAAACTGCCGACCAACGGCAAGCAACTACCAGGTTTCCCACTTGAGGCCGTGCTGGGAATCAAACCCCGGCCTCAGAGGTGGGAGGCAAGAGTGTTACCACTGTGGCCCCTATTTTAATGATGAAACCCATGGTTTTGATATAAACTTTAAATAAAACATAATCACGTATAAAGTCAGTGGGACCCCAGCAAGATATTTGTGCTTCCGAGATCTAAATTTGTGTCATTTTAGGTACAATTCTACTATCCAGTATGTTATTATGTGCTGCTATTTTGGAACATGAAATATGAAATTCATTGGTTACTCGTACATTGGTAAAAAAATATGTTGATAGAGTAAACAAATGTTGAAATCTGTAAAAACATGTCAAATTTGATGCTGGAACTAGCCTTAAAAAGTAAATCAAAATAATGGAATTTTGTTAGTGAAGATACACTGGGGAGCCATATCAGAAAAGTATGAATAGGGTAAAATGATAGCAATATGCGTGCGAAAATTTGGACAAAATCTGGTGTATTTTTTGTTAGGATCTGGGCCAAGTTCAGTGGTGTTATTGGAATGTGTCAAGTCCTTGAAGACTGAGTAAATAGTCAAGTGTATCACTTTGGTTATCAGGTAGAAAGTAGGTAAATATCCAGTAAAATGCTCATTGTTATTGTTCAATTCTATTGTACCATTAGTTGTGGTTTTCCCATTCACTTTTTTGTGGTTTAATATTCACTGGGTCTATCATATTGATATGCACTTTTTGGAAATGGTGTTTTTTAACCTTCAATTGATCATTCCACTCTCCTTGGCTGTCTTCTGGATTGGTTCAGTGTTGGTAGCTCAGCCCTCAAATGGTTCTCTTCTTATTTGACAGAACGCTATCAGTCTGTAAAGATTGGTTCTACATTGTCTAATTTACAAAAACTGCTGTTCGGTGTATCTCAGGGTTCTGTTTTGGGTCCTCTGCTATTTTCTCTGTACACATCTCCCCTTAGTACACTGATTGGTAAACACAAAGGTGTAAACTTCCATTTTTATGCCGACGACACACAACTTTATGTCCATCTCTCATACAGGAATGCCTCGGCTGCCTTTGATAAGTTGAATAGATGCCTTCAAAATGTCAAAGAATGGATGTCGGCTAGCAAACTTAAACTCAATCATGATAAAACTGAGTTCATACTTTTTGGCTCCAAAAAACAGAGAGAAAGGTTAAATACATGTTTCCCAATTGATATCCTGGGCAACCCCCTTCACCCCACCGAGTCTGTGAGGAACCTGGGTGTGTGGTTCGACTCTGATTTTTCCTTCTCTAAACACGTCCAGAATGTTTGTAAAGGCTGCTTTAGTCAACTGAGGGATTTTAGAAATATTAGGCAGTTCTTGACTCAGGATGCAGCTGTGTCGGTTGCCAATGCTTTTGTTAGTAGTCGGTTGGACTACTGTAACTCACTTTTCAGGAGTCTTTCTAAAGTCAATCTTCATAGATTACAGTCTATCCAAAATAGTGCTGCTAGATTTGTTACAAATTCGTGTAAATACACTCGGATAACTCCGGTACTCAGGAAACTCCATTGGCTCCCTATTCAGTTTCGCTCAGAGTTCACCCTGGTGTACAAATTTATTCATACTGGTTTCTCTAAATATTTCGCTCCACATCTATCCACATACCTCACTACTTACAATACTAGTCGCAGTCAGAGTGTTGCCAATTTCCTCAATGTACCAAAATTTCAACTTACAATTCACAAGTCCACTAAGCAGTTTGGCTTCAGTTTTGCCTTTGATGCTCCCACTGTTTGGAATTCACTTCCTGAAGACATCTGTGCATCACCCACTATTGCCTCTTTTAGAAAGAAGCTCAAAACCTATCTCTATGCAAAGGTATATCCTTAGTTCATTTTCTCTTATGGCTTCTCCGTGATGCCGACCTGTTTTTGTCCCTGGACTTTGAATTTGCATATTGCTATTGTCTTGTGGGGCCTTAGAGTCCACTACTCAGTGGAGATTAAGCGCTATAAAAGTCAAATTAGAATTAGAATTCAAGGAACATCATTTGAGATTTCCAGTGTTTTAAGTTAAAACTTCTGATGCATTGGTGAAAGTTAAATGTAACTCTAGGAATAACATTCAACACACCATGGCATAGGCAGAATTTTACCAAGGTATAATGTTATAAACCATAAAGGCAGAACCTGCATGGTTTAATGCCTGTAACCATGGTAAAATTCTGTGTATGCCATGATTTGGAGGGTATTATTCCTGTTCTAACATGACAAAATATTTGAGATTATTGGTAATTACAAATCTAACAATAAACAAGGCTGTTTGTTCCATTATCCTTTGCAGGGAATTTTACCATGGCTGTTGGCCAGTCAGATTCACTGTCAAACCCATAACATTTTTCAAGGGGATGGGAGAGGGGGGGGGGGGGGGCTTGAACCCCCTAAACCCCTCCCCCTTGGATTCACTCTCCCATCTCTCCAACATTTGTATTTCTGTACATCTCATGAAGGGTTGCAGGAGCTTTTTCAAATGTTTCAAAAATACGATCCCAAATGCAAAATGTTGTGTGAGTTTTGTTGAATGCCATTTAAGATGTTCCCCTCAAATCTAAATGCCAGTGAAAGTATCCTGCAGAGATACCAAGTGGGCTTATAAAACCACAATCCACAGTTAATAAGTCGAATTTCTTATTTCTTATTTTCTTTTTTTATCCAAGTTACAAAAAGGTGGTAAAACCGGATCTTATAAGTTATAACGCTCATCCCCAGCCTTGTTCCTGCCTGAATCTAAGATCTAAGAGGGAAAGTTGGTGAGTTGCTTCTCAGTATCTGATGTTTTTCAGTCCAGAATCTTGGCCAGTTTGTATGCAAGTTGCATTTTCTGTTTTCACTCGACCACCTGTCATTGTATGACCTGGACAATGTGCTGAAATCAATGTAAAATGAATGACAGATTAAAGTTGGGGTTTTATGTCCTGTTCAATAGTCTTGGTCGTATTGGGACAGGCCCTCAGCATTTCCACTTGTGAGAGTTGAACCCACACACAAAGGTGACAGCCTATTGTTAGATACCAAACTTGCTTATCACTAGGCCTCTGAATAATGATAAGAATGATGTATTAATGAACAATGCTATATATTCTACCTCTTGAAAGCTTTGTGTAAGGCTTTGTTAACAAATTCTTTTGTTACTTTGCAGAGTATTACTATCTTAACATTAGTGCTTCTTACAAAACCTTCATTGCAACACTTGCCACTTTTATGTTTGAAAATAATTTTCTGGCAAAATACCCCAGTTTTAGTGTTGACGTTGTTGGTTTGTTTTGAAGTTGTCTTCCTTAACGCATATCACAAGTACCTTTGAGGCAAAAACTTGCCAGTTTGAAACCTGTCCAAGTGGCGATTGAAAACAATTAGCAAGATGGCAAACTTCAGCAAAGGCTTGAGATGTTTCAAATACTGTATTTTGTGTGGAAATGTTCACTGGCCATAAAGCTGAACTGTTTTGGTCAATGATCTTGAATCGTCAAGATGAATTCCCAGTGAAATAGAACTCCATGTTTATCTCTTTACTAGAAACTGACCATTCATTAAAAAGAACATAAGTTAATTTCTAAAATTAAAAAAATTGGTAAAACAAAATTTTTTGTGACTTAAATTTCCACATTTATAGTAATTAAAGGAAACAAGAGTAGTGGTACTCTTTAACCAAAGATGAATTTATAACGTAAGTTGTAAGTATGGTAATCTACATACAGAAAGGAGTTTATTGCAGTTATAATTAATTGCAGTTTGGTTATCTTCACAATCGTTGAATTAAGAAAAATGAAACTGATCATATAGCTGGAAGTGTTCTGTTAAGTCTTAAAAAGGATCATAATATCCGCAATGACTGCACATAGTTTGATCTGCAAAATGTTCAATTGAAAGAACATGCAAATGTATATGTTATGACAGGATGTTACTTTTTGTCTCATACAAAATTCTTATTAATCCTATTCATTGCATTCTGTGTAGGTGGCAAAAATGTCTGACCTAAAGAAATGTGAGTGAAAAAAATTCCTTCAGAAGTCCTTCCTGAATTGAAGTCACTATTGAAGTAGTAAGCTCTCTTGAAATAGATCAGGCATTCGTTGTGAATAATTTGGACTATATTTCAAGTCTCCTAATATATGATTTTGTTTATAGGGCAAAATAATACCCATTGAGTATTGAGCAGAACTAATTAATCCCAACAAACAATAGGATATACCTCAGGGGTTGTTTGGAACTTTTAAAATTTTGTACACATAATTCAAGGCTTTAATGACAGGATGACAAAAAGATTGCAGCTTCTTGACAAGTGACCACATGTGGTCTGCTTATTAATGTGTGATGATACACAGTAAACCATGTGAAATTAGAAGTGCATTAAATTCACCACTTGGGACTAATTATCCCTCTAGCTTAAGGGAAAACAAGTGAAACATACAACAATTCTGCAATGGCCTACTAAATCAAATGGCCTAATATGGTCACTAAAATTACATACTTAATAAGAACTCATAATTCAAAGAAAAGTGAGGGAGTATTTCTTATGGCAAATTTTACATTCTGTGGTGGATTTCAATTTTCTTACTTTATATACATACATTTGTATGCATTGAAAATATGTCCTTATTAGTTCAGACCTAGCCTTGCTAAAGGCACCAGTCTCTTTGTAATTAATATAAAATATACACAAAAAAATGTTCAGTTTTTACAATGTACTCTTACATTTACATGTACTGGATGTTACACAAGCATATGGCTTAGTCACTCTGCTCAGCTGATAGCTCCTACCATGTATGGTTGCTTTATGAATAAATACCAAATATCTGTGTACAAGTATGAAAACATATGGTACAAATTTGAGCCTTAAAGCAAGGCTAGTTCAGACCTTCTTCTCTGCATGTTCATCTGGTAAGAAATCTGTAAAGAAATATGATATTTGCCATGATATGTCAAACTTGCTGAAGAGGTAGCCCCCCTCCCTCCTTGCTTGACTTGTGAATTATTGGACACAGTGACCAAGATAATTATTTTTGTGGAATTTCACGGGCTGCAGTGGCATATTTTTCATTTTGTTATTCTAATGGATACATATGTTGGTTTTTATGAAATAAAAGAATACACCGTTCCACTGAGAAAGGAGGTGATTAAGAAAAGTGTAGCACGTGGATATTGTATTATGGTGGTCTCATGTTGGTACAGCAGAGACAATTCAGTACATATGACAATTAGTGTCAGAGAGATGTATGGATAACTAAGATACTTTCTGTAAAATAAACTCCTTCTGGACGTAGAGAAAAACACCTAGTATAAAGAAGCAGGGGAACAAGATTTAAAGTTTTGTGAAATCAAAATAGGCACATGTATGTTGCATATGTCAAAACCTAAGTCACAAAATAGAAAAAGATTGTGGATAACTGAATAAGAAATGTGAATAGTGTTTACTTGATTTTAATCATATATATTAAACACTTTTGCACAAGGCAGGGATCTTTAATGACACTCTCTAATAATGTAGATACAGGATCAATGTTATAACTTATAAGGTTTCTAACTTCTTTAATAAATCAGAGAATATTGTAAAAGATCTGCAGGAGAATCTGTCTAATCACAACCAACAATATCTGGGTTGGTACTCGTAACAAATATAAATGTCAAATATAATCCCTGTAATTTAGGATTTATACCTTAAATTTTAGTTCAAACTCAAACTCAAATATTCTGAAAGTCAGTATACAGAGTGTACTTTAATACAGACTCAAACTCATTTATAATCCCTCCATTTACTGTTCTTTAAAGTTTATATTAAGTTTTCATGAAAGAAGTCTTAAATGTTTTAATTTATACAAGATAGCTGTATTACGGATGAAATTTTGTTTGCCCATCTTTTTCAGTCAGGGCATATTGGTGGGATTTCATTTGAATGTATCAAATTTGTGTTTCATCTTATGAATGATTGTTTATGAAAACCAAAGCAGATGTGTAAGAAGCTGGTTTTAATTACAAATATCTTACACTTGTATCTAGTATTTACAAACATAAGTTCAGAAGATGAACCTTGAAAACAAGTTCCATTGATCTAAGTATGAATAATACTTGTTCTTTTCATGTGGATTATGCTACACATGAATTTAGTTACTGTATAGAGACATGGAAAGTTGGCTTAAAATTATTGCTGATCTCTTCCTGTATCAATAAGAGTAGGAGCGTTTGTTTGCCATAGTGATTTGCCTTCGATTGGCCTAATAAATTTTACTACTGTTCAAATAACCACAAACTCCAGCTGAGATTTTCAGAATCGGTAAAGAAAAAGGGTAAATGCACTTTACTAAGCACAGGAATTGGTGTGTTTTTCATACTGTGGCTACATATGTGTGTTTTATCTTTTATAAACTGGCATCAGATTACATTGGAATTCCTACGACGGGGTAGCGGTATTGATGTTATACTTTGAGGAGATTTTAATACATCATTTGAAAAGAGTTGTTACATTGAGGATTGACCATCAAAGGAATATAGTGTATGTGTTTTTTCTGCCGTAATAAATATGTATAAATCTAAAAGTAGTAGTCTGACTGATAAATATTGTGGTGTTAAGACTATTTTGGGGACAGACTAATGATGTAGTTTTATGGTAATAATGTACAGTGGCAGACACTTTCTGTTACAACTTACAAAGTATATTCTGTAACAAATATAAGTGTGAAATTGCTTGATGCACAATTAAGGTATTTGAATAGTGTGAAGAAGAAATTGTTTGTGTTTTTATAGCCTATTATAAACGGATGTATGTTTGTGAAAAGGAAGAAGCTTCTCAGTCTTTTTTTGAAGTCTACAGTGTCATATGCCTTATGAATGTCTTCCAATCCACGAAGACTGTATAGTTGTACTTCTTAATGTAAAATGACACAAACATTGTCCCAACGATTACACACAGTGTTAAAAGCAAACTTCTAAAATAGGCTTGTCTTGAGGCAAAGGTATTTTATCCCTTAGACAGTGCCTGGAGGATGTAAACTAGTAATTGATAGTTCATATTTATATTATACTCTGTACAGAACACACAAATGCCAAATTGATCATGTTTAGATGAATCGCTTTTGAAAAAGATAATATTTAAATAAAATGAATCATGACACGCACCGTATATTATGAAGTTGTTGATGTATAGAAGAAAGACCATCTGATACCTCAACTGTTGGTTTTTGAAATTTGGATATTGTTCCACAAACACCTGTGTTTAAACGACTTGTGTTATCATGGTTCTGGAAAAGCAGGATAGTGGCATCTCTTTGGCTTCAGATGGTCCAGACAGAAAAATGTCAGACGTTGAAGGGGTTGACCCCAAGGAAGGACTTAAATTGAACACCATTAGTAGTGGAACAGTATTGTCATTGTGTAATTCAGAAACTGAGATCTTGGAAGATGGTATAATATCTGGATATAATGATAAGTCAGATATGAAACTAACGACTAATAATAATGGCTCTTTTACTGGTAGTTGTGAGCTGATCCACAGGGAATTAAATCAGTCGGGTGACTTTATAACTGGAGGTGGATCTACACCAATCCGGGCTGGATCTTCAGACAATTTGTGTTCTGGACATGGTTCTGTGGATAAGGAAGAGGCAAAGAGTGGAAGTTTAGGAGATCTGCTGAATGAGGATCAGTTTCATGTACCTCTACACAAGACAGTATGCTGTGCACTCTGCAGGTGAGAATTAATGTATTGAATTCTGATCTTATTCAATCAACCATTGAGGCTGAAGATTGTCATTAAAAATGTTTCAGGCGGAGGGAATGTAATTAGAGAGGGATGGGAGGAGCATTTATTGCAGAAACTATGGTAAGTGTTTTAAACTTCTGTCAGAAAGTTATCAAATGGCAAGGCAAATATCAAGACAGCCTCTCTTTCACCCCTTTGTCCTTTTGATAATGAACCTGCTAAGTTAAAGGACTTATGATTATTCACATTGGTTGTGTTTAGTTGCACCTTAGAGTCTGTTAACTGATGTTAAAGTCCACATTGTGTTAGATTGGATAATGTTTGGAATCAAGACAAAATGGATTATTACCATCAAACTTGCAGTAAAAGCCCGTTTAGATTTAATAACTCGGATCAGTGGAATCACCTGTAAACCAGAAGTGGATGTTGTGTCCTTTTGACATTAGTGGTTCTCCCCATTAATATTTATCCTGTTATCTAGAAGCCCTGGTTAATTAGAAGTACCGGTATAGTAATAATTCATTGAGATTCAACTTAGCAAGGATCAATTCTGTTTTGTGTGATTAAAGTTTAAATAAACCATTTTTTTTGTTACCACTTTGCTCAGACATCATTCATGCCTGTTCTGTGTGGAAGATTTACAGTGTTGAAAAGCACAGAAGAGATTTCAATATTTTATTATTGGTTTTCTTTAATTGATCCAAAGACTCTTTGGATGTATTCAAATTTATTAAATAAAAATCTTTGTCTAAGTGTCTAAAATTTCAAGTGAAATATTTTTGAAGGCTTTATAAGGTCAGCTAATTTAATGAAATGCTATCTGTTCCTTGTGTTTGGAAATCAGTAATTGCTTTTGGAAAAAATAAAACCCACTTTAACTGTTGTTTTTCATCTCATACCTGTAGAAGTGAATGGTAATGAGGTCTTTTTTTTTCTTTTTTTGTGAAGGTTATCATGTGAGAGTTTGTTTTTACACCAGTGAAAGCTGACTACTTGTACAGTTTAAGTCACGACAGGTGTTTTATCCTGTCTTAGTTGTTCAATCAAAGTAAAATGTGACTTCTAGAATTGTTAAATTTTCGCTTTTGTGTGATGTCAGAAATAGACAGAGTGTAATGGACATTTCATAACTGTCGGTGAATAGATCAGAAAGCATTGAAAATACCACAATCCAGTTAATTGGTGTAAACTATAGGGCCATTTTCCACAAGCACATGATACAACCTATAGAAATATGGCCATTTCATACATGTGCGGCACTTAACCAAGTAAGACTATAATAACTCTAATGACAGGGCAAGAAACATGTGTGACTAATAGTACCAGTCTGAATCAGCTGTTTGTGTGTTGCATATGTAAATCAGTCTAACTCGACCATTTGTTTGTGTATTATATGTGTAAATCTTCAAAGCCAAGTAGATAAAGGCAGGTTGACTTTTTTTGTAAAAATATAATGTCAAAGAATTTGTGTATATTGTTATATATATGTTACCTGTATAAGACGGAAAATGGAAAACCTATTTACTGACTGAAAGATACCAATCTGGTTACATTAATAATAAATTGTTTCATCGCATATTTGCTACTTTAACACATAGTTGTTTACCAGAACATGACTCCCGACACTTAACTACAAAAGATATTTCACATATATTTCATCATGATGATAGCCATTTGCTAAAAAAAATGCATCTAAAAGCACACCGCCATTTGTATTTATACATCATGTATAGGTGTTGAAAAGTTATGTTATAGTGTTTGCTAAATCAAAAAAAAAAAAAAATACCTGGTTTGTGTTGAATTTTTGCTTTTAGGAACCATTTCTGAAAAATGGAAACAGCTACCTCACTACCTGGAAATTCTGTGGCTCCTTTCTTATATTTGAAATTGATATTTTAGTGTAAAAGAATCCACTACAATAACATTCAAGTGTGTTTTAGGGATTTGGGCTGTTTCAAGAAGATACATTTGGTCTCAATGGAAAGATTTTATTCCCAAACTGTGTTATTCAAAGTTATTTGAGGATTCAGGCCACAGTTTGGACAATTTGGCCATTTTTGGTCATGGTTTTGTCAAATAATAGTCTTTCTCTGGGCTGAGAGTAGGTAAACCACCATATTGCCTTCTTCTGATGTTTCCAACATTTCTTTAATCACAGTCATGCCATACACTATCACAATTTACATCTAATCATTTCATAACTACCAGACACTTCACGATTTTTTACACCAATTTTATAGCCGTTTGTTAAATTGCAAATGATGTGTTTAATAGAAGCCATTTTTAAAATTGCATAGATGACATAAAACCGTTCTAAATCATCAATGGCATCAGATAGTATCTCGTGTTTTCTATTCCGTAAGCCCCCTTCAGACTGAGACTGTAACATAGGTAATAGCTACCAGAAAGCAGCAAAGTGTGAAGGGAAAAATTTATATTAATTTCATTAAATCGATTATTTGGAAAATAGACCCTTAGTCCATAATCTCTATTCAGGCCCTCATGCTGTATTTCTTGGTTATAGTGGTAAAGATGGCAAGTGCTATACAGTAGAACCTCAATTATTGGACCTTCCGTTATCACAGTATTCAATTTTAGGACCTCTTTTTCCCCCTCCCAAATTTGTGTTTCCTTTTTGTTTTATACTAAACCAAAGGGCCATGGTGGCGTAGTGGTAAGACACTTGCCTCCCACCTCTGAGGTCTGCAGTTCAAACCCCGGACCCTATGTGGGAAAGTTGGAAGTAGTTTACTGATGGTCGTTGGTTTATAGTGCAGACCTTGACCAACTATATGTACTGGTTTCCTCAGCCCATAAAACTACCTGTCATGATATGACCTATATAGAGGTAAAACCCAAATAAATAAATATATTAAACCAAATCTTCAGTGTTATGACTCTTCTATGTTCAGAATTTAGAGGTTGTTCTGTTTATATACCAGGTACATTAAAACAAATGAAGAAGATCACTTATATTAAAACTGACAAAAATATATTCCTCGCCCTGTATCTTCTGGTATTTATGTCAGATATGGAGAATAATGAAATTTGTAGTGTGTTCCTGCTATTTGATATTGTCCTTTGTATTTTATTAATTGTTTTGTGTTGGACCAATGGACCAATAAAATTTAAAAAAAAACAAAAAACGTGACCATCAGTTACCATAACAAAATATCATAGAGTCATCAGTGACTTTAAAACTTCTCAAGTACAATTGTGATAAATTGCTCACAATTCAAAATTACAATATGTACTTAGTTGGTTTTATCGAAGACATTCCATGGTATGGTGGGTTCAATCTATGTTACTAGTGCAAGATATGTGTGATTTTTAGCTGGTGCCACTCCTAAAACAGTGAGGAAACATCACATACAATTCTACAATAGAATAAATAAATGCCCCCAAATAGTCTTCCAAGTCATAGAAGTCTAAAGAAATTCCCACAATTCAAAGTGAACGAAGGGGTGTTCCTCAACGGCGAATTTTATATACTGAGGCAAATAATATATATTTTACTTTATATGAGTGACCATTAGAGCAGTAATAGCCATTCAGGTCATATCGGACAGAATACGACCCCTGCTATGTGAACTGCATTGAAATCGCCCCATATAACTATGTGTGTCCTCATGGGGTGTTTTATGACTGGGAATTATCCCAGTCTGACCAGCCCATGTTTTGACTAGTGTCTCCACATTCTTTTCTTCAGTGAAATTAGTGAAAATTACCCAGGATTAGTGGGCTTAAATAAAGGACTTGGGCATATTGAGGTCAGAGAGAAATGAGATAAATGTAAGCTATTGTTCTGTTGTTCCATTTTTTCAAAATGCCTGTTTCAAATAAATCTCATGCCTTAGGTTATTCTGTAATTTCAAATAACTTGGCCATATTTAGGACTAAAGCTTCTCATACATCCCACTGTATAATGTCCTTACATGCTGGATTCTGCAAAAAAATCAACCAAATTGCAAGTGACCCGCAAGTCTTCAAATATTTATATTCAGGATACAGATAGGGCCCCACGGATGTAGATAAGTGTACAAATTATTTCTTGTGTGGTCACAGGTATAACTGACACACACTCAAGCTACCCAGTTCAGTTGCTTTGTACATAAGACACACCTGCAAAAATCTACTTTCCCAGCAACTGGCCATGGCTTTAATATGTAACAAAAATGGCGTGGGACTGTGCATGTGCTAACTGCTAACTTATTAAACTGGAGTGGAAAATATGCTTACTTGGGGAAAATCTGGTTAGTTAACTGGCCAAGACACATCTGATTGTTCAGATACAGAACGCCCTTTATTATTCAAACACATTCTGATAGTAAACATATGGTTTGTATAATAGAAAGTTAGTAAAATATAAATGACTTATAGTTATTGTATAGTGGACAAATATGTTTAAAAATTGACTATTCAGTACAATCTAGTCAGATAACAGAGTGGTTACTGCTACTGGTGGAATGTCACAGATATCTGGAGACACTTATAAATATTACATGACCTTGAAATGCCCTCTGCAATTAAGAAATTTATAATTCTATAACCTGTCAAATTTCTGTAGTTGAGGTTTGTGAACAGTATAACACAGTAAATGCTGTTTGGAAGCTCGGACAGGAACAAGTAGTCGATCTTGTATTCAAGTACTTTTTTTACTGTACCTCTACTCTCTACCGAGTACTCTTTTTTATGCTAAAAAATAGCCCAAGTTTGCAAGATTTTCTTTTATAAGTTGAATAAAATGAAATATCTGAGGCCAATCTATATCAATAAAGTGAAAGTCTTGTCCATCTAAATCCCCTAGCAAATCAAATCCTCGAATATAGAGCAATATATGAGCGTTCAGCTATTTAAGCTAGTACATAAATATTTATGTAAAATTGCAGATATCATACAAGAAAACAGTTCCTGGATTTTCTGCTTTGAAAAGTTTGTTTCTCCATTTCTTACAAGTGATCCTCCAGATAAATTAAAAGTGAAATAACCAAAATAATGAAACCCCTTGATCACGAAACTTCTCGACACCCCACTGGAAACAGTAAACACATCCTACAGTACTGTACCTCTACTCTCTACCGAGTACTCTTTTTTATGGTAAAGAATAGCCCACGTTTGCAAGATTTTCTTTTATAAGTTGAATAAAATGAAATATCTGAGGCCAATCTATATCAATAAAGTGAAAGTCTTGTCCATCTAAATCCCCTAGCAAATCAAATCCTCGAATATAGAGCAATATATGAGCGTTCAGCTATTTAAGCTAGTACATAAATATTTATGTAAAATTGCAGATATCATACAAGAAAACAGTTCCTGGATTTTCTGCTTTGAAAAGTTTGTTTCTCCATTTCTTACAAGTGATCCTCCAGATAAATTAAAAGTGAAATAACCAAAATAATGAAACCCCTTGATCACGAAACTTCTCGACACCCCACTGGAAACAGTTAACACATCCTACTTGTCAATATCACTTGTTGAAAAATATCTTAAGTCATATGTTTTACCCAAATATTAAAGTATTTTACATTTAAAATAATCAAAAAATACCTTCATTCTATACTCTTTGAAATTGGAGTTTGCTATTTTACCTTACTTAAATTCTTTTAAGTTCATTATTTGAAGACAATGTTTCCCAAATAATAAAGTATTTTCTTGATATGTTGCAATAATATATTCATTTCACACTCCTTGACTTGTTTATTTTCTTTTCTTCTTTTAAAGGTAAGTATTTGGAATCACTGTTTCACTCAAGTGTTCAGTAAAAATATCTCAGTAATATATTCAATATACACTCTCTTATTTCTTTTTTTATATTTTATTCATTAAACTTGACAAGTTGAATATTGCTGGAATTTTTCATCTGTTGACATACACAATGTTAATCATTCAATGTTAATTTGAAATTAATTAAATCCCTGGTGCATTTCGGGTTTCTGCAAATGCCACGCAAATTGAGATGCACTGGATAGTAATTAGGGTGTGGTGCAAAGGTCTGTTTTCTGAGTTAAACCTGTACAGACATTTTTGTGAACGTGTCTACAACTAAAACACTTTGATGTCTTTATATTGTAGTCTAATTCTGAATCTGAAATAATTTCATGGATAATTACATGCTTGTTATTTATAAACTACATAATTTGCTTGGCTTGAAAAAATATATGTAACTAATACCCAAGTGCCACTGTTGTTAGTTTACCTCCGGACAACCTTTCTTTTCTGTTTGAGAGTGTAACCTTGCTGGTCATGCAAGGTGTCTTTTACTGTTGTGAGGTACTTGTGTGGGTTGAATTGCCAAAAATGGTGGACATTACTGGGTACATTGTTTGGTTATGTGGACATTGATATTGAATGTAAACATTTATCAGTATGATTTTGTATAGTGCGAGGGGAGTAATATTGTATACTAAAGAGTCCGAATCCAGGATACAGAAAAGTTTTATTCAATCACATCCCCAACTGCCAAAGAGAAGTGAAGTTTGTTAAAACAAAACATGACAGTTCTAATAAAAAACTCATTAAATCTACAAAAGTAGGAGATAAAAGTGAGCAGTTTCTTCAGATTTAGGGCTTATTTCAAATATTTGCAGTATAAGTGTATATAGTTTATACATAAAATTGTAGTTTTGCAAAATTGCACATCAATATTGACAATCCTGCCCCAAAACAGTAAATATCGCCAATATCAGTAAACAACTACCCACTAGTAGCCACAGTTATAACCTTTGTGAGTAAGCATTTCTGCAGGGGGCCACGGTGGCAGAGTGGTAACACTCTCGCCTCCCACCTCTGAGGCTGGGGTTCGGTTCCCGGCACGGCCTCAAGTGGGAAAGCTGGTAGTTGCTTGCTGTTGGTCGGCAGTTTACAGTACAGAACCCTGACGAACTGTATGTACTAGTTTCCTCTGCCCTTCCAACTACCCATTGTGATATGACCTGTACAGTGTTGAAAGTGACGTAAAACCCCAAATAAATAAATAAAAGTAGGTATTTCTGTTCAGACCAATAGTGTCCAATTTTATCAGCATATAAATGCAGTCAGGGACAGATTGTAAGGTGTAACGTTTTACTTATATGACCGATCATTTCATGGAAAAGTAAGGACCAGTCACATTATTATTCTGTGATGTTCTTGGATTCCTGCTTTATCTGGCGGGACCAGTTGCCACAGTCCCTGAGTATAATATGAGCAAGGTCTTATAATCTGTCATGAGTGTGAAATTGGGGTGTTAATAATTAGACTATGTTTATAAACGTTTTTCAGCCAGGTCATGCAGTTCTTCAACGTTTTTCTTGTCATCTTGATTTTTTCACTGTCTGGCTGTGTGAGTTTTGTATCAGAGTTTATTCATTGTATTTCCACACAATATGGTATAAGCAGAAATTACTTTTGATTACCAGAGCGTAGAGAAGTTTTTTTATATGTTTGAAAATATTTCTTTATTGTCATAGAACTTTCTTTATTTGTAGAGTATTGTCCTTTTTTACATTTCAGAAAACTAGTCATTAGTAACTAAAAAGATAAGTACCGACAGTAAAACAAACATAAAGATCATTTACTTAATAATATTTAAAATAAATTTTTGAGATAGTCAATAGCTCTTCACTTAAAACTTAAAGAATTCCGTACCAAGATTTGTTCATTGCATTTCAAAGTAATTCTTTAAACTAAATGAAACATTCTAAGTTCTTCAGGTAAATCAGAAATGAGACGAAGAATTCATTTTGCTACAGCAGTTTAAAATAAGGTACCTATCACTGTTTTTGGTGACTATATCAACATTTTTTTGGCAGGTTCCTGTCTCTCCACAGTCTTTGAGGCCCGCTTGGTGTTGGCTTTATTATTTCATTTGCATGTTGATTTGGCAATTTATTTTTTTTTTCAATTTCTTTTCTCTTTCATTGAAGAAATTAAGTTTGAAAGTATATGGTAGTTTAACAAGAAAGTAAAACTGGCAGTTTTGGTGAAATAATTACATACCTTTGATGCAGTTTGTTGCAGTAAAATTAAGGCTTTCTTAAATGGACAATAATGTACAAGTGATAGACAGTTTTTTATACAAATAAAACTATCCAAATGTTGATAATTTATTTGTGAAAGTTTAAGAAATATGTATGAAAGTGTATTTTATTTAATAAAAGTCTAATTTGGCTTTTAGGGAAACAACTAGACAATTAGGACAGATTCTTAACTATTAATGTTTACAATAAATATTATAAATATTCGTACCATATAACCAAGTGCCTGGATCTTTGTTAATGTTCTTCTCTTGACTTTTTTCATTGGTTGAATAATTAAATGATTCAATATATCAAGAGTATCAGCTTTCCACAGCGGCTTTACATCAACACCATTAAGTATGCCTTATGGACACAATCAAACAGGCATTCCTAAAGAAATGCAAAGATCATTCCCTACAGGGGTTATTGGTGTCACCGAAAGGTGAAAGTCTTTAAACCCCATAATAAACATTACCTGACATATGACTGAGAATCGTATTCTCCTGTTAAGGTCATTGACTTAGGAATTCAGCAGTATGATTGTTACACATATATATATTAACTAAATAAAGAGTTGGCTTCCTTAGCCTTTATATTTTAAATACAGCACGGTTAATTGTAATTGTTAATTAGTGCAAAATTTTCTTCTTGTGTTATCATTCTCTGATATAAGAATCTATTTACAGTTTGTGTTGGTGCCTGAAAAGCTGTTTTTGTGCCATTTATACTTTAAACATAAACTTTTACGTCTTCAGGGTGGAAAATAATTTTTGTAGATTAGAATTGGAATTTTGAAAGTGTGGTTTTAAAGTACCTGACATGTTTGCTATATGATATATAAACTTAGCGTTTTTAAGTTGTTATATAGTGAGAAAATTGTGTACAAATTCGGTTCAATTTAAGACAGATTTAAAATAGTTGATCCTATTAAAGGCCTTATCAAATTCCATCCACTTCACCCTCAGGTGCAAAGGGCTGGTAAATGCTTGACTTTAATAACACATTATATCTAGTGTCTGTCAATGTTTAAACCTTTGAATCAAGGTAAATTATTTTCTTGTGTCATTTTTTGTGACCTATGTAAAATGGCTACAAGATAGAATTACAGGGATTCTTCAAAGAAATTAATATCATCTGTGACAGTGCTAGAAACCTAAACTGTCACGTGGGATATTCCACCAGGAAAAAATGTAAACATGGAAATTTTAGTTATTATTCTCTTTCAAATTAATAAATACCAAAAACTATTTTGTTTTCCATTATTAAGCGTGAGCTCTGGCGAGACTCGCGTTTCTAGAGGTCACTTTTTTTTTTGTCTCCGGACTTATCATAAATTGTGGCATAGCGTGATGTGTACCTGTCTCATCACTGAAATTAAGCAACAATGGGCTACATTTGTACTTGAATGGGTGACCGCCTCAGTGCACTACTCGTGTGACTGATGGCTTTGCAGTTCACGCTAGTAGACAAAACCCCTTTCAGCCTTGTTTGGTTATGTAAATCACTGTTTAACTGGATGATACAATTATAGTCAAATTCCATGAACACAATGAACAGAACTCTGCTGAGGCTGTTGGTTTGACACTCTGGTGGGCTATAAGGTTTTAAATGTGTCAAAGCTGGAGCAGCTGAAAAAGCCCTAAAAGAAGGACCAATAAATGCTATGACATGCACACTGTAAGTGAAAGAAATGGTTTGCAAGATGGCTGAAAATTGTTGGGGGATTTCCGGGCAATATTTGAACCCGAAGGCTGCTTGCACATCCATCACCACATATGTTTCATTCATGGAACAGCCAACATGGCCTTTGATTTGTTTTTATTTTGAAGTATGATTTACACCATATTTTGACCAAAATACTATTGCAACCATTTTAGAATAGGAATAAATGTATTAAACTTTGTGCTTCGTGGGTTTAATACAGCTGATCAATAGTTTAAAAACATCATAAAACACAAAAATTTGTCATTTATTGATATACTAAAACAAAATTGAATCAATCACTGTGACATCAATTTTGTTTTTATCTCCCGCCGGGCGGGCGGGAGATTATAAAACGCATTCCGTGTGTGTGTGCGTGTGTGTGTTTGTGCGTGTGTTCGTGTGTTATTGAGTGTTACGCTTTTATAAAGGGCTGTACATCACACTGGTTGTTTCTCCTTGGCCTTTTCAATGTTTTTTATGACCTTATTGCTTATGTCCTTTCATTTGATGCTGTTATTTCACACCTAGGACCATAGCTAAGTGAGTAATAGCAATGGTGGCTACTTTGAGTAAAGTGCTCATAACTCCAAAACGACTGCATTTAGAGTGTTTCTGTAAAATACGTTGTTCAGCTACTTTCTCCATGCCTACAAGATGGTACCATTTTTAGGGTTCTATCTTCATAGCTAAGTGAGTAATAGCTATTTTCTGTTATTAGCAATGAGCAAAATGAGTAAATTGATTTTGTCTTTGTAACTGTTACTTACAATATTGGCCTGAAATATGTTGTTCAACAACTCCTTCATGTACTATATCATGGTGAGGTGTCCAAGGTGTAGCACCATAGCTAACTGAGTAATAGCTATACTAAGTTTAATATTTGACCATTGAGCAAGTCACTTATAACTCAAAAACTATTGAATATAAAGGATTTTTGTCAAATATGTTGTTCACCTATCTTTTGGATATACTGTATTGTGAATTTTCACAGCTGTAACTCCATAGCTAACTGAGTAATAGCTACTTTGATGATAACCATAATGAGTAAATGGCTTATATCTTCAAAAGTATTGCAGCTACACAATTTTGTTCCAATATGTTGTTCAGCTACTATCTCCACAGCTACAACATGGTCACTAGTTTGGAAGTGTATCTCCATAGCTAAGTGAGTAATAGCTACTTTGTCAATTTTTAATGATAACCATAATGAGTAAATGCCTTATATCTTCAAAAGTATTGCAGCTACACAATTTCTCTCAAATAAGTTGTTCATCTACTTTTTTTGTGAACTGTAACATATTTAAGTTTCACAACTGTTGCTCAATGTACAAGTGAGTAATGGCTACTTTATTGCTACTTTTGGTGAAAATGTGAAAAATGACAAATATCTCGCAAACCGTAATAATTTATAGCTACTTTGTCAATTTTTAATGATAACCATAATGAGTAAATGCCTTATATCTTCAAAAGTATTGCAGCTACACAATTTCTCTTAAATAAGTTGTTCATCTACTTTTTAAGTGATTCATCTACTTTTGGGAGAGCTTTCACATGGGGAAGTTTCAGACTCGTAGGTAATTACTCACCTACTGAAAATGAGTAAATGCGAATTATGCGAATTATCTCTAAAAGTATTGGAGATAGCCAATTTTTCTCAAATAACTCATTCACCTACTTTTGGGAGAGCTTTCACTTGGTGAAGTTTCAGACCCATAGCTAATTACTCACCTACTGAAAATGAGTAAATGCGAATTATCGCTAAAAGTATTGCAGATAGCCAATTTTTCTCAAATAACTCATTCACCTACTTTTGGGAGAGCTTTCACTTGGTGAAGTTTCAGACCCATAGCTAATTACTCACCTACTCAAAATGAGTAAATGCGAATTATCACTAAAAGTATTGCAGATAGCCAATTTTTCTCAAATAACTCATTCACCTACTTTTGGGGGAGCTTTCACTTGGTGAAGTTTCAGACCCATAGCTAATTACTCACCTACTCAAAATGAGTAAATGCGAATTATCACTAAAAGTATTGCAGATAGCCAATTTTTCTCAAATAACTCATTCACCTACTTTTGGGGGAGCTTTCACTTGGTGAAGTTTCAGACCCACAGCTAATTACTCACCTACTCAAAATGAGTAAATGCGAATTATCTCTAAAAGTATTGCAGATAGCCAATTTTTCTCAAATAACTCATTCACCTACTTTTGGGAGAGCTTTCACATGGTGAAGTTTCAGACCCATAGCTAATTACTCACCTACTGAAAATGAGTAAATGCGAATTATCGCTAAAAGTATTGCAGATAGCCAATTTTTCTCAAATAACTCATTCACCTACTTTTGGAAGAGCTTTCACATGGTGAAGTTTCAGACCCATAGCTAATTACTCACCTACTCAAAATGAGTAAATGCGAATTATCGCTAAAAGTATTGCAGATAGCCAATTTTTCTCAAATAACTCATTCACCTACTTTTGGGAGAGCTTTCACTTTAACAGCAAAACTATTCAATTTAAAGGAGTTTTGTCAAATATGTTGTTCACCTACTTTTTGATGTAGTGCGGCGGGAGATCATACCACGACAGTGGTCTTGTTGAAGAATTCTTCATCATTCTTCCGATTGGTATCATCAGCACATAACATGGATCCCTATGTAAAATGACCGCAACTTCTTCATTTCTGATCTTATTTTAAGGTCTTTCACCAGTTTTCTCAGTGTAAATGGTATTGGGTCAGATCAATCTGGTGTGTATAGGCCTTAAAAAGGGTTTGCATGTTCACAAATTATACATAATTGGTGACCTGAAATGCCTTGTCTCCCAAAAAAACCAAAAGAGGTGTATCCATATGTCTAAACGTATATGATGTTTAAACAAGGCTTTAAGTTGATTAAAACTCAGGTTTTGTATAATTATTTTCAACTGATTTTAAATGGAGTCATGTACCTCAGTAAGTTGAGAAAGAAACTTAAACATAACCATTTTCTTAAAGAAAGTCAACCAAAATCTGCAGGTACAATTAAAGAAAGTCGATCAAAGCCTCAGTGTTAATCTTTTTGGTGCTGACCTGTTTTGGCACATTCCTGGATGTTGAAATTTAAAACTGGCCGATGGCCAATGATTTCAAAAGGTGTAATTGGCAAACAAAAAGTCAACAAAAATATCTAGATATAGAGTAAGAAATCTAAAATTCGCTAGGAATCTAAAATTCGCCACCTCTAAAACCTTAATTAATTTTATGAAGAAAATGTTGTTTTTGTCTAAAAATTGGCATTGTTCAATTCAAAAAGCCTTAATTTACTATATGTTCAACAAATCTCACCACAATTCATATATTTTATTAGTATTTTTACATGTGGCGAATTTCAGATATGTGGCGAATTTTAGATTTCTTACTCTATCTGAATACAGTTTGCTAATTAAAATGTTCCAGGAGCAAATGAAATCGCTTGCTAATAATAGCCAATATTCAAGTTTCAGCCCTTTTTTTTTTGTATGTATCTCTTTAGAATTAAGGTATTTGCAGTTAGTTTTTGTTGAAAGCAGTGACAGTTTGTTCACATAACATTAGTTGCACTATGACTGCAGTCATCATTTGTGGATCGCCAACTGCCAGTTGTGTATCTGGAAACATGCTCTTACAGCTGTACAATTATCAGTATTCAGACTTATTTACATCAACAAACAACAAGCCATCACCTGTGGCTGGGTTTCTGCCTTCCAGGTATATTACTTGATGCAGCAGAGAACTTTGAAGTCAAGTGCTGATATTCTAAAATGTATAAACATATTTATATATTTATAAGTTAAGGCTTACTTAATGTTTTTGGTTTAAATACTTAAAGATTATTTTTCTTTCATAAAATTGATTTAATTAACATGATTTATGTTGATTTATAGAACCTTTACAGAAGTATTGGATAAGGTAACCTTTGTTAATTCTTCTATTATGATATGTTAAAATGTGCATTTGTAGTATATATTCATACTTTACATTTACTGTAATTGTGCTCTGTATTTAGTTTTATATTTTGATAAGATTAAAATTTAAAATTAAAGTTACCTTAAGAATTCCATTTACCTTGCCAAGAAAAGACTAAATGGCACCTAAATTTAAAGATAAAAGTACCATTAGTTCAAAACACCACAAATGTACAATTGACCCCTGTGTCATTGAATCTGTTGGTACAACTAAAGATAGTTCTACTTAGCCAGATATTCTAAATAAAAGGGTCAAATTGAAAAGGGAAAAATGTCTGAGGGCCTCATACATACTTTTTCTCAATAGGATTGTACCTATAACCTGCTTTGTATATGTACTCAATAAACTTAAATCGAAGCAAAGAGAATAGCAGGAAAAAACATGATTTTAATAGTATGCAGCAAATCACTGCTGTCACTAATTAGCATTGTGTCTACCTTACCTTTGAACAGACAGTGTACGGGTATTGCTGAGGCATTTTAATTTAATGTATTCATTTGTTATTACAAAAGTCAAACTTCTGTATTGTGTCATACTGCAAAATGTGCACAACAGTATCAAATGCTTTGTGCCAGAAGCTGTGATGTGTATATTTCTGTACATATAAAACTGTGTAAAAAGACTGAAGCAAAAGAAAACATCAGTAGCTTGGCTCATGGAACTTAATTCATCTGGATTACTACATTAAGTACAGTGCTATTTGCTAAGTATATTTACATTTCTACTCTATTAACTGAAGTTTCAAGAGATCAGAAAATTACTTCTACAAAACCAAGAATTTAAAATGAGTACATAAATTCAATGAAAGAGACTCTCAAATGACGTGATATTAATACTCACGGAAGAAGGAGTTGACACTGTGATTTGTTTGACAAAATGAACACTGACAGAATCGTAGGCATGTTGAAATGTTCTGGTCAAGGGCGAGTGCCTCAGATACTGCTGTTGTTGACTGTGGCTTCTTTGATCCTGATTTTCTTTGACTTTCTCATACTGAATCACATCCAAGGGAGAGAAGGTGTTAATGGAGATCCCAGTAAATATGGTGGAAGGTCTGTTTTCTCCACTAATAATGTGGATATCAAGGAAAAGTTAATAAATGTGAATATCGGTGGGTTGATGTTTCAGACAGTTGCCACAACTGGATTATCTCTTTTGAGAAACTCCATGTACAAGACTTTTTATACATCTGTTGACAGCATATCAAAGTTACAGTCCAAACCTTATGCAAGTGGTGAGTCTTCAGTAAGATATCCAAAGAGTTCATTCAGGATTTTGAACATAACCAGTACTGGATACCATTCCATCAACATCACAGCCAGCGATTTGGCTGGAAATAAAAGAGAAATACCAGACACCAGGCATAAGGATTGTATATCTGTTCAGTATGATGTGAAATCCTTATCACCCAGTAGTGTCATCATTGTCTTCCATAATGAAGCCAGATCTACTCTCTTGCGAACTCTTCATAGTATCTTACACCAGACTGTGGCTGAACTTCTAAATGAAATCATATTAGTAGATGATGCCAGTAGTTATCCTTGGTTACATCAGCCTCTGACTGATTATGTTGATACTTTACCTCTTGTCCATCTTGTTAGACTATCTACTAGACAAGGTCTAATCCGGGCTAGACTGGCAGGTGCTTATGCAGCAAAGAGTGATGTTCTGGTCTTTCTAGATGCCCATGTGGAAGTCAACAAGGACTGGCTTCAGCCTCTACTATTGAGGATAAAGCAGAACCCTAAAATAGTGGCTGTTCCACAAATGGATGTCATTCAGTGGAACACACTGAAATACACCAGGCCGGTGGCTTTATTTCATGGCAGCTTTCTCTGGAACTTAGAATTCAAGTACCAAAAAGTTCCAAAAAGAATCTTAAAGACTATGAAGACTCAGGCTGATCCGATACCATCCCCAGTGATGGTAGGATGTGCTCATGCCATTCAGCGTGAATTCTTCTTTGCTAGCGGAAGTTATGACGATAGTATGAAAATTTGGGGTGCTGAAAATCTTGAACATTCCTTCAGAATTTGGATGATAGGTGGGCGAGTGGAGGTTATACCATGCAGCCGAGTTGGCCATATTTTTAAACCCACATTGCCCTACAACTTCCAAAATGAACCATCGACAGTAATTCAGAGGAACCTGATCAGAACAGCAGAGGTATGGATGGATGAGTATAAAGATATATTTTATGCAACCCAAAAGGATATTGCAGCTGTTGATGTTACCTCGTTAAATGAAAGGAAGCGTTTGAGAGAGAAGCTGCAAAGTAAAGGCTTTGACTGGTATTTGAAATCAGTGGTGCCAGATCTACCAGTGCCACCAAGAAGCGCAACACATTTTGGTGAATTGAGGAACCAAGGTTTCCCTGGACAGTGTCTGCAGCTTGTCTTTCAGAAACTTGAGTTAAGATCATGTGACCTCCAAGAAGTCAAACATAAGCACTTTATGATAACTGGAGACTTTAAGTTAGAGTTTGACAAGACTTGTATCTTAGTGCATGAAAATGCAATTGTCTTTGATAAATTTTGCAGGAAATATTCACCTCATCTGTACCTTTGGAAGTATTTGAATATGAAATTGGTACATCTGATTTCTAAGACCTGCCTTTCAGTACAGCGTAACAAACTGGTGACAGCTGGTGCCTGTCAGGACAGTATAGAATCCAACAACATAAAGTGGAGATTTAGTTACCAGTTTAATTTCAACAGAACCATTAAAATTGAAGACATCTTAAGCGAGGCGATTTTCCCACCAGATTCTGCTAAATATTTTGGGAAGCTAGAATCAAATAACATATGTTTACAAGTGTTTGAACTTCAGCCACCAGAGTTAGTAATTTGTAGCCAGTTACCACTTCATGAACAGATTTTGTATATAGATAAAAAGGACGGTTATTTAAGGTATAAAAACCTGTGTCTGTTTCACTCAGATACGTCTGATTCTTCTCATGTATTTAAATTTCTCAAGTGTAACACTGAGCATAGGAAATTCATAAAAGTTCAGTTGGATTATAATTCTAACATCAAGAAAATGATATTGCTCAATTTGAAGGAGAAAAACAGTTGTTTGATGTATAAAAATGGTACCAAAGGTCTGATTCTTAGCTATGATATGTGTGAAAATGTTGAAACATACTGGACTTTCACAGTGCCAAAGATTTGATCTGGACAAATGTTACAATGTAATGAGTACATGGACAGTGTGAGATTCCCATACCTCATTTTTAGTTTCTGACTAGTAAATTTTAAATATTTTTTCCTGGGAAAACAAGAGTCGGGAATACTTTTAGTAATAAGCTTATTGCTCCACCACCCCCACAGAGATTTGCTTTCAGCAAGATTAGGGGCCACGGTGGCAAAGTGGTAACACTCTTGCCTCCCACCTCTGAGGCCGGGGTTAGGTTCACGGCTCTACCTCAAGTGGGAAAGCTGGTAGTTGCTTGCCGTTGGTCGTCAGTTTACAGTACAGAACCTTGACCAACTGTATGTACTGGTTTCCTCTGCCCTTCCAACTACCCTTCGTGATATGACCTGTACAGTATTGAAATAAATAAAAATAAAAACTAAATTCAGCAAGATTACTCATTAAGTATTAGCCTGAAAGCTTTCAAATATGTGAGTATGAGTGCGTGTTTCTGCTGACTTTGACCTTCAATATCAGTTGTTTCTGATAAGTTCAGTGTTTGGCCATTTTTTCAGATTTTGTGCCAGTTTCAAGGTCAAATGTGGTCAAATTACCAAATGCAGGAATTCCCTGTGTATTGAATTTGTCATTTTTGGGGATATACTGCAAGATGCAATGTCTACCTTTATTGTTATTGCAAAATCTGATTTTCCAATAATGCTGGGCTTTCTCTCAAAATATCTCTCACATGTTCAGGAAAAAATAGTTTACAGTTTAATTATTTGGAGTAAATTTACAATCAAGTAGTAATTACATAAATGTGTTAAAAAACTTTTTCTTTCAGAATCTCATCTCTGCATTGACCACTACTTCTACTAAAACTTAAAATTAGATAATATTTTTCAATTTGAGCTAAGTACACAGTATTAAGCAATGCACTGTGTAAAAGCATTCTGTTTGATGTTGATGGCTTTATTTAATTGGCAAAAGTATAAAATCTTTATATTTATGTTGTAATTATACCTTTAAAAATATAACTTATTTACCATGTCAAACAATGGTCAACACTAACATGTGATTTCACTTATTTAAAATATGATAAAATAATCTTTCTACTTTTATTTTCCAATGTTTAAATTTAAAGTTTAAGTTTAGGGTTATGATAGTTGTTGGACTGACCTTGTGCACAGAAGTTGGAGTTCAATGACCTCTGTGTAAAGCCCTTTGATCCTTGCTTTGAAGTTGAGGTGTATTTAATGTGTAGCCAGGTTTCTGTCATTTCACATTGGTAATTGAATGTCAGTTTCCCACAGTTCAAACAGAATTTATTTCACATCACTGGCAAACTGAAACTGGGATGGTTACAGCTTTAATTTTTCATACATAAAGTAACATGTTGAAGGTTAAAAACTCTTACTGTGCCCACACTTAATAATGCAAATAATTTGTATATTTTGGGTGCTGGTCTATTTAAATCAATGCAGTAAAATACATGCAGTTATTTCATCAGTTGGCTATTTGCTCTGGATTGGACAACTAAGTGTGATGGATCACAAATTAATTGAATTTCTATGTAAAGTTAAGACAGTGGAATGGCACAGATGAATTTGTCACAGTTTTAAAAATTTATTTAGGCCCATTTCTCACAGTTGCTTTTTAAATTAGTGTGTTAATTATGTTTCCTTTTCCATTGAATAAATATATATTATTGACTGCTGTCTGCCTTAACTTGGCACAACTTGGGCACAAAATCCTTATTTGTATGTGTTCTTTGCAATAACATGGATTTTTTGTTATCAAAATAGGTTTTGACAAAAGTGCGAGTTATAGATGTACTTCACTAACACAAAATCAAATCAATCAACCTTGTGGAATTCTTTTTATTGTGGGATAATATTTTTTTATTTGGGGTTTTATATCGCTTTCAACACTGTACAGGTCATATCAGGATGGGTAGTTGGAAGGGCAGAGGAAACCAGTACATACAGTTGGTCAAGGTTCTGTACTGTAATCTGCCGACCAACTGCCGACCAAGCAACTACCAGCTTTCCCACTTGAGGTCAAGCGGGGAATGAACTCCAATCTCAGAGGTGGGAGTCAAGAGTGTTACCACTCTGACCCTATTTGGGGGATAATAAGCATTGCATGAATTCTGAATCTACTTCCAGACATTCCCAAAAGATTATTTTATGTCTTCAGCTCCCATTGCTTTCACCTTATATGGTATGATACATTCCTGGAGTGGCCAAGTGTAGCCGATGACAGCCAGTTGTACATTACCAGTAATATTCTGTATTCTGTGCCGAATTAAGGCATATGCCAATTTATTGTGGAGATTAAAGTTATGGCCTTCCAAATCCAAGTACTTTAGTGCAGAGTATTTGATCAAAAACTGTGTATTTAACAGAATTTACGGTAACTTGAGTTAGTTCAGTATATATGTCAATGGTAAAAATCTTTGTAATAATTTGGAGTCAAAATTTAATCTTATTCTTTCACAAAATAAAACAGAGAAGTAACAGTCACTGCAATCCTACAGATTAGATAAATTATTCAAAAGAGTCAGAAAAATGACAAAATGTAAAAGAAGAGCACTCAGAGAGTATATCCCTCTACCAGAGGCTAATACCTGCAATATTGCTTACGTTTGCAATGATTTAAAAAATCCTTTAAAACATTCCTGGATCCAGACACTTGTTCCTTGTACCATTGTTGACATTTCTCAAAGTTTCCTCAAAATCCATCCATAATTTTTTGAGTTGGTTTGCAAAGAGACAGACAAACAGACAAATGGATCGGTGGAAGTTGGAGGTAGAGGTGAAAATTAAGCAAAATTAAGGGAAATTCATCAGTGGTCAATTTTATATGTTAGAAAACTCTACCTAACAGTACTTATAAATAGTTAATCCAGTAATATGTACAACCATAGTATATTCTGCTCAGTTAACAAGACTGGGCTTTTTCTTTTTGAATGTGTTTACATATTTGTAGCTAGCTCATTAAGATACACATCTCCATTGTACGAATTAATCAAGTGTTCTGAATGAATGCATTATGTTTCAACAAATGGTCTGTATTACGACACATATTTGTTGTAATGTAATACCTCACTAAGTAGTAAGTATACTGTCCTTATGTATGACATCTACATAAAGGCCATTTGTAAAGAAATGAAACTCAGTGTAAAATGGATTTGAAAGGTCAGACAATCGAAGTTTTTGTATCGTCACCGTACAAAAGGCTGAGAAAATAAAACTTTGCCTTTTCACACAAATATGTATTTGGAATGATTAAAGCTTTTTTAAACCTTAAACTGAGTCATTGTATATGTGTTATGATAATTTGCATATATTTATTTTGTACATATTGTATAATTAGTAAAATAATGCAGGTGAAAAAGTGCAGTGAATTTGCCCATTGCCCACCTAACTATAAATCAGTATAATTTGTGAAACATCAAATGTTCTGTTTTGGATTTCGATTTATAGTTTTTTTGAAATTCTATGGTTTTGTTGCACCTTAAAATTGACAAGAACATAGATAGAGTGCCATTAAACTAAAATATCATAAAAAACCCAAATCTGAGACTCTTGGAAATCAGCAAGTGTTTTGATTCTGGCAGTTTTTGCCATCTATATATGTTGATGTTGTTAAAATCCAAATTTTTTAGCCAATTTTAGCTATATTTCATTTTGGTGTTAAAAGTCCAAAGATTGTACTGTCACAGGCCAAATAACTTTAGCTCTGGTAGTAATGCGGTCATGTAAGACCTGAGAATGGGTCTTCAGGAAAGCCACATCTGTAACATTCTTGCATGCATCGTGTTCGAACAGTTTGGACTTCTGCTAAGGTTGTAAATGGAAAATTGCTTTTTATCTAGTTTTTACTTGTTTAACAGGCACTTGTTGATTTTTTAAACTTGTTGTTGCATTCCTTATTAAACACAAATTTTTGTCAAAGTTTTATCAGGTTCTTTGGGAGCATTTTCCACCGAAGTGATCAGGTTCCTTGGTTAAATTAGAAACATTTTGCCGGTCGTTAAGGATTCCACTTACTAGGGTTGTGCTGGTATAATCATAGACAAAGGACAAAGTCAAAGTTTGGGTTTTACGTCCCGTTCAACAGCCAGGGTCATATTGGGACAGCTGTTCAGTATTGTCACTTGTGGGACTCGAACCCACACAAGAGGTGACAGCCTGTGATTTAGATGCCAAAATTGCCAACCCACTAGACCACTGAGGACCTAGGTATAAGCATAGAAAAAAATATGAGTAAAATTGTAATAATACACATCTGTTCCAGCATTGATATCATCTCATAACAGCAATATATGCATGTAATTACTACCACTATATTAAAATAAATGAGAAAATGAGATATCACAGTTGGTGACAGGGTACGAAACTAAGCCAAAATAGTTTCGGGACCACAGGACTGACAACTTGCGGAAGTTACTGGTCCGTCAGAAAGTTTATCAGTCCGATATGCAAACATGAGAATAAAAAATTGCTACACGGTTATTAAAATATATATTATACAGGGCAGTAATTATCACACACTGTAAGTGATGATATTTACATTAATGCAATATCTATGACAATATATTTTTAGTGACAACATCAGAGCACTAGCGGATACAGGGGGGGTCCAGGGGGTTCGAACCCCCCCTTGAAAAATAATGTAAAGGGGTTCAACCCAAAGTACAAAATTATTTCTTGAGAGTGGTGTTAAATTTACAGGAAATGCACTATATTTTTACCAAAAATTATTTTTTTTCCCGGGGGGCATTCCCCCCCTGACCCCCTTAGTTATGGTATGTCTGATGTGAACCCCACCTTACTATGATGTGAACCCCCACCTTACTTAAAGGCTGGATCCACCCCTGCAGAGGTCAACGAAACTTTCATGGAAGATTATTTGTACAAGTGCTAGGCTGCAAACATGTTTGTAAACACTTTTCACATCTTTAACCTATGAAATGCTAGAAAGGAAGTGAAATGCTCCCTAGATGTATGTTACAGTAATTGTAAAGCACCTCTGAAGCGAGAGTCCATGGCACTACATGACCTCCAAAAAATGGAGTCCCAGTAATTTTTTTCCTATGTCCTATGTTACAGATCGCAAGATTTTGGCATTTTAAGTAAGGTAGAGCCTCTATTATCCTACCTTCTATTATTAGAATTTTCAATTCTCAACCACAGAACCACTTTTACAACAAAATTTAAACCTGTTGTTTTAGCTCTTCTATTATCTGACCTAACTGTTGCTCCCCCAATAGGGTCGGATAATAGAGGTCCTACTATATTGTATTATTCTATTTATGCTGTATTATTATATCACTGTATTGTTTATTACATTGTCTGAAAACAAAATTATCCCCCAATAGGGTCGGATAATAGAGGTCCTACTATATTGTATTATTCTATTTATGCTGTATTATTATATCACTGTATTGTTTATTACATTGTCTGAAAACAAAATTATGATTTTTATATATTTTAGCATTCTTTGACTGTATTACCATTTCTGTATGTCAGGTAATATTCAAAACATCCAAACCATAATTCGACTATGCAAGGCGCTTATAATTGTACTGGGGAGATTTGAATTTTGACAGTTTGCCACTTTGGTATGTTTTGATAATATTCAAACCATCCAACCCATAATTGGGGCAGGCACAGGTCATATAACCTTACTGGTCTATGGGAGTGGGTGGGTCTGAATACTTATCAGTCCACAAGCTTTTCTGTCAGTCACGGACTGGCGGACCGGCGCTAGTTTCAAACCCTGGTTGGTGAGTCTTATCTGTAATAATAAAGGTTGCTTAAAGTGAGGACATTAAGCATATGTTTCTTTATTTATTTAGTTTGTTTTTTTTTCCTTTTTTTTGCATGTGGGGGAGGTGTCTTGTTATTTCAAATTGTAAATGTCTTTTGCAATGATGAGTCAAAACATTTTATTGTTGCCAAAAACCCTGGATGACTCTAAAACCTTTTGCATATATTAACCCAGTAATAATGCCTTTTCTTGTTTAAAAAAGTAAAACAAGTTAAAAACATTGCCAAAAATAGAACATTACTCTTTGGCAAGATCGGTAGAAGTGTAAAATAATTAAATTAATAAATTTTTAAAAGTAATCATGTTGAAAAAATAGTTGTAGACATGTACTAACAATGATTTGTTTATTTACATGCTTGTGAGATGGGAGAGGGGAACATTACTTGAAAATAATTCATAGTTTGGCAAAGTTTCAAACACATTATAAGAAATAAGATAGGTGTTACCATAACCTGATATCATTATCAGGAGATTTAAGGGTCCATGGACAATTTACTGCTATGTTTTATGAGAACTTTAACCAAACACAAAAAAGGCTTCACTTGATTCCATGTTAATTTGATTCTTGATCCCCACCCAGAAATATAAACCTATATCAATAACCACTGTGATTCTAATGTACACAGTTTCATGTAGATAGTGTCAAAAGGTTAAACATTACCAGGACACTTCATCATTTGTTGCTTTAAAATGTAGGTCAAGGTATACTATTATTATAGTAATATTTTAATGGGTCTTCAACTATTTACTCTTTCCGCTAGACTTTCATCGAACCAATTCCTGCTGAGAGTTGAGTCAAATTTTGAGAATAAGTTTATTCACTTTATCTTAGAGACCTCAATGGCTGACTGAGTGAACAAGTCTGGCATTTAATCGAGTGAATCTTTCTAATAGGGCCGTGGGTTTAACTACAGCCCATGGCAACATATTGATCCTTGCTGGATCTTGTGCCAGATATCTTCTGGGTGCAGGTCATAGTATGCTCAGATGTTGCTCTGACTTGGATTTGAACCCAAAACCACAAAGATGAGAGTCCAGTGATAAGTACCTACTGTAATAAGTTAATAACTACTAGGCTATTAGGGTGACAAAAGTAACTGTAAACCTTGTTGGGTGTCCATTTTTGTACAGGCAAGATTATATAGGGTATTTCTTTATCTTGTGTTTTTCATTAAGGCTTGATCGATCAGTAGTTCATTTGAAATACAAAACAGTAGTTAAATTTTCCAGGATCAGGTGTTACCCTGAATCAGGTATTTATTTGAAGCCAAACTGAATCAGGTGTTTACTTGAAGCCAAACTGAGTCATATATTTATTTGAAGCCAAACTGAATCACGTGTTTATTTGAGGGAAATAAATATGTTTTCTCTGTGATGACTGAAGTAATCAGTGTTTACAGTCATTTTTGCATTATCTGAAAAAAACATATTTTGTCCCATAAAAACCCGTCAAGGAGTGAAGCCATTACAAATTATTTTTGCAAATGCAGTAACCAAGTGATTATGTTCACCCCACTGGGGTGGGGTGGGGGGTGGGGGTGGGTGGACATATTATTTTTGCTTTTTCCGGCATCCTGATGCTTGGGTTCCGCTCATTTGAAGGAAAAGTATTTATCCTATCTTTACCAAATTTGGTATGGGTGTTTACTGGGTTAATAGCTTGCATGGGATTGCTTTGTGAAGAAAAGTGTATAGCTAACTGAGTAATAGCTACTTAGCTACTTTTGTGTACTTCTTTTGTTTCCGGGCATTTTAAGGAAAACTATTTGACATATCTTTACCCAATTTAGTATGAGCATTACTTAGGTCGATAGCTTGCTTGGGATTGCTTTTAGTGATAATAGCTATATAACTGACTGAGTAATAGCTACTTAGCTACTTTGCCAAAAATGGAAAACACAAATTTGCTTCTATCTCCTTAACCGTGCGAGATAGAGCGATTTTGTCGAAATTTTCGACCCATAGGGTATCTGAACAATGTACTCTTGGCAATTTTCAACAATTTTCCCCTCCCCAAAAATGGCGGCCATTTTGAATTTTCGAATTTTTGCCAAAAATGGCAAAACACAAATTTGCTTCTATCTCCTTAACCGTGCGTGCGAGATAGAGCGATTTCGTCAAAATTTTTGTCCCCGAGGGTATCTGAACCATGTCCTCTTGGCAATTTAAAAAAATTTCCCCTCCCCAAAAATGGCAGCCATTTTGAATTTTGGAATTTTTGCCAAAAATGGCAAAACACAAATTTCCTTTTATCTCCTTAACCGTGCGAGATAGAGCGATTTCGTCGAAATTTTCGGCCCACAGAGTATCTGACCAATGTACTCTTGGCAATTTTCAAAAAAAATTTCCTCTCCCCAAAAATGGCGGCCATTTTGAATTTTTGCCAAAAATGGCAAAACACAAATTTGCTTCTATCTCCTTAACTGTGCGAGATAGAGCGATTTCGTCGAAATTTTCGACCCACAGGGTATCTGAGAAATGTACTCTTGGCAAATTCAAAAAATTTTCCCCTCCCTAAAAATGGCGGCCATTTTGAATTTTCAAATTTTTGCCAAAAATGGAAAAACACAAATTTCCTTCTATCTCCTTAACAAGATAGAGCGATTTCATTGAAATTTTCGACCCACAGGGTATCTGAGAAATGTACTCTTGGCAATTTTCAAAAAAATTTCCTCTTCCCACATATGGCGGCCATTTTGAATTTTCGTTTTTTTGTCAAAAATGGGAAAAAACAAATTTGCTTCTATCTCCTTAACCATGTGAGGTAGAGCGATTTCGTTGAAATTTTCGACCCACAGGGTATCTAAGCAATGCACTCTTGGCAATTTTCAAAAAATTTTCCTCTTCCCAAAAATGGCGGCCATTTTGAATTTTCGAATTTTTGCCAAAAAATGAAAAACAGAAATTTGTTTCTATCTCCTTAACCGTGCAAGATAGAGTGATTTCGTCGAAATTTTTGACCCAACCAATGCAAACAGGCATGAAGCTGAAATAATTTACATGTATACTAATAAATATTTAAGCATCATTGATATATTTTACAAATGAAACAGGGTCTTGTAAGACTACTGTACAATTTTTGCAAAAGGTTCATGGGGTGTACATTACACATGATAATGTGTGTTCTTCTATGCTATCCTGTTTCTATTCATATGTCGCAGCTACCATCAACAGGGCGTCCTATTTCTAGTTTTAGTTGATGGAATGGCCAAATTATAAAGCCATGAACATTTCAATAAATTCAATATTCATCTACTTGACTGGTACAGTGTTATATCACTTAACAAAAAGGAATAAAGTTTACACATAAAAGTATATATTTTTCATTTATACACATGTCAAATAGTTGTTGGAATTCTATTTAATATATGTTCTTGGTCCGCTGCTCTGTGTAATTTATGAGACAGGTCAAAGAACCATTTTGCTTAATCGCTTAATCCCATGGTATAACTTTTCCAAAAACAATATCAAGTTTTTCATAAGTGAGCTATAGAAAATCATTCCAATGATTTAATTTCCCTTTGTTTTTGTCAGTTTTATCACTTTAGGCAGTATATGCAAGATCTGTATTATTAAAGCGCAATTAGAAGCCATTTATATGACAATAGCCTCGGGTCCAGTATGGTCTGAACTTTGTGAGACTTTAAAGTGAAGGTTTGATTCGCAAAAATATGAAATGAATTGATTGCACTGTCAAATAAATGACAGTAAAACAAATGAAAAGTGATATCTGAGTTTTAGACTATATGTAAAAGGTGAAGTTTCTAGCCTTCCATTAGTATTCCCTTGTGAGTCAGGTTGAATTACCTTGAACTTTGACACCGAGAAATAACCTGCTAAAGCCACAACCCCTGATTTAGTGGGTACCCTGAAATTTACTGACATTCGGGTCACTCATGAAGGGACCATATATTGATAATTCAATATTGATGGACAGAGTTGTGTGAATTTCGAAGTTGTACACAATCTTATCGCCCATTTTCACATTATCGCCCCTCAAAAAACGTGAAAAATATGCACCAACCCCATTCAACATAATGCAGAGCATTTCAAATATGTTTATTGACATTTAGGTGTCAATTTTAAGATCATTTTCAGCAATTAACGGGGTACAAATTCCAAATAGTCTTGTAAATTACAACAAATTTTTAATCATCAGTGATTTATTCAGGATTTATTCAGGGCATTCAGTAGCCTTTGTGGTCATTTTGTCTTTAATTTATGATAGATTAAGCAGTTGGAAGTGTAATCCAACCCTTCAAAAATATTTAACATGTTTAGAAATATTTCTGATTGAGTATTTTCTGTCCTGAGTAGTCATGACCAATCTTTTCAGCCATCACTGCCTCAATCAAGGCTGTCTTTCAGTTGTAATACCACCTTGTTACTAGCTGTCTTGTCCGCTCTTTTTGTCATACAACCAAATGAACCAATCTTGCTTTAAAATGGATCCTCGTGATCTCTTCCCATACACACAAGTCTGCTGATTAATCTGTGCTTTTTACAAGAGAGATGGAGACTTGGTGTTAGGAGTGACCTTCATGAATCACAGCAGTCAGCAGCCAATTGTAGGAACAGTATTCCTTGTGGTGTAGTCTCACCAGGTCCTGTTTGATCACTGGAGTTAAGCGACACTGGGCTTTGTCAGTACTTGGATAGGCGTCTGAGTTCTGGGCCATGCAATAGCAGATACATAGTCGCTCAAATTATCACTTAAATGGTGGTCTCGTCACATTATAACCCAAACAAGGTACTAGATGCAATGCTAAATAAATCAGTTAATCACATGACAGATAGTATGTTTTTATCAGTTTTTGGCAGGATCTACCGTATCAGGCAACACTGAGTTAAAATTCCACTAGGTCGTACAATTGTGAAAGAGGGGGGGGGGGGGGGGGGGGGGGGGGGGGGGGGGGCATTAAACCCTGCTGAAATTCTAAAATCTACAACTGGAAAAATGGCCGAAAATCATAAATTTGGTGAGAATATTAGAGGGTTTTCCACACATTGTGGGCTGTGATGAACTGCCTGCCTTTTACTCTGTGGGAAATGCAGAACAAACAAACAGGAAATTGATGCTAGAAATAGTACCCCAGTATGATGAATGTCATAATGGTGTGAGTTGAATACTACATAATAATAAACTCTTTTATTGACAGTTCAGTGTTTTGTGTTGTGGAAAATCTCTTTTAAAACTTACTTGTAAACATTAAAGAACAGCCATAAGAAAATAGCTCTAGTCTTCAGCAAGGATCAGAAGACATCAGAAGTAGTGGATGGTTCTTCATGCAGTATTGAATGTCAATAAAGTCCTTTTTATGTATATGTCATGGTAGAAAGTCCAATCTGGTAGAATTTCAAATTCTACCGGTAGAAAGTCCAATTGGAGTTTCTACTGGTAGAAACTCCAATCCAGGAGATTTAGGTACTGCTCTAGGGTCCGAAATCTAATAAACTTGGTACTACTGGCAGAAGATGACAGTTCAAAACTGAAATTTTCAGTCTATTAAAATAATTTTACAATCCACATCAAATACCACCGTTTTTAAAGGGAAATCTGTAACATGGACATTACTAACTGATGTAAGTGTGAAATGTCCTATAACAAGTGTTATATAAAATACAGTTTTAACCAATTAAAATTTTGACAGCAGTCACTTCCTACATGGCATTTAGTTGAGCACCTAACACCTATGCTTCTACAGCAGCATATGTTTGTTACAACCACCTAGTTCATCTCATTATATAAAGCTTGTAGTACTGTACACTAATCCAGAGTTTCACATACTGTATATGGTGAAACAGTTGGAAAAATGCACATTTCTTTTGTCAGCCAAAACTCCAATAGGATTTTCTACCGGTAGAATTTGAAATACTACCAGATTGGACTTTCTACCATGACATCTATCTTATGTGGGTAGGGCCTTACTTAGTAGCATATGTTTATTGTATATATTTATGATATATTTTTGGTCTTGTATACAAGCCTAAACACAGTTGAACTGAATTTTAAAGGGATCAAAATGTTAATTCCACTAAAGGACAACATTTTATGGATACATAGTCGAGGCAACTAGAAAAAAAGAGCTGTAAGAACCTCCGCCCGGATTTGTGTAAAGTCTCAAATCTGAAGATTTCCTTTCAACTATGTGATATGTCTGAGACTTTTGAATCATTTAACATTCAATGGCCATCTCAGAATCAACTTTGACTTAAGTTTGACCTTGTGTACAAATGTTAACACAAACATTATATTCTTAAAATAGCAGTGTGTTCATTGTTATAAACTTGCTTCTATGGGACAAGATAAATTGACTAAAATATTTCAAATGTTACAGTGAAAAGTGACTTCAAAGGTTTTGCTGTCCAGACTGAAACTTTGGACAGATTTTGAATTTGCGTAATTGGTATTCAATTGCTGTAATTCTGAAGGTTTTTTTGTATGTTATATCTACTGTAAATTCTGTCACATTGCTAAACATTTGCCTTCCAGCAGCAAAACCACTGTCAGAGGATTGTAGTTGTAGGTGTGTCAGGTATAAAATGATGAGGTGAATAACTTGGCCAAGGGCACATGTCAGATAATAAATTTCATTGTCTTGTTTGTCTAATACATTACAGATTTGATTGGCAAATAAGTCGAAGGCTGTGGTTGGGAGATTATAAAACACCCTCCATACGTGTGTGCGTGCATCCCTGTGTCTGTGTGTCCGTTTGTCATGTTTTTACATAAACCTTAATATCTCATTCATTTATACATATATCTTCGTTAAATTTCTAGGAAATGTTTATGGCTATGAAAAAATGTCTGTGCAAAATTTTGCCCTCATTTTGAAAAACAAAATGGCCGCCATAGCCGATTGTTTGAAAAACATAAAGAAACTTTAAATCTCGAAATATTGCAGGTAGCTTCATCAAATTTGCACAAATGATATATGGCTAGAAAAGCTAGCCTGATAGTAATTTTGGCCTAGTTTCCAAAACAAAATGGCCACCATATCACATGTTTGATATCAAATGGAGTTTTCTATTAAAAAGGCTTTATACCTCCTTTACCATTGATCCTAGGGGTTGGGAATGTGAAAACAACTTACAGGAAGTCATGGCCTGAGAATCTTTTCCAAGTGTTGAATTTGTCCTTTGACCCCTGCTTCAAGGTCAAATGGGGTCATCATACTAAAACATGAGAATCATGGCCTGAGAATCTTTTCCAAGTGTTGAATTTGTCCTTTGACCCCTGCTTCAAGGTCAAATGGGGTCATCATACTAAAACATCCTTATATCTCCCTTTTCATTACACCTAGGGCTTCAGAATGTAAAATGAACCCATGAGAAATCCTGGCCTGAAAAGCTTTTGCCTGTGAAAAATTTTAGCCTTATTTTTGAAAAACAAAATTGCCTCTGTAGCCGATTGTTTGAAATCATTAAGATGCCTGTGAAAATTTTGCCTTATTTTGAAAAACAAAATGGCCATCGAAGCCTATTGTTTGAAGATCATTAAGATACTCAAAATCTTGAAATACTGCAGCTAGCTTCATCAAATTTGCTCAAAACATACATGGTTAGGAAAGCTAGTGTTAGTGCTGAGAGATCGCTTGGATTTTCCCTGTCAATGTTCGTATCGGACATTTGTGACCAAACTTCGAACATTTCCGATTATAGAATCGAAAGTGTAAACCAGACAGAAAAATCAAATATTAAATGATAACAAGTAAAATACACACAAATTACCACAAATAAATAAATATGACCAAAATAAAATCTAAAAGCCATTCACAGACATCTCCCTCACTAACAGACCATGCTTCATGTATCCTCACTTGTGATTGGCTGATTTTATTATTACCTTGACAACAGTTGGAAAACCCCATGGTGTTTCTATTTACGTTATTTTATTGCATTCACAGCTAGTTTTGTGATTTTAACTGATGATTATTTCAGATTTTTACAAAATATTATTAAGGTTAGCATTTTATTGTGCCAAAAGGCTGCGAAGAAATGGACTTAGCAAATATCGGTTGTACTTAATTTTTACCGATCATTGATTGGCAATGAGCCAGCGAGTGATAATACCGAAGTTTGCAAACATCAAAGGCCTTATATCTCCCTTAGTTCTCCATCACTACTAATCCTAAGGTGAGAGACAACCACTGCAGTAGTAGTCTTGTTTACTTTGAATTGTGGGGCAATGTTGTCGAATTTATCTACTTCCTAGAGCTAGCCATGTGAAATTCACCCCAATGTGTGATAAGCTCAAGTAAGGAAAACCACCTTTGTCAGGTTCTGAATATTTGTGGCTTGTGAGAAATTTGTCATACCGTAAATTTCCAAAATAACGCCCAGGTTCAAATGAACGCCTGGTTCAATTTAACGCCTGGTCTGATAACCATTTGAAAATAATTAACGCCCGGGCCATATTTTGGAAAAATACGGTACATTTCTGCTTTTTACAACCTCCATTACGCCTTTGATCTGTTCTAAGGCAAAATCGCCACAGATTTTGATTATTTTGGTCTAACTTTGCAGATTTCGCATTCATTGCATTAGTGTCCATAAGGGAATAAGAACAGGACAAGCATTTTAAAGGAGTGTTGTACCCCAGTGGTAGATTTTCCATCTTTCATATTAGATCCATCGTAAGGAGGGATAATATGTTAATGGCAAGACATTAAATAATCAATATTGAGAGCATCCTACAAAACAGTAGAAACTCTGTTATAAAGGCTTTTATTATCTGTATGTTGCATTTTATAACATAAAAAATTCCTGAATGACATATACAGAAAAAATATACCATGAATGAAGATGGCAATATTGTATGAGTGTGTAGCACAAATATTATATATTGTTAGTCTTTATGAGTGGTATATTTTTTTCTGTATATGTCTAATGAGGGATGTTTTACTTTTATTATCAACCATTTTATATCAGTTATGGCTTCAATAAATCCATATTTTAAAGGGAGGATGTGAAAAAGGCCGTCATATGTACAGGGGCACCAGTGACTATAAAACTTCAGTCTTTAACTAAGTCTTGCGATTTCTTAGTTATTCCTGCATGGATTTTTGTTCAACAAAAACAAGCAGGAAAGCTAAAAATTCATTTCTAATGATATATAATACATACTTATATATTATATATATCACATAGTTTCCGAGATGTTAATAAAAAATCAGCACTAGTTGGCACTAATTGTCCATAGTAGGAAGACGCCATTGTTTACGCTCTGTATATCCCCCTACTATAGGTCATATATTCGGTGTGTGGTGGATATTGAAATCTTATAACCACTTTCCCAAATCTATTATTTATCTTTATTGTTTATGCTAAAATGCCTTGACCATTTTATGAGCTTTCTGTTGTCTGAAACTCTCGACACAGTCAGATAATATGTTGTACTGTATTGTAACGTCTATTTGACCATGTATAAACAGTATATATAGTTAAAAACTGCAAGTTGAAGTAGCCATATTAAATTTCATGTGTAAAGTTATCCAGGATCAAAGTGTGTCTTCTGTGACACACAAATTAAGTCAGCTTTTTTATCCAGTACATGAGATACAAAACCTCTTTAGAAAACAATGGGCTGTTGTCATTGATAACACACGACAAACAGTTTTTTAAATTCATTTGAAATTTCAATGCGTAGTTAGAATTAACCTGGTGAATTTAGAGACCACCTAAATCTAATACTGTAAATATGACTGTGAATTTATAGCTGGGAATTATTAGCATACGAGTGGATGTGATTAGTTCTGAAGCCTCTATTGATCCCATATCGACTGGTTGCTGTGATGTAGTGATTTTGTTACAGTTATTACAGCACACACCACGTACACCTGTGTGTAATTGTGTCAGATTTGTAGAAACCCATAGAAAGCTGGATTTATAACCCTTTTATTGCATAGGAATGCAGATTATATTCTACTATTAATATACATTGTATTGGCTTTAAAATCTAAGCCAGATGCTACAGGAATTATTTTTTTCCATGAGATTTTAAATGCATTCCATACTCATGTGATAGAACCAGTAATGTATTGATTTAACGATGCTGAAATGAAAATGTAAATACTAACAAGGTTATTATTAAAGTGTGATGGAATTGTAGTGGCAATTGCAGACAATACATTATAAGTATACTTGAATAGACACAGACTCTTAGCCAAACCTTTTGGGGAGAGGGAATGTTCTGTTGTACAATTGAAGGTTTAGAAAGCTTTAGACATCGCATTTTAATTTCAAAATAATTATTGAAATACAAAATTGAGTGGAAATAAGCTTATATGACCAGTTATTCCAAAGGATTTTGTAGACAAAGGAACATTTACCTTGAGAAAATGTACAATCACACACATACAAATAGGAGTTATGAGTCTTCAGTACAATACATCTATTATCAATTTTCAACCTTCCTTATTATTGCACGTGTTGAGCCAGTGAGAAAACACCTGCCTTAAAACAGCTCTTTTTACTAGTGTTATTTTGGTGTCTACAAATATTGACCAGAAAAACCACAAGGAAATCAGTTGTGAGTTTGAATGAAAATTACCAAGTGAGGTATTAATTTGATGTATATCTCGACACACCTATATATCTGTGTCATATCTTGTGTTTGCACAGTTTTGGGAAAATTTCTAGTTCTGTTTATTGCAAAGAATTATTGTCTATGAGACACTTGGATTTCTATTACACGAGATTGCATGGGCGATTAAAGACATTTTTATTTGAAATACACTGACGAATACTGTCTGTAACGTGGTATAAGGTACATTGAAACTAATGGAGTAGTTTTTATTGTGATGGAAAATACAAACTTTTTGGCAGGATTTGAGACACACTAACACGACAGCTGGAAAAGTTGAGTGTATGTAATTCTTTACATACTGAGAATAATTACAAATGAGTTCATTTATTAAATAAGCTGGGACAGTAATTGAATCTTGTCTGTATATCAGTGGGATAGTTTATTTGATAAAATTGAAATCTGCTAAGTATTAATCAGTGGGACACCCAGAAGTGTTGAAAAGAAAGACATCTGGAATTAAGAACAATTCAGTTGAGATGGTTGTGTGACATAGAGTGTCATAACTCCATTATAATCATTTTGGAATTGATTCTGTAGTGGCCTAAAAAGGATGAAAAAAACCTTTCTTAGAAAACAAAAGAAAGTATAAATTAAGAAGAGTCAAGTTGTGATTTTGAATGACCCTGTTATTTTGAGTAGATTTTTCCTCTTAAACAAATATATTCTCCTGGCACAAAGACTTCAAAGGATGTTCAGTTTATGGTAATAATATATGGGCTGGATATATAAAGACATGTATTATAACACAGTAAAAAGACTTAAAGGAAAAGAAAACCTATGACATATGTTCTGCATTATGACCAATAAAATCTCTTTGAAAGGACCCATTAATTTACATTAGTCTTTGTGTCTTTGTACAAAGAAGAAGGAAGAATATTCATATTTATATACATTGGTATTTGATATTCACCCAGGGGTTAGGTTTTTATCTCTAATGTCACGATCTGTGTACTATAAAGTAAAACTGAGAGTGTTGTGCAGTGGATAAATCTTGTATTTATTTTAAGCAGAAAGAAAACTTAAAGCCATCCAACACAAACAAGGTAACAAGCCCACGCCTAGTTATTTTAGGGATGACACATTTCTGCATATTGATCAAATTTTGGGTGGACGCAGTTTAAAATCAAAACAGAAAGACATATATAGATGTTCAAATGATATGTTTTGTTGTGCTCACGATGTTTTGAAACATGAAACTAGAAGGTTCTCTAAATATTAGACCATCAGAAGCGATAATATATGATTCACTGGCAGAGAGTATTTGGCTGTGGTTTGTTTAATGAAGGGTTTGCCATCGCTGCCCAAGTGAAATGTGTACATAAAAACGGCTTTTTTGTCTTCTCTGTGGACATTGATACACAAACTCTCCCCAGAGGCGATATCATATAGCTATATAGGTGTGCTTGTACATTTATATATTATAGCCATACATTGGTTGGCCTGATAAACAAAGAGCGTAATCTGGAAGCCAACAGCATTTTTAATGTTTGATGTTTCAGATCTTTCCAAAATATGTGATCCCCATCATTGGTTTGCTATGGGTGGGTGACGCATATACAAACTTCTGGTGAACGTACTAATCATATTTATGAAAACCTACGCAATCTGAGCTGATTTTACAGGGTCCTCTATGTGTAAAGGAGATAGAGGCAATTTGTTATAACCAATGAGTCGCAATAATTAGGGTGGATTGGAATATCATTCAGAGCACAGGGAGGTTTGCAAACAGTGCGTGTCGATATGTCACAGGACTATTATATCAGATGCTGGATATATTATATATATATATATATAAAACTAGTTTATCTGTAAGTGGACAGTATCGAGCATCTTGTAGAGGTTTGGGACAATTGTGAATATGTTATAAATAAATTAAATATAGAAGACTGGTCGTGTTAAAAAGGGTAGTATTGCTGTGTGTGGATATATTGTTTATCTTTTAATGACATTTAGAATGGTGCTTTAAAAGGTGGACAGAAATATGAACAGATGATGATTAGATCATTTATATGCATCTACTGCAGTGACTTCTCAAAAGGAGAAATTATACTGGAGTTTCATTGTGTCTGAACCTAAATAATACAAATGGTATACTGTGCCATAAATAATCACAATACATTGACTCTAAAAATACTGCTGTGAGGCATAGTTGGTAGTGAGGTGAATCAGAATACATATTATATCCATTTTCCTAAGTGCTTTGAAAACAAACTAGTGAAACACAAAGGGATCTTTCTGTGCACACATTAATGTTCTGATGACAGACATATGTTCTGTAACATTTCCTGTCAAAATGATTGAAAGCCTCGGTTTCTTCTGAAAAAAAATTAGAGAGACAATATATAATCAACAGACCAGCCTCTATAACAATGAGCAAATCTGGCAGAAGAACCTGGTTTCAGCCAGGCAAAAACAAAAGCACGGAGAGACTAGATATTGTTTTGGCAGAAGAGCCACAGCCAGATTCTGATGATCGAATGGCATCTAGATCTACCTCAAAGTCTGTATCGGGGATAGGTCCTCCTGGCTCCATGGCAGCTACTGGTAGAACATCTATATCATATATGGATGAAAAGAGGCAAGAAAGTGGAGAAGGTGACAGCGTATCTGAAAACTTCTTTGCAAATTCTTTAGTGAAGAAGCAAGAGGGTGAGTCAACTGGAAGATCGACATCGCCGGCAGATGGTTCCAGGAAAAGTTGGGATGTGTATATTCATACAGGTGTTAATAATGATACCAAAGCAGTAAGGAACATAATTAAGTCATGGCGAGAGAAAGAACAGAGGACATTAGAGCATATGAAAGACAGTCATCATAAGCAAGGCTATAGTTCATTGGAGAGGCCATCAACACTGGCAAAAGGTAGGAGTAAAAAACTGAGTTCCAGTATTGATGAGCTTGAGTCTATATTTGATAACATGACAGACAAGAGTTTTGATAGCCTTGACAGTGGAGAGAACCAGGAGGCAAAATACAGCAGAGCAGGATATTTCAAAGCATGTGCCACTCCACTGGTAAACAGAAAGGTACGTAAGACTGTGACATTTAAAGAGGAGGGGCAGAGAGATGGAAATAGGGGCAAACCTGGACAGAGAAGAGTGCAGAGTCCTGGGGTGCAGATGCTTTTCAGTAGTAAAAGTGAAAGTAACATTTGGGAAAGTGAAACTGAAGGACAGAATGTTGATGATAGTAATGTTGAACAATCCTCAACACCATTTAAAAATATTCTAGACCATTGGAGAACCAATCAGAAGCCATTTAAATACCATACATTTGACCGCTCCATGTCTCCAGTTGTTCTCAAAGATGTCAATTCAAATAAAGTGAATGTTAAGGACAAGGATTTACCAAAACCGATAAAGTTTGATGACTTTCTTAGTGCTTCTTCACCTGTACCACAAGACAAGGAAGAGGCATTTAACTTACCAGTAAATGAGCCTGAAATCAAGCATGGTGCATCGACTACTGAAGAGGAGGTAGAATTAGGGAACATCAAAATCAAGGAAAGGATATCAGCATTTGAATCAAATAAAAAGAAAGCAGATGGAAGGCAAACCAAAGCTAAACAGACTGCAACAGATAAACAGAAAAGTCATGTGAGTGGCAGTGCTAGTGGTAAGCCTAAGGTTGTGGTGCAGAACATTATGACATCTAAAACTGCAGCACAAAGTAAAGATACCACTGTTCCACGAAAGTCAGTTACTGATATGTTCAGAAGCAAGCAGACAAACCATAGGTCCAAATCACCTGGACCTATCCAGTCAATGAAAAACCAGACTGCAATGGATAGGTCTTCATCCTTGACTAATCTCTCACAAAGATCAAAGTCCCCTGCTCCAAAACAGAGAATAGAGACAAAGATGATTGAGACACAGAATGGTAACCTGTCTCATTTACTTCCAAAATCTGTTCAAGGCAGTAATAAATCAGATACAAAACAAACCAAAGGTCTATCAGGGAAGAGTAAAGATCATAATCAGCCATCCAATGCTAGTCAAGATGTCACTAAGTCTATCTCAAAGACACCTACATCTAAAGTAAAGTCAGAGAAGTCAAAGTCAGCTCAAGCTAAACAACAGACCAAGGAATCAAACGCAACTAATCCTTCAGCTGCCACTGGGTCCAAGAATTCTAGGATGGATATGACAGCTCTTTCTCCAACACCTTACAAGAAACCTGAGAAATTTACTTTCAGTAGTGTTGGAAAAAAGACAACAACACCATTTGCCAATAAGACTGAGAAGAATCATAGCAATAATCTTGCCAAGTCAAAAAATGCCAAACTTAACCTTTCAGTTCCAGACCTTTCTTCCAAATCTATAAATTCTGAGCATGGTCAAGGTAAAGGGAGCTCCAGCAAACAAGTTGTCCCTTGTGTTGCATTTGGGAAGAGTCAGCCATTACCATACAAACAGACTTCACCAGAAAGGAGTAGAGGTAGATTAAGGACAGCCTGGCCACCTCTTGATAGCTCTACAAAAGATGAAGCCAAAGAAAAGGACACTGCAAAAACACCTAAAGAAGTCAGTCCTCTGAAATCTTTTCAGCCAACAAAGTCAAATGGTGGCAGAGATGATGTTCATCCAGAATCCAACATTGACATAGATGACTCCAGATCAGATGATGGTAAAGCTTTTCAAAGAGCTTACAGAAGAAGGGAGAGGTCACAAAGTCCTGGTCGGAGCCAATGGAGCACACGTCTATCTTTGGGACAAAGGTCCCGCCAGTCCTTTTCTGAACTGGGAAAATCTCTGAAGAGAAGTTTGACACCAAGCATGGAGAATTTACTGCTGGATGAAGATGTAGACTACAATAAACCCTCTCCAGATCCTGTGGTCAAATTGTCTGGCAGACTTTACAGAGGTGTGTCTGAACCTAATCTTTTCAGCCAACTGGATTTTATGGATAAAGATAGTTCCAAAGACACAATAGATACATTTGATAAAGCAAGGTCCAGTTTTTCCAGTGGGTATGAAAGTCAAATCAGTGACAAAGATCACCATAGTGTTGTTGATGAATCGACAGACACCAACGAACATTTGAAAAAGCCAAATAAATCTGGTAAACAGTCGAGAGATTACAGACGTAGGACTGTGTCAGGTGACTCATTTAAAGAATTTGCTAAACTGTCTGCAGATACTAGTCCAAGTGGCAAATGTGTTTCAGACAGATTCCTGAAACTGACTGGTATGGGTGAACTACCGAAGAGAGAGACTTTAGATGATCTAATGAACAAACCGCTACCCAGTCGGAAGGTAAAGAGAAGCAGTTCTTTGAGGGACTTTAGATCTGTCAAAGGTTTAGAATTAGAGAATGTAGATTTGGACTGGAGACGAGAGTTTAGCACTGGCTCGCCACTACAAACACAAGAAGACCCAGTGAAGATTATTAGAGACGATGAGAATGGGCTTGTGGGATTTGTGTTCAATGTGTAATAATAGTGTAAAAATAATGTTTTATAAGATACAGCAGACTCTGGTTAACTAGAAGAAGATTTAGCGAAAGTTTAATTTAAGTTTTAAGTGTTTCCATTTTTTAAGGTCCAACTGCCAAAGAAAATACTGTATTTTGTGTGGACGTAAATGAAAGTTAACCTTAACTACATCCAAATTCTCATTGATATTGGACGTTCTGTTGATACAGAGTCTACTGTAATTGCTGTTATTTATTTCATTGTTATCTGATATATTACATCTGGCTGCATTGATTGTATACATGTATCTGGTTTTTATGATAATAATACTCATACATACCTTTTTAGTCAATACTATTTCTTGCAATGTGTTACATCTTGTTATACTAAGACATATGTTGACATTGAACGTTTTAATGTTAAAATCTTAAATGCTGTTGAAACCCTTAAAGTAAAACCTTGTTGTGTAGGATTAAATTCAGGGCCCAGTTTGAGAAAAACCATATTAAAATAAAGGTTACTTCAGTGTAAGGTTTTCCTTATAATCCTCCTTTAATACAGATGGGTTTCACAAAGCTTCCTTCCTTTCAAGGAACCTTCAAATTTCCAACAGTTATGCCTGAAATCTTAAGAAAAAGAAAATACTACCTTTAATTAGAGGGAAATGTGTAACATCCTACAGCTATAATCACATGTTTTTACCCATTCTTTTAACTATAGAAGGTGAGAAATGCGCTTTACATTGTTAAGGAGCTCCTTACCAAAGGTGGTTTTGTGAGACTGAACCTAATTCATACTCCTTGCAGACATTTTTCCATTGGAGTAATGTTTTGGTTCTTTGAAGTTTGATTCAGCAGGGTTCAACTGTAATGTGGTAAATCCTGTTACTTCATGAACAAGAATGTCTCTTGTTATGTTCATGATAACTCCAATAGTAAGTAATTCATTTTTTTAAAAAAAAAGATGCAGATCATAATCATGACTTCTTCACCCAAACCATGCAGAGTTAGAAATTTCATATTTGCTATCTACAGTATGTCAAATTTACCTTTAAACATTTAAAAAGAAAGACATATTAACCTAAATTTGTAGCACTTTTTAATCAAGGGAGAGAGTAGCCTAATGTTTTCATACAAGTCAGAAATGTGTAAATAGTTTTTGACAAATCCAGGGAGAGGGTTTTCTCACTGACAAAATTCAGATACTGTGTGAATTGCCCATTTCCTATTACACAATGTAATTAAAAAGGGATATTTTTGTTTACGTTTCTAAAGTGTACCTTTTTGTCAAAATTAGAGATGGGTTTAAGCTATTGTTCCAGACACTTTTACAGAATATGTTTTTAAAAATGCATCCCCCTATTATCAAATTGGATAAGTTTCCAATAATTTTCTTTTTATTCTTAAAACAAACTATCAAGCTATTAGATAGTTATACACATTGATATTCAAGGTACGTAAGAAACCTGATGTATTTACAGCTGTACTAAGTGATATTTGTGCACAGTATTTGTCTGTTATTATCCACTCTGGTGCTCTTCAAAATAAAGATGTAAATTAGTCCAGAATTTTATTCCATTCATTTTATAAATTTTTTTCTCATATAATATTTTTGTTTCTACAATGCCAGTAGTTCATGCATTTATTACAATGAGGGACCTGTAATGGAAGCATTCATAAAATAGCAAACTGATACTTAAAAACAATGCAATGACAATGAGAATTCAGGGAATAAATAGAGACATTCTTTGAAACATTCTTTGAACAAGTCATTACACTGTGAGTACTTGTTACATTGTTGTTAGAAGTTCCTTCCAGATCATTAAATGCTATTGAACCCTTAAAGTAAAACCTTGTTGTGTAGGATTAAATATCAGGGCCCAGTTTGAGAAAAACCATATTAAAATAAAGGTTACTTCAGTATAAGGTTTTCCTTATATTCCTCCTTTAATACAGGTGGGTTTCACAAAGCTTCCTTCCTTTCAAAGAACCTTCAAATTTCCAACAGTTAAATGACTAATACTTAATGACACTGTCTGAGTTATCTTTAAATTTGAGGGTTTTTTTACGAAAATTTTAACCAACAAAAAACTTAAGTTTTTAGTTACAAAAGGATTAGCTAACTTAAAGTTAACCAATATCTAACAAATTCATTAGCAGAATGAAGGCTTTGATTTACAGATCCCAGGCCTTAAATTATAAAAAAAATATGAGACAACAGCTATTGAAGAAATTATATGAATTTGCTTCTTGTAACTTTATTCTAAGTGGCGATTTCAATACACTGAGGCAAATTTAGCATATTTGACTTTTCTTATTTAGCATTCAAAACCACGCCTTAGACAATGTAGGGTTTCTCTCGATACTTAATCTCCTCCTGTTTGGCATGTGTCTGTTTTTGGCAAGACTATGATATGTCCCTCTGTTTTTGAATCTGCCCTCAAGCCAAAGACGTCCATCTTCATATTGAATATCAATGTCTGTGATGCTCATGTTTATGTCGTTCTTGTTTCTCAGTAAACACTTTAAAATAGACTAGATACATTATTCATAAAAAATGAATCATCTGTAGTCGTTTTAGAAAGTATCCCTTTTTATAACCTAAATTAATAGATTTTAACTGTGAGATTTAAAACTTTTGGTTTACAAAGGTCAGTATGTATTTTCTTTAATGTAAATTGCTGGCATTTTATGGTTGGTTTAACAAGTAGTATGAATAGAGATGATCATTTTGATAAACATAAAGTACCTTAAGAATGTGTAATAATAGATTAAAATGGAAATAAAGGAGACTGTACAACTAGAACCTCCAAAATCCACAGAAATAGATTCTTTAACACAGGGACTCCGACCTGTACCTAATTTTAATGCGTACTGGTTTTACATATAAAGTCTGTTAATACACGATTGTCACGGTGTATTCCTGATCTATTCCAGGACAATCCGCCAAACTGGAACTGCCCCTTAAACCCCAGGTTTGAAAAAAAATGGGTAAAAGGAAAATAAACAAATAGCAGAAACTACCCTGCCCTATATTCTGTTGCCATATACATCAAAATACTTCTTATAACAACTGCTCTGACGTTCTGTATACACTGAACCAATACACTAGAATCTGGTATGACATATTCAGATAAAAGCTCTCTTCAAGCTGAATAATATGTTGAAAAGATTTTCAAAATCAGACCAGTAGTAAGGACATACTGGTCATTTTCACTGGAGGTCTATTCTAAACTATCCTGACGATTGCTACCAAACTGATTAACGTCAAAGTTGGGGTTTTACGTCCCGTTCTACAGCCAGGGTCATATTTAGACAGGTCCTCAGCATTGCCACTTGTGGGACTTGAACCAGATAGAGGTGAGAGCCTGTGATTAGATGCCAAACTTGCTACTTACTAGGTCACTGAGGACCTCTAAGAATTCTATTAAAATTCATAAAGATAAGTCACTGCTCCAAGGCCTGATAACTCTTGTCATAGCACAAGATCACAAGATTTCATGGGCAGAGGAAACCAAGCTCCATTTTTAGAGAATAGTATGCAATTATAGTTGTATTACTGTAAAAATAAGATAAAGCAGCTTAAACATAAATCCTAGGCAACTTACAACCAAAAAGACTGGTGGCGATAACTCAAGACAGAAATAACCCTTTTGCCAGATCAGTTGGCTCCATTGTTGCAGAATAGTGAGCAAGAATAGTCATAACACTGTAAACATAAGATGAAACAGCCTAAAGATAAGTCACAGGCAACTTACATCTAAAAAGGATTAATACCCACTTGCAAAGAGTTTTAAACATGTTTATTTACTTATTTATTTGGGTTTAACGTCGCTTTCAACACTGTACAGGTCATATTATGACGGATAGTTTCAAGGGCAGAGTAAACCAGTACATACAGTTACTCAAGGTTCTGTACTGTAAACTGCCGACCATTGGTAAGAAACTACCAACTTTTCCACATAGGTCCAGGGTTTGAACCACTGACCTCAGAGGTGGGAGGTGAGTATGTTACCACTGTGCCATCGTGGCCCCCTGTAGACATGTTTAAAAATGTGATTGCTGGTCACAGTCATTGTGAACTTGTCAGCTTCCACTGTGCCATCATGGCCCCCTGTAGACATGTTTAAAAATGTGTTTGCTGGTCACAGTCATTGTGAACTTGTCAGCTTCCACTGTGCCATCATGGCCCCCTGTAGACATGTTTAAAAATGTGATTGCTGGTCACAGTCATTGTGAACTTGTCAGCTTCCACTGTGCCATCATGGCCCCCTGTAGACATGTTTAAAAATGTGTTTGCTGGTCACAGTCATTGTGAACTTGTCAGCCTCACGAGTGTTAAAATTAAGTCGCACAACCTCCACAATTTTGCTCCTCAGTGCAAACTGATGGAGTTGAAGATGGATGTGTAATTCGTCAGCTACTGAGATCTTTGTCACCTGATCAGAAACTGTAATTGTGATTGAGTGAGAGACTTTGAGTTTATTATTGAAAAAACAAGACAACCAGACAGACAAACACTGGGGAAACATTATCAGTAACTTATGAATGACTCATAGACGTACCGAAGGGAATTTCCTTAAAAGAAACTTTAAGTAGTTGTCTATTTAAAGAAGTTGCAGAGTTTTGCAATTGACGTCACATTCTTGATACACATATACATAAACAAGGACCTGTCGGGGCCATCTTGGGTGGGTGGGGGGGGGGGGGGGGGGGGGGGACGCATAGACAGTGTGTATAAACAGAAGCATGAAAAGTTAAGTATGGCAAAATTTAAAGTTTATGATGAACAAAACTGAGCTTCTTTTTGTGTTGTCATCATAAGGAAATTAAATGTATTCCTTTAAAGGCAGTTCAACACCTAAACAAGCATTATATATATGTCCATATGTGAAGGAATTTTATAACTTCCTACACACATTTGAGAATGACTGATGAAAAAATTTACGATAAAAACTTGGCTTTTCAAATAATTAAAACAAACCCCCCACTCTCTCTCAGTGTGATAAACTTTTGCAAGAAATTGTAATCATGAATAAATACTGTACAAGTACAAATTTTAGCTACAAGACAATATGACAAATTCTTTAATTCAGTAGACTAAATTTTCACTAATGGCTATTTTCTACTTTTAGAGTTTAATAAATATTTAAAATTTCCCTGAGAATTAATTATCACTATCCAAGTACATTAGCTGAAATAGCTAAAATTAATGCCAAGTGAAATTTTAAACTTATAGAGTTACCATATATCCTCACCTTATGCTAGTCATTTGAAATGGGTGAGGACCTGTGCAAATGTTTTAGATAAATTAAAAGTGATAGAAAAGATGGCTTTTATGCATATATGCTTGTCTACTGATCTGTTATTGATGAAAGTTTTTATTGCGTAAAATACCCTTACCTTATCCTCACTAGTGCTTACGGGTTAGCGGGAGCAAACAAGTACGACCAAACGAGAATATTTTTAAAATAAATATTCTTGTCGGTACCAGTATGTATACGCATGACCGCGCATGCGCGTGCACCGGAAGATCCCCGTTAAGCCTCACTTTTATTTTGGTCGTGAGGGAGTAAACATCGTTTGACACGATCTTCGTTTGCGAAGAGTTTCAACATGGCTGGCAATAAAGGAGATGTTTTGAAAAGAATTCACGCTTTCATTAGTTTTGGAAGGTTTTATTTCTTTTCTTTTGTTATTTGTCAGCCATTGTCGTCAGGAAGTCTGCATTTCAGTGAATATACGGCTTTTACAGACCTTTTACTTAGTTAGTGGTAGGGTTCTGTTAGCCATTTTAAAAGAAGATTTTCCTCGACATTGAGAAAGAATTCATCTTCTGACCCTCTCCAGCTTATACTAGCACGTCTAGAAGCTATGGTTAGTGGTAGGGTCCTGTTCGCCATTTTATAAGAAGTTTTTCCTCGACATTCAGGAAAGAATTCATCTTCTGACCCTCTGCATACAGCTTATACTAGCACGTCTAGAAGCTATACAGGGCCCATCATCTGTCTTATTAATGAACAGAAGAACCTCGTAAGTCTTCTGCTTCATTGGTTTTTATACAGAAGAAGATGGCAGGAACTGCAATTCTTAAAGATCTACCTCTTCACAGTGTAGTGGCCAGAATACGATCTTCATCTCATAAAGGGTAGTACCTCTGCCTCCTCTAGTGAGGTAAATATGGCAGAGGCAACCCCTACAACAGACTCTGCAATTTTACAAGATCTACCTCGTCACAGTACTACTACAGATCTCTTCCTTGAGGCAGAAGAGTGGCCAGAATAAGATCTTCATCTTGTAAAAGAGTAATTCTTCTGTCTCCTCTAGTGAGGTAAATAGGGCTGAGGCAGCCCTGTAACATAAGAAGGGTTTAGGAATGAAGGTTCTTCTCATCACATGGTTTCACAACTACAGCTTGCAGAGAATGCACTTGGTCAAGAAGATTTTCTTCAAACTTATCATAATGGAAACAAATTTAATTTCATTGGTCAGTAATTTACAACAACTAAAGAAGACGATCATGTTGTTCTAACTAGGAACTAGAAGGTCACTACAAGGCTGGTTTTCATCTCTTGTCTACCATATGGAAGGTCTCTGTTGGGGTTTCTTATTGTAGAAACACATCAACAGATTTCTCAACAACAACACACAGATCCCAGGATTTTTCAGAAGTTTTTCTTCAATCTACCTTGTCTTCTACAACTTTATGGTCATATTTCACAGTTTACAACCATGCAGTTTAAAACACAGCATATTTAAATGCTATGGTTGTCCATCTTCTGGTCACAATTCTCGTCAAGTAACTCTCAAATTTGGGAAATGCTGTAATATTTGGGTTTGGTTTCAGTGGACCAACACTTCATTAACACATGGAAGTACTACTCAGCTACATTCAGACCTAATTTCTTTCTTTTATTGGGAAGTTTTTAGAAGCAACGCCTTAGTGTCACATATACACTAATTAATATGTCAAGTTATTTGTGGTAATACAGACAAGAATTAACAGAATGCATCACAATCCATCAGAGGTATTGCTTTGGGAAGTGACAACCCAGGTTTGAGGAAATGATGGCTGGAGGTTGTTTTACTGCAATATTTAGTTAAAATGAATGTCATCTCGAGGTTGGGCACATTCTGCAATGCGGTTTAACATTGGAACTACCTTATCGAATTGTCGACAATTCCCACAATTCATAGCGGTTATATATTCTGACAGGAATCAACAACTTTAATGGTTAAAGTGTCCATCAAATGCTTCTATACATTTTTAAGTTCAGAAAAATGTGTACAAGCTTACAGTTTTACAGTTTATTGGTGACCTGTGAGGTTAGTGTATGCATCAAACAGCACACGGTCTCAGCTTTGAGGATGCAAACCGCAAGGTAATTAGTACTTCATTTGCGAAGATGGATAGGTAGTCGCGTTTCATCTATCAGACGCGTTCTTCCTCAATCCCAGGTACATCTAAAGGTCATGCTTCATTGTTTGTTTGATGGTGAAAGAATTAGGGGTGTGACAGGGTGCCCGGTCACCGAAAGACGGTGACAATCTATGAAACTACCGGGTATATTTTAATGTTCGTGGAAACCGAAAATCTATACTTCCTTTACAGAAAAGGTACAAATTGTGTTGAATAAAATAAATATAACAATAAAAAGTGTTTTACTTACCCTAGAACTCCATTATCTATCATATTTTATCACAACTTGAGCTTCAGTACACCTTAAGTACCTGGACTTCCTGTTTGGGGATTTACCGTAATCAACTTTACTGTATCTCCATAGCAACCATAGTTCATTTCCTGTCTGCAGGTAAGTGCTCTCTTTTTTGCTAGTATCCAGTTTAACTGTATTTTGTGTTGCTTTTTTTTGACAAAATGATCATTTTTGCCTTAAAAAACGAAGCAAACTGCAAGGAAATGGTCTAATATTAAGCTTTTGGATGTTCACGATCTCCGGTTACGGTCCGGTTATTTCCCGCGGATTAACCGGAGTCAAAATATTGTCCCCGTCTCACCCCTAGAAAGAATGCACCTTGTCATAGGTCGTTCTTTTCATTTCACAGTCCAACACTTCGGTACAGCAACGGATCCATTCGAATTTGTCCGTGTAGCATCGCATTCACCAGTATTGAAAACACTGGTTATATGCGGTCACCAACATCACATATTTGCTTGTAGAAATCGAAGCAATTACTGGCCTGTGTACAGAACTACAGTGGGTGATAAGCTTATTGGGTTAGAACGCATCCCAATAAAACACTTCTGCTTCGTTGGTGACAAATTCAACCTTTGCAAGGGTGAAGTGTCCTTATATAAAGAAGTTTGGTATTTGGATGTCAGAACTCATCCCATCACAATACTTACTAATTCATCCATGGCAAGGGTGAAGTGTCCCCATAGAAGGAAAGTGGGGTATTTGAGAAGCTTATGCATGGTGTACATACAAGTTTATTAGCCATTCCCATAATTCTCATGTCATTTATAGGAATCTATAACTTAGAACATTCAGTTTCAATGGACATTCTTCACATTAATGTTGCTTGGAAATTCCGTTGGAATATTCACAATCTCTTCACCTTCAGACATGTTCATAGTTTACAGGACTTGGATCTTTAGAGGGTCAAAAACACATTTGGGAGACCCATTTGCTATCTTATGGTCAGCCACAGAAACCAGGGCTACTGTCAGGGGCTTCTGAGGGCTGCATTTCTGATGTTAAGGGTCTTCAAAACATGAGGGTTTTACTTCAGATAACAGCATAGCACTGTTGTTTTATCTTACCCTTTCATTAGATATGTATCTGACATCTAATGTTCCTTTGTAAGCCCACAACAAATTGTGAGGGCTCACTACATTTAGGGCTGTCATAATGGGATATCAACATCCATACATACAGGGATAAGCCATTCAAACACAATGTCCTTCATCCCATAGTTTCGCATTATTTGCCAAATTTGGCACACTGCAAGGTTAGATAGCTTTGTTTCAAAGATAAAGAACAAACTATCTGTGTTTATTTCACCAGTCCAATACCCTAATGCAATGCAATACAATGGCGGTAGATGTATTGAGTATCCTACTGTGGAGTATTTCTCATTTCAGAGGTGGTACAAAAAATTGGATTTATACTTCTTCCATTTTACCAGGAGCTCCAGGGTGACCAGGGATGTGTTGGTTTGGGGACCTGGTTGACTCAAAATCACTTTTGCCCTATGGAATAGAGGAATCTCTGTGAACAGCTATCAACTAGAGAATCATGAAAGGCTGCCATATTTCAAAAAAAAAAAAAAAAAGAGGCAAGGTGGTTCCTTTTGAATCTGATTCAAGGAGATTCAGTTGGTCTTCCAATAGCCTCCTCTCTTCTTAATAGCAGATTTTTGACCCTTGGATTCACAGGCAAAATCTGATTTCTACCACACTGACTGATACAGGGATGTTGTTGCTAATCAGTTGGGTTTACTACTACAATCATTCATAGTTATGAACTCAATAGACTGATAAGGGGTTTTCATTTGGGTTCACTATTGAAGTAATTCAGAGGTATGAATTCAATAGACTGATACATGGTTTTCATTTGAGTTCACTATTGAAGTAATTCATAGGTATGAATTCAATGGACTGATACATGGTTTTCCAGTTGGGTTCACTGTGGAAATCATTCATACTTATGAACTCAGTAGACTGATAGATGGGTTTCATTTGAGTTCATTTTGGAAATCATCCATAGTAATGGACTAAATGGATTGATAGTGCTTTTTCTGAGGATGGTTCAATGTAGGATGGTGCTATACCTTTCACTCTCTTTGGACATGTCTTGATTATTCTTAGTCTTGACAAAGTCTCTTTTGAATCATCTGTATCCTTGACCTTAGCCTCGGGTAGAGAGACAGGTGAGGGTGTTTGGTCTTTCAGATCATTGAACACAGAACTGGAAGGAGTTCACAGTTTCTCCTTCATCAGTACTCCTAGCAGAGAACGGATGACCTCAGAGGGTCACGGTATTGTTCAAGCTGGTTTTCATTCCTGCTTTTATGCTAGTCTGGATCATTCTTTGACTGAAGTTATGACCTTTTGCCCCTTTTAGAGCTCTAAGATTTTATCTTGATATTTTTCAGATCTTAGATAGGGGAAGTATGTGCTATACTGTGCATGTGTGTATATGTATGTACTTTTCAGGAGGCATTCAAGGAGCTACCATGTCAACAGGCAGACAGTTTGGCTAGCTGGTCAAATATTTGACCTTGAAACTTAGAATGTTTCCTTGGCGAAGGCTCAAATTGCTCCTTTTATGGCTGGAAGTCACACTCCACATTTTATACTTTAACTTGTGACTTGAAAGTCTAATGAAGGTCAGATTAATCGTTAGAACGATAGTATCACCATGTGGTTCCTTCATAAGTTGTGTATTGTATGATACATTACAGTAATTGTATGTATATGTACAGTTCCAATGGCCAGATCACACTGTTTAGACCCATTGGAAATACCCAATCATGTTCCTGTTTTTGGGTAAGCATCTGATCTGGTGTAAAGGCCCAAGGAATGGGTTAATAGGTGGTCTTATCCATATAAAGGAGCAGAATCTCCTTTTATTACCAATGCGCCTGTCCATGGTTGGGAACACATTGGTATTTAGTGTTATAAAATTCCAAGGTGGGAATTTTTCAATGCATATTCTGGACAATTCCAGTTTACTTAATAACAGAATATAACTACATAGGTTATGTTGTTATGTTGTTAAGTATGCCTATCATACTCTTGTACTTATCGCCACAAGTGTGTTTTAAATTAGTACATTGGATATAAAGATACATGCAGAGCCAAGGCACCTTTGGGAAGGTTGTCAGGTAGTGCTTACATATATAACTATTAAATGTTATTTTTGTTAAGTTACTTTTATTGGATAATATAGTCTGGTACTCACAAGATTTCTTGAGATATGTACTTTGACTTTTCATTTGGTTATACCTGCTTTTGGTGGCAAAAATATTAAAAATCCCACCACCAGTATGGTTGTAATCAAGCACTAGTGAGGATAAGGTAAGGGTATTTTACACAATAAAATGTAAAAATTTTATTGTAATTTAATTTTTTATAAGTTAAATACTTACCTTATCCTCACTAGATTTGGATTCCCGCCCTGCCAACCCCACATTTTCAAGATTTTTGGGTTTGCAATATATTATATTGACTCCCAAAATTATAGTGAGGCTTAACGGGGATCTTCCGGTGCACGCGCATGCGCGGTCATGCGTATACATACTGGTACCGACAAGAATATTTATTTTAAAAATATTCTCGTTTGGTCGTACTTGTTTGCTCCCGCTAACCCGTAAGCGCTAGTGAGGATAAAGTAAGTATTTAACTTATAAAAAGTTAAATTACAATAAAATTTTTACAATTTGTTGTTAAATATATCTGGGAAGAAAGTCAGTGTCAGGGTAAAGTAAGTTATTTAACTATCACAAAAAAAAAACAAAAAAAAAAATTAAAAAATAGCCTGACAGTTATTTAAATCGAAGCGATATTTCAGAAATTTTTGTTATTGATGACAAGGGATAAATATGAAACCTTTTAGCATGAAATGACCTCCCTTTTGAAGAACAGAGACCTATAAACACGCCAACCAAAGTGACATTTCTGCATAAATGACCTCATACTTGTTGTCAAAAAGTGCACTTTTGTTGTGGACAAAGGACATTCATTAAGAGAGGTCACTGCATTTGTTTTATAGCCGTGGGGTATTGAGGTTCAACTTTCAGAAAATGGACTTTCAAGTGATGCTCAATCTAGTTTAAATTCTGTATTTTTTATACTGTATTTAAAAAGTAAAAAGACTAATCTTCTGTTTATATAATTCATGCCCCTGGACTTTTTGACCTGAAGCACATAAGAAGATGTTGCACCCATTTTGTGCTACATAAATGTTTCTATGCTATTCTATGTATGTGTAAGTTGACTGTGAAATGATTTAAAAGATAATGGGAATTTTCAGATGAAGAATGAAAGTACATGGTTGTTACTTGTTATAAAACTATTATGTACCTTGTGTGCACCTTAAAATTAGGTAGAGTTGTTTTATATACAAGTTATAGGAGCCACGGTGACGCAGTGGTAACACACTCGCCTCCGAGCTCTGAGGTTGGCAGTTCAAACCCCAGAGCCCATGTGGGAAAGTTGGTAGTTGCTTATCAATTGTCGGCACTTTATAGTACAGAACCTTGACCAACTGTATGTACTTATTTCCTCTGCACACAAAACTACCCATTGTCATATGACGTCAAACGACAAAGAAAACCCAAATAAATGAATAAATAAATATATACAAGTTATAGATTTTCTTAATACTATACAATCAAATCACTTTAAGTAGAGCTCTGATGAGGAGAATTCCTTTTTAAGTAGAAATGTCTGCTCCCCACACAACCTATTTTCTGTATAAATTTACCCAGTTATCTGGATATCCTGTTAAGTAGCATTTTCTGGTCCTTTCAACTTCCACTTTATAGTGTTAAACTATAAATAATGGCTTCTTCTCATTAGGATTGAAATAATTGCCACAAAAGTGCAGAAAACCAAATTTATCAATTCCCTCTAGACTGTTGCTTTGTACAGTCTGTAATAATTGTTTTCAATCAATTTACATTTATTTCATAATAAAAACTTCGAAATTTTTTTTAAATGTATCGTAAATCATTCTGTGAAGATTTAAGTACATCTCTTCTAGCATGTTTAAGGCCTAAAAATCAGATCAGTGTTTTGTGTCATTACTTTACACTGTACAGCTATTCAGCTCAAATTATTTGCATAACAATCCTTCTACTGTCTGGAGTGAGATACTGTAGTTTTGCTAACCCAAAAATCTGTTTTTGCATTTTGAAAAGACCTTTTAACGATCCATTTAAAATATTAATAAACATATGGAACCATATAAAAACAACAACAAATGTATCAGCTTTGGAATGATCCCAGTGTAATGTGCCAAAGGAAACACAGCAGCATAATTCCATACACAATGACCACATTTAGGTTTTGTCATTAAAAAAAGGCAATTTAAAAATCCTGAGAGTGCATTGTGAAAAGTTGTATATAAATTTGACATGTTTTCCAATATTTGACAAGGTCTCACTGTCTGAGTAGTTAACATGTTTGGCTTGATATTTAATCACCTGACTCACACCTCTGTGGGCACAAGATCAAATCCTGCTCATGGCATCAGGTGAGATTTACTGCGGGCCTGTCAATAGAAAACATCAGTTCTCATCTTTTACAAACAATCTGTACTCGCTGTCCGGAATGTGTTCATTATGACAGTGAAACTGTGTCAGGTTTTATATCCATCCTTACAACAGATGCGAGTTTAGCCCACTGAGTTTCCTCCTTATGGGAAAGATATTGAGCTTACAAAGTAGTAGAGTTAAGATTTGCAATTGTCATGAAATATATTTCTGTGGTGACAAAATGCTGTGTTTTAGTGGTCATGGTCAAACCTTTTAACAAACGTACACAATCAATATTTCTTATTTAATCAAATCTACTCTTTGGTGGCACAATATCTTCTTACAAGGGAAAACTCGATGCATTAAATCAACAGAAGAATTGACAAAACAAGACAGTCTGGGGATGTTCTACCTCAGTAATCCAGGGTTGAGAATGTAGTTGTGTACACAAGGAAATAAAACCAAAAGGGTTTTCGGTCTACTAGCACGAGCCACCAAGCCATCAGAGAAATGATTAGTGCACTAAAGCGGTCACCCATCCCAGTACTAACGTAGTCCATTTCTGCTTAACTTCAGTGAAGAGACAGATACTCATTACGCTACACCACAATTCATGAAAGTCCGGAGATTAAAAAAAAATAATCTCTAGAAGCGCGAACCTCGCTAGAGCTTATGCTTAAAAACTAAGTATGGATGCTTGATTTGAAGAGATTAGTCTTAAGAGGGTCTTGTTGTATATGGAAAGTAAGAGAGGTCCTAGCCTTGCTTAAGGCTCAAATTTGCATGATATCTTTTCAAACATGCACACAAATATTTGGTATTCATAAAGCACTCATACATGTTATGAGATAGAAGCTTATCTCTTAGCTGTATGTTGCTTTAAAAGTCAGTACATGTATGAGTACATTATAGAAACTGAAACTCCATTATCTGAACTGAAAACTTTCCCTAACTGCAAAGAAACTTGAGCCTTCAGCAAGGCTAGAGAGGTCCATAAAGTTGGTGGATAATGGCTGAAGGAATTGGATCTGTCTTTGCTGAGATTTGTGAACTTAACGGTCAAAAGAGGGGGCCTGAAGGAACTTAAATATTGGACAGCCACACTGGTATTTCTAGACAAAGTGTAATAATGATGGAATTTTATACTGAGGTGTGCTGGTTGGTCATGTTTTAAAATTTTATATGTGGAAAGTATAACACTGGCTTTCTCGTGTACATTTTAGTTGTCACTGAGATTTAAGTCCTGACTTCAGTTGACTGAGTTAAACCACTGAGCTACTAAGGAGAATTTCTGAAAATGAAACTGTGTCACAAGGAAGTCGTAACTCAAACTATATATCTGCCCTGTTAATTATTCATGGCTTTTTGTGTGTGTGAAATGTGGCTGCAACATTTCAAAGAGTTTTGGATTATATGTCTTTTCAATTAGTATGACTGTGTTTGAATGATGTCAATTCAATTCAGTCGTGGATCCTAGTAATCTTTGTGAAATTGCTGAAAGCCAATGATTTGAGAAAAAAAAAGAAGTTATGCATTGGTTGAAAAAATGTAATTTTTTTTTGCCACAGCAGTAACATTGTGGCCTTTGTAACATTAAATGGTAATTAAGTTAAGCTTAATTGTTAAATTCAGATTGAATTCATTAATATCTGGGAGACTATGTAACCTATAGATTTGTAGATTATGTGAAAGTATTATTACAGAGCTTCTGTTCATTTTATTGCAGTAAAATCCATATAGAAATGGTGGAGAACTCTCTTTAATTTAGATTTATTTTACTTATTATTAATAGAAAATGGTGGATATTAAAAGTAAAACATCCCTCAGTAGATGTACATGTCATTCAGGGTAGTTTCCCAAAAAATTTTAATTTTTTTTATTGTCTCCGGAATATGATTCTGATCTTTCTCCAAATTTAATGACTTCTTCCTTTGGTTAGTCTCTGCTCACATAAAAAAGAAGAATTTCATAAAGATCCATTCATTTCTGTTGGAGTTATCGAGAATACAAACAGACAGACAAATGAACATACCCAAGAACATAACCTCCTGATAGAGTTTTGCCTTTGATGCTCCCACTGTTTGGAATTCACTTCCTGAAGACATTCGTGCATCACCCACTATTGCCTCTTTTAGAAAGAAGCTCAAAACCTATCTCTACACAAAGGCTTATCCTCCTTAGGTCATTTTCTCTTATGGCTTCTCCGTGGTGCTGACCTATTTCTGTCCCTGGACTTTGAATTTGCATATTGCTATTGTCTTGTTGTGCCTTAGAGTCCACTACTCAGTGGAGATTAAGCGCTATAAAAGTCGAATTAGAATTAGAGGTAGTTACAGAGTGTAGTGGGTGGACGATTAGACGAACGTTCGATCAATCGTCGGTGTCATGCTACAATCGCGTTCGGTCACTAACAACTTCTATAAATCGATTATTTCTTACCCATCTTTATGTGTATCAATATCCATGTATTTTTTATATTTTAGGTAGTTTTCTAGAGTTTCCTTTAATAAATCAAGAGATTTGTCACGAATTTTGTGTTTGTTTATAACTACCGCCATATTTACCGGAAGTGGGTGCCTTTGGTGGATACTAATTCTCGGAAACACCATTATTCTTACCGGAATGACATACACTTCATCCCGGAATGTGTTTCATGACAGTGGAGTAAAAAAGTCGATTATGGGTCGATCATCGGTCGGAAAAATGGACGAATAATCGACCATGAAAATTGAGGCGATTCCACTCACTAACAGAGTGTAATTGTCTTAAATTCTATCACACCTCAGGGCCTGTCATATATGAATATTGTAAGAACTGTGCATCTTCAGAAGAATTTACAATGAATTGGTTTTAGATTTTTTGTTACTTTTTCATGTCAGTATCTCAAATGCCAGACTATGAAGGTGGATACTTAAAGAACAAAGGTCTGTTGGTTCAGGTGAAAGGCCGGTGAGGCAAAATAAATTAATAAATAACATGCACAAGGGAAAGTTTAAAAATTAAGCATATAAAGTATGATTCAACCCCTCCCTAAAAGCACCGAGAAAACTTCGTAAGCTTGCTTGATTTTTAAAGTGTTCTTGTAAGTTCATCATTGACAATTGGACATATGAGTGATTAGCCTTAATACAGGCTGTCTTTCTTCCAAAATTCTCAAAAATCCCACAGAATAAAACACTCTTTGAGAAAATTGACATGGCTTATTAACCTGAGATGGATTGAGTTTTTTTTCTTATTCTAAATTTGATATTTTAATTACATCCATAAACAGATGCCATAAGCAATGAGCCAAATAAATAAAATAAAAAAATAATAAATAATAATAATAAATGAAATAAAATAAATAGTTTTATTGCACTTATTGGCAGTGAAAGTTATGGATATTATTTTTTCTCACTGGACCTCTGCTTAAAAATGTGTCCAGTTCTGTTCTGATTTCACTTTGATTTTAATTTGTTTGCTTTTGGATACTCGGAATATGGTGCTAGAAACAAGATTATATGGGTAAATTGTACAATTAATTCAACTTTCTCAGGAGAATAAGATGCTCCGTATAAATGGTCAGATTTGACTGTACAAAACTCAGTGCCACTTAGAGTCAGATTAAGACTAGAGTCACCAATAACTATCTTTGTATTTTGGGATATTAAACTTAAAATTAAAAGTGTAATAAACTCAGAACCAAAAAATCTTCAATAAAATCAAATTCAGCCTTTACTTAATGCATTTTGTTCAATTACAAAATTGCTTAATTGATTTTTTTTTAAATAGATAGTTGTTATAAATATTGGTAATTTCTAGGTAATGCCACTTCATACTTACAACAGAATAATTTCTCGATTCATTTAAAGGGAGAGTTTAAGCCTAAATCCATTTCCAAAACATCAAGCAATCCACCTAAATGTCAGCTTTTCACCTAATTCAATTGACTAGTTGAACTAACACTTGCTGAAATACAAGACACTTGAAAACACTTTAGCTATGCTTGGGTACCAATTGAGATTTAATAAAATATTAATCTCATACTCTGTTGATGTTATGCCTGTGTAATATATATTCATAATACACTGACTTTGACAATGTAATAAGTTAGATTTACATATAACTAGAACCGGTCTTGAGGTCTACACATTGAGAAGTGCTGTACTTCTGTAGATATCAATAGCAGTTACAACTAGAATGAGATCATGTACCATCAACTTTTAAGAAGAAGTAATATCTTTGTTGGATTTCTGTCATCTCTTGACTGTGTATGCTAATGTCTGTGCTGGCTTCAACATCCATGCTGATATATCTGGTAACATCTAATTTGATGACCCACTTTGATTCATGTAATGTGAACCAGTCGGTTAGACAACCGACCCATCTGCATGGTTATATACTTGACCTCATTCTATCCCCCTATGATCAAGATACTGTTGTTGATTTTAAAATCAGTGAACTTTTATCTGACCATGCAGTCATGAAATGTTACATTGACTTTCATAAGCCCTCCAACCCTAATGAGAATTGCATGTCCCCCTCTACTGCCTCTTTCAGCAACAAGCTGAAATCCTTCCTCCACACCAACCTTAGTCTCAGTATTTGTCTGGCGTACTCCATGGTACTTGATCCTATTTTTGACCATGGATACAAAACTTGGTTGACTGACATTGTGTTCTTGTGCCTCAGAGCCTGCTTAATAAAGCATGATAAAGTGCTATAAAAGTCCAATTACAGTTAGAATTACAACCACATTCCATGGATATTGTAAGTTCTGGTTCTACAATCTATATTCATTACCCATCTTTTCATATATGAGAGGTTTAAAGGTGTATCCTAGTAAACATATTTAGGCTGGTTATGGAAACAGTTACTCTAAAGGGATTGTAATGAAACCAATTAAGTTATGTGGTTAAATGTTCAGAAAATTATTTAATTGGTTACTATTAAATTTTTCTAGTATATTATCACCAAATGTATACACTTATCCATGATGTCATCTGCTTTTTCAGTGTCAATTAAACATGAAATTAACATAATGGACATTCACAATTTTTCGTTTTCATTGTACAGTGTATGTTATAGCTGCAATTAATCTGTAAGTGTTGTGTAATTTATAACTTGTAATAAGTTGAACACCAAAGCCTTATTTGCATTTTTTATGTGTGATAAAATATAAAGTAGATTTCTGTTGATTAAAATATGTGCTGACACAAGTGAAAGTTACAAATCTCCTTATCACACCAAAAAGTTTTTTTTGGGGTAATAATATCAGTTTGCTGTACCTTAGCATGTACTAGTAAAGGAATTAAACTCTATGAAACTCTGATTAGATTGCCATACATGTTGTAAGTTATCAGGGATTCACTCATGAAATAGACTTTCATCAAGTCATTTTGTCTAAGGTATTATATGAGGACTGAATAACTTTTTTACCAGAATGTGGCGCTGACAAAAGTGTTTCTCCAGACAGAAGCTTTTTTCGCTCATCAAGTGGGTTTATAATGATTTCATGTATATCAGATTTGCTGGAATGAGAAATACAAAGACTTGGAGCAAGTCTACTCATGAAAAGGTTATTGAGAAAAATAAAAAAACTACAAAATTTTGGCATCTTAAATCCGGAGTACTATTCACAATATTTTTTGTTGACCTTTGTAGGTTCCTTGGATCAGTTTTCACAAACACTTATATGTATCATAATTTTATACTGTAACAGTATATTTTTTTCATTGATTTCTGCTACATGCCTGAGGTGCAAATTTGACCCCCATATGTTACTGGGTCTGTGTTCGCGAGCACACAGATCACCTAAAGTGACATAGCATAGTAATTCGTTAAAACAAGGGAGTAAAGTCATTCTCTAAAGATAGTGTTTTGTCCCTTTAACATACTCTCTCATTCCCTCAAGATAATATCTTGTTACCTGCAGATAGTTGCTTGTTACTTTTATATCACAAATCGTTACCACAAGATACATTTGAAGCAGTTTGTTACAACATGAGAGTCATTTCCTTGAGATAGTATGTTGTTCCCTTGAGATAATAAGTCTTTAACACAAGATACTGTCTTGTTTCCTAAAGATAGTTAGTTGTGCCCTCCACCGTTACTTAACATCTCGGGGGATCCTGCGGTAATGTGACAGTATCCTGAAAACAAACTAGATGGTCTCATACTTTATTATTGGATCACATCAGGTCACATTGGATTGTCTCGATGTATATACCACACAAGCATTAAATGGTAAAACTGATATAACAACAACAAATCACCACAAATACATATAAGATTATTGTGGTCAGTCTGAAACTCTACTGTACAATACTTTTGGACCTTTGGGGTGTTTATGTGAACTAGGCATCAATTTGACCCCCCTTGCAATATTTAGGAAACCCATGTAGATCATATGCAGAAGTCATTGGAGTTCTTGCAGTGTTACAGAGTTTAATGTAGCAACAGACCCACTCGAACAAATGTACTACCTTACACCTTATTTGCATATGCTATATATCCCCGTAGTTATATACACCTTTATTTAGATTTCACTGACGTGTGTGTCTCAAAGAGACATTTCTTGGTGATACTGTTTCAACTTAATAGAGTTTACATTTGACACTTAACTTTGACGAATTTGGACTAAATTTATATTGGGTATTAAAAACTTTAAAATGTTCCATCAAAATTTTTGATGAGGAAGATAAAATGCAGAATCTATTTTTGACTTTTGAGATGAGTTTTTAACATTAATAGTCTGGGACATTTTAGCTTTAAGTACTAAACCTTAAGGTGACTATTTTTTCTGTAAAAAACTGTTCCAACACTCCCCACACAGTATTTTACTGAGTAAAAATCCCACACTACAGTTGGTTAAACTCTTTCTGTAAATGTGCGTAAGGTGGAAAAGTGATTATAACCGGACTAAGTTTCAAGCTGGTTTGATGTGTATAGGGCTATTGTATAACTTACTTATTAAGTAAACTGTGTGTAGATATGGACGCTCACACAGAAAGGTAGAGGGGAAACTTCAAGTGAGTTTGATATTTATATACATAAATCCACTGTGTAGGAGAGAACTATATGCATATGTATATGGGTATTTTAACCCACACAAAAAAATAATTAAACTTGGAAAGTCAACTCACCTACTAGATAAATTGCCCCGAGGCAATTTTCAGTTCCCTCCTCACCTTCCCCTTAATACCGGAAACTAAGAAACTTGAGGGATAAGTGTATGTTTTCATGCAGGCGGCTGGTGATGGGTTCTTTGTGGTTTGCAAACACATATATTTTTACCCCACAGCTCTTAACGGCTGTGAGGGTATTGTTTTCACCCATGGTGTCCAGATGGGCTGGCGGATGTTTGGGCCGACAGGCGGGTGGGCGGCGGGAAAAAGTTTGTCCGGGCTGTATCTCAGACCGTAAGGTGTAGGAAGTTAATGCTTGGTAGGGACATTAGTTAGGGGTCGTAGGTGTGCAATGTCATGGTGTGACCTTGATTTGACCTTTGACCTTGCCATAGTGACCTTGACCTATAAAATCTTCTCCGGGCTATATTTCAGAAACCATAAGGTGCAGGAAGTTGATACTTGGTAGGGACATTGGTTAGGGTAACATCGCCCACACACATTGTTCATTTCAACATATCAGCGTAAAAAAGTTTTCACATGACATCCACTCACTACATTCCACTGAATATCATGAGCCAGGTTCAAACCCACGACTACAGAGATGAAGGAAGAGTCTTGTGACCAAATGACAAACATGTTAACCAATTAGGGGTCCTCAGTGTCCCAGTGGGTTAGCAGGTTTGGTATCTAATCACAGGCTGTCACCTCTGTGTGGGTTTGACTCCCACAAGTGACAATGGAGTAAAGTCAGACCTGTCCTAGTCTGGCTGTTGAATGGGACGCAATAACCCGACTTTGATTGTTGTCACTTTTTGTTCCCCAAACAACCACTGCAGCTTTCATTCATAACATAGAGACACAAACTTTATTATTACATTACATAATTTATAAACTTTTAAATGCTTATTTTAAAAAGAAAAAAACATAGCGAATTGTGCTAGTCAATCCAAGATAGTCTTTCACTGATCGTTAGCATGGAAATGTACACTAAGTTGTTGTAAATGGATAGTTATCTTGGAATACATATATATTCTTGCTACTTGCTACATGATTGTATTTATTCCTGATAGATTTCTTTGAATTAATGTTTGTTTTTTTTTGTTAGTTTTTCATATTAATCTGGCAAAAGTACTTTAGTGTAAACTTGTCAACATATTTTCTCTCTCAGTTATACCACAAGGATAGATTTGAGGCAGAAATTGAGATTATAAATCTGTCATATGTTACAAACTTAACTACACAATTATAAGAGCTTCAGTAAGTGGCACTTTCTATGTATTCTTTATATTTTGGGAGTCTCCTATTTGACTGTTAAATATATCATATACCCTAAAAGATTGATCATATCCTTCCCAAGTCAAAAGGAGTGGATATCTTTCATTGAGCTAACTTTTGGAGAGCGAGGGGGGGGGGCGCGGTGAGGGGAGAGAGAGTTGGTTTTGAATGTTATGAATGGAAAGTTACAGAGCCACAGATTTGTCATAAATGTCAACCTTGTAGGTATTTATATACAAATGCAGTCAAGATCATGTCTTTTGATATTATTTATTCATTTTAAATTTAGAGATAAATATAGGTATATATTTATGTATATGTTCAACTGGGAGGGAGTTTATTTGTGGAGTAAATGTGAAATTTAGCACAGTGTATGAAATTTGCCACCGACAATTGGATATTTTTTTTCATTTGCAATATTTTTTTGACTAATGTCAGGTCATTTATCTAATCTCTCACAGAATGCCCTTCACTTGTGCTTCGTATTGCTCTATTTTTTAGAAGGGTGTTGAGTCTGTTGACGCCTCCAGCCCCATTGGCAAATTTCATATACTGTCACTAATTTCAGATTTACTTATTCTGAGACGTATGAGGTCAGTTTGACTCTGACTTCTGAATAATTGAATTTGGTCAAAGTAATAGGGAAACAGATAGAGAGAGAGAGAGAGGGGAAAGAAGTAGTAGAAAATGACTGCTCTAGTGTTTTAGTTTAACTTAAGTTTGTACCCTGTGGGGTTGTGGATAGAATTTTATGTATGTATAGAGCTATAAAGAAATGTGTATATATCTGCACACTGAAATCTGTGGAGTCTATGTAGAATTAATGTCTACATCAGGCTTTCAGGAATGTGTACACATATGAACTCCACTATAATGTGACACTGAATATGGACAACTTCCACATGTCTGCATATCAACAGGATATGGAAAAACACATGTAGACTACTTTTTATGTACATACAATTTGTCAGTACACAATATTACAGTTTGGTTGAATCGACTTGAATCCTTGTGATTTAGTTTATGTTTAAAAAAACTATTTCAGCTTATTAATTTAGAATCAATAACAGATATAATGATTGACCGAGGAAGACTTTGCTCAAAGTCTAGTAGAAAGGTATGTCTCATAGAGGAATGAATTTGAAAGAAAAAAAATTTTTGGTTGAAGTTTAATGGTTTTTTTAAAAAAAAATAGAGAGGCAAGTTGCTGATGCAAGTGTTATGGTAGTTTACTTAAGAGGCTGGACAGATTGAGACTCTTCATGTACCAGTGGTTTTTATTGGATAGAGGTGGTGATAATAGGGTGTTGATGGTCGTTTAATGGACATTACATACATTGTGATCTCAAGTGATACAGATATATTCTGAATTAGTGACACGTTATCACGAGCTTATAACAGGTGTTCTGTACCACAAACTATTGTGACATAGTACGCAGTAAAGTAAGTGAGGGTACTGGGAAGTATTTATTCAGACTTTCACACTGCATGAATTATATAAGAGAAGACTCTAACGTTAAAGTGTAATCTGCATATGAGTGGTCAACATTGAAGATGTTGTATTTAAAAATGTAATGTATACACTCTAATATATTGACTATATATGGTTAATAATTAGTGAAAAAATCTGTGGATTATATTTATAGCTAATATTGATTGAAAAGTATCTACCTTTTGCCAAAAATGGTAAGTGGTGTCTGTGCCCAAATGTTTGAAATTTGATATTTTGATTCATCATATCATTACATCGTTATATTGTAAAAAAAGGGTAAATTGTAACTTGCAAAACTAGTACTATTGTTTGGCACTTTTGAAAACAATTAAAGACACATACAAGGTGCTGTCATAAATTGCATACCACAGGAAATTACAAGCCTGAAATATGTACTGTGTCAAGCTGAGCCCCCAGCTGTGGTATTAATGGAAACCTCACAGAATATGAGACAGTGTTTGTGTGTTGAAGTTATTCTCTACTGAAAAAGAGAACATCTAACTAGTTGGCGATTTGAATGACCTCTCCTCCCCGTCACCCTCTTCTCTCTCTGTGTGTTCCAGCTTAAAATATTAGTCTCAAACAGTCGAATTTATATATTTTTGCAATTATTGATTTTAAGGTTCATTGAAAAGGAAAAGGATTTAATTGAAACTGTGGGAAACACAATTGCTATTTTGTCTTCTTGAAAAAAAATAAGAAGCAGTGAGGCATGAAATGGTTTGAAATAGATGTTCCTTTGGGGTTTTCTGTCACTGAAAGAATCTTATGTATTTGTGCACAGTAAGTGAACACATGTAGACATATCTTGTGTACATATAATTTAACCAATTTATTTCTCAGAAGGGTGACATGAGTTGACGTTTGGTAGTGGATAGTGGATACACATAGTTTTTTTGAATAAAAATACTTAACTGTTTGTGTTTTATATATAAATAGTAGAAATCTATCATAACTATTTTCTTAGAGAAAAAAGCGTAGATGAAGGAATGCATACATATTATTTATTGGGTTAGCACGATCGACCTGTACTCTTATTTTAGTACGGAGAATGAGACTTGATTAATGGATATCATTGTAAAAATTGGCTTCATATCTCTACTGTGCATGCATCCACAGAGATATAGGTCTTTGTAATCATATCTACCATATTAATCTGCATGTAGTATACATAGGGAATTTGTACACCACCTACATCTTAGTGTATGTGTAAACTTGGTTCATCAGGGATAATATAAAGAGAACTGCATCGAAAATGGATTAAAGTATTTTGAAAAGAAAAGAAAAACATTCTAATGTGATGAACTGGCCTTAACAGTGATACATTTTCATTGAAATGGTTCTTGTATAGAGTTAGTTATGAATCAACATTGAAAATATACAGAGAACTCTGCTTATTAAGGTGAACTCTATAGAATCATATGCACTATGTGAATCTATGAATGGTCTAGTAGTTGTTGACTAGTGGGTGAAATATGAAAGTTTTCAACAGGATATCAAACTAGTGGTGTGAGAAAATACAGAAAAGCCAACGACATCTGCAGAATTCTTCACAATATATGGAGTTCAGGTTTATTTCTAAACTATAAAATGTGATAGAACTATAGCCATCTCTGAAAAATATCAAGAAGCAGATTAATATTTGGATTCATATGACCTAAAAATCCCTAAAGGTGCCGCTAAAGTTTACTGCGGTATTCACACACAAAACAAAACGATTGAAGCAAACAACTGTAGGATATTGTAGATGCACCATTTATATGGATGGAAAAATTTGATGAGCTCATGACAAATCCGCATCGAGTCAAACTGTGGGCCAAAATATTAGTTTTTTACCTTGAAAGAGAGGTTGAGCACCTGCCTTGTTACCTTGTTGGATATTATCATTTTTTGTCACCATGGATATATGACTGTGCTTCTGTATAAAGGTTAATTGTGAGACTGTGAGTACATTGACAAATATTTGAAAGGGTACAGAGTGAAGTCCAGGGAAATTATCCGGGCTGGGAGTGAATGTTGGTCACATTGTCATCCCAGTGTAAAGTGCCTAGAGTGAAATCTGTACAAATTATTGTCCAATTTGAGGTGAAATTCAGTGACATATGTTCCCTAGCTCACAGTGATGTAAAGTCAGATTGTTGGGAACTTGTAATTTATTGAATAAATTATCTGGTTTGAAGTAAAATTAAGTAATGACATTATCCAGGTTGAAGTAAAATTCAGGGATACTATATTACCCAGTTTGGAATGAATTTCAGTGATATTATTATCGAGTCAGGACTGAGTTTCAGTGATATTCAGTGATATTGCGGCCCCTGGTCTGTGGAGTGAGTGGAAGGAGTAGATCTGAATGTGGCACAGACCTTGGATTAACATTACATACATGGTTTACTGATAACATGGAGAGTACGATGGACAAATCCTCCAGTGATGTCTCATCCACAGACAGTTCCACAAACTCATCCTCCATGTAAGATCTAAAATCTAAATATTATAAAATGTCCCTTTTTACCCAACAACCCTTAAGAGGTGTCAGGGTATTGTTTTCAACTGTGGTGTCCGGATGGGTGGGCGTGCAGACAGTTGGGTGGTCAGGTGAACAGGTGGATGGCCGGAAAAATTTCTGCGGGCTATATCTCAGAAACTGTAAGTTGTAGGAAATTGATACTTGGTAGGGACATTGGTTAGGGGGGGCAGGTGTGCAACATCATGCTGTGACCCTGAATCGACCTTTGACCTTGTTGTGGTGACCTTGACCTATAAACTCTTATTGGAGCAATATCTCAGAAACCGAAAGGTGTAGGAAGTTGTTACTTGGCAGGGACATTGGTTGGGGGGTTGTAGGTGTGAAATATCATGGTGTGACCTTCATTTGACCTTTGATCTTGCTGTTGTGACCTTGACCTGTAATATCTTGTTTGGGCTATATTTTGGAAACCATAAGGTGAAGGAAGGTGATACTTGGTAGGAACATTGGTAGGGGGTTGTAGGTGTGCAGTGTTATGGTGTGACCTTGATTTGACCTTTGATCTTTCCATAGTGACCTTGACTCTTCACATTTTGTCAAGCAATATCTATGAAACTGTAAAGAGTAGGAAGTTGATACTTGGTAGGGACATTGCTTAGGGCTTGTAGGTGTGGAACATCATGGTTTGATCTTGATTTGATCCTTGACCTTGTCGCAGTGAACTTGTCCGGGCTATTTCTTGGAATCTGTAAAGTGTAGAAGGTTGACACTTGGTAGGAACATTGGTTATGGGGTGTAGGTGTACATCATGGTGTGACCTTTAACTTTGGCTCTTATGGCAAAGATTTATGGATTGCTGCAGCTGATTATTATGTATACTTTTACATAATTGTGCTATTTCCATTGACAGCTATTCTCCAGTTAATACATTTTACTTCATAATTTGAATGCTTCATAGTTTTTAGTTCACTGAATGATGCTGCCATCTTGCTATTGAATTGTCTTGTTTTAATACTTTATCTTAACATACGTTTTCTTTCTCTTAGACGTTATATTCTCTACTTAAACATTATTTGGACCTTTATATAACTGACACTGCTCTGAAAGTATCCCCATCTTAGTACTGTTTCACTACTTCTATATCTCATGGAGTTGAAACTATTTCCCCAGGTGTGGAGTATGGGCATCTCTGATACTATTTTGCTATTTTATTATCTACCACAAACTGTTATATTATCAAAATTATCTGCAGAAGACCCCAGGCGGCCTTTACTGGGATCACAGTAGATAAAACAAGCATGGGTGATGTTGGAGCATGGGCAATATGTGAGATGGGCTATAAGTGAAACAGATATGACAAAAACAAACAGCATACCTCACAAAATTACAGAATAATGCATTTAATTCATGAATCCATGTCTGAAATCCCGGTAATTGTCTTTAATAACAAATAAATGACCTCACACACGGACCACCAATCAAATGCATTTATCCTACTTCATTCATGCTCAACCAATCAAAGCCCATGAAACATCTCGGTGTGGGGAATCCCACTTTCATGAAGTGGTTATATTTATTTTTTTGCAATATGGATAAAATGAGGCATTTTTTTGTGAAGTTAACCTTTTAAAAATGAACTAATTTATATAATTCTTTTAAAACAATCTGGATTTATTTCAAGTGTTTTTGTTGGTGGGCGAGACTGGGAACATCGGCTCTTCCATGGATGATTTTGGTAATTTATATTAAATAGGTGGATATGTGGACCAGTACATTGGCCTGATTCCACTTACTATACATAGTAATTGTAACCTAAAAATATGTTCTATACACCATTAGAAAGGTATTTTTTTACAGAGCTTTTGCTTGTTTTTTTATCAAATTAAAATTGAAGTTTATACATTCACTGACAGCCATCTTGGTTAAGCTCTTGATTTTCTTTATTGTTCATACAAAATGAAAATGGTGAATAGTGAAAGAAAAACATTCTACATTAGCCATATGCAAAAGAAAAAGGCCAGAAGGTGTTTCGGTCCCCTAACATAGCCCCTCGCCGCTTAACTTCTGTAAAAGACAGCGAGTCATTGTGGCCAAGTCACAATTTTTGAAAGTCTGGAGACAAAAAGTGATTCCTAGAAGCGCGAGTTCTACTGAAGTTCATGCTTAAAAATATATAACTGAGGTCATGAACTTTAAACGAATGGGGATCATGTATGGTTGTGGAGCATTGTAGTATGGTCTACTTTGTGTCTTGGGGGAATGTCTTTGGCACAGTTCGATGAGATTCACTTTTGTATAGGACGCATCAACAAAATGGAAAGCAATTTTAAATGTTAGAGAAAGATATTATGTCCTGAACCGAGCTAAACTAAAATGTAAACAGGCTATCACCTCTTGTGTGGGCTCAACTCTCACTAGTGGCAATGCTGAGGGCCTGTCCCAATATGACCCTGGCTGTTCATATAAAACCCTTACTTAATCTTGACTTATACAGTTTAATGTATGCCAAAAATGAAATCTAAAGGATTTTCATCTAATGGTAAAACTTTTTAATTTCTTTTTCTATAGTGAAAATACCTTACCATTTCCAAACAATTGTAAGCATCATGCATTTGTTGCAAGCTTTATTTTCATGATTATTTACAGTATAATAGTTTTCTATATTTTGTACATCTAACAAATCAATAATAAACCTACCCTATTTTGTAAGTGGAAGCCACTGCTCATTAAAATTCACAACATCTGTTGCAGTTATATTATGTTAATGGAAATATCATATCAAATATAACAGAAATATAAAACAAGGGGTCAGTATATTCTATACTATAATAAAACATTATCTGAAATTTGACCAAATACAAAAAATTCAGTACCTTATTAAAATTTTGCAGTAAAATTGAAAATCCACTGTAAAATTCAACAAAAATATAGATTTTGGACAAATATTGCCAAAAATAATATCAAAATCATAAATATGATCACAAGATTTGATCATTGAATATACATGGAGGTTTTATCACTGAGAAATTTTACATACTGTTGCAGATTATTTACTGTACTCTCTGGGGCAAAGATATGCTATAATATTACATGTGCGTCTTAGATTGAGTTGACTCATCATTGGGTGGCTTTTGAATACAGGATGTTGTCAGGTTTACACACATTTAGAGAGTACTGACAAATATGAGATTTGCTGCAGTTTGTAAAAGAAAGAAGAAACCCCCCTTTTTCTTTCTGTGAATTATGGGAAATTCTTATTACATTTTGTGATACTTTTATTTTACTATTTCAGGCACTTTATATTTAATCTGTTGCAGAATTGGGCAAGTTTTGCTTCTTAATACCAAATGTTAGGGGTTGGTGCCTGTGATGAATTTTGTAGCTGTGATGAATAAAACATACTGTGATGTATGTCGCATTCTGCGATGAATTACACATACTGTGATAAATTTCACATTGTGATGAATTTCACATACTGTGATGAATTTCACATTTTGTGATGATTTCACATTTTGTGATGAATTCCACATACTGTGGAGAATTTCACATACTATAAAGAGTTTAATAAAATGTATAGAGCTACAAACATTATGATAAATTTCACACATTGCAATGTATTTCCCAAACTGTGAAGAATTTCACATACTGTGGTGAATTTCACATACTGAGGTGAATTTCACATACTGTAGTGAATTTCATGTAGTGTGGTAAATTGGACATTTTTTACTGTATAGTGTCTTGTCAGATTTCATCTCTATCAAAATCCCTTTTTTATTTCAAAAGCCTTCCTTTTTCCTACAGAGGAGAGTGGTTCCATAAGTGACAGAGTCATGTACAAAAAAAGTTGACCTTTTGATGGCCTCCTCTTTATCTGTATAAACTCCTCATAGTTTTGAGGCATCCTTTTACAATAATAACACCACACACAGTAACATATTTGTGGTAATACAGGTTTTCAAGGTTGCGAGACAGGCCTTTCTTCTCAGGAATTTTGCGATAGACTAAGGCATCTTTTGTAAGATTTAATACAGCTTTTTCCCCATGTTTTATGCATTTTACTTCTCAAAGAGAATGTTATTCAAGATGTTGTGATATTCTATATCTTGACACAGTTTTTAATTCAGATGACTGATTAGGAATCTCCCCCAATGTCAAGTGGGTTTCTCTAATCAAGGTATGTAACTTGTGCCACACATCTTACTTGAGATGAAAAGGAGTACTGAGCTTAATAATCAAATTTCCGTATGGGACTATAATCATAAAACTATAAAAATTTATAGAAAAAGCAAATTTCACCAACCAGTAGTCCCAAACTTTGGCACAACCTTCTACAAAACATGAAACTGGCTTTCCATGTTACCAGCCTGACTGAATCAACTCAAGGCAAACCTATTTCATAATGTATATCCACCATATTTTTAGCTATGCCTCTGGTATATTAGAATGCTACATGTTGCTGACCAATACCTGTTCTTGGGCTAATCACCTCTGAAACTCTGGTCACATTGATCTTGGTGGTTTTAATAATCTGTGCCAGCATAGAAATGAATGTGGTTATTAAATAAAATAAAGTTTGTATAACAATAAGTTAATCAAATGGAGCTGACATGACTTCTTCTTGTGTGGTCTCAGGATGAAAGCTACAAAGTTGAACTGAGATTGAGAAACTGCCCAGTTTAACCCTCAGTTGATAGCGTCTATGAACAACATCATAGTGTAGTAACCAGTAACTGGTTGCCAATTAGAAGTTTAGTCATGTAGCTATCACTATTAGGATTATTTAGGACAATATTAAAGCTTAGCACCCGTCATTAAAATAATGGTCAGTTGAATTGTTGGAACATTTTATATGTTAGTCTGTACTGTAATCTTAGTTTACATGAATAATTTTTTTTTGTTTGTCGTCCGATTTTGATAATTTTGATGATTTATTCAGATGAATAAGAGGAATATGTTGATATTCTAAGTCAATCGACCTTTTACAACTGAACACATAGACTTAGTATCAGTTATCACTACCGGTAACCAAGATATATAGTTTTAAACCTGCTCAAGGATGGTGGCCAAGCCATTATGTGGACCAAATGCTATTACCTATGGTCATGTCTTATTCTTCTGTGAGAGTTATTTTCTCAAACAAAATATCTGTTAGAAATACAACAGTTGTTGGCAGTAGGTCTTGGTTTATTTGCACAATTTATCATAGTTTCTTTGAGGGTCTACTCCCACCTCTGAGGCTGGGGTTCGGTTCCCTGCCCGATGTCAAGTGGGAAAGCTGGTAGTTGCTTGCCATTGGTCAGCAGTTTACAGTACAGAACTTTGACCAACTGTATGTACTGGTTTCCTCTGCCCTTCTAACTACCCGTCATGATATGACCTATACAGTGTTGAAAGCAACGTAAACCCCAAATAAATAAATTTAGGGTTTGCCTTTATTAAAGTAGGAGAGGTATTAAGTATTGAAGCCACATTGCAATACACAGTTTGGAGAGTTGAGGCCATAAAATCCAATTCTTTGATAGTAGAACATCTAATAATTCTGCTGAATACAAATGTAGTGAGCAAAGGTCAAATTGTTCACTGTAGCACTGAGTTGCTGAGGTTTTACAAAATCAATACCAATATTTCATAACCAGTTAACTGAATAATAAAAATAATCAAAGGTCATTGTAGAATATTTAATTGTTAATATAACACTAAATGTTATTCTAAATGTTTATGAATTCTTTTCAACACCATTTTGACACTATTTTGGAAAGTTAAAACAGGAAGTACACACATTTAATAATTTACCAGTCAGTCCGAGGTTACTGTTTATCTGGTGTAAGGGGAATTATATTGCTTGAAAATCATGAGTAAAGCATATGTAGAGAGTTGACTGTTTGCTATTAAATAACTGGTCAGTTTAAATGGCTAGCATACCATAAAATTAGACCGGCCATTTCAGTACCCTAAGTATTGAGATGTAAATCAAAAGACTGGTTGAATGTGTGATGCTTTCAGATCTTAAACTTGATTAAAAGCCTAAGTTGACATTTGCTTTGTGATAACCTTCACCTTGAAATTATAAGTTAGGTACTATTCTAACTGTGCATGTAAATTTTAAGAATAAAGATTTAAGAAGTCAGAAAAAAATGAGTGTATCAAGGAGAAGAAATTGATTTAAAAAAACACTTTAGATGACAAGGATCCACTAGAAATTACAAGCCTGAATTAATAGCCAATATGTCTGTGATGAGTCAGTTTAGGGTAGTGTATAGTTGTCTAATCATTAATATACAATGAATGAGTTGCTCAGACATAAAGCATCTACACATTATATAAATCACTAGATAAATTTGAAACATGGCCAGCTACATAGTTATATATACAGTAATAAATGTAAAATTTGTCATACTAAGGGAAATTCCTCATTCAGAAAATCCTCACATATTTCACTTTGAATTGTGATTCAATCTCTTCAAACTAGTTATATCTGTGATATATATTGGACAGGTGTCTATTTTCATAATTTCAGTGAAATATCCTTTTAATTGTTTAATTGTAAATGGCGACCTTTGTGGCATAAGTTCACTTTTCTCACTGTAGTAGGTGTAGAAACTTTAACAGAATAGATGCCAAGCTGATTGGCTTTCATATGCAGACGTAGGCAGAGTTCCATTTGCCTTTTTATCTGAATGGAAATTCAAGTTTTTATCAACAGAGTGTCTCACTGCTGACTGTCTGAGAGTATTAATATTCATTATCTTTGCCAAGGAAGATACGTTTTTTGGCAGCGTTTGTCTGTCTGTCTGCAAAATAACCTGAGAAGTAAGGACAGATTGTGATGAAACTTTTGATGCTGACAATGACATAAGGGAACGATGGTTCCATTTTGATGGTGATCCGGCGCACAATCTGTATCCAGCAATTTTTTGAGGTATCTTTTATCATTGTGAGAAAGGGGCATTTTTAGTATGCATGGCCAAAAAATTCTTAAAACTCCCACAATAGCATTTATAATGTACCTTAGTTGGTTCTGGATCCTGGCAAAATTTTGGACACTATCATCCTGCACAGGAAAAAAGTGAGGTTAGAAAAGATCTGTTTGATGGAAGCCTGTGCTCCCCGAGTGCTTTTCATGTTGTTGTAAGTACAGTAGAACCTCTATTATCCGACCCTCTATTATCCAAATTTTCAATAATTCAACCTCAGACCCACTCTCCGAACTCCATTTATTATTAAGCCTGTTATTTTAACCTTCCTATTATATAACCTTTCTATTATCCGAACTAATTTTTACTATCCCAACAGGGTCGGATAATAGAGGTTCTACTGTAATTGTTTAAAAGGTCCAAGTTGGGGTTTTATGTCCTGTTCAACATCCAGGATCACCTTTTGGCAGAGGAAATCAAATTTACCATTCCCCTACTAACACCTTGTGGAATTCTGGGATTACCTTTCTACTCAGACTTCAGAAATTGTTACAGACTAGTTTCTAAACAAAATCTACTCTATATCTTGTAAATATTTTCTCCTATATCTATTTATTTTAGCTGACCAAAAACAGGTACAGAAAACGATTGGAAAAAAAAATATAACGTGTGATTATTCATCATATGGTAAAAGTTTTCACAACTGAAGGTCTTTTATTGCGTTGTTCCTGTGGGAAACTTTCAGTATAACTCGTAAGAACAAGTTTGCTTACAGTGCTGTTCATTTGGACAAGATGTGGTTATTCAATGACATTGAAAGCATGAAATGGAACACTCAAGTCGGAGAGATCTGTTACAGGGAATGTGTCATTCAGGATGCATGTCAAATCAAGCTGAATATTATAGTGGAGGTATTTTTCACACTACATGGTATAGACTCTGCAAAACTTTCTTTGGCTGAATTTTCTAAGTTTTAGCTTTTAATCCAACAGTTTAATTGACTTAGTAGTGGAGGACATTGGTGTCATAGCCTAGTAAACCACAGGCTTTAGCTTGAAGTATGCAAGGGACTTTACTTCACTCATGTAGTTGTGCGTTCAGAATGTGGTTACTTTTATGAATGAGAAGGGATTTGATAATGCTATTGGCAACAGTTACAATTCTTGCTTCCCAGATCTAAGGGTATAGTCGTAAATCATGACACTTGCATTAAAATTCAAGTTAAAGAGTTAAATTCCATTCAAAAATCAATCACTACTATGTTAAATGTGAAGCTGAAGTATTTTGACATCCCGAGATACACATTGGCATGGCAAGTGCTATGCAAGAAACATACATTTTTATTGCATAAAAACGTACTTACATAATCCCAACAGAAGCTTACGTGACCTACCGTTCGGTCAAGGACACAGACAATGTGTCTCGCCATTTTTTTCTCTCTTAATGTACACACGTAAACCCCAGCGGGCACCTGCTGGAGGTTATATCTCCACTGTAAGTTGTCTTTCTTATTTTGACCGCCGTCAAGTACACACGCGTTCTTTTCGGATCTTCAAAGATTTTTTACCATGTCCGAAAAACAAAGGAAATGCTCCATTTGTGCAGGTGATATGTTGCCTTGGGACAACCATCAGGCCTGTTTAAAATGCAGAAATGACAAGAAAGGGAAGGATAAGTGTGTGATTGGTAAGGAAAGTGACTGTACTATTTGTGCTGGTGCTTTGAAAATTCCTCATAGAAAGAAATCTTCAAAAACTAAAGTTTCTGACAAGTTTGATGATTCGCTGTTGGATGAGCCAACTCCTTCAAAGTCCTCAACTTCCTCCACTTCTACTCCTGATTCATCTCTTTAGGAGATGTTAAAGGCTATGAATTCTCAGTTATCTTCCCTGGCTTCTCAATTTGAGGAGTTCAAGCGCAGGGATAAACCTTCAGCTTCCAAAACAACTCTTCCACACTCTCAGGAGCAGGGTATGTGTGCCCCTGCCTCCCAGAGCAGACCAGTCCCCTCAGAGGGGGAATTATCTGATGAGGAATCATCTTTACCTGCTACGAAACGCCATAGATCCAGGTCTCCTCAGGGTGATTCAGACACTCATTCCCAGGAATTAGATCCTTCCTATGTGGAAATGCTCAATGCCATCAGGAATCTGTTGGATTTAGAGGTACCACAAGTAGAGTGCCTTGTGGCTCCCTCTGCATTCTCTAAGAAACCTTCAAAGCAGGTGGTCAGAAAACAGAATTTGGCTTTACCTCCTGTTCAAGATATACAGTCCATGTGGGACTATAGATTCAGAAAGGCCTCTGGAACAACAGTAAAAGACAAGTCCAGCTCTGAATCTCTATCTCAGGGACAGTTTTTGGCCTTTGAGAGGCCTGACATGATTTATTACACCACCTCTCCTCAAAATGCTCCTCTGAAAGCTCCTAAACTTCCTGACTCATACTTCAACATAGCTAAAGTAAAGTCTTTGTCATCTTCAATCTCTGTACCTTCCAAGCAGTTTATTGTACAGGAGACAGTTTGCAGAGAAAATGTTCAAATCCTGGGCCATGTTGTATGGTTTAAAATGGCTATTGAGGAGCTCAACAATAGGATCCAGGAGTTAGCTACTGAGATCAAATGTTCAGAAGATCTGGAAACCATCAGGGAATCAGCAGATCTCATGATCAAATACTCTCAACTCCAGGCTTCTGTCACATCTTCCTTAGAAATAGCTCTGGATACAGTCCTCAAGCAGAATATGACTCTGGCCTGCAATATGCTACTTGCAAGGAGAGACAGCTTATTGAAGGACTGCAGCTCAAAATTAGGTCCTAAGGACTTGGCAAACTTGCGTACTGATCATTTTGACCAGCAGGAGGTGTTTAATTCAGATATCCTATCCCAGGTTGAGGATAACATGATCAAGAGACTCTCCATTATGAAGGATTCTGAGCCCAAGTCCTACAGAGAGTCTGTCAAGAGTTTCGATTTCGGGAAGTCTTCACATCCAAAATCTCAGGAGAATACCAGGTCGTTTCGTGACAAACGAACGCAGCAAAATTCAACCTATGGCCACTTCTCTGCGCGCGCATCGCGAGGAGGCAGAGGTGGAAAGAGGAAATGACTTCCCAGGGGCAAGATTGCGGACTTTTTGGCAGGTATGGTCAAAAAACCACGGCCATCCCAGAGTAGTAAGTTTACTGCAACATGGCTATCGCCTAGATTTCAAGTTTCTTCCAAAATTGTCGAAAATTCCGCTCATTTTGAGCGAATATCACAACAAAAACAAAGATGGCGCCCTCCAAGAGGCAGTTCAGGCCATGCTTACAAAAAAGGCGATAGTTCCTGTCAAAAAACTCACTACTCTGGGATATTACAGCAGACTTTTTCTGGTTCCAAAACCCATGAATCGTTGGCAACCAGTAATAGATCTAAGTATGTTAAACCTTCATTTGCATGTACCGACATTCAAGATGGAAACAGCCGAATCTATCAGGAAATCGATTCGAAAAGGGGAGTGGGTCATCTCGATAGACCTCACAGACGCTTATTTCCATGTTCCAATTCATCCACAATCTCAAAAATATCTGAGATTTCAGACCAAAAAAGGGGTTTTTCAGTTTCAAGCTCTTCCTTTTGGTGTCGCGACAGCTCCCCTAGAGTTCACTCGCATTGTCAAAGAGGTCAAACTCATAGCTCAAGCCAGGAACCTCAGAATCCATCAATATCTGGACGACTGGCTTCTTCGGTCACCATCAAAAGATCAATGTCTCAAAGATTCGGAAAAGTTAGTTCAGTTGGTGCAAGAACTAGGCTGGATTATCAATTTTCAAAAATCGGAATTGATACCCACGCAAAAACTGGATTTTCTGGGCTATCATTTCGACCTTCAGAGGGGTCTAGTGTTCCCAACCCAGAAGAAACTCGATCGGCTAAACGCTCAGACTGTTTCCATCAGAAAGTCATTAGTCTTGACTCCAAGAAAGCTCATGTCGCTCATAGGGACTTTAGCTTCCGTGGAAAAAACAGTGCCACTAGGAAGGTTACACATGAGACCTTTCCAGTGGTACCTAAAGTCGCACTGGAAGTTTCCCCAGTCATTGGACATAAGGATTCCGGTAACAGGAAATTTCCTGAAGCACCTAAAGTGGTGGGAGGATATCAAAAATCTCATGGCAGGTGCTCCTATCCATCCTCAGGTACACAACACACTGGTGTTTACAGATGCCTCACAAAAAGGCTGGGGAGCTCACTTAAACGAGATAGTGTTAAGTGGTCTCTGGTCAAACAAGGAAGCCCAGCTCCACATCAATGTATTGGAGCTAAAAGCTGTTCTTCTAGCCCTAAAGGGCTTTCAGGAACACTTACAAGGTCAAACAGTGCTCATTTGTTCAGACAACAGCACAGTAGTAGCTTATCTGAACAAAGAAGGAGGCACACATTCCATAGAAATGTGTGCTCTTATCTGGAGAATTCTTGCATTCACAAATTCCAGAAAAATCCAGATAAGGGCAAGACACGTACCTGGATCCCTAAACGTCATAGCAGACTCTCTATCACGAAGGGACAAGGTCATACAGATGGAGTGGTCACTTCACCAACAGATATTCAACCAAATTTGCAAAGTTTGGCACACACCAATGGTAGATCTTTTTGCAACTCATCTAAATTACAAACTTCCAATTTATGTATCTCCTGTCCCAGACAGAAAGGCTTGGAAAATAGATGCATTGAATATCTGTTGGGAAGGCCTAGACGGCTATGTCTTCTGTCCAGTAGCCATCCTGCCACAAGTAATTCAAAAAATAATAACATACCCATGCAGGATGATAGTACCTGGCTCCAGGGTGGCCAGGGATGCCGTGGTTCTGGGATCTGGTGGATCTCTCGACCAGGGTACCTCTACAGCTCCCTCATTGGAAGACATTACTGAAACAACCACATTCCAACAGGTTCCACAACAACATGGAGTACCTGAATCTACATGTGTGGCTTCTGGATTCCAGGAATCCAATTCTGGAAGATTCTCATCTGAGGTGGCAGAAAGAATTAAGGCACCTCAGAGGGAATCCTCAAGAAAAGTCTACCAATCAAGGTGGACCATTTATGGGCAATGGTGCACAGAGAATAAGGTGGACATCACCTCAACAGCTGTTCCCCAGGTAGCAGAATTTTTAAACTACCTGTTCACAGTCAAAAATCTAAAACCAGCTACAATCACTGGTTACAGAACAGCAATTGCTGATGCTTTGGGTTCACAGGGTGAATTCATTTCAAAAAGTCTAGAACTGAATAGACTTATTGCCAGCTTCACCAGGGATAGACCTAAACCAAATAGGTCCATACCTACATGGGACCTCTCATTGGTCCTCTTAGGTTTGACAAAACCTCCCTTTGAACCTTTGTCAGAGGCTCCTTTGAAGTGGCTAACTTACAAGACAGTGTTCCTGTTGGCTTTAGCCTCAGGAAAAAGAAGGAGTGAGATACATGCTTGGACTCACTCTTCTGTCTCTTCAAGGAGAAATTGGTCAGAAGTTACTGTCTCTCCTTCTCCGGCCTTCCTGGCTAAAAACCAATTGGCTTCGGATGGCCCTGATTCCATTAAGCCAGTAGTGATACCAGCCCTTACTTCCATGTTGGACAGCTCACTGGTGGAGGACAAGTCACTTTGTCCAGTTAGGGCCCTCAAGGTCTATTTAGAGAAGACCAAATCCATGAGAAAGGGCAAGGCCCTGCTCTTTGTATCCCTTAGGGAGGGTTATTCTAAGGATATCACAAGAATAACCATTTCCCAGTGGATTAAACATACCATTCAAACTTGCTATCAGTCTTCAGATACGGCTGATCAACAGGTCACTCAGGTTAGAGCTCATGATGTTAGAGCTATGGCTGCATCACTTGCATTTAAAGGAGGTATCTCCTTAGATCAGGTCTTGAGCTCCTGTTACTGGAAATCCCACAATACCTTTACAAACTTTTATTTGAAGGATATTTGCTGGGAAAATGATGATATCTTTAAGTTAGGTCCCATTGTGTCTGCACAGCATGTAGTGAACAATTGAGACTTAATAATATAATCAGTCTTTATGTTTTCAGGATGTATGGATTTGGACTGGAATGTACTAGGACTTTGATTTGTGGAACAAGAATATGGATAAGACTTCATGTTATGGCTGCTTGGCTTGAGGGACAGCTGCACTCTGACTGTTGGAGTTTTATTCAACTGGGCACAGCTGACCTTTGACCCCTGCACTACTGTATAGACAAGGTGGAGGGTTTCATACATATTATTTGATGTACAGTACAGCATGCTGCTTTCATAAGTGGGTGAGTACTTTACAGCTACTTTATTACAATTATTTTTCACTTTAACAGTACTTGTATTGACTATGACAGTAATAATGATACTAGTTTTCATATATGTAGTATATTACAGTGTTTGTAGTATAACATATTGTGTATGCATTTTTTTGTATCTGTATACCTAAAGAACTCTCCTATAGCACTTGACAGTCCTCAGAAGTCTACCCACCATGGACCTCAGGGCTGCATTCAAGCTTCTGTTGGGATTATGTAAGTACGTTTTTATGCAATAAAATTGGTTAATTTTATTGTAATTGGAATTTTTATAAATAAAAATACTTACATAATCCCAACAGGGAGAGTCCCACCCTCCTCCCCTCTACCATCTTCTGAGGGGTAGGGTCAAAATTAGAATGACAACTTACAGTGGAGATATAACCTCCAGCAGGTGCCCGCTGGGGTTTACGTGTGTACATTAAGAGAGAAAAAAATGGCGAGACACATTGTCTGTGTCCTTGACCGAACGGTAGGTCACGTAAGCTTCTGTTGGGATTATGTAAGTATTTTTATTTATAAAAATTCCAATTACAATATAATTAACCAAATCAAAGCAGTAAGATTTCATTATTGTGAATAATTGTAATATTGTAAATAGAAGTATTTCTAGAAGACTTCGCTATCAGAAAGATGATATACTTACCTCATCAGCACAGGGTAACACAAAGGGTGTGGATTCTTCTCAGTTACACAAAATGTGGTGTAAAAATTCAGTTTTGAACTTTTGACCCAATAGAGCCAAAGAAGGGCTATAAATTTATTTCTTCTATTACAAATTTACAATGTTATATTGCCTAAATTTTTAAGTGTAGAATTAAAAAAAATTATATTACAAGTGTATTAGAGAACTGTACCTAGTGTCAAACAGGTGTTTGTTCTTTTCAAGTTTTGTCATGCACAAATGTAATTTTCTGTTCGTGATGATGATTTTTCAGTAAAAATTAACTAGTTTAATATAACCAGTGCAAGTCAGATTTTCATACAAGTGCAAGCACATATATGCTGCCATCACTGAAAACTACTGGTGTTTTTGGCAGTAGGCAGTATATTGCTAGGTCTTAGTACCTTGGCTTGTGACAGGATTTCCATGAAGTGTCTAGTCTGAACTGATTCTGACAATTAAACCCCATTCACACTGCAGGCAGTATCACCCGCGGTAACCCGTTTTTGTTGAAACATCCCTGTCCTTGGATCACCGTCTGACGTCCGTATGCGACCTTGCAAGTCAGTGGCTAACCGTCATTTACTCAAATATTTGAATTTTCCGTCTCTGATTTTGGTACCATGAGCTTGTGCAGATGATTTTGTGCATGTGTGTATGAATTTCTTTCTACGACAACCGAAGGTGTTTTTCATGGCGTACATCAGGTTGTGATTCGGCCGTCTTTCGGTATAATACGGCAATAAGGTGAGTTAAGGTATTGGTCATTTTGCCACGTGTTCGTCCAACGGCTACCGAAGGTGAGATTACATTAATTGAGATTGTCTCTCGGTGAGCAATGTTTGTAGTACTATCATCCTACTGTTATTGATGGTTAAAAAACCGTGTCCAATCAGTGACCGTCCACCCGTAGAGTGAACAACTCAGATGAAATGGGACGACCTGGGGGCGGTTCCGCCACCTAGAAAAACTTCTAACAGTGGGATGTACCGCCTATAGTGTGCATGGGGCCTTACATAAACTTAATTTCCTTATTTATGGTTAGGTTTTTAAATGTTTTGTTCAGTTTTAAAAGGGCTTGTCTATGGGTATATTACATCAGTTTGGTCCATGTTGAGCCATAATGGTGTCTTTTGTAACACTGATATTTCATGTTCAATATTAATTGAGGAAGTTACTCAGTAATTGTTGAGCTTTTCAGTCAGTGAAAACAGACACACACCAATCAAAAACTTTTGACACACAATACAAATTTGTGTGAACAATCCTAAAAAAGCTTTCATTTAATATAAGTTATAGAACATTTTGGATAATCTATGTGACGAATAGATAACTGACATAAGTACCAATTATTCAGACTCGTACACTTTTTACTCATTGCCAAAGCTGGATAAAAAAATTAAATGAAAGAATTGGAACAATACCGATGGAGAAGTCAGACTCGCTGAAGTAGAAAGCTGAATAATTATATAAATTAGTTCTGCTCTAAAAATGAATTGAATACAAGGGAAAACACAGTGTATAATACAATCGTTTGAGATAAATATATTGGGAGTTTATATATTCTGAGCAAACTAGTACATTAATTATCCTGTGGGCTGTTTAACAATGCTCTAAATAGGTTACAGTAGGGTTAGGTAAACACGGTTAATACACAAACCAACTCCATTAGAAATGCTTATTTTCGTCCACCAGATAAACATTGGCGGAAAATTCATATGTACACAAATACCAATGATATGTAACATTCCAAGATAATTGCTCTGTACCTGCGTGTACATGAACCCTACAAATATATAAATATTCCTTAAACTTTCTAATAAATGCCCCCCTCTGTAATTATCCCCCCAACACTTGTGATAAAAATTTCCTGTGACCATTAGTGTTAGAAATTGAAGCAAGTGGTTCTCAATTCAAAATTCTTTAAAGTAAAAATTGTTTGGTGCTAGCTTGTATGGTGTCATCATTAATGCATATCAGTGATGTATATTGCATAAGTTTCAACTTTATCATTGGATCATAAATTATTTCATCTTTGTCGCGTACAAACGCTTATACTCTTTCAGCATGGTCAAATATTAGCCTTTTTTGCCAATGTTCATAATGTGTAAAGATTTCAGCAACATAATTTTTATTATACATGTAATTGTAAATGGAACACTATCATGTCATCTGTATTCTATCAAATTACTGTATTTATTTTGATAACGTCAGATACCTTACTATGATATTATTATATGTATGCCTTACTTTGTTACAACATGCACACCTATATAATTATACTAAGTACCGCCACAGCCATTTTAATTTTGATATCTAAGGAGTATAATTTTACCGACAATTTGAACAAGTTCCAAGTTCAGTGCAATTTCAGTTTAAGCCTTTAATTTAGTATATATAGATATTTAAACATCAGCCCTAGAATTTTAACGTTTTAAATTTTGTGATAAAAGGGCCTTCATGTATTGATGACATTATGAGCCTTTTGGAAAAGATATGATATACCTTGTCTACACACCAGAATCCGAAAAAATTTTTATTTGAAAAAAATTCTTGAACTTTTGTAAGCTTATGATGTGTTGTTAGCATGTACCAAACAGCTCCAGTTTAAACGGCCAGCCCTTTCTTGTCCGTTTTAGGTGCGAGCTCTAGCAAGGCTTGACTTTCTAGGGATCACTTTTTTTTGTCTCTGGAATTTCATGAATTGTGGCGTAGTATGATGAGTGTATGCTTTTTATAGAAGTTAATCACCAATGGGCTGCACCAGTACTCCTGTGGTGACCAGTTCAGTGCACTACTCGTATCTCTGATGGCCTTTTGGCCTTGTTGAACATTTCTTTACCAGTTGCTTTGTTTCCGTTTTATGAGCTCATGTCCTTGTACTCAAATGTACATTAAATCGTTAACCAGGTTCTCACATAACTATTAAAACATTGTTAATTTATATAATAATGTCAAAGATATTCTAACAAATCTCTGTGAGATTTTTCTATTGTTTATACTAAAAAGCCTTTGGTGACCCTTTCTGTTATACAAACAATATGTTATGCTCTTAATATTTTCAGATAATAAAGGTCCCATTAGTACTGGATTTTCCTCCATTTATTGATTTATGGAAAAAGAAAGCACTCTTGGCTGTAGATGCTAACATGATTGAGATAAGAATCAAACCCCAGACCTTATACCACACAGTGTGTAAGGTAACCAGTATAAGCCAGTGCAGTTTGAAAGAAACAGTACTTTTTCTTTTATAACGAATTTTCCTGCATTTTTATCATTTGCAGAAAAAAGCAGGAACGTCTGAAAAAACAACAGGAAACCGTCCAGAACCACAAGAGTCAGAGCACGTCCGATGTCTCCTCCATTGCCTCAAGTTCAAGGTCAAGCAGGTCACCATGGAAAGACCCCACACTGGATGCGAGACCCATCGCTGACCCCGCCCTCAGGAAGAAACTACAAAGTGCACGGGGAACTAGGGTGACTCCCAGGGTGAGCTGATGTTAATTAAGTATTCTTATTATAAACAAAGTGGTGGCAAAAGCTAGGATCGCACTGAGGGTAGACTTACAGTGGTTGATTACTGAGTGGTTAAAAGAAGGGGTTGGTTTGGTAAGGTGAAGTGAAGTAGTTCATTAGAGATGTTGCAAACAATGATTTTGAAGCCTGTATTTGTTTTCCGCTGTGTTACACATCACTGATTTCTGTGTTGAATGTCATTTTACAACCTCAAAAGTAGGGCTGTTGAACGGTTATTCGAGCCTCGATAGATGAGTCGGTCAGTTCTAGGACTCAGGTCCATTTTAACTGCTCGAGTACTCACAACATATTGTATTATCATCCTCGAAACGAAATGTTTCTATAAAATATGCTACATTTCTGCATTTTCGCCATATAATATGAATTAAAGTTATGATTTTGGCTTTAAAATGTATAATTTACTCCATATTCTGTAATACCTGGTTAAATATAAGACGTTTTTCTTCAAGAGTTTCTCTATCATTTCTTTACAGAAGACTTCTAATGGTAGATACTAAATCTTGCGATTACTCTAATTCGGGTTGGTTGTCAGAGTGTGGGTACTCGGTACTGTTTTTCAGCACCCGTCCCAGCCCTACTCAAAAGTACCAGCTGTTATGTATTTCACATTTAACACCAATACCAATAATAGTGTTTATTTTTTCTGTTTTGAACGCCCAACCCTATTATTCAGTTTCACTCCTACCCCTATTATTGAGCAGTTCATAATTCTCTAGCAGTGTCAGAAGCCACAGAGTTGGCACGGTAACATACTTGTGTCCTATGTTTGAGGCCTTGAGTTTGAACCTTGTTGCTGACCTTAAGTGTCATAATCGCTTGTAGAGGGACAAACATTTGGCCAAATACTCTGCACTACTTTCCTCCACCTTGTCAACAACCTGTTATTATATGACATGAAAGAGTATGTTTGCCAAAACCTAGCCTTGCTTAAGGCTCAAATTTGCACGATATCTTTTTCAAACATGCACACAGATATTTGGTATTCATAAAGCACTGATACATGTAAGGAGATATAAACTTATCAGAGAGAGACTGTAAAAGTCAGCACATGTATGAGTACATTATGTAAAATGAAACTTCATTATCTGAACTGAAAATTTCCCTTACTGCAAAGAAACTTGAGCCTTCAGCAAGGCTAGCAAAAACCCATTTGAAGTCAAATCAATTGCAATGCTCTAATGCATGTAGTTGATTTAAATAGACAGTTAAACTAAAAAAAACCTCTTACCTAATGTTTGTTGAAATCTTATTTGTAAATACTGAAACCAGGTCTGTTGTACATAGTATTTCTTATTGTACTTGTGTAAATAATTTGTTTTCAAACCTTCTAAACTTTTTTCAGGAATCAAGAAATTCTTTGCCTCTTGTGAAATCGTCTGTGAGTTGTGACCTGGTCTGACTATTTCTTTCCATATATTGCCCAATATTACTCAATTTTCTAGCTTTAAAATATCCGTGGCTATATTCACAAAGAAACCTTTATCTCTTCTAAGTTTTGGAATAAAAGAATTTATCATTGATTGGCATGAATAATTCTAAGTGTGGAATTGATTAAGTAAATATCTATTCAAAAAACTTCAAAAAATTCGTATTAAATAAAACAATTACTGTTGTTTATGTTTAATACAGTTCCTTCTCTTTTTCATGACAATGGCATGATGGTTGATATATATTGGCCTTTTTAAAGTGGGAGAAAAATATTCTTGAATCAATTGAGGAAAATTTTTAAAAAATAAAATTTAAAAAAATAAATAAAATTCTTCCAAAAAAGGGAAAATCTTTAAAAACAAAAGAAAATCAATTTTTTTTAAGTCTAACTTTTAGAATGCTGCAAAATTTATATTAAATAACATAGGTCTTTGTTTATTTTCAGTGTAGGCAGGTATTTTTTTTTCATTAATAATAATCAATCGATATTAGCGTTCATAAATTGTTAGAAAGAAATAAAGAATAATGTTTAGATTTAGATTAAATAAACAATCTTTGTGAATACGGCTCCAGGCATAAATTTAGCATTATATTTCAAACCAATTCTTACTTGCTTGACTTTTTTCCAGGCAAATCAATTGAACTTACTGAACAATTTTAGTCTGAATTGAATCACCGGATTCCCAAACACATCACAGGATTTAAATTGGAAGAGGGCAATATGTTGGAAATGAATGGCATAATTTGATTAAATCTAGTACCTTCCTCTTATTTACTGGGACTGAAATATACAGACAAAACCTCTCAAGTTCTAACTGATTTCCTTTGCTTTAAACCTTTTTAATCTCCCATGTCATTATTATTTAAGCCAGAAGTGGAGAAACAAGACCATCTAGCTTTAAATAAGAAGTGTTCTCTGTAGGTGTTATATTACATTTAGAAAATGTTTTCTGTTAAAATTTCCAGTAATTAATATTTTAAAATTAAATTTTTTTTTAAATGGACATTTAGAATAAGCCCACAATACCAAGTGCTTCCGAAATGTTTTCGTTTCTGCCTTATTTTATAATTTTTTGTGGGTTTCTCTTTTTTAACTAATACAATTTAATGGAAGTCAACAAAAACGTATGCAGTTTGAGAAAAATGTTTATAAATCTTAAAAACTAATATTTGAGAGGTTTTGAACTGTATATATAATATAGAAGACATTAGAGTGCTAATATTATTGTACATAAACTTTCATCTTTCATATTTATCTATTTTTTCTTTGTATCCTTAAATGAATTACACCGATATATTGATGATGTGAATCATTAGGACAACTTTGGTCGATGAAGACTGTGTTGTAAACTCAGAAACCACAAAATCAGCCCCCTGATTTTATAAACTTGGCTACTGATTTTATAAGCCTGGCTCATGCTTTTATAAATTTGGCCGTCTGATCTTGTAAACTTGGAATCTAAAACTTGCTAACTCCTCACTTATATTACACATGTTCTGACCTATGATTGTACACTCTCACCATCAGTTGCCTCATTTTGAAAACTACACTCCTCGATGTAAAGGTTCTCTTACATCCCACCTTACAGGTTATGACATGTACAGGCCCTATGATTTTTTATGAAATTTATGGTTGTGGCCAGTTTGTGTAGGCAGTTGATGTTTGCAAACGCATCTTACTTACTAAGCAAGTGAACTTTGTGGTCTGGCCGGTGTCAGTTATTTCTACGACCACACAGTAAATAATTTTATTCTGTCTGGCCAGTTGGCTTGTTGTTTGCATAATGAAAATACCTACAAACACTTGCATTTTACTTACGTTTTACTTGCAAGATTAATCATATTTCCCCAGGACATGGGAACACATGCTGGGGTGTAAGAAAGGTTGTACAAGCACAACTAATATATCTTACAAATTTGGCTGGATCTCATCTATAAGCCCTCTGATTATGTAAACTTGGCACTGGATTGTACAAACTAGCTCCTTAGATCTTACAAAACAGCTCCTGAATATATATCAAAAATGATGTAATACAGTGTAATACATGTCTGTGCACATTAATTTTATATTCTTATATTTCTTAATAAATCGCGATATTATCTAAATACTCTCATTGTTACACATAAGAAACTCTATTATCTGAACTTGTAATTTTATCACCAGCAATCACGGATATTTTTTGATGTGGTCTTGTCCATTCACTTATGGAATTCAATGAAAATCTTGAGTGCTGGGTCCGATTCACGAAAGTGGTCAAACTCAAGTTGAGCCAAAATTCAGCACAAATTTGCAGCTGTTTATATGAAACTTGAGCCAATTTTTGGCTCATCTTGAGCTTGAGCCCTTTTGTGAACATGGCCCCAGTTATTGCTCTATTTATGCCCTTAAAGAATTCAAATAATGCACAAGTGCAGGTGTTATTTATTCGTAAATCATAAAGACCAGATAAAAACAAAACCAATTTCTAAAAATTTCTTTTCAAAATACACAGTTTATATTCAAAACAACACTTTTGGTTCCGGGAGTGCAGCTATTGCATGATAACCCCAAGCTCCTTTCACTGAGACATTTTCACATTCATCGTGCACTTACAGTCTTTTTAATTAATATTTGCAATGTATTTGGTTTTAATAACACAGAAGTCATATTTAACATTTCATATAGATAGATAATAAACTATATTTAAATAGTATTGGATGTTTAAAGAACAACGTTATTCCCACTATTTGTATAATATTTTTTTTGCCTTCAATTTTAAAACATATTATTTATTATTGTTATTTTAATCAATGTTTCACATTTAATTCTTCTCAAGTAAATAACGGTAAGAGAATATTGATAAATTTTATCATATGGAGGATAATTTTTGAAAATCCTGTGAGAGATTGAATAATAAGCCTGTATAGAAATATATATATATATATATATGTGGAACTGGCCATAACAAAATTGAATTCAATAAGAATCTCCCTTAATATAAATAGGAAATCAGGGGGTTTTAGTAGTAACATATTTCACATTCAAAGTTCAATTTAATACTCTATGCTATTTATAGATTATGTCTGCATCACATCACAGATCTGTTGGCTAAATGAGCAAAACGAGGGGGGGGAGGGGGTGGCACGAGAGAAATTAGACAACAAGATCTGACTGGAAAATTTCAATTTTTTTACAGTTTTCTGTGTCTGTGGGAGGCCTTTTCTCACAATTCCGTGCAGCCGTAACCACTCGTGTTTTCATTTTGCATTACGACCTTGTCCTAACACAACTCCAAAAAGAGACCCCCATGTTGGTATTGCACATTTAAAGACAAGTTGTCGCATAAAGCTGTTCCAGCCCTCCTTCACCCTTCTGGCGAGTACATTTTATTGTAGCATATGAGGGTTCCTGGCAAGTTTTCAAGAATTCTACAAAATTTGCTAGGTGCTGGAAATACTGTCCACATTTTGGCAAACACATCCTACGTAAATACGAATCCTGACATATGTACACTGATGAAGCCTAATACACACTACCAATGTATGAAATGCATCTAGCTACAAACAAACCCTGGTGATGTCAATATTTGTTTGCACTTGTATGTTGGGCTGAGGTAGTTAGGCCCAGCAAATAACTGTGATATCTAGGTATAACTAATTGCTTTTACTTTCTGGTAGAAAAACACTTCAGATTGTTGTCTGTGTGAGAAATACTGTATCAATTAAAATTTTCTCTAAACATTAATTTTAGCTATTTTAGCTAATCAGCTTGGGTAGTGAAAATTATTATTCCTAGTGAAATTTTAAGTCTGTATTAATATCTCAAGTAGAAATTAGCCAATAGTGAAAATTAATTCTAGTGAATTTCTTAAAAATAAAGACTTCAGTGACATTTTCTTCTAACTAATATTTCTATTTATGTACTAATTAATACTTTTCAAAGTTGACATAATAAACAGAGTACCTACCTTGCCTGTGATCCATGTCTTTATAAATGCCCAACCATCCCGATTTTGCATATTTGTTCATGAAGTGCCAGTATTCAGAGTTAAATTAACTAATATTAGGCCAAATTTGATTACCTGATATTCATTATGTAATAATCTAATTTCCCTATCTTAGTTTTTTTTAGCTCAAGCTCAACGCAGAATCTATAGTATTGACTAATGAAAAGATTGAAGTGTGAATTCAATGTTAAAATCAAATCTTACATGTCTATCAATTTTGAAATTATTGTTTTGTGCCATAAAATGGATAATTTTCCAGCTACTTCTGTCTCATTTACTTCAAACATGCACAAGATATTTGAGAAAGATTATCAATCTAAGTCAACACTTCTGACAAGCAATCACATTCACTTAAAGAACTCGGAAAAAGCTGGTGGTTTGTCAGTATTAATGATCAATATATTTATTTTTAAAATACTACTATATTTATAAACCTCTTGAAGTTTTATAAATGATATTGAAATGAATACTTTTTTTTACCAATATTGAAATGTTCAAAACTATGTCAAGTGATATTAAAGTACTTATATATTGTCTTTTTCTGTAGAATCCAGTCAATATTTTGCTGAATTTTGATCCCATTTTTATGAATACCAGAATTTTATTTCAATAGGCAGTAAATAAATACACAGCAGTACTGTACTGAAAGTCAGTTTGTAGAAATATGGTAAGAAGATGTGCTGTATTTTTACAGGATCAAAAGATTCTGGAGATCATGCTAAAGAAACGTGAAGAAGAAAAGAAGACGAAGGAAATGAGTGAGAAAGCCAAAGAGAAATGGGCGAGTGAGCGGGACCGAGATGCCGCGTACCGAGCACAGACTGCGAGTGAAAAAAGGAGACTTTTGATCGAGGAACGACGACAAAAAGAACTTCAAAGGGTAGGTGTTCTCATTTGGGGATGAAATGGTGAAAACTGAAAGTGTCGTTGTGTGAATTGTCTGTGTTTGGTTTGTGGCTGTTGTGTTCATGTACACTTTTTATCACCGTATTTATTTATTACCATTAATTTTCTGGGTTTCGATTTATTTCTAATTAAAAGGTAAACACCTGCTGTAGAGAATGCATGTGATGCCGTTTGTAGTGCTACTTTTCATGTCCTGTACACTCCAGGTACATTCGACAGAATAAGCTTGCAATACTTGTCAGGACAGTGGAAACACGATCCAGTTTCAAAAATTGTCTTCAGACCTATCTTTCTTGACATGCCTGTCACCGTTCTTAGACACTCATTCCCCCTCTAATGTTTTTTTGGTTACCACCTACTTTTGGAACATGAACTTTCTCTTTTCGGACATCAATTCTACAGAGGATGCGCCAACAAATTTTACACTTTATAATTGCTAATATTTTTAACCACAGCCCATAAAGGTTGGGGTTATAGTTGTCCCCCTGTAACAACTGTTGCCATGACAACACAATTAATACTTCGGATATTCCACAGCCTCAACCCATGCACTGATTTTCACCAAATTTTCAGGATATGTTTACCCCAAGAGGATCTAGAGCTGATTAGGTTTTGGGGGTCATCTGGTAATAACTGTTACCATGGCAACACTTTAAGAATTTTTTATTTTAAAATTTGTGGGTGTTCCACAGCCGAAACCAACGCATGAATTTTCTCCAAATTTGTAGGATATGTTAACAGACACAGGATCTAAAGGTGATTAGGTTTTGGGGGGTTGCCATGGCAATGCTTAAAATACTTTTCAGTCGTAAACTTCTTAATTGAATAAGGGACGCTGTTAAACCGATATTACTACAGTTGCAATTTTATCTCCCACTGGCCAAGAGGCCAGGGTTGGGAGATAGTGAAACACCTTCCGTGTGTGCATTCATGTGTGTGTTTGTCACATTTTTATATCAACCTTTATATCTCATTCATTTATGAAGATATCGTCACCAAATTTACAGAGAAAGTTTATGGCTGTAAAAGCATCTCTGTAAAATGTTTTGTACTCATTTTAAAAATAACATGGCCGTCATGGCTGGGGTATCAAAAAACCCTCAATCTCCTTTGTTATTGGTCCTAGGGGATTGGAATGAGAAAACTTATTAGAAATCGTGGTCTGCAAATCTTTTGCAAATGTCAAATTTGACCTTTGACCCCTGCTTTAAGGTCATGTTAGGGTCATCATGCTAAAAGGGCCTAATATTTCCTTTATAATTGATTCTAGGGCTTGAAAATATGAAACCAACTTGTAAGAAATCATGGCTTGTGATGACTGTGAATCTCACGTCTTACAACATTTTGTGGATTCTGTATACTTCTTACAACTGAAGTTGTTCCGAAGATTTTCCCAAATCTCACGTTTGTCACCCATTTAGCTGTACCTGCGGGCTGGGGTTCTTGCCTGCCGAGGCTGGCTATTTTTTTATTTATGTCAAGTTTATTCTGCAAGTTTCTGCAGAGATCAGAAAGGCATCACTTCTACTGCATTCAACAGTCTGAGTTTTGTGATACTACACAAATTGACTTATTGGGTTCTTGTGGTGATAATTACAGTATATATATACATGTATCTGCCTTGTATATCTGCTGCAGTGATTTCTGATTTAATCCCATGTGGCCTATGTTTCTTCTATAACTGAGTGATCTCACCATATTGTGGTGAACTTATTTTGTGGTGCATTAATTGTTGGCTCTGTGTTGTGTCAAATTATTAATATATCGTGTGAATTCCTATCGGTTAATATCTGAGTGGCATTCTGTGTGAAATATATAGTCTGGTGTATTTTGGGATGCTGTGGTGAGTTTCACGTAATTCAATTTCTTACTCAACTTATCTCATATCAAATTCATTCAAAATGTGTTTTATAGTTATTTTTTATTCTTTAAATGTATTAATTTTAATTAATTTTTAAATGTTTACAAAGTCACTAAAATGATAATAGTTTAGTTTTTTTGAAGAATTTTTTGTGAATTTTTAGTTAAATGAAGTTTTAGTCAGTGAACCAGTTTTAATATAATCAATAGCTTATGTACTAAACTTCATTTAATATCTGTTTTATTTTAAATTTTATATGATATAGTTACAGTTATGTTTTTGTTGTTTTTTGAAAGTTATTCTTATTTATTTTTAATTGTATATCTGATGTTTTGTTTAATTTAAATGTAGCACAAAATGTATTAATTTACTTTTCAGATGTTTCAGTTTCAATATGCTGCAAAATACATTGCTATTGTAAACATGTACCTGAATTCCAGTATGTTCTACTCATGCATCCATCAATTCTTATTTTTTGTATATTTCAATTGATGTCTCACCATAATGTGAAATTTGCCACATTATGAAATATTCTCCATTTGGGGGAAACTAGTGTAGGGATTGTTGCTTGATCTGTCAATATCAATCGATCACCCAATGACCCTTCAAAAGTAAGACAAAATAATAACAAGTTGTTCTAGTTTTACATCGAGGGAGGTCACAGGCTGAATGTTATCACAGTAATCACACTTGTGTAAAGAATTCCCCACAAATCAAGGAGATCAAAGGGGCTTTCCTCACATATGAAATTAATATACTGTAGCAAACTTCACATTAGTTTCTTTTCTCATGATCATTTTTTTTTTGTAATTAGCCCAGCAATGTTCGTATCAATCCAAGGGCAGTCCTCATTATCTACTAATATTTTCATTCGGGACAAATCACATTTTTTTGTTGTTAGTTTTTCCTGGCCTTTTCCAACAGGACTAGTCAAAGCAGCCTCCTGAATTGTAAAATGGATAGATCATACGATTAGTCTTGGAAGTGGAACTGTTGTATTAACTATTCAGGAGTCCTCATGTAACTGTTACCCTTAGACCAATATACCATCTACATCCCAGCAGTTTCTCGGCGGTCCTCAGTGGTCTAGTGGGTTAGCACTTTTGTCATCTAGTTACACATGTAGGTTAGAGTGTTTTCTAGGGTCCTCAGTAGCCTAATGGTTAGCACTTTTGGCATCTAATCACAGGCTGTCACCTCTGTGTGGCTTCCACTCCCACAAGTGACAATGCTCAGGTCCTGTCACTATATGACCCTGGCTGTTGAACTGGATGTTCAAACCCCAACTTTGACCTTTGACCCAGTAATTTTTCTGCACTATGTATTTTCTGAGGAAACATTAATGGAAAACTGGTTGATCTGGTTATAGGTTGTTTTGGTAATAAAAACCTGCAACAACCAGTTATAAGTTTTAAAACCGGTTGTTGCAATTTGTACTGAATATATTTCTTTATTTTAAATTTATACCAAGATTTCAATGAAGTATTGTCACATGTTTCAGAAGTTGAGCTATGTATTAAAAATATTGTTTTAATATTGCCAGCCTCTTTGAAGAAGAATTATTAACATGAATTCTCCAAATTGTTGAAGCTATGTTCTTGTAATTTGTAATTTTTCAGGATCTGTTAACACATGTTTAACACACCAGTTTTTAAACTATTTCTCAGTTGTGTTTTGGAAAACCAACCGTTTTGTAAAAATGGAACTACTGGCACTGCAGTTCTAGTATATTGTGTGTGTGTTGTGTACATCAGACAGCGTCAGACGTCAGTACCAAGAGGTATGGACCGGGCATGCGCAAAATTCACAGTGCCAGCGATGCCACGCTCAACAGATCCTACGACACCGACCAAAAAGCGAGTACCAGTTTTACATTACAGCAGAAACTTCCATTCACGGAAATGCCTTCCGTTTCTGTAATGCTCTCTAATTAGAGGAGTTTTCTAGAATTCACTGGATACCACACTGCTGTATTTTTGGTCTTCTATAGAAAATAATAGACATAAGCCCATCCTCAACCACCCATCACAATATGGCCCAGTATGTAATGTGTTTAAAATGAAGTTAAAAGAAATGGGAGGTCAGTTGATACAAGTAGAAAATAACTCAAGTGCTGACTCTGTCACATAGTAATAATTATAGAAATTTTTTTTACAATTTATTGCTATTTTACTGCAATAAACCAGTTTAACTCAACCATGACTTGTTTTGCCGATACGAGGCTCTATCTTTAAATTGTGGTGTTCAGTCCCAGTTGGAGGTCAGTTTGAAGATTTAAGAATATTGACTCCGTTATTCATATTCTCCATTAATTCACTCAGTATATGGCTGTGTGTGGTCCTTCCAGAACATTCTAGAATCCTTCCCTTTGCTTTATGTTATAATCACTAACACCATGTCAGACCTTTATGTTTCATAACGTATTGGGTTGTGGGCTTAGTGTCTTTATAAAGGTGTCAATTGTAAAACGTAAATAATTATGTTGACACCTTCTAGACCAATATGAAATGATTTTGTGTGTAGAGTTGAATCTCGTCATGTGGAACTCTCTTTAGTAGAATTTCTGTTTACACTGAATTAAATATCGGGTCCTTTCAATTTTAATCTAATCTCCTCTTCTCTGCTACTTTGCAGGTCCAATATCTTCCCCACATAGGGGAAGTCAGTTTGCTAAATTATGAAAAGTCTTGGCAGACGGAAGTTCCATTGCAAAGGGGATTCCTCTCAATAAGTTCCATTGAAAAGGGAATTCCATTCAGTAAGTTCCATTGAAAAGGGAATTACACTCAATAAGTTCCATTGAAAAGCGAATTCCACTCAGTAAGTTCCATTGAAAAGGGAATTCTCCTCAATAAATTGATTAAATTCCATCAAAAAGGGAATTCCACTCAATAAGTTCCATCAAAAAGAGAATTACACTCAATAAGTTCCATTAAAAAGGGAATTCCACTTAACTGAGTTCAACTTTGAAGGGTTTGATTGTATATCAGGATGCGGCAAGATTTGATTTTGCTTTGTTTTTAGCTTAATAGCAAAGTGTATACAGTAGACTGTGTATAACTGGCACTTCAAATATCTGAATGATTTGGTTAGTAAGTAACGGGGCAAATCTACATATCCCCACATAAATACTCAAGTTAACTTACTTTGGACCCTGAAAACTGGTACCAAACTTCATCTTAGCCCTTGTTCTTCTGATACACAGTCTGCTGTATATTTAACCTTTATAGCTTTTTTAGGGTAGCAGGCCATTAGCATCAAATGATCACGGGAAGTCACTTGTGTAGAGCATTGTGTTAATTCAGCTCTATGTGCCCAAGTATGTTGATAATTACCTAACAATTTAAGTGCGTATGGATCAGAATTGTGATCCCTATCAGCAAACAACTAAATATGTTTCTACACCCCCTTCTGTAATGAAGACCTCTAACATTTTCATAACAATTTTCACTGACCAAAGATGAAATAAAGCAAAAGGCACCGGGGAGTTATAAGCCCATTTTATAGATCATTTTTACCCCACAGCCTTTAAGGGCTGTCGGGGTATTGTTTTCACCCATGTTGTCCGGATGGGCTGGTGGGTAGTTGGGCAAGTGGGCGGGTGGGGGGAAAAAGTTTCTCCGGGCTGTATCTCAGAAACTGTAAGGTGTTTGAAGTTGATACTTGCTAGGGACATTGGTTGGGGAGTGTAGGTGTGCAATGTCATGGTGTGACCTTGATTTGACTTTTGACCTTGCCATAGTAACCTTGACCTATAAAATCTTGTCCGTCCTATATCTTTGAAACCATAAGTTGTAGGAAGTTGATACTTGGTAGGGATATTGGTTAGGGATTGTAAGTGTGCAACTTCAAGGTGTGACCATGATTTGATCTTTGACCTTGCCCTAGTGACCTTGACCTATAAAATTTTGTCCGTCCTATATCTTGGAAACCGTAAGGTGTAGGAAGTTGATACTTGGTAGGGACATTGGTTTGGGCTTGTAGGTATGCAACGTCATAGTGTTACCTTGATTTGACCTTTGACCTTGCTGTGGTGACTTTGACCTATAAACTCTTCTCAGGGCTATATCTCAGAAACCATAAGGTGTAGCAAGTTGATACTTTGTAAGGACATTGGTTTGGGCTTGTAGGTGTATGAACATCATGGTGTCATCTTGATTTGACCTTTGACCTTGTTGTATTGATCATGAGTTTAAAAATCTTGTCCGGACTCTTGAATTCTGTAAGGTGTAGAAGGTTGACACTTGGTAGAGACATGGGTTAGGGGGTGTAGGTGTGCATCATGCTGTGACCGTTAACTTTGGTTCAGCCAAAGTGTGTTCACCTGCCATATTTGAGATATGTTTCTCTTATGACAAAGATATGTGGATTATATGTACTTTTACATAATTGTGCCATTCCCCTTGACATCTATGCTCCAGTTAATAAATTTTACAGTGTCATAATTTTTAGTTTACTGATTAATGCTGTCATCTTGCTATTGAATTGTCTTGTTTTAATACTTCATCTTTACATACATTTTCTTTCTCTTAGACATTATTTTCTCTACTTAAACATTATTTGGAGCTTTGAAAAACTGACACCGCTCTGAAAGTATCCCAATCTTTGTACTGTTTCACTACTTCTATATCTCATGGTGTTGAAAACTATTTCCCCAGGCTGTGGGGTACGAGCATCTCTGGTGCTACTTCTTTTTAGCTATTTTATCTAATGAGCTTAGATAATGGAAATAAATTCCCAGTGAAATTTTAAATCTGTATAAATATCTCAAGTAGAAATTTGTCATTAGTGACAATTCTAGCAAATTTCTTAAAACTGCAAGAATAAGTGAATTTTTTTTCTAGCTAAAATTTCCATGTTTACAGTAGTTACATTTTGATTCATTTATGGTTTCATATCATCTCAGAATCATGTGCTTTAAGTAGTATAGTTTGGCTGGGGAGGTGATTTGAATCTTTGAAATGCTTTACACTATAGGAAGAAGTATTTAGTTTGTTTTGTGCAGGCTGTTTTGTATATACGATAAAAACTGTACAAGTTAGCTGAAATCAAGTCAAAATCAAATGAAAGAATGATTTAATATAGGTCATGAATAACTCCCGCCATAACGAGGCATAACTTGACCAAAAATCATTATATGTTTATTTTATGTGTAAGTAACATGGATTTCTAGTAAGTAAAATAGAGGTTAACAAAAACTCTGATCATGTAATCTTTTATAGTGCTTTTGTATAGGGTGATATACAATACAATGTCTACATGTTACGGGCAACCCAACTTGGCACAAAACTAGGAATTTGTGACATGGATAAACCTGAAAACAACTATTTTATGTCCATGGTTAATAGGCTGGTGTCATTTTTGCCTTATATGGTATGGTACACCCCCAGAAATGCACGAGTGTTGTCAATGACAACCAATGCTATTTATTAGTATTCTAGATTGAGTTTTGTGCCAAATTGAGACCTGTGCCAAGTTATGGCAGGGGGCATTATGAAACATAAATGATGCAAGTATGACTAACATATTACATTAGTTTAAAGTTCAAAATAAAATTAAGTGTACATTGTTGAACATTTCTTGAGCTTTTGTCAAAAATGTATATCAGTTTGAGTATTCTGTTCACTATATATACATGTTTTTTTTCAACACTTACATGTTTAGTATTTTTCCAAATTTCATCCCAAACTTTCAGTAAACTGACAAAACTGAAGTGTCCCACAGGAAACTGTCTAAAATTTGCCACTAGGAAAGTTATCTTATATTTACATATTTATTTTATTTTTGTCACAATTTAAGGGCCATAGATCTAATCTGGTACAGAATTTCAATGAATTTTATTTGTGGCCGCTTTATTCTATGGGCCTTTTCCTTGGTGGAAAAATATCACATGCCGTAAATAACCTATTTAGCGCACAGTGCACTAAGGAAAGACTATTCTTATGCAATATTTGGTGGGAAAAAGTTCCCCTTTTAGCACACCCATCATGAAACACTTTCGGGATGAAGGATAGGTCAATCTGGGAAGAATAACGGTGTTCCGACATTTAGTATCTACTAAAGATACCCACTTCCTGTAAATATGGCGGTAGATATAAACAAACTCAAAATTCATGGCAAAAATGTCACTTTATTGCGCTACAATAGCTTACCATGTGGGACTTAATGCTGTTCTCGGGTTGCCACACCCGGGGCCAACGTCTTAGAAAAAAAGATAGTTCTTGTTAGCCACCGGATATACTGGTAGTTGTCGTCACGTGATAACTTCTGACCAATCGCCCTACTTTCTCGTTGGCCACGATTGACTGGTAGCAGTTTGTAAATATACAGACATTTTCATTTATTTCTCAGCTTTTACTTATTGTTGGAGGCTCATATTTGCATATTTCTGTATATATATGCCATAGATCATTCTGTAAAATTTTAATTTTCACAGCATAAGTATTTCTTTGATTTTCGCGTGTTTTGAGTTTTCCTCGGTTCAGGCAATTATATTGTACGTCTTTTTATTGCGTATAAAATGTCGATTCACCAAGCAAATAAAGACAAACCGAGAGCTCAGAAATGCCGCCACTTTTGCTTCAGTTTTGATATACATAACTACTGCCCTACCTGTAGGAAGGCTGGCAAGGGAGACGACCCCTGTGTCACCTTTGAAACTCCCTGTCAAATCTGCACGTCTTTCACAGATGAGCAGTTACAGAAAATTCAAAACAGGAAGCGTTATTTAAAAAAGCAAAAAGCGGCAACTAGTTCCAAAGATGATGAACTAGATCTTTTGGGTGAAGGCGACGGGGATTCCTTCACTGGATCCAATGCAGACCTCGAGTGTGCTGCTGATAACCTTTTCACCTCACCCCCCCGTCCTCAACCTCTTGCCTTCAGCTCCCTGTCCTTGAAAACCCCAGCCAAGACTCTTCCACCCACCCCAGGTACTGCTTTGCAAAATAAAATCCAGAAAAACCTTGAGAAATCCCTGGGTGATTCCTTAAATATACATATACAGCAGCAAATGGGTTCCTTCCAGGCATCCATGTTGGAAGCTTTTCAGTCACTCCGAGAGGAGTTGGCTACACAAAAGAAAGTCGAGGTAGAGTCCTCGCTTCTTGCTTCCAAACCTGGCTCGTCCAGTAACAATGCTGCCCCTCTGGATTTACCCCCTCCGAGATCTGGTACTAACCTTCCAAGCGAGGCTATGGATGTGGACTACGGTCCAGCATTCCCTCCTCGTCTAGTACCCACTCAAGATTCCTCGGAACAGTACGTTGCCCCCTCTGAAGGTCATCCCGAAGAGGTCTCGTACTCTCACAAAAAGCAAAGCCATAGGCAGCCAGTTGACCCGAGCTCTGCCTCGGACCAACTAAATGAGGATTCCGACGAACCTCGGATCCCTTCTTCTAGATTCAAAAAACACTCTGACAAGAGCAAACATAAATCAAGATCTAGATACGTGTCATTCTCCTCAGAGGAAGATCAATCCCCTGTAGCCAGACACAGGTCTTCTAAGCCCTCTAGGGCTCAGCCCTCAGGAGTAGCTTCTGATCAAGACCTCCCACAACATGATCCAGACCCCCCTTATTATAGGGAAGTAGCTTTGTCTGATATGCCCTCACAATACTCTGAAGAAGTAGACACCTTCAGGCGTATTCTCTCTCTCCCTGACCCCAGGGAATCTATGCCCAGGTCGTCCACTTCGGTATTAGGTCTGGATGATGAAAAAGGCCGTCAAGAGCTCAGACCTAGAGGTCCTTCCTCTATCCTTCCACTTAGCTCAGTTATCAAGGACGCCTTTGATAAATTCCAACATGACTTTAAGGCTGCCAATTTATCTGAGGGAAAATATGTCAAGCCTCCTCCTTCCACTTCAAAGTGGTACAAGGTGGGACAACCAACTTTTCAGAACAAAATTCAGGAGTTGAATACGGACTTTGCTAAGATCTGTATTACTCCTAGACCTTCTGGGGCCCCAGTAGCCAGAGTTCCCCTGCCAGTTCTCAAGGAGCTGGAACTTCAGGCTAGACAAAATATCTCGACCCTCAACTTCACCGCTGCATTTGCCAAAACCTCCTCTTCTTGCAATGCTTCATTGGAAAAATGCCAACATAGCATTAAGTCTATGGTCAGGAAGATCAAATCTCAGATTCAGAAAGGTGCCAATCCTGAGAAAGCGGCAAAGCGCGGATATGAGGAAGTAGCTGACTACTTAGAATTTTGGAACAAGACAGTACTTGTCTAACACAGGGCCCTCACTTGTCTCAGCAAATCTCTAGCCCATATTTTGCAGAGGGAATTATACTCTATGGCTAATACCGGCTTGCTCAGGCGCGAAGCCGAGATGACTCTATTACATCCACAATTAGGAGAAACGAGACGTCAAGAACTCAGGAACTCGTCCTTTTGGGGCCCTTCCTTGTTCGAGTCTCAATTAGTGAAGGAAGGTGAGGACTTCCTTCTCAAAAAAGGCACCTCAAAAGATTCTCAGGGTTTTGCACCCTACCAGAATAAGCCCTTTCGTGGTCCCCACAAGAAAAGAGGCTCCTACAGAAAACGCCCCTATGGGGGCAATACCTCTCAAAGCAGTAACCAGTCCTTTCCCTCGGGAAGAGGAAAACCCAACTTCAGAGGCTCCAGGGGTCGTTTTCGACCCCACAATAGGGGAAGGGGGCGTGGAAACCCCCCTTCCCAATGACTAATGGCTAATGGCCCTCTCAAGAGGACTCAGAATTCACCAATACCTGGACGACTGGCTGATCAGGTCCCAGTCTCAGGAGGAAGCCTAAGTGAACACTCAGGCAGTGGTAGACCTAACTCAGTCCTTGGGGTGGATAATAAATCAGGAAAAATCAGAACTGAAACCTACTCAGGTGTTTTCGTTCGTGGGCTACGAATACCACCTAGATTCAGCCCTTGTAAAACCCACTCAAGAGAGATGGCTCAAACTTCAGGATTTGATCCTATGACTCAAGTCAAAACGTGTTTTGACTGCAAGATGTTTGATGTCTCTAATTGGGTTGCTAGCCTCAACGGAGAAAATGGTCCCGGAGGGATGCCTTCACATGAGGCCCTTTCAGTTTCACCTCAAGGAGCACTGGAGATATCCTCAGTCGCTGGACAACCTCCTTCCCTGGACAGAAGCCATTGCAGCCCACCTAGATTGGTGGCAAAATCCCTCCAATGTGATGAAAGGTGCAGACCTTCATCCCAAAGACCACAGTATCCAACTCTTTACCGACGCCTCAAACGAAGGTTGGGGCGCTCACTTAGACCAAAATTCTACAAAGGGTCTGTGGTCAGATCGGGAAAAAAGGCTACACATAAATGTCCTAGAATTGAAGGCGGTCTCCCTGGCCCTTCAAGACTTCAAGGACCAGTGCCAGAATCAAACAGTGTTGGTTGCGACGGACAACTCAACAGTGGTAGCCTACATCAACAAACAAGGAGGAACACACTCGGCAGAGATGTGTGCTCTCCTGTGGAAGATCATGACCTGGTGCCATCACTACCACATAACATTGAAAGCCAGGCACATTCCAGGGTGCCTGAATGTGATGGCCGACCTACTATCCAGGTCCAACCAAGTGCAGTCAACAGAATGGTCTCTGCACCCACAGGTATTCAAACAGATCTGCCAGAAGTGGTTCACACCTCATGTAGACTTATTTGCCACTCACCTGAACCACAAACTCCCTCTATACGTGTCTCCTATCCCAGACCCAAGGGCCTGGGACATAGATGCTCTGAACATAAACTGGACCAACCTCACGGCCTATGCGTACCCTCCTACGGCCCTCCTTCACAAGGTGATCCAAAAGATCAGGCAATGTCATTGCCTGATCATCGTAATAGCCCCAGGCTGGCCAGGGATGCCCTGGTTTTGAGACCTAGTGCAGCTCTCAACAGAGATCCCACTGCAACTCCCAGTGTCAACGACCCTACTCAAACAGTCCCACAAGTTGGTGTTCCACAACAACCCCCAGCACCTGAACCTCCACGCCTGGTGTCTAGGAGCGGACAACTCCAAGAACAAGGCTTCTCTGTGGAGGTGGCAGAGAGAATTGCTGCCCCTCAGTGGTCATCAACAAGGACCATCTACAAGTCAAAGTGGGCCCTATTTGAAAAATGGTGCAGAGAAAATTCGGTGGATTTCTCCACTCCATCTGTGAAACAAATCTCAGATTTTTTCATGTACCTGTACCAAGACTTAAACAGGCGCCCCTCGACCATTGATGGTTACAGGACTGCAATCGTTGACACTTTGGGCCCAACGGCCCAACATATTGCACACAATGCAGACCTTCATAGGTTACTCTCCAGTTTTCACAGGGATCGTCCTAAAAGTTCCAGAAATTTACCCAAGTGGAACCTTTCTGTTGTCCTTAACGAGCTCACAAAAGCACCATTTGAGCCCATGAAAGACACAGACCTCAAACATCTTACTCTCAGAACTGCTTTCTTGCTAGCCTTGGCCTCCGGCAAGTGCCGCAGCGAAATCCATGCCTGGGTCGCAAACAAAGTATCTAATCTAGGCCAATGGGAAAAGGTTGCCTTGTTTCCTTCTTCTGATTTCATAGCCAAAAACCAACTAGCAAGAGAAGGTTCTCAAAGTGTGTCACCAGTGACTATCCCTGCTTTGACTACCATTGTAGATAGACAGTTTAAGGAAGACAGGACCCTGTGTCCCATGCGGGCCCTGAGGTTTTATTTGGACCGAACTAAAGACCTGAGAGGGTCTCGTTCTCTTCTTTTCATCTCCTTTAAGAAAGGACATACCTCAGACATCAGACCCGCTACACTCTCTTCATGGTTGAAACAAACCATCCTACTTTGTTACAAACAAGCAGATCAACAAGCCTTGGACTTGGTCCAAGTCAAAGCGCATGACATCCAGGCCTTCGCGGCCTCTAAGGCCTTTTACGGTGGGGTATCGGTGGACCAAATCATACAAGCCTGTCACTGGAAAGCTCACAACACATTTACAAATTTTTACCTAAAAGACCTTACTTGGTTGGACACCGACAACAATATGTATCTGGGACCCGTGGTGGCGGCACAACAAGTCCTAGATCCTTCCCCTCAGACCAGTTGTCCTCGGAAAGAAAAAAAGGGGGGGGGGGGGGCACATCCGCTACAACCAAGTCTTCAGGAGTCTTTCCCAGAATCTAGGTATTCCTTTACCTTCAAGATGTTACAGGTAAGGTCATTTTATTCTCTTATTATCAAAGTAATTTCTATTAAGGACTTATTTAGTTGTCATTAATCTCATATTCAGGTTTTAAAAATTTCATGAGATACCCAACCACTGGGTTGGTCAGTTACACGTGAAGGGCCCTTTGGGACCCTTAGACCTCGAAGTGAGCACTGCTGCACTTCCGTCCTACAATCAAACATCTGGACAGTTTTAGCACTGTCTCTCATTTACTTAGGTTTTTGGCTCGTTACAGGCCCGGCTTTCGGGATCGGGGCACTGTAAATGGGACTCAGACTGGTATTTCTGGCACTATTCTATACTTTTAATTCAAAATCTTAGAAAAAAAAAATTACATATCTTCCAGTCTCAGCTGTAATCCCGCCACCGGGCAGTTGAATTCAGCATTAAGTCCCACATGGTAAGCTATTGTAGCGTAATAAAATTGAAAATTTTAATTACTTAAATGTAGCTTTTATAAGCTACAAGCTTACCATGTGGGACTTAGGAGAGTCCCACCCTGCCTCCCCGCTGTTTACAGCTGAGGGGTAGGTTTAAAAAATTTCAACGAGAAAGTAGGGCGATTGGTCAGAAGTTATCACGTGACGACAACTACCAGTATATCCGGTGGCTAACAAGAACGATCTTTTTTTCTAAGACGTTGGCCCCGGGTGTGGCAACCCGAGAACAGCATTAAGTCCCACATGGTAAGCTTGTAGCTTATAAAAGCTACATTTAAGTAATTAAAATTTTCAAATTTATTTAGTAAAAATACGTACAATATATAAAAAATATGTGGATATTGTGCACTGTCACCGACGATATTGCCGGGACAAAGAGATAGGGTGCGGTTACAAGGATAGATGCGCTAAATACGTCATTTATGGTACATGTACAGTGGCATGATCTACTGTGTGAATAGGATTAATGTTTTAGTTCTACAGAGAGTTTAATTATATCCAGACCTCTTCATTTTGAGAGTTAATTTGTATCATGAAATTTGTTTGTTTTTTAACAACACAATTGTAATTCCTGTATTACATTTTAATTTGCACTAAAATTATAATCGTAGTGTTTAGTTCATTAGATATATTGCATAATCTCTAGTATTTTCTACATGTGTTGTATTTAAGTATCATATAATGATCTTTTTCCTAATATATAGGTACCTATATATGTGCGTAATTTAGTGTTTATATTATTCTGTATCTTTGTGGAATATTTAATATTTACTTTTTATATAATAATCTAGATTTTGATGTTTTTGTGACAATTTAACATATTTTGTCACCAAAATTTTATGCACATGTATTTGTAACAATTTAATATGCTTTATTATTGTCTAGTATAACCTGTTCCTAACTTTCGTCATATTTTAGCTGAAATGTATTGTTTCAGTTGTTCCTTTTGCCAAACTTGGGTGACATTATATAGTCATAGGCGTTAATCTGTGGAGATGTCTGTTCCCAAAACTATTCCAGAAGTATGAAATTGATTTTGATAAAATTGTTTGAATTTTGTGGCATGTCTTCGACTATCAACACATTGTACAGACTTTATCATGAAGGGTGATTTAAATTTAGGACAGCAGTGCTAACTGGATGGTAAAGATTCTGTACAGAAAACCATTGAGTATAGGAAAGCACCTCCCAACTTTCCCAGTTATGGTCTGGCCTAAGATTTGAACCTGTAGTGTTTGAAAGGCCAATGTGTTAGAACTATGGCTGGACAAGGTGTAATTCCTGTACTCTTAATCAGAACTCTTTTCAACACAAAACAACCAGATTTTCTTGTAAAAACTACATGGATGACTCAAGTATATGTACTTAATTACAGGCGTAATTAGAACCCCAGCACAAGGTCTCCTCACCAGCTCCAATGAATATAAAATTAAAGTTCAGGTTTTAAAGCTGGAGGTTTCTCCACCATTTCTGCATTGATTTTAATACAACAGAAACAAGCAGAAGATATCAGCACCTCAAATGTCTGCATCAACTCAACACTTATAATTAATACAATCAGACTACCACTTGGTTTGATCAGAGGTACAGACAGATATGTATTGGCTCAGATGACCAGTTCAATGCAGTCTTCTGTCAGTTGATTAGGTCATATCCCACCTGGCAGGCTAAAGAACCCCCTCGGTTTTGATAAGGGATCATTCTAGAGTGTCAGTCATCTAGGTTTGGGAAATGCTAGAGTCGCTGGAGTTTTGGCTGTACTTGTAAAGTTGTGATAAGTTAATGTGTGATTTGAGTCCTTTAGTGAAGAGAGATAGTGTGCTGAGCTTACATACTAATAATATAATATACTTCCCCCCCCCCCCCAAAAAAAAAAAAAAAAAAAATTTCTTGGAAGAATTACAAGAAATTGTGATAAACTTGAAAGTTTGGTAAGTGAATAAATGTATGCTCAAAGCACAAAATTCATGCCAGTTATCTAAGGGGCTGATTATCTAAAAGAGGAAAGTGAGAGGAATATATTTAGTTAAATCGGTAAGCCATTTCTCTGAATATGTGAACCTACTATTTTTATAAATGCAGACACAACTTTTAGTGTTAATAGACTTCTGTTATCACGTGAAATACTCATGAATATGAGTTCTGTGTTTTTTGTAGTTTGGTGTTCAGCTTCAGAGAAAACGGAGCGAGGAAAACTTGAGGAACATGAGGGAAGATACACTGAGGAATTCTGATAGACAGTGGGAGACCGCATCACTGCGAGCGATGGAAGCTAAGGTACGGGAGCATACATTATTACGTGTTAAGGTGAGGGAGCATACATTATCATGTGTTAAGGTGAGGGAGCATACATTATTATGTGTTAAGGTGAGGGAGCATACATTATTATGTGTTAAGGTGAGGGAGCATACATTATTATGTGTTAAGGTGAGGGAGCATACATTATCATGTGTTAAGGTGAGGGAGCATACATTATTATGTGTTAAGGTGAGGGAGCATACGTTATCATGTGTTAAGGTGAGGGAGCATACGTTATCATGTGTTAAGGTGAGGGAGCATACATTATTATGTGTTAAGGTGAGAGAGCATACATTATTATGTGTTAAGGTGAGGGAGCATACATTATTATGTGTTAAGGTGAAAGGGCATACATTATTATGTGTTAAGGTGAGGGAGCATACATTATTATGTATTAAGGTGAGGGAGCATACATTATCATGTGTTAAGGTGAGGGAGCATACATTATTATGTGTTAAGGTGAGGGAGCATACATTATTATGTGTTAAGGTGAGGGAGCATACATTATCATGTGTTAAGGTGAGGGAGCATACGTTATCATGTTTTAAGGTGAGGGAGCATAAAGAATGTTTCAAGGGTAAGGGAACATATATAGTATGTGTTAATTGTGAGGGATCATAGATTTTGTCCATTCATAAATCAGTGAAACAATGGGTTACAGTTTAACTTTTGATGCACCTACAGTATGGAATGGGTGACACAATGAGATTAGGTCCTCAGTGGCCTAGTGATTAGCAAGTTTGGCATCTGATCACAGACTGTCACCTCTGTGTGGGTTCAACTCCTACAAGTAACAATGCTGAGGACTTGTCTTAACTGGCTGTTGAACGGGATGTAGAACATCAACTTTGACCTTTTGCGTGATGAGATTTGTGTCTGCTCTGCTATCGCCTGCTTCAGAATGAAAATGGAACTTGTACCTCTTCCTTAATCCATATAAACCATCGTCTCTTCATTGATCCTATATCTCCATTTTGCCAACCTTTTTTCTCATCGCTATATTTTTAAATTGTAATTTGTTTGTTGCAACTTAGAGTCTGTTTTTATAGGAGATTAAGCTCTTAAAAAGTTGATTACAAATGCAATTAATAGACTAAAGTAAACTGAAAAATTATTAATTTGGAAAAGTTGAATATTCATATACTCAACCAAAAAACAAACACAAGTTTTATAATGAATAAATTATAATATATATTATTGCATTTCTTTTTTTTGTGTGCCAAGTATCCGGTATATTAATAAATATAAAATAGATAGAATGCATTTAATCAATATTTATTGACAAAAAATTGCACAAAATCTGGAATTATTTTGGAATGTTTTCAAATTTTAGCAAAGGCAAGTGGAAGAGCGCCGACGCCATGCTATGGAAAGGAGGAAGTCAGTGGAGAAAAGACTAGAAGAACAAAGAAAAGAAAAGGAGGAGCTGAACCAGCTGATGGCGGATAAAATAAACACAGATCTGAAGCGAGCACAAAGTATGAAAGAGTCAAAGGAAAAGGAGCAGATACTGGTAAGTGTACGAATTCTAGTGAATTCTGGTGATACTAGCTTCTCAGTACATATTAAACGGGAAATGTGACTGAACAGTTCTGCGAGTTACTAAGTCTGAGTTAGAGTGCATCAGGAGCACAGTCAGCTGATACCTAGCAAAAATCAAGATCTGAATTGACCATAGAGATTGAAAGGGTCATAAGTAAAAGAGTAGATGCTAGTGAGTTTACTGATTCCAGTAAATTAATGTGAGCTATGAGCAACACAGATTTAGCTACAGTACTTAAATCAGTACTTGCTAACCCTGCAGAACTCTCAGTTTGGGCAAATTCTTGGATTCCATCAATACAAATAAATGGTTTGATATTCAAACAAGGCAAAAAGTTAAGAAAAAACTGGTCTGGTCGGTTTTTACCGACTGTGTTCGAATGGTTTGGAGTTTGGATTGAATAATAATTTTTTAATTTCCTTGATTAAGGTTCCCTGACCTGGGAATTTTGAATTCTCAGCTGTCAAACTAGTGTGACCTCACTAAGTGTGACATGTGTGACATCACAAACCCTGAAGTTGCTGTTACAAGGTTTTGTGACCTTACTGTGAGTGTACTAGAGATACCTTTTAAGAATTTAAACATGCTTTCATCTGACCGGCTCAACAGGTGTTTTTACCTGGTAGGAGGACTAGGGGTTAACTATTTTATGACGGATACGATTCCCTTAGTTTGGGAATTAATATGGTGTGTTTAGTAAGAATATTTAAATTCCAAAATACTTGTTTATACTTTCAGTTATTACTTGTGGTTAAAGTGGGGAAATACTTGTCAGACAGGATGTGTCAGAGTGTCATGAGTGAATTGCATTCAATACTGTATTGATATTTTAAAATTTTGTATTGTGTACTAATCTGTGTCTTCAATTTGTAGAGAACAAAGTTCAGAAACTATCAAACCAAAAAGAAGACAGAAGAACGAATAAACTACCTGAAGCAGCAGTCAGTGTGGGTGTTTTTTAAAATCTTTATGACTAGAGTTAATTATAATATAGAATGTAAACCTAACATAAAGCATAAACGTTTCTTTACAGAATGGTAGGGAAACGTAATATCAAATCTTATTTAAATAATTAAAGCTTGAATTGTTCAACTTGCTACTTATCATAAGAAATATCCAAACGTATGGCTATTACAAAAAGAAAACTTCCTCAATGACTTATACAGAAAAAATATATCATGAAGATAACAATATTATATGAGTGCGTAATATATATTCTGAAAATAATAAAATACTTTGACTTTCCCATTTACGATGTATTCACCCAGGGAAGACATCAACCAGCTGCGACTGGCGTTAGAGGACAAACACAAAACTATGGAGCAGAAAGCAGAGGAAGAGAGGAGGCGTAAGGAGGAGGAGCTCAGGAGAAAGGAGTAGGTCATTCAGTGCATTTGAATAATTGTTTTAAAATATAGGAAAATGGTTTTATATCCCATCACCACCAAAAGAAATTTTAGGGTTGAAAAGTTGGTAGACAGTTTAAGCTGCTACAACTTGCACAATGAGTGGTCCTTGTCATCTATAATGTCCTCATGTAGGCTGTTGGAAATATCAGATTCCAATGTATCGAGAGTTTTAAGTACAAAATAGTGAAGAAAAGTAAAATAATGATATATGGGTGTTGATGGCAAGCTACCAGACATGACATTGATGAACAAACATTTTTTGTTGGCAGATAGGTCTTTGAGTGATGAATATAAAGAAAAATAACTAAAAGAATATAATAATGAATCTTTGTAAATACTGCCCCTAATCTGAAATTGGCAAATGGGTGTTTTTATATGGCTAAATGTGTGTTACATTTTATGAAAACCATCATTTGATATGTTACTTGTTTTGATTATTTTACACTATGGCATTATAATGAGAAGCTCTTTGGCTGTACTTGTATACCAGCAATTATTGTGTTGTATTATTTGTAAATAATATATTCTTTAGCAAAAAGGCAAAATAACATAAAAAAAACAAACAAAAAAAAACCACCAAGATAGTGTTGAGACTTACAGAGCAATTCTCAAAAGAAAAATGTACAATAAGTATAATAAAATAGGATAACAATGTTTAAAGAAGAGTACAAAAAGTACACCGATCGATAAGATTGATGAGTAAGTGTGGACACAGTTTCACCAAGAAAGACAGTGAGAAATAGTTTGATAATTTTAAAAATTCTGAAACTACCTCAAATGAAGTTTTGCTTTGTTCAGGTTTCATCTATCAATTACATAAGAAAAGAGTATGTCTATGCAAATACAGGAATCTCAAGAAATTTATTCTATATCTGTTTTGTAAGTTTAACTTAATTTACAAAGTCTAACAAGATATGAAGGCTATATGCAATGGATATGTCTCAGTATTATATTATAAATGTATGTTCCTCTTTCAGGAAAGGTGTAGACAGTAAATTAAGAGTATCGAAAGAAAATCAAAAGAAAATTGATGAAGAATTAGAAACTTGGAGAAAAGATTTATTAGAGTACAGAAAGCAGGTGAGACATATGATTACATTGTGAAAAATTATATATAACAAGACCACTCAGAGAGCGCATACGTCTGCCAAGACCCAATACTTCTATAGCTTTGAGCATTCATCCCACACTTGTACTTAAAAATCTGATATCTCTCATATAAAAATCCCTAATTCAGAAGAGGTTGCAGAGCTTTTCCCAAAATTATCTCAGTTCAGTTTAGAACAAACCCACCTACTGTGAAAATTTTATGTAAAATCCATGCAGGACTGTTTTTGTAATCTTGCTAACAAACGGCATCCAACGATCACATGACCTCCTTGCTAGAAAGCACTCGTAGAGCACAGACCTACACCGGGCCATATTTTTCTGAAAATGTGGGATTCTTTTGTATTGAGAATATGATCCAAATCTTTCCCAAATTGTAATCTCTTCTTCCATGCGGTGGGCCCTGTCCACATAAGAATTTCATAAAGATACATGTATCTCCATTATTTTGGGAGTTATCCTGAATACTGACAGACAGACATACAAATGCACTCAAAAGTATAATCTCCTGGTGGAGGTTCAAGCTTACATACACAGGGAACCAGATGCACTTAGTACTTGTGTCCGAGTGACAACATAAGGGAGTTAATGCTACACATGTCACAACATGGATATAAAAACCTTATTCTTGCTTGTTTTAAGTGTTATTACGTGGATCTCCTAGGCTCAAATATGAATTGACACCAGCGCAAGTTATACATATACTTTACCAACATGAAATCAAATCAACAAGTCTCTTAAAATTGTTTTTAATGGGCAATATTATAATTTCTACATCAAAACAGCACCCCAACTTGTTACAGTTTGCATGCGGAAATTGCCGATGATATTTAAATTATTTCTGTTGTCACTTCAACTTCCTTATTTGGTATGCAAAAATGTGCAAGTGTGGGCGATAGAGAACAACTGTTATTAAATAATTTATCTTTTTGTTTGTGCCAAGATGAGGTTTTCACCATGATACAGTGCCAAGCAGTCTATATCTCCAGTACCCAGATGTAAGGCCAAAACCAATGCTGTAGTTGTTAACCATAGTAATTCCACATTATGTTCTGTCCAAGTTTTGCCATTGCAGCCGAGTTTTTGTAATTATATTAATGGGTAAAGCAACATGCATATAATACTTGAGATTAGGTGTCACAGCAGGTGTTTTGACTACATTGAAAAAGTCAAAAAAAATTTGGATTATAAATACAAAAAGTGTTCATTGACAAAATCCCTATTTGAACACACATGTAGTTATTTCCAACATAACAAACTCAGTATTATCAAGACATCTTCATGTTCGAAGATGATTGGATAATTCAGAATGATTAATAAAATAATAAAGTGAGAACGGCTTATATCTTAAGGAGATGGAACAGTGGTCTAGTGGCTTTCAAATGCAGCAAATTATCACTTGTTTATCACGTATGTGATTGTGGGTTTGAAGCCAGCTTATGACAACATCCCAAAAATATTGATGGCCAATATCAGACTATCACTATTCACAGAGATTTAAAATCTTATATTTAAAAAAATACCTGTGCTGGGAAAAAATTTCTTTAAAAATTAGAAATGAGAATAATGAAAGTTTATCGGTAGAAGCTCTATGATTTTTAGAGCAAGGTAAACTGGAAATGTACACTGGATGTATTGACAAATCCCAGTAATGTCTAATCATTTTAAAGCCTTAATTTGTTTAATCTTTTCAGTACCAAGGCAGTGTATTCAAATATGGAGGAATTTCCATGTAATAAGGTTGAAGTCAGCTAGAATTACTAAGGTGTGCATTTCTGTTCACCTGTATTGACATGTATAGTATGTCTACCATACTTGAGATATAACAGGACATATCTGTACAAGTACATTGAAGGAATCTATCAATGCATATATGAGCTGTCGACCCATCTAACAGGGTTCCCATTGCACAGGGAAAACAGGGAAAATTGTGAAAAGTAATTCCAGACAGGGAAAACACAGGGAATTTGAAAATTTTGGAAAAACACAGGGAATTTGAAAACTTCAGAATGATTTTGAAGAGTAACAGCCATTTACATTCACGCGCCGCGGGTCGCAACTCGTAGGTCACATTTGATGTTTTGGCGCTAAATTAGAATATTTAATAAGAATCTTTAAGTAATCATAGCATTCTTATTTTTTACCGATTTTGACATTTTCATCCTTCACCAGTTTGTTCAGGGAAAAATATAAACATCACAGGGAAAACACAGGGAATTTAAATCAGAAAAGAGAATGGGAACCATGGAATCTAAGCAAGCATGGTACAGCACAATAGAATTGGCTATTGACTGTGGCAGACATTGATTTATATTTTCATAGCATTTTGGCATTGAAGTCTCCTATTATTATAATTACTTATTGCTACTAAAGGGATTTACTTTAAATTGGTGAGACATTTCAGCATCTAAGTATCACATTATGTTAATTGGTGATTTGTGATACAAGGATTATTTTTTTATGATTTCGTGATAAATCTCCACATTTGAATCTACCTTTATAATTACAGCAAGAACGTAAGGCAGAAGGGAAAGCTAAGCAAACAGTGATGGAGAAGAAACGTAAAGCCATGGAGGAGAGGAGACTGAAAGAAAAACTAGTCAAAGAAAACATGAAAAAGTGAGTCAGTTGCATTTATTGTCCATTTAGTCTTATATTTTCTCACAATTGGTAACTTAAGTGCATCGACACAAGTCTGAAGGATCTTTCACTGTTTTAAACCCACACTTTTTGTGAACAGCAATGCACAAAGCAATCTAAGTGCGAGAGCTGCAATTTCATCTTTACAAACAGAATACTTACATATACACTAGATGTTTCAACTTGACAGGCTGATCCTTGCGGACCTAGTGAGTGAGCACGTTTGATATCTAATTACCGCCTGTCACCTATGTGTTTTCAACTCACACAAGTGACAATGCTGAGGATGTGTCCCGTTATGACCCTGGCTGTTGAACAGGGCCCACATTCAAAACAGTTGTAAATTTGAGCTGATTTTTGGCTCAACTTGAGCTTGATCAAGTTTGTGAATACGACTCCTGGACGTAAGACCCCAACTTTAGCTTTGACTTTCAACCAGACGGGGATGTATTAGTGTAACAATTTTGCAAATCTTACCATAATTTGCCTTGTAAATTAATTTGCATCCTTGACATTTGGTGTGAGACCTACACTTCTATTCTAATCCCTTCTTCTGGATTTGATATATATATGGGTTTAGTAAGTACAAATAATAAAATTAGAAGTATTACAGGAAACTAAATTTCAGTGTTGAACTTTACCATTTTTAAATTTAAGGTTGAATCAACAAGAAGATGAATGGAAGGCAGACGTGGAGGCGACCATTGCCATGAAAGATGCCAAGAGTAAGATGTTGCAGATGGAAAAGGATGAGATGATTCAGGAGGTAAGTATTTACAGTAACTTCTTGTGAATCTACCCCACACTTTTAATGTACATAGTCACTTACACAATTCAGTGTATCTGCTTTTTAAGATGGCACTTACTAGTGGTTTGGCCCATATCAAAGTTGATTTGAATCTGGATATAGCTGAAGAATTCAGAATTTTTCTCCGAACAAGTGTGAGTTTGTGACACTCTGAGACCCTGCTTCTTTTGCTTTGACTTATGTGACATTCCTTTAAATTTGTAATTTATTTGATAAATTTAGGTCATTTGCAAGATGTTATTTCATTTTGGGGTTTTATGTTACTTTCAACACTGTACAGGTCATATCGCGATGGGGGGTAGTTTTGTGGGCAGAGAAAACCAGTACATACAGTTGGTCAAGGTTCTGTACTGTAAACTACTGACCATCGGTAAGCAACTACCAACTTTCCCACAGAAGGGGCGGAGTTTGAACCACTGACCTCAGAGGTGGGAGGCGAGTGTATTACCAATGTTGTTCCGTGTCATTTGCAAGAAGATTAACTTTGAATTATGGAACACTCTTATCTACGTTGACATTTTTATGATGAATATTTCTGCTAGAGTTCTAGTCCTTTTTAATGATGTAAGTCGTCACTACTAATTGTGTAGAAAAAAAAATGAATTACTTGTTTCGTTTGCTTTGTTTTTCAGTCAAGGGCCTTGGCGCATGCATCGCAGAAACTTCGTGAAGAGCTACGCCAGCAATATAGTTCTAACGACATAGACAAACTGAACAAAAAAACTCAACTAGAACACAAGGTGTTAAATAAGCCAATGGCATCCCTTGATATCAACAGTTAACTGTGTGACATCATAGCTCTTTTTAATAGCAATCATGTGTTATTGTTGAAAGCAAGAATTGTGAAATTCACGACAAATTATGTAAAATTTGTCACTAGGAGGACACTCCTTGAAATGAAGAGGGATAAAATATGAAAGTCACCAAATTCCACATTATAGAAAAAGAGTGGCTTAAAATAGTCCAAGAAAAAAGGTCTCAAATATTGTTTAATCATTTTAAGGACAAAAATACGGGGGTTTCATCTGTGATACATTTCACATACTGCAGTGAATTTCACATATTCTAGAATCTGCATAAGGTTTTGTATTATCATTTTTTTGTTGTCAGTGTATTGGATACAGTCGAGTCCTTTTAAGTTGAATTTGAAACCGAGAAAAAAAAATATTCTGCTTAATACGTAGGTCACATTTTTTCGAGTTTTTGTTTTATTTCCTTTCCCCCCCAATGACCTTGAACTTGTGCCTCCAGAAGGAGACCTTGTATTTTGGCAGTACACTTTAAAGAACAGACCACCCTGTATATCCCTCCCTCCCTCACACGTCTCCATTAGGGACCACAGTGGTGCAGTGGTAACACACTCGCCTCCCACCTCTGAGGTCATCGGTTCAAACACCGGACCTTGTGCGGGAAAGCTGGTAATTGCTTAGCGATGGTCAGTAGTTTTTACAGTACAGAACCTTGACCAACTGTATGTACTGGTTTCCTGAGCCCACAAAATCTACCCGTCATGATATGACCTTTACAATGTTGAAAGCGACGTAAAACCCCAAAGAAATAAATAAATAACACGCCTCCATTGTGTATAATTGATACAGCTCATGAGATGACATGACAGGTTTTCAAAACATTTTTAAAGAAGTAGTCTCAAATGCAAAGTGTATTCAGAGATGAATCACCTTGAACGTATCTAACCAAAATGTAAATCCCATTAAATGAATGCCACTAAGATCTGAGGTGGAGCGAACATGGTAGAACCACAACTGAAGGTAAACAAGCCTTTTCAGTTGTAGCTCACGACATCAACATGGAAAGATGTGACCGAAGTTTTTAAAAATAATTGTAGATAACACCAAAAGTTTCACCCAAAAATAATCCTCTGTAAGGACATGTTTTGTATACATAATAGAAGGGCACCGATCATTTCATGGGAAACCTTTCATGTTTTTGATTGAAAAGGCTATATTTTTGTTAAGGTCAGTTTTTTTGAAAATAAAAGGCCATGTGAGACATTATGGATATTACAAACTGGATAATTCTGAAGGCAGGCACAACAATAGTAATAATCAGCTACAAAAGCTTTATTTTTTGTTCTTCATTGAGCAGTAGCAAACAGTACTACAGGAGTGCTGGGATATTGTTTAACATTTAGGGTTCGGCGTTTGAGATCGCTACAGACTAGCAGACTTCAATCTAGTGCAACCATTTAACTTAACACTTTCAAATTTGAATAAGATTACAGAAATCTATAAATTTCATCATATATTCTTAATAGAAAGTATGTTTTGAAGTTGAGTGAAAAGAGCATCTTCTTGTGCCACGTCAGTGATTTCTAAATATATTGCCGAGTCAAAATTTCAAATGTTTGAACCATATACTTTCTTTTCTCTACAGTTCAGGTGTGAACATTGTCAAACTTCTACAAACAATGTCGCATCACTTCTAAATAGAGTTAGAAACTGGAAGGATGTCTGACTGTGTGAATAGTGTTTGGTGAGCATATAGATGCATAAACATTTAGGGTATTGATGACTGTTTTATTATTTTTAGTTTATATTTATACTGACAGTGTTTATATTATTTTATCTGTGTGTAAATACAGTGAGTAGGATGTACTCGTCTAGAGTATCGAAGTATTTTGTAGTAATTTAGTGTCAGTTAGGACTAATGGAAGTACTCAAGTACCTGTTAAAGAATGAAGAGTGAGGAATATTCTACAGTACACAGTTGTAAACAAGGTACCTTTTTCATGCGTTAAATTTTCATAGTTTTTGTCAGTTATCACATGAATATGGCATGAATCAAGTCCATTTCAAGTCTGTTTCAAAGGAAAATGAGCTTTATTTATGTCTTTTTATCGCTCAAAAGAGTACTTGCTAGATAGGAGAGTACCAAGGAATGATAACCCGAGTACCTCTGTGAGTACCTCTGTTTTCAGCCCTGCTTTTAATATATGAAAACATTTTAGTCATGATAATATAGCACTTTTTAATACTTATCAATGTAAGGGGACTTTCACACTAATTCCGACAAATGGAGACATTCCTTATAGACACTCGGAGGGATCATAATTTTGTCCGTATTTCACAGAGCAGACAAATACTGTAGTTGCTTCATATTTTTCATATATTTATTCAGTGATATTACAAAGATTCTATTTTATGTGCTTATAAGAGTCTATACTCACAGACGTTAAGCACATATACGAGACAGAATTTGTGAGATGTTTTTATCAGTAAAGGAGTAGAATCTGAACATTTCAACATATGTTAACTCTATAAGGCTGTATGCAAGCCAGGGGCCGTATCCACAAAAGGGATCAAGGTCAAGCTGAGACAAAAATCAGCTTAAGTTTGGTATAACAGTTGTAAACTTAAGCTGATTTTTGGCTCAACTTGATCCCTTTTTTACGAATACCAGCCCAGACACTGTACCCCTATTCCTCGCTTTGAAAGAACCGACTCCTACTCAGATAATTACTTGATTAACATTCATAAAATAAACTGCTTCATATTGGAACACACACTGCAACTTATAAAGCCACAGAAATGCATAATATAACATGAAAGAATATAAATAATTAGTTTAATGATAAGATTAAGACCCAATTGTCATGCAAAATATAGAAAATTTATACCCATTTTAGACAAGTGTTGCTACTGCAAGATTTGAGATATCTTCGAAGGGTGTTACACTGAAATTCTGAGAATAATACTTTTATATACAAAGTCAAAATTGCCAAAAAAAAATAAATAAATGAAAAATAGTAATAATAATTGAAAGTGGAAATACTTTTGCAGCCTGAATTGACTCTCCTTCAAACTTGTGTCCCCATACTTTTTGGAATAATTTAATTTTAATTTTCCTTTCACTTTGTTTCTATGCCAAGTATTCTGCACATTTTTTGTTAGCTTGGAGTCCACGTGTGAATGCCAAAATATTGACTTCAGATTAACCTTAATTTTATTGTTTATAACCTTTACCATTAAATATTATTTGAACAATAGTATTACATACATTTGTATATTAATAAGTTGTAAGATATGGATTATCATTAGACCTCAGATTGACCTTTAGTCTTGCCCAGTGGTGGATGTATTTTGATTGTGACTTTAAAACCATAGTAGCTTGCTCTCTTGGATGAACTTTTGTTCATTGTAAAAAGTAGAAGGAAACTTTCCCACAAGGATCGATTTGGTCAACTTTCTTTATTTTACACAGCAACCCATTAATTCATATATCATATATTTATATTTAAAATCATACCTTTTAAAGTTAAATAGTAATTATTGTACATTTTAGTCTTAAAAATTCCAATTTGGAAGTTATTTTATTAAATTAGGATATGAGGCTTTTAACTATTATGTATTATCAAAGACTGTGTACACATAGTCCTTGTTAAGTCACAACTCAAGAGATTAGCAGTTCTTGAGAGTTGGTATTTATGTCTTTATGTGCTTAAAAGGGAATTTTACTTGTGGGTTTTTGACTATAGTTAAATGACATCAGTGAGACGACAGATCAACTTTAATTTGTACTTTTTCATCAATTTGTAACTGGATGTGGTTTTTAGACTTTTCTACTTCTATTATTATTTTAATTGTTTAAAAATAATTTGTTTTGGTCAAAATAGTTGAGATGTAGAACTGTATTATGACGTTGAAAAGTATATATTAGTACAAAAAACAGAATTTATAATATGAGTGTGATATAAAAAGATACTAATTTAAACCCTTTCATGGATTAGTTCTTTATTTTTAACATTATTCATCCTGTGTAACATCCCAGTCAGATATTTACTGCTACTTTTGAAAGCATTGTGTTTTTTTCCTCGTAAGATATGAGTCGTAATTAGAGTGTATTTAACAGTGCAATGTCCTAAGCTATGCTTGTCTCCGTATGTCTTTTTAAGTGTTCCTTCTTACTTAGTTCCTGTTTATCCTAAAGGTACAGAGGGTAAGGACTAAATCTATCCTGTAATGTTGGGAATCATTATTGTCAATCGTCCTTTTTTTCTCAATCAGTAATCGAGCCATAGTTTGCCTCTCTTTTTAGAAAAATGCGTCGCCTACCACAGGAAACTGTGTTGTGTTGGACCGTTTTCTATGCTCCGTTTTAGTTGTATATCCGGGCTTGTACTTGTGACACTTCCTTTATATTATTAGCTAGGTTCATATTTATGTCATTTTTTAAAGAAAAAAGGTGCTGAAGAGTATTTAACACATTTTACCTCTGTTTCTGTATGAGCTGAAGATGTGATTGTCATGTTTCCACAGAGTCATGCAGAACACGTTTGTGTGACAGATTCTGATGGTTTTTGTCTGAAAGCTTATAAATTTGTGGTGAATTGTCCATGGCATATCGGCATGTTATTTTATTATGCCAAGTACCCATGCCTCGTCCTCACAACTGCTTACTCATTCAGGAAGTTCAAATGTAGCTGGCCAAAAATTTCTAAAAATTATTCTAGTTTTGCAAATATCTGTGGTACGCAACCTCATATTGCACAAAAGTAAATTGTTCCTCATTGTTGGAGTCAAGGTTATTAGGTAAATTGTCTAAAATTAGAGCAGAGTGAAAATTTCTACTGATACAGTATTCTAAATCTATTGTAAGGATGTCTCACTGATTTCTTGTTACTACTATGATCATGTGACCTCCTTTTTCCTGGTTTAATAATGTGCACCTATTTGACCTTAAAACATGTATATTTTGACACCATTCATTTATAGGTGTGGATCTGTTTCTAATACTAATGAAAATTTTTCTCATTTTAATTCCCGATTCCCAGGAGTTATGTTCTATAAATACTTTATCAATATATTTAATGAATATGGAATATGGATGAAATCGCCCATGACCTTGACTTCACTTAGCTGCCTCGACATCATATAGAAATGTGATTGAATAGTTTGCTGAAGAGAAGATCTGTTCGGTTTTACATTACCCTTAACGTCAATTGAAGAAGAATTCAAACATTTTCCCATAGAAGTGATGTCACATGACACCAATGTCACATGATATTGTGTGAAAGAATGTAGAATCGTTGTTGCCTCCACTTGTTATGTGGTTTTTGCCAAAAATTACGTTTTGTAATTATACAGTTAATTTAATAATATCTGTCTTTTAAAATAAAATATGTATATTCCTGTGTTACGCGACAAATTATGTGTTGCAAAATTAGAGTTTCTCCTTAATAATGGTGTACATGTTTAAATACAGTCATTTTTTTACTACTTAAAAAAGTTATTATTGTTGGTTTAGAAGTTGTTGATTTATTGGACAATATTGTGATCATTTTGTGAAGAGTTGTAACTGCAGGTCCACAATCTCAAAATTCACAAGAATAACAAAACAAATGCTTTCATTTGATGGTGGAATTTACGTTAGCATTAAATGATACATGGACTAAATTACTAAAGCATAATAATTCAAACACTTCAAGAACACAATTTATCATATTTATGCCAAAAATTCCTCAATATTCCATTCTTAAATATTTTTTTTAGAACCTGATAACATGCTATGAAGTAAATGGCAGACTAATATCTAATGTGTGCATCAAAAAGATCTACAGGAAAAAGATGAATTAACAATGTAATCTAGCATTTCATGAACCAGATTTGATTACATTTCATCATAAAGTATTAAGGAGAATAATAAAGTTATGTAATTCATGGTGCATTCCCTTGAAGGTACACTGTTATGGTTAAAACTTGGGGTCACCCACCCCATTACAATTCTGCCTCCCTCACTGTTTGTGGGTCTTGGATGTAAATTGGGATGTTGTGTCCTGTCTGCAGAAACAGCCATGTCGTCTGCATGTACAGAGCTTTTAGAATGTCACTGGCAAGTCTGTTCTCTCTCCATGGTAATGTTCCAATATATTCGTGCTGGCCGCCATAGACTTGATGACAGTTGGCTCTTTTGAAATGTGTCCTTAAGTGTTTCAGGTATCAATTACAGTCTATACGGATAATACAATAATAAACACAGTTTTGAAGATTAGTGTTAAAAGCTACAGTATTTCAGTAGACAGCCAGAGAAAAGTAAGTAATGAAGCTTAATGCTACAAGTTTGTTCCCATGTGTACTACTTGGTCATTGCTAAATTTCATGTCTCAGAAAAGCGTAGTATTTCTTTAAATTGATTGGTCAAAACAAGCATTTGTATATTTTGGTTAGCAGTGAAATTCTAGTTCAACCCACCACAAGTTGCAATAGTTTTTTTTTTTTTTTCAGAATGCATTTCTGTGGCGGCCTACAAGCTGCATATTAAAAGTGCACCCACATCCGAGAACCAGAAATTTGTCAAACTGGCAATCCAAAATGGCCACCATAGGCCACAAGAATAACAATATAATATTATTCTGGTGCCATATATTATTGACTTTAATATTTCATAATTATGTTTTATTCACCAGTTTACTTGTACAGTGTTCCCTGCATTACACCCATCAAAGCCTTTAGTAGTGCCACTTCTTTTTTCAGTCATTTTTCTTAAGAAAGGCAAACAGTGGAGGTGGCAAAAAAATCTTTTCTAAGTTGTTAAAATAGACTCTGAAATAGACTTGCTCCTAGTGTTTGAATTCATCATTTACCTGAAAGGTTAAATTTGAATTGGTAACTTACCCACTAATGCTGTGTCCCTTACTGCTGTTATCTTATTGGCTGTTGTACATTGCTTCTTAAATGCCTTGGCCTGTAATCTGACTTCATTGCTTTTACTTATTAGTGTCATTATAATAAGTTAACACCACAGATCCCTCAGTTATTTGTGTGTGACTATACCAATGCATTAGCTACCAGCCATTCTATCACCTAACAAATCTCAGTGTCAGTTTTATGATCTTTAAATAATTCAATTGTTCATTTAATCCTCCCCCGAATTTGGGTTTTAGGCTCTAACTACACCGTTTGGGTTTTTACAATCAGAGATCCATGTCGCATGTTGAAATCATGGAAAATCCATGGTGGTTTATTCTAAGGCCTGGACTGTTTGAAAGTGGATGTGTTCGTGGCATGAAGTTTGTATACTCTTTGTGAATTCACCTCTAGATTTTCATTTGAAGATATCTTTAGGTCTTTGTGTTGTATAACATTATTTCAATGGCTGGAAATTGTATTCTGTGATACCAATTGAAAGTTAATTATGTATATGCACAGATTTGTACTAATATACAATAAATACACCCAGACATTGTGTAGTTAAAGAGTGAATTTAGCCACTGTAGTGTCACATGTTACGGGGAACATAAATACTTGGGCAGTGCTGACCAGTCCTTGTTAAACAGGTTCGTCTGCTTAACGTAAACAGATTGTCTGGTAGTTTTCACACAAAGAGAGATTTCAGTGTATTTCCACTGTTTTTGTGTATGTCACTCACTGGCACCAGAGGGAAAGAGTAGTCATAGAAATATCTTGGTGGATAGAAAGTACTGTTCCAGATTGTCTTTGCTTCTTCACAGAAATAACTGGTATCTAAAACACTTGCTTTGTTACACCAGTTCAGACAAAATTGAGAGAGAATTTAAAGCTCTGAGAAGGTGACATGGTTGTTTCTGTAGGGAGGACAGTATTCCATTACATCAAAGATTCACAAGTGGTGAGGATATAGCATTGTAAAAAGACTGTGTCTGGGTGAACCCATTTTTTTTAGCACGTGCAATTGAGATTATTAATGAATAAAAGATATATGTATCTCTTCAGTATTGTTTTAGTACATCCCCAAACTAAAGTCAGAGATATACTGGATTAAGTTATGTTTCACGGCACAAAATATGCATCAACATTTTAACTGGTTTAAGGTGATCTTAAACTCCCAATATTAGAGAAATGGATTTACTTCATCAGGGATTTTACTACTACAGTATAAATATCTCCTGCAACTATTTTTACATCCCTCCCAACAACAAAGAATGCTTCAACGACATTTAAAGCCTCTCTTACATCCCATTGTACGTGCATGTACATCCTGGTTACAGAGAAAAATTGGCTAATTTACAACGGAAACTAAAGCTACACTTGCGATTTTATAAAAGAATGTCAAGGTTGCAGAGACCCCGCAATGAAAATTGGCGTGCAAATTGTGTGCAAGCAGTATGGCTATAAATGCATTCTTGTCTCAAGTTTAATGAATGAGAGACTAGGCGCATGTGCGTTCTTGCTAGTGTTGCAAGTGCGCCCCATTCACTTACAGGGTTTCAACGTGCTGTATGATACATTCACATGTATATTAACCCAATGTATGACCTGTAGCTAGTCACAGGCTGTTCTTTGATATTCAAGTAGTGATACTTTTGTTGGGAGAATTCAGTTAGTTTGCAAGTGCAAATCTCTGCTACCCCACTACCTGTTATTTTTCAACAATATTCACAGCACACTTACGTGTAGATACACGTGTGATGGGTTGTAAAAGAAACTTCAAGTTTCAAAGAATCTTAACTAAATCTGACCAAACCTGAATTGATTTTTTAGAAGTTGTCCCACTTTTTCCAAATCAATATTCTTTAGAAATCAGGTGACATCCTAATCAAGTTTCAAGAATCGGGACCTGTCATCTGCCTCCAATATGTCTTTCTAAAGTCTCAAAGATTATTAGAGTGAATACAAGAGATTTTCATAGAAGGTATTCGAGAAATTGAGGTGATATACTGGTTCACTTATTAAGTTTATCAATTGAAATTTTAAAAACAATTTGATCCCTTCATATTTTGGATCAATCACTTGTTTCAAGACCATTATATACAGACTCAATTATTATTATATGTGCATGTACAAGACTTCACTGTACGACAATTTGTAATAAGTTCTAGTACAATCATGCATCATAATTTAGTATAACATATAAAGTGGAAACATAAGCAGAGAATGCTTAAAAGTTTATGGTATTTTATCGTAGTCTGTATTTACAAAAACAAGTGTCAAGTTGGGATTTTGTACAAGTTATAACTTGTACGGTTGAGTTGTACAAGTTATAACTTGTACAAAATCTTTTCAAATTTTGTACAAGTTATAACTTGTACAAAAATTATGCTTGTACAAGTTATAACTTGTACAGCACTATTCATCATTGATGTTTGGTAATGTATTTTTGCTTTGAACTTTTCAAATTACAGTAGCCTTCAATATAGGTATTCCATTTAAGGAAATGGGTTTTGTGGATATTATAGTAATGTGACAAATTCTATATCAGATTATGCAGAAAGATTCAAATAGATATATAAATTTTCTATTGCACTGACTGTATGTTTTTTTAATATACTTTTGCTTTGAACATTTCAAATTACAGTAGGCTTTAATATGGGTATTTCATTTAACCTAACAAAAACTGAACAAAACTTTTTAAGTAAGAATTTTCCAAAGTCATCAATTGAATAAACTTTTCAAATATTAAGTTTAACTGTTTAGTCTGATGATGTGTTTCACTTGTTTACCACAGTGTATCATAAGTAGAATATTAACATGAAAAGGTAAACCTTTCAATTCTGATTTCTTTGATCTGAGCAAAAAAAGTTAAGGATGAATAGATTGGACCCCAAGCCAGAGGAAGCCACATGTGAATTACTGTTATTAAAGGTCTTCTTATAGCTTTGATTGAAACTGACTATACAAAGTCTGGCAGGCTCAAGAAGCCCCTATTGTAAGGCAATTATATTAACCCTTCCTGCCTTTATTGCTTTGATTGATAGTGATTATAGAAAGTGTGGTAACCTCTAGAGGTCCCTATTGTCCATCAATTACAATCATGTTTAAATTTAACCCTCACTATTTAACACCTATTTTAATCAACAAAGAGTTTCTTAAGTCTTTCAGGTGCAACCTGTATAAATCCCCACTGTTTAGTATATGTTAGTCACAAGAGGCTTTCTTTAGACTTTTAAACCTGTATAAATCCCCACTTTTTAGTATATGTTAGTCACAAGAGGCTTTCTTTAGTCTTTTAAACCTGTATAAATCCCCACTGTTTAGTATATGTTAGTCACAAGAGGCTTTCTTTAGTCTTTTAAACCTGTATAAATCCCCACTTTTTAGTATATGTTAGTCACAAGAGGCTTTCTTTAGTCTTTTAAACCTGTATTAATCCACACTGTTTAAAATATGTTGACTCCTGGTACACCTAGATTATACCATTAACTGCAATCTATTAATTAAGTCGGCCTTAATAGGAGTCCAAAACTATAAAAAAAAAAACTTACTTGTGCAGCTCCAAAACTACTGAAAAGTGTATTGGCCTAACACGTACAACTCAGTTTCTAAAAAGTTTCACTTTTACAACACAGTTGTACAGCTCAAAAACTATTAAAAAGTGTATTGGCCTAACTTGTACAATTCAGTTGTACAAGTTAAGCTTTTTAGAAGCACAAAATCTGTACAAGTTATAACTTGTACAAAATCCCAACTTGTACACGACATATATATATTATTTCTATTGTTCAAACTATATCAGAATAATCTATATAATAAAAAGAAGCAAATTAACATCGAACAATATGCATATTCTGAGAAAACAGTAAAAATATTGAGAGATATTTCAAATGCTTTCCAATATGGCGGCCAACGAGAGAAGGACGAATCACCAAATGACACTGCTATGGTACACACTAAAGCGTGGACCCGGTCAAATCCAAAGGTCCATTTTTCTTGGTCGTTGGCCGGGGTCCTGCGGTCCCCCGAGATAGCATTCAGTCCCACATGGTAAGCTTGTAGCTTATAAAAGCTACATTTAAGTAATTAAAAATTTTCAAATTTATAGATTTTAGGTTATATTTCAGGATGGCTTGACAATTTTTTATGTTGAATATCACAACAGGGCTCAAACAAAGCACCAGAAGGGAGTAATTTGAAGTCTGGTTAACAGGGAAATTAAAGTACTGTAAAAATGTATCCTATCTGCTGAAATAAGTGAAGTAAAAACCTTTACTTTAGACAATAGACACTTTATTGACAGAAGCAGAACCATTCCTTTTTATACCTTTTTGCATTACACTGCCACACAAATGAAAAGACAGCTGGGTCTTTATAAACTACACTAACTGACCAATGAAATGCTCCAAAAGAAAGTATATGTTTTTAGTGTTGCTCATTTTCATTGGTCAGTTGATCTAGAACACGAAGGAGAAAACAGGAGAACTAACTAAACCTAGTAAGGGTAAGAACATTATGGGTTACTTAACGTCTGCTATACACTTATTATAAAACTTTATAATGGACATCGAATGCAAACAAAAAAACCTTCCTCCAATGAAACTCTGTGATCTTTAGAATTTACAGCTGACAAATTGTAAATACCCAACTTGAATATTCTTTTAGTCTTTAAAGGTGATAACGAAAAAGACAAATATGTTCACTACAACTTCTACACAAACTGAACAACATCTTTGTTTATTACAGAGAAACAGGAAACATTTCAGTTTAAGTACCATAATAAAACAACTTGTAATGCACAATCAAGTGACTGTAACTGAACAAGATTGTATATTGGCCTACTGATGAAGACCACAATGTCTCCTTAGTGTTTTTTGTGGAATGTAATCAAACAACTGGGCCCCTATTCCTGAATGATTTGCTCATTGGTAAACAATGGATTAAAGAGGACACTTCTCTAATACTTATAAACAATACAAGATTATAATCAATAGTGAAAGTTGACAGAAACATATTTTCACATAAATAGCAACATTACATTATTATTTCTCTATTTATTTCGCAATAGTGACCTTGCTTTAATTAAACACCTTCACACAGTTGAAGAAAGTATGAATTTAGCTATGAGTATATTTTAAAACCATCCCTGATTATCTGCCAGACAAAAACAATTGGCATTGTGTAATTTTATTAATTAAACACAGTTCTTAAAAGACACTGGAATAATCCCAAATATCAGTAAAAGTTAACAGCAGGCAAGTTACAGTATACAGATATATTAATATATTTTTTTTATATTTCATGTTGAAAAACAAGGTTAATAGTCATATAGATTTGTCTTGGAACCCACACAGAATTGTATACATGATAGCTATGGCATGAAAAACCCACTAGCCAATGAAATATTAGTATGAAATCACATGACAGAAAACATTTATATCTGGATCACTTACATGTAAATTCATTGAACACATGACGAAAAGAATGTATGTACACAGGTAAACATCTGTCGAAGGAGAATGCTATACATAGGACACCTAACACAAAATAAGTGTAAATACCTTATCAAAAAAAGAGAATGTCTTGTCCAATAAAAGTAAAAATCTCATAAAAAATCTGCCTTTTAATACTGTCATATTTCTGTGCTCAACATATTCACTAAAGCCCAAGGTTCTTTGTACTCCTATATTTATTTATTTATTATTTGATTTTAATGTCACTTTCAGCATGATTTATATCATCATGTCACAAGAAGTTGAGAAGTATTAAGCCTCTCTTACATCCCATCGTACGTCCACGTACGTCCTGGTTATAGAGAAAAATCGGCTGATTTGTAAGGGACACACCTAAGCCACATATGCGATTTTATAACATAATTCTGGTTATGGAAAAAAATCGGCTGATTTGTAACGGACACCTAAGCTACATATGCGATTTTATAACATAATTTCAAGGCTGCAGAGACCCTGCAATGAAAATTGACCTGCACATTATTTCCTGCATGCCTGAAGTAGGGCTACAAACGCATCCATGTCACAAGTGAAATCTATGAGAAGCTTAGGCACCTGCATTTCCCTTGCTAATGTTGTAGGTCTTAACCATTTCCTTACAGCGTTTGCATGTGCCGTATCATACATGCACGTGTACCTTGCATGTACATAAACCCACTGTTCAGCTTGTAGCCAGTATCAGTCTGTTCTTGGATATTTAAGAAGTGACACGCTTGTTGGGAGAATGCAGCTTGTTTGCACGAGCAAATCTCTGCTACCCCAGTACCAGGCTATGTTTCTATTTTTCAACAATTTTCACAGCACACTTACGTGTACATACACGTACGATGGGATGTAAGAGAGGCTTCGGGAATGCAGTGGATATACTGGTTGTACAAGACACGGAATTATAAACCACTGGATATCAACAAGTAACAACCTTCCCTCTCAACGCCACGGCTGAGAAGTTAACTTACTTTACATGTGGACTTTGTCTATACAATCTTTGGATACAATATTTTTGCGAAAAATCCCTTGTACATCTATCACTTCTAAGTACGTATATGAAAAAAATAGCTACAAGTTTGTATGACTAGTTAAATCTTGAATATACTTCCAATATATTTGATAATACTATGGAATAGTTTAAAGTAAAGTCTTTACTGTTCATTAATACAATAAACGGTGAAGCCTCTCTGGAAATGTGATTTTTTTCTTATTCTTCTGGTTTCTCACATTAAAGTTACAATTTGTATATACATATATATATCTACAAAAAATGTTTCACTGCATATGTATTAAAACACGGACATAATTGCTCAAAAAACTAGTAAACATACCAACACTTTGGACATACTTCAGTGTAATGACAGAAACCTCTATACACAAACAAGCAGTAAAACTCCAATTTAGGGGTAGGTGAAGCTGTTACGACATCTCAAGAGACTTTATTTTTGTAGTCATGCATGGGAAAACTAGGCATAACTCGAACTAAAAGTTGTAAATACATGTATTTGGACCTCTAGAAGTGGGAAAATTAGGCTTAACTTGAACTGAATCTTACAAACATTGGGGGTTCTAGTTGTATATCTACTGTACCATAAAATACCAGTATAATAGCCACAAAGAGTGAAATTCACAGATTGTTTATGTCCTTTTTAATAGCTAATGGTGAGATCAGGCTGGACCTCCCCAGGGCATCTCACACTTGGTCAGGGGCTGAATTCATGCCCACAGTAACCGAGGTGACAGTCACATGATTAAATGGCACACTTCTTAACCTGTCAGCCACCAAGATACTTTAGTTTTACTGTACGATGACTGTGACAAAGTACGGAGGTTTACACCCGATACTTAATTCTGTTTAAGAGGGAATAAGGGTTTACAAGGGTTAGACTGTGTTTTAAGTTTTGATCCAAATACCTATCAGTAAAATAAAAGTAATATGATTAAACTCTAGGAAATATGTGAAGGAAATTATACGTAAGAATTTTTATTTCTTGGCCTTGGCAAAGTTATGTGTTCTCTAAGTGCTCTTGTTTGCAGTGGAGATGCACAGTTTAAGAGGGTTAAGGTCACCAATCCCATGAGACATGAAAGAAATAATAATTTCAATAACCAATACTGTCAGATGACGACAAATTTCAATGGAAATCACCCTCTGAGGACCTGTTAGTTTATTTCTATGTAAGAGGGACTACAACTAAACGGAGTTTTACTTAAATGACTTTGTACATAAACACACACAGACTTCAAGCAATACCTGTACACACACACCAGACAAAAAAAACATTTTCAAGGTTTCCATTGATGTTCATTGTAGTGTTACATGAAATAGTATCTACTTTACACAAAAAAAACAAACAGGAATAATAATAAAGCACTATGTACACTATTTTTACAGATGAAAATAAGTGAACTTCTCAGCAGGAACAATAGACAGGAAAACAGTTATGGTCTAAATCTAACGGAAACAAAGATTTAACTATAGTAACTGGTGGAGGACACAGGAGATACATAACTGTAAATCGGTTCCCTATCCTCGTATGTAATAAACCAAATGGTTACTTATTTTAACCCAATTCAATTTTTAACATATTTTACAGGTTTTACGTTGCCATCTAAAATATTTTGTGAAAGAATTTTTTACACATTCTATACCACACAATTGAAAACTATTTTTGGACAATTTTACAGTATATTTCAAACTAAAGACACAGCAAGTTTGTTTCAGGGACATAATGACTTAAAGGAAAGTAATGTCAAATTCTCACTAGAGCTACACTTGATATAAAGTAACAATACAAATAATTTACTAAAATTCCACAATAATTAGATAATTGACAAGAATGGCCAGAGGGTTTTAACTGTCCTTGTAGCAGCTAATAGCACATGAATACAGGTGATCTTTATATCTTACCTATTGCCATATCTCCATGGTCCAACTTCACCACAGGTCTTGCCAAGTCTTGGGCCATGACATTTGGTACATGTGGCCCCCAGATGATTTTAAAGTCGGTAAGAGGGTTCGATCAATGGTGAATTTTAGAAAGTAGAAAAGTTAGAATTTTGTATTTAACTAGCAGAGTTTTTGTGACAAGTTACGAGCAAATGTAATTCTTATGTTCAAGATTTCAAAAATGGAAATTGCAAAATACTAGTAACACCACACAGATTGTAGTCTTTGTAAAAATTATCGAAAGCGAATTTGCTACACACGGGACAAAATCTGTATGATAGATGTAAAAAATCTCCAAAGATTTCATCATATATACTTTTGTAAAATATAGATTTCATTTCCATACAGATGCATATAAAAGACTGACACAAATATATATATATAACGATTTCACACACACAAAATGACAATTCATCACTATTATTATCACCATCAAAGAATACTCCCTATAGTAGTATCAGTAGGGCACAACTTTAGACATTCCCATAATAACTTAAAAGGAAGATAATGGCATGAGTTTTTAGCAATATTTTTAGGTACAATTGAAAGCAGTCCAGTTGAATTTCAAGGTACCAGGCAATGTGTCTACTGAACCAGTAATTCTAGATAGGAGGGTTTAATTTCAATGGTTACGTCCCTCTGAGCAACCTTATAATTACCTCTACTTAAATGGGAATATTATTTAACAGATTTCCACTAAGAGGTTTTGACTAGATGCGACTCCTAATCTTCCCATTTCTTAGCCATGTGAAATAGTCACTGTTTTGTCGAAGATGCCACTTGACAGAGTCTAAGTGTACATCATGGTGTGCAAGGGTAGTGTGTGTGGATTGCAAACACAGTTTTCGGTGAAGAAATTAATCAATTAAGAATTAGAATGAATGTTTCGTGGGTATGGTTTGCATATATGGGTTGTGAGTGAGGTTTGCAGATTGCATAAATTTTCTAGAACTGACTGAAATTTTGCAAGCTCTTGAGGGTTTACTTAGGACATAAAATTTATTTTGTCTTCATGAAACTGAACAAAATGGGTGAAAAAAATTATTAAAAGTGAGCAACAAATGAGGGAGTATTAGTCATTTAAAGAAAAGGTTGTTGCTATATTAATTTATTTACTGAGAAAATAAAAATACATAAACACGAACTAAACCCACAAGCCCAATACCACTTCCACGTACATGTATATGTACACTTACACTGAACACTTGAAACATGGCAAAATTTAGTATAAAGTAAAATTTAAGAGTCAGTGCATATTATAGGAGTGTAAGATGTAAACAAGAAAGTTTTAATACATTCTACAGTACGTTGTTCCTGTAAGGATTAAGTTCAACTGGTATCGTACATAATAACAGTTGGTGTTGCCCCATTGCTCCCAAAAATAATATCCTCCACTTTGGAAATAATATCTCCAGGTACAAGATCATTCACTGTATATTTACATCTGGAATATATTTAGCAAAGAGGCTGTAGATTTTGGTTCATACTAAGTAAAAAATGCCCTCCAATCAAAATAAAAGTATGTCATCTGGCAAAAAACCACGAGGAAACATCACACAGCTAGAAGCAGACACCAATGATAACACTGAAGGCACATACTGATGGGGTTGAGTATACACCATGACAAGATTGAAAGGGGTTTAGTACACACCATTTTCTTAAAAATCAGATAAAATACAGTGAGGCCATTATTATCCAAACATTCATGCAGTGAGATTTTGTTCTGACAATGGAAAGCTCCTAAAATAGAAGAGGTGCTCTGGTATAAAATGGTAAGATATAATGAAATTGGGAAGAGTAGGGCTGATGGTTGATACAATGGAATTTTGGAGAATAGAAAGTTGGGAAATCAAGGTTCTACAGTATAATGGGAAGAAAACTATACAAACAATAGACAATACTAAAAACAGGAGAGGCAATATGAACATACATTTGCAAAACCAACATAGCCCCATGTCAGAATTCTTCACATAACATCTTGCAGCATACTCGGGTTTTCTTATCTGCTATTTTTCTAGGAGAAAGTTGAAAGAAGGCGCAATACCAAAGAACTGAAAATGCACAATTTGACACCTCTACAAAACAGGTTAGCCTGATGAACCTTTTAAGTTCTTTTAAAACACCTAGGAAGATAGTGGGAGGCCATCAGTATTCCCATATGTTCAAGCCTGATGAGCTTTTCATGTCCTTTTAAAGCAGATCGGGTCAAATTAGGATGAAACATCAGTTCTTAAATTCACCATGAAATGGATTCAACACCTGAAAGCTAAGTCGTGACTTGAAACACACGGCTATTTATAGAACATCAGAGATTGCAGGAAGGTCATTGTTACATATGTATTGGGACATCCCAGACAATGTCAAATCAAAGTCAGAGGAAATGATACCTGTAGGTGGTTCATGTAGATAAACTGGAATCAGGCAGGGTTTTATACCATAAATAAAACTTATAACAGAGACATTTCTCTAGAAATACCCATTTTACAAGTACATATTTCAAGTTGACGTTAACGTCATATCTTATTATTGGTTTCTAAGTTTAATCCATTCCATGAAAGTTTTATCTACGGCCCAAAACCTGAACTTAGCTCAGAGTCAAAGCTGAGTTTTACACCATTTTTAACAGATTTAATGCGACCTTGGGCTCAGCTATATCCTTTTAACAACTCTATCCATGCATAATTGTAACAAATTTTATTGTAATTTAACTTTTTACAAGTTAAATACTTACCTTATCCTCACAAGTGCTTGTTTGGTTTTGTGGAGCAAAAACGTATCGACCGACAAGAATTTTTTAAGGAATATTCTTGTCACAAGAGGTGACCCTTTGTCTGCGCATGTCCGCGCTTGCGCAGTAGTCGTTGTCGACAGACGAATGTCGAGAGTTCTTCATTGTATTTTTGGTCCCCAGAAAACAAATTATGCGGGGAGGTAGGGTGGGTTTATCCTTGTGAGGATAAGGTAAGTATTTAACTTGTAAAAAGTTAAATTACAATAAAATTTGTTACATTTTATTGCGTAAAATAGCCTTACCTTATCCTCACAAGTGCTTGAATACAACCATAACAGGTGGAGGGTATTTGTTTTGGCCACACTGTTAGATGATTGTCAGACAAGGGGTCACCAAATAAAGCACTGATAAGAGGATAAGATAAGCTTCCCTAAGCCACATCTTAGGTTATATATTACTTCTTCATCACAGATAAGTAATTTGCTAACCTCAACAAGAGATCCATTATGTGATCATCATTGTTGCTGCTGTTGCTGTTGTAGATAATTTTACAACAAATCATATAGCAGAATTAACCATCACCCAGTATTGGCCGGAGATGTCTGCATGAATCCCCAAACAAGATGTCATCATCTGGCAATGAGAATATCTCCAAGCAGGCAAACTGAACTGCATAAACTGCAGATATGGGGCCATATGAAAGCCAAGAAAAACATATGTCAGTGACACAAGACTTGAATAACTGGAGAGAACATAAATATGTGAGTCATATGAATAACATGTATAAATACACAAAAATTGACTACATGCCGAGGTGAATCCACAAGACCCAATTTGTTCATGGACTGGTCATGGGATTGCCAAGCTACTTCTTCAAGTAGAATGTAGTAAAGAATTGTGGGTCTTCCAATAACAAGAGTTCCATATCTGCTCAGGTAAGACCCCACTCTTGAAAACTAAAGAGGCAGCCATGTATGTAATATGTGCCTCAATGTATAGATTCTGGGAATCAGAATTAAAGGACTGGCAATCTAATCATGCATCCAGATTGATCCAGGAAGAGATACCAGAACTCAAGATATCTCCATCAAGCCTTCCTTAAAAGATATGAGCAAGAGATGCTTCACCTCCTTGAAGTACTTGTACTGTCTTGATAGTAAGTAAGTACTGTAAGAGGGCAGAGTGTCACAACATCAGTCCAACGTCAGCTCAAGAAAGGTTTGTGAGCTGGAATGACCACTGGTTTGAGCCATCTGGAGCATCAGAAGCCAACTGGTTCTTGCTAAAAGGCAGGAGAAGGAGACTTTCCCTTTTCTCCAAGCAGTAGTCCTGTCCATGAAGGATGTAAGTGCTGTAGGAGGACAACGAAACATGTGTCCAGGCAATTTGAGTTCAGGAATGATCTAGAGCTGAAGTGACCACTGGAGCCAATCTAGACCAATTGAGGCTAATAGGTCCTTGCTGAAAAGGTAGGTAGGAGGGAGAAACTGTAACCTCCTTCCTATGAGGCTTGTGTCTGAAGGAGCCAAAGTCCCAGAATACACTTCCAATGGCATTGCAACAGTCTTGCAAGTCAAACTTTTTTAGACTGACCTCCTTTTAAAGGTTAATAAGGAGCCTTTTGTGAAAACCAACAGAAGCAAAGGCAAATCCCTTGATGCTGCACCTCTGTTAGCAGTGGGCTTCTCTCTATAACACTTGCAATAGGCCTATAAAGATGCAGGCTTTGGCTCAACTCCTGCACAAAAAAGTAAATGATCAGCTATGGCTGCTGCAAAGCCAACAATAGTGACAGGTTTCAGATTTTTGCAAGTAAATGGATCAAAAAATCTGGTATATTTGAGACCGTAGGCTCTGAGATGGCCACCTTATTCTGTGGGTACCAGAGCTCAAAATGGCCCATCATGACTCATACATTCCAAGATGAGGGTCCTTGAGATGCCCTAAATCTCTCTATCCCTTGCCCAGAGAATGATATAAGAGATTCTGAGTGGTGTTAAGGTGCCAAGCATGAAGGTGCCAATGCAACAGATTTAGATGGAATTTCTGACTGAATGGCTGTTTTTGAGACCAGTGAAATAGCTGTAATGGAGGTTTGGTTGAATGACTCACCAGACAACAAAGCCAATGCATCATGGGCCACCAAGGGGCCACTACAATCATTTTGCACCTGGTGTTCACTTGTTCAATGACTTTTTGGAATAAAACTCCTATTCCGTGAGACTGAAGAATGAGATTTGCCTCTTTATTACGCGCATGATACTGTAGAGGGGTCGCTAACCCGAATTTCATAATGCTTTAAACTGATAGGTTTGACCGTGTACATTAAACTGAAGTAGATGTTGAGAGACCTGTGAATCGGTACATAAAAGAACGCATCTTTTGTAACCGAATTTTTTATAATTTCTGCTGTCTCCAGTTTAAGTGATGCGACAAGCAGGTATTTATTGACATAGTAAACGAACTTCACTCGTGGGCAGTGACCGTTGAAGTTGTAGATAGAAAACAATTCAGGACACTGAGATGTATCAGAGGTCGTCATTAGCCGAGTTTCTATACAAGAAATAAACTGCCATAGAAACCTGGAGTTCTGCAATTGTAGAGTGGATGAATTGCTTTCTTTTGAAGGATTTCCAGCAATATTTCAGCAGTATATTTACTGTAGCCATGTTTTCCTGTCTGACGTCATCGCTTTGCATTGTGGGTAGTACAGGCATTGGTGAATTCGATTGGGGAGTAATTCGACAACTCCGTCTCAAGATTCGCACAACTCTGGGACGGCAATGAAAATCTCCCATCACTGCCAGTAACTCTGCAAGAAGAGCCTCCATGGTGACTTGCATTAATGTAGCCACGTTCTTCTGTATCCCTCTGACCTGGTAAACTAGGCAGAGTGGTACGACGATCTTTTGTGGTTAGTAGGGGAAAATTACTGGACATAGCTCCTGTCCTGAATATACTGTGCAAAAAACAGTGTAAAAGTTGGAAGCAAGGACTTCAACATATAATATAACAAAATCTCATCTAGCCAGTTTGATCTTCGTTGAGTTTGCAGAAGAATTAACTCAAAAGTCACAGAATTCTTTCCAATGGAGACATGGCCATAGGAAGGTTTTATTATCTAGTAAATAGTTATTGCAATTCTTCAACAGGGCTGAACAGACAAGCAGTGCACATACTGCCCCAAAGACGTCTGTTGGATCTTCATCCAAATTTACAGCAAGGCAGGTAATCTGTCTATATTTTCATGTCTGTAGTCGTTCTTTTGGAGGGAGACCTGTTACTGTACCAGGGTGGCGCTCCACCCACAGTAAAGAATCTACGACCTCCGTTGTAAAGGTAACTAAATTCTTTCTTCTTTGTTTCCCACTGGAAACTTCACAGCAAACTCTTCTTGCAACCCTTTCCTCGACAAGCAGGTAGTTCCAGTCGAATAGAAGGTGAGTGCAGCCGTGTAACGTCTTCCGCTGAAGACTTCACAGCAAGATTTCTTGTATAAAACATCTTTATTCTGACCTTTTTCAGGACAAGGGAGGTAGAATTAGTGGTAGTACCAGTCCAGTAATGGACAACTACAGGTAGGTGCACGCTTGCACGCTTCAAAACTTCATAGATCTTCGTCTGTAAATGGACGATAATAAAAGAAAATACGTGTTGCTCCCATATCGACCAAAAATATAATGAAGAACTCTCGACATTCGTCTGTCGACAACGACTACTGCGCAAGCGCGGACATGCGCAGACAAAGGGTCACCTCTTGTGACAAGAATATTCCTTAAAAAATTCTTGTCGGTCGATACGTTTTTGCTCCACAAAACCAAACAAGCACTTGTGAGGATAAGGTAAGGCTATTTTACGCAATAAAAATAAGAATTTAATGAGATATCCTACACATATACTTTTATACAAAGTCCCCTTTCTCAATGCAAATCTAATCCAGCAGCAAGAAAACGTACAAACATAAACAAAGACACAGTTGTAGTAGAAGATGTTGGCCAATATGTTATCACACATGCATCACTGGAAGCGCTTATAAACAAAATCAGCCGTATTAAAAAAGAGACAATTTCTTTGAAAGTTAAAAAAATAAACACAATAAAAATGGATGAAGAAGAAATGTTGACTTGTTTTAAAACACAACAATGTCTCTACTGCTACTATTTAGAAGGCAAAAAATAGAGAAATAAATAAAAAGTAGTAGAAAAATACAATTCTAAAATCTTGGTCTAATAGTTAAATAGGGGTATATTCTGGAATGGGACCACGAAGCCACGAGATAAAATAGGACATTATATTTCAGAAATTATAGAACATAGACAAACTTGCTCAAATATTAATCCATTACTGTGTACATTAAATTAAAAGTGATAGAATTATGTAAGCACTTTCCATTGGCTACTAGCTTGGTCTGTAGTTGTTTCTCATTTTCTGATTGGCTGACACCTATATAAACCAATTTCCAATTGGCTAACAGTGTTCACCTTCGGCTGTTTGGACACTTTTCATTGGTTGATATCTACAACTAGACCAGCTTACTCTTTATCTGATTGGACAAGACAACTGTGTTCACACACATTGAAAGGCATCAAGCAGCAATAATGATACAACTATATACAACAGCTCCATCTAAAGTTTGATTACATAACAGATTAAGATCTATGAACATATCCCACTAATTATCAAATCATTCATAATTTAATGAAAACAAATATATTTAGAGTAATATGCGGGCCAGGAAAGTTGCTACTTCACGAACTATATTCACAAGGTTATGACTTAAGGATATATCAATATTTACAGAGAAATTTCTAAGATATATGCGATTTAGCCGTTGATAATTGTAAGTTCCTCCGATGACTAAGAGAGAGACTTTTATATGGTATATATGAAGTAGAAAATGTTCCGTGTTTCTGTCCTCTGTACCAAGCTTTCATTTTAAGCAAGGAAAGCAAACAATATCGCGACATGAAAGAAACTAATTATCAGAAAAACATGTTACAGACTTGGAAATTTATTTCTTCTGAATTCAAATTAGACACAGATGGCAAAATTAGACTACTTGATCCACAGACGAATTCACATACACATATAAGCATAAGAACTTCTTACAAAGACACCAGAAAGTAAATATCACTTATTGTGTGTGATTCAAAAATTTGTATATTCCAAAAAAATAATACATAAAAAATATTAAATATACAGTAACTGGCAGAAGGTATTCTCTAAACATATTACTAATCCTCCAGTGAATTTTTAAAACAAATACATACTACTTTGTCATTACAATCTAATCTTGTATCAAATCGAGAATATTTGTTGGATATATCATTTACAGTATATAAATCATTTAAAAAATTCTACAGATATAAAATATATTATACAAAATGAGTAGTTAAACAGCTCTACTCAAACTGTAAGACATTATCAGATGTATAAATTACCTTGAAATGTATCGCATAAGAGCACAAAAAACAATGACTTAGAAAATATGATAATATAAAAATGTTTAAACCCTTATCTGAGTTAACCTCATTCACTGAAACTACTTTTAATATGACTTTCCTACATTAAAAAAGATAACATACTGCTTGCAGCTTCTTTTATTACTCACTCATAGAAAGAATCTATCATTCATTAGAAAATGTTTTTTTTTGCAGAGGAAAAACCAAATTTCCCAATCCAGAAGGTTTATATAACAAAATGTCCCAATCAATAGACTTGTATGTTTAGAATAATACATGAATTAATAAAGTCACATATTTCACGAGGAAGAACAATTATGTGAATAACTTGAACTTTATAATGCAGAGTATATTGCATTTGTTCAATTAAATATAAAGACATGAAAATCTAGAGTATGTTAGAATAATTTATCGACTTTACAGCCCATATGATACTCAATTGCATTGTAATGCTGAAAGGGTTATTTGGACTAGTCCAATTTGCAGTGGGCAATATTCGGGTCAGTTTTGCATATTTCAAAATTTGTTTTATAATACTTATGAACAGAGATGCAAACCTCTTTTCACCATTTCTAGGTAAATAGTCACCCAATAATGCACTAAAATGCAAGCATACAGTTGTTTAATACTTTATTGAATTTGCATTAGTACTGTATCTTCAACTGGTAAATATAATGCTTATAGTTAATGCTATTATCATTTTACCATTATCAACACAACATATAGCAATAAAATACCAGGTAACTTGATGATACTGGCATCTCCTCACTCATTTAATAACCGGACACCAGCTTATTAGAAAAGACAAAACAAAAACTGGAATATAGTCGTGTCATTCACAACAAAAAAGATATCCCCTATTATCACTCACTACAGGAGAGGGACAAAGATACATGTTAGTAGACTGGGAGGGATAAAAACAAACACAACGACAACTATATAAAGAGTCTTTTTTTTTACAAAAAATAACATAAAAAGTGACTGTGAGCCGCTAGCGATACATATAGTCTATCTAGTCCTTGTTTTCTTCCGTTTTTGCTGGCTCTTCTGCAACTTCTTTGTTCTCTTTTGTTTCTTCAGTCTCTTCTTTAATATCTGCTTTTTCATCAGATTTTTCCTGCAGCAAATATAAACATTAACATTAAAACAGGATACATTCTGAGTGTGAAAGAAAGTGAGCATGAACCCTCAGCAACTAGACCTATGCATCGGAGAACTGATGCAAATTTGTATCCACCGGAAAGACAACCCACCGAAGCAGTGAACCATCATTTGACCTTGAAGGAAGGGTCCAAGTTCAAATCCGACCACACCACAAGATTCCCAGCCCATGATTTCCTATAGGTTGGTTTACCATCCCAAACCTCTAGGACCGATAATAAGCAAGATATAAGCACTTTTAAGTTTGGCTATCCTTGTTTGACCTTGACCAAGAGGCCCAAGGTCAAATCTGACCACACCAAAAGATTCCCAGCCCATGATTTGCTACAGGTTGGTTTACCATCGCAAACCTCTAGGACCAATAATAAGCGAGTTATAAGCACTTTGATGTTTGGTTGTCCTCGTTTGACCTTCAAGGAGGGGTCCATGGTCAAATATGACCACATTAGAGGATTCGCAGCACATGATTTCTTATAGGTTGGTTTCACATCGCAAACCTCTAGGACCAATAATAAGGGAGATATAGACACTTTTAAAGTCCTCTATGTGGGTTACTTCGGCACTCCGTGGATGACCTTGAATTAAGAGCTTCAAGGTCAAATGTCTGCAAGGTTGTAGAGGATATATATATCTGTTATACATATCACCTATGAAGAGATTCAACCTTCTACCTATGAGAAACAGCCAGTAGAAAAATGTAGATAATTTTCAAAGAAATGCCAACGGCAGCCATCTTGTTTTTCAGAATGAGGCTAATTTCAGTCCCAGAGAAGCTTACCCCCAAATGGAGATGTCCTACAAATTTGGTGAACCTTACTGGTGTAGTTTTCCTCTGAGAGCGTTAACTCGGAAAATATCTCTACGCTGTGGCGGCGGCGGCATAACGAACGCTAAACCAACGTATCCACCGGATGCTTCTGGTGGATACAATCAAACTGACTTAATGCCTAGTGTTTAAGGAGTTAATTACTTTGCTGTAACTCAACGACACTTCTATACATTATATATAACAAACATTTTGTACAGTGCAAAATTCATTACGATCATCTAATGTGCTTGAATCCACAAAGGGAGAGTTCAGTAAGTGCCCACCAGGGGAGGATAACTATGGCACTGAGTAAGCCAGTCTAAGCAGGGAAGTCTTGAGTTTACTTCTAAAGGTTGAAATAGAGAGAAGTTATAAACATAGGCAATACCTCCTCCAGTATGATAGTTGCATTATTTATCTCACCTTTTTATCATCTCTTCGTTACCTGTATTTTGTCACCTGTTCACTAGTTTTGTCTTACCTTTTCATAATCTTCTAACCTTGTCATTGTCCATTTTTACCTTAAATAATCTCACCTTTGATTACCTTTCTTCACCTGTATTATCTCACCTGTCCTAGATGTATTGTCTTACCTTTTCATCATCCTTCTTTTCATCCTTTTCATCCTCTTTCTCCTCTTTCTTGGTTTCCTCTGTCTCTTGTTGTTTCTCCTCGTCTATTTTGTTGTCTGCACTCTCCGACACTTTCACTTCCCCATCTTCTGTGGCAGCCTCTCCTTCTGAAAATGTATGGAATCAATAGTCGTTGAATTAATTTTTTTTATAAGAAATATCTGATATTTCCTGACATTACAGTTGTAATATAGCCATTTAACTCAGTATCCAGTGCAGATATGCAAATTTTAAAGTAGTCTAAAAATTTAATTGATTGACTGACTGACTGATTAATTGAATGAGTGGGGTAAACTATCACTTTCAATGCAAGTTCATCCACGTTTTTTTTTCAATATCATAACATGATAATTTGGTTAAGTATGTAATTCTGATTTTTAACTGCTGCCAGAGTGTATTTTTCAGTAATATGCTTGCTGGTTAACAGTCAATATAACTGTATGGTTATTTAACTATCCCAGATCACTTTGTAGTTAAACATCTTGGTGAAGTAGAATCTGTAATTCAAAAGAGTATGTATAAGACATTATGGATGAACATTCTGTCTGAACTACTGGAGTGGATATAAATAAAAAGGATGCTGAATTAGCAAGAAATGGTGGTTTTAAGCCATTCCTAAAACAAATCATAAAATCCACTTATCTTTGTATCAGATCAAATAAACCATGATAAGTTTATCTCTTAGATCACAAGCTACATAATTCAAATACCAAAAAATTCAAATTCTGATGATGAGAAGACCAAATAGTTACAAAGTTCTCACCTTCTTTCTTGGCCTCTTCCTTCTTCTCTTCTGGTTTCTTTTCCTCCTCTTTGGGTGGTTCCGGTACTTCTAGAGGCTCAAAGCCATCCATCTTCAAATACCTGCAAACAACGACAACAAATTTTATACTTTTAACTGGAGACAACTGTCTTCTTGATATGCACCATAAGAATATCAACTCAATATCTGATTGAAAACAGTTATCATTTTAAGCAAGAGTAGTTTTCAATGGTGAAAGAGTGTACAGTAAAGATAGTCACCAGGCAGGCAGTTCATGCATCATAATAATGTTTATTAAACGGGAGCTCTAGCAAGACTTGGTTTCTAGGGTTTACTTTTTTTCTTCTTTTTTTTTGTTGTCTCCAGACTTTCATGAATTGAGGTGTAGTTTGACGAGTATTTGTCTCATCACTGAAGTTAAGCGGCAATGGATTATGTTAGTACTTGGATGGGTGACTGCTTCAGTGCGCTACTCCTGTCTCTGATGGCTTTTCTCATATGACTATAAGTGCAACATTCCAATAAAATTCAGTTCCAAAAGTAGTACTTGTTCTAAGTCTTCATATCTGTATCTGTCATTAGCCTGAACAGTTAAATTTCAAATGGAAACTTACAGAAGTTCATTATACCACGAGCATTCTAGAGTAAGGGGGAATAGTTTCTACAAAAAACAAGGGCTGGCTGTGTCTCCATAAGTCATACAGTACTTATATATCACACTAAAGACACATGGAATTGGTTGAAGTCAAACCCTGAAGAGGATACACATGAGGTGACTTCTTATTTCAATGACAACTAAAAACTTCTTAAGTTGCATCTCAAAACTGCCGAGGAAAGTATTCATCTATGGATCATATTTAATGATTTAATTAATGAAAACACCATTCAAAAGTATGCTATAGGAGTTCTACATAAAAGAGACTCCTAATAAAGAAATGGTATTGAAATGGGATATTTGCCACAGTTTGTAAAATTCAACAGTCAGGAAATCCCATTCTATTTTGTTGACTTGTATGGAATTCTTCACACATCTGTGATTTTCTGTGATCTTATTAGGCCTTTGGGTTGGTATTCACAAAAGGGATCAAGCTCAAGTTGAGCCAAAATTCAGCTCAAGTTTACTGCTATTTATGCTGAACTTGAGCTGATGTTTGGCTCAACTTGATCTTGATCCCTTTTATGAATATGGGCCTCTGATCTCCTCAAATGCAAAATTATGGGTGTCTGGTAATAGTGAGTTTTGCATACTGTGGAGAATTTCCTGTTGCTTATGCCATGTTGAATATGCATCAGCTTACCCTCCGGACAGCTCCCACAGTTTGGTCTGTTTCTCCTCTTCTTTCGATTCTGCAGAGCTCACAGCCTCACTGCCATCCTGGAAATACTTCCCACTCTGACCTGAACAAGGAAAGATAGACACAACATCCTTATTAGCAGCACAATATGCAGGGTGAACCAGCTGTATGAGAATACATGTCTCTCTGGCACAAATTATTAAACTAGGTTAAAAAACAATCCTATTCAGCTCTAATAAACTCACCGTTGTACATATTTTCAGAAAAATTTGGAGAAAATCCGTCAAAGTACAACATTGTATAAAATTTGGCTTCATAGTGGCCATCACAAATGATTTCAATGAGGGTATGGACAAAGAACCAAATCAGCTCTAGAAATCATGCCAGGAAAACCGATGACGATCCATAAAACTGTTCTGCCTACAACACTGACATAACATGTCCAATGCTAGCACATGGATCACCTTGTCTGGCACAGACATTTGTTTGAAAATGATGTCATTCTCAGGGGTCTATTTGGATTGCATCTACTACTTGTACAAAGTATTCTGACTTCCCTAATGTCAGGACACTGTATGATGACTTTGCAAGATCTGTTGGTCTTAAACTTGACAGTGTGGAAACAAAGAAAAAGTAAAGCTAATTAAACAGCTAATAAGGTTACATCAGGATATGTCCTCACTTTCTTCCACATGTTATCACTAGGTGGATTCCCAACCGACTACCATAACTAGACCTACGCATCGGAGAACCGATGCAAATCTGTATCCACTGGAAAGAAAACTCACCAACGCCATTAAACCATCGTTTGACCTTGAAGGAGGGGCCCAAGGTCAAATCTGACATCAGAAGATTCCCAGCCCACAATAGCCTGCAAGTTGGTTTACCATCCCAAACCTCTTGAACCAATAATAAGCGAATTATAAGCACTTTTAACTCTGGCTGTCCTCGTTTGACCTTGAAGGAGGGGCCCAAGGTCAAATCCGATCACACCACAAGATTCCCAGTTCATGATTTCCTATAGGTTGGTTTACCATCCCAAGTGTCTTGGACCAATAATAAGTGAGTTATAAGCACTTTTAAGTTTGGCTATCCTCGTTTGACCATGAAGGAGGGGCCCAAGGTCAAATCCAACCACACCAGAAGATTCCCAGCTTATAATTTCCTATAGGTTGGTTTACCATCCCAAACCTCTTGGACCAATAATAAGCGAGTTATAAGCACTTTTAACTTTGGCTATCCTCATTTGACCTTGAAGGAGGGGCCCAAGGTCAAATCCAAACACACCAGAAGATTCCCAGCTTATGATTTTCTATGGGTTGGTTTACCATCCCAAACGTCTTGAACCAATAATAAGCGAGTTATAAGCACTTTTAACTTTGGCTATCCTCGTTTGACCTTGAAGGAGGGGTTCAAGGTCAAATACAACCATACCAGAAGATTCCCAGTTCATGATTTCCTATAGGTTGGTTTACCATCCCAAATCTCTTGGACCAATAATAAGCGAGTTATAAGCACTTTTAACTTTGGCTATCCTCGTTTGACCTTGAAGGAGGGGCCCAAGGTCAAATCCGACCATACCACAAGATTCCCAGTCCATGATTTTATATAGGTTGGTTTACCATCCCAAACCTCTTGGACCAATAATAAGTGAGTTATAAGCACTTTTAAGTTTGGCTATCCTCTTATGACCTTGAAGGAGGGGTCCAAGGTCAAATCTGACCACATCAAAAGATTCCCAGCCCATGATTTCCTATAAGTTGGTTTATCATCCCAAACCTCTAGGACCAATAATAAGTGAGTTATAAGCACTTTTAAGTTTGGCTATCCTTGTTTGACCTTGAAGGAGGGGTCCAATGTCAAATCTGACCACATCAAAAGATTCGCAGCACATGATTTCCTATAGGTTGGTTTCACATTGCAAACCTCTAGGACCAATAATAAGGGAGATATAAGCATTTTTAAAGTCCGCTATGTGGGTTACTTTGGCACTCTGTGGATGACCTTGAATTAAGAGCTTCAAGGTCAAATGCCTGCAAGGTTGTAGAGGACATATATATCTGTTATACATATCACCTATGAAGGCATTCAACCTTCTACCTATGAGAAACAGCCAGTAGAAAAATGTAGATAATTTTCAAAGAAATGCCGGCGGCAGCCATCTTGTTTTTCAGAATGAGGCTAAGTTCCTTCCCAGAGAAGCTTACCCCCCAATGAAGATATCCTGCAAATTTGGTGAACCTAGCTGATGTAGTTTTCCTCTTAGAGCGTTAATGCCAAAAATCTCTCTACGTGCGGTGGCAGCGTAGCGAACGCTAAACCAAAGTATCGATACAATAAGTTATTAAATGCCAAACTTGTAACTGACTGGTGAGGTACACCTGGCACACACTTCAACTTAGTACAAACCAAAAGAGCATTTATTGACAATTGGTTGTTATCTGTTATAGACATGCATTAGTCATATCAGTGAAAGGGGTAGTTCAGTGCAAAGGCTAGGAGTAACATAGGAAAAACTGTTGTTGAATTGACTATTCAGACTTGTGAATTAATGGTTTGAATACAGGAACTGTTATAAATGCCTTATTTGGCCTTCTTTGTCTGGAGTTATGTTTACTTGTGTATGGAGCAAGGTCAAAGTTGGGGTTTTATGTCCAGGGTCTGACAGATCCTCAGCATTGCCCCTTGTGGGAGTCGAACCCACACAGAGGTGACAGGCAGTGATTAGCTGCCAAACCTGCTAACCCACTAGTTCAATGAGGACCTTGTATGGTGCAAGGATCAAAACACTATGGCCTTCTTGAAACAATAAATATATAAAAACAAAGCCGGCAGATTTTAACAAAAACCCTGTGTTTCGTGGTACAGAGTAAATTTTCTCCATGGAACTGAAGGGGGTATATATGCAGTAATTTGTAACAGGCAGAAACATCAATGGAGTAGTAAGTATACCTTTGAATTTCTCATCCGTGGCAAGACTACAAATGGCATTGGCTCCTTGTGCGACCGTGCGGGTGATCTTGGCAAATCGCAGCATTCCGTGCAAAATGTACTTGGCAAAGAACTTCTGGGTACCGCTTGCATTTCGCATCAGGTCCGTGGAGGGGATAAAACCTGGATAATATAATTAACGGTTGTACTATTGTTGTAAGAATCAGCCTTCTTCACTACCACAAGATAACTTCCCAGCGCTTTTTGCTTGCTTTGGATTGGAAACTTACAGCATATTAACTGGTTTAAACTAAATTGTGTTCTTATCATAACTTTCTGTTGATTTATTGAAAAATATGAGTTACTGCATCAAGAGCGTATTTATTTCAAAATGTGGCAAACCTATAACAATCTTCTTGTCTGGATTCAGTGCAGTTTTAAACTGCAGGCCTATTTAGAACTATTTTGCAGTTCTATTCTCAAATCTTTCAATGTTTTTTTTCCAATTTAACAAGTAAACAGTTTCTACTGAGCATTAATAAAGCATCTAACTCCAGGAAACTAAAGAGTTTTTCTAAAAAAAAAAAAAATGTGTTTAAACTTATATTTGAGAAGGTAGAAAAACAATTGTTTGAACATTTATCATGTTTATAATTTCATTATTACATGTTATCTACTTTATGTTACATGCAAAAAATATAAATAAACCTTGACCTTACCTGGATTGACTGCATTGACGCTGACCCCTGACCCTTCCAACCGTTTGGCCAGTTGGTACATAAACATGAGGTTGGCCACCTTAGAGTTTTTGTAGGCCTGCAGACCATTGTATGTGCCGTCATTAAACAGGAACATGTTCTCTAGGTCTAAAGGCTGGACATCTGTAGGACAGAGACATGAACAACACTGAATCATTGTGCTTAAGGGATTTTTAACTTTTAATAAGTTGGATAAGAGTTTAAAAGAAAGGTGAAACACAACACAAACAAAATACAGGTAGTAAGGGTTGATTACTTTGGTACTCACAGAAGAATAATGTAGTATTAAACCAAGAGCATTTGGAGAGTGCAGACCTCTGCTGAAGCCCAATACCCACCAATATTGTTTACGAGTGCGATGACAAAAATCCCTTAAAAATTACTGGATCCAGAGAGTGTTCTGAATCACTACCAAATTCTAATAATCTGCTCGTTATGCCAATGTCAACATTTTCTGAAAATTTCATCAAAATCCATCTATAACTTTTCCAGATATTTTGCAAATGAATAAACCAACAAACTTATGCTGGGAAAAACATATTATCCTTGATAAAGGTAATAAAGGATAGATTTCTGTCTTGTAGTGGTCAAAATATTCACACAAATAGTGACAGCAATAGTGTCTTTTTCATCACTAAAAAGTGCTCATTAAAGAGTAGAGTAGGCTTCTCCAGCAGTTCAATTACTTGTGATGGCTGCACAAAAAATAAATTCTATTTTCCTTGACCACATGATCACTGGTTATTTTGATTCATCAGACACATGCTTTTATTTTATATATATTTTATTTAAAATTCTCTTATATTAAAAACAGTCTTTTCAAACAAATGACCTAATGTTTAGACGATGTTGTTGTTTGATATATCTTTCATATTATTGTAACTGATGAGCCAAATTGTGGTTCTGGGCCCGTATTCACGAAAGGTCTTAGCCAGGGCTTAGGCTTAAAGTTGAGACTTTTGTCTCAACTTTCTGCCCAAAACCTGCTAAGACTTTTGTCTTAGGCTCAGTGGTATTCACAAAGAATTTAAGACTGGTCTTAGGCTTAGCCAAGGGCTCATCTTTAAGACTGGTTAGTAGTGGGCTTAAATATTGTAAAGAGGACTTAAATATGGCTGCCATAAACTTTTCTCCACTTCAAAATTTGAAATGGCTGTAAATAAAGTATAATTATACAGAACACCTCACTAAAGCAGTCTTTGGCAGTTTATATGTGGTAACAAGGTTTTCCATTTCAAAACAGCACTTTTCCTTAGATAAAATGCATTAAATGAAGGATATATGTCACCAATAGTATAGTTTGAATAGAAAAGAAAGGTCACACGACACAGAAAACCACTGTGGTTATTTGATAATCTTGGACTTAGCGAAGTCACCCTTTGTGAATACGGTTTTAAGAAAAAACTTAGCCGAGACAAAAGTCTGAACTTTAAGACTGGATTTAAGCCTAAGACCTGGCTAAGTCTAAGACCTTTTGTGAATATGGGCCCAGATTACTTAGTGAAAATCTTTCAGCTATAAACTGAGTAATGAAACTTGAAACAGTTGGAACATTTTCGAAATGGGGATGTGCTGAATAAGCGTTCCAACCGACAAATTCATCATGGTATTGGAGTAGTCAGTTTTCTTTCCAAGATACCAAACTAATAGCTGCAGAATATTAAGAAAACTAGAAATAGGATGCCCTGTTAAGAGTAGCTGCAACATAAGCAAAGAAACAAGATAGCATAGAAGAACACACATTATCATTTGTAATGTCCAACCCATGAACGTTTTTGAAACAATTGTACAGTAGTCTTACAAGACCCTGTTTCATTTGTGTTTGTGCATTTTTGGTGAAAATTCGAAAATTCAAAATGGCCGCCATTTTTGGGGAGAGGAATATTTTTTTTGAAAATTGGCAAGAGTATATTTTTAAGATACCCTGTGGGTCGAAAATTTTGACGAAATCGCTCTATCTCGCATGGTTAAGGAGATAAAAGAAAATTTGTGTTTTTGCATTTTCGGTGAAAATTCAAAATGGCTGCCATTTTTAGGGAGAGGAAAATTTTTTGAAAATTGCCAAGAGTACATTACTTAGAAAGCCTGTGGGTTGAAAATTTGGACGAAATCGCTCTATCTCACACGGTTTAGGAGATAGACATATTGATGTTTTTTGCTATGTGGCTATTACTCAGGAGGGTAAAGCTATTACCATCAACAACACTACCAAGCAAGCAATTGACCCCATGAACCTTCACACCAAATTTTACAAAGAAGAGTTAAATATGTTTCCTTCAAAAGAGTGAAAACAGAAATGCAATTCAGAGTAGGCTCAAAGTAACAAAGCAGCTATTACTCAGATAGCTACAAAGCTATCATTGACCAAAAGCTATCCTGGCCAAACTTTTGACCCAATTATCCTTTATATAAATTTTTGTGAAGATAGAAAACATTGTTTCATTAAAATGTCCAGAAAAAGTCAATTCAAAATAGCATAATAGCTATATAGCACAATAGCTATTACTCAGTTAGCTATAAAGGTATTATCACCAATAGCAATCCCAAGCAAGCTACTGATCCAATAATCCTCCATCTCAAATTTTGTGAACATAGGTGAAATACTTTTCCTTTAAAATGCTTAAAATAAAAAAGCTACTCAAGGTAGCTAAGTAGCTATTACTCAGTCCGTTATATAGCTATTATCACTAAAAGTAATCCCAAGCAAGCTATTGATCTAACTATTGCTCATACCAAATTTGGTAAAGATATGTATGTCAAATATTTTTCCTTAAAATGCCCGGAAACAAAAGAAGTACACAAAAGTAGCTAAGTAGCTATTACTCAGTTAGCTATAGAGCTACCTTCACCAAAGGCAATCCCATACAAGCTATTAACCCAATAAACACCCATACCAAATTTGGTAAAGATAGGATAAATACTTTTCCTTGAAATGACCAGAAACTGGACGGCGGACAGCGGGAAAAAGCAAAAATAATATGTCCACCCACAGTGAGGTGGACATAATTATACCTTAAGTTACGTAATTATTTATTATATTTAAAATTTTATTTATTATATTTAAAACTTTGTTTTAAGCTTATTTAAGAATATTACTGACACTTGCTTTAATAAATCATTTTAGTCACGCAAATTTATTATTTTTGATGTACACTACATTTTGGTTTTATTCATATTTGATGTAAGGACTTCAAAACCATACACTCAGTAATTAAACCAGACGTTTAACCAGCTCATTACTGGCTTATTCTTTGCATTCATTGAACACAGTGTGGCCGTCTTAAATCTACTATTAGTCACTCAGTTATCTGTGTGACTTATATTTAGTTATAGAGTTAATTTGTGACTAATAACAGATTTGTTATAGTATTAGTATTTTGTGGTTAGTGTATATTACACAACCTTCCTCATTTTTAAATTGGTGAAGATATTGAAATAGAGATCATAACAGATTAAAAAGACAAATTGGTACTCTTTAAATAAATACAGTGCTAAATGTTATACTAATTTACACATCATTTTTTATACTATTTCAATCAATAATCATGTTAATCTTCTGGAACCTGTTTCCAAAATCAAAAATTTCAGGAAATTTGGATTTCTTTGAATTAGTACAGCTAAAAATGCTATTCAAGTATACAGAAGAACTAGATTGGGCCAACTCGGCGCCAACATATCCCCAGACAGGTCATCACTCACGCCACAGGTTTTGATCGGGAATTTTTTAAAACATAATTACCCATTATTATATGAACTTCAGCACATCAATCTGCTCTGTTTATATCTCCCCAAGGAAGATGGTGTATCCCCAGACGCCGAATACATAACTCAAATTATATTTTCAATCTTCCTGCAATGATAACTCTAAACCTATTTTCAAAGTATTTAAATGATTGATGATTGAATGTCCATTCTAAAATAATAATCCCAAAAGAGCATATCTGTTTCTATATTTGTTGACAAATAAAATATTATTTTTAACTCAACTCATCATATTTTTCATTCTTCCTTCAAAGTATTTAAATGATTGATGATTCAATGTCCATTCTAAAATTCATAATCCCAAAAGCACATATCTGTTTCTATATTTGTTCACAAATAAAATATTATTTAAAAAAAAATGATTTATATTATTATTTTATTATATTATTTTTAGAATTTGCAAATTGTTTTCAGTTATTCATTTCCTCTATACCTATATATGTAGTCCATATATATGCAACCTAAATATGTGACACAATCTCGGTTCTGACTCCCCTTTGTGTTATATGTAATGAAGCCCACCACCTCCCACCCCCACCCCTCTCCCCTTCTCCACACCTCTCTCACTATTACACAAGATCTGCAACCCCATTGAGTTCTTTGTTTCTCATCTGATATCATTAAATACCTTTGTTTATTTAGTGTCACTCAATATAGCTGGAGGTCCCAGAGGTGGGTGGGGGGAATCCGGGTGGGGGGATGTGGGTTGAGCATAAATGGTAAACAAACAATCTATATAAAAGGGGTACTCAAATACAAAAAGAATTGAGAATTTTAAGTATGTGATTATCAACTGAAATGAGTTCATAACTGTAGGAGCTGTGCCAAAATTAACTGAGGCAAGTTGAATAAAACTGGGCTAGTTGAGGGTTAAAAATCCCCTAGTTTTACTACATAAGGATATAATTTCATTAATATTGGGACTTAAAGCTCACTTAAAGTGTCCATTTTGTCTACTTCAATATGTTTCACCAGTTTCATTTTAAAAAGTGAAAAACTCAGCAAGCAGAGGTATAACACACAAAAATAAGTTCTTAAAAGACTAAGATAGCCATAACATTATTAATATTCAAAATTTAAATAGACAGGCATTTCCTTTTAAAAATTCAAAGATTTCAGCTCTATAACCCACATAGTTTGACAGTTACTGGGCTTTAAAGTGGCATAATATCCATAAATTGGGTTTCTGTGAGCATTTTACAATTGTTAAAGAGACCTTAGCAATTAAACTACAGATCTGAAACTTTTTGGGGGGGACATACATAACAAACAAAAATCATATATAATACAGTTTAAGACTTGTCACACTAAGCATTTCCAAATAACAGGGCAAAATACGGAAAAAATGTCAAAAAAGGCACTTGGGCGAGTGTCTATGGCCCTCATACACAGGTTAAATGTCTACTAAAAACCTTGATTTTCGGCATATGTAAAAAGGACATAATAATGCATTCCCAGATGGGATTTCAGCTCCATCAATCACATAGTTTAACAGTTACAGGGCTTAAAGGTGGTAAAAAGTCCAAATATTGGGTCATTGTGGGCCTTTTAGAGATCTCGATGTGGCTTTCAAATTAAAGCTTCAGACTTAAAATTTGTTACATACTAAGATTACACATAGAATATGTATCTAATAAAGTTTGAAACTTCTCAGACTTACCATTTCCAAGTTACAGAGCAAAATATGTGAAAAATGTCTTAAAAGGGTCACTCAGGTGGGTGTTAAAGGTCCTCATACACAGGTTAAATGTCTACTTGAAGCCTTGATTTTTGGCACATGTAAAAAGAACATAATAATGTATTCCCAGATGAGATTTCAGCTCTATCAGTCACATAGTTTAACAGTCACAGGCCTTAAAATTGGCAAAAAGTCCAAATACTGGGTCTTTATGGGGCCTTCTAGAGACCTAAATGTGGCCTTCAAATTAAAGCTTCAGACTTAAAATTTGTCACATACTAAGATTACACATAGAATATGCATCTAATACAGTTTGAAACTTCTTAGACTTACCATTTCCAAGTTACAGGGAAAAATATGTGAAAAATGTCTAAAAATGGTCACTCGGGTGGGGATTTATGGTCCTCATACACAGGTTAAATGTCTTCTTAAAGCCTTAATTTTTGGCACATATAAAAATAACATACTAATATCTTCTCAGATAGGATTTGAGCTCTATCAGTCACATAGTTTGACAGTCACAGGGCTTAAAAGTAGCAAAAAGTCCAAATATTGTTGTCTTTGGGAGCCTTTTAGAGACCTCAATTTGACCTTCAAAATTAAAGCTTCAGACTTAAAATCTGTTACATACTAAGATTACACACAGAATATATATCTAATACAGTTTGAAACTTCTCAGACTTACCATTTCCAAGTTACAGGGAAAAAGATGTGAAAAATGTCTTATAAGGGTCACTCGGGTGGGTGTTTATGGTCCTGATACACAGGTTAACTGTCTATTAAAGGCCTAAATGTTGGGGCACATATAAGAAAACACATAGATATATTCCCAGATGATATTTAACTTAGATGAGAGACATAGTTTGAAAGCTACAGTGCTTGAAAGTGGCAAAAAGTGCATAAATTGGGTCTCTGTGGGCACTTTTGAGACCTTAAGTCGACCCCTTTGGGTAAACCTACAGCCCTAAAATTTTCTACAGACAAGGATTACATATCAAAGTTATACCTAGCGCAGTTTGAGACTCATCAGAATTATCACTTCCAAATTATAGGGCAAAATATGTGTAAAGTATAGCAAAAAATCCCTAAGTGGGGGTATTTATGGGCCTCAAACACAATTTTCTCCTCAACTTAAAGTCATGATTTTCGGCACATGTACTAAGAACATATTAATGTGTTGTCAGGTAAAATTTCAGCCAGCTGAGCATCATAGTTTGTGACCTACAGGGCTCTAAGTGGCCAAAAGTGCAATTTCTGACCTTAAGGTGGCCATAAGTTCTTTTTTACTGGGAGTTTAAGGTCACCTTAAAATAGGGATCTTCCTTTGGGCACCCTTAACATGTGTACCAAGTTTGAAAAAAAAATATTAATTTGTTTTTGAGTTATCGCGTCCACAAGGAAATTTCTACGGCGGCGGCGGCGGCGGCGGCGGCGCGACGGACCTGAATCCAATATATCCCCGACTTTCGTCTGGGGATATAATTATAACACAAGGTATTCACCTATACTACTAGTTTTCACAGAAAGTGTTAAGTTAACAGATATATTAGTTGCTTGATGAAATTGCAAATTTAATAAGTAAATTAAATTTTTATAAGTTAATACCCTATCCAATGGACAATAGCTTATCCGGTCGGCGCAGACCGGCCCGCCAAACGCCAGAAAAAGACGTCCTGTGTTTCCACCGGCTAGGCCGGTCCAGTGTTGTGCACTCGCCAGATGGCGTGTAGTACTTCCTTCCTGTCTAGACAGCGTGACGTCATAGCATCTTTTTTCGTTGTCTAAACCTGTTAGACCCCTAGTAAGCTGAAAGCGGGGTCGGTGGGAGGGTCTTGTGTGTCCATTGGATAGGGTATTAACTTATAAAAATTTAATTTACTTATTAAATTTGCAATTTTATTGCGTTAATACATCCTATCCAATGGACAATAGCTGAATAACTACCGCTTGGTCGGCGGGTAAGTTACTAGGGACTACAAAATTTGAACTCATGATAGTAGATTGCTCATTCCTTTTCCCAGCCTGGGGCGACCTTGAGGTCGATAACCCTAAGGCTGTGGTCGGATATCATCATCCGGTTAACAGGAGTTGAACCGTCAGAAACGACCAAGCCGCCCCCCCCCTTTTTTTAAACAGACCTGCTCTGAGGTAGGGGAAGAGAGGGATGAGTTCAGTCCCATAGAATAAGACCTCCCGGAGGAAGCACATCCAGAGATTTTTTTTTTTTTTTTTTTTTTTGCTTAACTAAATGTGCAATATATACAAAGATGTACAACTATATACATATATACAGGTCTCCTCTAGTTATTGGTCTGCTGGTGGATCTGCTGAGCAGCTACAACAGGACCAAGATGATAGAGCTCTGAATCTGCCCACGCCACATCCTTCAGATAGAATTGAGTGAAGGTATTATTTGATTTCCAGTGGCAGGCTGATAAAATCTGCTCTAAAGAAACTCCCGACTGGAAGGCCTTAGAGGCAGCGAAGCCCTTACATCATGAGCCTTGACTTGGTGTAAGGTGTGGGCCTGGTGATCAGATAGCTCATAACATAGGATCACAGTTTGTTTGATCCATGAGGAGATAGAGGCAGGAGAGATGTCTTTGTCAAAACCTTTCTTGAAGGAGACAAAAACTAACTCCTTATTCTGCCTGAGGTCTGATGTCCTGTCCAAGTAGTAGCGCAGAGCTCTGACCGGACAAAGGGATCTGTCAGACCTGAGGGATCTGTCCAGAGTAGGAGCCAGGGCTGGTATGACCACTGGGGCTACACTCTCTGGGCCCTCTTTGGCCAGCTGGTTCTTGGAAAGAAAGCTGGGAGATGGAATCAGGGACACCTTAGACCAGTCTGACTGGTGTCTGATGTTCTTGTGCTGCCATGCATGGATCTCACTCCTTCTTTTGCCCGAACCCAAAGCCAAAAGAAAGACAGTCTTGAAGGTCAGATGCTTCAATGATGCCTCCCGAAGAGGTTCAAAGGGGGCCTTTGTGAGCTGGTGTAGTACCAGCGAAAGGTTCCAGGAGGGTATGCCCCTCCGCCCCTTGGGCCTGTCTCTGTGGAAACTGTCCAGGAGACGAGTGAGATTATCATCTTTGCTGATATTGACTGTGGTATTACCCAGTTTATCCGCAATGGCAGATCTGTATCCATCAATGGTGCTGGGCTGAAGATTTTTGACCTCAAAGAGGTAAAGTAGGAAGTCAGCCACTGACTTCACAGGTGGTGATCCGAAGTCCACCTGATTAGTGATGCACCATTTCGTAAAAATGGTCCACTTTGCCTCATAGACTGATCTGGTTGATCTTCTCTGAGGAGCCTCAATTCTTGCTGCCACTGCTTCAGAGAAGCCCTGTTCTTTGATTGCTGTGGCTCTAGGAGCCAGGCATGAAGATTCAGGTTTGTCAGATTTCTGTGAGGGATCTGATTGAAGGGCTGTGTCAGCAGATTCGGAAGATGTGGCAAGCTCAGTGGAACTTGACTGGACATGGCTACTAAATCCCAAAACCAGGGCATGTTGGGCCATCCGGGAGCAATTAGGATTAGCCTCCTGCACGGGGAGTCCAGCAGTTTCTCCACCACTTTGCCCAAGATGGCAGTCGGTGGGAAGGCATATGCATCCAGGTCCTCCCATGGCAGAGTGAGTGCATCCACTGCGACAGCCAGAGAGTCCGGAACTGGAGATACAAATTGAGGCAGCTTGTGGTTGAATCTCGTGGCAAAAAGATCTATCTGAGGGCGGTGCCATTGGTTGCATACACTTTGAAAAACTTCCGGAAGGAGGGACCACTCCGTCTGGATGGTCTGGCCCAGTCTGGACAGCTTGTCCGCTATCACATTTAGACGGCCTGGGATGTGTCGGGCTTTTCGAGTTACTTGACGCTGGGAACACCAGGTCAAGATTCTCCAGAGTAGGGCACACAGTGGGCCCGATCTCATGCCTCCTTCTTTGTTTATGTAGGCTACAACTGTGGTGTTGTCTGTTGCCACTAGAACTATCTTGTTTATACAGAGATTTTGGAACTCCTTTAAGGCTAGGAAAACCGCTTTGAGTTCCAGATAGTTTATGTGCAGCTTGCTTTCCGGCACTGACCACGACCCTCTTGCCGTGAATTCGTTTAAGTGAGCGCCCCACCCTTCTTTTGACGCGTCTGTAAAGATTTGCAGAGCATGTCTTATTGGGTGTAAAGGTTGGCCTTGGAGCACATTGTTTTCCTCTAGCCACCATTGTAATTGAGGGTGCAGAGACCTGGGTAGGGGAATAATTTTCTCTAAGGATTCCGGTATTCTCCAATTGTTTTTGAGATGCCACTGTATGGGTCTCATGTGTAGTCGGCCTAGGTGAACTTGTTTCTCTGTGGCTGTTAGGAGACCTATCAGGGACATGAGCTGCCGGACCGGACAGGCCGGTGATAGTAGCAGAGCTTGTATTTTGTCCTGAAGGTTTTGCCACCGGTCCGGAGTCGGTCTGACCCGGCCGGACCTGAGATCGAACTGGTAACCTACGAAGTCGAAGACTTGTTTGGGTTCCAGCTCTGATTTCTCTATGTTCACCAACCAGCCTAGGTCCTGGCACATCTTGATCAATGTCTGTGTGTGCTGGAGACAGATTTGTTGGGATCTGGCTCTCACCAACCAGTCGTCTAGGTACTGGTGGATCCTTATACCCCTGTTTGCGGCCATTAGCTTGACCTCCTTTACCAATACAGTGAACTCCATGGGCGCTGTGGACAGACCGAAGGGCAGAGCCTTGAATTGGTAGGTCCGGCCCTGGACGTGAAATCTTAGGTATTTCCTGGATTGTTCCTGTATTGGTATGTGGAAGTAGGCGTCTTTGAAATCTACTGACGTGACCCACTCCCCTTTTTGAAGGGACGTTCTGATGGTTTCCGGAGTCTCCATTTTGAACTTTTCCACCTTTAGAAAGTAGTTCAGTTTGCTCAGATCTAGTATTGGCCTCCATTTGTTGTTGGGTTTTGGAACTAGGAACAGTCGGTTGAAGAAACCCAAAGATGTTCGATTGTGGACCAGTTCTACTGCATTTTTGTCTATAAGCTGATGCAATGCCTCCAGCAGGTAGCTGTTCCTGTGGGGATTGGCATAACAGCTTATGACTGTTGGAGACCTTGTAAGATTTGGCCGGGTCCGGAAGGGAAGGACATAGCCTTCCTTCAGTATTTGAATAGTTTTCGGACCGGCTCCCAGATTTAGCCAAGTTTCCCAAAATTTTTGGAGTCTGGACCCTACAGGCAGATTTAGTGCAGCATTTTGGGCATTGTTTACACTTTGGACACAAGACAATTGAGTGACACAAGAAGCAACTTTCACATACTTTAATCTGTGAGACTTTGTTATTTGACAGTCTGCTGCCCCGGGACTTAACTCTCTCTTTTGGGAGTGCCCGGGCGCAGAAGGTACATCTGTTACAACATGAAAGTTTACAACATTTAATGTCTTTTCTTGCATTAAAGTCTTGTTCCGGGCCAGCAGTTCCCTCTGTAAACTGGTTATACATTGATTGTCATTTAAATGACTGCTGGCCCTTGGCTGGTCGCGATGAGTAGAATGAGGCTTTTCCTTTCTTCTTACCCTGCCCCTTGTTACCAATGTTCTTCCAAGCCGGACGGTCTGGTTTCCTGTAATCCGAACGTTTTTCCTGCCGTTCGTATGGATGGAAGCGACCTTTCTTTCCCGACTGGGAGTGAGACTTGCTCTCAAAGTTGGCGATATCTTCTTCCGCTTGTTTTAAGGCAGAATCTGGAAACAGGGTTGCAGTGTGAAGTGGTCCAGTCCTCAAAGCGACCAGAGTGTCCGGTTTGATGCCCATTTTCAAATGGGAGAGGTACGAGTCCCTTCTTATGAGAGTGGTGTTTGCGACCATCACAAAAACAAAATCAGTCAAATGCTCAAGTGTTTTGGCCATACACTGTGTTATGCTTGAGTTGAAGTTCATGAGGAACTGCATTTCCTCTGTAGCACGGGTGATCTTTCCTGCTGATTTCCCTTTACTCAACTCTGATTTGACTGTCTTTAACTCCGCTTGCATATTTTCTTGCACCTTGTATAAGCACCTGTTGAACGCGGCCGCTTGGTTGCAAGTAGTGGAAGCTTCGCGAGCTAATTTCTCCCACCGTCTTAAATTATCCTGGGAAATTTGACGGGAAGCAGGCGGGGTTGAGGCAATGCCGGCGGCTTTTGCTATGCGACTGTAGGAACTGTTGACTTTAGATGCATCAGTGTTCCAAGTAGTTACAGTCTGTGGAGCCCCTTGATTACACTTCTCTGGGTTAGCTGCGAAGTTGTACCATTTGGCTTGCGATTTTGGGGGGCGGACGAATTGGTCCTTGAGCAGCCCTCCAGCCTCTGAGCTACGGGACGGATACCCCTCTGTAAGTGTTAGGTTGATTTTCGCCATCTTGTTGCATAGCCACTCATCCGTGGGCATGGTGACTGAGACCTTTCCTGTAGGGTGGGCCTTTGGACCGGCAAAAGGGTTATCCTCCGACCTGGAGGCTGTAGTGTCCATCTCTGGGATGTGACTCCACCCCATAAACGACCTGATCCCACTCATGGTTTCGCGATAGGTCTGCTCTTCAGAGGGGGCAAGGTCTGGGTCATTTCCAGTCGCTTCCAGGTCGTCGGAAAGTTCCCCTTCCTCTACAAATAAATCAACTGGAGGACGGTCCGAAAGGTCAGTATCTGAGTTGGTGTCCATGGAAGATACACTGTTTCTTTTTGTCGGTGCTGACGATGCTCTGCTGGGAACCTGTTGAGATAAAGGAGAGTCGGTACCAGCCACATCTGAGCGTTGATCAGCGGACACCTTATTTCTTGACGACTTGCCGGTCGACTTGGAGGCAGTCTGAGGATTACCAGGCAAATCTGAAGAAACTGAATCATGAGCTTGGTCGGCAACTGGTCTCTGAGACGCAAGGTCGGTAGCCAACTGATCTGTGTTCTGACCGGGTTTGATGAACGGTCTGGAAGATATAGCCGAACTCTGAGGAGGTGAGTGGGCTGGAGTGACTTTGATAGGAGCAAAAGTAGGTTCTTTGTCCATGGATTTAGAGAGTAAGATAGCCTCAAGTCTGTTAAACCTTTCAGACCATTTCTGGTCTAACTCATCAATCCTAGTATCCGGTGAGGATCTGTGAGTCTTAGTAAGCGACTTGGAGGGCTTATCTGAAGAAGTCTTAGTATCTTTAGCTGGTTTGTCAGATTGGTTGGTTTTCTTTCTCTTGTCAGAACTCGAACCAGGGGACTTCACAATCCCTTGGTCGTCCACTACTCCCACCACAGTCACTGAGGACGGGTCTATGAGAGAGGAACTGGAAGAGTCCTGTTTGGGTGTATCTGTGGATTTCTTAAGATCCCATTTCTCCTTTTTTAATCTGTATGATGGAGTGGACAACTGTAAGCGTTGGTCCTCAGATAAAATGTTACAAGAGTTACAATCATTTTTAAGCACACACGGATCTGATCCCTTACCCTTTTCTCTGCAACGCGCGCAGAAACTATGGCTATCGAAGCTAGCCATAATGTGGCCACAACTTCCATGCTTCTGAGCAGGTGAGGACATGACGATCCGAAAGCAAAGATAGTCCAAAATGATCTATATACACTCTTGTATAACTAGCAATAAACATAAAAGTCACTCTTTGATGAAAACTGAGATAATTCCAAAATAAAATTTAACTCTGAAAATTTGTGCATACAACACATGCGCCAAACGAAAAAGATGCTGTGACGTCACGCTGTCTAGACAGGAAGGAAGTACTACACGCCATCTGGCGAGTGCACAACACTGGACCGGCCTAGCCGGTGGAAACACAGGACGTCTTTTTCTGGCGTTTGGCGGGCCGGTCTGCGCCGACCGGATAAGCTATTGTCCATTGGATAGGATGTATTAACGCAATAAAACATAATTGTCAGTATTAAAAATATCTGTAATGAATTAGGGGTGAAAGATAATTTTTTTTTCGAAAACTGGTGGTCATGCTCAAGTCAGTTAATATTTTATATATCTTTCAAAGAAATATATAAAACAGCATGCACTTTGAAAAAATACAACTACTGGCAAAAAAAATTCAATTTATATTGAAATTGAAACAATTAATAGCAATGTTTAAACACTGGAAGAAAAATCAGAAAAATTTGACAGTTGTCATGAACAGTTAAGAATCCAACCTAAATCATTGGGGTTGGAGGGTGAATGTTATTTAACATACATCAGAAGGTGGTTGTATAGAATACTGGATATTGGTGGTTGTGGTTATAGAGAATACTGGATATTGGTGGTTGTGGTTATAGAGAATACTGGATATTGGTGGTTGTGGTTATACAGAATACTGGATATTGGTGGTTGTGGTTATAGAGAATACTGGATATTGGTGGTTGTGGTTATATATAGAATACTGGATATTGGTGGTTGTGGTTATAGAGAATACTGGATATTGGTGGTTGTGGTTATAGAGAATACTGGATATTGGTGGTTGTGGTTATATAGAATATGGATATTCGTGGTTGTGGTTATGTATAGAATACTGGATATTGGTGGTTGTGGTTACATAGAATCTACTCAACTAGATTCTGTTACCTCCTAAGCCCTCCTCCCTGACCCAAACACAAAATACATGACGATGCTTTTACAGTAAAAGTGAGCAACAAAAAAGTAAGGCAAATGGTTTGAGACAATATAACGTCTATTACCCGATTATACTGTGGGAGTGAGATTCTGTTCCAATAACAGAAGGACAACAAAACGAGAATCTTCAGTATACAACAAGAGAAAGTAACAAGTTTGTGAGAGAAAAAAAATGAGTTCATTATTTTGAGTATTTGGTTAATATAGACGGTTGGATAATAGAAGTTCTACTGTTCCAACAGGCATATAAACATACAAAAACACATCAAGCACAAAAAATTTGCGATAGTCTTACCACGCATTTGTTCTACAATAGAGAAAAAGGTGACACAAAACATAATCAACACAGTAAGACATCACTGCAAACATATCTTTATGTATATTTATAAAGTGAAAACAATAAAATAATTAAATAAAATCTGAACAAGTGTGAAAATGTACAGCACAGTTACACACTTGGAATAATAAATAATAATAAATTATAACAAATTATTGGATTAGAGATGTGAGGTCAAACTAGGTCAAATTCACTACAGTGGAACCTCCCTTCCAATCTCCATCTAGCCAATGCTCTTGGGTCGAGAGATTATAAAATGCTTTCCATGTATATGTGTGTGTCCATTTATCACACCTTTACATAAACCCTTACATCTCATTCATTTGTGAAAATATCTTCACTAAATTTGTAAAGAATGTTCGTGCCTATTAAAACATGTCTGTGTAATACTGTGGCCTCATTTTGAAAAAGAAAATGGCCATCATTGCCGATTGTTTGAAAATGATTAAGATGTTCAGAATTTTAAAATGTTGCAACTAGCTTCATCAGATTTGCACAAAATGTATATGGCTACGAAAGCTTGTCAGCGAGTAATTTTTTGGCCTCATTTTATAAAACAAAATGGTAGCCATAGTACAGTCATCTTTAAGGTCAAATTGGGGTTACCGTATCAAAAAGGCCTTATATCTCCTTTATCATTGGTCCAAATTTTTCTTTGAATTATGGGAAATTTATCTCAAATTTGTGGGTCATGTGACTAGTCAGTTATCTGACCAGGAGCACAGTCGTGGTAGTCATATGACTTATCTTTCCAGTCGTGAATGTCAGCAGCTGAGCCAAGGCAGTTTTAACCATCCATCCAAAAATGAACATGTTTAAAAACGTTAAACAAGTAAGGATTTCTGTCTCAAGTTCTGATGATGCATCTTTTCAGTTGTAACAGATATATGGCTTATCTTTAGGGTTCTATGACTTATCTTGCAAGTTTTAAAAGTGGGAAGTATAAATTCAGAATCATCTGTCTAAATCAGGGGCTGTATGTGAAAATAGATGAGTAAAAGATGCACAAAATATCAGTTGAAGTTTGGTATAAACAGCTTTATACTTGACTCATTGGCTGATATTTTATCAGTAAAAATGCAGTATAAATAGTTGTTCACTAAACTGACTGGCTTCATTTTTTCTCAGCTGAAGTTTGGTATAGAGTAAGAAATCTAAAATTCGCCACATATCTGAAATTCGCCACATGTCAAAATACTAATAAAATAAATGAATTGTGGTGAGATTTGTTGACTGTATAGTAAATTAAGGCTTTTTGAACAGAAAAATACCAATTTTTAGACAAAAACATCATTTTCTTCATAAAATTAACTAAGGTTTTAGAGGTGGCGAATTTTAGATTCCTGGCGAATTTTAGATTTCTTACTCTACATAGCTTTATACTTGACTGATTGATTTTTATCAGCTGAGAGTCTGGTATAAATGGCTGTATAACTGACTGATTGGCTGATTTTTTAAATTTTTTTATTGATTTTTTTTCTGATCTTTAACCGCTCCCTTTTATAAAGACTAAGCCAGGCAAACAAGGTAAAGACAAAATGGAGAATTACATGTACACGTACAATGTGTGTAAAACTTGACAAAAATAATATAAAAACATAAAAGGTGAGCTGGATTGTTTACATGTGGAGGAATGCACAGTGTAACCATCAGCTGAGCACTGATATTCTCTAACTCTCAGAACAATCTTATTTTAACAATTTTCTCAGAAAAAAATTCACAAAGAATTACAAGAATTTCTTGGGTATTATTTAAGGTACTGGGAGACAGAGGTATATCACAGTATATTTTATATACAACACAATAATATAGCTGTTTCTATATTGGCTGTGCAACACCCATCACTGATGCCCATTTGGTGAAACCAATGGCCAACCCAAGTGAGATATACAAAATCAGAGATAGTACCAGTGCCGCGCTCTGTAACACCCATGGGCAATGTGACCAAATATTTGCAAAAGTTGGGGATGGGCGTTTACAACAATGAAAACCAGCCGGGCGTTTCGAAAAAATAACCCGAATTTGGGGAAACCGCGTTTTAGCACACACCGACTGGAAGTAAAATATGCAGTTGGTAAACAAATCTCGTTGCAATAAAAGGTGACAACCTGCTAAAATAAGGAAAATTTCGTTGAAAATGGATATAAATTAATCACATTTCACCGATTATTGGGTTTATATGAAGAAAGTTTACCTCGAAACGACATATTATTAACTTATGAGCGATAACGTAAGATTGTACAAATTGGATGTTGTGCCTTAGAATCCGTAGATATGGAGATTAAGCACCTGGACAACTGATTGATTGATTGAAACATGCAAATACACAGGCATAAACATGTTATGTATTTGCTATTATTTACTACCCAACTGCCGAGGTAATCTAGTTTCTTTTGGCTTCATGTACAAGAATCTGGCATGAGCCTCAGCGATTGGTGATCTGCATTGGCTAACAATGGGGTAAAACATAAAATGAAGTGAAAATGCTAAAACTGGACATCAGGGATTGGGCGTTGGCAGTGGATGCTGGGTAAATGTCCACTGAAAGTAACAATACCACGTCAACTTACTGTTTTTACGTTTCATGGTCTCTGGGTCATGCATTGAAGAGGACACTATGACGATTCTTGCTTCGTCGTTCTCCTCTCCGCCAACCTTCTTCAGATCTTCTAGTAGTAAGTTAGTCAGCAGGAAGTGACCTGTACAGAGAATTGTATACATTTGTATTAGACCTTTTTGTTGCCAAACTTATGTATCATTAATTCATATTATTGTTATTATTAAAGTGTGCTTGTGAAGTGGATAACAACACTTTCTTTCAACCACTGATGACCCCCCTAGCAACTTTTAGATATTCTATTAGAAATTAGGTATCATTACCTCCGCCGAGGAGGTTATGTTTTCGCCTGGGTCTGTCTGTCTGTCTGTTTGTGAACAAGATAACTCAAAAACTTATAGATGGATTTTGATAAAATTTTCAGGATATGTCCGAAATCGTAAAAGGAAGAAGTCATTAGATTTTGGGAGTGATCTGGATCACTGTCTGGATCCATGAAAAATAAATTGGGAATGATCCGGATCACTATCAGCAAAAATATGAAATAGAGGGGGAAAAAAGCAATATCGATGCTAATGGTAGTTTTTGAAAGTCCAGGAATTGAGCTCCCGTGGCGGAGGTCTACGCTCTCCGAGTGCTCCTCTTATGATTAAAATTATATCATTAAAATTATTCCTATCAAGTTTTAGTTTATCTTCGCATTGAAATTTCTGGTAAAAACCAACCACTAGTGAAAACAAAGTGCTTCAGTTATGTTTCAAGTCTGCCTTATATTGTTCAATGTTTAAAGTCTGTAAAACTTTATATCTGGTGTCTCGTTTACTGAAAGAAAGAAAATATTGATGAATCCAAGGCCGAGCCAGATATAAATACTACTGAGTGAACTGTTGTCATCAAACCCCTGACTGTGTTTTGTGTAAAGCTTACGATAAATACAAGTCAGCCGGCTTTGAACCTGCACCCAAAGTGGTTTAAATACATATTTGTTTAAAACCCTTTCAAGGAGAGCTCTGCTTAGATGAATTCTCTTAATTAGAAGTAATACCAGCTCCTGGAACATCATCTTTCATTGAAATCGAACATCTTAACTTAAATTTCTGATCGAGTCGAAGCAAGTATTTTGGGTGGGGTTCCACATTGAATTGCTGGAGAAGGCATTCCAATAACGCCGGCCTGAGTTACTAGTGCATTATGACATAGTATTTTGCAAAAAAATTTATGAGTACATTATCCTAATGGAGAAATATTGATTTTGAACGTGCTTCCAGAACTAAATCAAGTGATGTTAAATTGATCTACAATATGTTATTGATAGCACAAACAATTCTTTTATATTTTAGGCTTACACCGATTTTATTATAATTTGACATGTTGCAATTTGTGATGCAAGTTTTTGAATTTTTGTTGTTATTAGGGAAATAAAAATATGTTGAATAATAATGGACTTGAACATATTGCTATCTATCAAAAATACAGTTTTATACACTTGCCAAAATTTAAATGACTTTTTGCAACACATACACATTATCAGAGGGAGGAGAGGTTCCCTCAATGCATATGTTCCATTAAATTTAGTTTTTCCCTGTACTTCTAACTGGAAAGAATCAGACCACCCCAGTCAGGAATGGCTGTAATATAGGCGGGGAAAAATCAATGCTGGCAGATCAGAGTTTTTTATTGGTAAGCTCAGCCATCCAAAAGGCAAATGCATCCATTTCTCTTCTGGCTCATAGCTCTCCCCTATGAATATATTTTTGTTGTTGTGCTACTTATATTTGTAAATGCCGTGTGCATGGAGATTACTACTGGTTGTTTAAAAGGTTATATTGGCAAATCGAAAGCCGAGCAAAAAAATACTGCGTTTTCTTTATGAAGTTTAAACTCAGACCCTTGCACAACCAAATACAGAAATTATATTCACAAACAGAAAGGACTCTCAGAGTACAAACCTCCACCAATGTGGCTGAGTATGAAGAATATGATCCAGATCTTTCTCAAAATATTAAGATTTCTTCGCTTTTTTCAGGCCACACACAAATAAAAATTTCCAGAACAATCTGTTCATTATGTTGAAGCTCAGACAAACACTGATAATCACTGAAAGTGGGACTGTTAAAAATTCAATATTCTTTGTATCCAGAGTATAATCCCGATCTTTCCCCAAGTTTAATATCAGTTCTTCCCTTGGTTAGCCCCTACCTATATACAAACTTTCAAGAAGATCCATTCATTAACTTTGGATTAATCGGAGACACAGGCACACGAATGCACTGAAAAACATAACCTAAATAGAGTTACTGGAGTGAGGGAGCTCATTTCTCACTGAGTAATATAAATATGACAATTTTTTATGAGAATTCTACATCAATGTACAGGGCCTCATACTGAAACTAGATTGGGCCAACTCGGCGCCAACATATCCCCAGACAGGTCATCACTCATGCCACAGGTTTTGATCGGGAATTTTTAAAAACATAATTAGCCATTATTATATGAACTTCAGCACATCAATGTACTCTGTTTATATCTTCCCAAGGAAGATGGTGTATCCCCAGACGCCGAATACATAACTCAAATTATATTTTCAATCTTCCTGCAATGATAACTCTAAACCTATTTTCAAAGTATTTAAATGATTGATGATTCAATGTCCATTCTAAAATTCATAATCCCAAAAGCGCATATCTGTTTCTATATTTGTTCACAAATAAAATATTATTTAAAAAAAAATTATTTATATTATTATTTTATTATATTATTTTTAGAAGTTGCAAATTGTTTTCAGTTATTTATTTCCTCTATACCTATATATGTGGTCCATATATATGCAACCTAAATATGTGACACAATCTCAGTTCTGACTCCCCTTTGTGTTATATGTAATGAAGCCCACCACCTCCCACCCCCACCCCTCTCCCCTTCTCCACACCTCTCTCACTATTACACAAGATCTGCAACCCCATTGAGTTCTTTGTTTCTCATCTGATATCATTAAATACCTTTGTTTATTTAGTGTCACTCAATATAGCTGGAGGTCCCAGAGGTGGGTGGGGGGAATCCGGGTGGGGGATGTGCTACAGCATAAATGGTAAACAAACAATCTATATAAAAGGGGTACTCAAATACAAAAAGAATTGAGAATTTTAAGTATGTGATTATCAACTGAAATGAGTTCATAACTGTAGGAGCTGTGTCAAAATTAACTGAGGCAAGTTGAATAAAACTGGGCTAGTTGAGGGTTAAAAATCCCCTAGTTTTACTACATAAGGATATAATTTCATTAATATTGGGTCTTAAAGCTCACTTAAAGTGTCCATTTTGTCTACTTGAATATGTTTAACCAGTTTCATTTTAAAAAGTTAAAAACTCAGCAAGCAGAGGTATAACACACAAAAATAAGTTCTTAAAAGACTAAGATAGCCATAACATTATTAATATTCAAAATTTAAATAGACAGGCATTTCCTTTTAAAAATTCAAAGATTTCAGCTCTATAACCCACATAGTTTGACAGTTACTGGGCTTTAAAGTGGCATAATGTCCATAAATTGGGTTTCTGTGGGCAGAGACCTTAGCAATTAAACTACAGATCTAAAACTTTTTGGGGGACATACATAACTAACAAAAATTATATATAATACAGTTTAAGACTTGTCACACTAAGCATTTCCAAATAACAGGGCAAACTACGGAAAAAATGTCAAAAAAGGCACTTGGGTGAGTGTCTATGGCCCTCATACACAGGTTAAATGTCTACTAAAAACCTTGATTTTCGGCATATGTAAAAAGGACATAATAATGCATTCCCAGATGGGATTTCAGCTCCATCAATCACATAGTTTAACAATCACAGGGCTTAAAAGTGGTAGAAAGTCCAAATATTGGGTCTCTGTGGGCCTTTTAGAGATCTCGATGTGGCTTTCAAATTAAAGCTTCAGACTTAAAATTTGTTACATACTAAGATTACACATAAAATATGTATCTAATAAAGTTTGAAACTTCTCAGACTTACCATTTCCAAGTTACAGAGCAAAATATGTGAAAAATGTCTTAAAAGGGTCACTCAGGTGGGTGTTTAAGGTCCTCATACACAGGTTAAATGTCTACTTGAAGCCTTGATTTTTGGCACATGTAAAAAGAACATAATAATGTAGTCCCAGATGAGATTTCAGCTCTATCAGTCACATAGTTTAACAGTCACAGGCCTTAAAATTGGCAAAAAGTCCAAATACTGGGTCTTTATGGGGCCTTCTAGAGACCTAAATGTGGCCTTCAAATTAAAGCTTCAGACTTAAAATTTGTCACATACTAAGATTACACATAGAATATACATCTAATACAGTTTGAAACTTCTTAGACTTACCATTTCCAAGTTACAGGGAAAAATATGTGAAAAATGTCTAAAAATGGTCACTCGGGTGGGGATTTATGGTCCTCATACACAGGTTAAATGTCTTCTTAAAACCTTAATTTTTGGCACATATAAAAATAACATACTAATATCTTCCCAGATAGGATTTGAGCTCTATCAGTCACATAGTTTGACAGTCACAGGGCTTAAAAGTAGCAAAAAGTCAAAATATTGGGTCTTTGGGAGCCTTTTAGAGACCTCAATTTGACCTTCAAAATTAAAGCTTCAGACTTAAAATCTGTTACATACTAAGATTACACACACAATATATATCTAATACAGTTTGAAACTTCTCAGACTTACCATTTCCAAGTTACAGGGAAAAAGATGTGAAAAATGTCTTATAAGGGTCACTCGGGTGGGTGTTTATGGTCCTGATACACAGGTTAACTGTCTATTAAAGGCCTAAATGTTGGGGCACATATAAGAAAACACATAGATATATTCCCAGATGATATTTAACTTAGATGAGAGACATAGTTTGAAAGCTACAGTGCTTGAAAGTGGCAAAAAGTGCATAAATTGGGTCTCTGTGGGCACTTTTGAGACCTTAAGTCGACCCCTTTGGGTAAACCTACAGCCCTAAAATTTTCTACAGACAAGGATTACATATCAAAGTTATACCTAGCGCAGTTTGAGACTCATCAGAATTACCACTTCCAAATTATAGGGCAAAATATGTGAAAAGTATAGCAAAAAATCCCTAAGTGGGGGTATTTATGGGCCTCAAACACAATTTTCTCCTCAACTTAAAGTCGTGATTTTCGGCACATGTACTAAGAACATATTAATGTGTTGTCAGGTAAAATTTCAGCCAGCTGAGCATCATAGTTTGTGACCTACAGGGCTCTAAGTGGCCAAAAGTGCAATTTCTGACCTTAAGGTGGCCATAAGTTCTTTTTTACTGGGAGTTTAAGGTCACCTTAAAATAGGGATCTTCCTTTGGGCACCCTTAACATGTGTACCAAGTTTGAAAAAAAAATATTAATTTGTTTTTGAGTTATCGCGTCCACAAGAAAATTTCTACGGCGGCGGCGGCGGCGGCGGCGCGACGGACCTGAATCCAATATATCCCCGACTTTCGTCTGGGGATATAATTACAATTATCACAAATTAGATCAGAGCTTCCCATCAAACAAAAATAGAAGGTAGGGTTTTTTTTAAATGGAGAAAACACCCATTAGTTGACCTATGTAAGTTCTCATATATAAGTTCTCATTTGAAATTAGTCATTCAAGTTGTATAGAAGACTCTGTATAAACACAGCCAGTGTAAGTCAAATTTATGTATTAGTCTGACCAGTTTTGAGACCCCAAATATCACTAGGTCTTTGGCAACATTGAAGTTTGGTAAAACTAGAAGCAACTACGGTGAATATCAGAGGTTCTAGTTATACAGACTCTACTATTGTGTGACCTCTTAATGTTTGATATACATTATAGAAAATTATTTTAAAGTACAAATTTTAACAAATTGACTCACTCTCTACTTTATAGAATGTAAGTCTGCATCATTAAATTTCAGATCTAAACGAGTGAACTAATGACAGCTGTAGCATCCATAAACCTTCTACAGGCATAAATATAGAGCAATGTGAAATTTGTCTCAATAAGGAAACTTTATGAGAATTCTACATCAATGTACAGGGCCTCATACTGATATTACAATTATCACAAATTAGATCAGAGCTTCCCATCAAAGAAAAATAAAAGGTACGCTTTTATGGTGGCGAAATTTGGGAAATGTGTTGAATTTCATATGGTTTACTCCACTATTATATACATGAGTAGAAGAAGGATTTTCCTGCTGATAACACTGTGTAATTTGGTCCTGTTGAATGTCATGCATTAGACACATTACATTGGCCCTTATTACTGTACCCACATTTGACTAAATGCACAGTTCTGCTTTGTGACAGCCATTTGTACAGAGGATAGACTTGCTCCAAGTCTTTGTATTTCTCATTCCAGCAAATCTGACATACATGAAATCATTATGAACCCACTTGATGAGTGAAAAAGCTTCTGTCTAGAGGAAAAAAGAAACATATTTCTCTGTATTTATTCCCTAGTATTTTGGTCAAATGTGATCGTGGTAGATAATAAATATTCCTATTAAAATCAAATTTGATAGATTTTTTTTATTTATTTATTTGGGGTTTTACGTCGCTTTCAACACTGTGCAGGTCATATCACGAGGGGTAGTTGGAAGGGCAGAGGAAACCAGTACATACAGTTAGTCAGGGTTCTGTACTGTAAACTAATGACCAACGACAAGCAACTACCAGCTTTCCCACTTGAGGCTGTGCCGGGAACCGAACACCGGCCTCAGAGGTGGGAGGCGAGAGTGTTACCACTCTGCCACTGTGGCCCCCACACTTGATAGAAGAATGTGTGTTTCTGGGTCACCATTTACCCCCTCCCCCCCCAACTTTAGGCTGTTGCTACAGTATTCAGTTCCAGTAATGGCTAACCTCCAATTACTGTAATGAGACATATTCTGTTGTTGAGCAGCTAAAAATGCTTATTTTTATACCCAAATCTGACTGATACTGGTTTTCCTCATACAGTCAACTGTGGTACTATATATTGGGATCAAGGTTTTTTGTCCCATAATTCAAAGTAAAAGACAGACTCTTCACTTACAAACTTCACACACTGTCTCAAATTCTCATTTTCATAGTTACTTTTTTTTTCTTAAATGTGTACATTTTTGTGGTCAAAAAGGTTATGAGTGGCAGGTGTGGGGGCTGGAGGTTTGGTGTCTAATAAATATAATCTTTACATCAAGCAGATATAAAAGCGAGTGGGTCTTATAAATGCAAGAGTAGTTTATTGTCAAAACAAAATACCAATGTACTTCCCTAAAATATGTGGGTCAAGTTTGCTGTTTTAAGATGTTCTAAATGGTTTACAAAACTTTAAATCAACTGTTGATATATTTTACATACTGAAGTGCCTCAGTGGTTATCCCACAGCATTTTTCAAACATTCCTACATGTTGAAACTATGTCGGTGTATAGCCTTTATAAAGGCTCACCCAGTCAGGTGCTATTTCAAGAGCTCAAGTTGTACCACTTAGTTAGTTATTATTTTATTTTATGCGTAGTACCTTATCAGTTATATTGCAATGGGTAGTTGGAAGGGCAGAGGAAACCAGAATGTACAGTTGGTCAAGGTTCTGTACTGTAAACTGCTGACCAATGGCAAGCAACTACCAGCTTTCCCACTTGAGGTCAGGCCAGGATTTCAACTCTGATCTCAGAGGGTGGAAGGTAACCAGTGCAGTACATACAGTCGGTGAGGGTTCTGTACTGTAAACTGCCCTCCAACCACAGTCGACTACCAGCTTTCCCACACGAGGTCAGGCCAGGATTCGAACTCTGATCTCTGAGGTTAGGAGGTGAGTGTGTTACCACTGCACCACCGTGGGTCTGATAAGATCATATGAGGACAAGCCCTTAATTGAATCTCACATGTTGCCATGGACTGAATTTGAACCCAACACCACATATGTGAGAGTCAAGTGATTAACCAAATGCGTGCAAAGTCAAAATACTTCACAGTCTAATGTTTAATCAGCTTGTGATTATTGAGATCGAATTACAGCCTAAATTTGAGAGAGGTCAAAGGGTATTTAAACTCTCAGTAGAGGCATAGCAAGCGTGGTATTACACATATATTAGCAATTACAATTTCTGGCAATGTAATAATATTATATCCCATTCAACAGCCAGTCAGGGTTGTCACTCATGGTTGCTTGAAAAAATCGCTGACTTTTCCAATATGTTTCCCATTTGTGGCATTATAGCTTCACTTAACCTTACACAGATGACTCAAGAAAGTCAATTTTCCCCGACTTTCTAAGGATTTTCCCAAATTTCCCTGACTTTTTTCAAAATTCTCTCACCTTTCCCTGACTTTGAATTTCCCCAACTTTTCCCTGACCACTGGCAACCCTGGCCAGGGTCATACTGGGGTGGATCCTCAGCATTGCCACTTGTGGGACAAATACCACACAGAGGTGACAGCCTTTGATTAGATAAGAAACCTACTAACCCTCAAGGGCCGTTGAGGACCTCTTACTGTCAATATAAGGATCTACAAAGACGTTTAGTGTAAAACAGATGGAATGCAATCCCTCTGTAGCCGGTAGTTTGTGTATTCTTATAAGTAACACTTCTAAATACTCCAAAAGTAAAATTCTAACGAATGGAGTATTTATGTAGCGTCTAAATGATCTAGACATCGTCTAAGGTGCTGGTATGCAAGAAGTGGCGTCTGACAGAAAAAGTCTATGTCCATGTTAGCATCTGATAGGAGAAAAGAGTATGAGGGAGGATAAGCTAATCTGAATTAGATATGTCTTCAACTGTCCTGTAAATCCAGTGACACTACCCTGGGTTGTGATGGCTTGAGGGATCTTGTTATATTTTAGAAGTAGCTACTGAAAAACACCACCATGCATGTACTTGGGTCTGGTTGAGGAAACTGAAGACAATTGCCCTCTGTGACATCACTGCACTTGATTAGAGATGACAGATATAGGGGTTGGTTGAAATTTATTTTCTTGTATGTAACAAGGTTGTACTTCAAAACCATGCAATACCTAATGGGGAGTTTCATGAAATACAATGTTCATCTTCGATTGAAACTACTTCCACTCAAATTCTCAGCTCTGCTGTCACGGGTTTAAATAGATTTCATCATGACATAAAAAACTAGACCTACACATCGGAAAACCGATGCAAATTTGTATCCACCGGAAAGACAACTCACCAAAGCCAGTAAACCATTGTTTGACCTCGAAGGAGGGGCCAAAGGTCAAATAAAACATCAGAAGATTCCTAGCCCAAGATTTTGAATGAGTTGGTTTCGCATTGTGAACCTCTAGAATTAATAATAAGTGAGTTATAAGCACTTTTAAGTTTGGCTATCCTCATTTGACTTTGAAGGAGGGGCCCAAGGTCAAATCCGACCACACCAAAAGATTCCCTGCCCATGATTTTCTATAGGTTGGTTTACCATCCCAAACCCATTTTACCAATAATAAGCAAGTTATAAACACTTTTTCACTTTGGTTATCCGCATTGGACCTTGAAGGAGGGGCCCGAGGTCAAATCCGACCACACCAAAAGATTCCCAGCCCATGATTTCCTATAGGTTGGTTTACCATCCCAAACCTCTAGGACCAATAATAAGCGAGTTATAAGCACTTTTAAGTTTGGCTATCCTCGTTTGACCTTGAAGGAGAGGTCCAAGGTCAAATCTGACCACATCAGAAGTTTCGCAGCACATGATTTCCTATAGGTTGGTTTCACATTGCAAACCTCTAGGACCAATAATAAGGGAGATATAGGCACTTTTAAAGTCAGCTATGTGGGTTACTTTGGCACTCCATGGATGACCTTGAATCAAGAGCTTCAAGGTCAAATGTGTGCAAGGTTGTAGAGGATATGTATACCTGTTACATATATCACCTATGAAGAGATTCAACCTTCCACCTATGAGAAACAGCCAGTAGAAAAATTTAGATTATTTTCAAAGAAATGCCCACAGCGGCCATCTTGTTTTTCAGAATGAGGCTATTTTCAGTCCCAGAGAAGCTTACCCCCAAATGAAGATATACTGCAAATTTGGTGAACCTAGCTAGTGTAGTTTTCGTCTTAGAGCGTTAATGCTGAAAATCTCTCTACGCGCGGCGGCGGCATAGCGAACGCTAAACCAAAGTATCCACCAGATACAAATACAGATTAGCTTTAAAGATTCTTGATATCATCTCAGTATCATCGATGTAAATGTGAAAGGTAACAAACTATTCTGAGCATAGATTAACGTGCTTGTTTCTGGTGTAATATAAGCACTTTCGCAAATAAACTCATAAAACAGACATCAGAGGAGGATTTTTTATAACTTTAATAAGTTATAAATGTTGGTTGTTTTCATGCTTAAAGAAAGTACTCAAGTAGAGTACTTGTACAAGACTACTTAAGTACAACATTCAGTACTCATACTACCTTACATTATAACACAACAATATATCAGGTATTTTGGAAAAGAAATTTTTTTGGTGTTTAATTTATATTTACAAAGGTTTGCTGTGAATATTCTCATCGTAGTGAAGACCTAATTCAGTGAGTGCAAAAGAACTTTGTGAAAGGAGGTTTAAACCACAATCTAATGGAGACTTGAACCAGAATTTAACAGCAAAAAGAAATACTAATATCTTTATTTATGTTTTAACAATTTTAAGTATTCCCAATCTGTGACCCCTCATCATGCAAATTCCTCAAAAACATAAGCTCTCACAACTATCAGGTTTGTTATAACCTTTCATTTTAATACTAAAGTAAAATGATTGCAATACAAGAACATCTCATTTATAATTTTTTTTCAGCTATAAATCTGGAGAAATCTTTCTTGTTTATTCTTTTAAATATTTTGGAAATTATGTTGTCTGCATGAGATAAAATCTCTGAAGATAGACAAACTGATAACAAGAGGGTCAAAGATGCCCCAAAAGGTGGGTTGTAAGGTTAGCGCTGCTGTAATTAAATTTAAAAATAAGGAAAGAAATGTTAGGTCACCCAGTTAAGGTAAATATGTTAGACATGCTAAGAAATGTAAAACTTGTAATCTAGGTTACATAATTGTATCTATGCTATAAACGGACAAACGAACAAACGGAATTGTACCAATTTCAAAGCAACTTAGCTATGATGTTGATCTATCTCCCTGTCAAGTTTGAATTCGATTGAATGGAAATGTTGATGGACAAACAAATGGACAAAAAACAGATCGGAATTACACCAATTTGGAAAGGAACCTAGCTATGATGGTGATCTTTGTCCCTGTCAAGTTTAAAGTCGATTGGACAAAGCGTTTTTGAGTTAAGAGTCCGGAAACGGAAATGTTGATGGACAGACAAACAGACAAAAAACGGACAAACAAACAGACGGAAATACACCAATTTCGAAAGGAACCTAGCTATGATAGTGATCTATCTCCCTGCCAAGTTTGAATTTGATTGGACAACGTGTTTTCGAGTAAGAGTCCAGAAACAGACAAACGGACAAAAAAACGGACAAGCGAATAGACAAAATTACACCAATTTCGAAAGGAACCTAGGTATGATGGTGATCTATCTCCCTGCCAAGTTTGAATTCAGTTGGACAAAACGTTTTCGAGTTAGAGTCCGCAAACGAAAATGTTGACGGACCAACAGACGGACGTCAGACACATCAATCTAATAGGCGGGTTGGTTACACACAACCCGCCTAAAAATAACAACAAGACTTGAAGTATTTTTCAAAATTTGAGGTATAAGCAAGATTTATAATATTGAAATGGTCCATTATTACCTATTATCCATCATATAACCAGAAACCAAGGAAGTCTCCCTAACTGCTACTGTATTTTTTTCTTTCTGAATAATTTTTCTTAGTTTTTTTTCTTTTTTTTTTGTTTGTAATGAGCTTTCAGTTGCATTCACTCTTTCCGGTAAAAAATGGGTAAAACAATAATGAAGTTTAGAAAAAACTTTGCGAGGCTCCATCTTGATTTTAGCTGAAAGGGATTTTTTAACAGTAGTGGCACCTGTCCATGGACTAAATTTGAAACCTTCAACATTCATACTAGCCTTGTCAAGACGTATATTTTATAATTATCATTACAATGCTTCTTCTAATTGTTATTGGGAGTTAAAGGGAAAGTTCTTTTTTTTTGTAGAGGGGGGGGGGGGGGGGGGGGGGGGAACTTCTAATCATTATTGGAGTTAAAGGAAAAATTTTGGTGTTTATTTTATTTTTATTTTTTTATTTTATTTTTTATTTCTATTTTTTGGGGGGTGGGGGTGAAAACAAACAAAAGTCCTAAAATTTCATTTTTGGCATAGATGTAGGTGTATAAGAACTAGAAAAGCACTTATAGAGTATATTTTTGCCAAGCAATCTGACGATAAATTATGGAGACATAAACACATGTATTGAAAATTGTCCCATCTCCAATTGATAAAATATCCTGTGATCCAAACGGTGATCCAGATCACCACCGAAGTCTCACCATCTGTTTGCTTAGCCATTCTAAACACTTCCTGAAAGTTTTATTGAAATCCTTCCATAACTTTTCCTAATGGGTGAAAGGGCTTGGGGAATGGATACACGGGGCGGTTTGTACTTCAACATACATTACCAAGACGCAAGGGTCTCTTTTCAGAGCCATACATACAATTAGACCAAATACGCATCTGTGGCCAGATGCAAGATGTATCCACCTTAAAAGGACAACTAACATGGTTTTGAAGATCACCAGCATTCTAATATGTGAGTTATAAGCACTAAATTGGCTACCCTCGTTTGATCTTGAAGGAGGGGCCCAAGGTCAAGTCTGACCACATCAGACGATTCCTAGCCCATGATTTCCTATAGGTTGGTTTCACATTGCAAACCTCTAGGACCAATAATAAGCGAGTTTTAAGCACTTTTTATGACTGAACAAGAAACGCCTGTGGCGGCCATCTTATTTTTCAAAATGAGGCCACAAATATCCCCAGTCAAGATTTTGTAACGATAAACATACCCTGCGAATTTGAGATCTCTACCTATAATACCCTTAAATTTGCTCTAGAGGGCCAACAAAACTCCTTGCTGAAAGTCGAAAAAATGCCAGTGGCGGCCATTTTGCTTTTCAAAATGAAGCCAAAAATATTTCCAGGCAAGATTTTATGGTTATGAATATATCTTGCAAATTTGAGAACTCTAGCTATAATATTTATTTTGTTACAGCGGTAATGGTGATATCTCTCTACACACTGTGTCGGTGGCATGGGCATCGGTGTAATGAAGCAAAATCCACAGTATCCACCGGATAGCATCTGGTGGATACAATTAAGTTTGACGAGTAGAAAACAAAACGTACAGATCTGACCATAACAGAAGATGTGATGGGGTCAATACTCACTTTTTAGCTAAGAGAAAGGCTACAGCCTTCACCACAACTGACTCTGCACATAGTAATTTGCATTTTTTTGCAGTCCTTTGTGAGCCTGGGTGTTTTTTTCTACGCTTGAGCTGTGCAGTGTGAATGCGTAAAACTGCTCAGTTACTACAGTTTCCCCAATTCATCACCACTTTACAATCAGTTTTGATGACAAAGAGAGTCCAGTAAAAAAGCAATCTAATGTGGATTGCAAACTGCGATATTTACCACTAATATTCTGTAATATGTGAAATTTGTTATTCAAATTGACATTACGCAGTAAACATGTGAAAACAGTGACTGTTCTTTTTAGCTACTAAAGTTTATTTGGTGCCACAATTAATTGTCTTTGTGTATTTACTCTATGTTGAATTTCAATACTGTGTGTTTGTTTAATTTTTTTTTAAATGAACTAAAGCAAATATATTTACCCTGTATTTGCCATGTAATAACAAGTTTGCATGGTTTCTGAAGTTATTTGGGTTAAAGGTTATCAAAGTCTGTGTAAACCCCTGGTAATTACAACTCTCCCAACTCTCAGTATACAGGTTTGTCATTTGGCATGAAGTGAGAAAGTTAGTGGAGAAGACTCTATGATGGAGAAGCAGTGTAAGTCACATTAAGGTGTTGGTGGAACTAATTTTATTCTAATAAACTCGCATAGCTCTTAATCTCAGTATAGAAGACAGACTGTAACTCAAGACAAATAAAAACTGGCTTCAATTTTAATGTCCACGCATGACAAAAAAACAGGACTACCAAGACAGTTACTGGACAAAACCCCAGAAGACAAAAAACCCCTAAAGGACAAATCCTTGGAAATATGGATGCTAGGACAAAACCCCAGAGTTTTTCTGAAAGGGGGTGAATATTGTCGTTTCTAGTTATACTAAGTCTACCATTGTATACTGTAGTTTCCGCCATAGTTTTCAGTGCAGAATCTTTACCAATAAGTATACACTGTGTCCCTGCATCTCCTGCTCTTTTAGAAGTGTAGGAAAAAAAGAAAGTGGGATGTCAAAACACACAAGAATCGATTATTATTATTATGTATTTATACTCAGCGCAATATCTCCATATACTACAGGATTCAAAGCGCTATTTAACCAATCCGACTGTACAGGTACAGCCCCAACTCACAAGTAACTGACATTCCCCTAACTGGAAGATAGAGGCTCAAGGATGACCATTTATCAACGTCCTTGAGGTTCTTTAATCTGCCACTGGGGATAGCACCCAATGACAGAGGACCGCCATTTTAATAGATGAAGTCCACACTTACCTAAATGATTTGTTCCCATTGTAAGTTCAAAATTCTCCTTTGTATATTGTCTTTTTGTGTCTTTAAACCCTGGACTGAGTCCTGCAAGAAAATAAATGAAGAACATTGTTAATTTGGCAAATACTTTAACTTTTACAAACTACAATTGTCAACTCATAATCAATTTGGTGGGCTTAAATGTGAACAACTAAATTGCAATATAGAAATATATTTCCATTTAAAAAAAATCGTCAATTTTATATCTGTTGCATCTAACAATGTACACTGTCACAGTAAATAAAATGGCATGTATGAAACTAGTGGGTGCAGTATATTTTTTTAACAAAATACATAGAATTGCAAGTCATTCAGATTACTTTAAAGATAACTGTAAAGATACCAATTGATAATAAATAACCACAAAACCAGCCACAGTCAAAAAGTATCCTGTTGTTAGTTTCCAAGATTTAAACAGTTAAATCCTGTTTAGTGAAGACACAACAACAGCCCAGAATAAAAGATATATCTGCTAGGTCTTCCAATGGATCACCAATGTGGAGCTGGGGTATAAAGTGGATAAGTATCAACTGATCCTGTTGTATTTATTTATTTGGGGTTTTATGTCGCTTTCAACATTGTACAGGTCATATCACGACGGGTAGTTGGAAGGGCAGAGGAAACCAGTACATACAGTTCGTCAGGGTTCTGTACTGTAAACGGCCGACCAACGGCAAGCAACTACCAGTTTTCCCACTTGTGGCCGTGCCAGGAACCGAGCCCCGGCCTCAGAGGTGGGAGGCGAGAGTGTTACCACTCTGCCACCGTGGCCCCTGATCCTGTTGTAAGTATGGCGAGAAAACTGGAACATTCCGGAAAAACACAGGATTTGTTCCACATGATAAGATCAATCTTCCAGCCTGATTCATAGTACTATTGATTGGGACTGAAATGCTCACTCGTACAGATTTTTGAACATCTTACATATTTTCAAAAGCATTTTTTAGAATAGCTGCAATAAAAGGATTAAAAGGTTCGGATAAAATTTTTATTTCATTTTATCTACTTACAAGTGTTCCGCATATAGGGATTTACACCTGTACGTTATCAGGCTAAACTATGGAAATTTCAATACAATCTTCCCGGCTGATTCGGAAAGCTGGCCATTTCAAAACCTCATTAAGGGAGTATAAATTTGAGTGATACTAAGTAAACTTCAGTTAGATAGTTTTTACTTAAAATAAAAGGACTATTGTTCGAAATGGCCATTGGATTTTAAAATGGCAAGGTTCTCCGCGGACTTAATGTATTTGTGTTTCTATTTAACAACATTCACCTGAAGCACATTTAATACTTGTCTGTCACGCATGTTTTCATACATACCAGCATTGTTAATTAATACGTGTAATTTCTTCTCTGTCGCATGGAAGTCATCCACAAACTTTCTGACCGACTCTACACTTGCCAGATCAAGCTGTAAAAACAAAAAACAAACAATTTCATAGTATTTCTTGCCAGTAAAGTGTAAACGGGTTATCACTGTGCATATTCATGCCCTTATAGTATGTTTCTTTTAGATTTATTATTCAAAGACAACGCACCGACAACATTGATCACTGATGAGTCACCGGTGGTTCTATGGTAGATTCATCCAGTGACTTTTTACCACAGGTTCTCCACAACTGATTTGATCTATTACCGAAATCCATAGACAATGGAGACCCAAGACTTTATCCTTCCATGTTCATTTCAACAGTTAATATCAAATAAGAAAAGAACTTTGGTAAAGCCCATATATTACTATTACATTAGAACCCACAATCACAGGGAGTTAGAGCCAACTGATGAAATACATTAGAACCTCTATTATCTGTATTTTCGTTTATCTGACCTTAAACCCACTCTCCCAATTCCATTTAAGTCTGTTATTTTAGCAATTCTGTTATCTGATCATTTCATTATCCAACCTAATTGCTACTCCCCCCAAGAGGGTCAGATAATAGGGGTTCTACTGTACCAAATTTGTTCACCACTCAGTGGGTTACACCTCTCCATACACTGACAATTTACACATCAGTGACACTTTTAATTATCTCCGCTAAGGAGAACATAAATTGGAGGTATATTTATGCATACTGTTAACATACTGTTGAAAGGGTAAACCGTATCCATATATTAATGGAACCAGATTACGTAGACATTAGACTGATTAAAGATTTAAGTTATACAGCAAACATACTCACTCACTCACTTAAGATAACGCAATCTTTTAAATCTATGAAATGAAATGAAGAATATTATTCTCTTATTGACAGTATCTGTGTCTCTATATTTTGTTTAATCTATCAAAGTTTGTACATTACCGCGGTGACAGCTCTAAGAGTGTTTTTACAATTAACTGTGAGAGTACGCTTGAAAACAACAAAAAGTGAAACTGAAAAAAAAACCAAAAAAAAACCCAGTGAACATAGGACAGCTGTCGACCATTTCCAAAACACATAATTATTATAATCGTTATATGGTTCTGAGAAACCAGACACTCAGTCACATGACAGATCACATGACAGTCTTGTATTGTGTGTATACTGTAGGTAAAGAACTACATAGACAGGATGCAAATGACAGACATTCTGATTACAGCTCAAAACAAGTTAGATACTTATAGTCACCAGAGCTTTTCTACCTCGATACTCTGTTTGACTTGGTCACTCTGGTGTTACAATGACTCACTGTCCAACTGCTACTGCTGAACAGCTTTAAGTGAACTTGGACAAGTAAAATTACCTCTTAAGTGGAAATAAGTAACTTCTTGCCATTGTAAGTTTTTAGTATGCTGAACAAGATGTGTTATATCCATTCTAACCTTTGGGCTGGATCGTCATTAGTGTATATGGGTGTTTAGAACAGAAAGGGCTACGAGACTCAGGAAAGGCTAGGTTTTATTATGACATAAACAGGAACATTCGAGTACCAAATATGACATTGCAACTGTATGTCAAATTTATCACTTTGAAAACTCTGCTGGTTTGATTTTATATCATAGGCCACTCGCATCATCTCTGTGATTTTTATGCTAAATTTTATTCATTTATTTGATGTGACTTACTGCTCCTTATTACTTAGTCTGAGGTGGTGACCTCAGAGTCACATTTTTGCAAACTGTGGGAGTCTGAGGTGGTGACCTCAGAGTCACATTTTTGCAAACTGTGGGAAGTTTGATACAGTTCTTGCCTCAAATAACAACCTCATTAGTGAGAGATCAGAGAGAGTGAGAACGGTCTGGATTATTAAATTCTCCATATGTCTTCTGTGTTTGTGAAAAATTTTTAAATGATAAAAAAATACATCTGCATATAAATCTGTAAAAATCTACAACAATCTCTATGAAGATATGTTTTAACAAATATCTCTGATACCCCTGTGATTACAGAGTTAATAGCAGTGCTAAAATACTAACTGAATAAGTAAATTAAGTATATACTGTGGGTTTGAGTCCCTCAAGTGACAATGCCTAAGGACCTGTCCCGATATGACCCTGGCTGTAGGACGTGAAATCCCAACTTTGACTTTGACCTTAAGTAAAACTGTCAGTTCCTTAAAGAGCCTTTTCCATTGAAATATATCATCCTACATGGAATTCATTATTCAGTAGGAGTAATTGTCTGAGAATTGACTTAGCAGTATTTTCACTGTATTTTAATGTTACTCAATCTTAAAAAGTTAAACATTATTTATCAAACTAGTCAAAAGATTCAACTTAAGGTCTTTCCACACCAACAACAACACAAAGCAATACGATCTGATCTGACAACAGAGGTGGAAGTGGTTTAACATTCTGACTTATGGAAAACAACACAACATGAACCAATATACAGTAATTTTTGTTTGAAAAGGACTGATGTCTGAACCTACTGTATTGGACTGTATTGTATCTGTTTGGCGCCTACAGCCCTTTAGAATGACGATACTTTGCAAATATTTTTTTTTCTGATTCAAGAAACATTCTCCTGGTGTAGGGACACTGGTTATGAAAAGGAAAATCTACATTCATTTCCAAAGCAGTTCTTTATAAAAGTATCAGAGAAATCTAGTATACTGAGTAATTCTGACATTACTTTCTTACCATATGGTAGAGGTTTAGCAATTTACTGAATACTTTTTATAAAATACAGATAGATTTGCTTCCCCAGCACATGGCTCATGACATGGTCTTGCTTAAGGCTCCAGTTTCTATGGAATAATCTTCCCGTTGCATAATGAACTCTTAGACAAACTAACTTTTACAATAGCACACAGTCTATCTGTGTCTTGTGTCATACATAAGTGCTTCATGAATACCAAACTTTTGTGTATGTTTTTGAAAAGACTTTTAATGCAATTTTAAGCCTGACGCAAGGCTACTCATTTTATATCACCAGATGTTCAATTGAACTGCAAAAACAGAGGAATAAATTACCTGGTCTGTTCAACAGGTTTTTATACCATTAATTTGAACCAGGCCCCCACACTTAAAGTTTTTGAGTTTTGTGTTAGATTATAAGGCTGTTATCAGGGGGTAACTTATATTTCTGTGCAGTCATAGAGGTTATATGAAAGCCTAGCGAGGTTTTTTTACGGAAAGGTAAAATTTCAGTTGACTGTAAAATCTGACTATTTGTGTTTCCTGGAAGTGTTGTTTTGTAAACCTTACTGTAAATGGAACAAAAACTCAGCTGGGTTGTATTCACAAAGGATCAAGCTAAGCAGAAAATCTGATTAAAACAGAGTAAGAAATCTAAAATTCGCCAGGAATCTAAAATTTGCCACCTCTAAAACCTTAGTTAATTTTATGAAGAAAATGATGTTTTTGTCTAAAAATTGCTATTTTTTAGTTCAAAAAGCCATAATTTACTATACATTCAACAAATCTCACCATAATCTCACCACAATTCATTTATATTATTAGTATTTTCACATACGGTGAATTTCAGATATGTGGCGAATTTTAGATTTCTTACTCTGCAGTAAATGACTGCTAACCTTTGCTTTAATTCAGAGAGTTAAGTTTACTTTTTGATTGAAATTCAAGCATGTATGATAAATTAAATTAATTTAAATTCATGTCAAAGTGGATCTAATTTAATTCAAAAATTGGACCAAAGATCAGCTCAACTTCTCTATGAATACAAACCTTAGTGCTTATCTGATTTTTCGTTACGAAAGACTCAAATTTGACACAGCACAGGACAGCGTTTGGTCAAGACTTGAGACCTTCATAGAATCTTACACCTTGGTGACATTTTTAAATATCAATGATTCGATACCATGTTAGTTTCTGCTTTCATCCACATGGTAAACAGTGACATTAGGTTATTTAAAAAAAATAACATTTTTTTAGTCAACTATATGAATATATCACATACCTTGGATTTTTTTGGCCACTAAAACTCTTTGTTATTCTTAATAAACCTTATGACACACACAAGAACTATTCTTCAAATATTTTTACAATAGATCCTTTTTTATTGCCATTCCATTCAAAAATAGAATAGAATAGAAAGTTGGTTCTGCTGAATAAAAAAAATACATATTTCATAAAATAATTTTACAAATAAATTTAACCACAACATATTTCCAAATATCAACTTTTTTCAAAAGATCATGGTTACACCTTAGCCTGTATATGGAATACACAATGAACATGTACTTAAATACATGTATTTTTACTATTTAAATATTTGTTTTATATTCTTAATGTTTATGGTGGAACCTTTTCAATAAGACTACATGCAGAAATGTTATAAAACACCAAAAACATTATTCTTTAACCCCAAAATATATTTCTAAATATTTTTTTTTTATAATTTATTGTAATGGGATATATTTAAAATTTATATCCCAGAAGATATACAAAACTTCAGGCTATATCTTCACTTAAAGTTTTCCTAAACTAAACTGTGACATCTCTCTATGATTTTACTTTAACGTTATAAAGGCTATAATCATGTACTGTTAAACCCTCTTCTAAGTTCATGCAATTTTTTTTTAATTTGTTCTTTCAAATGCTCTGAGTAACCAGCATATTCCCTCTTCAGTCAGCATGCATGCATGAAAACCATCTAGTACAACAAAGCATAAATTGCTTTATGTCAGAAACTTGCCCACTGGAGTGTCATCTGCATTCTAAAATGGATGTCATTCTCCAAAGATCCCATTTTGTTAAGCACTCAAACAATTTCATAAGAATAAAAACCCCTTAAATGCTTGTTGTAAACATCATTCAAAAGTGCACAAAGGAGAGACAGTAGCCTGATGTAAGGCTCAAGTTTCTCGGAAATTATGAAAAAAAAATTATTTGTTTAATGTATTGTAACATATACTGGCTTTTATATGAAGAAACTGCTTCAACTCTATCTGGCTGGCTAATTAATTACTCCAGAAACGTACAAATGCTCTGTGAATACCAGACCTTTGTGTACATGCCTGAACAGTCATCAGGTAAGAAGTTGAGCCTTAGGCAAGGCTTGGGAGGGAGAAAGTGGGTTGACACAGTTTACTGAACAAGAAAGAGACTTTATTCTTAGGATGTCTGTGTAGTCTCCCTGCTGCTTTATATAATGTCTACTTCAGAATTGTGTTAACATAAACTCATTATCTCCTACTTCAGAGGAGGTCTGAAACTCAATAGAAATTCAGAAATTTGTATAGTTAGAGAAGGATTTTCCTGCCTTTCAATTTCTGACTACATATGTAGTTATGTGTACTACATAAAAGGTTGAAAAAACCTGGTTTTAGATAAACTAACACAAGTATTACAAGTCAAATTTATAGTAAATTCTGTTTCGTAGCAATGTACCAGAAATAAGAATCAAAGTCAATACCCCATACTGTCAAAAACCCAATCAGGCATAACCCCATCAGACCAAACCCCACTCATTAACTTGATCTATGGATGAAACCCCATTTTTTGAAAACATCTTCCTACAAAGTTTGATGGTGATAAACATATTTTGAAGATGTAGATCCAAAAAGCAAATGCCACTACTTTAACTAGAAACCTCTAATATCCGGTGGACGGACGTTTCGGCCACGGAACGTTTCGGTCTAGGACGTTTCGGCCAGGCCATTTTTCAGGGGTGGACGTTTCGGACAGATTAAAATTTTTAATATAATTTTAATGATTTTACCTTCAATTAATACAAGTATGATGAAAACGTGTATTGTGTCACATTTTCAACATTTATCACTACACTTTACAATATTCTTAAAGATACTTCAACATTTACATATAGCTATAATAAAAACATTTATTGTAGCTCATTTTCAACAGCTATTGCATACACTAATACATTTTTAATGATTTAACCTTCAATTAATACAACTATGATGACAACATGTATTGTGTCACATTTTCAATATTTATCACTACACTTTACAATATTCTTAAAGATACCACATATGTGACAGGCCATATGCATCCTCGACCTCAGAACCAAGATCTTCAACTCAGGTTTCAACGTGTCCCGCCAATCTTTCCTCCAGGTCAATGGAATATGCACGAAATCACACTTGCAGACCAACCAAGGACCAGCAATGCATCAGGGGGTTGGAACAACAAATTCCAGAGCCTTACTGGCCAAAGCCACCCAACAGTCTGGAAACTGGTTGAGTGTTTGCAGGTAGAATGTGTTCGGGTTTCTACTGTTCTTCATCAGGATGAGCGTGGCGTGAGACCCAAGAAGAGAACCAAGAAAGTCTATACAGAATTGCAAACAAGACTACGCAATCTGTGCGAGGACAGATCTTCAGGGCGCAAGTCCATGGCAGACTTCCTTAGGGGAGTGAGCCACAATTTGAGAGGTGGCCAGCCAAATATTTAGAATGAGACTTGCAAAATTTCAAACAAACTCTATCTTCCATGGCATTGTATAATAGTTTAAAATATATAAATGTATAAATATGTTAAAGTGCTGCAACTTTAATGGTGCTTATTATCTTCTTATGTATCTGTATTTTGGTGTATCTTTATCATTTACATGTTTAAACACTTATATTGTATAGTATAGTACTTATATTGCTTGTATTACTTATATTAATTGAAAGTTTAATCTGTAAAAATCAGTTCAAATATATATGTCTTTATCTTTTTTGGTGTATCTTTATTATTTACATGTAAATACACCTTGAAGAATAGTGTATAGTATTGTGATAAATGTGGAAGATGTGGCACAATAAATGTTTTCATCATACTTGTATTAATTGAATGTTTAATCATTAAAAAATATGCTAAAAATTTTATCTGTCTGAAACGTCCACCCCTGAAACGTCCTATGTTCCTTTTAACCCTTTGTCTTTGAGCTCTAAAAGAGAATTTCAATTTACAGGCTTCCATTCGAAGCAGTTTTCACATTTCACATATGCCTCACTTATTATGTAGTTGAACCACATATATCTGTTTATGCAAAGATGATGCCATGGAGAATTGACTACATATTACAACTAGATTGGGCCAACTCGGCGCCAACATATCTCCAGACAGGTCATCCCTCACGTCACAGGTTTTGATCGGGAATTTTTTAAAACATAATTACCCATTATTATATGAACTTCAGCACATCAATCTACTCTGTTTATATCTTCCCAAGGAAGATGGTGTATCCCCAGACGCCGAATACATAACTCAAATTATATTTTCAATCTTCCTGCAATGATAACTCTAAACCTATTTTCAAAGTATTTAAATGATTGATGATTGAATGTCCATTCTAAAATAATAATCCCAAAAGAGCATATCTGTTTCTATATTTGTTGACAAATAAAATATTATTTTAACTCAACTCATCATACTTTTCAATCTTCCTTCAAAGTATTTAAATGATTGATGATTCAATGTCCATTCTAAAATTCATAATCCCAAAAGCGCATACCTGTTTCTATATTTGTTCACAAATAAAATATTATTTAAAAACAAATTATTTATATTATTATTTTATTATATTATTTTTACAATTTGCAAATTGTTTTCAGTTATTCATTTCCTCTATATGTGGTATGTGGTCCATATATATGCAACCTAAATATGTGACACAATCTCAGTTCTGACTCCCCTTTGTGTTATATGTAATGAAGCCCACTACCTCCCACCCCCACCCCTCTCCCCTTCTCCACACCTCTCTCACTATTACACAAGATCTGCAACCCCATTGAGTTCTTTGTTTCTCATCTGATATCATTAAATACCTTTGTTTATTTAGTGTCACTCAATATAGCTGGAGGTCCCAGAGGTGGGGATAAATGGTAAACAAACAATCTATATAAAAGGGGTACTCAAATACAAAAAGAATTGAGAATTTTAAGTATGTGATTATCAACTGAAATGAGTTCATAACTGTAGGAGCTGTGTCAAAATTAACTGAGGCAAGTTGAATAAAACTGGGCTAGTTGAGGGTTAAACATCCCCTAGTTTTACTACATAAGGATATAATTTCATTAATATTGGGACTTAAAGCTCACTTAAAGTGTCCATTTTGTCTACTTGAATATGTTTAACCAGTTTCATTTTAAAAAGTTAAAAACTCAGCAAGCAGAGGTATAACACACAAAAATAAGTTCTTAAAAGACTAAGATAGCCATAACATTATTAATAATCAAAATTTAAATAGACAGGCATTTCCTTTTAAAAATTCAAAGATTTCAGCTCTATAACCCACATAGTTTGACAGTTACTGGGCTTTAAAGTGGCATAATGTCCATAAATTGGGTTTCTGTGGGCATTTTACAATTGTTAAAGAGACCTTAGCAATTAAACTACAGATCTGAAACTTTTTGGGGGACATACATAACAAACAAAAATTATATATAATACAGTTTAAGACACTAAGCATTTCCAAATAACAGGGCAAAATACGGAAAAAATGTCAAAAAAGGCACTTGGGCGAGTGTCTATGGCCCTCATACACAGGTTAAATGTCTACTAAAAACCTTGATTTTCGGCACATGTAAAAAGGACATAATAATGTATTCCCAGATGGGATTTCAGCTCCATCAATCACATAGTTTAACAGTCACAGGGCTTAAAGGTGGTAAAAAGTCCAAATATTGGGTCTCTGTGGGCCTTTTAGAGATCTCGATGTGGCTTTCAAATTAAAGCTTCAGACTTAAAATTTGTTACATACTATGATTACACATAGAATATGTATCTAATAAAGTTTGAAACTTCTGAGACTTACCATTTCCAAGTTACAGAGCAAAATATGTGAAAAATGTCTTAAAAGGGTCACTCAGGTGGGTGTTTAAGGTTGTCATACACAGGTTAAATGTCTACTTGAAGCCTTGATTTTTGGCACATGTAAAAAGAACATAATAATGTATTCCCAGATGAGATTTCAGCTCTATCAGTCACATAGTTTAACAGTCACAGGCCTTAAAATTGGCAAAAAGTCCAACTACTGGGTCTTTATGGGGCCTTCTAGAGACCTAAATGTGGCCTTCAAATTAAAGCTTCAGACTTAAAATTTGTCACATACTAAGATTACACATAGAATATGCATCTAATACAGTTTGAAACTTCTTAGACTTACCATTTCCAAGTTACAGGGAAAAATATGTGAAAAATGTCTAACAAGAGGAGAGTGCCCGTGAACGGGCACTGTGTCAGCTGACTGAATGTTTTTGATTTGTGATGGTGATAATGAGAGGAAAGCATAATTATCAGGGAAAGGGCTGTACAGAAATACAGTAAATGGTAACTGAACAGCATGTTCGAAAGATATTCCGAAGCTGACAGAAAAAAAGGACAAAAAAGTTTTGCCCTGCAAATGGTATTATGAAATAAAGTAACAAGGTAATTGTTTAAGAGTAAAAAGTAGGTTAAAAATATTTAAAGAAATACTATAAATGCAATATCCTCGTTCGACCATGAAAAAGGGGTCCAAAGGTCAAATCTGACCATACCAAAAGATTCCCAGCCAAAGAATTTAGGATGGTTTACCATCCCAAACCTCTCGGACCAATAATAAGTGAGTCATAGGCACTTTTTAAGTTTGGCTATCCTTGTTTGACCTTGACGGAGGGGTCCAAGGTCAAATCCGACCACACAAAAAAATTCCCAGCCCATGATTTCCTGTAGCTTGTTTACTATCCCAAACCTGTAGGACCAATAATAAGCGAGTTCTAAGCAATTGTAAGTTTGGCTATCCTCAATTGACCTTGAAGGAGGGGTCCCAGGTCAAATCTGACCACACCAAAAGAATCCCAGCCCATGATTTCCTATATGTTGGTTTACCATCCCAAACCTCCAAGACCAATAATACGCGAGTTATAAGCACTTTAAGTTTGGCTATCTTCGTTTGACCTGGAAGGAGGGGTCTAAGGTGAAATCTGACCACACCAAAAGATTCCCAGCCCATGATTTTCTATAGGTTGGTTTTCCATTCCAAACCTCTAGGACCAATAATAAGCGAGTTATAAGCACTTTTAAGTTTGGCTATCATCATTTGACCTTGAAGGAGGGGTCCAAGGTGAAATCCGACCACACCAAAAAATTCCCAGCTCATGATTTTCTATAGGTTGGTTTTCATTCCAAACCTCTAGGACCAATAATAAGCGAGTTATAAGCACTTTTATGTTTGGCTATCCTCATTTGACCTTGAAGGAGGGTTCCAAGGTCAAATCGGACCATATTAACAGATTCCCAGCCCATGATTTCCTACAGGTTGGATACAATGATTTACTCAACAGTGAGAACCTGAAAGAAGCTATTGCTCAGCTATGCCATGACATAGAGGTCTGCAATTTCACTATGTTATAGCTGACCAAAACGTCTGTGAATAACATATTTAACAAAATACTCTAAATGTAATAGTTTTCAAGTTACTACTGATTTACTCAAGAGTGAGAACCTCAAAGTAACTATTACTCAGCTATGCAATGAGCTACATGTCTGAATTTTTGCTCTGTTATAGCTGACCTAAAAGTAGGTGAACAACATATTTAAGCAAAATACTGTAAATGCAATAGTTTTCAAGTTACAACTGATTTACTCAATAGTGAGAACCTGAAAATAGCTATTGCTCCGCTATGCCATGAGCTATAGGTCTGTAATTTCACTATGTTATAGCTAACCCAAAAGTAGGTGAACAATATATTTTAACAAAATACTCCAAATGCAATATTTTTCAAGTTATAGCCGATTTACTCAACAGTCAGTGCCTGAGAATAGCTATTGCTCAGTTGTGCCATGAGCTACAGGTCTGTAATTTCACTATGTTATAGCTGACCCAAAAGTAGCTAAATAACATATTTGCACAAATTTCTGTAAAGGCAATAGTTTTCCAATTACAACTGATTTACTCAAGAGTGAGAACTTCAAAGTAGCTATTACTCAGCTATGCAATGAGCCACAGGTCTGGAACTTCACTATGTTATAGCTGACCCCAAAATAGGTGAATAACATATTGCAACAAAATACTCTAAATGCAATAGTTTCCAAGTTATAAGTGATTTACTCAACAGTGATAACCTAAAAGTAGCTATTACTCAGCTATGCCATGAGCTACAGGTCTGAAATTTTACTATGTTATAGCTGACACAAAAGTAGCTGAACAACATATTTATACTAAATTCTCTAAATGCAATAGTTTTCAAATTATAAGTGATTTGCTCAACATTGAGAACTTCAAAGTAGCTATTACTCAGCTATGCAATGAGTCACAGGTCTGGAACTTCACTATGTTATAGCTGACCCCAAAATAGGTGAATAACATATTGAAACAAAATACTCTAAATGCAATAATTTCCAAGTTATAAGCGATTTACTCAACAGTGATAACCTCAAAGTAGCTATTACTCAGCTATGCCATGAGCTACAGGTCTGAAATTTTGCTGTGTTATAGCTGACCCAAAAGTAGGTGAATAACATATTTAAGCAAAATACTGTACATGCAATAGCTTTCAAGTTACAACTGATTTACTCAATAGTGATGACCTAAAAGTAGCTATTACTCAGCTGTGCCATGAGCTACAGGTCTGAAATTTTACTATGTTATAGCTGACCCAAAAGTAGCTGAATAACATATTTATACTAAATTCTCTAAATGCAATAGTTTTGCAATTACAACTGATTTACTCAATAGTGAGAACCTCAAAGTAGTTATTACTCAGCTATGCAATGAGCTACAGGTCTGAAATTTTACTATGTTATAGCTGACCCAAAAGTAGGTGAACAACATATTTAAGCAAAATACTGTAAATGCAATAGTTTTCAAGTTACAACTGATTTACTCAATAGTGATGACCTAAAAGTAGCTATTACTCAGCTATGCCATGAGCTACAGGTCTGAAATTTTACTATGTTATAGCTGACCCAAAAGTAGCTGAATAACATATTTATACGAAATTCTGTAAATGCAATAGTTTTCCAATTACAACTGATTTACTCAATAGTGAGAACTTCAAAGTAGCTATTACTCAGCTGTGCCATGACCTACAGATCTGAAATTTCACTATGTTATAGCTGGCCCAAAAGTAGCTGAATAACATATTTATACGAAATTCTCTAAATGCAATAGGTTTTAAGTTACAAGTGATTTACTCAATAGTGAGAACTTCAAAGTAGCCATTACTCAGCTATGCAATGAGCCACAGATCTGAAACTTCACTATGTTATAGCTGATCCCAAAATAGGTGAATAACATATTGAAACAAAATACTGTAAATGCAATAGTTTCCAAGTTATAAGCGATTTACTCAACAGTGATAACCTAAAAGTAGCTATTACTCAGCTATGCCATGAGCTACAGGTCTGAAATTTTACTATGTTATAGCTGACCCAAAAGTAGCTGAATAACATATTTATACGAAATTCTCTAAATGCAATAGTTTTGAAGTTATAAGCGATTTACTCAACAGTGATAACCTAAAAGTAGCTATTACTCAGCTATGCCACGAGCTACAGGTCTAAAATTTTACTATGTTATAGCTGACCCAAAAGTAGCTGAATAACATATTTATACGAAATTCTCTAAATGCAATAGTTTTTAAGTTACAAGTGATTTTACTCATGATGGAAGTTACTGAAAAGCCCAAAAGTAGCTATTACTCACTTAGCTATTGAGACAGGCACCCAACTTACTCACCATATTGTAGCTATGAAAAAAGTAGCTGAATAACATATTTTAACAAAATGCTCTAAATGCAACACTTTTCAAGTTATAAATGATTTTGTGCATGATTTCATGAATTTTAATGCATTAAAAATTATTAAAAAAATTTATAAAAAAAAAAGTAAGACAGATCCAGGTCTCATACTCACACAAGAGAATCTACCTGTGGCCTAGTACATATATGCAAGATATGAGAGAAATCCCTGCAATAGTCACTGAGAAAATTGTGATTAAGTGTTGAAATTTTCACACTTTTGGTGGGGGTACCCCCCTTGTAATGTCTCTAGCAAACAGACGAACAGACAGATTTGCATGCCTTGAACAATTTTTCATCCTCAATAGATAAGGTATCTTTTAAAAAAAACAGCACGTCTCTAGGCCTTGTAGTTTTGGAGAAGAAGTTGTTCACGCGGACGCGTACGCGGACGCGGACGCGTACGCGGACGCGTACGCGTATGCGGACGCGTACGCCCACGCCGCAGAGTGACGACATAATGTCAGCTGACTGACAAGTCAGCTGACATAAAAATGGTCACTCGGGTGGGGATTTATGGTCCTCATACACAGGTTAAATGTCTTCTTAAAGCCTTAATTTTTGGCACATATAAAAATAACATACTAATATCTTCCCAGATAGGATTTGAGCTCTATCAGTCACATAGTTTAACAGTCACAGGGCTTAAAAGTAGCAAAAAGTCCAAATATTGGGTCTTTGGGAGCCTTTTAGAGACCTCAATTTGACCTTCAAAATTAAAGCTTCAGACTTAAAATCTGTTACATACTAAGATTACACACAGAATATATATCTAATACAGTTTGAAACTTCTCAGACTTACCATTTCCAAGTTACAGGGAAAAAGATGTGAAAAATGTCTTATAAGGGTCACTCGGGTGGGTGTTTATGGTCCTGATACACAGGTTAACTGTCTATTAAAGGCCTAAATGTTGGGGCACATATAAGAAAACACATAGATATATTCCCAGATGATATTTAACTTAGATGAGAGACATAGTTTGAAAGCTACAGTGCTTGAAAGTGGCAAAAAGTGCATAAATTGGGTCTCTGTGGGCACTTTTGAGACCTTAAGTCGACCCCTTTGGGTAAACCTACAGCCCTAAAATTTTCTACAGACAAGGATTACATATCAAAGTTATACCTAGCGCAGTTTGAGACTCATCAGAATTACCACTTCCAAATTATAGGGCAAAATATGTGAAAAGTATAGCAAAAAATCCCTAAGTGGGGGTATTTATGAGCCTCAAACACAATTTTCTCCTCAACTTAAAGTCGTGATTTTCGGCACATGTACTAAGAACATATTAATGTGTTGTCAGGTAAAATTTCAGCCAGCTGAGCATCATAGTTTGTGACCTACAGGGCTCTAAGTGGCCAAAAGTCCAATTTCTGACCTTAAGGTGGCCATAAGTTCTTTTTTACTGGGAGTTTAAGGTCACCTTAAAATAGGGATCTTCCTTTGGGCACCCTTAACATGTGTACCAAGTTTGAAAAAAAATATTAATTTGTTTTTGAGTTATCGCGTCCACAAGGAAATTTCTACGGCGGCGGCGGCGGCGCGACGGACCTGAATCCAATATATCCCCGACTTTCGTCTGGGGATATAATAACCCGAGTGAGAGAAGAGTACATTCAAGTCAGATGAACAAGCAGGTCATCTGTACATAACTCGTCTGCTGGTGTATAACAGTATTAATCACCCTCCTCTTGTTATTGGTCATAGCAAAGCCGGAATCAAACTGGAAATGCGTAATGCCAAAGAGTCTGTATATACAAGCCCCTCAAAATGTCACTGTAACAAAAAACACAATAACAAGGGGTGGTGGAGAGATGTAATAATGGCGGCAATAATGGTAGTGTCTAAAAATAACTCCCCTCCTAGTTCTTTACGAGGGAATCATGCTCAGAAATACTGTAGGCTTGGAAACTTTGGCTGGAAGAAAATTACACTAACTTACCAAGATTTTAAGAAAATTTGCTCTGTTAATTTTCACTTACGACCATTTTCTATTTCACCAATGAATATAGAATTTCAAATTTCCCTAGGATTCATTTTAACTACCTACAGTCAGCATCCAATAAAAAAGGTTCATTGTATATTATGACTGTCTAGTACTAGGAACAAAGAGAGACACACACATACAAAGGATGGAAAGGGCGGGTTGGTTAATTAGTATGGTGGGTATAAATCAATCCTGTGTGTGTGTGTTCTCTGTCCCTATCTCCCTGCTGTACTTCCTTTAGAATCCAGATACATTATATCAGCCTCGTTTACCCTAAAATGGAGTTCTCACATGTTGCAAATGGTCAACAGACTTGCATTGAAAGACTACAATCCACGTTCACTGATATTGTTATGCTAAGAACAAGGAGATATGTCAATAAATTTTAAACTCCCAAGAATATTTATAACTCTTAAAATATAATAATGACAAACACGATACATTACAGCCATACAAAAAACTGTTTTGACAATACATTTTATAATAACTATGAAAAACTTCCATCCTTAGAAACTCTTCTTACTCTCAGTCATTTTTCTTAAAAAGTTCTTATTTCTTCAGGTTCTAAGAGTTTTCCATAGAATTTAGTCAATTTATCCCGCCCTTAAACTTGAACTAAATCCTTTAGATCTTGGACTCCTTTATTTTGGGTCTAGTTATATCCTATTCACACACTTTACAGATCAAATCACAATGGGAAGATCAAAGGGTGGAGGAAAACCACACACACAAATTGGTCATCATTCTGTACTGAAAACCATCGGGTAAAAGCAAGTACCAGCTCTCTCAATCCAAGGTTGGAAGAGCAATCAAATCCAGCATGTAAGTGGTGCAAAGCCAGTGTTAGGTACAATGCTACTGTGCTCACTTTTGGAGATTATAGTTATATAGATTATAAAGATGTATAGGACCCTAAACAAGCCCCCTTTTTGGGTAGAAAAAGGTACAACCTTCCAAGTAACTAACATGGGACAAAGTAACTAGCATGTGTAACTCGTTTTACACTTTCCCAAAGGACAATGTTTGTCACCCCTCAAATCCACAGCATGAATTTTTCATTAATGCTGCCAGTGAGTCTAAAAACCCTGCTTCTACACTGAGGTTGCCATAAAAGGCTGGATAGTTTATTTCCACAACAAAAGCTATAGTCATTTTCATTTTTTAAACCATAACTTTCTTTTTCAAACAGAAATTTTGATAATTCTTAAATAATGTCCGCTTTGTGAAAAAACATGTCCATACATATAAAACTATTCATATACCATTATTTTATATTTGCCTTTTATCACTTACTCACCACTGATTTTTGCCAAGTTTTTTTTTTGGCTACAAGCTGGAAAACTTGAATTGATCCTGGTGACATAAAGTCACAACTAGATGACAGTGGTCGGTACAATGGAAACACCCACTAACTGCTATGGTTGAAGTGAAAGAGTGATAAGAAAAAACGAGATTTATAACCAACAGAATCATGTAACATTGTTGCAATTCGTTCTTTATCATAGTGTGGTCAGTTTTGTATTAAACAATAAAAATTCTATATTTCATACGTTATCTGGATTTTGAAAGTGTTCAAAAGTTTGGCTATGACTTAGTTATTTTGCAAGAAGTTTAGCTTACAAGTAATACAAGTATAGCATATTTTTACTGCAGCAATAAAGACTGTCATTTTGAGTCTGAAATAGAGAATTAAGGTCGGCATTCAATCGTATTGGCTGAGAGAGAGAGCCGATGAGGCAGAATTGGGGGGTTGAGGGGTAGAGATGAAAATGCGGGTTATGCAGTGACCTTGGGGCACCTTTTCTTTGGGATCAAATAATAAAGGCAAACGCACATATAGAACGTGATTAAACCTATAAATCATTCCCCATTGGACTGAATCACCCATTTTTTTTCCTTCCTAATTTTCCATTCACTTAGCCTTGCTTAAGACTTATACAATGAAATTGCTGCCGGGCAAAGCTTGGCAAAAAATAGAACATAGAAAACTAATTGTCAATTGGTGGTCATTCATAACACCTGTACATTTCCATACAATATGTTTACATGCAATGGTGCCTGAAGTGATAGAAATAAGTCACATGTTTTCATAAATTTCTGAGATCAAATTCGGAGTTTTGTGGCCATTTCAAGCAATTATAACAAGTAGTAATTGTATTACATCCACTAATAAAGCACTCTGCAAGGATCATAGACTCCACTTTAATATTTGTTATTGTATATTTATTCTGTATTTATACTCAGTGCAATATCTCCATATACTACAGGATTCAAAGTGCTATTTAACCCATCTGACTGCACAAGTACAGTCCAAGCTCTCTAGTAATAACTGAAAGACAGAGGCTCAACGATGACCATTTACTAACATTCTCGAGGTTCTTTAGCCTGCCACTCGGAAAAAGGACCCAATGACAGAGGACCGCCACTTTAAGTGGTCATCCGAGCCACTAAGTATCTGCCTGTTCCTGGGTTTGAACCCACGCCCACTGTGTTCCAAGGCCAGAGTATTACCCACTAGGTCACAGTGGTAGATATGCAAGGCTAGATATGTTGGAACAATAACCACACAGATGAGACATGCAACAAATCACTATGAAAGCAACTGTAGAAAACTCTCTGATGACTAATTCTCCTGACTTACTTTAGAAACCCAAGTGAATAAGACCTTACAATTAACATCAATTAATGTCAGTTACTTGTGAGTTGGGGCTGTATCTGTGCAGTCGGATTGGTTAAATAGCACTTTGAGTCCTGTAGTATATGGAGATATTGCGCTGAGTATAAATACAAAATATAATACAATAACATGTATGTCTTCGTATTATATGGCTTGTTCTCAAGATGTAAACAGGGGGCTCAGTATAGCAGTTTCAGTGCTGGTTTTCAACCTCTGAGGTCGCTGGTTCAAATCTCGGTCTCAGCACTTCATGTTGGAGAATTGGTAGTTACCTGCCAATGCCTGGTGGTTTACACTGCAGAACCTTGACCAGCTAGTATGCACTGGTTCCTCCACCCATAAACTACCTGTCACAATACCACCCTGGCTGATTAACGCAGCATTAAACAAAAAAACTAGATTGGGCCAACTCGGCGCCAACATATCCCCAGACAGGTCATCACTCACGCCACAGGTTTTGATCGTGAATTTTTTAAAACATAATTACCCATTATTATATGAACTTCAGCACATCAATCTACTCTGTTTATATCTCCCCAAGGAAGATGGTGTATCCCCAGACGCCGAATACATAACTCAAATTATATTTTCAATCTTCCTGCAATGATAACTCTAAACCTATTTTCAAAGTATTTAAATGATTGATGATTGAATGTCCATTCTAAAATAATAATCCCAAAAGAGCATATCTGTTTCTATATTTGTTGACAAATAAAATATTATTTTTAACTCAACTCATCATATTTTTCAATCTTCCTTCAAAGTATTTAAATGATTGATGATTCAATGTCCATTCTAAAATTCATAATCCCAAAAGCGCATATCTGTTTCTATATTTGTTCACAAATAAAATATTATTTAAAAAAAAATTATTTATATTATTATTTTATTATATTATTTTTAGAATTTGCAAATTGTTTTCAGTTATTCATTTCCTCTATACCTATATATGTGGTCCATATATATGCAACCTAAATATGTGACACAATCTCAGTTCTGACTCCCCTTTGTGTTATATGTAATGAAGCCCACCACCTCCCACCCCCACCCCTCTCCCCTTCTGCACACCTCTCTCACTATTACACAAGATCTGCAACCCCATTGAGTTCTTTGTTTCTCATCTGATATCATTAAATACCTTTGTTTATTTAGTGTCACTCAATATAGCTGGAGGTCCCAGAGGTGGGTGGGGGGAATCCGGGTGGGGGATGTGGGTTGAGCATAAATGGTAAACAAACAATCTATATAAAAGGGGTACTCAAATACAAAAAGAATTGAGAATTTTAAGTATGTGATTATCAACTGAAATGAGTTCATAACTGTAGGAGCTGTGCCAAAATTAACTGAGGCAAGTTGAATAAAACTGGGCTAGTTGAGGGTTAAAAATCCCCTAGTTTTACTACATAAGGATATAATTTCATTAATATTGGGACTTAAAGCTCACTTAAAGTGTCCATTTTGTCTACTTCAATATGTTTCACCAGTTTCATTTTAAAAAGTGAAAAACTCAGCAAGCAGAGGTATAACAAACAAAAATAAGTTCTTAAAAGACTAAGATAGCCATAACATTATTAATATTCAAAATTTAAATAGACAGGCATTTCCTTTTAAAAATTCAAAGATTTCAGCTCTATAACCCACATAGTTTGACAGTTACTGGGCTTTAAAGTGGCATAATATCCATAAATTGGGTTTCTGTGGGCATTTTACAATTGTTAAAGAGACCTTAGCAATTAAACTACAGATCTGAAACTTTTTGGGGGGACATACATAACAAACAAAAATCATATATAATACAGTTTAAGACTTGTCACACTAAGCATTTCCAAATAACAGGGCAAAATACGGAAAAAATGTCAAAAAAGGCACTTGGGCGAGTGTCTATGGCCCTCATACACAGGTTAAATGTCTACTAAAAACCTTGATTTTCGGCATATGTAAAAAGGACATAATAATGCATTCCCAGATGGGATTTCAGCTCCATCAATCACATAGTTTAACAGTTACAGGGCTTAAAGGTGGTAAAAAGTCCAAATATTGGGTCATTGTGGGCCTTTTAGAGATCTCGATGTGGCTTTCAAATTAAAGCTTCAGACTTAAAATTTGTTACATACTAAGATTACACATAGAATATGTATCTAATAAAGTTTGAAACTTCTCAGACTTACCATTTCCAAGTTACAGAGCAAAATATGTGAAAAATGTCTTAAAAGGGTCACTCAGGTGGGTGTTAAAGGTCCTCATACACAGGTTAAATGTCTACTTGAAGCCTTGATTTTTGGCACATGTAAAAAGAACATAATAATGTATTCCCAGATGAGATTTCAGCTCTATCAGTCACATAGTTTAACAGTCACAGGCCTTAAAATTGGCAAAAAGTCCAAATACTGGGTCTTTATGGGGCCTTCTAGAGACCTAAATGTGGCCTTCAAATTTGAAAATTTTAATTACTTAAATGTAGCTTTTATAAGCTACAAGCTTACCATGTGGGACTTAATGCTGTTCTCGGGTTGCCACACCCGGGGCCAACGTCTTAGAAAAAAAGACCGTTCTTGTTAGCCACCGGATATACTGGTAGTTGTCGTCACGTGATACCTTCTGACCAATCGTCCTACTTTCTCGTTGAAATTTTTTAAACCTACCCCTCAGCTGTAAACAGCGGGGAGGCAGGGTGGGACTCTTCTAAGTCCCACATGGTAAGCTTGTAGCTTATAAAAGCTACATTTAAGTAATTAAAATTTTCAATTTTATTACGCTACAATAGCTTACCATGTGGGACTTAATGCTGAATTCAACCGCCCGGTGGCGGGATTACAGCTGAGACTGGAAGGTATGTCATTTTTTTCTAAGATTTTGAATTAATATTTATAGAATAGTGCCAGAAATACCAGTCTGAGTCCCATTTACAGTGCCCCGACCCCGAAGGCCGGGCCTGTAACGAGCCAAAAACCTAAGTAAAGGAGAGACAGTACTAAAACTGTCTAGATGTTTTATTGTAGGACGGAAGTGCAGCAATGCTCACTCCGAGGTCTGAGGGTCCAAAAGGGCCCTTCACGTATGACTGACCAACCCAGTGGTTGGGCGTCTCATAAAAATTTTTACAAGCTGAATATGAGATTAATGACAACTAAATAAGTCCTTAATAGAAATTACTTGATAATTAAAGAATAAAATGACCTTACCCGTAACATCTTGAAGGTAAAGGAATACCTAGATCCTGGGAAAGACTCCTGAAGACTTGGTTGTAGCGGATGTGCCCCCCCCCCTTTTTTCTTTCCGAGGACAACTGGTCTGAGGGGAAGGATCTAGGACTTGTTGTGCAGCCACTACGGGTCCCAGGTACAAATTGTTGTCGGTGTCCGACCAAGTAAGGTCTTTTAGGTAAAAATTTGTAAATGTGTTGTGAGCTTTCCAGTGACAGGCTTGCATGATTTGGTCCACCGATACCCCACCGTAAAAGGCCTTAGAGGCCGCGAAGGCCCGGATGTCATGCGCTTTGACTTGGACCAAGTCCAAGGCTTGTTGATCTGCTTGTTTGTAACAAAGTAAAATGGTTTGTTTCAACCATGAAGAGAGTGTAGCGGGTCTGATGTCTGAGGTATGTCCTTTCTTAAAGGAGATGAAAAGGAGAGAACGAGACCCTCTCAGGTCTTTAGTTCGGTCCAAATAAAACCTCAGGGCCCGTACGGGACACAGGGTCCTGTCTTCTTTAAACTGTCTATCCACAATGGTAGTCAGAGCAGGGATAGTCACCGGAGACACACTTTGAGAACCTTCTCTTGCTAGTTGGTTTTTGGCTATGAAATCAGAAGAAGGGAACAAGGCAACCTTTTCCCATTGGCCTAAATTGGATACTTTGTTAGCGACCCAGGCATGGATTTCGCTGCGGCGCTTGCCGGAGGCCAAGGCTAGCAAGAAAGCAGTTTTTAAAGTGAGATGTTTGAGGTCTGAGTCTTTCATGGGCTCAAAAGGTGCTTTGGTGAGCTCGTTAAGGACAACAGAAAGGTTCCACTTGGGTAAGTTTCTGGAACTTTTAGGACGATCCCTGTGAAAACTGGAGAGTAACCTATGAAGGTCTGCATTGTGTGCAATATGTTGGGCCGTTGGGCCCAAAGTGTCAACGATTGCAGTCCTGTAGCCATCAATGGTCGAGGGGCGCCTGTTTAGGTCTTGGTACAGGTACATGAAGAAATCTGAGATTTGTTTCACAGATGGAGTGGAGAAATCCACCGAATTTTCTCTGCACCATTTTTCAAATAGGGCCCACTTTGACTTGTAGATGGTCCTTGTTGATGACCGCTGAGGGGCAGCAATTCTCTCTGCCACCTCCACAGAGAAGCCTTGTTCTTGGAGTTGTCCGCTCCTAGACACCAGGCGTGGAGGTTCAGGTGCTGGGGGTTGTTGTGGAACACCAGCTTGTGGGACTGTTTGAGTAGGGTTGTTGACACTGGGAGTTGCAGTGGGATCTCTGTTGAGAGCTGCACTAGGTCCCAAAACCAGGGCATCCCTGGCCAGCCTGGGGCTATTACGATGATCAGGCACTGGCATTGCCTGATCTTTTGGATCACCTTGTGAAGGAGAGCCGTAGGAGGGTACGCATATGCTGTGAGGTTGGTCCAGTTTATGTTCAGAGCATCTATGTCCCAGGCCTTTGGGTCTGGGATAGGAGACACGTATAGAGGGAGCTTGTGGTTCAGGTGAGTGGCAAACAAGTCTACATGAGGGGTGAACCACTTCTGGCAGATCTGTTTGAAGACCTGTGGGTGCAGAGACCATTCGGTTGACTGCACTTGGTTGGACCTGGATAGCAGGTCGGCCATCACATTCAGGCACCCTGGAATGTGCCTGGCTTTCAATGTTATGTGATAGTGATGGCACCAGGTCATGATCTTCCACAGGAGAGCACACATCTCTGCCGAGTGTGTTCCTCCTTGTTTGTTGATGTAGGCTACCACTGTTGAGTTGTCCGTCGCAACCAACACTGTTTGATTCTGGCACTGGTCCTTGAAGTCTCGAAGGGCCAGGGAGACCGCCTTCAATTCTAGGACATTTATGTGAAGCCTTTTTTCCCGATCTGACCACAGACCTTTGGTAAAATTTTGGTCTAAGTGAGCGCCCCAACCTTCGTTTGAGGCGTCGGTAAAGAGTTGGATACTGTGGTCTTTGGGATGAAGGTCTGCACCTTTCATCACCTTGGAGGGATTTTGCCACCAATCTAGGTGGGCTGCAATGGCTTCTGTCCAGGGAAGGAGGTTGTCCAGCGACTGAGGATATCTCCAGTGCTCCTTGAGATGAAACTGAAAGGGCCTCATGTGAAGGCGTCCCTCCGGGACCATTTTCTCCGTTGAGGCTAGCAACCCAATTAGAGACATCAAACATCTTGCAGTCAAAACACGTTTTGACTTGAGTCGTAGGATCAAATCCTGAAGTTTGAGCCATCTCTCTTGAGTGGGTTTTACAAGGGCTGAATCGAGGTGGTATTCGTAGCCCACGAACGAAAACACCTGTGTAGGTTTCAGTTCTGATTTTTCCTGATTTATTATCCATCCCAAGGACTGAGTCAGTTCTACTACTGCCTGAGTGTTCACTTGTGCTTCCTCCTGAGACTGGGACCTGATCAGCCAGTCGTCCAGGTATTGGTGAATTCTGAGTCCTCTTGAGAGGGCCATTAGTTTCACTTCCTTTACGATCATTGTAAAGACCTGGGGGGCTGTGGCTAGTCCGAACGGGAGGGAGGTGAATTGGAACACCTGAGCCTTGTAGCAAAACCTTAGGTATTTCCTTGAGTTTGGGTGGATGGGGATATGCAGGTAGGCGTCCGACAGATCTATCGACGATACCCACTCCCCTGGAATCAGGGAGGTCCTGATGGACTCTGGAGTTTCCATTTTGAACTTTTCTACGTGTAGAAAAGTATTGAGCCTGCTTAAGTCTATGACTGGCCTCCACTTTTGGTGAGGCTTGGGTACTAGGAACAGGCGACTGTAAAACCCGAGAGATTTTACATTGTCTACCCTTTCGATAGCGTTCTTTGACAGGAGAGACTGGATACAAGTAGCCAAGGCTTGGTCTTTTTGTTGGGCCTTGTACTCTGACAGAATCAGAGGAAATCTGATCAAGTTTGGCTTTGAACGGAATGGCAGAACGTAGCCATTGGTGATAATGTTTAACACGTTTTGAGAACATTTGTTTGTGAGCCAGTCTCTCCTGAAAGAACGGAGGCGACCTCCTACTGGTGGACTGAGTGAGGCTTTGGAGGAGTCATTGGGGAGGGGGGTTTCCACGCCCCCTTCCTCTATTGTGGGGTCGAAAACGACCCCTGAAGCCTCTGAAGTTGGATTTTCCTCTTCCCGAAGGAAAGGACTGGTTACTGCTTTGAGAGGTATTGCCCCCATAGGGGCGTTTCCTGTAGGAGCCTCTTTTCTTGTGGGGACCACGAAAGGGCTTATTCTGGTAGGGTGGAAAACCCTGAGAATCTTTTGAGGTGCCTTTTTTGAGAAGGAAGTCCTCACCTTCCTTCACTAATTGAGACTCGAACAAGGAGGCGTCCCAAAAGGACGAGTTCCTGAGTTCTTGACGTCTCGTTTCTCCTAATTGAGGATGTAATAGAGTCATCTCGGCTTCGCGCCTAAGCAAGCCGGTATTAGCCATAGAGTATAATTCCCTCTGCAAAATATGGGCTAGAGATTTGCTGAGACAAGTGAGGGCCCTGTGTTGAACAAGTACTGTCTTGTTCCAAAAATCTAAGTAGTCAGCTACTTCCTCATATCCGCGCTTTGCTGCTCTCTCAGGATCGGCACCTTTTTGAATCTGAGATTTAATCTTCTTGACCGTAGACTTGATGCTATGTTGGCATTTTTCCAATGAAGCATTGCAAGAAGAGGAGGTCTTGGCAAAAGCAGCGGTGAAGTTGAGGGTAGAGATATTTTGTCTAGCCTGAAGTTCTAGCTCCTTGAGGACTGGAAGGGGAACTCTGGCTACTGGGGGCCCAGACGGTCTAGGAGTAATACAGATCTTAGCAAAGTCTGTATTCAACTCCTGGATTTTGTCTTGAAAAGTTGGTTGTCCCACCTTGTACCACTTTGAAGTTGAGGGAGGAGGCTTGACATATTTTCCCTCAGATAAGTTGGCAGCCTTAAAGTCATGTTGGAATTTATCAAAGGCGTCCTTGATAACTGAGCTAAGTGGAAGAATAGAGGAGGGACCTCTAGGTCTGAGCTCTTGACGGCCTTTTTCATCATCCAGACCCAACACCGAGGTGGAAGACCTGGGCATAGATTCCCTGGGGTCAGGGAGAGACAAAATACGCCTGAAGGTATCAACTTCCTCAGAGTATTGTGAGGGCATGTCAGACAAAGCTACTGCCCTATAATAAGGGGGGTCTGGATCATGTTGTGGGAGGTCTTGATCAGAAGCAACTCCTGAGGGCTGAGCCCTAGAGGGCTTAGAAGACCTGTGTCTGGCTACAGGGGAGTGGTCCTCCTCTGAGGTAAAAGACACGTATCTAGACCTTGATTTATGTTTGCTCTTGTCAGAGTGCTTTTTGGGTCTAGAAGAAGGGATCCGAGGTTCATCGGAATCCTCATTTAGTTGGTCCGAGGCAGAGCTCGGGTCAACTGGCTGCCTATGGCTTTGCTTTTTGTGAGAGTACGAAACCTCTTCGGGATGACCTTCAGAGGGGGCAACGTACTGATCCGAGGAAGGTTGAGTAGATACTAAACGGGGAGGAAGAGTTGGACCGTAGTCCACATCCATATCCTCGCTTGGAATGTTAGTACCAGATCTCGGAGGGGGCAAATCCAGAGGGGCAGCAGAAGTACTGGACAAGCCAGGTTTTGAAGCAAGAGTCGAGGGCTGTGCCTCGACTTTCTGTTTTACAGTCAACTCCTCTCGGAGTGACCTAAAAGCTTCCAACATGGATGCCTGAAAGGAACCCATTTGCTGCTGTAAGTGTATATTTAAGGAATCACCGAGTGATTTCTCTAAATTTGACTGGATTTTATTTTGCAAAGCAGTGCCAGGGGTGGGTGGGACGGTTTTTGCTGGCGTTTTCAAAGACAAGGAACTGAAGGCAAGAGGTTGTGGACGGGGGGGTGAGATAAAAAGGCTATCAGCCGCACACTCGAGGTCAGCATTAGACCCAGTGAAGGAATCCCCGTCGCCTTCACCCAAAAGATCTAGTTCATCTTTGGAACTAGTTGTCGCTTTCTGCTTTTTCAAATACCGTTTCCGGTTTTGGATTTTCTGAAGTTGCTCATCTGTAAAAGACGTGCAAACTTCGCAAGGGGTTTCAAAGGTGACACAGGGGTCATCTCCCTTGCCAGCCTCCCTACAGGTAGGGCAGAAATTATGTGTATCAAAACTAAAGCAGAAATGGCGGCATTTCTGCGCTCTCGGTTTGTCTTTATTTGCTTGATGTGTAGACATTTTGTACGCAATAAAAGACGTAGAAAGAAATAGCCTGAACCGAGGAAAACTCAAAACACGCGACTGCAATAAAAATACTTATCCTGTGGAAATGAAACTTTAACAGAATAATCTATGATATATATTACAAGAAATATGCAAATATTAGCCTCCAACAATAAGTAAAGTCTGAGAAATAAATGAAAATGTCTGTATATTTACAAACTGCTACCAGTCAATCGTGGCCAACGAGAAAGTAGGACGATTGGTCAGAAGGTATCACGTGACGACAACTACCAGTATATCCGGTGGCTAACAAGAACGGTCTTTTTTTCTAAGACGTTGGCCCCGGGTGTGGCAACCCGAGAACAGCATTAAGTCCCACATGGTAAGCTATTGTAGCGTAATAAAATAAAGCTTCAGACTTAAAATTTGTCACATACTAAGATTACACATAGAATATGCATCTAATACAGTTTGAAACTTCTTAGACTTACCATTTCCAAGTTACAGGGAAAAATATGTGAAAAATGTCTAAAAATGGTCACTCGGGTGGGGATTTATGGTCCTCATACACAGGTTAAATGTCTTCTTAAAGCCTTAATTTTTGGCACATATAAAAATAACATACTAATATCTTCTCAGATAGGATTTGAGCTCTATCAGTCACATAGTTTGACAGTCACAGGGCTTAAAAGTAGCAAAAAGTCCAAATATTGGGTCTTTGGGAGCCTTTTAGAGAACTCAATTTGACCTTCAAAATTAAAGCTTCAGACTTAAAATCTGTTACATACTAAGATTACACACAGAATATATATCTAATACAGTTTGAAACTTCTCAGACTTACCATTTCCAAGTTACAGGGAAAAAGATGTGAAAAATGTCTTATAAGGGTCACTCGGGTGGGTGTTTATGGTCCTGATACACAGGTTAACTGTCTATTAAAGGCCTAAATGTTGGGGCACATATAAGAAAACACATAGATATATTCCCAGATGATATTTAACTTAGATGAGAGACATAGTTTGAAAGCTACAGTGCTTGAAAGTGGCAAAAAGTGCAAAAATTGGGTCTCTGTGGGCACTTTTGAGACCTTAAGTCGACCCCTTTGGGTAAACCTACAGCCCTAAAATTTTCTACAGACAAGGATTACATATCAAAGTTATACCTAGCGCAGTTTGAGACTCATCAGAATTACCACTTCCAAATTATAGGGCAAAATATGTGAAAAGTATAGCAAAAAATCCCTAAGTGGGGGTATTTATGGGCCTCAAACACAATTTTCTCCTCAACTTAAAGTCATGATTTTCGGCACATGTACTAAGAACATATTAATGTGTTGTCAGGTAAAATTTCAGCCAGCTGAGCATCATAGTTTGTGACCTACAGGGCTCTAAGTGGCCAAAAGTGCAATTTCTGACCTTAAGGTGGCCATAAGTTCTTTTTTACTGGGAGTTTAAGGTCACCTTAAAATAGGGATCTTCCTTTGGGCACCCTTAACATGTGTACCAAGTTTGAAAAAAAAATATTAATTTGTTTTTGAGTTATCGCGTCCACAAGGAAATTTCTACGGCGGCGGCGGCGGCGGCGGACCTGAATCCAATATATCCCCGACTTTCGTCTGGGGATATAATAAATCTAATCAAGATGTAAACAGTTGTTAAAATAGTTTAATTAATGTGAACCCTCATACAAGTAATTCACTTTGTTTTGCAATAATGGCTGAAAGTAAAATAAACAAATCAAGTTGCAAATTTTGTTTAATTACAATTAACTGCTGTATAGATTTCTTTAGCATTAGCTGAAATTGAAATTAACTAACCATGCTGTAATGTTTGACTGATTACAATTTATTGTTGTATATTTTTTGTCTATATTAATATCTCATCTGACTGAAAGACAAACTTAGTAGCATTTATGGTTTTGTAAAATAACTGTTACCCTCATTTCATATACCTAACAATGCTTAATCAAGCAATCATGTAGAGTAAGAAATCTAAAATTCGCCAGGAATCTAAAATTCGCCACCTCTAAAACCTTAGTTAATTTTATGAAGAAAATGATGCTTTTGTTTAAAAATTGGTATTTTTCAGTTCAAAAAGCCTTAATTTACTATACATTCAACAAATCTCACCACAATTCATTTATTTTATTAGTATTGTCACACGTGGCGAATTTCAGATATGTGGCGAATTTTAGATTTCTTACTCTAACCCTTGTATAAGAAAGTAACGAGATTTCTTTATGTCTGCCCTGGGAATTCATATAGTAGTCTGCTTGTTGATTAACTATCAAAGGCTTTAAGAAACAAAAAATTAGACTATTCTCTCATCGTAAAAGCAATAATTTTTTGTTTCATTAATGTTATTTCAAGACAAATGTGACATCTGACAAACACAGCAAGCGTCTGATCAATAATAGTGGAGCAATATTGAAGACCAGCAGTAATGCAACAATATCAACAAATTGGGTCATTCTTATTCATTGTATGACGACTTCACATTGAAAATTCAGGAAACAGACACAAGGGTTCTTGAATTCTATTACTGGCCAGAATTTTGTTACAAGTAAGGCGTTGGATTTGAACATGACACCTGATTGGATAACAGGAAAACAAATGCAATAGGATATCGATTTGCACCAAATCTAATATACTGTGCCTAGGCAGCTGACGCTGTATAAATAGAACTCGTGTTAAGTTGAATTCAGGTGTAAGTGGAATGAACTTTGAAACTCCAACATCATTAAATGCTGTATATTGTTGGCAATGGTGGAACTTAGTCATAATTAGAATCGAGTCATGCAAATATTAGAGTGCTACTCATACAGAGTCTGCCATATTTGCCTTTTACCATGCGCCACTCTCTTAAATAAAAACAGGAAATTATCATCAAACATGTGACAACAATTTCCACATTTTTTAGCCCTGATTTGAATATTTTCCTGCAGTATTTCATATCTACTACACACATTTTAGCAATAAAAATGACAAACACCTATCTGTTATCACCAACTAGCAATCAATGTCTGTGCTATATATTTACAACAAAAACAGAATCAAGTTAACCTAACTGTTTCCTCTCTGGAAGTCAATACAAATGCAATACAGTCACCATGCAATGGGATAGAAAACCAAAGGGGTGCAGTTACAGCAAGGCATGCTGTGCATTTATTTGTGGAGGTGGTTGGGGTAGAGAGGCGAGATGTGGTTTTCATATTTTGAGACGACCCCCGCCCCCTTGTCTCAGGGTCTGGCTGTCTTGTCTGGTGACTCACTCACTACTCAAAAGACTGTTCCAATTTTCTCCTTTTTTCTCTATCTCAACAGAGTATGAGCTCTAGCCTTTCCTCAGTCTCAGAACTTTATTCAGTAAGAGAAGTTGTAATTGTCAAGTTTCAATGTAATTCTGCACCAGTTGTATATAGAACACAAATGTATAATTTATCTGACAATAAGTTATTTTTAAAAAATTAAAGTCAACCTTTCCAGATCAAATCACAGCCTTTTATCATATATATGTTACAGGCAATTGTGTAATCAGGCATTTCATGAAATGCCTAAAAATTTGAGATATACATTCCACAGCCACAGTCATTGAATGTGCATATGAACCTAATAAATGGAAATAACATCTGTAATTAGATACATGTACTGTGCAAAATGCAATTCATCAGTGGTATTATCTTAGTATTATTATTTAACATAAAAATACAAATTTGTAAATTAGTTGATTATCTGTAGTAAATGCTGATAAACTCTATAAGTATACTTTGATTTTACTAAGCAAAAGAGGGGGCCACGGTGGCAGAGTGGTAACACTCTCGCCTCCCACCTCTGCGGCCGGGGTTCGATCCCCGTCATGGCCGTAAGTGGGAAAGCTGGTAGTTGCTTGCCGTTGGTCGGCAGTTTACAGTACAGAACCCTAGCGAACTATGTGTACTGGTTTCCTCTGCCCTTCCAACTACCCGTCGTGATATGATCTGTACAGTGTTGAAAGCGACGTAAAACCCCAAATAAACAAAAAATACTAAGCAAAAGTGTTTTCTTGTTAGTATTATAAGCATAACTGGAAACAGATTTTTACAAATGCAAAAACAAAGTGTCCCCACGGCAAATAAATTGTATAATAGTGAAAAAGAAATAGTAAAGAGAAAGGCTAGTATAATACATAGCGATTGTTAACAATTTTTTATACACTCTGCTATCCCTTTAAAATGAAGGAAAAAAGGAAAAGAATTTAAGAAGTGACTGGGGGGGGGGGGATTTTTTTTAATTCCAGACCATGAAGTGCTCCCAAAGCATTAAAAAGCCTTGATCAAAGCAGAATAAGAGATAATAACCAAGAAATGAATATTTAAGCACTTAGGGGTCATAGAATTGACCTTGAAACTTTAAAAGGGTTCAAAGAGCCAAATCACTAGGCCTGAATAGCCCTTTGATAATTAAATGAAATTTTACAGGATAGTCGACATTTATTTAAATATACTTAACCCAGTTTCACCATGGGGGAAGGGGGGGGGGACTGGCTGTACAAATTTGTTGGTGTTTTTAGAATCCCAGGCCACGTTTTCTTAATTATTTTCTTATTACTCGTCAAAGATGAAATTGCAATGGTCAAAGAGGTATTGAACAGTAAGTGAAAATATGACCCATTTAAGGTCACAGAAGTGACCTGAAGGGCAAGAAAGGGGCAGGGACGCTTAATTATTTGTAAGGCATATATATTTTAATGTGTTTAAATTAGTCAGTCTTGCCAAAACACAACTACCTTTATTTATAGGCTGACCATTATAACAGATATAACAGTTGTTACTATTTTTATCATTATTTAATGGTTTAGGGATATTAATAATAAAAGTGCCTTTACCAAGACTTTTTATCTATTTCCCTGAGCTACCAATTGATATGACACACTTTAGAGATATGCAACCATTAGTCAAAATTCAGATAATTTAGACAGATTTAATCACATTTATCATTATTTGTAAACTAACCGATGATGCAATCTCATTTATCATACATTTTCTTTCGACTGGCAGTCTAAATGGGCTAGTTGTGGTCATGATCGATTACTTGGTACTGGACACATGAGTTCACTTGTTGGTTTCAATCATACTTCTGGGCTACAGAACCTCTAATATCTAAAACCTTGTAGTAAGTGACCAGATAGAGCAAGAGTTTGGTTTGATAACAGAAGCATCATAAAATTGAAGACGTAGTTTAGTATACATTTTTATTTATTTATTATGGTTTTTTAACGTCACTTTCAACAATGTACAGGTCATATCATGACAGGTGGTTTTATGGGCAGAGGAAAGTTAGGAAACCAGTACATACAGTTTGTCAAGGTCCTGTACTATAAACTGCCGACTATTGGTAAGCAACTAGCATGTTTCCAACACAGGCTCTGGGATTTGAACCACAGACCTCAGAGGTGGGAGGCGAGTGTTTCCACTGCACCACTGTAGCCCCATATAGTTTAGTTTAATACAATGGCCAAATACAAATTTGAGAGAGTGGAAAGTTAGGTCCTGAAATCAAACAGCTGTCTATAGGTCAGATAATACAGGTTTTACCTTGATAATTCCTTTTCAATTATGCTATTTTTTTTAATTAATTAAATTTTTTTTTGAGAAGGGGGGGGGGGGGATGTTACTGCTACAAGTGATTCTGTCATACAAAGGTCTGAAAAAAAACATAAAAAACTGTGATAAAGAGATTGGTGGTATGGCAGATAAGAAGAGGTCTTAATACTTGCTCCTACCCACCACTATTCAAAAAGAGCAGTTGTAATATCTTTCCCCAATCACCCTTGGGGAGGAGAAAACATTAATCTGGCAAGTTTTCTGCTCTTCAGACAAGATCATTCTCAGAGGAATATTAGTAGTGTCATTTGTGCCAAGATGAGTCAAATGTCAAAAAAGGATTTAACATCAAAATGCCAGGTATTATACAGTTACGACTGAAAAAACTCACTAGCGGATCCAGGGGGGGGGGGGGGGGGGGGGGGGGGGCGGTTCAGGGTGTTCAAAACCAATGTAAAGGGGTTCAACCCAAAGTACAATATTATTTCTTGGGAGTGGTGTTAAATTTACAGGAAATGCACTATATTTTTACCAAAAAATAATTTTTTCCCGGGGGGGGCATGCCCCTCAACCCCCCTAGTTATGGTATGTCCCCACCTTACTTAAAAGCTGGATCCGCCCCTGCTAACTCTACTGCATGTACACAGGACAGAAATGTAAACACAAAATTCTTTATAGGATTATCCTTAAAGAGAATGCTAGAAAATCAAGAAATGACTTTAGGCTTCTGGCTTGTGATATAACGCCTGCTCCCTGACCAGTACACTGTTTTTGCCATTAGCTGGTGGCTCCAGTCAATGATATGCTGGGAGTCTGCAAGGACAATTCTATGCAAGGAGGATTGAGTAAAATCTTTCCTGAATGATAAACAGCCCTCACTTATGTTTATATAAATTCTACCCCAGCCTGAAGATAACTGGAAAAAAATAACCTTCCACCATCTAAATATCTAAGATATTAAGATGTGTATCTACTGCCATATAATATTTTCCCAGCCATATGCTTAAAATGAACTACCTGTCTGTTGCTTGGGGAGGGAGAAGTTTGGCATTACAAGTCACTTAGCAACAAAAAAAGCTTTTCTGTATTGATTTTGTTACGAATGTCTGGTGGGCGGTTTTATGTGGAATACATTGTCAGTGTATCTCTCGCCTTGAAGAATAACTAGCCTAAAACAGTAATTGATGATCTGAGTTTATTGTGTCTATCTGCATAAAGGAATAACACCGATTTATATATATGGTTAAAATCTGAAAAAGATAGATTCAGGGTTTTATAACATTAAACTCCTAGGTCTCACATATATTCCATTGATATGGTTTATTCAGTAAAGTTTCTTTAATGTATGTTTCAGTGGAGAAGCAAAAAGCTAAAACTCAATGAATTAGAAATTTAAATATTTTTTCTTCAAGATCATTTATACATTGGTAATTTCTTGCTCAAATTTGAAAACATTCCCAGTATATGAACTCAAAATATATATCACTGTAAAAACAAAAATACACCCATTCTACAGACTCCTTGTCAAGTGAAATTAAAACGTATGTTTTAACGGAAATTAAATTAATTCTCTTTGAAGAGAAACTAAGGTAAGTGTAAATCCTAACAAATTTGAGCATTAATTGTAGAAAAGTTAACCTTCAGGATATGTAATTTCTACATGTTCTTTCTTTATCCAATTATCTCAACATCCCTCATATTTTGCGTAAAAACATTTTTTTAAAACAATTCTGAAGTTTAGAAAGTATCTAATTCTAAAAGATAAAAAATATCCATTCAGTTTAAAAGAGCAATAACATCACTGTATAATACTTAACCTTTGTTGCATCAGTAATGCATAACTAATGCAACTCCAGATAATTGATGGCATTTGGAAAAGGTGACAATACAATGTCCAATTTTACATAAGTGTAACAAGGATTGGAGAGGAAGTGTTGACATTGAGAAGAGAAGCATGACAGTGACATCAAAACTGGGTAACTGTTACATAAACACTGTAGCTAATGTAATATTCAGAATAGCTTACAAGTGCTTTTGATTAGCCAACTAATCACCAACTGTAAACCTAAAGAACTGCCTCATTCAAAAGCCAACCATCCTTTGAATTGGGACTGTTCAAGAAAGACTTCAAAGTACTTCAAGGTTTGTCAAAGGATGAAATAATGAATGACTCTGATTTTTTTACCTGCACCAGATGTTCTTCAGTGCATTCATTAGTCTGTTTGTCTGTGTTTGCAATAGGTCCAAAGGTAATATACAGGTATTTCTAAAATATTTTATTTTGGGTTTATCTGGTCAAAGGAAGAAGTGAGTATATTTTGAGAAAGATGCAAAAAATATGCTGGATACAAAAAAAAAAAAAATTCCAAATTTTTCTAAATTTCCCCTAGAAGAGGTCTAAAGTATAAGAGGGTTTTCTCTATCTTTTTTAATTGAAAATATTTGTACAGAAATTCCCATAATATTTATCATGATGCAATATACTCAGTTTTAGTTATTGGTCATACATATATGTCGAGACAGAACTTCTAATTTGACAGAATTTCAAATTCTGTCGACACCTTCCAATCCTTGTGTTTCATTAGTTTGGAGGGATTTGTTGACAAAAATTGAGGGTGTTGTTCTGTAAGGTCCGGATTTGTGATAGATTTGAAGCTCTGTCGACAGAATTTGACATCTTGTGACACTGACCATGACATCAGGGCCATTGCTCTCTTGTCCACATTTTAGGTTATTTTGAAGAATATAATTTTCACGTCTTCTTGTAATTTACCTACTCACTCATTTCTTTTAATCAAGCCAGTTATGGCAGTTAAGCTATCAAAGTTTAGTTTTAAATTTTTCTAATTTCCTGAGTACCAAGCCCCCATTTATAGGATTAAATACCTACTTACTATTCCATATTATTTTTAACGGCATGACTGCTTATCCAGTAACTGGCAACCAAGTAGTTTATAAGTGTAGCAATCAGTGGTATACAAAATAGGTTTTAAGTGAACAATAATTGGGAATCTAAATGATCGTGGTATTTCATTTTTTCGTGAAATGTTAGTTAAAATGATCATATCTTCCTTATTTCTGGTCCAATTTTGAGCATTGTTTCACCATTGTGTTCAATATAATGAGCTGAGTTCTAACATAATGATGAAATTTAAAATTGTCAGGTTTGCAGTTCTGTCACAACATATCTCTCTCTATATATATTTTTTGTACAGAAGATAAGTAGCATTCATTAATATTTTACTACACTAACATTTTGCCATCAAAGCAGTCTGTCTGGCCAAGTTTGTCAGCTCCACAATGAGAAATCAACAGGATTTGTGTTTTGAAAGTCAAACTTTGGTATTTACAATGCCTTTTTACCAGCAAGGATCAAACTGGGGCAAATCATTGCTATATTTTGTCACACATTGTCATAAGTTGGATTTGAACCGACAACACCTGAGCTGAGAGGCCAGTGGGTATGAGCTTATCACCACTCACTCACTAACAAGGTCCCAATACATGTGTTGAATAGGCAGAAGACACTTGAGCAATGGATCAATGTCCAGAAAGACAGTAATTATGCTTAATTCAGTATGATCGATTACTGATTTTTGTGAAGGGGATTTCACATATATGAATAGTTACACTGAACAGGGAATTTTAAAGTGGATAGTCTAAGGATTGATGCTCGATCTTTCAATATTGATTGATCATCCCACGGAACTGCCATATTTGACATACTACCAGCATTTCAATATCCTATTTGATTCAATTTTTTTTCATTTTATTTTATATTGCAGAAATGTATTTTTGGTGCATAAATAGTATGTCTTGTTAATTTTGTGTATTAATATGTGCACGTTTTCAATGAACCTGTATTATCGCCCACGGCTTACGTTAACAGTCCCGATATTGAAATATCGATCAATCCACCACCCTTAACTTTCACTCGATATGGATCCTCAACGTGGCACTTGATCCCTACACTTTAAGTGGCTGTACTCACTTAGAAACCATTACCCTTGAAACTGATGCAAATGTATTAATTTTGCCAATTTTATACTACAAGTTCACTGGCACATTTCCAAGTGGATAATAATCAGGGCTCTAAAACAGAACAGTGGGAATGGGGTTTGAAAGGCTTTTTCCACAGTAATGACTACCTTTGTGTACTAGTTTAAAAGAATTGGAACTTTCCCTCATCCAACCACAATGCAACTGTCCTTGAAGCTTTGGTTTTGATATGATTTTGATACAACCCCCTAATATCCTTGCATAGCTTAAACTGCATGACATACATGCTCTAAATGCTCTGAATATCTCTCTACATTAATGCACAGTAAGAAGTATAAAATTTGCGACATTGTGTTAAATTTACCTGTACAGAAAACCCTTTTGTTTTTTTTCTTTTTAATTAACAAATTCTAAAGCAAGGTTAAATTTGGTCATACTTCTGTGTCATTTACCCCATCTTTTACAGAATTTCATGGTATTTTGTTTATTATTAATGTTCAATGATCGGCTTGGTGGAGAATTTCATATAGTGCAGTGAATTCAATATTACACCTCATTCATCATTTTATAATTAAACAAAACTCAAAATTACAGTCCCAAGCTCCTTTTTCCCATACAAATTTCAACTAGTTGCAATAGATTACATAAATACAAGTAGTTTAAATGTGATAATTTCAAAATACAGAAGCTATTCTTGAGGATGGAGTTGTACTAATTTTTTTAGTCCACAAAACCACAGGTAGAATTCTACTCTGGTTACCAGTTAATAGTGCCAAAAGCACCCCGTCATTTTCACCTCCACAAAGAACCTGAAAAAACTAGCAATATACCATATTCTATTCATAACTTTTTATATGTACCAGTTATTGTGTTTGTTAACAAATGTTTTTTCCACATTATTTGCATTTTTTCCTCCATGAGATGCAAGGCAGTCTGCTAATGTATCATGCAACTGAAAGCACTGTCTAATGTGCCTGATTTACTCACAAATTCATCAGAGTTAGAGGAGTGAGTGCAAACGAATGAGTAATAGACTATATGTGTCATCGGACATAATCTCCAATCCCTGAAACTCAGCCTTACTAAAGGCTTTAAAACTGATACATGTACTGCATGGTGTTGTTAGTTAGCACCCTCCTCAATTTGGCACAAACTGGAACACATAATATTTATTCACAGTTGATTTTGTTATCAGAAACACACTTGTGCATTTTTACATACTATATAAGGCAGCTGAAGCTAAGGCGGGCATAATTTAATTGATTTTAGGAATTTCAGTTGGCAAAATTGTGTCGCTTTGGAGTGCTGACTTCTAGTACAATTTTTTATTGCCCCTTAAAAGAAGCACTGCAAAAGGTTAATGGATTTGATCATTTTGTCTTTAAAGTTCATTTACAGTGGCCAAAAAAAACAGGCAACAATAAAACTTCTATGGTCAAGTTGTCCCAAGTATATACTGTATTCTTAAAGAACTTAGGATTTGTTTTTCATTTTTAATACACAAGGGTCATACAAGGCCATACTCTCAGTGCATCCAATATATTGCCATGACAAGGGCATCATATCTAGATAATATTAAATATTAAAAACCAAAAGTTATAGAAATCAAGTCATGAAGGTAAGGCAATGGATGGATGAACTTGAGAGTCAGAACCTATAAGCCCTCTTTACATTTTGTAACCCATTCAGGAAGATTTGGAAACCAAATGGAACATTTTTGGGAATCAATCAAATGGACTGGAAAATAACTGCAATATTTTCTTGAACAAAGTGAAGTAGGTTTCCACTCGGGAATATGGAACAACCCTGTTCCTTGTAGAAGATGAAGTCTAAAACATCTTACAAGATTTGTGAATGAAGAATGAAAAAATGAAAAAAAAAACTTAATCTCCAGCAGAGAGCAGAATGCCATAGTACAAACCTATGTGTACACATGTCATGTACTCTGGTAGTAGTATAAGCTATCTACTCAAGGTAAAACACAGCTTTAATCTTTAGCCTTGAGTAGAAAAGAGGCTCATAAACCCACTAACTCCCCATAAAGCAGATACTGTGCTAACTTATCAACTCTTTAACCTGTTTTAGATTAAACTCACCAGTTGTTCCTTGCACAAACACATACTAGGTATATACCACTTGCCTTTCCCTTACAAATACAGTAAAAGTATATAAATTTGCACCATCAGAAAATCCACTGCTGCACCAGCCTTGATTGTGACAAAATTTCGGCTGAAAATAAAAATTGTATGATATAGTGGAATGCTGCTTAGGGAAATCTCATACTTTGAGATATTCAGGAAGTTCATATAACAGTGTAAATATTTATAGAAAATGTTTCCTGGAGGGCCTGATACTGTATCCATAGAAATTTTTGTGCTAGAAGAAAATTTTACTTATTCTCAAGTTTTATGTAATTTGCTAGAATTTACTGTTGTGTAGTTTCTACCTAAGAGACATTAACACAGTATAAAAATTGCACTGGGAATTAATTTCGCCTTTCCCATGCTCATTAGCTGAAGTAGGTGTAATGAATGCCTGGTGAAAATTTCTACTTTTACAGTAATTGCTTCCACTTAAAAGGGTATTCCACTTCACAGAGTTCTGAGAAAAGGAGTTCAAGTGTACTGTACAGACAACTGGAAAAATACCAAATCAAAGCTGTTTTCCATTTAAACATGCATTTTTTACACTGCATGCAGTATGTAGGTCAACATATGCGTTGATGTGTTAGATATGTCAGGTTTCCAATGTTTAACTACTCAGATGGTCTAGTGCTTGAACTCCTCAGCTTTTTAAAGTGTAACTGCTCAGTTGTTTTTAATTTTTTAAAGTTTAACTGTTGAGGTATTTAAAGTCTAACTATCCACATATTTAAAGTTTAACTGTCCACATATTTAAAGTGTAACTGTTTTAACTAGTGTTTCAAGTTTAACTGGTCTCTAAGTAATCGCCTCAGAGAAAATGTTTAAAGAATGAACAAGCAAATCTGTGTGAATGTGTTTGTGACTTTGGTGACCAAGTGATTAACAAGTTTGTTATTCATATCACTTGCCTCTCACTTGTGTGGTTATGGGTTTGAACCCAACTCTTGCTCAGTATGAGTTGGGGGCCTAACCCGATATGATCTTAGATGTTAAAACTTTGACTTAATATCAACAGAACCTAAAATTCTCACAGGGTTTGGTTCTGGTTTTGACTAATTTCCACTGTATACAGTAGACTCTGTATAACTACAACCTCACATACAGGACTTTGGTTCTAGTTATGGTTGACTTCTACTATGTACAGATGATTCTGTTCAACTAGAACTCCAATACCAACCGGACTTTGATTCTAGTTATGACTAACTTCCACTGGATACAGTAGAATCTGTACAACTAGAACCTCAAAAAATCCACAAGGTTTGGTTCTATCTATGGCTAACTTCCACTGTACACAGTAGATTCTGTATAACTAAAACCTCCCACATCAACAGGAATTGGTTCTAGTTATGACTAACTTCCACTATGTACAATAAACTCTGTAAACCTCCTGTGCCCACCAGATTTGGTTATAGTTATGACTAACTTCTACTTATATTTACTATAATGAAACATGTTCTGATTGCTGGCATTTTAAAAATAGCTTTGACTTGTACATTGGTTTGACTTAAAGCGGTTCTATTTTATGCAGAGTTTACTGGACCTTTGATTCATAGGACTTAATTCTTCTATCCTTTATTTATCTGAGGAATGCCATTACATAGGTTTTTACTTCAACTGTTTATTAAACTCCATATTATTTTAACCCTGTAAAATATTTCACTTTCTAATTTTGGCAATAAATATATCTAACAAACCAAGAAAGAGACCGCAATATTATCAAAACATACACAATACAAAATATTCCAAACATTTTTAAAGTAATAAATTCTCAGTTTTCCATATGAAAACATAGCTTGCAGTTTCCAGGAAAAATAGTAATTCTCTCAAAAATCCTTGTATGATACAGGAAACCTCTAAAGTGGTATTATTTATGATATTGTTATATATATACGGTAATAGGCAAAACTCCACAATTTTCACAGAGGGACAAAAAGAAATCTGACATTTTCTCAAAAATATGCTCACGGATATAATCAGTCATGAACCGTTTTAATTTTATTCCTAAAGAATATACTGCCAAAAATGAAATAAAAAATATCCAAATACCTTTGTCAGTAATTTTAAAGCATGTGGCAATTACTACTTTAACAGCCATAAAATCAGATCCAAATGCTTCTATTCCTTATGGTTTTTCCAAGATAAGATGTCAAGATATTATCATGCTTATTTTCATGTTTTTCTTTATCGCATTGATATCCTATAAACTTGAAGAGCTAATTTTCTACAAGATGAATTAGAAGAGCTTGAAGCTCTTTCAACCGTGTCACACTTTTCCGATAAGGCCACCAATATTCATAAGTTTGGCAACGTGTCTTCTAACTGTTAGAGAGCATCCGACCCAATTGTTTTCATACCTGTAAATTGTCACCACGTTATTTTCAAAGGTTGAAAAACAATTGGGTGACAGATGTAAAAAATGCTTGTTTTCACCAATACAAGTGTCTAGGGTTGGATTTAAAGTCCATCTGTGGGCTTAAATGTTGAGACCTTTGTCTCAGACTAAGTCCCAATTTTTTTTAAAAATTAAAATAGGGTTAAAGCCCCTTTTCGGACTTGACTAATATATATGTGTATATATATTCTGATCTTCCACCATAGAGGAGTATGTAACACACTCGCCTAAGAATACAGAGGACTTGTGTTCACACCCAGGTAAAGGTAGACATAGAGTGGCTCTGATGACCACTTAAAATGGTTATTTGGTCCTATCCCCAGGGGCAGGCTAAATAACCTCAGCAATGAATGTTGATAATGTTTTTCTGGGCAGAGGAAACCAGTATATACAGTTGGTGTCAAGGTTCTGTACTGTAAACTGCCAACCAACGGCAACCAACGGGTCGGGATTCCGACAGAGGTGGGGAGACAAGAGTGTTATCACTCTGCCACCGTTGCCCCTCAAATAGTGCTTTGAAACTGGCAGTACAACAGACTTTGTACAGAGCAAAACTAGATTGGGCCAACTCGGCGCCAACATATCCCCAGACAGGTCATCACTCACGCCACAGGTTTTGATCGGGAATTTTTTAAAACATAATTACCCATTATTATATGAACTTCAGCACATCAATCTACTCTGTTTATATCTCCCCAAGGAAGATGGTGTATCCCCAGACGCCGAATACATACCTCAAATTAATATTCAAAATTTAAATAGACAGGCATTTCCTTTTAAAAATTCAAAGATTTCAGCTCTATAACCCACATAGTTTGACAGTTACTGGGCTTTAAAGTGGCATAATATCCATAAATTGGGTTTCTGTGGGCATTTTACAATTGTTAAAGAGACCTTAGCAATTAAACTACAGATCTGAAACTTTTTGGGGGACATACATAACAAACAAAAATTATATATAATACAGTTTAAGACTTGTCACACTAAGCATTTCCAAATAACAGGGCAAAATACGGAAAAAATGTCAAAAAAGGCACTTGGGCGAGTGTCTATGGCCCTCATACACAGGTTAAATGTCTACTAAAAACCTTGATTTTCGGCATATGTAAAAAGGACATAATAATGCATTCCCAGATGGGATTTCAGCTCCATCAATCACATAGTTTAACAGTTACAGGGCTTAAAGGTGGTAAAAAGTCCAAATATTGGGTCATTGTGGGCCTTTTAGAGATCTCGATGTGGCTTTCAAATTAAAGCTTCAGACTTAAAATTTGTTACATACTAAGATTACACATAGAATATGTATCTAATAAAGTTTGAAACTTCTCAGACTTACCATTTCCAAGTTACAGAGCAAAATATGTGAAAAATGTCTTAAAAGGGTCACTCAGGTGGGTGTTTAAGGTCCTCATACACAGGTTAAATGTCTACTTGAAGCCTTGATTTTTGGCACATGTAAAAAAAACATAATAATGTATTCCCAGATGAGATTTCAGCTCTATCAGTCACATAGTTTAACAGTCACAGGCCTTAAAATTGGCAAAAAGTCCAAATACTGGGTCTTTATGGGGCCTTCTAGAGACCTAAATGTGGCCTTCAAATTAAAGCTTCAGACTTAAAATTTGTCACATACTAAGATTACACATAGAATATGCATCTAATACAGTTTGAAACTTCTTAGACTTACCATTTCCAAGTTACAGGGAAAAATATGTGAAAAATGTCTAAAAATGGTCACTCGGGTGGGGATTTATGGTCCTCATACACAGGTTAAATGTCTTCTTAAAGCCTTAATTTTTGGCACATATAAAAATAACATACTAATATCTTCTCAGATAGGATTTGAGCTCTATCAGTCACATAGTTTGACAGTCACAGGGCTTAAAAGTAGCAAAAAGTCCAAATATTGGGTCTTTGGGAGCCTTTTAGATACCTCAATTTGACCTTCAAAATTAAAGCTTCAGACTTAAAATCTGTTACATACTAAGATTACACACAGAATATATATCTAATACAGTTTGAAACTTTTCAGACTTACCATTTCCAAGTTACAGGGAAAAAGATGTGAAAAATGTCTTATAAGGGTCACTCGGGTGGGTGTTTATGGTCCTGATACACAGGTTAACTGTCTATTAAAGGCCTAAATGTTGGGGCACATATAAGAAAACACATAGATATATTCCCAGATGATATTTAACTTAGATGAGAGACATAGTTTGAAAGCTACAGTGCTTGAAAGTGGCAAAAAGTGCATAAATTGGGTCTCTGTGGGCACTTTTGAGACCTTAAGTTGACCCCTTTGGGTAAACCTACAGCCCTAAAATTTTCTACAGACAAGGATTACATATCAAAGTTATACCTAGCGCAGTTTGAGACTCATCAGAATTATCACTTCCAAATTATAGGGCAAAATATGTGTAAAGTATAGCAAAAAATCCCTAAGTGGGGGTATTTATGGGCCTCAAACACAATTTTCTCCTCAACTTAAAGTCATGATTTTCGGCACATGTACTAAGAACATATTAATGTGTTGTCAGGTAAAATTTCAGCCAGCTGAGCATCATAGTTTGTGACCTACAGGGCTCTAAGTGGCCAAAAGTGCAATTTCTGACCTTAAGGTGGCCATAAGTTCTTTTTTACTGGGAGTTTAAGGTCACCTTAAAATAGGGATCTTCCTTTGGGCACCCTTAACATGTGTACCAAGTTTGAAAAAAAAATATTAATTTGTTTTTGAGTTATCGCGTCCACAAGGAAATTTCTACGGCGGCGGCGGCGGCGGCGGCGGCGGCGGCGGCGGCGGCGGCGGCGGCGCGACGGACCTGAATCCAATATATCCCCGACTTTCGTCTGGGGATATAAATATACACCCAAAAATACATATATGTATGTATTACCCTAATGTGACATTGGTTATCTGGCAAATGATGTCTTACACCAAATGCCTGAAGCATACACTTCAGCCTCTGCAATCCAAACAACTTGGAAATTCAGAACGTGTTTAGACAATAAAATATCAGTAGATTTAGCATACAAAAGCTACTTTGGACTTTAGGGAACCACATCTTCGAAAATAAGCCACCACAAAACTAGATTGGGCCAACTCGGCGCCAACATATCCCCAGACAGGTCATCACTCACGCCACAGGTTTTGATCGGGAATTTTTTAAAACATAATTACCCATTATTATATGAACTTCAGCACATCAATCTACTCTGTTTATATCTTCCAAGGAAGATGGTGTATCCCCAGACGCCGAATACATAACTCAAATTATATTTTCAATCTTCCTGCAATGATAACTCTAAACCTATTTTCAAAGTATTTAAATGATTGATGATTGAATGTCCATTCTAAAATAATAATCCCAAAAGAGCATATCTGTTTCTATATTTGTTGACAAATAAAATATTATTTTTAACTCAACTCATCATACTTTTCAATCTTCCTTCAAAGTATTTAAATGATTGATGATTCAATGTCCATTCTAAAATTCATAATCCCAAAAGCGCATATCTGTTTCTATATTTGTTCACAAATAAAATATTATTTAAAAAAAAATTATTTATATTATTATTTTATTATATTATTTTTAGAATTTGCAAATTGTTTTCAGTTATTCATTTCCTCTATACCTATATATGTGGTCCATATATATGCAACCTAAATATGTGACACAATCTCAGTTCTGACTCCCCTTTGTGTTATATGTAATGAAGCCCACCACCTCCCACCCCCACCCCTCTCCCCTTCTCCACACCTCTCTCACTATTACACAAGATCTGCAACCCCATTGAGTTCTTTGTTTCTCATCTGATATCATTAAATACCTTTGTTTATTTAGTGTCACTCAATATAGCTGGAGGTCCCAGAGGTGGGTGGGGGGAATCCTGGTGGGGGATGCATAAATGGTAAACAAACAATCTATATAAAAGGGGTACTCAAATACAAAAAGAATTGAGAATTTTAAGTATGTGATTATCAACTGAAATGAGTTCATAACTGTAGGAGCTGTGTCAAAATTAACTGAGGCAAGTTGAATAAAACTGGGCTAGTTGAGGGTTAAAAATCCCCTACTTTTACTACATAAGGATATAATTTCATTAATATTGGGACTTAAAGCTCACTTAAAGTGTCCATTTTGTCTACTTGAATATGTTTAACCAGTTTCATTTTAAAAAGTTAAAAACTCAGCAAGCAGAGGTATAACACACAAAAATAAGTTCTTAAAAGACTAAGATAGCCATAACATTATTAATATTCAAAATTTAAATAGACAGGCATTTCCTTTTAAAAATTCAAAGATTTCAGCTCTATAACCCACATAGTTTGACAGTTACTGGGCTTTAAAGTGGCATAATGTCCATAAATTGGGTTTCTGTGGGCATTTTACAATTGTTAAAGAGACCTTAGCAATTAAACAACAGATCTGAAACTTTTTGGGGGACATACATAACAAACAAAAATTATATATAATACAGTTTAAGACTTGTCACACTAAGCATTTCCAAATAACCGGGCAAAATACGGAAAAAATGTCCAAAAAGGCACTTGGGCGAGTGTCTATGGCCCTCATACACAGGTTAAATGTCTACTAAAAACCTTGATTTTCGGCATATGTAAAAAGGACATAATAATGCATTCCCAGATGGGATTTCAGCTCCATCAATCACATAGTTTAACAGTCACAGGGCTTAAAGGTGGTTAAAAAGTCCAAATATTGGGTCTCTGTGGGCCTTTTAGAGATCTCGATGTGGCTTTCAAATTAAAGCTTCAGACTTAAAATTTGTTACATACTAAGATTACACATAGAATATGTATCTAATAAAGTTTGAAACTTCTCAGACTTACCATTTCCAAGTTACAGAGCAAAATATGTGAAAAATGTCTTAAAAGGGTCACTCAGGTGGGTGTTTAAGGTCCTCATACACAGGTTAAATGTCTACTTGAAGCCTTGATTTTTGGCACATGTAAAAAGAACATAATAATGTATTCCCAGATGAGATTTCAGCTCTATCAGTCACATAGTTTAACAGTCACAGGCCTTAAAATTGGCAAAAAGTCCAAATACTGGGTCTTTATGGGGCCTTCTAGAGACCTAAATGTGGCCTTCAAATTAAAGCCTCAGACTTAAAATTTGTCACATACTAAGATTACACATAGAATATGCATCTAATACAGTTTGAAACTTCTTAGACTTACCATTTCCAAGTTACAGGGCAAAGTATGTGAAAAATGTCTAAAAATGGTCACTCGGGTGGGGATTTATGGTCCTCATACACAGGTTAAATGTCTTCTTAAAGCCTTAATTTTTGGCACATATATAAATAACATACTAATATCTTCCCAGATAGGATTTGAGCTCTATCAGTCACATAGTTTGACAGTCACAGGGCTTAAAAGTAGCAAAAAGTCCAAATATTGGGTCTTTGGGAGCCTTTTAGAGACCTCAATTTGACCTTCAAAATTAAAGCTTCAGACTTAAAATCTGTTACATACTAAGATTACACACAGAATATATATCTAATACAGTTTGAAACTTCTCAGACTTACCATTTCCAAGTTACAGGGAAAAAGATGTGAAAAATGTCTTATAAGGGTCACTCGGGTGGGTGTTTATGGTCCTGATACACAGGTTAACTGTCTATTAAAGGCCTAAATGTTGGGGCACATATAAGAAAACACATAGATATATTCCCAGATGATATTTAACTTAGATGAGAGACATAGTTTGAAAGCTACAGTGCTTGAAAGTGGCAAAAAGTGCATAAATTGGGTCTCTGTGGGCACTTTTGAGACCTTAAGTCGACCCCTTTGGGTAAACCTACAGCCCTAAAATTTTCTACAGACAAGGATTACATATCAAAGTTATACCTAGCGCAGTTTGAGACTCATCAGAATTACCACTTCCAAATTATAGGGCAAAATATGTGAAAAGTATAGCAAAAAATCCCCAAGTGGGGGTATTTATGGGCCTCAAACACAATTTTCTCCTCAACTTAAAGTCGTGATTTTCGGCACATGTACTAAGAACATATTAATGTGTTGTCAGGTAAAATTTCAGCCAGCTGAGCATCATAGTTTGTGACCTACAGGGCTCTAAGTGGCCAAAAGTCCAATTTCTGACCTTAAGGTGGCCATAAGTTCTTTTTTACTGGGAGTTTAAGGTCACCTTAAAATAGGGATCTTCCTTTGGGCACCCTTAACATGTGTACCAAGTTTGAAAAAAAAATATTAATTTGTTTTTGAGTTATCGTGTCCACAAGGAAATTTCTACGGCGGCGGCGGCGGCGGCGGCGGCGGCGGCGGCGGCGGCGGCGGCGGCGGCGCGACGGACCTGAATCCAATATATCCCCGACTTTCGTCTGGGGATATAATTAGATATATATGAGCACAGTCTGACCTTGGGTTTTCATGCACTTCTGTGTTTAATACAGTTCTTTATACTTCCTGGCCAGAAATATTAAACTGGACATTTGTAACTGTACTAAATGCATCTGAGCATTATGTATTGTTTATTAAACACTAAGCAAAGACAAAAGTGTCAGCTATGCTTGGCCATAAATTCTTTTGTGAATCCTAACTTGAGCCCAAGCTTAGTTTAGGCAAATGTCTTTGAGTAAAGTCACAATGTTTTTCTACTTTTTTCGCTTACAAAGGCCGAAGCGCTTAACAAGTTTGGGATTTGATTGTATGGCTCTCTCATCTGCCATCTTAGGTTTGAACAGAGCTACTGACATGCAAAATTCACTGAGGGTCGGTGAAAATATGACTTTAGTTGCTGAAAGGGGCATAAAAACACCAAACTTTAATACATTGGGGCAGTGTGAACCCTGTTGATTTTTTCCATAAAGAAAACATGTCTTCCAGTGGGCCAATGCTAAGCCTACACATGGATATTATGATGATGTATCAGTTTCTAGAATCCACCAAACTTAAAACATGAGAGAATGGTCCAAACCAATCTAATAGCAGAGATAATGCATTTTCACAATAACATTTCTGCAGTTTCTCTTTTGCTACAAAACTCACACTTCACATTCTAATAAGTAATTTGCATCTTATGAATAATTTAATTTGGCCAAGGATTAAATCTAACGCTTTGCACTTGAAAAAGTACGGTCATATTTTGTCTGCAACCATCTTTGTTGTGTTAAGTGTCTCTTAAAATTAGCCCAAGGTAGGTAACTTGCGCGATTCTTAACTTACATTAAAAATCTTCAACAGGGGGCATAAACTTCTCACTAAAAATTAAGGACTCAGTTATTTTCAATTACGCTTCACAGAGAGCAGATGGAAGCCATTGCATGCTGAGGTTATATCCTTGATTGATGAAGATATATGTGGCCAGGTTACACTGGGCAAGAGATTTTTTTCACAGAAAGATCTTCTTTTTTTAAAGAACATTCCCCAAAACAATGTTGCTGTTATTTAATCTCAAAAGATTTTTATGCCACTTAATTTCTTAATTAGCAGATTCTAAGGTAAACAAATGAAAAGACATTGGTCCAAAATCAACCACTAAGCAGAATTTAAATGATGTCAATTTTACCTGCAAAAATGGCATTAAAATGTATCGATAATTTATTTCTGATTTCATTTTTTGATAGCAAAATAATTACTTACAAGTATAGGTTATTACTTTTTGTGTGATTTTATGCCATTTTTATTGTAATTTATAAAGTACCTTTTTTCAGCTCTGAATAAGTGCCAAAACTTTTTCGGATTTAATCTATTAAAGTACTTCTATCCTTGACCTTTGGGACTTTATCTAGTAAGCACACTGCTTTTATCAAGGAACTAACCTCAAACAATTCACCCAGATAAACCTATCAGAGTACAAACAATCTAACTCCACAGTCCAAACATTGATTGGTGAGTATGTTTCACTCAGTGCTGGAGTAACCACAGATTACTACATATATACATGTATTCCCAGAATTCGTTCAACATTTTTCCATTCCATGTTCTGGAGTGGGTGGTCTCAATGCTATACATTGTATCTGCCTGTTTCTCGGGGTCAAACCCAGGTGTTCTATGTTTTTGGGCAAGTGAGTTACCCACTAGACCACAGTGGCAGATAAATTTTATAAGTGAGGCTATACTTAAAAGATGTTGTAAAAAAGCCAAAATTTAACCAGACATATTGCATGTAAAGTAAGAAATGGTCACCATCCAGAGCACCCCTAGAAATTTAGCAAAGAAGTAGCAGATTTTTCATGGGTCCTTGACGAGAGATCAAATTTACAGAATAAATTAAACAGAACAATCACATATTTTTCAAGAATATCTAATAATCTGAAGTAAAATGAAGTGGGTTTTTTCGCTCCAAGGAGAAAAACTTCAGATCCAGCAGCAAATTTTACATGTATTACTACATTCCATTTCCTGACATGATGCCAGGCATTGTAAGGCATCATAAAACTGATCTGTCAAAATGATTAGCACAGATAAACCAGAGATAATCATAGCCCAAACAAACCCTTCAAATGTGGACATCTGGACTGGTGGGTCAAAAGGTCAAACTTGTCAGACAATCAGACACACAGGGGTTGTTTATTTTGTGAGAGAGAACAGAGTGGAAGAGGGTGGGGGGATTAGTTATAATCTAAACAAAACTCAGGGAATCTGCCTACTTGCTAATTGCTGGTTTAATGCACCATCACAAGTGGAGGATTATTGCTGTGACTGTGGATCAAATAACATCAAATGCTGATGCTGGGGCCAGGGGGCATGGCACTATAGGGGGCCCTGGGGAATGGATAAATGGTAAGTGTCCAAATTCCAGTATCTGTTTCTGCTTGCAGTCCAGATTAAGCCAGACACAGTCTGTGTTTTGTTTAGATCCTTGCCAATGTTTGGCTTGCCAAATGGTGTATTTTGATAGCTCAGAAAAAAACATATTCAGCTTTGGCTTATATAAGGTCTCTCTGACAACACTGGAGTCTTGTACTTCAGTCAGGACCACTTTCTGAGCAAATTTATTTATAGTCCAGCTTATTTATTTCACTTAATCTATGGTTTTCAATCATGTGAGTCATAGAATTCTCAGTTCCTTGCATTCAAGACATTAAGTATAAACTTAAAGTCAAGCCCCTTTAAATAAGAAGTTGAATTACGTAGAATTCCTTTTAAAACATAAGATCTTTGTGACATTGACTGTAGATCACATTATTCATACTTTTATGTATGATAGCCATTGTGTTAAACTCCTTTATTGACTTTAGCATTTCATACAATGACCAACAACTATGGAATAATCAATTTTATGGAATAATATTTACTATATTAACATGGTTTTCTACATATTTACTTAAAAAGACATTTGGTTTTAGTGATATCATTTTAATTTGCTGTAAACTTGTGTACTTGAGATTGTTTTAACACCAATGGCACGCCTTCTTCCATACAATGGACAGGCAGATATATTCGAAAAGTCAGTTGAAGTAGTCATTTTCAGACTGTTGTTTCAATTTCTATAATTTTTCTTATTAACAATTATACATGCTTAAGGATACTGGGAAAAACTTTTTTTTTTTTTTTTTTTGGGGGGGGGGGGGGGGGGGGGGGGGGGGGGGAAATACATTCCACAAATTCTGTCAAACCCATCAGGCTGTGACCGTTTATTTGAGGGGTTTCAACAGACAATAGAAGACCTTGGCATTCATAAGCTTCATTTAACCCTGTCTGTCCTTGTATCTAAAAGATCGATCCGACAAAATAATGAGGAGTTTTAGTTTCTACCCCTTGAATAATGCTCAGCCGCCCAGAATTGTTAGGGAGGCAGAAAAAAACTTTAGCATAATGCAAAACTTGTTAGTATTGATTTTTGAGCTAGCGTGCTGTCTGCATCTTTACTAACATGGCTGACTGAGTGTCTGAGAATATGTCCACAGTTTTTGTAGCGTTTATGGTTTCCTTAATTTGTTTGCACTGAATTTGAAGGATCTTATCAATAAACCTCTGTTGGTCACCAATACTGATTTTGAATTCTGAATAAAAGTTAAAAAAACTAATATAAGAGTTTTGATGGAAACATCAATAATATCAGATGGTCATCATTAATGATTTGAATTTGAAGGATATAAAATAAGTGAACCAGATAATTTCCTCAATGAATGCTTGAGATTTATAGTCAGTTGAATTCACTGGGACTTTGAAGGATTAATCAATAACTTCTGTTGATTGTGGTTATTTTTTGTTATTATTTGTACAATAAAATGTGACTAATTAAGCTGAATGAGTGTTGCTATTTTTGGTCATTTTAATGTACCAGCACTTAGTTTAAAGGATCAATTAAAAGAAAGGTTGCAATGTTCGTCTTAATTTTGAAATTTAAATGATGCAATACAATCAGCTTATATGCTCAACAACTATGTTAGATGAAGAAACACAAATTTACATTACGTTTATCACTATCTTTTCAAGGAATAAATGTAAATAATACAACTTTTGGTTCGAGTTGAGATGACCTTATATGGAGATAAAAAGAGACAAATACTAGTAGTCCTTTTTTGGGAAAGTGGCACATGGATTTTAACTTTTGGCCCATGGGTACACAGCCCGGGGGACATGTCCTATTTACTTAAGCATTTGGTGACTAAAGCAACACAACCCACCCACCATTAAATCAATAGAAATGTCATTTATGTGATAATTATTTCACGCAACACACAGCATGCAGAAATCCACATCCCACCCCTGCTGCCATATCTACATTTGAATAAAGAGGGGAGGGTGCAAACAATGGAAATTGGACCAACTTCTTGTAATGAGTAATTTAATCGACATGGCTGTGGCTTTAAATAGAAAGCTTCAGTGTGTCTATAACATGCTTTAGTAAAAGATGTCAACTTCATCTCACACTCCATCTATTCACAGTGAGGGAAAAGTCTCTTCCATTTTAATTTTTGACATGTTGGAGATTCAATATTATTACCTACCTAACGAGGAGGAAATTAAACTCATGATCGTTTATTCGTCTGTTTGTCCCTTTGTGTGTTAGCAGAATTATGTAAATACTACTGGTTGGATCTTCATGAAAAAACTAAAGACTTACACATCGGAGAACCGATGAAAATTTGTATCCACTGGAAAGACAACTGACCAAAGCCAGTGAACCATCGTTTGACCTTGAAGGAGGAGTCAAAGGTCAAATCTAACAACATCAGAAGACTCCCAGCCCATGATTTGCTATGAGTTAGTTTCACATTGCAAACATCTAGGATCAATAATAAGCGAGTTATAAGCACTTTTAGGTTTGGCCGTCCTCGTTTGACCTTGAAGAAGGGGCCCAAGGTCAAATCTGACCACATCAAAAGATTCCAAGCCCATAATTTCCTATAAGTTGGTTTCACATTGCAAACCACTAGGACCAATAAGAAACGAGTTATAAGCACATTTAAATTTAGCTATCCTCGTTTGACCTTGAAGGAGGGGCCCAAGGTCAAATCTGACCACATCAAAAGATTCCCAGCCCATGATTTCCTATGAGTTGATTTTACATTGCAAACCTCTAGGACCAATAATAAGCGAGTTATAAGCACTTTTAACTTTGGCCATCCTCGCTTGACCTTGAAGGAGGCGCCCAAGGTCAAAGCTGAACACACCAAAAGATTCCCAGCCCATGATTACCTATTTGTTGGTTTACCATCCTAAACCTCTAGGACCAATAATAAGTGAGTTATAAGCACTTTTAAGTTTAGCTATCCTCGTTTGACCTTGAAGGAGGGGCTCAAGGTCAAATCTCACCACACCAGAAGATTCCCAGCCCATGATTTCCTATAGTTTGGTTTACCATCCCAAACCTCTAGGACCAATAATAAGGGAATTATAAGCACTTTTAACTTGGCCTATCCACTTTGCAAACCTCACGGACCAATAATAAGCCAGTTATAAGCACTTTTAACTTGGCTATCCTCCTGTGACCTTGAAGGAGGGGCCCAAGGTCAAATCTGACCACACCAAAAGATTCCCAGCCCATGATTTCCTGTAGGTTGGTTTACCATCCCAAACCTCTAGGACCAATAATAAGGGAGTTATAAGCACTTTTAAAGTAAGCTATGTGGGTTACTTTGTCACTCTGTGGATGACCCTGAATTAAGAGCTTCAAGGTCAAATGTCTGCAAGGTTGTAGAGGACATGTATGTCTGTTGTACATATCATCTATGAAGAGATTCCACCTTCTACCTATGAGAATCAGCCAGTAGAAAAATGTACATAATTTTCAAAGAAATGCCCACGGCGGCCATCTTGTTTTTCAGAATGAGGCTAATTTCAGTCCCAGAAAAGCTGACCAATGAAGATATCCTGCAAATTTGGTGAACCTAGCTGGTGTAGTTTTCCTCTGAGAGCATTAACGGCGAAAATCTATCTACGCGCGGCGGCGGCATCGGCGTAGCGAATGCTAAACCAAAATATCCACTGGATGCCTTTTACTATACTGTTCACTCATCCTAGTTTGTCACATTTTATGATAATATGAAAACCTCTTCACAACTGACCTTCTTTGTACTGCCATGTATTACTGTTAAAGTACTTGTTCATTTGATTCAATGTCAATATTGCTAGTCCTTGATAGTTTTTATGGCAGGTGAGAACTTCAATGGGTGATGAACCTCTTCAATGTTATGAACCCCCTATTAACCCAACAAAATCTAACTTCCCCCAGCATGTCTGGATGACAGAGGCTGTGAAGTATATAACTGTAATAAGCAACCCACCCAGCAGTAGTCATGATTTTAACATTGGGTTTTGTAACCTGATATATTTATATCTTGTCATGACACAATCATCAGCATATTTTCCAGGTTATCTCACTGTGTATACAACCTATATATTTTCATTCTCTTTCACACTGGTGTCTGTATTGCAATCTTGTCCAAGGCTATAAATTCTCTCTGCAGAAATATATTTTTACATTTATGGCTGTACTTTCATACTCACTACGGAGCAGTCTCATCACAGGCTATAATCTATTCTTTACAAATAATATTATTTACATTAAGTATAACCCATATATATATGTAAAGCCTGTTTACTTTGACGTTACATCCGACAGGGAAATGGCTAATTTTAGAATCCTTTTACATCTCCAACTTTGGGGTTTTAAGAATTGGGACACTTGGTAGCATATTTGACATAGTATGGTAAAGCTTAAATATCTCATGTTTCTTCCCATGCCACATAACTACTGTAGTTTCGAATTTCACGGATGTTTATTTCTGGCCTTCATTCAAGTTAATAAACATTCAACATGTCAACCAGATTTTATTTTTCACTAAAAGTAAATGTCACAACCTGGCTGGGCCTTTTCCAAAGACATTAAACATGTTAACTACAATGCCTGGGCAAGTAGAAGTTCTGTTAAGTTGAATTTTTCACCAAACAGAAATTTGAGCTAATGAGTTTGGATAGAGAAAATTAATTCTCAGTGAAATTTTAAATCTGTATTAATATCCCTAGTGGAAAGTATCCATTAGTTTAAATAAATTCTAGTTAACTTCTGAAAAATGACGAATTGGTGAAAAAGTTCTTTTTAGCCAAAATTTGTACTTATACAGTATCTTATCTGAGATCTGACATAAAAGAAAGAGTGTGTAGCAATATTTCCAAAAAGTGGCAATGCTGTGGGCCTGTCAAAGTATGACCCTCACTGTCAGACTGGACAAAAAATCCTGAATTTAACCTTTTGTTGTACATGTATTATTAAAGCTTTCAATATTCAGCCACAGAGAGTCTAAATCACATGCTCGGTGAATCTTGTGACTGCTGACTGTTTTGACTAGAAAAATCTTCCCAGCATCATTTGTGTCACATAAATATAGATGTATCTGAATGTACATATGTTGCAATATGGTGTATGTTTTTGTCAAAAAGTACACATGCACTGACTTATAAATAACTCTCATACTGTGAAATAGTGTTGAAATGTTTTCTTGCCTAATTATAGTCTGAAATACAGATTATCCAAAATATTGGGTTTTATGACTCTCACTCGTTCAGACTACCCTTCCACTATTTTATGAATGGTCCCACAGTGGAGATGTTGTTATAATGATCTCAGTGATTATAGAAGATTGGAGGCGACTTCAAGTTCGCCAGAATTCGCCGAAAAAAGGCGGGAAAGTGTGGTCACATGATAAAAGATCTTCATACTTCTATGACCCTTCTATGATGCTCCTCGACTGTCCTGAGACTAACCCCCAATCAAGCAAGAATACACTGAGAATACCCTGTGAACTGGTGAAGATATATAGAGAGTTTACTACAATTACCCAAGAATTAGCTCCGGGTAGGGGAGAATGAATGCAATCTGTGAGGAACCTTCCACAACAAAGGAAGAACCAGTTGTGAACAAGGAAGAATGTCCAGTGAATTTACAGAGAACACGAAGGTAGTACGACTCATTGGCGAATACCCTACTAAAGAGCTATGACAAGGAGGAATTTGTTTACAAATTTGAACTCTGTGACAGAATACTTGCGACAGTTTTTGAACAACCGGTTGTTGTCGCAGTGAAGTGGTGAATAAAGAAGAGATAAATGAAGAATATTGAGGAATCTACCAAGAACATTGAAGAATTTGCCATTCACCAATATTTGCCATTAAAACTCGCCACTGTGGGACCTGGACATTACAGAAACAACTCCTACTCTCTCAAAGTGACCTAATGCAACTGCACTTTTTATGGGGCTTAATATTTTTGTACTAGCAGATTATAAGGTGCATTACCGAAAATCAAGTTCCAAAGTTATACAGGCAGTTGTAAAGCCTGGGCTATTAACCAACCAGGGTCGAATTGGGACAGTTCTTCAGCATTGCCACTTGTTGGAGTTGTGCAAGTCGAACCCACAGGCAGATGACAGCCTATGATTAAATGCCAAACCTGCTAACCCACCAGGCCACTGAGGACCTGGCATCCCAACGTAACAAAGGATTATTAATGGTGAAAAAGCTCCATGGAATATACTGGTTTTTAATCCTATTTCTAACACTGGTCAAAGAAGTGGTACAATGAATAACAAGATGAAAATCAGTTAAAAATCTTCTTCTGGCATCATCTAACAAGCTGTGGAACTCGACAACCAAAATAAACAAGGGCAGATGATGCAGCTATGACATCATGGCTTTGTGGTCAGATGCTTTGCAATTGTCCATTTTTAAAATTACAGATCCAAAGCAGAAAGAGTAAAGGGTTTGTATCAGATGTTGAGGTTTGTTTTAAATCTTCCTGTATTTTAAACCTTAAAAGTGAACTTTATAAGTATCCAATATCCACAACATTTCAATCAAGTTATGGGTAACTTTCACTTACCAAATATTTATATTTATCCATATAAATGCCCCCTATCTATTAAACGCACCTCCCCCCCACCGCCTTTCTCTCCACTTTTCGCTTCCGAAAAAAGATAAGTTTTAGAACACTCCCAAACATAACCACTAACAGGAAGTAAAGCTGATCTAAACATTCATCTAAACATCCAGTTTTGATCAAGAACACCTTAAAATCAACAAAACTATGAGATAGAGCTTATATTTTCCTCGGGTTGTTTCTTCTATTTTAAGTACTCTCACAATTAGATGTGCTGACAATCGAAATGCTGGATGTAAAGTATGTAATTCACTCATTGCTCCCAGACACTTAATGGTTTCTTCATCTTAAATAACAGCTCTTCTTTTGTAAAATACATATCCCCTGGAGTTTTAATACTGCTAAATATGGTACATCTTATACCTGTTGTTCATACTAGTGATTTAACCTGGGTTGACTAACTGGGCGTTCAGACTAGTGATTCAACCCGGGTGGACACAGATTGAACCAGATTGGAGACTAGTCTGAACGCCCACAATCCGGGTTGACAAGGATAAATCTCAACCCCACTCAAGAGGTGGATTGAAGCAGATTGATTCAACCCCCATTGTAGTGTGAACCCTCTTAATCCGGGTTGACAAGGGTTGAGTGTGTTGGTACTGTAACCAATTGACTTACTGTCTTGAAGTAATTGCTTAATTTAATATTTATACATTAATTCTTTGTTTAGCAGAAGCCCTAATTAACATAAAGGCTACCATAATGGATTGTTGTGTGATTTCTGTATAATTGTACTTTGACTTAAAATGTTTGACTATTTGTAGTAGTATTAGGATAATGTAATAAGCAGAAGAATTTCAAATAATTGCAATTGGACTGTTGCTAACAAAGTGGCTCAATCTTTAAAATATAACATTCAGTTTAAATAATTATCAAAACGTAATCAAGTTTTTAACTTTATGATAGATAACATTTAAATTTTTAACAACACGGAAAAAAATTGTCCTTTAAACAATATACATGTATCACATGAAGCTAAATTTAGAGGCTTTACTGTATTCAGCTTATGAGACTTTTCAATCCAGATTAAACTCTGTAGTGTGGACACTCAACTCGGATTGAGATGAATCTGCTTCAGTCTGCTTCAACCTTCAATCCTTGTCAACACGGATTGTAGTGTGAACAGGGTAATAGATGGAAGCAGATTGGCATTAGGTGTAAACACTCACAATCCTGGCTGACAAGGGTAAATTTTAACCCTGCTTAAGAGGTGGACTGAAGCAGATTGAAGCAGATTGGTTCAACCGCCTTTGTAGTGTGAACCCTTTCAATCTGGGTAGATGAGGGTTGAGTGTGTTGGTACTGTAATCAATAGACTTACTGCCTTCACACCTAATCCCAATCAGTTTCAATCTGTGTCAACTCAGGTTGAATCACTAGTCTGAATGCCCAGAATACTTGTGTGTCAATAAAAGTACTTTAACCAATGGTACGCAGGAGAACATAATTGGAAACAAAGGCCACCAAAAGTGCTTGGTGTGTGATTTCTGCTACAGAATTCTGCATTAAATTCTGCATGATGGCATAACATGGCAATTTGGCATAAAATGTATGCAGATTTATAACTGTACAAGGATAATTTCATAAACATTACATTTAGTTAAATTTAGAGTTTTACTGTACTCAGATTTTTGACACTTTTAAATACAGATTAAACCTTGTAGTGTGGGCACTCAATCCGGATTAAGACGAATCTATACACAATCTGCTTCAACCCCAAATCCTTGTCAACACGGACTGTAAACATGGTATAAACATGTCATAGTTTCTAACATTGTAACCTCAAATTGTTCCACTTATACCTAAATTCCACTTAACCAGGGTCTGTATGTATTGCCAAAAGTTGATATTATTAATACATGATGGAGCTGACTAATCCTTATCTTGCTATAATCACAATACCCCGGTATTAACTTGACATTCGATGAAAAAAGAAGCCGTAATACAAACAGTTTTAATGTGATCGTGATTCATAACATCATTTGATTAAATCTCATCAATTGGCCCAGATATTTCTGTTCTGAGGAAATGAAACCCACTCTTCACTAACCACATTTTGGACTATGTAACTTGAACTTCTGCAGTGTTTTTGAGTAAGTAAAATAACAAGTGAACTTAAATCCTGATACAGCTATATTCGGGTACTTTTTAAATTTCTTACGTTCTTCTTCTGTCACAGTTGTAAAATGTTTGTCAATCACTTAATCAGGAACTCAAGATGAGGTAATTACGTGCAAACACTATTTGATCAGAGACCACAAAGAAACGTGTACCTACATCTCTTAACTAAAAAGCTGATATCAGAATTGGTCAAGTCACGGCAAAAAAATAAAACGTGTTTGATTGCTCTTATATTTAGCCTCCTCTGAAAAACCACTTGTATTTTTTTTTAATAATATCAGTTTAATAAGAAGTAATAAATTCTGAATTATCTGAACATTGTGAGAAAAATCATTTTCTTTGGATAAAAGATTAAGCATCTGTGTTAGCATGTATAATACAGCATTAGCCGAGTGCAATTGACTGTAAAAATGAAAGATTTGGATAACGGTTAAGATTATGACTTCATTGTATAAACGAGGTATCCATTTGGGTAACCGTGTTTTAGTTCTAACCAACAGGAAGTAGCAGTAAAGCAAACATGGTGGAGTATATAAATAAAAAATACAAAAATAAAATGTTAACTAGAAAAATGTTTTTGCTAACAAAAACAAAGCGTCCCAAAAGGTCAGATGCTTTATAGTATAAAGTAGAAAAAGGTTTTTGAAAAGAAAAACATGCAGCGCTGAGAGAAGAAGCTAAAGTTAAGCAGACAGTGTGGAAGTTTGTGCATTAACATGAAAGAAAAATGTAAGCTTTATTTTGTTTTCTATGGTCATAAATTGTGTAAAGTTAATTTAATAAATGCTATAGTAAGAAGAGTAGTTTTAAAGTAGATAGGGCAAAACAAGAAAATCTGCTCTTTTATGACCCCAGTTTGACCCGTAAGAAGGGGTCAGTGGGAAAACCTGACTGGCTATATAGACTCTCCATATATGGGGTAGCGTGACCACAAAACTGGGTTGAAAGCCCAAGAAGCAATAATGAGAAGGATAAAAGACCTTTTCCATATGATAAACTGAACTTTGAAGCAACTTTACTGAGCAGCAGATGTAAAAATTTGCTAAAATCACTGTTTTGCAGTTAAATAAATGACATTTTCCATTTCCACAAAAATTCAAGACCCCTGTCAGAATATTGAAAATTCAAATTTTTTTTCAAGAAGAGTCCTTACTACTAGGGGTGCAAGGAATCATAAAATTGTGAACTGAATCAATTTGCAAATCAAGTTTAGCAAACCAGATCAATTCATGAATCGACTTGGTTTAAAAAATCTTGATGGTAAATATTATGTCAGTATGAATATCAATGTCTTACTACTATATCAGGCATTTAAAGGAAAATTTGCTAAGGAGGAAGTTGCAACTCAATAAAAGCCCTTCCCAGATTCTAGCACCTTTTTTGATGTTTTTATATGAAACAGCTTGTCACTGTTAAATGCCATATATCCATTTATATTTCAGAAAAGGGCATAGTGAAATCTGAGCCTTTAGAAAGGCAAGAAGTTTTGGACTCAATGCTCTGAATACATCTATCCCAATGAGTAAATAAATGGTCAATGTTCCCACAAGCCTATTTATATCTTATGAATAATGTTCATTTCTATTTATATATAATTGCCAGTCGTTGATGACTCCCCAGAGAATTAGTCCACTGGGTATATACTGATAAGGGATAAAATCAATAGTTAATGTGTGTGTCTTCCCCAACACCCCCCTCCCCCTGTTTTAGTCTATGTATGAAGAAATGCTTATATAAGGAGTACAATGTTATCTTTATCTATGCTCTGTTGTAAGTGTCAGTGATATGTATATATTATGTATAAATAAGGGACATAGTAAAGAATATGTTTGCATTGCTGAGTTATCAGTTTACTCCAGAAGAATGGAAGTCATCAGAAGTGATAATGAGCTGAAAATGGAATTTATAAATGTGTCCTTATCAAACTGCTGCACTGAAATAAGTTTGTAAATATTTGGACCCAGTTTTTTTTACAATAAAACTAGCATAATTTGATGCATATCATAATTTTAGATAATGACAACAAAATAGGAATGCATTTTGCCTGCTTTAATAGTATGTATAAGTTGTAAGACTCACCACATATGGTTTCCCACTACCTCTTAAAATTGTAAAGCTGTAAAACCAATAACAAAGAAAATATGAGGCAAAAACAGAAAAATTGATATTTTATGACCTCAGTTTGACTCATCAGAGGGGTCAGAGGGCTAATTTGACCAGCTACCTAGACTCTTCATGAATTACAACTACCTGTTAATACATTCTAAAGCTGTAAAAGCAAAAATCCAAAGGGCATATGAGGCAAAAACACAAAATCGGCTATTTTATGACCTCAGATTGACCCATGGGGGGTCAGGCAGTAAATGTGGCTGGCTATCGAGACTCTTCACATATGGTTTCCCAATACCTCTCAATACATTGCAAAGCTCTGAAAGCAAGAATAAAGTAGATATAAGGCAAAAACACAAAATCGGCTATTTTATGACCCCAGCTTAACCCATAAGGGGGGTCAGGGGATAAAACTGACCGGCCATCTTGACTCTTCACTTATGGTTTCCCAATATCTCTTAACACATTCTAAAACTCTAAAACCAATAATAATGGAGGTATCAGGAAAAATGTCAAAATTGGCTATTTTAAGACCCCAGTTTGACCCCTACAGGGGGGGTTGGGGGGAAATTTGACTTGCTTTCTAGACTCTCCACATGTGGTTTCCTACTACCTCCAAATACATTTTATGTCTCTAAATGCAATACTTAAGAAGATAATAGAGGGGTTCACATGAATTTTAAGCTTTCTGGTTGGTAGATGTGAGAAAATCACTCATAAATCAGTCATTTTTCATCGGACCGCTCCCAAAATCTAATCAGCTTGTGTTTTTGATAGTATGATCATGTGTGTATAATTACAAGCCTCTGCAGTCAGTAGATTTTGCTGAGCGGCGATGACGGGCGGGTGAACGGAAAAAAAACTATTTTTTGATCATGTGACCTTGATAAAGATCAAAGGTCAAATTTAAGCATGTGGAAAAATTTTCCCACGCCTGAGGTACTAGTATATAACTGCCAAATATGGTTAAAAAGCTTAATAAGGGAGATATTCAAGGGAGACCATAATGCGGCGGCGGCAGCGGCGGGGAAGGGGGCGCAAAAACAAATAGGCACCCTTTTCAGGGATGCTTAAATATCTCTAAAAATATGGAAATTACATGAAAAACCAAATATTAAGCAGACAAATCTGACAAAAGACGAAAGTTTACCATTTTCCAACTATAGCTATTTGTTGGAGCTGTCCAAGGCAGACATGCAAATTGAAGCATTTTATATATAACCTTAAGTCCATCCTGCAACCTATGTCACATCACCACAAAAGTTTAGTTCATTATTATCAATCGACAGTGAGGGGGGTCTATGGTCGGCATAATGTGGTAACAGGAAATATAAAATAGACGCCCACCTTATTTTACATTGAACTGCACCAGTCATTTGAAGCAGATTTTACATTTTTATGACAATTTAGGCCATCTGTATCACACTGCTGTGACAAAATTCCTTTGCATTTTCACATCTCGCTGCCAGTGTGTTCCTGGTGAAAACGTCGCATACAGTGGCAATAGTGCTCTAGATTTTACATTTACAGGATATTTAAATGAGAAAATTACCTGATTTACAAACCTTTTCACTTTAGCAGTGGGGAGTTTCCTTTACAAATCAAAAATTGAACACAGTGTAACCTCTGTTATTTGAAAAGGATAGAGGAGTACATAAGAATTTTACTGGTAGAGTACCTTCAATATGATGTGATTTAGAGACATGCGAATTACAGAAAATGAAAATCATTTCATAAAATTGAATATTCAGTTAATAGACAGTCCAACAAAAGAGGTTCTACTGTATCAGCCCCACAAACATTAAAACACCCTATTATCACTCACCTGTGTCTGTGGTCGGTGCATTGGGATTTTGACAATGGATCTTGATTTTAATGTAGTAATAAATACTGAGTGTAAGGGTGTTTGTTACAGAATATATGCCCGGCAAAAATTCCAAATAATGCCAGAGCGCCCAACGAGGGCATTATTAAAGATTTTTTGCCGGGCGTATATCCTGTAACAAACGCCCGAGCATGAGGTATTTATTACTATTATAAAGACCGGCCTATCTGGTTTCAAGAAACATGCCTTTATTTTTATGAGGTGACACGAACAACGACGTCGCCATATTGTTTTGAATGCATGATCGCTCTCGTAAAACCAGACAATTTTACTATCGACATACAATCAAGCAATCGAAACAGCACTTTCGTTTCTCAGCGGGCCATTATTGGAGGTTTTACTCCGTGCTGATTCTATGCGCACAGACGAGTTTTTGTTCACTGCGCACTTCCGGTCTTTATAATTTCCAATTAACTACTGCTTCTAAGGAATAATCAATCTACCTACCACAAGGGTTTGCAAAAATATTCCAAATCCTAAAACCCCCTTTTATCACTCACCGGCATAAATGTGGCCAGTGCATTGGGATTCTGTCGTTTGATCTTGTCGATGGCACGCTTGGCTTTGTCTTCATTTCTGCAGGCCAGGATGACATCATTTCCTCCCTCACACAGGTAACGTGCCACCTCGTAACCCAATCCAGAGCTCGCTCCCGTCACAATGATCGTCCGGCCCGTCATTTTCTTTTCTTCCTCTTTTGGCTCCTCCTTTTCCTGTTCCTGTTCTTGTGGTGGTTCTTCAGTCGCTGCTTGTTCAGATTCTGTAGCTGTGTCCGTTGCAGGTGCTACCTCCGCGGCTGCAACGTTGTTTTGATCTTGGTTCTCCTGATTTTCCTGGGTCTCAGGGGTTTCCACGGGGTCTGCCTGTGTCTCAGTCATTCAAACGGATGGGTGGGAACTACTCAAGCCTGTGGATATATATATACAAAGAGAAAAGATTGTGAAACTTTTGGAAAGTTTTCAGTTGTTGGTGTTTGAAAACATAATACAGTTGAATATATGCACAAAGAGGAAGATATGGGACAGTGTGATAAAAATGCTGGTTTTATTTTGGATAATGATAGGCCATGTGTATTTAGCCTGTAGGGTATAGAGTAAAAGCCCAAATGTGCTTACTTTGAAAAACTTCTTGATCAATTTGTAATTTTCACAAGCCTTCAAAATATTGTTAGAATAAATTGTCCCTTTCCAACAGGATCTGCCTGTTCGATCCAGTTCATAGAGTAACAAAGCCTAGAACGTTTAATTAAAGAAGAAGGAGGCAAACGGTATACACAAAGTACTGTGTATCTAAGTTATATTGGAAATTAAAAAATTGAGTTTTCTACAACTAGGTTCATACGTCTCAACAGAGTTCCACTATAGGGACTCCAAGTGAACTTGTGTTTGATACTGTGAAAAATGTTGCAGGGTGCAAAAAAACATTTTTCACAGTATCAAAAACAAGTTGCAGCAACAAATAAACTAGACCTACACATTGGAGAACTGATGCAAATTTGTATCCACAGAAAGACAACTCACCAAAGCCAGTGAACCATCGTTTGACCTTGAAGGAGGGGCCAAAGGTTAAATCTAACAACATCAGAAGTATTCCTAGCCCATGATTTCCTAGGAGTTGGTTTCACATTGCAAACCTCTAGGATCAATAATAAGTGATTTATAAGCAATTTTAGGCTTGACCGTCCTCGTTTGATGTTGAAGGAGGGGCTCAAGGTCAAATCTGTCCACACCAGAAGATTCCCAGCCCATGATTTCCTATATACTGGTTTACCATCCCAAACCTCTAGGACCGATAATAAGGGAGTTATAAGCACTTTTAAGTTTGGTTATCCTCGTTTGACCTTCAAGGAGGGGCCCAAGGTCAAATTTTTTTTTTAAGTTTGGTTATCCTCGCTTGACCTTGAAGGAGGGGCCCAAGGTCAAATCTGACCACATCAGAAGATTCGCAGCACGATTTCCTGTAGGTTAGTTTCACATTGCAAACCTCTAGGACCAATAATAAGGGAGTTATAAGCACTTTTAAAGTAAGCTATGTGGGTTACTTTGTCACTCTGTGGATGACCTTGAATTAAGAGCTTCAAGGTCAAATGTCTGCAAGGTTGAAGAGGACATGTATGTCTGTTATAAATATCACCTATGAAGAGATTCAACCTTCTACCTGAAAATGAGAAACAGCCAGTAGAAAAATGTAGATAATTTTCAAAGAAACGCCCGCAGCGGCCATCTTGTTTTTCAGAATGAGGCTAATTTCAGTCCCAGAGAAGCTAACCAATGAAGGTATCCTGCATATTTGGTGAACCTAGTTGGTGTAGTTTTCCTCTGATAAGGTTAACGCTGAAAATCTCTCTACACTCTCTAAACCAAAGTATCCACTGGATGCCTCCGGTGGATACAATTAGACTTATACATCACTTTTATAACATGAAAATATTTGACCTCCCCCTTGTTATCTTGACACAAAGGCATTAGAAACATGCAGTAAAATAACAACAAAGTCTCTAATAAAAAAAACTACAACTGCCTGAGGCCAAAAGCAATATTGTTTATTTCCAGTAGCCTTGATTAACCTTGAAACTTTTCTTACTTTGCATCACTCTATTCCATGCTGGGTTCACAAGACAAATACATACCAGTGTAAAACATTTTAATCATCCGTGCTCGTTTCTGGCTCAATGTGTTTTGTGTTTTAGTAGTATCCATTAGGTTTCATAAGTCAGGATTCATCTTTGGAAAGGGCACATTTTGGGAGAGGGAATGGCTTTTTTTGAAATACCTGAAATAGTTATGTCCTCTCAAAAGCTGACTTATCACATACCCTGCATTACATGATCCAAGACAAGCAGGTGGGGGCTTAGGAGAGGATTGGATTGCTTTATGGTGCAGCTTGTCTTTAAACTTGCACTACCAAAAAAGGTCTCTTTCTGTAGTCTTAAGGACAAGGTCATGAACCAAAATTGCCAAAAATGTCTACGTAGGGTATTTATGGGCCTCAAACACAATTTTAACCTTCACATAAAGTCTTGATTTTTGACATACCGGTATGTAATCAAAAATCTATTAATGTATTCCCAGGTAAAATTTGAGCAAGAGGAGCCGTATATCTAGAGGGCATGAAGTGGCCAAAGATTATTTTTCTGACTTTGAGGTGGCCATAAATTCTTTACTATTAGGAGTTTGGGGTCATCTTAAAGGATTCCTCTCCTGATCCAAATACATGTGTGCCAAGTTTGAATAAAATCCGTGAAAGAATTTTTGAGTCATCGTAAACACAAGTCAAACGCATGGCAGCGGCGGTTGTGGCAGCAGTGAAACCAGCTTGAAACCCTTGACTTTCGTCTTGGGAAAAAATTATTGGGTATGAGATATTTTCAGGTGAGGGTATTATTTACTTCCAATATGCAAAAACAACTGTAAACCACTGTATTATTTATCAGAAATAATTGTCCTTAGGTAGGGGGAAATTTCTAGAAAATAATCCGGGGGGGGGGGGGGGGAAATTTTCCAGGAAATATTCCCCCTGGGGGGAGGATTTAATATTACCGTACCATAATATTACTGTACCATTTCTGCCATGTTTAGACCAGGTATGTCATTTTACTTCCTATTTTATGACGACGGGACTGGACCGTGTAATGCAAACAGATCTTTACATCTGTGTTTGCCTTTGTTCTATTCTAACCACAAAATTGGCTACAAATCTATTTGGGGTACTTTCTTGTATATACAGGGTATACCTATACTCTTATTTGAATATCAACTTTATGACCTAAACACTGAAAACCTAATATGCATGAGATTTTACCTCATTTTCACAAGGTCATGGATTTACCATTATACCCTGCATTGCATAAACCTGATAGAGACACTAAACACACACAACAAATGGGATTTCTGACAGATTTTTTTGTCTTTGGCAAAAGCGTAAGTTATGTTTATACAAATCAGTACAGACACTAAAATTACGTATTAATCTCAAAATGCTAAGCAGAGATCACCCATATATGAAGTTATGGGGGCAGAGAGATAATAATGGAAACATTTATACAGCACAAAATTGATAAAGATTCTCTGATACGCCTGGTGGTGGGTATGTTCATCTGTAGACTGAACAGACAGGTCTTGAGTTCACTCCTGATTGTCATCTGACAATATATGGTCTTCCACTTTATTTTGTACTTAAGGCCACAGATGAACACTGTCAAGTCAAACAATTAGAACTCTGTATAAGTAGCATATAGATATAAGTAGAACTAGATTGGGCCAACTCGGCGCCAACATATCCCCAGACAGGTCATCACTCACGCCACAGGTTTTGATCGGGAATTTTTTAAAACATAATTACCCATTATTATATGAACTTCAGCACATCAATCTACTCTGTTTATATCTCCCCAAGGAAGATGGTGTATCCCCAGACGCCGAATACATAACTCAAATTATATTTTCAATCTTCCTGCAATGATAACTCTAAACCTATTTTCAAAGTATTTAAATGATTGATGATTGAATGTCCATTCTAAAATAATAATCCCAAAAGAGCATATCTGTTTCTATATTTGTTGACAAATAAAATATTATTTTTAACTCAACTCATCATATTTTTCAATCTTCCTTCAAAGTATTTAAATGATTGATGATTCAATGTCCATTCTAAAATTCATAATCCCAAAAGCGCATATCTGTTTCTATATTTGTTCACAAATAAAATATTATTTAAAAAAAAATTATTTATATTATTATTTTATTATATTATTTTTAGAATTTGCAAATTGTTTTCAGTTATTCATTTCCTCTATACCTCTATGTGGTCCATATATATGCAACCTAAATATGTGACACAATCTCAGTTCTGACTCCCCTTTGTGTTATATGTAATGAAGCCCACCACCTCCCACCCCCACCCCTCTCCCCTTCTCCACACCTCTCTCACTATTACACAAGATCTGCAACCCCATTGAGTTCTTTGTTTCTCATCTGATATCATTAAATACCTTTGTTTATTTAGTGTCACTCAATATAGCTGGAGGTCCCAGAGGTGGGTGGGGGGAATCCGGGTGGGGGATGTGGGTTGAGCATAAATGGTAAACAAACAATCTATATAAAAGGGGTACTCAAATACAAAAAGAATTGAGAATTTTAAGTATGTGATTATCAACTGAAATGAGTTCATAACTGTAGGAGCTGTGCCAAAATTAACTGAGGCAAGTTGAATAAAACTGGGCTAGTTGAGGGTTAAAAATCCCCTAGTTTTACTACATAAGGATATAATTTCATTAATATTAGGACTTAAAGCTCACTTAAAGTGTCCATTTTGTCTACTTGAATATGTTTAACCAGTTTCATTTTAAAAAGTTAAAAACTCAGCAAGCAGAGGTATAACACACAAAAATAAGTTCTTAAAAGACTAAGATAGCCATAACATTATTAATATTCAAAATTTAAATAGACAGGCATTTCCTTTTAAAAATTCAAAGATTTCAGCTCTATAACCCACATAGTTTGACAGTTACTGGGCTTTAAAGTGGCATAATGTCCATAAATTGGGTTTCTGTGGGCATTTTACAATTGTTAAAGAGACCTTAGCAATTAAACTACAGATCTGAAACTTTTTGGGGGACATACATAACAAACAAAAATTATATATAATACAGTTTAAGACTTGTCACACTAAGCATTTCCAAATAACAGGGCAAAATACGGAAAAAATGTCAAAAAAGGCACTTGGGCGAGTGTCTATGGCCCTCATACACAGGTTAAATGTCTACTAAAAACCTTGATTTTCGGCATATGTAAAAAGGACATAATAATGCATTCCCAGATGGGATTTCAGCTCCATCAATGACATAGTTTAACAGTCACAGGGCTTAAAGGTGGTAAAAAGTCCAAATATTGGGTCTCTGTGGGCCTTTTAGAGATCTCGATGTGGCTTTCAAATTAAAGCTTCAGACTTAAAATTTGTTACATACTAAGATTACACATAGAACATGTATCTAATAAAGTTTGAAACTTCTCAGACTTACCATTTCCAAGTTACAGAGCAAAATATGTGAAAAATGTCTTAAAAGGGTCACTCAGGTGGGTGTTTAAGGTCCTCATACACAGGTTAAATGTCTACTTGAAGCCTTGATTTTTGGCACATGTAAAAAGAACATAATAATGTATTCCCAGATGAGATTTCAGCTCTATCAGTCACATAGTTTAACAGTCACAGGCCTTAAAATTGGCAAAAAGTCCAAATACTGGGTCTTTATGGGGCCTTCTAGAGACCTAAATGTGGCCTTCAAATTAAAGCTTCAGACTTAAAATTTGTCACATACTAAGATTACACATAGAATATGCATCTAATACAGTTTGAAACTTCTTAGACTTACCATTTCCAAGTTGCAGGGAAAAATATGTGAAAAATGTCTAAAAATGCTCACTCGGGTGGGGATTTATGGTCCTCATACACAGGTTAAATGTCTTCTTAAAGCCTTAATTTTTGGCACATATAAAAATAACATACTAATATCTTCTCAGATAGGATTTGAGCTCTATCAGTCACATAGTTTGACAGTCACAGGGCTTAAAAGTAGCAAAAAGTCCAAATATTGGGTCTTTGGGAGCCTTTTAGAGACCTCAATTTGACCTTCAAAATTAAAGCTTCAGACTTAAAATCTGTTACATACTAAGATTACACACAGAATATATATCTAATACAGTTTGAAACTTCTCAGACTTACCATTTCCAAGTTACAGGGAAAAAGATGTGAAAAATGTCTTATAAGGGTCACTCGGGTGGGTGTTTATGGTCCTGATACACAGGTTAACTGTCTATTAAAGGCCTAAATGTTGGGGCACATATAAGAAAACACATAGATATATTTCCAGATGATATTTAACTTAGATGAGAGACATAGTTTGAAAGCTACAGTGCTTGAAAGTGGCAAAAAGTGCATAAATTGGGTCTCTGTGGGCACTTTTGAGACCTTAAGTCGACCCCTTTGGGTAAACCTACAGCCCTAAAATTTTCTACAGACAAGGATTACATATCAAAGTTATACCTAGCGCAGTTTGAGACTCATCAGAATTATCACTTCCAAATTATAGGGCAAAATATGTGAAAAGTATAGCAAAAAATCCCTAAGTGGGGGTATTTATGGGCCTCAAACACAATTTTCTCCTCAACTTAAAGTCATGATTTTCGGCACATGTACTAAGAACATATTAATGTGTTGTCAGGTAAAATTTCAGCCAGCTGAGCATCATAGTTTGTGACCTACAGGGCTCTAAGTGGCCAAAAGTGCAATTTCTGATCTTAAGGTGGCCATAAGTTCTTTTTTACTGGGAGTTTAAGGTCACCTTAAAATAGGGATCTTCCTTTGGGCACCCTTAACATGTGTACCAAGTTTGAAAAAAAAATATTAATTTGTTTTTGAGTTATCGCGTCCACAAGGAAATTTCTACGGCGGCGGCGGCGGCGCGACGGACCTGAATCCAATATATCCCCGACTTTCGTCTGGGGATATAATAACTTTAGAGGTCCCCACTTCAAGAAATACTATATTTTTGTTAGATATGTCATGGTAGAAAGTCCAATCTGGTAGAATTTCAAATTCAATCAAGGAGATTTAGGTATTGCTCTGGGGTCTGAAATCTGATAAACTTGGTACAACTGGTAGAAGATTGAAAAGAACAATAAAACCATATACATATTGGTCATCACAACAGGAATAATAAACATTCTCTAGCGTGGTGAAGACTTGGCTGACAAAAGAAATGTGCATTTTCCTAACTGCTTCACCATACATGTTGAAACTCTGGATGAGGGGACTACTACAAGCTTTATATAATGAGACCAACTGGGCGGTTGTGACAAACAAATGCTGCTGTTGAAGCATAGGTGTTAAGTGCTCAACTAAATGCCATGTAGGAAGTGACTGCTGTCAAAATTTAATGGGCTAAAACTGTATTTTGTGTAACATGTTATAGGACATTTAACTCTTACATCAGTTAGTAATGTCCATGTTACAGATTTCCCTTTAAAAATGGTGATATTTGATGTTGATTGTAAAATTATTTTAATAGACTGAAAATTTCAGTTTTGAACTGTCATCTTCTGCCAGTAGTACCAAGTTTATTAGATTTCGGACCCCAGAGCAATACCTAAATAACCTTGATTGGAGTTTCTACCAGTAGAAACTCCAATTGGACTTTCTACCAAGTTTATCTTGGTAGAAACTCCAATTGGACTTTCTACCGGTAGAAACTCCAATTGGACTTTCTACCAGATTGGAGTTTCTACCATGACAGATATATGTAGATGCTTGTCAAAACTAGAAAAAATCCTGTAAACAGTCAGTTGTTGTCCAGTTTCTAATGTCCTTTAAAACTAAAAAAAAAATATTCACTACAAACCCAGAATTTCTACACAAGGTAGATTTATTTAATATGGCTAGCCATTTACTTCTACATAAAGTATAATTTTCATTACCAAGGTTTTACTCTAGAAATGAAAACCCAGATCACAAAATCAACTGACACACCTGGCACTTAGAATTATTTTCGATGGAAAAAAATTCAACCTACTTTTCAGATCCTTCACATACTTGATTTATGGTATTTATATTGCTAATTTGGACAAAAGGATGACCTTACATTAACTATTTATAAATGTGTAGTTATATGTAGAAAGAGAGAGTACTTAAAAGCCAGGGTCCTTGGTCTCATATTTCAACTGTAAAAGTCATTGAGAGGCATAGGTCTTCGTAAACTAGGCCATCTTACAACTGTCAACTGGGCAATTAACAATTCTTCATGCCTTAGCAGAGTTAACTCTAAACTTTTTGTGGTTAACTTTCACAACAAATTTCATAATACAGCAGTGTCTGTATAACTTGAATATCCAGTATCCTCAACAATTGGTTCTAAATATGGCCATCTTCCCCTTGCACCTATATAACTACAGCAAATTTCCAACATTGAAACTTAAAGTTTTTTCCCCCGCTTACACTAAAATTGGATTTGTCCTGGTAGCATAAGTTACGCCACATTACCAACAGGCACTTAACATTTCCTCAAACAATATTCAATTGTGTCACCATATTTATCTGTATGAACGCCCCTCACAATGAAATGCTTCCCCCCTCCACCTTTGTAATTCCTAGATTCTGAAAAAAAAATGTGTTTCAGTAACCCCTAGTCCGCTAAACAGGAAATGAACCAATTGAAACGAAACATACATCTTAAAATCTATAAAAGTATGAGATAAAAGTTTATATTTTCTTCAGATTTAAGGTTTGTTTCTAATATTTCATATTGCCCCATAATTAGATGCCGGGGTGGTAAACTATGTAATTATAGCCTATTGCTCCTAGATACTGAGTGGTTTCTTCTTTCTTCTTATCAAATAGACGCCCCCACCCCACCCCCCTTTTTTGAAAAAATAAATCACCCCCAGGGCATTTATTCAGATAAATTTGGAATATGCTACATTTACTAACACTCAGTTCACAATTCCACAAACAACATCAGTCTGTAATAAGCTGACCTTGCAATATCTGCAGCATTTGGTTCTAGTTATGGCTAACTTCTGGTTCTTGCTAACGTTCACTACAAACCTACAGCTTTATCTCATATTCTGACCTAAAAAATTGTCCCACTTGTACACCAAAGTTGGATCTGTTTTGGCTCTACATGCACAGAAATCTACTGTATAGTAAAATCATTAGACAGAAATGTTTTCTATCTTTGCTTACACAAGATACAGGAGACATCACATTGCATTACAAATGTGTAGCCAGCATTTGATAAGCTTTATTTTTTTCTGCCTGGATTTGTCTGGTCAATTTTTCAGTCTATCTATTTCACTATCTTTTCCAAACAGGATGAGAAACTGTCACAGGCATTAGTTTATTACAGTAATCATTCAGGGTCAAAGGTCAAGGCTGTTCCTTCTACACTGCCTTTTAAAAGACAAGACTTTAATATACATTGTGTAAGAAGTGAGTATATTTTTACCTCTGCCAAGGAGGTTATGTTTTCGCCTGGGTTTGTTTGTGAGTTTGTTTGTTTGTTTGTGAACATGATAACTCAAAAACTTATGGACGGATTTTGATGAAATTTTCAGGATATGTCTGAAAAGGTAAACGGCAGTGATCCGGAGCACTATCTGGATCTTCTGGATCCATGAAATGTAATTTTTAAAGACAGATAACTCAAAAAGTTATGGATGGATTTTGATGAAATTTTCAGGAAATGTTCTAAATGGGACAAGGAACAAGTGATTAGATTTGAGGAGTGATCTGGATCACTGTTTGGATCATCTAGATCCAGGCTTTTTTTTAAAGGAAGTTATATCCAGATAATTTTAGGGTGGATTTTGATGATAGTCCAGGAAATGAGCTCCCTTGGCGGAGGTCTGCGCTCTCCGAGTGCTCTTGTTATGATGATCGGGACAAAATTATATAAACAAGAATCTGTTTTGTGATTTTTATAGTATGTTACACCATTACATAATTGGTTGTAGTTCCTTGGCAGAGATTTGTACTCTCTAAGTGCTCCTGTTAATTAAGTTATTACTCACAGGTATTGACAGCCTTTTCTATTAAGTACCATGTTTCCAGACAACAGTTATTTGATCCCTGATTGCTAAACATTTGCCAATAGCCTGCAATGAGTCATAATGCAAAAAAAACCCAACAAATATGATAAAAATAGGTGAAAAGCTTGCCACACAATATGAAATTCACCCTTGGATGGAAGGTGGAGCTTAAATTTATGCATAGAAAACTAAACTAAGTATTTTGTAATCAAGCAGCTATATGGTCAGAAGTCTTCACAACACAGAAATCACATATTTGAAGAAAACCCCCAACGATATCATGTAAAGATGGGGGGATTACTTCACCAGTAAAGTTCATATACTGTAGCAATTTTTTTTATTTTTTTTTTTGTGCTCTATATGCAGAGAGCCCTGTAGCAAATGAAACATCAGTTATAGCTCTTTGTTAGGACCATGCTCAAGGGCCTGTGTTATTGTGAACATAATCAGTTCACCTCAAACCCGTGCGCTCATTCTCAGTAACTTAATATTAGTTAAAAATATAAATAAAATTCTATATTTATATTTCAATTCAGTGCTTAAAGGTATGTTGAACTAAATGGCTGATTTATGTCGACAACAAGCCTTCTCTTGGCTCATATTGGAGCTAATATATAATGACTTTAAGCACACGTTTATTAGTTCTGCATATAAAAGCAGTTTGGATCATCCAGTCCAAGTGAATTACTCATCTCTTTAAAACCAGTCCAGTCTTTATAACACAGAGGACAGTTGATTAAGCAGAGATATGGCAGGTTGAAATTAGCCAAAAACTTTTTTGCCAGTAGAATCAATGCTCAGTTCCAGCTACAGTAAACAACTGAAAAACTGACGTCAGGCAATATTAGCACCGACTTAGGCTAACTTCACACTCCCAGAAATGACGAATTCAGATCAAGACATACACATACCAAACTACTTTCTGTTTTTGCCCCGTCCAAGCTAATTTTCATATCAGAGAGAATCTCTTGAGATCACTACGTGTATCAGATAATATATAGGTAATTCCCAACAAGATACTTCTGCGAAATCAAAACTTTTAAATTTTAATGAAAACATAAAATTATATTTAAAGTAGTCCAAAAAAATTACAGCCAAATCAAAATGCTTGTAGTCTGACCATGACTCGGTTTATTCATAATTCACCCTACAAAAGGGCTAAGTATAATTATCCCGAACAATTTATGCCAGCAGTAATTGCATACAAAATATATCAAACCCAATATCAAAACACCCTTTTCTCAACCTTCCTCTAAATCGGGAGAGAAACTGATTAAATTCTGGATTTACTGATTTGGGTTAAAAATGGTGTATGGGTCCTATTGTGATTAGCAGCTGAGGGGTGGAGGAAAGCTACGCATACCAGTCGATCATGATGAAAATCACTGGGCAGCAGGAACCAACTGCCAACTTTCCATACTGTGGAGTGTTTCATACAAGGCTAATGCTTGCCATTATAACACTACCAGTTTACAGACGTTTTACAACATCCTTTTCTCAACCTTCCTCTAAATCGGGAGAGAAACTGATTAAATTTTGGATTTACTGATTTGGGTTAAAAATGGTGTATGGGTCCTATTGTGATTAGCAGCTGAGGGGTGGAGGAAAGCTACGCATACCAGTCGATCATGATGAAAATCACTGGGCAGCAGGAACCAACTGCCAACTTTCCATACTGTGGAGTGTTTCATACAAGGCTAATGCTTGCCATTATAACACTACCAGTTTACAGACATTTTACAACATCAAGTGTCACAAGCATTGGATTTTGCCACCGCTAATTTAGAGTAAGAAATCTACAATTCGCCACATATCTGAAATTCGCCACATGTGAAAATACTAATAAAATAAATGAATTGTGGTGAGATTTGTTGACTGTATAGTAAATTAAGGCTTTTTGAACTGAAAAATACCAATTTTTGGACAAAAACATCATTTTCTTCATAAATTTAACTAAGGTTTTAGAGGTGGCGAATTTTAGATTCCTGGCGAATTTCAGATTTCTTACTCTACATGTCATTCAAATTCATGCAGATTTCGCCCAAAATATTCTGTGTGAAACCGCAGTAATAGAGGGAAATAGTATTGGCAAAAGGATACCTTTTATACGACGACTGACAAAAACCCTGCGGTTACAGAAAAACAAGGAAATAAGTCATGAGGTTTCACTGCGTAAAAAACCAGGACAAACCTCAACTAAAAAGATAAATACAACATTATTCACTTCACTAAAGTGCTGAGTATTTATACATACACCAGCTGTAACAGGCAATAATTTAAATTTGAAAAAGTGTCTCTGTCTAAAAATAGATACATTGTATATTCAAAGGTTAATGTTGGGGGTTTATATCTCTTTCACACCTATTGACATGTATCAGGCTTCAATCTGATCCAGACATGATACGCTCAGACTAAAGCCCTCATCAAGCTTAAGAAATAGTGCAAAAAATGTTCAAATCGGTCCAGAAATAAGTATGATGGTGGCCATTTTGACCGGAGGTTTATTCCATGTGCCGATGACACATACCAATGTGATAATAACTGGAAAAACTCTTCAAAATTAAAATTGCTTTGCATTCACTGACACTGCATTGCACCGAATACAGACAACTTATGTCATACACATTCCAGTTATTTGATTTTATTGCGAGTGTGTACGACCTGTAGAATTGTACCCTTAAGTATAATAGTGAGTGACAAGTGTTAAAATGTCAAATGTGTTTCACCCAATTAGTCACTGAGGCTTCAAGAGATATACAGATGACAAATTGGACCTGCGTCCTGCCTATGAATAAATCCCCAAGGACATTTCTCCATTAAAAACACTTCAATCAAATCAAGTTTTAAATATTATTCAGTTCAGTAATGGAACTGCTTAAACTAGCAAACTACCTGCTGACATGACAAAGATTCTGTGCGTGAAGTCCACAACTGTTGTAATATAATTTAAGACATTTTTATACAAAATGTCAAAACTATAATTATTGTGTGCACTGGTTTACAAGTGCTGCTGTATAAAAATAAGCTATATGTTAGAAACTGAAACCCTCTAAATGCATAGAAGTAAAATATAAAGTATATTAGTTAAACTGAAGAAACTGAAGACAGAAAAAAAAGTGTCCACATATATATTTTACACATTTGCGTGAACACAGATAGCAGAAGCTAGTATGCTTACTGTACTTCTCAGACATTTGCAAAAAAAAAAAAAACCAAGGAAAAAACAATTGCACTAAAGTGCCTCATTTTTTTCTAAATTAACAAAAGAAAAAAAATATTCTTGAAAATCTAGGTCAAATGTTTTTTTTCTAAACTTCATTTAGTGTATGTTAAAAGAATAGCAATTCGAAAAGAATACTGACCTAAAAATGGGTAAATCTGCAAAGAAAAAGAAGTAATCCGTGCAAAGTGCTGAAGACTCTTCAGTATGGGCTGCTCTCTCTTGCAATATCTTCACCAATGTCAATAGCAAAAATAAACCTTTCTTCTTTCCTGTTTATTCAAAGCAACTTTGAATTTCTTCACTTATAAATATCTCTCTTCCTGTAATCCCTGTAGCATTTATTCTTTGTACTAGTAGTTATATTCCACACGGGTTTTTATTAAACACAAAAATTGTCCAATATATAAAAATATATATCTCTATTTTAAGATATCAGACTGGTGACATGAAAATCTGTGACTATCTATCTCCCTTCTTCCTATCTTATCTTCCGTTGATCATGTGACTCAAACTCGCACTGTTATGGTGTCTGTGCTTTTTTTTTATATTTTTCACAAGCTATCATGTGTACACACAGATAATATAGACATAGATCTACACACACAAGACAATATCTCTTTCTCAGAGTGAGACTACTACCACTACTCCAGTTGATCTCAAGTCTGGTACTGAGGGCTTTGCAAGCAAGTGGGCTTGGTTTTTAAAACACTAACACACACACACACTTACACATGCATTCAAAGCATCACCCAGTGTTACCCCCCCCCCCCTTAAGAGGAGGCTGCCTGCTTGCAAGAAAGGAGAGGGTGGGTTTTAGACATAGCCTTTCTACACGGCTCCCAATTAGACTTTGGAAATGTGCTATTTTTTGGGGCAAATTTTGTGTGATTTCATTATCAATACCAAAAGTGTTATTCTCCATACCATTTCTAATACCACATTTGGTAGTGTTTTCACAACATCAATATTTATATGAGGAAAGATTTATTTTAAGATGTAGGAGGTTTGATTTTTTTTGATTGATTGATTTAATGTCGGGCTGAGTACCTTGTTTCGGTTATGCTGTAACAGGACTGCCATTTCAGTGATCATCTGAGTCACTATGTATCTGCCCATACCTGGCCCAGAACTCAGACACCCATCCAAGTACCAACCAAGCCCAGTGCTGCTTAACTTCACTAATCAGAGGGGTACTGGTCAAAGTACTCCACAGAAATCTTTCTCCTATAGCAATCTTGTCTTCAATGTATTCTCTTAAATATCCTGTCTTTTTACTTGGTAAATGAAGCACCACTGGTGTGAAATATCATTTCACAAGCAAAGTCCAATTTGAGTTGAATATGGATGTTAAAACTGTATTGAAATTTCTCCACTCCTGGTTAGGCTGGGTATTGAACCCAAAACCTCAGGGGTTGGAGGCCAGTGCGTCACCCACTATACTACAGTGCCTTCCCTGTCATCCAGAATTCCTGCTTTTGTGCCAAAATATGTGGAAATGAGTGAAGAGACTGTACAATGAATGTTGATGTGATTTCCTTCGGCTTAATATCACTCTTAAACACTGAGAGGTCCTCAGTGGCCTAGTGGTTAGCAAGTTTAGCATTTAATCACAGGCTGTCACCTCTGTGTGGGTTCGACTCATGCAAGTGACAATGCTGTGGACTTGTCTCAATATGACCCTGGCTGTTGAACAAGACGTAAACCCCAACTTTAACCTTTAACCTTTGCTCTTAAACACTGGAACTGGTCACATAACAAGGGAGAGTTACGAGGGTGGAGCAGAGTGTTGCAAACTACCCGGTCAACAGTCATAAACCACCAGGCAGCAGGAAACACCCAATCTAATGTAATCTAAGTTTTGTAGAGCTTAATCTTCAAACTAGCAATTTCTATGATGCATTAAAATTAAATCAGTGTTAAAAAAGATTGTTTAGCCATTGGAAGACCAAAGCTTTTCCAACTTAGGATCAGAACCAAGAATCAAAAATATGACTTGCAAAAATGGCTGATATTGCTGCAAAACTAGTTTGTCAAATAAAAATTTTACAGCCTTAAAGAAATGCTAACTGATGCAGGTCTGACACTAATCTAGCCTTGTTATTTGCCACACATTCACACATGCATGAATGCAGGCAGACATGGAGTAAACTGTTGAAAATATGCCACAAATTATATTTACATTTAAAGCTGAACAAACAACCATATCTAATATAGGAAGTTCAGTGGATTCTGTAGAAGTGGAACCCGAGTAAGCCACATTACAGTTGAAGGGGAATCACTATTTTTATACTAACTAAAGTAATGATTGTACCCTTGTACCCTTCAGATTCTGCTTCCACAAAATTTACTACAATTTCATTCTATAACTGCTGATAATATTATATGATATGGACAAAATAATATACCAGATGTTGGCTTTTATTATTATAATTATTATTCTTTGCACATGGCTAATTTAAATATCTGGGACTAAATTATAGAACTTTACTTTCCAAAAAAAAAAAAAAAGTCTTTTTATCTTAAAGCATATTTCACAGCTTCTTACTCTTGAGTACATTATCAACAAACAAGATAGCAAGTTATCTTGTGTATTCTTTGAGGTTCACAATCCACTTGAGTGGGCTAACTTGATTGGCTGACACTACAACAGTTTATTTAAAAAGAAATCTGCAGGAAATGAAAACAATATGTTTTAATGTTCTTTCAAAAACAACAACAATATATTCCATTTTAATCGGTGTATTAAATTTAAGTTTTTGCTTTTTCTCCTACAATTTCTTTGCTGTTAAACAGGATGTAAAACGCAAACTTTGTCACTTAAAACTAGCATCAACAGATAAATTGTACTTCCTAGTGGTCATATATCCATGTAGATATATATATTTCTTTCTAATGTGAAAAAGAAGACAATTGTGGTAAAATGTATGGTCCTATTTATGTTTATTTTAAATTATTTCTGACATGTAAAACTGGAACACCTAGAAAACCTTAGTATACCCAAGTACTTATACCATTAGTCTACTATTGAATGAGTAGTCGTTTAAGTTTCAAAAGAGCAAAAATTTGCAAGAGTTTATTTGGGTTACAGAAAGTCACTTACACGGGTGGTCACCATTGTGTCCGGTTCATAATTGTGTCCTTTAATTTTTTACTAAACATGATGGTTCCCAGTTTGGTTGTTTGATTCAATTTTTTAAATTTTCATGAAATAAAATTGATCTCAAAGAAAATAATGTGCAAAAAATGTTCAAAATTCTGGTTGCAACATTTTGAAAATAAACTCCAATAAAAATCGGACATTATTATGAACCGGACACAATTGTGACCACCCGTGTAGTTAGTCAGTTTTATGAGAAAATTTGTAAAATTGCTAATATCAAACAACAAAAGGTCACTTTTTTTCGTGAATGTTGCACTTAGAATAGTTTATTTCTTTTTTACTGAGCACTTCAGTGATCTCAATATCCAAAATTACATGTAGTTGTCATGCTAACTCATGAGTTTGAGTACTAATATAACTAAAACAATAGCTACAAAGTAATGTTTGAATTCCTTGAATCAATTTAAACTGGTTTTCATCATTAGTATCAATGCTAAGAAACCCCCCAAAAAAGTAATGTTCAACTAAATTGACTGCATACACAAATGAAAAGTATTAATTAAGTTCAAGTATCAATTAACCAGGCTGCACAATTTGACTATGTAGAACTTTGAAATCTGACATAACTTGAATAAAATCTGTATATAATGTAAAAGAACTTTCACACATTCAGTGTAATGAATAATGACACAGGGAATGTTTGATTGAGACATCAATAACAAAGAATTGTAAATTTCTGCAAAATTTCAAGCTGAGACACTTTTCTGCTCAAACTACTTTGCCTATTGTGAATTTTATAAAACAAATTCATTTATTGTAATACATGAAAGGCCCCCCATATGGATTATGATAAACATGTTTTACCATAAGAAGGAACTACTTTCAATTTATTGCTAAAATATAATTGCTTTGTACAGAGAGATTAAACTGTGCTTTTTCCCCTCCTCACCACCGCAGCTAGTTTGAGTCACATCTTAACATAAGCCACATGTACAGCAATGGATGCTTATTTGTATGAAAAACCACATGATTCACTGAGCCCTGGGACTTTTTCTCCAGGAATATTTATGCGGGGGTCATCTCAAAACCCACCGAGTTGCAACAAAGATTAACATCCGCACAGCCTATTCATATGCAGGGAGAACGTATTTCTGACATCAGTTCATGAATTCAGACAAAGAAGTGAGTTAAAACCAGTTACTCATTTAATTTACAATATGAAGTCTTTCTAATCCATAAAATTACTTTTCTTTTGTATGTGCATGTCAATTTTTATGCTGTTTATGGAAATCACTGTCAATATATTCCAACAGAAGATTTGCTACCCTTGACCTAAAAGAATATTTGCTTTTATTTATTTATTGTTTTACGTCACACTTTGTACTTTTGTATCCCAACTTTTGTATCAGTTATACAGTGAAAGGTAGTTGGAAGGGCAGAAACAACCAGTACATACAGTTGGTCAAGGTTTCTGTACTTGGGGAAAAATAAGCGTAAATATAAACAAAACAACAAAAACTTTAATCCAAAAAAAAAAACACCAATTTTTTTCAGCTGATTTGAAGACTTCAAGAATGGTGATCAAACATAAACATTAACAAAGTGGACAAAAATAAATGCTTTATTAACCAACTGTAAAATGAAAAAAAAAATGAAGAGAAGATTTTAGTATAAGTAGAACTGCCATAATTAGAACTGGAGGATCGCTTGCAAAAAAAAAGATAATGTTTTTGCAGGCATTGCAGGTGAGTGCTAAAGTATTAAGAAAATGCTTCGTTTCTAGCCTTATACTGTTGTGGCAACCAAAGTCAGCGCAGTCTGCTCTATCTAGCACGGTTTTCAAGATATAAGCATTTTTGTGTTTTGCAAAAAATTCGAAAATTCAAAATGTCCGCTATATTTGGCGAGACAAAAATATTTTGAAAATTGGCATGGCCAAGTGAAAGTTCTCCCAAAAGTAGATGAATGAGTTATTTGATAAAAATTGGGTATCCGCAATACTTTTAGAGATAATTCGCATTTACTCATTTTGAGTAGGTGAATAATTAGCTATGGGTCTGAAACTTCACCAAGTGAAAGTTCTCCCAAAAGTAGATGAATGAGTTATTTGATAAAAATTGGGTATCCACAATACTTTTAGAGATAATTCGCATTTACTCATTTTGAGCAGGTGAATAATTAGCTATGGGTCTGAAACTTCACCAAGTGAAAGTTCTCCCAAAAGTAGGTGAATGAGTTATTTGAGAAAAATTGGCTATCTGCAATACTATTAAGAGATAATTCACATTTACTCATTTTGAGTAGGTGAGTAATTACCTACGGGTCTGGAACTTCACCAAGTGAAAGTTCTCCCAAAAGTAGATGAATGAGTTATTTATTTACTCATTTTGAGTAGGTGAATAATTAGCTAATGGGCTGAAACTTCACCAAGTGAAAGCTCTCCCAAAAGTAGGTGAATGATTTATTTGAGAAAAATTGGCTATCTGCAATAATTTTAGAGATAATTCGCATTTACTCATTTTGAGTAGGTGAGTAATTACCTACGGGTCTGGAACTTCACCAAGTGAAAGTTCTCCCAAAAGTAGATGAATGAGTTATTTGAGAAAAATTGGGTATCCGCAATACTTTCAGAGATAATTCGCATTTACTCATTTTGAGTAGGTGAATAATTAGCTATGGGTCTGAAACTTCACCAAGTGAAAGCTCTCCCAAAAGTAGGTGAATGAGTTATTTGAGAAAAATTGGCTATCTGCAATACTTTTAGAGATAATTCGCATTTACTCATTTTGAGTAGGTGAGTAATTAGCTATGGGTCTGAAACTTCACCATGTGAAAGCTCTCCCACAAGTAGATGAATGAGTTATTTGATAAAAATTGGGTATCCGCAATACTTTTACAGATAATTAGCATTTACTCATTTTGAGTAGGTGAATAATTAGCTATGGGTCTGAAACTTCACTGAGTGAAAGCTCTCCCAAAAGTAGGTGAATGAGTTATTTGAGAAAAATTGGCTATCTGCAATAGTTTTAGAGATAATTTGCATTTACTCATTTTGAGTAGGTGAGTAATTAGCTATGGGTCTGAAACTTCACCATGTGAAAGCTCTTCCAAAAGTAGGTGAATGAGTTATTTGAGAAAAATTGGCTATCTGCAATACTTTTAAGGGATAATTCGCATTTACTCATTTTGAGTAGGTGAGTAATTATCTACGGGTCTGAAACTTCACCATGTGAAAGCTCTCCCAAAAGTACATGAATGAGTTATTTGATAAAAATTGGGTATCCGCAATAGTTTTTGAGATAATTAGCATTTACTCATTTTGAGTAGGTGAATAATTAGCTACGGGTCTGAAACTTCACCGAGTGAAAGCTCTCCCAAAAGTAGGTGAATGAGTTATTTGAGAAAAATTGGCTATCTGCAATACTTTTAGAGTTAATTTGCATTTACTCATTTTGAGTAGGTGAGTAATTAGCTATGGGTCTGAAACTTCACCAAGTGAAAGCTCTCCCAAAAGTACATGAATGAGTTATTTGATAAAAATTGGGTATCCGCAATAGTTTTTGAGATAATTAGCATTTACTCATTTTGAGTAGGTGAGTAATTAGCTACGGATCTGAAACTTCACCGAGTGAAAGCTCTCCCAAAAGTAGGTGAATGAGTTATTTGAGAAAAATTGGATATCTGCAATACTTTTAGAGGTAATTCGCATTTACTCAGTTTGAGTAGGTGAGTAATTAGCTATGGGTCTGAAACTTCACCATGTGAAAGCTCTTCCAAAAGTAGATGAATGAGTTATTTGATAAAAATTGGGTATCCGCAATAGTTTTAGAGATAACTAGAAAAAGGACGCATCTGTGGCCAGATGCTGGATGTATCCATCAACAAAGGCCAACTAACATAGTTTAGAAGATAAAAAGCATTTTTCGTTAATAAGCAAGCTGAAAGCACTTTTAAGTTTGGCTACCCTTATTTGACCCTGTACCAGGGGCCCAAGGTGAAGTCTGACCACATCAAAAGATTCGCAGCCCATGATTTCCTATAAGTCGTTTTCACATTGCAAACCTCTAGGACCAATAATAAGCAGGAGGGGCCCAAGGTCAAATCTGACCACATGAAAAGATTTGCAGCCCATGACTTCCTATAAGTTGTTTTCATATTAATGAGTTATTTGAGAAATACTGGCTATCTGCAATACTTGCAGAGATAATTCGCATTTACTCACTTTGAGTAGGTGAATAATTAGCTACGGGTCTGAAACTTCACCAAGTGAAAGCTCTCTCAAAAGTAGGCGAATGAGTTATTTGAGAAAAATTGGCTACCTACAATACTTTTAGAGATAATTCGAATTTACTCATTTTCAGTAGGTGAGTAATTACCTACGGGTGTGGAACTTCACCATGTGAAAGCTGTCCCAAAAGTAGATGAATGAGTTATTTGATAAAAATTGGATATCTGCAATACTTTTAGAGATAATTAGTATTTACTCATTTTGAGTAGGTGAATAATTAGCTACTGGTCTGAAACTTCACCAAGTGAAAGGTCTCCCAAAAGTAGGTGAAGGAGTTATTTGACAAAAATTGGCTATCTGGAATACTTTTAGAGATAATTTGCATTTACTCATTTTCAGTAGGTGAGTAATTACCTACGGGTCTGAAACTTCACCAAGTGAAAGCTCTCCCAAAAGTAGGTGAATGAGTTATTTGAGAAAAATTGGCTATCTGCAATACTTTTAGAGATAATTCGCATTTACTCATTTTGAGTAGGTGAATAATTAGCTACAGGTCTGAAACTTCACCAAGTGAAAGGTCTCCCCAAAGTAGGTGAAGGAGTTATTTGACAAAAATTGGCTATCTGGAATACTTTTAGAGATAATTTGCATTTACTCATTTTGAGTAGGTGAATAATTAGCTATGGGTCTGAAACTTCACCATGTGAAAGCTCTCCCAAAAGTAGATGAATGAGTTATTTGATAAAAATTGGATATCTGCAATACTTTTAGAGATAATTAGCATTTACTCATTTTGAGTAGGTGAATAATTAGCTACAGGTCTGAAACTTTAGCAAGTGAAAGCTCTCCCAAAAGTAGGTGAAGGAGTTATTTGACAAAAATTGGCTATCTGGAATACTTTTAGAGATAATTTGCATTTACTCATTTTCAGTAGGTGAGTAATTACCTACGGGTCTGAAACTTCACCAAGTGAAAGCTCTCCCAAAAGTAGGTGAATGAGTTATTTGAGAAAAAATGGCTATCTGCAATACTTTTAGAGATAATTCGCATTTACTCATTTTGAGTAGGTGAGTAATTAGCTACAGGTCTGGAACTTCAGCATGTGAAAGCTCTCCCAAAAGTAGGTGAATGAGTTATTTAAGAAAAATTTGCTATCTGCAATACTTTTAGAGAAAATGCAGAATTACTCATTTTTAGTAGGCAAGTAATTTAGCCACAGGCCTAATTTAGACATAAAGCCTACCAATAGAATACTGTGGTGCACCCTCTAATATACCTTGCAAACTTGAGAAGGCTAGCTATAATATTTTTTTCGTTAGAGCGGTAATGATGAAATCTCTGTACACACTGCGGCTATCCAGTGGATACAATGATTTACTCAACAGTGAGAACCTGAAAGTAGATATTGGTAAGCTATGCCATGACATAGAGGTCTGCAATTTCACTCTGTTATAGCTGACCAAAAATTATGTGAATAACATTTAAACAAAATACTGTAAATGTAATAGTTTTCACGTTATAACTGATTTACTCAACAGTGATAACCTCAAAGTAGCTATTACTCAGCTATGCAATGAGCTACATGTCTGAATTTTTTCTATGTTATAGCTGACCCAAAATTAGGTGAACATATTTAAGCAAAATACTGTAAATGCAATAGTTTTCGAGTTACAACTGATTTACTCAATAGTGAGAACCTGAAAATAGCTATTGCTCAGCTATGCCATGAGCTATAAGTCTGTAATTTCACGACGTTATAACTGACCCAAAAGTAGGTGAACAACATATTTTAACAAAATACTCCAAATGCAATATTTTTCAAGTTACAAGTCATTTACTCAACAGTCAGTACCTGAAAATAGCTATTGCTCAGTTGTGCCATGAGCTACAGGTCTGTAATTTCACTATGTTATAGCTGACCCAAAAGTAGCTGAATAACATATTTACACAAATTTCTGTAAATGCAATAGTTTTCCAATTACAACTGATTTACTCAACAGTGTGAACTTCAAAGTAGCTATTACTCAGCTATGCAATGAGCCACAGGTCTGGAACTTCACTATGTTATAGCTGACTCCGAAATAGGTGAATAACATATTGAAACAAAATACTCTAAATGTAATACTTTTGAAGTTATAAGCAATTTACTCAACAGTGTGAACTTCAAAGTAGCTATTACTCAGCTATGCCATGAGCTACAGGTCTGAAATTTTACTATGTTATAGCTGACCCAAAAATAGCTGAATAACATATTGAAACAAAATACTCTAAATGCAATAGTTTTCAAGTTACAAGTGATTTTACTCACGATGGAAGTTACTGAAAAGCCCAAAAGTAGCTATTACTCACTTAGCTATTGAGACAGATACCCAAGTTACTCACCATGTTGTAGCTATGAAAAAAGTATCTGAATAACATATTTTAACAAAATGCTCTAAATGCAACACTTTTCAAGTTACAAGCGATTTAGTGCATGATTTCATGAATTTTAATGCATTTTAGACATTTTTATGTACCAGAGGCCTAATGTAGACATAAAGCCTACCAAAAAGATAGGGTGGCGAGTCCTCTAGCATACCAAGCCACCTGCCAAATATGAAAGAAATCTGGAAAGAAATGTGGACTGTAGGTCGCTAACAAGCAATATTCCACATTTTAGACATTTTTGTCTACCACAGGCCTAATTTAGACATAAAGCCTACCAAAAAGATAGGGTGGCGAGTCCTCTACCATATCAAGCCACCTGCCAAATATGAAAGAAATCCGGAAAGAAATGTGGACTGTAGGTCGCTAACAAGAAATCTCTGCGGACGCGGACGAGGGCGCGGACGCGGACGATGATGAATCCATAGTATCCCCGCTTCGCGTCGGGGATACAATTAGCATTTACTCATTTTGAGTAGGTGAATAATTAGCTATGGGTCTGAAACTTCACCGAGTGAAAGCTCTTTGGGATAGCTGCTCTGCAGAGATAGCCTGTGGGTAAAAAATTTCGTCGAAATCGCTCTATCTAGCACGGTTTTTGAGATATAAGCATTTTTATGTTTTGCAATTTTGCGAAAAATTCGAAAATTCAAAATGGCCGCCATTTTTTGCGAGAAAATTTTTTTTTGAAAATTGGCATGGCTACTCTGCAGAGATACCCTGTGGGTCAAAAATTTCGTTGAAATCACTCTATCTAGCAGGGTTTTCGAGATATAAGCATTTTTATGTTTTGCAATTTTTGCGAAAAATCCGAAAATTCAAAATGGCCGCCATTTTTTGCGAGACAAAATTTTTTTGAAAATTGGCATGGCTGAGTCCAGAGATACCCTGTAGATCCAAAATTTCGTCGAAATCGCTCTATCTAGTACGGTTTTCGAGATATAAGCATTTTTAGGTTTTGCAATTTTTGCGAAAAATTCGAAAATTCAAAATGGCCGCCATTTTTGGCGAGAGAAAATTTTTTTGAAAAGTGGGATAACTACTCTGCAGAGATACCCTGCGGGTCAAAAATTTCGTCGAAATCGCTCTATCTAGCACGGTTTTCGAGATATAAGCATTTTTGTGTTTTCCTTATTTGGAAAATTCATAATGATTAATTAATCATTAATTACTCGGCCATTTCTTAACCAATCAATGCCAAAATCTAATGATTTCCAGATTTTAATAGAATGAATGTATTTGCCAAGTTTCAGGTGAATTGATAAAATTCCTTTCAAGTTATCATCCGGACAAGCTTCCCCATCGAAAAAAGACATTTTTGGTCATGTGACCTCTGATTGGTTGAAATGTCACTGCAGCATATTCAAAAAAATTCCCCAAGGCTACTGCTTAAACCTGCCAAATTTGAAAAGAATCCACCTAACGGTTACAGAGTTATAAGGAAAACAAAATGCGGAGTCGGCGGAGCCGCCGGAGCCGGAGGAGCCTGAAGGTCTCCCATACACAAACAAGCGTGCCTTGCGGGACGCTTAATAATGCCATAAGTAGAAGTAGTTTCTAAGTCTCAATAATTACTCGTGCAAAATACAAGGATAACTAGAGGATCGCTCGCAAAAAAAAGATAATGTTTTTGCATAGCAAAAACAAAGCGTCCCGAAAAGGATATAAAGGTGAGTGCTAAAGTATTAAGAAAATGCTTCGTTTCTAGCCTTATACTGTTGTGGCAACCAAAGTCAGCGCAGTCTGCTCTATCTAGCACGGTTTTCAAGATATAAGCATTTTTGTGTTTTGCAAAAAATTTGAAAATTCAAAATGTCCGCTATATTTGGCGAGACAAAAATATTTTGAAAATTGGCATGGCTACTCTGCAGAGATACCCAGCAGGTCAAAAATTTTGTTGAGTTCACTCCATCTAGCACGGTTTTCGAGATATAAGCATTTTTGTGTTTTGCAAAAACTTTGAAAATTCAAAATGGCCACCATTTTTGGGGAGACAAAAATTTTTGACAAGACCACTGCCGCGGTGTGTATCTCCCACCGAGCATTAAAGAAGAAGAAATAGCTTTTCCGAGATATTCACAATTTTTCATTTTCGTGTGTGAAAGCTCTTCCAAAAGTAGGTGAATGAGTTATTTGAGAAAAATTGGCTATCTGCAATACTATTAAGAGATAATTCACATTTACTCCTTTTGAGTAGGTGAGTAATTACCTACGGGTCTGGAACTTCACCAAGTGAAAGTTCTCCCAAAAGTAGATGAATGAGTTATTTGATAAAAATTGGGTATCCGCAATACTTTTAGAGATAATTCGCATTTACTCATTTTGAGTAGGTGAATAATTAGCTATGGGTCTGAAACTTCACCAAGTGAAACCTCTCCCAAAAGTAGGTGAATGAGTTATTTGAGAAAAATTGGCTATCTGCAATACTTTTAGAGATAATTCGCATTTACTCATTTTGAGTAGCTGAGTAATTAGCTATGGGTCTGAAACTTCATGTGAAAGCTGTCCCACAAGTAGATGAATGAGTATTTGATAAAAATTGGGTATCCGCAATACTTTTACAGATAATTAGCATTTACTCATTTTGAGTAGGTGAATAATTAGCTATGGGTCTGAAACTTCACGGAGTGAAAGCTCTCCCAAAAGTAGGTGAATGAGTTATTTGAGAAAAATTGGCTATCTGCAATACTTTTAGGGATAATTCGCATTTACTCATTTTGAGTAGGTGAGTAATTAGCTATGGGTCTGAAACTTCACCATGTGAAAGCTCTTCCAAAAGTAGGTGAATGAGTTGAGAAAAATTGGCTATCTGCAATACTTTTAAGAGATAATTAGCATTTACTCATTTTGAGTAGGTGAGTAATTATCTACGGGTCTGAAACTTCACCATGTGAAAGCTCTCCCAAAAGTACATGAATGAGTTATTTGATAAAAATTGGGTATCCGCAATAGTTTTTGAGATAATTAGCATTTACTCATTTTGAGTAGGTGAGTAATTAGCTACGGGTCTCAAACTTCACCGAGTGAAAGCTCTTTGGGATAGCTGCTCTGCAGAGATACCCTGAAAATAAAAAATTTCATCGAAATCGCTGTATGTAGCACGGTTTTCGAGATATTAGCATTTTTGTGTTTTGCAATTTTTGCGCAAAAATTTGAAAATTCAAAATGGCCGCCATTTTTGGCAAGACAAATTTTTTTGAAAATTGGCATGGCTACTCAGCAGAGATAGCCTGTGGGTCAAAAATTTCGTCGAAATCGCTCTATCTAGCACGGTTTTCGAGATATAAGCATTTTTATGTTTTGCAATTTTTGCGAAAAATTCGAAAATTCAAAATGGCCGCCATTTTTGACGAGACAAAATTTTTTTGAAAATAGGCATGGCTAACTCTGCAGAGATACCCTGTAGGTCAAAAATTTCGTCGAAATCGCTCTATCTAGTACGGTTTTCGAGAAATAAGCATTTTTAGGTTTTGCAATTTTTGCGAAAAATTCAAAAATTCAAAATGGCCGCCATTTTTGGCGAGAGAAAATTTTTTTGAAAAGTGGGATAACTACTCTGCAGAGATACCCTGCGGGTCAAAAATTTCGTCGAAATCGCTCTATCTAGCACGGTTTTCGAGATATAAGCATTTTTGTGTTTTCCTTATTTGGAAAATTCATAATGATTAATTAATCATTAATTACTCGGCCATTTCTTAACCAGAATGAATGTATTTGCCAAGTTTCAGGTGAATTGATAAAATTCCTTTCAAGTTATCATCCGGACAAGCTTCCCCATCGAAAAAAGACATTTTTGGTCATGTGACCTCTCTGATTGGTTGAAATGTCACTGCAGCATATTCAAAAAAATTCCCCAATGCTGCTGCCTAAACCTGCCAAATTTGAAAGAATCCACCTAACAGTTACAGAGTTATAAGGAAAACAAAATGCGGAGCCGGCGGAGCCTGAAGGTCTCCCATACACAAAGAAGCGTCCCTTGTGGGACGCTTAACTAGAAGTTTGACTTACAGAAAATGACCAGAACTACAAACCTAATTTGATACCAAAAATGTTACTTTCCAATATGAATAACAAGGTATAAGTAGAAACTACCCAGTAAACATCACAAATGTTTATAAACGTTTAGTAAACGTATAAATGTTTTTAAAACCAATTATAAACCTAAATATTGACAATTATTCAATATTATGGGTTTATAAACGTTTCAGCAATATTAGGTTGGTATATAAACGTATAATAAACGTTTTACAAAGAGTGAAGACTATCTTAACCTCATTTTCATTTTGGATTATGATGTCAGCACAGCCATTTTGAGAGAAACTGGAGAAAATATTTCTTAAGTATATCTTGCTGTATCAGTGTAGGTTGAAGCCATCATTAAATTATAAGTAGAGATATAAAAGTACATTATATCATAGAATGCACTGTACAGGGTTAAATTAATGTAAACAGGGTAATTATTCATAAATTACTTTGTTTATAACTTTAATTTCACACACTGTGGATAATGTACAAAATGGTGTACAAATGTTTATAAACGTTTATGTATTAACATTTATAAATATTATGCTTAAACATTCATAAACGTTTATAGGCGAACGTTTAGGAACCCATCATTTTAAACCTTAAATAAACCGTTCATAGTTAGGTTTATAAACGTTTATAAACGTTTGTAATGTTTACTGGGCTATAAATCACAGATTTGTCAGAGGTGTCCAAGAAAGAGGGGACAAAATGGTACCATTGTGACACTCTGTACCTGATGTCTCGCTGTTCGGGTATTAAGTCTGAACAGCAAACAAACAAATTTCCCTGAAGAGCAATCACACAAGTGTCTCAAAGTTTTCCTGCCCATACAGGAATTTTGTTAGCGTTGCTTAAGGCTCAAATTTGCATGATATCTTTTCAAACATGCACTCAGATATTTGGTATTCATAAAGTACTCATACATGTTAAGAGATAGAACCTAATCAGACAGAGTTGTATGCTGCTTTAAAAGTCAGTACATGTATGAGTGCATTATAGAAACTGAAACTCCATTATCTGAACTGAAAACTTTCCCTAACTGCAAAGAAACTTGAGCCTTCAGCAAGGCTAGAATTTTGTATACGTTGTGTTTATGCAGTGACTGTTTTTAAATATTCAGACACATTGGATATAATGTAAAATAAAGAAAACAAAAAATGAAACAAAAAACTGAAAAATTTGTGTCAATCTGTCATCAGTGAATATCACAAGCCTCGAGTAGTCACACAAGTGTGTGGGAGGTATTTAAAACTCAAGATTATAGAAGGGGTTTTCCTGGGAGGAGAATTCCACATACTTTGGTGAAAGGGGGTTTCCCTTATTCACGACTACCACACACTTGAGGGGAACTCCATATCCTGACTCTGATGTATTGACCATCAGTGAACAGTTAAAGAAATGTACAGGTGAACATTACAGAGAAGTGAATTTTTAGCACACCAGTTTCCTCTCCACAGTCTTGTACCGACTAACAAGGATCGAAAATGATCCAGTTTGATCCCAAAGTTGGAACTGATGCACATTCTAAGATGACACAGCTGTGTCTGCTTGGTTAATCGAGGAAATATTTCATGATTAAATCAGCATAACCTGGTACTTTTAAATTATCACTCATTATGGCTGTCATAACAATAACCATTTTACTGTAAAATTTGCAATAACTAGAAATAGGATGCCCTGTTGATAGTAGCTACGACATATGAATAGAAAGAGGATAGCATAGAAGAACACACATTATCATGTGTAATGTCCACCCCATGAACCTTGCCCAAATTGTACAGTAGTCTTACAAGACCCTGTTTCATTTGTGAAATATATCAATGATGCTTAAATATTTATTAGTGTAGATGTAAATTATTTCAGCTTCATGCCTTTTTGCATTGCTTGGGTCGAAAATTTCGATGAAATCGCTCTATCTTGCACGGTTAAGAAGATAGAAGCAAATTTGTGTTTTGCCATTTTTGGCAAAAATTCGAAAATTCAAAATGGCCGTCATTTTTGGGGAGGGGAACATTTTTTGAAAATTGAGTACATTTCTTAGATACCCTGTGGGTCGAAAATTTCGACAAAATCGCTCTATCTTGCCCAGTTAAGAAGATAGAAGCAAATTTGTGTTTTTTCCATTTTTGGCAAAAATTTGAAAATTCAAAATGGCCGTCATATGTGGAAGAGGAAAATTTTTTGAAAATTGCCAAGCGTACATTGCTCAGATACCCTGTGGGTTGAAAATTTCGACGAAATCGCTCTATCTCACACGGTTAAGGAGATAGAAGCAAGTTTGTGTTTTGCCATTTTGGCAAAGTAGCTATTACTCAGTTATATAGCTATTATCACTACAAGCAATTCCAAGCAAGCTATCGACCTAACTATTGCTCACACCAAATTTGGTAAAGATATGTCAAATATTTTTCCTTAAAATGCCCGGAAACAAAAGAAGTACACAAAAGTAGCTAAGTAGCTATTACTCAGTTAGCTATGGAGCTATCTTCACCAAAAGCAATCCCATGCAAGCTATTAATCCCACAAACCCCATACCAAATTTGGTAAAGATAGGATAAATACTTTTCCTTCAAATGAGCGGAAACCAAGCATCTGGACACCGGACGGACGATGGAAAAAGCAAAAATAATATGTCCACCCCCTAGTGGGGTGGACATAATTATTCAGCTTAAAATTATTTTTTCATGTAAGAATAGGAATAACTAGGGCCAAAAAACCGCCTTGGTTCAAGACACTTTATGTGTAACTTGCTTCTGGAAGTGACCAGATTCCCCTTGCAGTGTGTTCCCCTAAGTGAGCACTCGCCCTTCTTGATGCATCTATAAGGATTTGCAGAGCATATTTAAGTAGGTATAAAGGTTGACCTTGAAGCACACTGTCATCCTACAACCACCATTTTAGATGTGGTGGAGTGAACTGGGATCACCTTTTATAGTGAGTCTTGTACCCTTCACCCGTTCTTCAAGTGCCACTGTATCGGCCTCATGTGGTGGTGATCGAGGTGGACTTGCTTCTGTATGGGTGTCAGTAACCCACACAACCCCACTGTGGAAAACACTAATAGCCATTTATGAGAACTATGACCCCTGGTCTCATTAACAGATAAATTTACCATTGCTTGAGTTGTGAAAACCAGCAAATGGGTTATAATCTTGAGGGGAAGGCTGAGTTGGAAATTTAGGCCCCTGGTGTCAGCTGACACTGCTCACAGGCTGGGTAAAAGGCAAGCTGGGTGGCCAGTCTAGGAGGGTGGATCACTGTATCTCACTGGAACCCGTAAATAAACTTGATGAACCTCCACAGTAACTGATACAGCAGACTTCTCGCTGGCAGTAGGCTGACCACTCCGGTTGAGTTCGGCATCTCACCGGGACCAGTAACTGGCTGGTGTGGGGTCTGATAAGATAAGGCTGACAGGTAGTTGGACAAATCTTGTTGGGAAAGTCTTCTTATCTATAGTCACTTTCGATCAGCTAGCAGGTCCTGACAGAAGGCTGGCTGACTGGTCTGGTAGGTTGAAACAGTCATGTCACCGAGACCAATGACTGGTATAAGAATTTCTCTGTAAACAATTTTCCTCAGGCAGTAACTGGTTGGTCCAACACTTTTGACCAGCTAGGAGGTCCTGACAGTAGTAGGCAGTGGCTGACTGGTGTGGTAGGTTCAGATAAGTCATCTCACCAAGACCAATGACTGGTATAAGAATTTCTCTGAACCAATTTCCTCGGGCAGTAACTGGTTGACCTGAGATGGCCACTTGGACCCTTAAAAGGCTTCTGCTGGTCTGTTAGCCAGTCCTGTGGACCAGCCCAGTACCAGGGCCTAACCAGCTATAGGTGAAACAATCCTCTGTAACCAGTTCCTGTTGGCTCCACAGTTGTGCGAAAACTCATAGGAGCTGGCAGAACTGGGTGAATTACACTACATCTCAGCAGGGGTAGGCTTATATGAAACAACTACCTTTTTCCTGTCCATAACTGTGGAATCAGCAGATTTTCTCCGTAACCAACAATCCTCTGTAACCAGTAAGTCTGGATACTGGTACTCCATCATGGACTCAACCTCCAAAGCCATTTTCAATAGTTTCCATGCAATATAGTCAGCAATAAGTGTGAAAATATCTCCAAAAAGGCCAAAAATGGCCTCGGTCAGGTACTTTGGATGACCTGTGGATGACCTTCAATGAAGAGCTTCAAGGTCAAATTTCTGCGTGCTTATAGAGGACATATATATGTATTATACATACCAGCCATAGGATGATCTAACTTTCTGTATACGAGAACTGGGCCAAAATGTGAAAAAATGGCCAAAATCTGACCTTTAAGAGGCCACCAGTGACCTTGAAATTGAAGGTCAAGGTCACAAAACAATAGCGTTCATGGTATTGCCCATATATACCCACATACCAAATTTGAAAGGTCTAACTAAAATATTTTTTTAAGTTATCTCGTCCAAAAGGAAATCTCTGCTATGATGCTTCAAAGATTTGGAATGATTTGCCTGATGCTGTTCATTCAGCCACTTCTCTCCACTTATTCAGAAAGAAGCTCAAAACCCATCTCTTTGCAAAAGTATACCCGCCCTAATTACTGCTTTTCAGTGTTTCTCTCCATGACACTGACCCCTGCTATGTCTGAGGTTAATGATTATAGATCTCTGCTTTTTCTGTATAATGTGCCTGGAGTCTGTTTTTAGGTGGGAGATTAAGCGCTATGAAAATACTATTAGAATTAGAATACATTCAACTAACAATTGTTTATTTGGTACTCTTGTTAAACCTCCGCCAAGGTGACTATGTCTTTGGTTCCGTTTCTCTGTCTGTCTGTCTGAATGTGTTTGTGATGGACTCCAAAACTTATGAACCCATCTTTACATGAAATGTTTTTATGTGACTAAGACCTGGTCAAAGGTTGAAGTGATTTGACTTTTAATTTACCTTTATATTCCACATTACTCCAAAAGTAATCAAACACAAACAGATCCCCTTGAAATGTTTTATATACATAGGACTTCAACAAGGGAAGAAGCGATTAGATTTTGGGAAAGATTCAGATCATACCAAAAATAAAAAACCCGTGATTTTTCAAAACCTCTCATTTCAACTGTATCTTTATGGTCATGTGTCCAAAAATGAACAATGTTTGAATGAAATTACAATATGGAGATACTCGGCTGTCTCAGCATAAAACTCAGCATTAAAATAATTTATCTTAAGTTGGCATCATAAAGATAATTTAATTCTTCATAGCTTCATTCCATTTCTTTATGAAGGCAATGATTTTTTTCAGAAACATCTATAAAATTATAAAACATTTCCTGGATTGTCCCTGGATTTTGAAATTTGCATATTGCTATTGTCTCGTTGCGCCTTAGAGTCCACAACTCAGTGGAGATTAAGTGCTATAAAAGTCAAATTAGAATTAGAATTTTTGTTGTCTCATGATGTATTTTGGATGGGTAATAATATTTTAATATTAGTCCATACGGAAAGCCATATTAACACCTCAAATCAATGCTGACATTTTGATTGAATAACCAACACTATATTCCAGCATCACTAGATAATACAAATACTGTAACAGAGAGAATGTGGAATAGTACTGTACAAAAAGTGGATATGAGTGAGCCAGTCACTCATGAGAGCCATAAAGGGAATCCAATGACTCAGTCATGCCATTTTGCTTCTTTGTTTTTGTTCTTTTTATCTGACAAAACGCACCTTTAATTTACATTAACAGTATAGACAGTCTGGCAAAAATCACAGGCTCTTGTGTGTTTATACGAACCAAACCAATTTGATTCAATATGATGCACTAAGACCCCAGTTACACATCCAAGGATTGCCCGCTGGATCGCGCCAGGTTTCCTAATATGGAAAATATTAAGTGATTTACGGATCACCTTTTCCATCCGTAAGGTCATCCATAACATCCCTAATGTCCTTGTGAAATCCGTAGTGGCATACTGTGATCTGTAGTGACATGCCAAGGATCAGATAAGATCCCTAGGATGTTACGGAAAGATCAAAACTGTTGGATTTTTCCGTAAAGTCCATACGGCTCTTAGTATCTGTAGCTCTTCCGTATCTCATGTGTGAGTGTCCTTATTGTCCCTAAACCCATCCTGGATGTCCTTGTGGCATCCCTTTAATCCTTGACGCTTCTGCGGCAATAAATATCCGTAAAAACATTGCCGGATCTAACCGGATCTGCTATGGAATGACACAGAAAGGGTTTGCGGATTAAAAAACACTCATGAGACCAATCCTTTGTGCAGTCTTTTCATCTGCACACCTGTCCGTGGCGGTCCGTAGCAGATCCGTGGCAATTCCGTAAATCTTTTACATGGGCCACCCCCATCCCTTGTGCATACCTGTCAGTTACCATATATGGAACTGTGGGCTATATCCCTGGGGTATCCTTGGATGTGCAACTGGCCTCTAAGATAATGAAACTGAATATAGGCCCACTATTCCTATCCAAATCTTTTCTATTGAAATCTGCCCCGTTAATGGGACTGTTCAATTTCTGCGATACGTCGTGAACCTTGCACCTGATTGTCAATTTTCAGGAATTGGGAACTGAATCTTTTACATCGTAATGATATTAAAGCCATCTTAAACCTATCATGTACAGAAAATATGTTAGTTCCCCACAGGTTTATGATAACAGCACTCGGGAACAGTTTACAACAATTTTAAAATGTTTGAAATTATCGCAAACCTCTCCAGGTACATATCAGATTTTTAACTTCTTGAACCCATCTGAAACCATTTGTTTTCCTATCTTTCCACTTATATACCTATCTTAATAGACGCAAAGCAATCTTTTCTATCTTATAGCAATAGTAAACCTATCTTTTCATCTTAAGTAAATTTTTAAGGGTAGTAAACCAATTGGATGGATCGGGGAAACAATCGCAAACCTACTGGAAGGGTTTTTTTAGGTAATGTCAGCATCAACTATAAAGCTATCAGGAAAGTACCTTGTACACTAGGAATCCATCCTAAACCTATCATAAATTACTAGTATATCCCTGGATCATCCATTTTTTATTACTTCCAATCATAAACCTACCATGCACCAAAATTGCAGAAATGGCACAGCCACCCCCCCACCCCCCCACCCCCCCCCACCCCCCACACCTGCAATTCTTGGTGGAGTCAAAGTATTTTTAAGGTGTATTGAAATTCAACTTAAACTGGATTTAGCTTCAGTTTATAAGGTCTAAATATGGAAAGTGAAAATGCGTGCATAAATTTGCATAATAATAAGATTTGGACAATAAAAATTAAAGTGAGACATGATATACTTATATTTAGTCAACATGTGTACAACATATATAAATAAGAACATGAAACTAAAACATTTTACAACGCTGCAATAAAAATAACCTGCAGCATGGTAGTTATGTCAAAACAACACTCTGAGCGAACCAATCTACAAAATTATTAAACCTACATATAGGGGTGCTATAACCTTGACTACACCAAACATTAATCTACCACATACACAAGCACAATGTAGGCTTAAAAATTACATGCTATATTCCTCTATTTCTAGCTCAATGTACCCACATATATCTCTTGCCTCAATGACGGGGATGCCAATAAATATTATCTGTAACCATTGCAAAAGCTTTCCCTCAAGGGCACTTCCCCAGTGAATTATGTCAGTGGGCTAATTGTAGTTATTTTTCCAAAGGCAAAACCCATTCAACAAGCGACAAGGTCAAACAACATAGAGACACTGAGAAAAGAGGGACATAAGGCTTGTGGTCAAGGGAACTTTGTAACAGAGTAATGGACATTTAACATAGTCGATGGGTAATCATCATGGAACATCATCTGGTATTAAGCTCTGAGTCCATGTTTCCCTACTACCGACCACTGAGGAATAGTGATGATAGTGTATAACTCAGATGATGTATAATAACTCAGCATGAAGGGCATATAAGTCACATTGTGCCTACAGATTGTATTTACAGTCGTTATAGATGGTAGGAAAAACAAAACTGCAATGCTATGCCTCCAAACACAGCCACAAACATCTAGCTAAAGTATTGGTATAGAAGAGAACCAACTTAAAGAGAACAATGGCCACAGTTCAACACAGAAAAGATGCCTCAGAGATACAATTAAAACACAGAAAGAAACAGAATAACACAGAATTAGTGGGAAAGGCAGCAGAACAACTACAGAAATACACTACAGGTGCCCCTGGGAATATAACCTTGACAATAGTGTCCCTGGGAATGGACCTTGATACCACCTATGGCATGTGGGAATTCAGAAGAATTTAAACTTAGATTGAGACTTCTCTGCAAGGAGAAAGCAAAGAATAAAATAGAATGCAAACTTTAATGACAGATGTCTGACAGTATGTGCAGGTATAAGACAAATTGATAAAAGACCTATAAATGTGACAAACACCACAAGTAGTATGCAGAGCAGGAATATGACAGCCGAGCTGCCTGCCAGGTGATACTAGCAGTCACAAGGTGATCTAGACAGAGATGTATAATAGCATTCTTCCCTGATACCATACCACACAATATAAATTTTCAAAGAGCTTTCGCAGCCAAAAATCAAGGAACATGAAAACTCAATTAGGATTTCCAGCCAATAGAATCAATTTTCAATGACTCTAGGCAAAGAAAACTCTGAAAATGTTTTGTACTGTCTTGGTAACAATTATTTTGGGGTACCAATTACTGCTGCACATAAAACAAATAGACATAACTCAGCAAACAGTACCTTCCAACTCTAAAAAATAAAGACCAACTTTTCCCAAACAGAATGGAACAAAGAGATATGAAAAGGCTTAGTAGAAAAGGCCGTTCCATAAAATAGGAACAATTTATTTATTGGTGGCAGTAATTGGTACCCGGTGATAATTGGTAGCAAGGCAGTTCTGAGTTAGTATAGCCAGAAAATAGGAAAAATATTAATCGAAGATGACCTGCTACTAACTTCCCGACAAAATGGTGTTTCAGTTTTCTGCTTATTAAAGAGGTTTGTCTGCCGTTGAGTTTGGCCCACAAGATGTATGACCAATTGGAATTTCTTTTTTTTATTATACACCAAAATGACTATCTTTTTAACTCCCTTATTTTGTTGCAAAACCAGAATCATGTTTTTCTCAGTTGAATGCAGTGTACTTGGCACTAGTTTATGGCTCCTCCTGCATTTGTATTGCACATAGATCAAGCAAAACATGGCTGCAACCATTGGCAACCGAGCAGGTTTCCTGGACTTTGGAAATTAAGATTGGGGATGTTTTTACATCCATCATGTAACAGAATTGCTTATTCCATTAATTTTATGGCCCAAAATACAATGTAAAGTGTTTGCCGATCTATACATGTTCACTCACAAGGGAGGCATTCACTGAGAAATAAGACATGACATCACTACATTTTTAGACGGCTTTATCAAATTTGGCAATATTACATTCCCTCTGTTGCCATAAGAGTTCTTCAAATGTCACCCCTAAAAAGGACCGTACTATATATATAAAGGGAAGGTTACAATTTAGCAGACTAAGCAGTTTATCTTCTGCGATGAAATTACTCAACCTACAAGGTTATGTTTGTGATGACGTGCATTTTTCTGTTTGTTTATCTGTTGCAAAATAAGTTGAAAAATTATAAATGGATTTTGATTATTGATAATTTTTTTAGATGGCAAAAGTAACATATGATTTGATACTGGTTATGATCCGGATAGCCCTCTGGATCCAGAAATTTTAAAGGATTTTGTATCACTGGCACATACAGACATGGAATGGCACATTTGTTCCAATGAAATTATCAGATCACATTGTTTTAGTTCATTTCATTTTTTGTCACTGTATACAGGGCTTACAACTGTATTACCAATATACTCAAAAAACTTGTCACCACAGCAGATACCTGAAGCATCAGAAATGGATAGAATCTTGACATATAACCAAACACTGCATTAAAGAAACAAGCAGTACTTCTGACGGCACAATCCATTGTCTGTGGGTAGTACTGAATTAAACAGAAAAAAACTCGAGATTTTTATACAGATCAAGATCAACAATCTGAACTCGGATTAAGCTTCAGGAGAACAAACCCACAAGCCCTATCTTGTGTGAAAATATAACCTCTATCTGATGAAAAGAATATGATGTGCAGGTTTTGCTTTCACCCAGGCACCAGCTGGGTGGGTAGTGGGTGGCAGGAAAAATCAAAAGTGGACTGTATCTCAGAAACCATTTGATATAGGATGTTTATTCTTAGTGGGGACATTTGTTGAGTGGTAAAGGCATTTAGGTAGTGACCTTGACCTTGAAAATCTTGTCTAGATTACATCGCAGAAACTATAAGGTGTACAAAATTGATACCTGGCAGGGTTATTGGTTAGATGTAGAAGTGTGATTTGATATTTGACCCTCCCAAAGTGACCTTGACCTTTAAAATCCTGCCTGGGCCTAAATCTCAGAAACCTTAAGATGCAGGACATTTGGCAGGGACACTGGTTTGAGGTGTAGGGGTGCAACATTATAGTATGACCTTGGTTTGACTTCTGATTTTGCCATAGTTTCCTTGACCACTAAAATCTTGTCTGGGCTATATGTCAGAAACCATAAGGTGTAGGGATGTTTATACTTGCCAGGGATATTTGTTTGGGGTTAGCAGGTGTAGAAAAGTTAAGTTGTGACCTTTACTTAATCTTTGACCTTGTCATAGTGACCTTGACTTTTAAAATTTTGCCTGGACTATATATGTATCTCTAAAAGAGTAGGGGTGTAGGACGTTGTTACTTTGTGGGTTTATTGGTTGGACAGTGGTGTTCAACATCATAGTGTGAACTTTGTGTGACCTTTAGCCAATGGACACATCTTCATGAAATTTTCATGTGGACAGAGCCTGACCGAAGAAAAAAGTGATTAAATTTTGGGAAAATAAGATTTGAACAAATCTCTCTGATTTTTTTTTTAATGTTTATATAGCCTGACCAGAGGAAGAATTCATTACATTTCAGTAAATTTCTTGTTTTTTTCTGTATACCAAAAAATCCAGAATGTACAAAAGTCCCAATTTTCAATGATTTTGCTTTTTGTTCAACATTATTTTCTAGTTTCATTGTCATGCTGTCCAATTATTTGAGTTAAAATAAATAAAAACAGTATTTGGGTAAAATCGGCTGCCTTGGCGGAAGTTTGCACTCTTGAAGTGCTTTCTATTTACTGTTAGGGTTCTTAATGAGTAAAAGAGTACTCCCAAGAGTACAGAATAACAAGTATTCTACCGGTAATCTTTAGTATACAATTGCAAAAGAACTTTTCAGGTTTAATTTTCGAAAGCTTTTTAGGCCAGTCATTATGGCATAAAGTGAGTCCATGTTCAATCAATTTCAAATGAAACTTTGTCATATATTTCATTAGTCAATAGGGTATTCCAGCTAAAAAATCATTACTGCCCTATATATACTATACAACAGGAAGTGTGGACTGAGACTACTTCTCTTATGATTATTACTTTTTCAAATAACTAAGTCTGCCCAATTTACTTTCCTTGTTTTTGTCAATTTCTTCCAGCATTATAAAACCACTATAAATATCAGTCTTTATTGGTGAAGGATTTTCTCAATTCATGCAATAAAAATAAAACAGCTTACTCATTTCCTTGTGGACACTGCTAGTTTCCACAGTAGCATGACAAATATTACAAATAAATATACATCATTTTCATTTGAGTCAGAGGGGTTACTTATTTTTATAGGGTGGTGTAGATATTCCACCCTTCTCCCATATTATAGAGTTTCCAGACAGCTCTCTATGGCTATTGATTCCCTGCTTACTCCTTTCGAGCCCTCTTTTCTGTCCTAGTCTTTCACACGGCGAATTTGTCTCAGCTTCAGAAAGGAAAGGGATCATTATGTCAACATTTCCACATTGATTCATGTAGCTTCCCGGATTTCAGTCTCCATACTAGAGGTGTTATTTTAAATATTGTGTCTAATACCTTAAAAAACAGCATTTTCCAGGTACTGGTGTTAAGTTTATAACTACTTTATACCTTAATCATCAATATTCATTTGTTGTAAGATTAATTTATTGGTCTTTAAAGGAATTTGATTGCTTCTACAGTAGTCTAGCCTTGATTTTTCTGGGACCCCTGGTATGGGTTTTCAGTACATGGCACAGTAATAGCCATCAAATGATGCAGTTTTTAACAGGCTAAAACCATATTTCACCGTTGACTGGTATGGACAGCCAAATTAGATTTTGAAATTGATGTTGAAATTGTGGGTTTATTTTACTCACAATTTGGCAACAACAGATTTAACAATTATATGAAGCTTTCTTGCACAACAGGATCTATTTGCGAGGATAAATGAACTGAGAGGATGATGTACTATCACATCATGGACACGTTACCCAATTATACATTTATGCAAGTCCGAATTATTCCCAAGCAAGTAAAGTCGATTTACAAATATAGCTTGGGTTCAAATATATGCCTGATGCAGGACACCTTCATTTTTAAAATTTTTTTCATATAATCCTACTAAACTACTGGTTCAAATTAAACACTGGTCAGGTAGATTTTGAAAATAATTAATGAACTAAACACATGGGTAAAGGACACACTCATTGCTCATGGAACATCCTGTTCACATGTATGAATACATTTTGGCAGACATAGGCAATCAGCTGATGAGATGGAGTCTTATTGCATCTCATCATGTTACAGTAAATATAAATAGGAGGGTGGAACTGATGATCTTATGATTTAGAACAAAACACTTTCATGGTTTGAGTTAAATTTGATTAAGTTCAAATTTATTTACAGCTAGCGCGGACATCTAGGAACATTACATTTTTCAATAATGTACTCATGAATGTCAAACCATATAACTGTGTAACTGAATTGGATTTAATCAGCTGAACAACTCTACTTTGGAGAAAGAGTTCATTATGTTTACTAATGAATCTATACACGGCTGGCTGTTCTTATGTTTCTCTTTTTCCAAGTTATTGTAACAGTGAGCCGAGAGGAAAATGGCTGGAAAACCTGACAAACCATGTGATCTGTTCCAAGCTAAAAATATTGGCTATATGAACTGCTCCGACCCCATAAACAGAACTCGTGATATTAAGTCACTGCTACAACTCATAAAAATAACTCGTGATAATAAGTCACAATCTCTTTTGGAGTACTTATGGAAACTTTTGCAACAAAAATCCTCTTTTGGAACCGAGAACTTTGCTCCGATTTTATAGAATTGTGTACACAATTACTCGTACTTGTTAGACCATAGAGAAAAGTCACACCACCATTAAGTTAACCCATTGTTGACTTACAAGGCTACTGCCGCAGTGGTTATCTCCCACCTTAGGACCAGTAATAATGGAGATTTAAGGGAGAAATTAGGCCTTTGTAGTAAGATGACTCCACTTGACATTGAAGAAGGGGTCAACGGTCAGATTCAAAATTTACAAAAGAGTCTGAGGCCATAACTTCCTACAAGTTGTTTTCACATTCTGAACCAATAGGAGCAATGAAAAGGGAGACATGAGGCCTTTTTAATAAGGTAACCCCATTTGACATTAAACATGTGATAGGGTGACCATTTTGTTTTCAAAAACAAGGATATAATTACTATCACATTAGCTTTCATAATTTTGCACAGACATGTTTTCGTAACCATAAACATTCCCGACAAATTTGGTGAAGATATCTTCAAAAATACTGAGATACAATGGTTTATGTAAAAACGTGATGAACGGACGCACACATGCACACACATACATACAGAAGGTGTTTTATAATCTCCCGATCATGGTGGGAGATAATAATAAACAAAATTATTCATGGCCACTGAGGACAGAAATCCTCACTCGTATTGTTTTTTTGACATGTTTAAAAAATTCAAGGAGGGACTGCAATCACCTGCCATCGTGCTGTCAGCTTCTACGGAAGAAAAGACAAGTCATGTGACCATTAAGATATATTTGGGAATACATTATTGGGCAACCTGCAAACTGCATCTGTCAATTACCTACTGAATTGAAGGTAAAACTACACTTCTATTAATAACTTCAATTAAATTTTTAATATTAATTTTAATCACCCCAAAAGGACATTATTTGGATATTCCAAAGTTGACATAAAATGTTTGCCTGGGATAGTTAAAAATTTTTTTAAACATATTAACTGTGAGTAATTCTGCATTATGTCCTGTTTGTCCAAAATAAAAACACTGGCACATGACACTCTAACTTTATTATGTATCCTGTTAAAATATGGAGGATATATTCTGATGACCATGAAGAGGCTTGTGTTTTTTTAACTGAAGATAAAAAGTTTAGTTTATAGTGAAATTGACAAAGTAGAGAATAACCCACTCTAAATCCCTGCATACACAGACTTTTGCATGATTCTAGGTTCTAGATTATTCCTGAGATATGGGATAAGCTGCACCAGTTAAATTACATCAACTTATTGATCAAGCCATAGTTTTAACAGGCTTTGTTAAGGCCTATCTGTGTAAAACAGGGCACTACCAATTTAATATCCTTGACCTTCATTTTTGCCATGGTTACCAGGAAGTATCACCTTTATTCAACAGCTTTATGTTTTAGAACAATTAGTTTTACTTAACACACCTTAAAACTGCTAGAAGTGAGAATAAGCGCTGTAAAAAGTTTGCACAGATGGAATTTGATTTATAAACCTTCATTGTAAAAGTTTATGTATTCCATTAGTTGCCACAGACTATTCCTATATTGATAGGATTTACCACCACTCAGCAAAGTATTTCTCCATCAATATGTTTCCTTATTTAAACTGGCGGAGAGCGTTACTTGAATTGTCTGCTAAATCTGAGAAAGTGTAAGTCATTACTTATAAATTTTCTTTTTTACACCACCCATGATATAAAATGTTAAACCTGTCACATTATGTGAAAATTTCAACTGAATCATTAGACACTATACTTTGTCTTGTCAAATCTGTTATACTTATGACAATTTGTCACAGACTTTTCAGTAGACTTTCTTATTACTGGATGTGAATGATGTTTTCTCCAGGGACAAGGTTTACATGCTTTGGTGAACTCATTTCTTTCTCGTATCATTACGAACTTCAAGCAGAGATCAGTTTTTACATCCATTTTAGTCATTTATCAGGACAACCCCTTCAGTGAATCCTGCAGATTGTGGGCTTGAACCCAAAACAACAGATGTGACAGACTGAATGTTCAACTTGTGAAGCACTGCAAGCCACTGGGTTGTCTGGCTTCGGTCAAAATCTGAGCTGACAACCAGGCTATCAGTTTTTTTCTTGTCTGTCTTTGTGGCTTGCCTAGACTGATTATCTCTAAATATGGAAGTGGAGCAATCCATGGACAAATCTGCTTGGATGATGGCAAACAATTTTGCAAAATAACTCCAGTCGTAGTCAATATCTTGTTTGACATACTCCACTAGACAATTCTGATAATTATGAGTGCCACAAGGTCTCAAGTCAATTTAAAAAAATAACAGAAATAAAAGACAAATGCTATTTTTAAAAACTGATAGAAGATATGATATTTACAGCAGTAGCATACTAATGTATGTATGGCTGTCTGGTTTGTACTGCAGCAGTTGCTTTGCAGAGGTAAGACAGGTAAAATATGCCAGAAATGTACAATTTGCTACAGACCTTTGTATAAACTAAACAACCAGATAATATGCATAGGATATTTACAACATATTGAACAGGTGACAACAAACAATTAGAAAAATATTAAAATTTAAATCTTACGGAATTTGCCAGTTATCTTAGATTTAACCCCAGGTAGTTTCTAGACAGGGATTGCCATATTTATGGAATACATTCCCTACTTATAACAATCCTACAGGAATAATTACCCAGCCTTGACCTCGTTACTTACTCCTGCTTTGGCATTATTTTCCCCAATAAAGCAAGGCATAATGACAAACCATTCTAGCTTCTACTGCTTCTCCTTCAAGGTAATGAAAGAGAGGCTGTGATGTGAACCTGCAAGGCATTCTGGGAATAAACTGAGAACTACTCATCACAACTGGTATAGTATTATTTATATCACTGTAATATATACAGCTATATACATAATACTTTTCTGGATACAAAAAAATTCTCAAAGGTCCCATTTTGCAATGTATTTTCAATGACCTTGGCATTCTTATTGATACAACTCCCAAAGTAATATACGTGGATCTTCCTGAAAGTTTTTATGTGGGTAGCTAGAACCTGTCCAAAAGGAAAAATGATTACATTTGGGGAAAGATCCAGAAAATATTCTGGGTACAAACAAACCCCTGAATTTTTGGAAACCCACAGATGCAGGTTTGCGTTCTATGAGTACTTTCTAGTTGTGAACTAAATACATGTAAAAGTAGAGTAAAGTTGTGCACAGATGTATAATTGACCAAGGACACTAAAGTTCCTCAGATTATATAATTTTCTAGGTGACAACAGGGTAAAACTGATTTATATTTAGCTCAAACCTTTGTAACCTTTTACTTAACCTAGATTGACACAGAGAATGTCCACATGTCATATCAGAAACTCCAGTCTATCAGAATTTAAACTCCAACTGGAAGTTATGATGTCTATCTAAACACTAATTTCTTTTATGAACTGGAATCTGTGATGTCAGAAGTAAAATTTTGATGGACTGTAGTTTTGAATACAATCTTTTTCATTTTATTTCTACCTAACTCCACCCGCACAACAAAATATTCAGTCTAAGGTCCCAGCTATAACATCAAGAAAACTGTCATAGCATCAGAGATGCCCGTACTCCATAGCCTGGGAAAATCGTTTTTAACACCATCAGATATAGAAGTAGTGAAACAGTACAAACATTGTGGTCACTATGACAAGGTCAAAGGTCAAATCAAGATCACACCATGATGTTGCACACCTACAACCCATAAGCAATGTCCCTACAAAGTATCAACTTCCTACACTTTACAGTTTTCGAGATATTGCCTAGCCAAAATATGAAATGTCAAGGTCACTGCGTCAAGATGAAAAAGGTCAAATTAAGGTCAAACTATGACATTGCAAATCTATAACCACTACCAAGTATCAACTTCCAACACCTAACGGTTGCTGAAATGCAGGGTGGACAAGATATTACGGTATAAGTCAAGGTCACTACATCAAGGTCAAAGGTCGAATCAAGGTCACACCATGTGACATGGCACACCTACGACACCCAACCAATGTCCCTACCAATTATCAACTTCTTACACCTTACAGTTTCTGAGATATAGCCTAGACAAGATTTTATAGGTCAAGGTCAAAGGTCGAATCAAGGTCACACCATGTGACATGGCACACCTACAACACCCAACCAATGTCCCTACCAAGTATAAACTTCTTACACTTTATGGTTTCTGAGATATAGCCTAGACAAGATTTTATAGGTCAAGGTCAAAGGTCACACCATGACGCTGCACACCTACAACCCCTAACCAATGTCTCTACCAAATATCAACTTCCTACACCTTACAATTTCCTAGATACAACCCGGACAAACCTTTATAGGTCAAGGTCACTACGGCAAGGTCAAAGGTCAAATCAAGGTCACACCATAACATTGCACACCTACAACCCCTGACCAATATCCCTACTAAGTATCAACTTCCTACACCTTTTGGTTTCCAAGATATAGCCCAGGCAAGTTTATATAGGGCAAGGTCAAAGGTCAAACCAAGGTCAGACCGTGACGTTGCACACCCAAAGCCCCTAACCAATGTCCCTACCAAGTATCAACTTCTTACACCTTATGGTTCTGACCGCCCGCCCGTCCATCCGCACACCATGGGTAAAAACATGACAAAGGATTCTGTATTTGGCCTATCTGGATCTGAAATTCCTAAATTTGATTGGCTGAACAAGCATTTGTATCCTTAGAATACAAAACACGGTCACACACATTGTGACAAGGAAACACATCGGTCTGTTTTAAAAATAATTTACCTTGTTACACTCAACACATCAGTGTATATTTTAATGGAGCATAAAAGCTTCTTTAGAATAGGAAGTCATGTCAACTTGAATTGGAAAAATACTGCACAGAATTACTTGTAATTTATTTTTAATAAGAAAATTGGGGTTATTGATCCCAAAAAGGTACACAACTAGTGTGCAGCAACAAATTTCAAGTTTATTACTTGTTTGTAAAAATGAATCTTGTCTTGTTCCCCTGTGGTAAACTGATATATAGATAAGGGGCAGTATTGATTATTTATTACACATGTCTTTTGATAGTAGCATATACCAAAGCATAAAAATAAAGAACACTGTAGCAGTAGTTATCTTCCACTTTAGGATCAGTAACAATGGAGATCTAAGGGAGATAGATATAAGGCCTTTGAAGTAAGATAACCCACTTGATATTGAAGAAGGGGTCAAAGGTGAAATTCAACATTTGGAAAAGAGTCTCAGGCCATGATTTACAGTAAGTTGTTTTCACATTCTGAACCCCTAGGAGCAATGATAAGAGAAATATAAGGCCTTTTAATAGGATGGCCACATATGGCATTAAGCATGTGATATGATGGCCATTTTGTTTTCGAAACTAGACCAAATTATTATCAGGCTAGCTTTCATAACCATGTATCTTTTGTGCAAATTTGGAGAATCTTAATGACTTTCAAACAATCAGCTATGGCAGCCACTTTGTTTTTTGAAATGAGGCCAAAAATTTTCACAGGCAAAACATTTGCAGGCCAGGACTTCCCATGGGCTGTTTTAGATATTATGAAGTCCTGGGACTATTAATAAGGGAGATATAATGGCGTTTTAATACGGTGACCCCATCTGACCTTGAGGCAGGGGTCAAAGGTCAAATTCAAAACTTGGGAAAGTTTCACAGGCTATAACTTCCTATAAGTTGTTTTCACATTCCGAATCCCTAGGAGCAATGATAAGGGAGATACAAAGACCTTTCAAATCTGATAACCCCATTTGACATTAAACATGTGATATGGCATCTATTTTGTTTTTGAAACCAGGCCAAAATTATTATGACAGTAGTTTTCCTGCCATATATCTTTTGTGCAACTTTGATGAAGCTAGTTTCAATATTTAAACTTTTAGAGCATCTTAATGTTTTTCAAACAATCGGTTACGGCGGCCATTTTGTATTTCAAAATGTGGCTAAAATTTTACACAGACATAGCAATAAACATGCTGTACAAATTTAATGAAGATAGATTTATAAATGAAAGATTTATGAGACATAAGGATTTATGTAAAGACCTGAGAAACAAACACACATACATACAGAAGGCATTTTATAATCTCCCAGGCATGGCCTTCATCCACGTAAGAGGAGATAATAACGAAAGCATCTTTGAGTTAGAGTCTGGAAACAGAATTTCAAGATAGTGGCTACAGTGGTCATGCGTTTTTCAAAATGGCACTAATTTTGAAAGTAATCTTGCCTGGGTGCTGCCCTACCACTCTATCAAGTATAAAATCAATAGGTTGAGGCAATTTTGAGTTAGAATCCAGAAACAGAATTTCAAGATGACAGCCATGGTGGCCATGTTGCTTTTTAAAAGAGCACCAATTTTGATACCAACCTAGCCTAGGTGGTGTTTGACACCATGTAAAATCTCCAATTGATAGGCGGAAGGGTATTGAAGTTAGAGTCTGGAAACCAAAACCTTGATGGACATAGACAGATGGACACACTCATTGGCACCAATTTTGAAAGCTACCGAGCCCAGGTTGTGTCCTACCGCCCTGTAAAATTTCAAATCAACTGGCAGAATCATCCTCAAGTTAGTGTCTGGAAACCAAAATTGTGACCGACAGAGGGACTCATTGGCACCCATTTCAAAAGTACTTCCTAGCCCAGGCAGTGTCCAACCATCCTGTTAAATTTCAAATCTATCAGCAGAGGCATCTTTGAGTTTGAGTCTGGAAATCATAATGTTAACTGACGGATGGATGGAGATTAGACACGTCAATCTACTAAGTGGGTTGGTTACATGCCACCCACTTAAAAAAAAAAATAGCATCAGAGATGCCCGTACCCCACAGCCTAGGGAAATATTTTCAACACCATGAGATATAGAAGTACTGTACCAGTACAAACTTCAGGATACTTTCAGAGCACTGTCAGTTATATAAAGGTCCAAACAATGTTTAAATGGAGAAATAATGTTTAAAAGAAAGATAATGCGTATAAAGATGAAGTATTAAAACAAGATAATTTAATAACAAGATGACAGCATTAATCAGTAAACTAAAATTCAACACTCTTTATCTACATCTGCATGGCCGAATTATGGTTTAGATGGTTTGAATATTACCATGCATACAGAAGTGGTAATACATTTAATGAATGCTTATGTGTGGTGTTGGAGTAAAATCTGCGGCTCACTTGATGAAATTCTATCTCTTACAATGGGAAGTTATGAAAGAAAAATTCTTAATAAATTCTAATATGACTTTTGCTTAATCTGCATCAAAAGACAGACCCAAAGGTGCAACAAGATTTTAAAGGTCAAGGTCACTACGGCAAGGTAAAAGGTCAAATTAAGGTCACACCATGATAATACACACCTATAGCCAATAACCAATGTCCCTACCAAGTATCAACTTCCTACACCTTACGGTTTCCGAGATACAGCCCTGACAATTTTATAGGTCAAGGTCACTATGGCAAGGACAAAGGTCAAATCAAGGTCACACCATGATGCTGCACACCTACACCCCCTGGCCAATATCTCTACCAAATATCAACTTCCTGCACCTAACAGTTTCCGAGATAAAGCCCGGACAATATTTTATAGGTCAAGGTCACTACAGCACGGTTAAAGGTCAAATCAAGGTCAGACCATGACGTTGCACACCTACACCCCCTAACCAATATCCCTACCAAGTATCAACTTCCTACACCTTACGGTTTCCGAGATATAGCCCGGACAAGATTTTATAGGTCAAGGTCACTACGGCAAGGTCAAAGATCAAATCAAGGTCAGACTATGATGTTGCACAACTACACCCCCTAACCAATGTCCCTACCAAGTATCAACTTCCTACACCCTACGGTTTCTGAGATACAGCCCGGACAAACTATTTCCCGCCGCCTGCCCACCCGCCCGCCCGCCCGACCATCCGGACACCATGGGTGAAAACAATTCCCCAACAGCCATTAAGGGCTGTGGGGTAAAAAAACAATAGGAAGAAAATAACAGAATAATTGTCTTAATATATTGGTTAATTAAAGGATTTTAAGTTTAAAGATTGTACAACCATGTGGGTGTATTTACCTCAAAGCTTTCCAACTTCAGACAAAACTCAGAGCAGGATAAACTGTGACTTCTTGTTTCAGAGCCTCACAAATATGTGTCACCTGCTTCTTCAGTTCTGTTATTCAGTTTACCCACAAATCTTTTGTCTGGTGGTGGTTTTGTATAGGAAAGTTTTAACCTCTCTGCAAAATAAATAGATTTAAGAGGCTCACATTGAACATGTATAATTCATCAAGTTTCCAATAATATCTCTAGCTATATTTCTAATTAACAATGACACACCTAGGTAACAGTAGAATCAAATAGGCACTGTATTTGACCTATATAGAGGGATATATGGAGCAGGATATATTTTATTTGTATACACTTTATTTGTATACAACTGCACCTCCGTAACATGGATAAGTTGTGTCAATAACTTTTGGTTTTTCACTAATATCTCGGAAACTATGTTGCCTACAAACATAGTATATTATATATCAATAGAAAGGTTATTTTACAGTGCTTCTGCTTGTGTTATTGCATAACAAGGCCACTGCCGCAGCGGTTATCTCCCGCCTTAGAATCAGTAAAAATTGAGAACTAAAGGAGATTTAAGGCCTTTGAAGTAAGATGACCCCACTTGACATTGAAGAAGGGGTCAAAGGTAAAAGTCAGCAATTTCAAAATAGTCTTAGGCCTTGACTTGGTATAAGTTGTTTTCACATTTGGAACCCCTAGTAGCAATGATAAGGGAGATATAAGGCCTTTTAACAGGAAAATCCCATCTAACATGTGATATGACGGCCATTTTGTTTTTGAAACTAGACTAAATTACTATCAGGCTAACTTTCCTAGCCATATATATTTTGCGCATATTTGATGAAGCTAGCTGCAATATTTCGAGTTTTAGAGCATCTTAATGATTTTTAAATAATTGGCTATGGTGGCCATTTTGTTTTTCAAAATAAGGCAAAATTTTTCTCAGGCAAAACATTTGAAGGCCAGGACTTTTGATGGTCTGTCTTTATATTCTGAAGCCATGGCACCAATAACAATGGAGAAATAAGGATGTTTTAGTGTGACGACCTCATTTAACCTTGAAGCAGGGGTCAAAGGTCAAATTCAACACCTGGAAAAGATTCCCTGTCCATGACTTTCTACAAGTTGTTTTGATATTCCAAACCTGTTGGAGCAATATTTGGGGAGATATAAGGCCTTTTTAATAGGATAACCTGTCATTAAACATGTAATATGGCGGCCATTTTGTTTTTTGAACTAGGCCAATATTACTATCAGGCTAGTTTTTCCAGCCATATAGCTTTTGTGGAAATTTGATGAAACTAGCTGGAATATTTCAAGATTTAGAGCACCTTTATGATTTTCAAACAATTAGCTATGGCAGCCATTTTGTTTTTCAAAATGAGGCTAAAATTTCACAGAGACAGGTTTTCATAGCCATAAACATCCCCTGCAAATTTGGTGAAGATATCTTTATAAATGAATGAGATATTAAGGTTTATGCAAAAATGTGACGAACTTTAAACATGTGATATGGCAGCCATTTTGTTTTTTAAACTAGTGCCAAAATTAGTATCAGGCTAGCTTTTCTAGCCATATAGCTTTTGTGCAAATTTGATGAAGCTAGCTGGAATATTTCAAGATTTAGAGCACCTTTATGATTTTCAAACAATTAGCTATGGCGGCCATTTTGTTTTTCAAAATGTGGCTAAAATTTTGCAGATACAAGTTTTCCTAGCCCATATAGCTTTTGTGCAAATTTGATGAAGCTAGCTGGAATATTTCAAGATTTAGAGCACCTTTATGATTTTCAAACGTTTAGCTATGGCGGCCATTTTGTTTTTCAAAATGAGGCTAAAATTTTGCAGAGACAGGTTTTCATAGCCGTAAACATCCCCTACAAATTTGGTGAAGATATCTTTATAAATGAATGAGATATTAAGGTTTATGCAAAAATGTGACAAACTTTAAACATGTGATATGGCGGCCATTTTGTTTTTTAAACTAGTGCCAAAATTACTATCAGGCTAGCTTTTCTAACCATATAGCTTTTGTGCAAATTTGATGAAGCTAGCTGGAATATTTCAAGATTTAGAGCACCTTTATGGTTTTCAAACAATTGGCTATGGCGGCCATTTTGTTTTTCAAAATGAGGCTAAAATTTAGCAGAGACAGGTTTTTATAGCCATAAACATTCCCTGCAAATTTGGTGAAGATATCTTTATAAATGAATGAGATATTAAGGTTTATGCAAAAACGTGACGAACGGACGGACGGACAGACGGATGGACGTACGGAAGGCGTTTTATAATCTCCCAACCTCGGCCTTCGGCCGCAGGCGGGAGATAAAAATCCATGCAGAAATAACAGAGCTATTGCAAGTTAAAGACTGAAGTTTTATATTCACAGTTGCCTGTGCTTCTTGACAACCTTTTCACTTTCTCTCATTAAATTTTCATGTTATTTAACCCATAATCTGAAAATTTTAATTACTTAAATGTAGCTTTTATAAGCTACAAGATTACCATGTAGGACTCAATGCTAACTCGGGAGGCCGTGACTCCAGCCAACGACCAAGAAAAATGGATGTTTGGATTTAGCCGAGTCCGTGGTTTAGTATGTACCATAGCAGTGTCGTTTGGTAATTTGTCCTTTTTATCTCGTGGTAAATTTAGGCCATACCCCCTAAACTGAAATACAGTGGGGAGGCAGGGTGGGGGTTTCTTCAGTCCCACATGGTAAGCACATTTAAGTAATTAAAATTTTCAATTTTATTGTGCTACAATAGCTTACTATGTGGGACTGAATGCTGAATTCAACCACCCGGTGGCGGGATTACAGCTGAGACTGGAAGAATGTTGTCCATTTTTCTTGAATTTAGAATTAAAAAATATACTAAAATATTGTCAAATTACCCGTCTAAGTCCCAGTTACAGAGCCGAAGTTCTAAAGTCGGGTCTGTAAGTAGCCAAAAACCGAAATTTAATGAATGACAGTACGGGTACTGTCTAGATGTTTTGAGAGAAGAGAATGCAGCTGTGCTCACTCAAGAAGTAGCCCCTAAGGTCATCACTGCCATAATAATACAGCCCTAGGCCTGAATCTCATTAATTTTGCCATCCTAAATATTAGATCATGGTACACTGCAGGGGCGGATCCAGCTTTTATGTACGGTGGGGGTTCACATCGAGTAAGGTGGGGGTTCACATTGAGTAAGGTGGGGGTTCACATCAGACATATTATAACTAAGGGGGTCGGGGGGCATGCCCCCCTGGAAAAAAATTAATTTTTGGTAAAAATAGAGTGCATTTCCTGTAAATTTAACACCACTGTCAAGAAATAATTTTGTACTTTGGGTTGAACCCCTTTACATTATTTTTCAAGGGGGGGGGGGGGGGGTTCAAACCCCCTGAACCCCCCCTGGATCCGCTAGTGCACTGATAAACACTAAATACATTATACAGTTAAGAATATAAGAGACCTTACCGTGAACATCTGGAGAGGTAACCAATACCTAGACCCTGGGATAGACTCCTGAAGACTTGGCTGCAGCGCGTGCCCCCAGTTCTTTTCTTCCTGAAGATGAGGATGCTGAGGGTAAAGGGTCTAGGACTTGTTGTGCCGTTACGACTGGTCCCAGATACATATTGTTGTTGTTGTCTGACCAAGTAAGGTCTTTTAGGTAAAAATTTGTAAATGTGTTGTGAGCTTTCCAGTGACACGCTTACATGATTTAGTCCACCAATACCCCACCGTAAACAGCCTTAGAAGCCGCGAAGGCCCTAATGTCATGTGCTTTGACTTGGACCAGGTCCAAGGCTTGTTGGTCTGCTTGTTTATAACTAAGTAGGATAGTTTGCTTTAGCCAGGAAGAGAGTGTAGCGGGTCTGATGTCTGAGGCATGTCCTTTCTTAAAGGAGATGAAAAGAAGGGATCGAGACCCTCTTAGCTCTTTGGTTCAATCCAAATTGTACCTCAGGGCCCGTACAGGACACAAGTTCCTGTCTTCTTTGAATTGTCTATCTACAATGGTAGTTAGAGCAGGAATAGTCACCGGAGACACACTTTGAGAACCTTCTCTTGCTAGTTGGTTTTTGGCTATGAAATCTGAAGAGGGGAACAAGGCAACCTTTTCCCATTAGCCTAGATTAGATGTTTGCAACCCTGGCATGGATGTCGCTGCGGCGCTTGCCGGAGGCCAAAGCTAGCAAGAAAGCAGTTTTGAGAGTAAGATGTTTGAGGTCTGTGTCTTTCATAGGCTCAAAGGGTGCTTTTGTGAGCTCGTTGAGAACAGAAAGGTTCCACTTAGGAAGATTCCTGGAAGTTCTGGGACGATCCCTGTGAAAACTGGAGAGCAACCTATTAAGGTCTGAACTCTGAAAGATATGGAGACACGTTGGTCCCAGAGTGTCAACAATGGCTGTCCTATAACCATCAATGGTCCAAGGGAGCCTGTTTAGATCTTGGTACAGGTACATAAAGAAGTCTGAGACTTGCTTTACAGAGGGAGTGGAGAAATCCACCGAATTTTCTCTGCACCATTTCTCATTATAGGGCCCCCTTTGACTTGTAGATGGTCCTTGTTGACGATCTCTGAGGGGTAGCAATTCTCTCTGCCACCTCCACAGAGAAGACTTGTTCTTGGAGCTGTCCACTCCTAGACACCAGGCGTGGAGGTTGAGATGTTGTGGATTGCTGTGGAACACATACTTGTGGGACTGTTTGAGAAGAGTTCTTGACACTGGTAGTTGAAGTGGGATCTCTGTCGAGAGCTGCACTAGGTCCCAAAACCAGGGCATCCCTGGCCAGCCTGGGGCTATTACGATGATCAGGCAATTGGATTGCCTGACTTTTTGGATCACTCTGTGAAGGAGAGCTGTGGGAGGGTAAGCATAAGAGATGCGACCAGTTTATGTTCAGAGCATCTATGTCCCAAGCATTTTGGTCTGGGTCTGGAGACACGTACAGTGGGACTTTGTGGTTCAGGCGAGTGGCAAATAGATCTACATGAGGAGTGAACCACTTAAGACAGATCTGTTTGAACACCTGCGGATGCAGTGACCATTCTGTTGACTGAACTTGGTTCAACCTGGACAGTAGGTCGGCCATCACATTCAGACACCCTGGAATGTGTCTGGCTTTTAGGTGTTATCTGGTAACGATGGCACCAGGTCATGATCTTCCACAGGAGAGCGCACATCTCGGACTGGACATTTTGAGTGAACTTTGGTGGAAGTGGAGGACCATATACGTCCGTGTCCATGGGTTGAGCATCTGAGTGGTCAGATGCGCGAGTAGTCAGATCTGAAGTCAGAGTCGTGGTCGGGTCTGGTTGTTTACTTGGTCCAGCTTTTGATAAAGAGACGAAGGTCTGATCTACCTCCGCCTTGGAGGTTTTTTTCACTGACTGCATTTCGTCTCAGAGAGACTTCATAGCCTCCAGCATGGACGCTTGCAAAACCCCCATTTGTGGCTGGAGTTGAATGTTAAATTGATTATCCAGGGATTTTTGAAACGTAGGGGTTGGGGACGTGGAGGTGAAGAAAATTAATTGTTAGTAGCACCCTTAAGGTCTGCTTGAGAGCCAGAAAACGCCTCCACGTCATCCCCCAATAAGTCCAGATCATCATCTTTACTAGTATTGCAGGGTTCCAATGCCTTTTGTTTCCTTACATGCCTACGTCTGTGCTTAATTGTAATTTGTTGTTCTTCAGTGAAATTTGCACAGATATTGCATGGAGACTGATTTGTGATGCAGCGGTCATCCCCTTTGCCAGATTCCCTGCATGTAGGGCAATAATTGTGTGTATCGAAAAGGAAACAAAATAAATGCATTTAGATGATCTGGACTTTGCACTCGTTTTGTGGTAAGACATTTTTACTGCAATAAAATCCAAGTTGAAACGCGGAAAACTCACAAAACAAGAAATAAACACAGAATACTTATCCTGCACTTCTCAAACTTTGTCCAAATAATGTATGCAATAAAAATAAACAAGTGGCTGAATAATAGCATCCAACAATACGTATATTCTGAGAAAACAGTGAATATTGTTAGCGTATTATTATACTGAGAAGGGTTACGAGAGAAGAAGGGTTACATGCGAGATTACACTGTTATGGTACACTCTCAGCACGGGGATCCGGAAATCCTAAACGTCTATTTTTCTTGGATGTTGGCGGGATGCCTGCGGCCTCCCGAGTAAACATTCAGTTCCACATGGTAAGCTATTGTAGCGAAATAAAATTGTTTTTTTAACATATGTAAGAAGAATTTGAAAATGTGTTTTAGCCAGATGAGCCACATATTGTGACCTAGAGGGCATTAAATAAGCCAAAGGCCAATTTCTGATTTTAAGGTGGCCATAATTTCTTTATTACTGGGAGTTTACAGTTGCCGTAAAATAGGGTTCCATGAGTGAATGATTTTTGAGTTAATGTGCATAGAAGTCAAAACATATGGCAGCAGCGTGACAGCATGAAAATACTGTTGCAGCGGTGGTGTAGGCTGTCTGAAAACAGGGCTGAATCGAATAATATGGCTGTTCCATTGTTGTGATATATCGTAATCCTTGCTCTTGATTCCTAAAATGTGGGAATCGGGAAAATTTTCTACGATTGGACGTTCCGTGGGTGGAAGTGTGAAAGGTTTATGATGAGTTGTGTTCCACTCGCCGATGCAATTCCAGGGTTTACGATCTTCACAATTTCTCCCCGATGAGGTTTGTGATTTGACCCCGATCTTGCAAAAAGTCTTTATGTTAGTCATACAGTCTCTACCATAGTGATAGGACAGACACAATTATGACAGTCCCGATGGAGTTTACAATGGAAAAGATGGGGTATATGATGTAAAAGACTGAAAAGATTTCATAATGACCTACTGCCCCCTGGTGATTTACCTGATTTGTCACATCCACCCTGGATCCCCTATAAAAAGGGGTCACTAGATAGGTCAAATTCATTGGCTATTTGAACTTTGGGCAACATGGATCGAATAATAACTGAAATACTACGTATCATGGCTATATTTCTGCAACTGTTCAGGGAGGTGATGGACTTAGATGACAAGATAATGTGGTTTAGAAGAAGAATTCTTTCACAGAGGAGCAGGAGGCCCCAGTCACTTGTGTCAGACAGTGGCTAAAGAGACGTGAGGACAAAGGTCAATACCATAATCTTGTCAGAGGGCTCTATGAAGATCAGCCTGCTTTCACTTCCTTCATGTGGCTGTCTCTTGAGATATTCACTGGATTTCGAGAAATAAAGCTTTAGGCTCTGTGGCTGAACACTTTCTCAAAGTATTATGGGGGAAGGATTTGAATCTTCAATGTTTTTTTTCTGTTTTTGTTTTTTATTTTTTTTGGGGGGGTGGGGGTGGGGGGGTGACTGAAGTGTAGGATGACTTTGTGTCTATTGTATTTTGGCGATTTCTGTGTGTTTTGGGAATTGGTTTTTATTTTATTTCATTTTATTTGAACAAGCTGCTGATATTTTGATTTTTCAAGATTTGGTGGCCCTGAAAAGGCCCTAAAAATTTTCAGCTAAAAGCTTAATGCTGGTGGCTGCCCAGACACTTTCATGGTGTCTTCTGCTGTTCCTCACCCCGGTCATCTCTCCTGTTCTCTGGCAGGAGTGGCTGGGGGATGTTGAGCTGGCTGTACCTGTCATCTGTGTGTGACAAGGCATGGATGAGTAACACAAAGGATGTGTCTGTACTGAGGGTGAGTCCACTGGCGTTGATGGCTACTAGCTGTGGGAGGTAGTTAAGAGTTGTCCAGTCTGGTAATGATAGGTGGCTTGTTGTTGGGCTCTGCAGTGGTGTGTTGCAGTGTGGCTGTGCAACTGACTTTATTTGCTGTTGAATGGGCAACTGCATTTGCTGTTGAAGGGACTGCTGCATTTGATGTTGGGAGGGGCCACTACATCTGCTGTGAAAAGGATGCTTCATCTGCTAAAGGGGTTGCTTCATCTGCTAAAGGGGTTGCTGCATCTGCTGTTTAATGGGTTGCTGCATTTGCTGTTAAATGGGCTGCTGCATCTGCTGTTGAACAGGCTGTTGCATCTGTTGCATGGGGCGGTGGCATCTGATGCTAGATGTGATGTATGTGTTGCATGGGCTTGGGTTGATAAGTTTGTGCTAGTCGACACTGCTGCCCAAATGTGGTGCAGATCGCTTGTTGGAGTAAAATTTGTTCTTGTTGCTGTCTGTCCTTGTGTTTCAGTGACCTTATGAACAAAAAAAATTTAACTTGAAAATCCTCCAATGCCTCGGTGGAGTAATTCTTCAGTTCTGAACACAGCCATTCACAATTGAAAAATATTAATTACTTAAATTTGAAAATTTTAATTACTTAAATGTAGCTTTTATAAGCTACAAGCTTACCATGTGGGACTTAATGCTGTTCTCGGGTTGCCACACCCGGGGCCAACGTCTTAGAAAAAAAGACAGTTCTTGTTAGCCACCGGATATACTGCTAGTTGTCGTCACGTGATAACTTCTGACCAATCGTCCTACTTTCTCGTTGAAATTTTTTAAACCTACCCCTCGGCTGTAAACAGCGGGGAGGCAGGGTGGGACTCTTCTAAGTCCCACATGGTAAGCTTGTAGCTTATAAAAGCTACATTTAAGTAATTAAAATTTTCAATTTTATTACGCTACAATAGCTTACCATGTGGGACTTAATGCTGAATTCAACCGCCCGGTGGCGGGATTACAGCTGAGACTGGAAGGTATGTCATTTTCTCTAAGATTTTGAATTAATATGTATAGAATAGTGCCAGAAATACCAGTCTGAGTCCCATTTACAGTGCCCCGATCCCGAAGGCCGGGCCTGTAACGAGCCAAAAACCTAAGTAAATGAGAGACAGTGCTAAAACTGTCTAGATGTTTTATTGTAGGACGGAAGTGCAGCAGTGCTCACTCCGAGGTCTAAGGGTCCAAAAAGGGCCCTTCACGTATGACTGACCAACCCAGTGGTTGGGCATCTCATAAAATTTTTACAACCTGAATATGAGATTAATGACAACTAAATAAGTCCTTAATAGAAATTACTTGATAATTAAAGGATAAAATGACCTTACCCGTAACATCTTGAAGGTAAAGGAATACCTAGATCCTGGGAAAGACTCCTGAAGACTTGGTTGTAGCGGATGTGCCCCCCACCCCCCCCCCCCTTTTTTCTTTCCGAGGACAACTGGTCTGAGGGGAAGGATCTAGGACTTGTTGTGCGGCCACTACGGGTACCAGGTACAAATTGTTGTCGGTGTCCGACCAAGTAAGGTCTTTTAGGTAAAAATTTGTAAATGTGTTGTGAGCTTTCCAGTGACAGGCTTGCATGATTTGGTCCACCGATACCCCACCGTAAAAGGCCTTAGAGGCCGCGAAGGCCCGGATGTCATGCGCTTTGACTTGGACCAAGTCCAAGGCTTGTTGATCTGCTTGTTTGTAACAAAGTAAAATGGTTTGTTTCAACCATGAAGAGAGTGTAGCGGGTCTGATGTCTGAGGTATGTCCTTTCTTGAAGGAGATAAAAAGGAGGGAACGAGACCCTCTCAGGTCTTTAGTTCGGTCCAAATAAAACCTCAGGGCCCGCACGGGACACAGGGTCCTGTCTTCTTTAAATTGTCTATCTACAATGGTAGTCAGAGCAGGGATAGTCACCGGAGACACACTTTGAGAACCTTCTCTTGCTAGTTGGTTTTTGGCTATGAAATCAGAAGAAGGGAACAAGGCAACCTTTTCCCATTGGCCTAAATTAGATACTTTGTTAGCGACCCAGGCATGGATTTCGCTGCGGCGCTTGCCGGAGGCCAAGGCTAGCAAGAAAGCAGTTTTTAAAGTGAGATGTTTGAGGTCTGAGTCTTTCATGGGCTCAAAAGGTGCTTTGGTGAGCTCGTTAAGGACAACAGAAAGGTTCCACTTGGGTAAGTTTCTGGAACTTTTAGGACGATCCCTGTGAAAACTGGAGAGTAACCTATGAAGGTCTGCATTGTGTGCAATATGTTGGGCCGTTGGGCCCAAAGTGTCAACGATTGCAGTCCTGTAGCCATCAATGGTCGAGGGGCGCCTGTTTAGGTCTTGGTACAGGTACATGAAGAAATCTGAGATTTGTTTCACAGATGGAGTGGAGAAATCCACCGAATTTTCTCTGCACCATTTTTCAAATAGGGCCCACTTTGACTTGTAGATGGTCCTTGTTGATGACCGCTGAGGGGCAGCAATTCTCTCTGCCACCTCCACAGAGAAGCCTTGTTCTTGGAGTTGTCCGCTCCTAGACACCAGGCGTGGAGGTTCAGGTGCTGGGGGTTGTTGTGGAACACCAGCTTGTGGGACTGTTTGAGTAGGGTTGTTGACACTGGGAGTTGCAGTGGGATCTCTGTTGAGAGCTGCACTAGGTCCCAAAACCAGGGCATCCCTGGCCAGCCTGGGGCTATTACGATGATCAGGCACTGGCATTGCCTGATCTTTTGGATCACCTTGTGAAGGAGAGCCGTAGGAGGGTACGCATATGCTGTGAGGTTGGTCCAGTTTATGTTCAGAGCATCTATGTCCCAGGCCTTTGGGTCTGGGATAGGAGACACGTATAGAGGGAGCTTGTGGTTCAGGTGAGTGGCAAACAAGTCTACATGAGGGGTGAACCACTTCTGGCAGATCTGTTTGAAGACCTGTGGGTGCAGAGACCATTCGGTTGACTGCACTTGGTTGGACCTGGATAGCAGGTCGGCCATCACATTCAGGCACCCTGGAATGTGCCTGGCTTTCAATGTTATGTGATAGTGATGGCACCAGGTCATGATCTTCCACAGGAGAGCACACATCTCTGCCGAGTGTGTTCCTCCTTGTTTGTTGATGTAGGCTACCACTGTTGAGTTGTCCGTCGCAACCAACACGGTTTGATTCTGGCACTGGTCCTTGAAGTCTCGAAGGGCCAGGGAGACCGCCTTCAATTCTAGGACATTTATGTGAAGCCTTTTTTCCCAATCTGACCACAGACCCTTGGTAAAATTTTGGTCTAAGTGAGCGCCCCAACCTTCGTTTGAGGCGTCGGTAAAGAGTTGGATACTGTGGTCTTTGGGATGAAGGTCTGCACCTTTCATCACCTTGGAGGGATTTTGCCACCAATCTAGGTGGGCTGCAATGGCTTCTGTCCAGGGAAGGAGGTTGTCCAGCGACTGAGGATATCTCCAGTGCTCCTTGAGATGAAACTGAAAGGGCCTCATGTGAAGGCGTCCCTCCGGGACCATTTTCTCCGTTGAGGCTAGCAACCCAATTAGAGACATCAAACATCTTGCAGTCAAAACACGTTTTGACTTGAGTCGTAGGATCAAATCCTGAAGTTTGAGCCATCTCTCTTGAGTGGGTTTTACAAGGGCTGAATCTAGGTGGTATTCGTAGCCCACGAACGAAAACACCTGTGTAGGTTTCAGTTCTGATTTTTCCTGATTTATTATCCATCCCAAGGACTGAGTCAGTTCTACTACTGCCTGAGTGTTCACTTGTGCTTCCTCCTGAGACTGGGACCTGATCAGCCAGTCGTCCAGGTATTGGTGAATTCTGAGTCCTCTTGAGAGGGCCATTAGTTTCACTTCCTTTACGATCATTGTAAAGACCTGGGGGGCTGTGGCTAGTCCGAACGGGAGGGAGGTGAATTGGAACACCTGAGCCTTGTAGCAAAACCTTAGGTATTTCCTTGAGCTTGGGTGGATGGGGATATGCAGGTAGGCGTCCGACAGATCTATCGACGATACCCACTCCCCTGGAATCAGGGAGGTCCTGATGGACTCTGGAGTTTCCATTTTGAACTTTTCTACGTGTAGAAAAGTATTGAGCCTGCTTAAGTCTATGACTGGCCTCCACCTTTGGTGAGGCTTGGGTACTAGGAACAGGCGACTGTAAAACCCGAGAGATTTTACATTGTCTACCCTTTCGATAGCGTTCTTTGACAGGAGAGACTGGATACAAGTAGCCAAGGCTTGGTCTTTTTGTTGGGCCTTGTACTCTGACAGAATCAGAGGAAATCTGATCAAGTTTGGCTTTGAACGGAATGGCAGAACGTAGCCATTGGTGATAATGTTTAACACGTTTTGAGAACATTTGTTTGTGAGCCAGTCTCTCCTGAAAGAACGGAGGCGACCTCCTACTGGTGGACTGAGTGAGGCTTTGGAGGAGTCATTGGGGAGGGGGGTTTCCACGCCCCCTTCCTCTATTGTGGGGTCGAAAACGACCCCTGGAGCCTCTGAAGTTGGATTTTCCTCTTCCCGAAGGAAAGGACTGGTTACTGCTTTGAGAGGTATTGCCCCCATAGGGGCGTTTCCTGTAGGAGCCTCTTTTCCTGTGGGGACCACGAAAGGGCTTATTCTGGTAGGGTGCAAAACCCTGAGAATCTTTTGAGGTGCCTTTTTTGAGAAGGAAGTCCTCACCTTCCTTCACTAATTGAGACTCGAACAAGGAAGGGTCCCAAAAGGACGAGTTCCTGAGTTCTTGACGTCTCGTTTCTCCTAATTGTGGATGCAATAGAGTCATCTCGGCTTCGCGCCTGAGCAAGCCGGTATTAGCCATAGAGTACAATTCCCTCTGCAAAATATGGGCTAGAGATTTGCTGAGACAAGTGAGGGCCATGTGTTGAACAAGTACTGTCTTGTTCCAAAAATCTAAGTAGTCAGCTACTTCCTCATATCCGCGCTTTGCTGCTCTCTCAGGATTGGCACCTTTCTGAATCTGAGATTTAATCTTCTTGACGGTAGACTTAATGCTATGTTGGCATTTTTCCAATGAAGCATTGCAAGAAGATGAGGTTTTGGCAAATGCAGCGGTGAAGTTGAGGGTAGAGATGTTTTGTCTAGCCTGAAGTTCTAGCTCCTTGAGAACTGGCAGGGGAACTCTGGCTACTGGGGGCCCAGAAGGTCTAGGAGTAATACAGATCTTAGCAAAGTCTGTATTCAACTCCTGAATTTTGTCCTGAAAAGTTGGTTGTCCCACCTTGTACCACTTGGAAGTTGAGGGAGGAGGCTTGACATATTTTCCCTCAGATAAGTTGGCAGCCTTAAAGTCATGTTGGAATTTATCAAAGGTGTCCTTGATAACTGAGCTAAGTGGAAGAATAGAGGAGGGACCTCTAGGTCTGAGCTCTTGACGGCCTTTTTCATCATCCAGACCCAACACTGAGGTGGAAGACCTGGGCATAGATTCCCTGGGGTCAGGGAGAGACAAAATACGCCTGAAGGTATCCACTTCCTCAGAGTATTGTGAGGGCATGTCAGACAAAGCTACTGCTCTATAATAAGGGGGGTCTGGATCATGTTGTGGGAGGTCTTGATCAGAAGCTACTCCTGAGGGCTGAGCCCTAGAGGGCTTAGAAGACCTGTGTCTGGCTACAGGGGAGTGATCCTCCTCTGAGGAAAATGACACATATCTAGATCTTGATTTATGTTTGCTCTTGTCAGAGTGCTTTTTGGATCTAGAAGAAGGGATCCGAGGTTCATCGGAATCCTCATTAAGTTGGTCCGAAGCAGAGTTCGGGTCAACTGGCTGCTTGTGGCTTTGCTTTTTGTGAGAGTACGAAACCTCTTCGGGATGACCTTCAGAGGGGGCAACGTACTGATCCGAGGAAGGTTGAGTAGATACTAGACGAGGAGGAAGAGCTGGACCGTAGTCCACATCCATATCCTCGCTTGGAATGTTAGTACCAGATCTCGGAGGGGGCAAATCCAGAGGGGCAGCAGAAGAACTGGACAAGCCAGGTTTTGAAGCAAGAGTCGAGGACTGTGTCTCGACTTTCTGTTTTACAGCCAACTCCTCTCGGAGTGACTGAAAAGCTTCCAACATGGATGCCTGGAAGGAACCCATTTGCTGCTGTAAGTGTATATTTAAGGAATCACCGAGTGATTTCTCTAAATTTTTCTGGATTTTATTTTGCAAAGCTGTACCAGGGGTGGGTGGAATGGTTTTTGCTGGCGTTTTCAAAGACAGGGAACTGAAGGCAAGAGGTTGTGGACGGGGGGGTGAGGTAAAAAGGCTATCAGCAGCACACTCGAGGTCTGCATTAGACCCAGTGAAGGAATCCCCGTCGCCTTCACCCAAAAGATCTAGTTCATCTTTGGAACTAGTTGTCGCTTTCTGCTTTTTCAAATACCGTTTCCGGTTTTGGATTTTCTGAAGCTGCTCATCTGAAAAAGACGTGCAGATTTCGCAAGGGGTTTCAAAGGTGACACAGGGGTCATCTCCCTTGCCAGCTTCCCTACAGGTAGGGCAGAAATTATGTGTATCAAAACTAAAGCAGAAATGGCGGCATTTCTGCGCTCTCGGTTTGTCTTTATTTGCTTGATGTGTAGACATTTTGTACGCAATAAAAGACGTAGAATGTATTAGCCTGAACCGAGGAAAACTCAAAACACGCGACTGCAATAAAAATACTTATCCTGTGAAAATGAAACTTTTACAGAATGATCTATAATATATATTACAAGAAATATGCAACTATTAGCCTCCAACAATAAGTAAAGTCTGAGAAATAAATGAAAATGTCTGTATATTTACAAACTGCTACCAGTCAATCGTGGCCAACGAGAAAGTAGGACGATTGGTCAGAAGTTATCACGTGACGACAACTACCAGTATATCCGGTGGCTAACAAGAACTGTCTTTTTTTCTAAGACGTTGGCCCCGGGTGTGGCAACCCGAGAACAGCATTAAGTCCCACATGGTAAGCTATTGTAGCGTAATAAAAGTAGCTTTTATAAGCTACAAGCTTACCATGTGGAACTGAATGTTATTTTGGGTGGCCGCAGGCATCCAGCCATCGTCCAAGAAAAATAGACGTCTAGTATTGACTGAATCCCCCTGTCCTGAGAGTGTACCATAGCAGTGTAATCCGGTGCATCATCCTTCTTTTCTCATTGAAAATTTAGACCATACCTCCTCAGCTGTAATACAGCGGGGAGGCAGGGTGGGACTCTCTTCAGTTCCACATAGTAAGCTTGTAGCTTATAAAAGCTACATTTAAGTAATTAAAATTTTCAATTTTATTACACTACAATAGCTTACCATGTGGAACTGAATGCTGAATCCAACCACTAGGTGGAGGGATTACAGCTAAGACTGGAAGAAGCCAAAAACCAAAATATTAATGAACTAGAAATAGAGATAGTAGCTGCGACATATGAATAGAAAGAGGATAGCATAGAAGAACACACATTATCATGTGTAATGTCCACCCCATGAACCTTTTGCCAAAATTGTAAAGTAGTCTTACAAGACCCTGTTTCATTTGTGAAATATATCAATGATGGTTAAATATTTATTAGTGTACATGTAAATTATTTCAGCTTCATGCCTTTTTGCATTGGTTGGGTCGAAAATGTTGACGAAATCACTCTATCTTGCACGGTTAAGAAGATAGAAGCAAATTTCTGTTTTTCTATTTTTGGCAAAAATTCGAAAATTCAAAATGGCCGCCATATGTGGGAAGAGGAAATTTTTTGAAAATTGCCAAGAGTACATTTCTTAGATACCCTGTGGGTCGAAAATTTTGACGAAATCGCTCTATCTCGCACGGTTAAGAGGATAGAAGCAATTTTGTGTTTTGCCATTTTTGGGAAAAATTCGAAAATTCAAAAAGGCTGCCATTTTTGGGGAGGGGAAAATTTTTTGAAAATTGCCAAGAGTACATTGGTCAGATACCCTGTTGCTTGATAATTTCGACGAAATCGCTCTATCTCGCACGGTTAAGGAGATAGAAGCAAATTCGTGTTTTGCCATTTTTGGCAAAAAATCGAAAATTCAAAATGGTCGCCATTTTTGGGGAGGGGAAATTTTTTTGAAAATTGCTGAGAGTGTATTTCTGAGATAATCTGTGGGTCGAACATTTCGACGAAATCGCTCTATCTCGCACGGTTAAGGAGATAGAAGCAATTTTGTGTTTTGCCATTTTTGGCAAAAATTCGAAAATTCAAAATGGCTGCCATTTTTTGGGGAGGGGAAAATTTTTTAAAAATTGCCAAGAGTACAATGCTCAGATACCCTGTGGGTTGAAAATTTTGACGAAATCGCTCTATCTCGCACGGTTAAGGAGATAGAAGCAAATTTGTGTTTTGCCATTTTTGGCAAAAATTTGAAAATTCAAAATGGCCGCCATTTTTGAGAAGGGGAAATTTTTTTGAAAATTGCAGAGTCCATTCCTTAGATACCCTGTGGGTCGAAAAATTCAACGAAATCGCTCTATCTCGCACGGTTAAGGAGATAGAAGCAAATTTGTGTTTTGCCATTTTTGGCAAAAATTCGAAAATTCAAAATGGCCGCCACTTCATTTTTGGGGAGGGGAAAATTTTTTAAAAATTGCCAAGAGTATGATGCTCAGATACCCTGTGGGTTGAAACTTTCGACGAAATCGCTCTATCTCGCACGGTTAAGGAGATAGAAGCAAATTTGTGTTTTGCCATTTTTGGCAAAAATTCGAAAATTCAAAATGGCCGCCATTTTTGGGGAGGGGAATTTTTTTTGAAAATTGCAAAGAGTACATTCCTTAGATACCCTGTGGGTCGAAAATTTCGACGAAATCGCTCTATCTCGCACGGTTCAGGAGATATGAGCACATTTGCCTTTTTCAGTATTTAAAATAGCCAATTACTCATTTATTTAATTAACTAGATTGGGCCAACTCGGCGCCAACATATCCCCAGACAGGTCATCACTCACGCCACAGGTTTTGATCGGGAATTTTTAAAAACATAATTACCCATTATTATATGAACTTCAGCACATCAATCTACTCTGTTTATATCTTCCAAGGAAGATGGTGTATCCCCAGACGCCGAATACATAACTCAAATTATATTTTCAATCTTCCTGCAATGATAACTCTAAACCTATTTTCAAAGTATTTAAATGATTGATGATTGAATGTCCATTCTAAAATAATAATCCCAAAAGAGCATATCTGTTTCTATATTTGTTGACAAATAAAATATTATTTTTAACTCAACTCATCATACTTTTCAATCTTCCTTCAAAGTATTTAAATGATTGATGATTCAATGTCCATTCTAAAATTCATAATCCCAAAAGCGCATATCTGTTTCTATATTTGTTCACAAATAAAATATTATTTAAAAAAAAATTATTTATATTATTATTTTATTATATTATTTTTAGAATTTGCAAATTGTTTTCAGTTATTCATTTCCTCTATACCTATATATGTGGTCCATATATATGCAACCTAAATATGTGACACAATCTCAGTTCTGACTCCCCTTTGTGTTATATGTAATGAAGCCCACCACCTCCCACCCCCACCCCTCTCCCCTTCTCCACACCTCTCTCACTATTACACAAGATCTGCAACCCCATTGAGGTCTTTGTTTCTCATCTGATATCATTAAATACCTTTGTTTATTTAGTGTTACTCAATATAGCTGGAGGTCCCAGAGGTGGGTGGGGGGAATCCGGGTGGGGGATGTGGGTTGGGACTTAGTTTAGTTTATTAGTTTATTATAGTGACATGTATTATGTTGACAAGGATTATACAAAAACTATTGAAGTAATACCCAGCCCTATATGGGCTTATAAGTCACTTTAAATAGAGAGTTAACAACAAACAGAGCAAACATATTTTGAGGTAAGATACAGTAAATAAAGACAGCAATTCAATACATAAAAATTAACAACATAATTTACTTTTTCTTTCTTGCCACAAATCAAAAATAAAATTAATAACCATATTGACATTCATATGAGTTAATACCCTTGATAATTGATCTATTAATAATTCAGATTTATCTATATTTAAAATTTTGAAATATTTCATACGAATCAGCTCTAAAGCTGGACAAACACAAACAAAATGTATCTCATCTTCTACATCTTTTTTACACAGTTTACATGTTCTCTCAAAGAGATGGAGTGCTACAGCATAAATGGTAAACAAACAATCTATATAAAAGGGGTACTCAAATACAAAAAGAATTGAGAATTTTAAGTATGTGATTATCAACTGAAATGAGTTCATAACTGTAGGAGCTGTGTCAAAATTAACTGAGGCAAGTTGAATAAAACTGGGCTAGTTGAGGGTTAAAAATCCCCTAGTTTTACTACATACGGATATAATTTCATTAATATTGGGACTTAAAGCTCACTTAAAGTGTCCATTTTGTCTACTTGAATATGTTTAACCGGCGTTTAACCAGTTTCATTTTAAAAAGTTAAAAACTCAGCAAGCAGAGGTATAACACACAAAAATAAGTTCTTAAAAGACTAAGATAGCCATAACATTATTAATATTCAAAATTTAAATAGACAGGCATTTCCTTTTAAAAATTCAAAGATTTCAGCTCTATAACCCACATAGTTTGACAGTTACTGGGCTTTAAAGTGGCATAATGTCCATAAATTGGGTTTCTGTGGGCATTTTACAATTGTTAAAGAGACCTTAGCAATTAAACTACAGATCTGAAACTTTTTGGGGGACATACATAACAAACAAAAATTATATATAATACAGTTTAAGACTTGTCACACTAAGCATTTCCAAATAACAGGGCAAAATACGGAAAAAATGTCCAAAAAGGCACTTGGGCGAGTGTCTATGGCCCTCATACACAGGTTAAATGTCTACTAAAAACCTTGATTTTCGCCATATGTAAAAAGGACATAATAATGCATTCCCAGATGGGATTTCAGCTCCATCAATCACATAGTTTAACAGTCACAGGGCTTAAAGGTGGCAAAAAGTCCAAATATTGGGTCTCTGTGGGCCTTTTAGAGATCTCGATGTGGCTTTCAAATTAAAGCTTCAGACTTAAAATTTGTTACATACTAAGATTACACATAGAATATGTATCTAATAAAGTTTGAAACTTCTCAGACTTACCATTTCCAAGTTACAGAGCAAAATATGTGAAAAATGTCTTAAAAGGGTCACTCAGGTGGGTGTTTAAGGTCCTCATACACAGGTTAAATGTCTACTTGAAGCCTTGATTTTTGGCACATGTAAAAAGAACATAATAATGTATTCCCAGATGAGATTTCAGCTCTATCAGTCACATAGTTTAACAGTCACAGGCCTTAAAATTGGAAAAAAGTCCAAATACTGGGTCTTTATGGGGCCTTCTAGAGACCTAAATGTGGCCTTCAAATTAAAGCTTCAGACTTAAAATTTGTCACATACTAAGATTACACATAGAATATGCATCTAATACAGTTTGAAACTTCTTAAGACTTACCATTTCCAAGTTACAGACCAAAATATGTGAAAAATGTCTAAAAATGGTCACTCGGGTGGGGATTTATGGTCCTCATACACAGGTTAAATGTCTTCTTAAAGCCTTAATTTTTGCCACATATATAAATAACATACTAATATCTTCCCAGATAGGATTTGAGCTCTATCACTCACATAGTTTGACAGTCACAGGGCTTAAAAGTAGCAAAAAGTCCAAATATTGGGTCTTTGGGAGCCTTTTAGAGACCTCAATTTGACCTTCAAAATTAAAGCTTCAGACTTAAAATCTGTTACATACTAAGATTACACACAGAATATATATCTAATACAGTTTGAAACTTCTCAGACTTACCATTTCCAAGTTACAGGGAAAAAGATGTGAAAAATGTCTTATAAGGGTCACTTGGGTGGGTGTTTATGGTCCTGATACACAGGTTAACCGTCTATTAAAGGCCTAAATGTTGGGGCACATATAAGAAAACACATAGATATATTCCCAGATGATATTTAACTTAGATGAGAGACATAGTTTGAAAGCTACAGTGCTTGAAAGTGGCAAAAAGTGCATAAATTGGGTCTCTGTGGGCACTTTTGAGACCTTAAGTCGACCCCTTTGGGTAAACCTACAGCCCTAAAATTTTCTACAGACAAGGATTACATATCAAAGTTATACCTAGCACAGTTTGAGACTCATCAGAATTACCACTTCCAAATTATAGGGCAAAATATGTGAAAAGTATAGCAAAAAATCCCTAAGTGGGGGTATTTATGGGCCTCAAAGACAATTTTCTCCTCAACTTAAAGTCGTGATTTTCGGCACATGTACTAAGAACATATTAATGTGTTGTCAGGTAAAATTTCAGCCAGCTGAGCATCATAGTTTGTGACCTACAGGGCTCTAAGTGGCCAAAAGTCCAATTTCTGACCTTAAGGTGGCCATAAGTTCTTTTTTACTGGGAGTTTAAGGTCACCTTAAAATAGGGATCTTCCTTTGGGCACCCTTAACATGTGTACCAAGTTTGAAAAAAAAATATTAATTTGTTTTTGAGTTATCGCGTCCACAAGGAAATTTCTACGGCGGCGGCGGCGGCGGCGCGACGGACCTGAATCCAATATATCCCCGACTTTCGTCTGGGGATATAATTATTCACTCATCTATGAAACAATTACCCCCAAAAGCAATCCCATACAAGCTATTAACCCAATGAACCTCCATACCAAATTTCAGAGAGCTAGGCTTAATAGCATTCCTTAAAATGTCTGGAAACCAAAGAGATACTCAAAAGTAGCAAAGTAGCTATTACTCAGTTAGCTACAGAGCTATCATCACCAAAAGCAATCCCATACAAGCTAGTAACCCAATAAACCTGCATGCCAAATTTAGTAAAGATAGGATAAGAACTGTTGCCTAAAATATCTGGAAACCAAGTGGGACGGCGGACGGCGGAAAAAGCAAAAATAATATGTCCACCCCAGTGGGTGGACATAATGACAGTACTGATACTGTCTGGATGTTTTGATAGAAGGAGTAAGTGCAGCCGTGCTTACTTCTGTGGGTATAGCCCCAAGGGCTTCACTGCAAGTGAACACAAGCCCTGGGCTTGAAATCTCATTAACTTGCCACCCTAAATATGAGATTATGGTACACCTAACTAAAACTTAATACATTATACAGTTAAATACAGTAATAATAGATAAAAGACTTTACCATAACATCCTGAGGAGGTAACCAAATACCTAGACCCGGGAATTAGACTCCTGAAGACTTGGCTGCAGCGGGTGTGCCCCTCCCTTCTTTTCTTTTCGAGGATAACTGTTCTGAGGTGAAGGGTCTAGGACTTGCTGTGTTACTGGACCCAGGTACATATTGTTGTCATTGTCTGACCAAGTAAGGTCTTTTATGTAAAAATTTGTAAATGTGTTGTGAGCTTTCCAGTGACAGGCTTGCATGATTTGGTCCACCAAAAACCCACCATAAAAGGCCTTAGAGGCTGCAAAGGCCCTAATGTTGTGCGCTTTAACTTGGACCAAGTCCAAGGCTTGTTGGTCTGCTTGTTTGTAACAAAGTAGGATAGTTTGTTTTAGCCAAGAAGAGAGTGTAGCGGGTCTGATGTCTGAGGTGTGTCCTTTCTTGAAGGAGATGAAAAGTAAGGATCGAGACCTCCTTAGGTCTTTGGTTCGATACAGATAATACCTCAGGGCCCATACCGGACACAAGATCCTGTCTTCTTTCAATTGTCTATCTACAATGGTAGTCAAAGCAGGAATAGTCACCGGAGACACACTTTGGGAACCTTCTCTTGCTAGTTGGTTTTTGGCTATGAAATCTGAAGAAGGGAACAAAGCAACCTTTTCCCATTGGCCTAGATTAGATACCCTTGTTTGCAACCCAGGCATGAATTTCGCTGTGGCACTTGCTGGAGACCAAAGCTAGCAAGAAAGCAGTTTTGAGAGTAAGATGTTTGAGGTCTGTGACTTTCATAGGCTCAAAGGATGCTTTTGTGAGTTCATTAAGCACAACAGAAAGGTTCCATTTTGGAAGATTCCTGGGATGATCTCTGTGAACTTGGAGAGTAACCTGTTAAGGTCTGAGCTTTGGATAATATGGGTCTGGGCCCAAGGTGTCAACAATGGCCGTCCTATAACCATCAATGGTTGAAGGGTGCCTGTTTAGATCTTGGTACAGGTACATGAAGTCTGAGACTTGCTTCACAGAGGGAGTAGAGAAATCCACCAAATTTTCTCTGCACCATTTCTCAAATAGGGCCCACTTTAACTTGTAAATGGTCCTTGTTGGTGACCTTTGAGGGCAGCAATTCTCTCTGCCACCTCCACAGAGAAGCCTTGTTCTTGGAGCTGTCCACTCCTAGACACCAGGACGTGGAGGTTGAGAAGTTGTGGATTGCTGTGAAACACATACTTGTGGGACTGTTTGAGAAGAGTTCTTGACACTGGTAGTTGAAGTGGAATCTCTGTTGAGAGCTTCACTAGGTCCCAAAACCAGGGCATCCCTGGCCAGTCTGGGGCTATTACAGTGATCAGACAACTGGATTGCCTGATTTTTTGGATTACCCTGTGAAGGAGAGCTGTGGGAGGGTAAGCATAAGCAATGAGACCCGACCAGTTTATGTTCAGAGCATCTATGTCCCAAGCATTTTGGTCTGGGACCGGAGATACGTACAGTGGAACTTTGTGGTTCAGACGAGTGGCAAATAGATCTATATGAGGAGTGAACAACTTTTGACAGATCTGTTTGAACACCTGTGGATGCAGTGACTATTCTGTTGACTGCACTTGGTTCTACCTGGACAGAAGGTTGGCCATCACATTCAGACACCTTGGAATGTGTCTGGCTTTTAAGATTTAAGACTGTCCTGACACTTCTCCATAGTAGTGTTACAAGTAGCAGTCTTTGCAAAGGTAGCCGCAAAGTTGATGGTCGAGAGATTCTGCCTAGCTTGGTGTTCAAGTTCCTTAAGGAACCTTGCCCATAGGGGCCCCAGAGGGCTTAGGAGAAATACAGATCTTGGCAAAATCTGAATTAAGCTCCTGCAATTTGTCCTCAAAACAAGGCTGCCCCACCTTGTAGTATTTGGCTGTTGAAGCAGGGGGTTTTATATATTTACCCTCAGATAAATTAGAGGCCAGGAAGGCCTGCTCAAACTACTCAAAGGCATCTTTGAGATAGGGACTTAGGGGGAGCATAGCTGAAGGGCCTCTTGGCCTAAGCAACTGTTGGCCTTTTTCATCATCCATGCCCAGCACAGTAGTAGAGGACCTGGGCATAGTTGCCCTGGGGTCAGGGAAATCAAGTATGTGCCTAAAAGTCTCAACTTCCTCTGCATACTGTGAAGCTAGGTCCGACATATCTACCTCCCTGTGAAAGACTGGGTCTGAGTGTTTTGCCTCTAGAAGAACACACCCTTTCAGGTTATTCCGAGTGATTGGAATGATGATCCGATGGTTCGGAGCCATGTTCGGACTGGGCACTTTGGCCAAACCGTGGTGGAAGAGAGGGACCACAAAAGTCCATTTCCATAGGTTGTTGACTATCCGAGTGATCGGAAGTCCTAGGGTTTGGTTGGTTGTTTGGGTTTGATAATTCTGTTTACTAGGTTCGGCTTTTGAAGTTGAAGCGGAGGTCTGATCCACCTCCGCTTTGGAGACTTTTTTCATAGACTGAATTTCCCCTCTAAGAGATTTCATTGCCTCCAGCATGGACGCTTGAAATACCCCCATTGCTGTTGCAGTTGGATGTTGAATTGGGTACCCAGGGATTTTTCTAGTTTGCTTTCTATCTTATGTTGTAAAGCTGTGCCTGGGGTGGATGGGACAGTTTGAGGTGTCCTTAAAGACAAAGACTCAAAACGTAAGGGTTGGTGACGTGGAGGAGATGAAAATTAATTTTCTGCAGCACCCTCAAGGTCTGCATGTGATCCAGAAAAAGCCTCCACGTCATCCCCCAACAAGTCCAGTTCATCTTTAGATGTATTACAAGTATTGGACACTTTTGGCTTCCTAACATATCTACGTCTGTGTTTTATTTTGATAAGCTGTTCTTCAGTAAAAGCAGAGCAAATATTGCACAGCTTTTCATTGGTTACACAAGGGTCATCCCCTTTACCAGCTTCTGGTAAAATAAGCTTATTTTAAATGCTTGCTAGTCACGCGGCCAACAAAAAAAAGAAGGATGATGTGCGGCATTACACTGTTATGGTACACTCTCAGGACAGAGGGATTCAGTCAACACTAAACATCTATTTTTCTTGGACGTTGGCCGGATGCCTGTGGCCTCCCGAGATAGCATTCAGTTCTACTCAACAAACATTATAACAAGCACTCAGCCGCGGCTGAGTGGTAACTTCAAAATCTTAACCAATCTACTGATCTTCTGCATTACAAGATCCAGCTACACCTCTTTTGCATTGGGTCCAGATTTGGCCAACTCAAAGTAGCAAGGCTATTGCTCAGCTATGCCATGAGCTACAGGTCTGCAATTTCACTATGTTACAGCTGACATAAAGTAGGTGAATAACATATTTCAACAAAATACTCTAAATGCAACAGTTTTACAGTTACAAAAGATTTGCTCAACAGTAAGAACCTCAAAGTAGCTATTGCTCAGCTATGCAATGAGCTACAGGTCTGCAATTTCACTATGTTATACATGACCTAAAAGTAGGTGAATAACATATTTCAACAAAATACTCTAAATGCAACAGTTTAAAGTTACAAGGGAAATACTCAACAGTGAGAACTTCATCGTAGCTATTGCTCAGCTATAGAATGAGCTACAGGTTTGCAATTTTACTATGTTACACCTGACCTAAAAGTAGGTGAATAATATATTCTTACAAAATACTCTAGTATTTTATAGTTATCATAGTTTTCAAGTTAAAAGTGATTTACTCAACAGTGAGAACCTTAAATTAGCTATTGCTCAGCTATGGAATGAGCTACAGGTCTACAATTTTATTATGTTATAGCTTATCCAAAAGTATGTAAATAACATATTTCAACAAAATAATCTAAATGCAATAGTTTTAAAGTTACAAGTGATTTACTCAACAGTGAGAATCTCAAAGTAGCTATTGCTCAGCTGTGCAATGAGCTACAGGTCTGCAATTTCACTATGTTGTAGCTAACAGAAAACTAGGTGAATAACATACTAAAAGAAAATTCTGTAAATGCAATAGATTTCAAGTTACAACTGATTTACTCAACAGTGAGAACGTCAAAATAGCTATTGCTCAGCTATGCCATGAGCTACGGGTCTGCAATTTTACTATGCTATACCTGACCCAAAAGTAGGTGAAGAACATATTTAAAGAAAATATTCTAAATGCAATAGTTTTCAAGTTATAAATGATTTACTCAACAGGGATAACCTGAAAGTAGCTATTACTCAGCTACACAATGAGTTACAGGTCTACAATTTACTATGTTATAGCTGACCCAAAAGTAACTGAATAACATATTTATGCAAAATACTGTAAATGCAACAGTTTTCAAGTTACAACTGATTTACTCAACAGTGAGAACCTCAAAATAGCTATTGCTCAGCTATGAAATAAGCTACAGGTCTGCAATTTTACTATGTTATAGCTGATCCAAAAGTAGGTGAATAACATATTTAAACAAAATACTCTAACTGCAATAGTTTTCAAGTTACAACTGATTTACTCAACATTGATAACTTCAAAGTAGCTGTTACTCAGCTATGCAATGAGTTACAGGTCTGACATTTTACTATGTTATAGCTGACCCAAAAGTAGCTGAATAACATATTCATCCAAAATTCTCTAAATGCAATAATTTTCATGTTACAAGTGATTTTTTACTGTGAACTTTTTGCTGGATCTGCACTAAAATGGTTTAGATCCTACCTCCAGGATCGTTTTCAGTCAGTCAAGATTGGTTCCAGTCTTTCGAATTTGTTCGAATTGAAGTTTGGCATCCCCAAGGTTCTGTCTTAAGTCCTTTTCTGTTTTCCCTCTATACAACACCTCTTGGTCAAGTCATCAGAAAATATACTGGCATCAAATACCACTTCTATGCTGATGATACTCAGCTGTTCATTCATTTATCCCCTGATGATAGTCCCAAGTCTTTTGACCGTCTTAAATCCTGTTTGAATGATATACAGGTCTGGATGTCTGAAAACAAACTCAAGCTAAATCCTGATAAAACAGAATTCATAGTCTTTGGTGCCAAAGACAGATACAAATGGCTCAGTGACTCATTTCCTGTCAATATCCTGGGTAATCGTCTCTCCCACAGATGTTGTACGCAATTTGGGTGTTCTGTTTGACAATTCTCTATTTCGCAGTTTGTCATCTCGTAATGCTACAAGGCTTCAGTATGTTCAAAATGCTCTTGCACAGTGTAGCATCAGATAATGTATCCCTCAAAAAGTGTGTGGGGATACAGAATATGACAGGTGGGGCTGTCAGATTCTGTATCCCCTGTTAAATTTTGTATCCCCTTGTCATATTTTGTATCCCCTGAAGTGGGGCTAATCCTATTGGTATTTAAGTCACATGTGCATGCTGTTTTCTTTACTTTGTGATCAACAAATATGAGGTATGTTGTGCCTGTATGATGTATTGTTCTAGCATTCTTTTGAACTTGATTTCTTTAACCTCTGGTTGAGTGACAAGCTAGCTAACAGGATTAATTGGGCATTGATGTAAGACTCTTTAAATAAATGTGTTTTCTGGGTGATACTTTACATGTTTATTGATAAAAACAGGGATTAATTTAATCATTATTTTCAAATGTTCTTAAATAGACACTTAATAGACAATTACCCATCAGGGGTAGGTCCAGTAAATTTGTATTCATATAACCTCATCAAAATAACTTGTTTGATTTGTTTACATTTTCCAAAAATAAAGGTAAGTTTATAATTCTTTGTTAAATTTTATAATCAGGCTTACCCATAAAATCATACTACATATTTGTGTGGCCCCATATGCATTTTACCCCTTAAAGGTTTGAATTAAGCCTCATTTTACTTAAAGATTACTTTGATGTTGATTTGTTTCACTTTATGATTAGGGGTATTCCCTATTGTGTACTTCACCCACCCTAAGTGAAACAAGATAACACCAATAGAATATTGAGACAATAGACACAAATCCAATTAAGAAATCATCTCAATGAATGACAAATAAATCAACATCAAAGGAATATTTTAATACCTCTCAGGACTCAGGATACAAAATTCATTTTAATTTCTGCAATTCAACACTATTCGTTGAGGCCAGTTAAATTTAACATATCTATATAAATAAAAAAAGAATGCTCAAAGTAAAGCTTCTGTCTAAAGGTCAGTTAAGTTGATCAGTATTTATGCTATCTTTGTCATGAAAATGTCATGTAATTTTCTCTTATTTGCACATGCTTGCCAATAGTTTTTATCATATTCAGTATAAAATTCATTATTGAATTTTATCAACTTAAGTTGGCCTGATATGAACTTAAGTTCCCCCATCTTAAGATAAGCAGATTCCTAAGTTGGGCTCCAACATCTATAGTTTCTTTTAAACAATGTGTTTAACTTGTTTAGGTCTTGTTGCATAAAAAGCTTGTACAACATGTTATTAAATTCTATTTTAAGAGCAGCATGTTGTAGAACAACTCAATGATTATATCTTGTTTTCATACAATTGGGCTTAATGTAACTTGTCTCAATCTCCCTCCCCAAAGGCCACTTCAAAGGGATACAGGTTTTGATGGGGATACATTAATTGTCAAATTGTGCACCCCCTTAATCCCTCTATTGTTGGGGATACAAAACATTCTGTATCCCTAAAAGATCAAAGAAGGGATACATAATTTGATGGGGATACACAATTTGATGTTACGGTTTGTCACTGGTGCTTCAAAGTACACTCACATCACATCCACCCTTAGGACACTTCATTGGCTACCCATCAGACAACGTATCATCTTCAAAACCCTAGTTTTGGTTTATAAGTACCTCACCACTGGCCAGCCTAAGTATTTTGCACCATATCTCCCCTTGTACAAGTCAGCCATGAATACAAGACGTTCCAACCCAAAAAAATTGTTCCTCCAGGTTTCTCATTATTGTGCTGCCATCCATAAATCCAAGGTCCACTTCAACAATAGTTTCTCATATGATGTCCCTAAGTTATGGAATGATCTTCCACGTGATATCCGCAGTGCTCCAAATCTCTTGTGTTTCAAAAGTTTGACTAAAAACCTACCTATTTCAGAAATCATTTCCACCATAATTTCTAACTACGGATCGACTCCCTGGGTACGACTTGGAACATGTCTGATGACTCAATGATTTATGCCTTACGAACTGGATGGTGTGCCTTAGAATCCGTAGATACGGAGATTAAGCACTTGGACAACTGATTGATTGATTGATTGATACTCATCATGGAAGTTACTGAAAAGTCAAAAAGTAGCTATTACTCGCTTAGCAATTGGGATAGACGCCCTAATTACTCACCATGTTGCAGCTATGGAAAAAGTAGCTGAATGACATATTTTAACAAAATGCTCTTATGCAAGACTTTTCAAGTTATAAGTGATTTAGTGCATGATTTCATTAATTTTAATGCATTAAAAATTATTTTAAAAATTCATAAAAATATAATTAAGATAGATCCAGGTCTCATACTCACACACAAGAATCTACTTGTGGCCTAGTACATATGTGCTAGAGTGACGACATAATGTCAGCTAACTGATAAGTCGGCTGACATAAAAATGAGAATTCTAGATTCAAAATTGTGACCTAGAACATGCTAAGAAACAAACATACAAACAAACAAACTGACTGATTTCAAAGATTTCAAATTAGCCCTCTCACAGAAAGAAAATGTGTTGGGTGTCTAGAAAACATAGCCAGCCTCAGTAGGTGGCGAACCCCAGCTAGCAGGTAAAGTTGCATGAACGCCAAGTTAACATCTGGGAAACAGCCCACTGGATTATATGCAATACAAATTTGGTGAAAATCTGTGTGGGGCCTGATCTTCAGAGCACCCACAAATTTATTGTAGAAGTCTAGAAGAACAGAAAGAGTTTCGCCATGACAACAGTTGTTGCCAGATGTTGCCCAAAAACTACTCATCTCAGTTTCCCTTTGGAGAAACATATTCTGAACATTTGGTAAAAATTCCCTCAGGAATTGTGACTGCGTAGCACCTACAAACTCTCCATTACCCTGTTCACACTACAATCCGGGTTGACAAGGATTGAGGGCTGAAGCAGATTCATCTCAATCCTAGTTGAGTGTCCACACTACAGAGTTTAATCTGGATTGAGAAGAGTCAAAAATCTGGCAACAGTAAAACCTCCAAATTTAGCTTTATGTACACATGAAAACTGCTTAATTGACATTTATTTTCTCCAAATTGATAATGCTAAAATTAATAAAACTAAAAAAGACCCCCAATAATATGTTATACTTCATGAAGTTAAAAGCCTGTTATTTTTTTCTAATTAACCAAACCACAAGGTTATATTATAAAGACTGTGTCAGTTTTTAACAACAGACCAATTGCAATCATTAGAAATATTTATGCTTATTAAATTATCCTACTACAATTACAAAATATTAATATATTTTATACCAAATTGCAATCATTCAGAAATTACACAATCAATTTTGGTTGCCTTTGTGGCAATTATGAAATACAAAGGATTAAGGTATACACATTAAGTTAAGTAATTATTTCTAGGCAGTAAGTCGACTGATTACAGTAACAATACACTCAACCCTTGTCAAGCCGGAGTGAGAGGGTTCACACTACATAAGGGGTTGAACCAATCTGCTTCAATCTGCTTCAATCCACCACTTGAGTGGGGTTAAGATTTACCCTTGTCAACCCGGATTGTGAGCGTTCAGACTAGTCTCCAATCTGGTTCAATCTGTGTCAACCCGAGTTCATTTTATAATGTGAACTCCCAGCATGAATGCACACTTCCGGTTGATGAATAGAGCCCCAGGTTTTATGGGCTTGGATTAAATAAATAAGGTAGCTGGGAAAAATAAAGAGCCAGTGAAATTTATACTATATCTGGAAAATAACTTGGTGAGACTATGACAGATTTTTCAAAATATATTTGATTAGATCCAGGCTATGAGAAACAAATTGCAATGCAAAATTTTGACAATTCAAAGTGACATAATTATGCAATATATCAAACTAGTGCTCAGACATGTATGTTTTGTTTCTGTCGGTAAATGTCATCAAACAAGCAATATTGAACGTGAAATAAAGTGTATTTCAACTACAACATTAAATAGTTTTTGAAGCAAACAACTAAACAAAAAAAAATGTACAATTGCAACAAGTTTTAAACAGCAACAACCCACATTAAATATCAGTGTGCATTTGGCACTTCAATAATGACACTGCAACTTCAGAAGAATGCCATTTTAGTAATTATGATTGATGCTACTATATAGCCTTGTTGATGGCTTGAATTTCTTTGTAAATCAGGAAAAAACTTTCAGTTTGAATAATAAAGAATTAGTATACCTAATGTACTCATGCATATATATAATATGGTTTTTACGTCTGTCTTACAAGCTAACTATCTCCCAAGAGATACAAGTGTTTCATGAATGCCAAACCTTTATCTACATTTTTGGTACCAATTTTGAGCCTTAAGCTAGGCTGGCCAACCTACAGTTTTAGTGTGTACTGCTGGTACAATAATTAGCCATGTAAGGCAGGTATTCAACTCTCTCATAAACAACTGCCTCAAAACTAAAATACACCAGAACATGTATTATCCAACTTTTACTATTGTTCAAATACATTATTTTATGCGCACAAGTAGAGGTTACCAAATATATCATTATTATTATTATTACTACCCTCCTGCCTCGAAAGGTTAGGGGCGACGGTCTTGTATCACATCCATTTGTGTGTCTGTTTGTTATTCCTTGTGCATAGCTGGAAAACTATGCATTGTACTACGGTCATATTTTCACACAATGTGGGTTCTAACCATAGTTCGATCCTCTTCCAAGATGGTCTGAATCTGGATCAAGACTCCAGAATTTTATACGGGATTTTTCAAAAATATCTGCTCATAACTCAAAACTAGTAACCACATCTGGGTCCTATTGTCACACAAGGTGGCTCAGTCATCGTCAAAGATGATTGGATAAGCATTGGGCCAAAGGTCAAAGGTCAAAGTTGGGGTTTTTACGTCCCATTCAACAGCCAGGGTCATATTGGGACAGGTCCTCAGAATTGCCACTTGTGGGACTCGAACCCACAGAAGTGACAGCCTGTGATTAGATGCCAAACTTGCTAACCACTAGGCCACTGATGACCTTAATAAGCATTGGGACTACAGAATTCTTTTAAAGATCTTTTACCAATAACTGGTTCCAGATTCACTGGGCCAGGGTTTCTAATCTAATCGGTTACTTTGCAAGCACAATATCTTCCCCCACAATGTGGGATTCAGGGCAAAAAAACTAACAAAAGATTTGACAAAACGGATAGTAAATGGACAATCTAGGTCAGTAATCCAGGACTTTATACTATCAATTTCCTCATCTAAACTGAATAAATGTTCAGGGTTGCGCAGTTTTGCAGTAGCTGCTCCCACAGTGTGGAACAAGCTCCCTTGAGCCATTAGAAATGTGCAAAGTATCTCTGGTTTCAGAAAACAGTTGAAAACTTATCTTTTCAGATTAGCCTATCCTCCACCATAGCCTATCTGCTCTATAGGATGCTAATATGGATACTGACCTTCTTTTTGGAACTGGACTATCCCTTTTTAGGCATCAGTGCCTTACAGGATGTTTACATCAACTTCGGCACTTTATAAATGCTTTTTTACTTACTGTGCTCACTCAGGCTCTGCAGTTTGTTTCCTACCTCTTACCTACCTCTTGTATGTTTTCAACATCCATTTTATGTCTTTACATTCTATTATCTGAACAATATATGATATGATAAAATTTAAGCACAAACATAAATGAGCCATTAATTAAAACAGAATATGTCTGAGAGATATATTCAATTATTTCACCATAATTATATGCTTTCTATAATATCAGCTATTGAAAACTCTAAACTATGGATGGTTTTTAAAAAACTGGTTCTCATGTACTCTTAAGTACATTTGCATTATTACTGCTTTATCTATGAAATGATTTAACTGATATAAAATATCACAATATCAAAAAAATCTCTTACAACGGACAGTCATTGATCTAAAACCTGCATAATACCAAATAAATCTCATTCAACAGACACAATTAAAACATTTTTAAAAATGCTACATGAAAAGTACCGAGAGTCTACCTTCAGTAAATAAATGAATGAACAGATGAACACGCAGTGATTACATATGATTTAGTGAGAACACTGTAAAGTCATACAAAATAAACAGCATTGCAATAACACTTCTGGCTTCAAAACCAGACAACATAAAGCAAAGGCTGACGTGACAAGACCAAACAATATGTGGACATCTTTGCAAGATAAATATATAATTGGCTGACAATTTTGCTTGGTGAAAAAAATAAATGAAAGTTTGTTTTGGGAAAAAGAGCTTTTCTATTAAAGTTTGATGTAAACTGAAAATCTATATAATTGAGAATTATTTGTAAATTTACTCGGGTTTGAATTTAACATAATTTGACTTAATCTTTCAGAATTACTCAAAACCATATTGTCACGTTAAAATTAGTCCAAAATGAGACCTGTAACACTGTACTCGTTAAATAAGTTATTAATATGCTTCTTATATTACTTACTTGGTTCAACTGTTGATTTTCCGCTTTTGCTATTGCTATCAAAATGATTTTGAAAACCAATCCAATTCCAGCGGAACCTTTCACACACACAGCCCCTAGTCTGTCTCCCAGTGTACAACTCACCCCGACTCAGCAGCAAGATGGCTGGTTGATTACAGCATGCCAGTCTCCACTGTGACAAGGGGGACCATCTCAAAAATACACACTCCAGTACCATTAATGGACAAGCTGAAACAGGAAGTCATATGTGACAAAATTGAGTTGGGTGATATTATTGAGGACCCTATTCAAATATATACCAACACTCATTGGCAATATAAAAGTTGAATGAGGAAGTAAGATGTCCTAAAGAGCTGGAGTCATACTGTAAAAAGGTTAGTTATGTCTCCAAGTGAAGGAATTTGGTGATATAGCATTACTTTCTGCTGTGACAACGGGGGCAATTCTGATCATGTACTGAAAGATAAAGGAGAGGAAAATAACCTTAAATATAGATCTGTCCTATTTAATAATATTAAGCCATATTGCAACAGATTACTTTTTAAGTGGAGGAAATTAAAGTTGTAACATATCTCCAATGTGAGATGGGACCTTCTCAAAATATATGTACAAGTGTAGGTACTACCCAATATAACATTAGCACTCATAGTTATGTTAAAAAAATTCAGAAAATAAGTGTAATCAAACATTTGCATCAGCGGAGGGATTAAGTGAGAAACAATAAATCTCTTATGGGGGACTTTTTCAAAAATACACAGGTAAAATTAAATTATAATGTACAAGCTAAATGAGAATGTCAGATGTTTTTCAGAGCTAGAGTCCCATGACAATGGTCAGGATTGTTCATCAAGTGGAGGAATTCAATGTTGCAGCAGTACCCAGTATGGCATGAGGGACCTTCTCAAAAATACATACACCAATCTGAATAGAGTATCCACCATATACAAGGCAGATATCCTGAACAGTTGGAGTCATATTGTAATTTCAAGATTATTCATTAAAGTGGAATGGAGGAAATCTGTTGAAACAGGTGGACCTTCTCAAAAAATCCCAATGCGAATAACACAATCTCACATACAGCAGATATGATAGCCATAACTATATAAAGCACACAGTGATAAAGGGTCATCAGCACCAAAGCGGTTAACTAGTTTGATATTTAATAAAATGGTACTAACCCTGTAGTCGTGAGTCCGAGGTGGTCATAGAGTCATCTTTAATAATATCAGACATGCTGTACTGATCAGATCAGCGTCTTGAGACTGTGACAAAAAGGGATTGGAAAAATATGTCCATTCAAACATGTTTTGCATCATGTGACTGAAAGGATAAGTTATACAAGTGAAAACATAAATCTTACAACCTGCGGGTAACCACTAATAATTCATAGTTCAAAGATGCTCGAAAATTGGGCAAGCACCTGCGGTCACCACAATAACGCCCCCCCCCCCCCCCCCCCCCCCCACCAAACCTGACTCACGGATTATACCAACAACATTACACTCTGGATGTGTGGACTTTAGGTGCCACTTTTTTAGTCAAAATTGTATTAACATAACCAAAAAAGAACTCATAAAGGTTAATAAGCATGTTTTTAACATGTGTACCAATAACTAATTCAATCAATTGAAATGCAAATATATACAGAAACTGGAAATATGGATTTTGTAGTCAAGCATTAGTAAGCCAAGCAATATGAGGACACTTTTTTATCCCTCAATACAACACTCTTATTCCCTCGTCCCTCAAGGCCAAAATTTACTTACATTTTAATTTTTGCAATACTCTATTCTCAGAATTTTCTTAGAAAATAGTGGTATATTTTCTATAGAATTTTACAGAAAAATAGCATCATGCTGATCAACATCAAAATACTAATCTGTTTGCAACACAGTTTTTGTGCCCAATTCTTTCCTTCAGAATTTGAAGTAATTCTCTAAAATAAACAAAAATAACTAGAAAACTGTTTTTCCAAAAGCAAAGTGTCCCCAAAGGTTAGATGCAATATAGAGTAAAAGTAGAAAAAGGTTTTGAAAAGAAAAAGCAACAGCGCTGCGAGAAGAAGTGAAAGTATGACTAATAACGGGTGTGTGTGTGTGGGGGGTGGGGGTGGGGTGTGTGTGTGTGTGTGTGTGTGAATCTGACCAGTTATATAGACGCACCCCTGAAGGGGTGGTGGGAGGGAGATCTCACTTGCTTTCTAGACTTTCCAAATGTGGTTTCTTACTACCTCTCAATACATTTTATGGCTCTAAAGCAATACTTAAGAAGATAACAGGGGGATTCATATGAATTTTAAGCTTTCTGGTTGGTCCCAGTGAGAAAATTGTTCATAAATCGGTCAATTTTCATCAGATCGCTCCCAAAATCTAATTATTTTGTGTTTTCCAAAGTAGGAACAAGTGTATGACATTACAAGCCTCTGCAGTTAGTAGATTTTGCTGAGTGGCAATGACAGGCGGGCGTACCCAAAAAAAAACTATTTTTTGATCATGTGACCTGGATAAAGATCAAAGGTCAAATTTAGGTAATGTACTATGTGAAAAATTTTTCCCACACCTAAGCTACATAACTGCAAAATATGGCTAGAAAGCTTCCAAAACTAAGCAAAATATTCAAGGGAGACCATAATGTGGCGGCAGCAATGAAGAAACTGAAGTGAAAACAAATAAGCGCCCTTTCAGGGAAACTTAATCACAGCATGTCAACTTCACTCACCTGGGTCCTGAGAGAACGATAGACTAAGATGTGCATGTGAAATTCGTCACAGGATGTGAATGTGAAATTCACCACAGGATGTCAATGTGAATGCCATAACCTAGTGGCTAACACACTCACCTAGGAACACAGAGGACCCAGGTACTGGCAGATACATATTGGCTTGGATGACCACTTAAAATGGCGGTCCTCTGTCATTGGGTCCTATCCCCAGTGGCAGGTTAAAGAACCTCAAGGATGTTGGTAAATGGTCATCCTTGAACCTCTGTCTTTCAGGTAGGGGAATGCCAATAACTTGAGAGTTGGGCTGTACTTGTAAAATCAGAAGTCCCAAATAGCGCTTTGAGTCCTGTAGTACATGGAAATGTTGTAATATAAATAAACAATACATAAAATACTGCTCCAGGCTCTAAGTTTGCTCAACTTGAACAAAGTTATTACTGGAGGTTATTGTGCACTGATATAAGCACAGCTTGTAGAGTAAGAAATCTAAAATTCGCCAGAAAAAAAAAACCTTAGTTAATTTTATGAAGAAAATGATGTTTTTGTCTAAAAATTGGTATTTTTCAATTCAAAAAGCCCTAATTTACTATACAGTCGATAAATCTCACCACAATTAATTTATGGTATTAGTATTTTCACATGTGGCGAATTTTAGATTCCTTACTCTAAATTTATTTAAAGTAAAAAACTCCCAATTAATGAATTTATTTTTTTGGTCCTTTTGAGTGGCAATATATATTACTCCATGTACTGTTTCATCTGAACTTTTAAATGGACCAGAAAACACTTGTAGAGCACAGACCTCCACCAGGGAGTCTCCTAAAATTTTGAAATTTTTCTTTTGTGTGCAGAATATGATCAGTTCTTTTCAAAAATGTAATCCCTCTTCCTTGGGCAAAGTCCTATCTATATAAAAAAATCATGATGATCGGCTCATTACTTTCGGAGTAATGCCAACCAGAAAGCCTAAGTCATTAAAAATATATTGAAAATGGGGTGTTTGAAAATTCTGCAATTTTTGCATGGAGAACATGATCTTGGTTTTTTTTTCTATAATTCAATCACCTCTTCCTTTAATCCCGCCCTCCCCACATAAAAATTTTCAGAAAGATTCATCCATTACTTTCGAGAACACAAACAAACGCACAAGAAACCATAACCTCCTGATGGTGGCAACAGAGACGACAGAATAGAATTGTGGAATTACAGCATTATACAGGATAATGTCACCAGGTTGTCATAACTCTGTTATGTACTGCAAGGTGGATATGTGTACTTTGTGAATGTAAGATGAAAAAGGAATTACACAAGAGTGCATTTTTACATCATAATACCAAGCAGAATAGACAAGCTGAATATTTTCAAGCGCAACATTCCAAATTTTGTTTTTTGGCTTAAACTGCAATAAGTATGAATTTAGAGGCCATTTTTAAGCTCTGGATTTTACAATCTTCTAATAGCAAGTACGTCAAGCAGCAATTAGTTTTACATCTTCATTTCTCTTATAGTCCGGGGTTTTGACGATATAAATCTACACTGAAACACATCAGTTTTGGTTTTTTAAATTCAATCATTTAAATATTTTTTTTTGTTTGAAAATTCTGCCGAGCTCATAAGGGAGAAATATAACATCACATTAAATTTAAAAAAACATTTATATTAGCATATTTGTTTCTTATTGACTTTTATTTCTAATTTTATGTGGCCGTAAGAATTGTGGATCAGCTTTATGACAGAAATTTTGGTTCTATAAAGACACATTGCTCTTTTAGCTTAAGCAGACATTCCAATATTATCAAAATCACTGTTTTGTGATATTTGTATGCCAAAGTTTCATCTGTAACCCCCAAATTTAGTCAGCATATAATGAATGTAGCAGTTCAAATTATGAAATAGTTTGAAGATTTTCACCCTGGGACGAAAGTCATTGGACCCCTTTGGCTTTGGCCAACACTGAAGTATGCTATGTGTATCTTCACCACAATTACATCCAAAGTTCACACTGGTAAATGTTAAAATTTTAAGGGGATATCAGGGATTTTGCTTTCACCATATTTTTGAAAAAAATTTAAGCTAAAATTTGGACAAGACATAACGAAATGCGGCACAAAGAACTATGGGCCAGGTTTTAGCTTTGCATCTAGGTGATAAAGTAGTATCATCCCTTGGGCATCGGTTCCACACTCAACTAGTTTGTGTACTTTATTTCTACAATGACCGAGTCAAAAGCTTAAGCGTAACACTAAAATCTAGACATGATATAATAATAAGTTGGACAACCAGGAACTGTGGGATAGATTTGAAACTTACATACTGGTTCTGAAGTTATTTCAGCCACTGGGCTGGGGTTGCCATGCAAGTGTTATAGAAATGAAAGTATGAAATATGTCACAGCAAGAGCACAAAGATATGGCCCCTGGAAAAATGTCTCCCACATATCATTAAATTTTTATTCATTTTTCCTTTTTTTTCTTGGTGGTGGTGGTGGGGTGGGTGGGGGTGGGGGGGGGTGGGGGGGGGGGGGTCCAAACAAAAAATTGCTCCTGCATGATCTGATCCCTTGTAAGAAAGCTACTAAGCCAAACTGGATTCATTTCAGGGTACCAGACCAATTGTATTTTTGTTTTTAATATTATCTATTAACATGACTGAAAATACATGATGGAACAATAAATTGGTTAATTTCTTGCCAGTTGGAAAACAAAGTGGATTCCAGACATTATATTTATACCGGTGTGGTGCAACCTTGAATTAAATTCGCTAAGATGCTTTACTGGGATAACATATAATAAAGCATTAAATTTGCTAAGATGCTTTACTGGGATAACATATAATAAAGCATTAAATTTGCTAAGATGCTTTACTGGGATAACATATAATAAACCATCAAATTTGCTTTACTGGGATAACATATAATAAAGCATTAAATTTGCTAAGATGCTTTACTGGGATAACATATAATAAACCATCAAATTTGCTTTACTGGGATAACATATAATAAAGCATTAAATTTGCTAAGATGCTTTACTGGGATAACATATAATAAACCATCAAATTTGCTTTACTGGGATAACATATAATAAACCATTAAATTTGCTAAGATGCTTTACTGGGATAACATATAATAAAGCATTAAATTTGCTAAGATGCTTTACTGGGATAACATATAATAAAGCATTAAATTTGCTAAGATGCTTTACTGGGATAACATATAATAAACTTACTGCTTATTTTGACCAAAATATTAGTGTAACCATTTTAGAATTTTAGAAACCTTTGGGCTTCGTGGCTTTAATACATCTGCTCGATAGTTTAAAACCATCATAAAGCACTCGAATATGTCTTTTATTCCTATAATAAAAATTAAATTCGCTAAGATGCTTTACTGGGATAACATATAATAAAGAATTAGTTTTTATTGTCAGATATCCAAAATTTCGATTCGTTTTCTTAAATCATCTTGTATGTGTTACCCTTCACCAGAGTACTTTTTGAATGGGGCATAAAATAAGTTACAATTTCATGCATTTAATACATATTTTACATTTCCATTCAAATACAGCTGAACCTCTTTTATCCAACCCTCTATTATCAGAATTTCAAATTATCTGACCTCAAACTCACTTTCCCAACTTCATTTAAACCTGTTATTTTAAGCTTTCTATTATATGACCATTCTATTATCAGACCTAATTGTTACTCCCCCAAGATGGTTGGAAAACAGAGGTTCTATTGTACAAAAACCCATTTGCACACAAGTATTTACTAAGGCTGAGGATGAATGCAGCAAAAAACTATTCAAATATTTGGTTACGGTTGATATCAGTTTACAAAGTTTATGCATATTTGTTATACAAAACCTTATAGTTAGAGTTTGAAATCTAAAATTTGCCACATATCTGAAATTCGCCACATGTTGAAATACTAATAAATTATAAAGACTGGAAGTGCGCAGTGAACAAAAATCCGTCTGTGCGCATAGAATTAGCACGAAGTAAAACCTCCAATAATGGCCCGCTTAGAAACGGAAGTGTTGTTTCGATTGCTCGATTGTGTGTCGGTAGTAAGATTGTCTGCTTTTACGAGAGCGATCATGCATTCAAAACAATATGGCGGCGTCCTTGTTCGTTTCACCTCATCAAAATAAAGGCATGTTTCTTGAAACCAGATAGGCCGGTCTTTATAATAGTAATAAATACCTCATGCTCGGGCGTTTGTTACATGATATACGCCCGGCAAAAATTCTTTAATAATGCCCTCATGCCTAACGGCGCTCTGGCATTATTTGGAATTTTTGTCGGGCGTATATCCTGTAACAAACGCCCTCACAATCAGTATTTATTACTACAATAAACTAATTGAGTTAAGATTTGTTAAATGTAAAGTAAATTTAGGCTTTTTGAACTGAAAAATACCATATTTAAGACAAAACATCATTTTCTTCATAAAATTAACTAAAGTTTTAGAGGTGGCGAATATTAGATTCCTGGCGAATTTTAGATTTCTTACACTACAAGTATTTTTTTCCACACTATTCATATACCATAGGCAATCTGACTTCATTTAAATCAAACACTAGGTCAAGTTTGATTGCCTTTTATCTGATTTTTTTTCCAACATAATTTACATTTACTTTACCAGTTATTTCACAATTTTTTGCCACCAGATTTGTTGACATGAAGTGCACCTTGCTTCAAGCTGGTTTATAGTAAAATAGGAGTAACTAGATTTAAGTCTTTTATTTTGGAATATCCAGCTGGTTTTAATTCTTGTAACTGCCAATCCCCAATATTTTGCAAATATTTTGTCATATCACCCTTGGTCACTTTCAGCGGTGATTCAGAAATTTATCACAAAATCAAAAATTCTTTTATTATTGTTATTTACAAACTTTTAAAGCGCTTACTTTTGTTGTGTATCACATTCTGAGGCACAAAATATAAAAATTAGGTTAAATTTTCATAAGTTAATACCTTGCTTATTGGACAACTAGCTATACTGTCGGTGCCAGCTGGCCCTGTCAAATGTCAGAAAAGGATGTTCTGTGTCTCCAATGGCGGAGCCGGCTATGTGTAATCCACTCACTAGGTGTTGTGACCTACTGCCTTCCTGGCTAGAGAACGGCACATCATAGCATCTTTTTCATTCTTCTAACCTCAGGTAAGCCCCCATTATAAAGACCGGAAGTGCGCAGTGAACGAAAACCCGTCTGTGCGCATAGAATCAACTGGGAGTAAAACATGCGACAACCGCCCGCTGAAAAAACGGAAGTGCTGTTTCGATTGCTGGATTGTATGTTGGTAGTAAAATTGTCTGCTTTTACGAGAGCGATCATGCATTCAAAACAATATGGCGGCGTCCTTGTTCGTGTCACCTCATAAAAATAAATTGATATTTCTTTCAACCAGGTAGGCCGGCCTTTATAATAGTAATAAATACCTCATGCTCAGGCGTTTGTTACAGGATATGCGCCCAGCAAAAGTTCCTTAATAATGCCCTCGCGCCTAACGGCGCTCTGGCATTATCTGGAATTTTTGCCGGGCGTATATCCTGTAACAAACGCCCCACACTCAGTATTTATTACTACAGTAAGAAGAATCTGCCATCAGTTGGGAGGGCCTCTCCTGTCCATTAGGTAAGGAATTAACTGATAAAAATTTAACTTAATTCTTAAATTTTCTATTTCATTGCGTTAATACATCTTACCTAATGGACATATGCATGATTTATGACATAATTTAGATGTTATGCAACATGAGATTATGTGGATAAGTTAATCACGTCACAACCATAGCTACCAGTTCACTTTATGTGCAAAGTAGGTTAGGAGTACTATAATACAAATAATAGAGTAAATCTTAAAATTAATTGTGTGTTCCAACGCATATACTGCAGAATACACATGGTTAAAACTAAACATATTTGGGGACTGTGCCAAATTAGAGGATTTTATTTTTTCAGTTAAAAATTAAAAAAAAAACATGGTGAAATTATGTTTTCAGAATACAAGTTCAACTACTTATAATCCAGCATATAGTTTTCAAGATTAAAAATAAACTTTTAATCGATAATTTGAATAAAATACATAATTTTATTCAATTATTGAGTATATTAAATACAGAATGGAAATACTATACCTCATCTTTATTTGCATACACTGACCTGACATAACTGCAACAGTCCAGTATTCTCCAAACATAAGAGATGCTCTTAGTAATGGATTACTAAACCCAGTACTATATGTGAACATCAAACTGGACTGCCAACCTTTGTTTATTTGAATTCTAGCAAAGAGTGTAAATAACACTATGGACATGCAACTGAAACAAACAAACTAGACCAAAAAGTCTAATGCTCACTCTGAAAAGTTCCACCGAGTGACACAAAGCACAGAATAACAACTGATAATTAACTATTAAAAAAATTAACATTAAATAACTATTTTTTGTAATATACATTGAACCTACCTTTAATACACCCACACAAAAATTAATAAAAAAACAACAGTTGTATTTTGCACCAAAAAAGTGCCAGTACCTGCACCAGCACAATGTGCTCAGCAGCAGTGCAACTGAACTTTCAAACAGGTATTTCAGAGATAGGACATACTTACAAATTAGGCCTCTGATGAGGCAACTTAAATAATTGTTAAAATGCAGCTGTGAAAATTAATCACAACAGTATAAGGCCATAAATACACAGTGAACTATAAATTAGTGACTAACATATTTATATATTTTCTGTGTATCTTTACAATGAGTGTGGCACACTCCAGTATTAGTCACTTCACTCTGTCTACACCCGTCTCCAGGTTAGACATACAGTCAAGTAACATGGACAGGAGGACCACAGACACTCCTACTCCAAGAGAAAGAATCAACACTGTACGAGATTAGGGAAATGTACTTATTGCCCTCTAATACATTAAGATGAGACAATAAAATACAAAATAACACACACAATCTATAATCCCAATGAACAGTCAACATTAGTTGTGAACTCAGTGACACAGTATGGACAAAAAATGTAACAGGTACTATGTAACCCCCAGTATCAAAACACTTCACGGACACACTCGGAGATCTGCGCTTCTCAGCACTGGAATGGTATTCTCTAAAATATAACGCCTGAATCTGAGCAAAGAAAATGCGAGCGAGGTGGCTGTTGTGGAATATTGTAGCTATCCATCCAGTCAGATTAACCAATTTATTTAACAGGCTTCCATTAAAGCATTCCTTCTCATTCAGAATGCTGTCTTTGTTATATTTCTTATATGAATCAGCTAAACAAGTTGTATACATAATAACACATTACACTGCCTAAATGTGGTATTATGCAGGTAATTACTTAAAAATTAATAAAAATTCATAAATTAATTTTTACTAATAGACATGATTTGTGACATAATTTAGATGTAATATTATGTGATGTAATATTACATCAATAAGCTTATGACATCACAACCATAGCTAGTACAAGAATAATGAAAATAATAAATAAAATCTTATAATTATTTGTGTATCCTGATACATAAAATGAAGAATACACATGAATTAAACAAAACACATTAATTTTGTGGATGGTGCCAAGTTGGAGGATTTTATTTTTTCAGTTGAAAATAAAAAACAAAGTAAAATTATATTTTTAGTATACATGTTCAACTACTTATAATTCAGAATACAGTTTTCAAGATTAAAAATAAACTTATAATCGATAATATGAATAAAATACATAATTTTATTCAATTATTGAGCATTATTAAATAAAGAATGTAAATATACTATACCTTGTCTTTATTTGCATACACTGACCTGACATAACTGCAGTTTATCCATATATGGTCTAGTATTCTCCAAACATACGATGTGCTCTTAGTAATGGATTACTAAACCTATTACTATATATGGACATTAAACTGAACTGCCAACTTTTGTTAATTTGAATTCTACCAGAGTGTAAATAACACAATGAACATGCAATTGAGAGAAATAAACTACACAAAAAAGTCTAATACTCACTCTAAAAAAGGCCAAGATCAACCAAGTGGCACAAAACACACAATAACCACCGACAGGCCAAAATAATAGGCAGATGACTGGTTATTAGTATAGTGTGTTATACCACTAATTAACATTAAATAATTATTTTTTGTGATATGAAAATGATATATGCACAAAAAAGTTTAAAATAAAAACAAAGAATATATTTTGCACCCCAAAAAGTGCTTGCAAATGCACCAGTACAATGTGCAAGGTGGTGGTGCAATTGCACTTTCAAAAAGGTACTTCAGGGACAGGACTTGTTAAAAATCCAGCCTCTGATGAGAAAAGTTGTGAAAATTAATCACAACAGTATAAGACCATAAAAAAGTGAAGTATAAATTACAGACTAAAATATTTGTAATTTGTTTCTGTGTATCTTTATAATGAGTGCGGGACCCTCCAGTATTAGTCACAGCACTCTGTCTACACCCGTCTCCAGGTTAGACATCCAGTCAAGCAACATGGACAGGAGGACCATAGACACTCCTATTCCAAGAGAAAGAATCAACACTGCACTTACTGCCATCCAATACCTAAAGATGAGACAATTAAGTACAAAATAACACACACTACCAATAATCTCAATAAACTACCAGTCCACATTGTGAACACCTCTTAGCACTGCAATGGTATTCTCTAAAATACAACACACCTAAATCTGAGGAAAGAAAGATGCAAGCGAGGTGGTGGATGTGAATATTGCAGCTACTCGTCCAGTCGGATTGACCAATTTATTTAACTGGCTTCCATTATAGCATTCTTTCACACTCAGAATGCTGTCTTTGTTTTATTTCTTGTATGTAACCAGCTAAACAAGCTGTATACATAATAACACATTACACTAGCCAAATGTGCTATTATGCAGGTAATTACTTAAAAATTAATAAAAAAATTCCATAAAATAATTATCTAATATACATGATTTGTGACATAATTTAGATGTAATATTATGAGATGTAATATTACATCAATAAGGTAATGGATGTCACAACAATTGCAAACAGTTCACTTTATGTGCACAACAGGCTGGGAGTACTAGAATAAAAATAATAAAGTCCTATAATTATTTGTGTATCCTAACACATATAATGCAGAATACACATCAATTAAATACCACACATTTGTGGATGGTGCCAAATTTGAGGATCTTATTTTTTCAGTTAAAAATTAAAAAAATGCAATTACATTTTCAATAAACATGTTCAACTACTTACAATCCCAGAATATAGTTTTCAAGATTAAAAATAAACTCTTAATCGAGAATATGAATAAAATACATAATTTTATTCAATTATTGAGCATATTAAATAAAGAATGGAAATACTATACCTTGTATTTATTAGCATATACTGATCTGACATAACCGCAGTTTATCCATATATGGAGCAGTATTCTCAAAACATAAGATATGCTCTTAGTAATGGATTACCAAACCTATTACTCTATGTGGGCACTAAACTTAACTGCCAACCTTTGTTAATTTGAATTGCAGCAAAAAGTGTAAATGACAATATCGACATGCAACTGAAACAAATAAACTACACCAAAAGGTGTAATGTTCACTCTAAAAGAGCTGGAGTGCCACCAGGCGACACAGCACACAAGCATTGATAAGCCAAAATAGTAGGCATATGATTGAGTACTAATATACTGTGTCATCCCACTAAATAACATTAAATAATGATTTTTGGATTATGTATAAAATGAACTTACCTTAAAAAAAATAACAGTTGTATTTTGCACAAAAAAGGGCCTTCACCTGCACCAGCACAATGTACTAGGCAGCAGTCCAATTAGACTTTCTAGAAAAAGGAACTTCAAGGATAAGACTTGGTTAAAAATCCAGCATCTGATGTGACAACTCAAATGATTGTCAAACTACAGTTGTGAGAATTTATCACAACAGTTTAAGGCCATAAATACACGGTAAAGTACCAATTAGTGACTAACATATTTATGTTATTTCTGTGTATCTTTACAAGTCGTGTGTCCTCCAGTATTACTGCACTCTGTCTACACCCGTCTCCAGGTTAGACATAGAGTCAAGCAACATGGACTCGAGGACTGCAGACGCTCCTATTCTAAGAGAAAGAAACAACACTGCAAGAGATTAGGGAAATGTACTTATTGCCCTCTAATACATAAAGATGAGACTATGAACTAATAGTCCACAATGGTAATGAACTCGTTGACACAGTATACTTAATTACATGCAAAAAATGTAACAAGTACTAAGTAAGTAAAACCGGATGTGCATCCACATCAAGAATGTATTCTCTCAATAAGGCATTCTCTCAGTGAATTAACCAAAGGAAAACAGTGACCCCCAGTATCAGGACACTTCACTGATACACTCAGAGATCTGCACTTCTCAGCATTGAAATGTTCTTTAAAATACAACATACCTAAACCTCAGCACACAAAGCTTTAGGAGAGGTGGTGGATGTGGACTATTGGAACTATCCATCCAATTTATACAAACCGGCTTCCATTATAGCATTCCTCCACACTCAGAATGCTGTGATTGTTTTACTTCTTATATGGAACCAGCTAAATAAGCTGTATACATAATAACACATTACACTAGCCAAATGTGGTATTATGCAGGTAATTACTTAAAAATTAATAAAAATTCATATATTAATTTTTATGCAATATACATGATTTGTGACATAATTTAGATGTAATATTATGTGACGTAATATTACATCAATAAGCTAATGACATCACAGCCATACCTACTTGTTCATTTTTTCTGAACAATAGGCTGGGAGTACTACAATAGTAATAATAAATAAAATGTAACAATTACTTGTGTATGCTGACACATATAATGAAGAAGAATTAAACTAAACACATTGGTGGATGATGCCAAATTTGAACATTTTTTCAGTTGATAATAACTAGTGAAATTATATTTTCGGTAAACATGTTCAACTACTTACAATCCAGAATATAGTTTTCAAGATTAAAAGTCAACTCTTAATCGAGAATATGAATAAAATACATAATTTTATTAATTATTGAGCATATTAAATAAAAAATGGAAATACTATACCTTGTCTTTATTTGCATATACTGCCATAACTGCAGTTTATCCATATATGGTCCAGTATTCTCCAAATATAAGATGTGCTCTTAGTAATAGATTACCAAACCTATTATTATATTTGGACATTAAACTGAACTGCCAACCTTTGTTACCTTGAATTCTACCAGAGTGTAAATAATACTATGGACATGCAAATGAAGCAAATAAACTACACAAAAAAGTCTAATACTCACTCTAAAAAAGGCCAAAATCAACCAAGTGTCACAAAGCACACAGTAACCACTGATAGGCCAAAATAATAGGGAGATGCCTGGATATTAGTATAGTGTGTTATACCATTAATTAACATTAAATAATTGCTTTTTTATATGAAAATGAACTTACCTTTGATATATCCACACAAAAATTTAAAATAAAAACAACACACATATTTTGCAACCAAAAAAGTGCTTGCAAATACACCAGCACAATGTGCAAGGTGGCAGTGCAATTGCATTTTCAAAAAGGTACTTCAGGGAGAGGACTTGGTTAAAAATCAATCCTCTGATGAGAAAACTGAAATGATTGTCAAAATACAGTTGTAGGAATTAATCGCAAAAGTAAAAGGCCATAAATACACAGTGAACTATAAATTAGTGACTAACATATTTATATGTTTTATTTCTGTGTATCTTTACAACTAATTAACATTAAATAATTGTTTTTTCTGTGATATGAAAATGAACTTACCTTTGATATTGCACACAAAAGTTTAAAATAAAAACAAAGGATACATTTTGCACCCCAAAAAGTGCTTGCAAATGCACCAGCACAGTATGCAAGGTGCTGGTGCTATTTCACTTAAAGGTACTTTAGGGAGAGGACTTTGTTAAAAAACAAGCCTCTGATGAGGAAACTCAAGCGACGGTCAAAATACAATGATTGGTTATTTTTATAGTGTGTTTTGTTTCTTGTATGTAACCAGCTAAACGAGCTATATATGTAATAACACACTACACTACCTAAATGCGTTATTATACACAGGTGATTACTAAAAAATTAATAAATTCAACAATTAATTTTTATGTGATATACATGATTTGTGACGCAATTTGATAGAAAATTATGTGATATAATTATGTAATGATGTCACAACCATTGCAGCCAGTTCACCTTTTGTGCACAATAGGCTGGGAGAACTATAATAAAAACAATAAATAACGTGTTGTAATTATCTGTGTACCCTGACAAATACAACACAGAATATACATGGATAAAACAAAACATATTTGTGGACTGTGCCAAATTTGAGGATTTTATTTTTTTTCAGTTGAAAATATAAAAGAAGGAGAAATTATATTTTCAGTATACATGTTCAACTACTTACAATCAAGAATATAGTTTTTAAGATTAAAAATAAACTTATAACTGATAATATGAATAAAATACATAATTTTATTCAATTATTGAGCACTTTAAATAAAGAATGGAAATATACTATACCTTGTCTTTATTGGCATATATGGACCTGATATAACTGCAGTTTATCCATATATGGTCTAGTATTCTCCAAACATAAGATATGCTCTTATTAATGGATTACCAAACCTATTACTCTATATCATTAAACTGAACTGCCAACTTTTCTTATTGGAATTCCAGAAGAGAGTGTAAATAACACTACGGACATGGACCAGAAACAAAATAAACTGTACCAAAAGGTCTAATGCTCACTCCAAAAAGTTCCACCAGGTGATGCACGACACACAATAACAACTGATAATTAACTATAAAAAATTAACAGTAAACAAGTTTTTTGTTATATAAAATGAACCTACCTTTAATACACCCACACAATAAAAATAAATTAAAAAAACAACAGTTGTATTTTGCACCCTAAAAAGTGCTTACACCTGCAACAGCACAATGTGCATGGCAGTGGTGCAGTTGGGACTTTCAAACAGGTATTTCAGGGATACGACAGTTAAAAATCAGGCCTCTGATGAGACAATTCAAATGATTGTCAAAATACAGTTGTAGGAATTAATCACAACAGTAAAAGGCCATAAATACACAGTGAACTATAAATTAGTGACCAACATATTTATATGTTTTATTTCTGTGTATCTTTAAATCTTTACAACTAATTAACATTAAATAATTGTTGTTTTTTTTTGTGATATGAAAATGAACTTACCTTAGATATATGCATACAAAAGTTTAAAATAAAAACAAAGGATACATTTTGCACCCCAAAAAGTGCTTGCAAATGCACCAGCACAGCATGCAAGGTGCTGGTGCTATTTCACTTAAAGGTACTTCAGGGAGAGGACTTTGTTAAAAAACAAGCCTCTGATGAGGAAACTCAAGTGACTGTCAAAATACAATGATTGGTTATTTTTATAGTGTGTTTTGTTTCTTGTATGTAACCAGCTAAATGAGCTATATATGTAATAACACACTACACTACCTAAATGCGTTATTATACACAGGTGATTACTAAAAAATTAATAAATTCAACAATTAATTTTTATGTGATATACATGATTTGTGACGCAATTTGATAGAAAATTATGTGATATAATAATCTAATGATGTCACAACCATTACAGCCAGTTCACCTTTTGTGCACAATAGGCTGGGAGAACTATAATAAAAACAATAAATAATGTGTTGTAATTATCTGTGTACCCTGACAAATACAACACAGAATATACATGGATAAAACAAAACATATTTGTGGACTGTGCCAAATTTGAGGATTTTATTTTTTCAGTTGAAAATATAAAAGAAGGAGAAATTATATTTTCAGTATACATGTTCAACTACTTACAATCCAGAATATAGTTTTCAAGATTAAAAATAAACTTATACTCGATAATATGAATAAAATACATAATTTTATTCAATTATTGAGCACTTTAAATAAAGAATGGAAATATACTATACCTTGTCTTTATTGGCATATATGGACCTGACATAACTGTAGTTTATCCATATATGGTCTAGTATTCTCCCAACATAAGATATGCTCTTAGTAATGGATTACTAAACCTATTACTATGTATGGACATTAAACTGAACTGCCAACTTTTGTTTATTTGAATTCCAGCAAAGTGTAAATAACACTATGGACATGCACCAGAAACAAACTAGACCAAAAGGTCTAATGGTCACTCTAAAAAATTCCACCAGGTGACAGAGTACACAATAACCACTGATAATTAACTATTAAAAATTAACATTAAATAAGTATTTCTTGTGATATAAAATGAACCTACCTTTAATACACCCAGACAGAAATTAATAAAAAAACAACAGTTGTATTTTGCACCCTAAAAAGTGCTTACACTTGCAACAGCACAATGTGCATGGCAGTGGTGCAATTGCAATTTCAAAAAGGTACTTCAGGGATAGGACATAGTTAAAAATCAGGCCTCTGATGAGACAACTCAAATGATTGTCAAAATACAGTTGTGAAAATTAATCACAACAGTAAAAGGCCGTAAATACACAGTGAACTATAAATTAGTGACCAACATATTTATATATATTCTGTGTATCTTTACAATGAGTGTGGCACACTCCAGTATTAGTCACATCACTCTGTCTACACCCGTCTCCAGGTTAGACATACAGTCAAGCAACATGGACAGGACCACAGACACAACTATTACAAAAGAATCAACACTGTACAAGATTAGGGAAATGTACTTATTGCCCTCTAATACATAAAGATGAGACAATAAACTAACAGTCCACATTGGCAACAAACTGAATGACACAGTATACTCAATTAAATGCAACAAATGTAACAAGTACTATGTGGATAAAACAGGACGTGCATCCAGACCAAGAATGTATGAACACATTCTCTCAATGAATTAACCACAGGAAAACAGAGTAACCCCCAGTATCAAAGCACTTCACTGATACACTCAGAGATCTGCGCTTCTCAGAATTGGAGTGGTGTTCTCTAAAATAAAACACAGCTAAACCTGAGCACAGAAAGATTCAGGAGAGGTGGTGGATGTGGAATATTGGGAGCCATCCATCCAGTCAGATTGACCAATTTATATAAGTGGCTTCCATAAAAGCATTCTTTTACACTCAAAATGCTGTCTTTGTTTCATTTCTTGTATATAACCAGCTAAACAAGCTGTATACATAATAACACATTACACTAGCCAAATGTGTTATTATACACAGGTGTTTACTAAAACATTAATAAATTCAAAAATTAATTTTTATGTTATATACATGATTTGTGACATAATTTAGATGTAATATTATGTGACATAGTATTACATCAATAAGCTAATGACGTCATAACCATAGCTACCAGTTCACTTTATGTGCACAATATGCTGGGAGTACTATAATAAAAATAATAAAATTTTATTACTATTTGTGTATCCCGATGCATATAATGTAGTATACACATGGATAAAACAAAAGCACATTTGTCAATGGTGCCACATACAAGGATTTTTTTTTTTTTTGTTCAGTTGAAAATAAAAAAGTGAAATTATATTTCCAGTAAACATGTTCAACTACTTACAATCCAGAATATAGTTTTCAAGATTAAAAATAAACTTTTAATCGATAACATTAATTATTGAGCATATCAATAAAGTTTTGTTTTCCAAAACAGGCGCAGTCTGGTCCCTAGAGCAGCACTAAGGACATTTATGATAGGTTGGACAAAAGATGTTCACATTGGGATCTGCTTCTGCAGAGCAGGAGCCCGGTCGGTGTTGAACAGGTCAGTGGAAGAAATGGTCTATCAGTAACTGCACCGACTGGTGGTGGATGAGCTGGAGCCAGCTTAATAGTACTGAATGTCGGCTGGTCAGTCGATTTCTCCACGGTTCTCCACAAGATGAGAGCTTCAAGTCTGGGCAGCCTTCCACACAATTTCCGGTCTCATGTTTTCAGATCTTTGTTGAGCAAGCTGGATTTTGGAAGGTGTAGATTTCTTAAATTTGTCTTTGGTAGGTTCAGTGGTTTACTGTGGAGTTTTCAAGTTCATAGGCCTTAAAACCGAGAGAGCACCTGGATCGATCATGGAACACCTATCTGCATTGTCTCTCTTATCCATCTTCTTCATCTTCGTTAACTTGGTCTGACCCTTGACCCTAGTCCTGACAAAGAGCGATCGTAAATGGTTGATCAAACCCTAGCATTAGGTGGCCGGAGGCACCTCTTCTTTGTCCTGGTGATTCAATGATACCTACTCAAAAGTTCTGTAGAAAAAGGGCTTTAAAATGAAGTATTTCATAAAAAAACTTAGAAATTCGAGAGTTCTTCAAACAGAGTTTGACTGCACATGTGCCAAATGAAAAAGATGTTATGATGTCAAATTCTCAAGCCAGGAAGGAAGCAGATCATGACACCTAGCTAGCGGAGTGTACGTAGCCACCTCCGACAGTGGAGACAATGGACATCTTTTTCTGTTATTTTGTGGGGCCAGCTTGTGCCGGCAGTATAGCTAGTTGTCCATTAGGCAAGATGTATTAATACAATAAAACATACACCTTTATCATATATTTTGATAACCACTTGAATGAAAACACAGTTTTGCTTCTTCCTTGCAAAATGGTATTTTAATATGAAAATTAAAAGTATGGATTTTTGGTACCAGAGAACTTTTTATAAATACAAAATCGAACGTTGGGCTTTAAGTCCTACGCCTGTTTAACAGCCAATCATATTGGAACAGGTCCCCAAGATTGGCACTCATTTCTGCAGATACCAAGTTCACATTTTAAAACAAAAACTTAAAAATAATGCATCTTAGATATATGGATTTTTGAGGTAATTAAACATTACCAAATATCTGTTGTAGTTGTTGTTCCCACATGTTGTCATGAGTTGGACTCGAACCCATGCAAACAGAGGTGATGACAAAGTATTTAACCACTTGACCCTGTCAAATGATATTCAAATAATACTTGAAAATTATTGCATTTAAATATTGCATTTAGAGTATTTTATTACCTCCACCAAGAAGGTTATGTTTGTTTGTGCGTTTGTGAGCAAGATAACACAAAAACTTATGGACGGATTTTGATGAAATTTTAAGGATATGTCAGAAAAGGTAAAAGGAAGACATGATTAAATTTTGGGAATGATTCAGATAACTATCTGGATCTTCTGGATCCATGAAATGTAATTTTTAAAGACAGAGAACTCAAAAAGTTATGGATCGATTTTGATGAAATTTTCAGAAAATGTTCTAAATGGGACAAGGAACAAGTGATAACATTGAGTGATCTGGATCACTGTCTGGATAATCTGGATCCAGGTTTTTTTAAAGGAAGTTATAGCCAGATAATTTTAGGGTGGATTTTGATGATAGTCCTGGAATTTAGCTCCCTTGGTGGAGGTCTGCACTCTCCGAGTGCTCTTGTTTAAATATATTATTCACCTACTTTTGGGTCAGCTATAACATGGTAAAATTGCAGACCTGTAGCTCATTTTACAACTGAACAATAGCTACTTTGAGGTTATCACTGTTGAGTAAATCAGTTGTAACTTGAAAACTATTGCATTTGCAGTATTTTGGTTAAACATGTTTTTTCACCTACTTTTGGGTCAGCTATAACATGGTAAAATTGCAGACCTAAAGCTGAGCTATAGCTACTTTCAGAGTATCACTGTTGAGCAGAACAGTTGCAAGTTGAAAACTACTGCATTTAAAGTATTTGTTTTAATATGTTATTCATATACTTTTGGTCAGCTATAACAGTAAAATTGCAGACCTATAGCTCACTGAATAGCTGAGTAATAGCTACTTTGAGGTTTTCACTGTCGCTGTATCTTGAAAACTATTGCATTTAGAAAATTTTGTTTAAATATGTGCAGACCTGTAGCTCATGGCATAGCTGAGCAATAGCTACTTTCAGGTTCTCACTGTTGAGTAAATCAGTTGTAACTTGATAACTAGTGCATTTACAGTATTTCTTTAAATGTGATATCATCTTCTTTTGAGTCAGTTATACCATAGTAAAACTGCACCCCTTTAACTCATTGAACAGCTGAGCAGTAGCTACTTGATATTATCACTCTTGAGTTAATCAGTTGTAACTCGAAAACTATTACATTTACAGTCAAACCACACAGTCAGCTGACACAGAGCCTGTTCATGGGCATACATAAATTTTATATTGATTTTCATTAATTCATAACAACTTCTAACTTAATTTCAGGAAAAAATTAATTCTATTTGGCACATTTTGTTGCTTATGGATTTTTTTTGTTTTTTTTATTAACATGGTTAATTATGCATCAAAACTTGTCTGTACTTAATTTCACAAATTTTATTTTATTTTTTAGGAATTTTCTATATGAAATAAATGGTAGTGAAAACCTAAACAATAAATGTAGAAGCCACATCACCAGTGCAATTAGGATTATTCTTAATTAGGAAAGGGATTGATATGAAAAAGGTCATTTGTTTTATAATGTACTTTGATGTCCATCAAGGGCAGCAACACCACTTACATGAATTAACAACTAGACCTACGCATCGGAAAGACAACTCACCAAAGCCAGTGAACCATCTTTTGACCTTGAAGGAGGGGCCAAAAGTCAAATCTGACATCGGAAGATTCCCAGCCCACAATATCCTGCAAGTAGGTTTCACATTGCAAACCTCTAGGATCAATAATAAACGAGTTATAAACCCTTTTAAGTTTGGCTGTCCTCGTTTCACCTTGAAGGAGGGGCTCAAGGTCAAATCTGACCACATCAGATTCCCAGCCCATGATTTCCGATAAGGTGGTTTCACATTGCAAACATCTATGACCAATAATAAGCAAGTTATAAGCACTTTTAAGTTTGGCTATCCTCGTATGACCTTGAAGGAGGGGTCCAAGGTTAAATCTGACCACATCAAAAGATTCCCAACCCATGATTTCCTATAAGTTACCATCCCAAACCTCTAGGACAATAATAAGCAAGTTATAAGCACTGTTAAGTTTGGCTATCCTCGTTTGACCTTAAAGGAGGGACCCAAGGTCAAATCCGACCACACCAGAACATTCCCAGCTTTTGATTTCCTACAGGTTGGTTTACCATCCCAAACCTCTTGAACCAATAATAAGCAAGTAATAAGCACTTTTAAGTTTGGCTATCCTCATTTGACCTTGAAGGAGGGGCCCAAGGTCAAATCCAACCACAGCAGAAGATTCCTAGTCCATGATTTTATACAGGTTGGTTTACCATCCCAAACCTCTTGGACCAATAATAGGAGAGTTATAAGCACTTTTAAGTTTGGCTATCCTCATTTGACCTTGAACGAGGGGCCCAAGGTCAAATCTGACCACACCAGAAGATTCCCAGCCCATGATTTCCTATAGGTTGGTTTACCATCTCAAACCTCCAGGACCAATATTATGCAAGTTATAAGCACTTTTAAGTTTGTCTATCCTCATTTGACCTTGAAGGAGGGGTTCAAGGTCAAATCCAACAACACCACAAGATTCCCAGCCCATGATTTCATATAGGTTGGTTTACCATCCCAAACCTCTTGGACCAATAATAAGCGAGTTATAAGCACTTTTAAGTTTGGCTATCCTCATTTGACCTTGAAGGAGGGGTCCAAGGTCAAATCTGACCACACCAGAAGATTCCCAGCCCATGATTTCCTACAGGTTGATTTACCATCCCAAACCTCTAGGACCAATAATAAGAGAAATATAGGCACTTTTAAAGTCCGCTATGTGGGTTACTTTGGCACTCAGTGGATGACCTTGAATTAAGAGATTCAAGGTCAAATGTCTGCAAGGTTATAGAGGACATATATATCTGTTATACATATCACCTATGAAGACATTCAACCTTCTACCTATGAGAAAGAGCCAGTAGAAAAATGTAGATAATTTTCAAAGAAATGCCCGCGGCAGCCATCTTGTGTTTCAGAATGAGGCTAATTTCCTTCCCAGAGAAGCTTACCCCGAAATGAAGATATCCTGCAAATTTGGTGAACCTAGCTGATGTAGTTTTCCTCTTAGAGCATTAACGCCGAAAATCTCTCTACAAATCTCATAGCGAACGCTAAACCAAAGGATGCCTCCGGTGGATACAATGAATGCAGAAGCCTTAACAGTGCAGTTAGAATAACACTTAGAGAAAACACCGAAATCACTTTGCACCTTTTCATAATTATTGATCATCAAGGAATAATTGAGCTCAGTGTCTGTAACTATGACTCAAGATGCAGTTGGTAATCCCCTGATGAAAACACAGCAAAATTTCATTGAAAAAAAATATATCCCTACTTTTTTACGAGTAGGAAAAACTTAAACTTAAAAAACTTATATAAAACATCTAAAAAAAATCTGGCGAGATGAATGCTCTCTGTGGTGAAATCAATGTCTCTGAAAAAAACTGTGGCAAAATTAAGTGTGACAAAATCATAGTAAATCACAATTGCCCTTAAATATAATGTTTTTATTTATTTATTCATTCATTCATTTATTAATGTATTGCAAAAAGCAAACATATTTAATATCAGTTTCATATAAAGGACTGGTACAAACCCTTTTAAAAACCTTTTATGCACCCCAAGTAACTAATTCATTATCTTTCAAAAAAAGCATACTGACATCCAAGAGGATCTTTTGAAGTCAAGACTTTTCAGTATTACAAAAACAGGATTTCCATGCATTCAGGTGTTCACTCACAAGACAGAACCTTTGAAAGACTTGTATTTATTAAGTATAACAAGAAAAATAATGAAGCAAATTTAGCCTATTAGTGTTCATTGAATGATTGTTTTAAATTGTATGTCTCAATACATGTTTATTTGATGATCTGGTTATTATATTTACTGGTAGTACACTATAAATGTAATGTACTTGCAAAGTTTTAAAGTACTCGAGTCTTGGGACCAGTACTAATGTACTTGTAACTTGGCAAAGTACTTGTACTGGAGTCTTGGAACCAATACTAATGTACTTGTACTTTCAACTTGGCAAAGTACTTGTACTTGGCTCCATGTACTTGACCCCAAGCCTGACTTATGGTGAATAAATAACATGTGTCTGCTTTATATCTTTTAGCCTTGGTAATTACTGTATAATAGCCACTGGCAAACATTTGTTATAACACCAGGAGGACCTTTATCTTTCCCAATACCTAATATTGCCAACCAACCAGTATCGTGTGAACACTGTATTACACACACACCATATCAGGAGTATATCGTTTACATGTGGCATATATGTTGTTATTAATGATTTCATACGAATAACCAAACATCTCCATGTCAGGTCCAATGTGCACCAGTAGCTTCTGTATCCAGGCCTCTGGATCGGTAAGTTTGCTAAATAATGGCAGCCATTTGCCCTTCATTTCAGCGTCTCCTCCTTGTCTCCAGGATTTCAGTGTCAGGGAGACTTGCTTTCCTGACAGATGCATCCTGGCCACATAGTCTAGATCCATCGACATCGTCTCTTGCTTTGCAATATAGCTGAAAGAAAGAATGCACGTACATTTAACTTCATAATTTATACTAACTATTCGATGTTTAGGGAATTTACATGCATTTCACATAATCCGGATCTGTTCACATTAATATATCTACATTTAAATATAGAACAGGAACAGTAAAACATGTAAAATGTGCTACACATACAATGTGCCAGAGTATGGGAAATTTGCCACGTATAAGTGGACCATTTTCATGTCATGGATTTGACCCCACAGCAACTCACAAAGAAAGTGAGAACTGGATAAGTCCTACACCACACAGTTCTCTACACAGAGTAGGAGAATGTAGATGATGTGTAACAAGAAGAAAATTATCAGTTTAAATATTGCTGATTTCCTTTCTCTGTAGGTAACTTCATGTTATTGCAGAATATTCAGGAAGGACTGTTTATTAGAGGCATATAAACAAAATGCCAGTGGACCAAATGCTGATCAAAACTGCAGAGGCGGACTAAACACTGGTCACTTTTTGGGATGGTGGAGAAATCGTTATGAAATCAATACAGATACTTAATAATATCCTTGATTGCATTTCATATGGCACGGTACCCGTTATCAAACAGATGGGATTGTAGTTTATTTGCTAATTACTTTTGTGCCACAAAAGTTAACTTTCAAGAGTAGTTTTAAAGGGTAAAGTTCAAAAAGCCAGAATTCTTTATTCTCTTTTCATAAACTACCACAGTTAGTTTTCAAAGAACTGTACTCATTTAAGCTTTATTATAAATGTACTTTTTTTCAAAGAAATTACATTAGAGAGCCAGCATTATAAGCATTCATAAAAAATAGCATTTATTCCATCAGAAAATACATTTGCCAACCACAACCCAATGATTTTATGAAATGAAATTTTTGATAATTTTTCTGTGAAAAAGAAGTCAAGAATTTTAAAAGACTTAATATGACCAGCATTTTATCTATCCTGCCCCAAAACTGACCAGGTTTGTGTCCGCCCTTGCAATTTGTACTGGCATTTTAGCCAACATATTTTGTCAAACATTCAGTTCTTGAGGCCTTTTTCCTTGGTGAAAAATTTTCCAGGATTTTTTTTCAAGGAGATACTTGTTCCTCCATTTACAGTTGTAATGGTTAACATATGCTTTGATGAACTTTAATTTACTACAAAAAAGAGACATCTATACACTCTATGTCTTTTGAGGCTTTTTATTTGTGCGATTGCCAGGGTCTTCAACACTTCAATATCCATCAATATCCACGTTAGATTATAAAGAATTGAAAAATAAATAAGCCAGAAGATTTGGCCTAATTTATGACTTTGCGGAGGTATTAGCTTCATTAAGATTTACAGTTTAAGATCATCAGAAAGTCAGGTTATTTGGTAAACCTTTATACATGTGCCAAGTATGGTTGAAAAAATGTTATGGAGGTGAATAACATAAATTACTGTAAATGCAATAGTTTTAAACTTACAACTGATTTACTCAACAGTGCTCAGCTATGCCACGAGCTACAGGTCTATGGTATAGCTGACCTATAAGTAGGTGAATAACATATTTAAACAAAATACTCTAAATTTAATAGTTTTCATGTTATAACTGATTTACTCAGCAGTTATAACATCAAAGTAGCTATTGCTCAGCTATACAATGATATTACAGGTCTGCAATTTCACTATGTTATAGCTGACCCGAAACTAGCTGAATAACATATTTATACAAGACAAGTCAGCTGACATAAAAACTCCAAAGCCAAAGAAGTTATTCAAGTGAGACCACAATAAACAGCAGCGATCAGTCAAACCAAGGTGAAAACAAATAAGTGCCCTTGGCGGGCTGGTTAAGTAGTATGCAGACACTTACTGGTATTTTAGCACACAAGGATGAGCTTGGTCCCACACACTACGCCAGTGGATATCTGACCTTGGATATTCTACCAGATATCTGAGAAACTCTTCAAACTGGATAGTCTTTGGATCCGCGTTCTCTAGTGTCTGACCTCGGTACATCTTTAATATCCTAGAACTGTGTTTCTCTTTTATGAAATTATAGATATTTGGTTTAGTAAACTTATCCACGTAAGCCGATTCTATTCTGTCCAAAGGGTGTCTGACTGTAAGGATTGAGAAATAGTTCTGAAGCCTGTAGAGTCCATCTGATGGGCTGTAATGTACCAGTGCTTTGAGGTTGTACCTCTTCATGTATGAGGGTACGTGGATGTCTTCTTCCATCATTTTGTTGACTTTGAGAAAGCCTGTCACAGAGTTGTTGAGAAACATTAATCTCCATGTGCTACAGCCAGTTTTTGGGATAGAACGTAGGATGACTCTGTGTTTGTCATCAATCAACATGGTGTTTTCTAAGGAGTTGAGAAAATGCTGGTTGCGTGTGAGGTAGCTCTGAATGTCTGTGTCCTCCTGACTGAGGTCCAAATTGTCACAGTACGCATGCATTACACTTAATCTGGAAGTCTGCAAGTCACTGGCTGTAACTGTAGCACATAAAAAATAAATTAATTAATAATAACAATATTAATGGTGGTATTTCTTAGGTTTTTCGGAATCATTTATCAATATTTTAACATTGCTCAATAATAATACTGTCCTTCAATATCAAGATTAAAAATGTTAATTTCAATATTATTTCAAAGAAATTAGTGAAAAAATTTCTCAACAGAGCTGTGTAGCCTACAATGACTGCACATTAAAATCCTCATTTGTAGCTTGCTTGGTTTATTCTTTCAAAGCATTAGGCCAACACTAAATCAATGTTATAACTTTTTTAACTTTTTTGAATTAGAGAGAGGGTGCCGTCAAGGCGACCCTTTGAGTCCTTATATTTTTATCTTGGCCATAGAACCTTTAGCAAGGGCAATCATAAAAGAAGACATCATAACTGGAGTGCTACTATGGGACAAGATGTTTAAGATAGGGCAATATGCTGATGATACTTTTCATTAAGAACAAGCCTAGACATTTTTAATAGTTTTTACCTATGCTCTGGTTTGAAATTAAATTTTGAGAAAACCTCTGCAGTTTGGCTTGGGTCAATGAAAAGGTGAACAGAAATTCTCTGCCCTGAACTCAACATTTCGTGGTCAAATACTTTCAAACTTTTGGGAATTAACTTCCATATAGACCTTGAAAATATGATCGAGTTAAATTACAATCCAAAGCTTATAGCAATTGAAAAAGTCCTTCAGAGTTACTCAAAGCAAAGGCTATCACTGATTGGAAAAATCACAGTTATTAAAACACTAGCTGTTCCCAAACTGGTTTATGTAATGAAAGTTCTACCTTCACCAAGTAAAGATATTTTCGATAGACTTACTAGACTCTTTAAAGCTTTTATCTGGAACAAAAATAAACCAAGGATTATACTTTCACAATTGGAGCAGGATATATCAAAAGGGGGACGAGATTAACAAACATAAGTATTTTGAATAAGGCCCTCAAAATATCATGGATACCAGATATAATAAAAGGAGTTGGAAACCTAGGGAACATGTTTCAAAATATTGTCAATTACAACAAGAATTACATCTGGTTTATGGATACTTGTTCTTTGCAAACTTTTTGTTCAAAAATTAAAAATGTTTTCTGGAAAGATGTATTTAAACCATGGCAATCTTATAAGACTAGTTTTGAAAAAGAGATAAACATTAGGACATATCCCTTATGGGACACATACTTTCTGACCAATACTAATATAATTAACAGGAAAGAGGAATTCCAAAGTAAAGGAATCAACATAATAAATGATTTATTGCATGTATCTGGTAGACTGATGGGCCTTGATGACTTTAAATTAGCTTATGATATAGATATCAATTTTGTAGATTTTTACTCACTGACACACTGTCTACCGAGATCTTGGAGGGAAAATTTCATTACAGATTCAGTTAAGTTGAAAGAGAGTGAAGTTGTCCAGCTAGTAATAACAGACTTACTGCAAATGTCAAAAGCTTGTAAGGGTACATATTGGAAACTAGTTAAAACAGTTGAGCTCAAACAAAATCACAGACTTAAATGGTCAGAAAGCCTTCAAATCCCTATATCAGAAGAGGATATGTCAGAATACTATTCAATAAATTTCCAAAGCACCGTTGAGAGCAAACTAAGAAGTTTCCAGTATAAATTATTACAACGAATTTTGACAACAAACAAATTCTTAAATATTTGTAAAATAAATGAGGACCAATGCTATTTCTGTAGTTTGGAAACAGAAACGCTTGAACACTTATTCTGGCTGTGTCCAGTAATAAATAATTTTTGGAAAGAGGCAACCACTGTCCTAAAACCGTACATTGACTTAGATGGGCTACTTAGCACTACATCAGTGCTCCTGGGTATCAGATCGAATAGATATTCAAGACTCTTGAATCATTTAATAAACTTGATCACAATTTACATATATTCAACTAGATGTTTGGGACAGAAACTGTCAATTTCAGGCATGATTGGAAAGATAAGGAAAACTTACAGAATAGAAAACTAGGGTGAAGTGGCTGGCCTTCTGCCAACCACGGAGTCGAATCTTAGGACAGCAGTGGGTGTTGAAATCTGTAAACTTGGTATTATCGCCCGCTAAACAGAGTGAGGTGCGGTGACAGTAAAATATTGCTGGATTATATATTTGTAAAATATTGTTAGAAACCCCATCGTAGCCTCACGTTTTCATCACTCTGTGGGTGTACAACTACCAGCATTTGATATTTTATTTGTTTTAAATATTGCGAGAAGATAGAGTGAGGTGCGGTGACAGTAAAATATTGCTGGATTATATATTTGTAAAATATTGTTAGAAACCCCATTGTAGCCTCACGTTTTCATCACTCTGTGGGTGTACAACTACCAGCATTTGATATTTTATTTGTTTTAAATATTGCGGGAAGACAGAAATATTGCTGGATTATATATTTGTAAAATGTTGTTAGAAACCCCATCGTAGCCTCACGTTTAGAAACCCCATCATGATACCTTCTAGAACATACAAAAGCGCCTTCTAGTGGTTGAATGTAGATATACGGAGTTTGAATATTTTCATTGTCTCTGCCAGAGGTGATCTCGATTTTGATTGGCTAAACGAAAAATGTATAGTACTACCGTGATGTCACTTCATTCATTAATTTCTTTGCGGTTTATTTGTTTGACAAATAATTGAGTACACGTAGATGGGCAGACAGCAATTTTACATTAACAGTGACTGCGTGATAAACCCTGCAGACGAATAAATTAATTGGGGTTTAAGGTCTAGAAACCAGCAGACGAAACCGTTAAAAAAGACTCGTTCGAGTAGAAAATCACAATAGAAATACAATAGGTTCTAGGACATACGGGTCCTTGGAGAAAGCCAGACGAAGTGCTAGACAAGCTTTTTACTTTATAAAATATAACTGAATAAAAGCATTAAAAATCTTCAAAATGGCAGAGTGTATAGTATAGACCTTAATGTACCGATATGTGAACAAATATTATGAAGAATTTGATATTTAAGGGCTTAAACGGCCCTTTTAAAATCGCGACCGCAACTCAGTACATAACTCGAATCAAAGATTCGACTAAAAACATTGTTATACAATTTGAAAAAAGTAGGGAAATAATAGAAAGTAATTGGAAACAAATGATACCACTATTAGATTAAATTCAAATATTTAAAATAGCTGGAATTTTTCACTATGCAACACTGGGTTGTTTTTCTTTCTAAAGAATAAAACTTGCACTTTCAATATTTTTTTTTTTTTTTTTTTTTTTTTGTGTTATAAAAAATGCAGCTTTTAATTGAAAAGAATTTATTAATTACAGTCTAGTTTGTGTAAAATATTAAAAAAAACTGTAATTTTTGAGATTTATCTTATTATGCTGTGCTATTTTGTACTTTTGTGAACTTGTAGAATAATCATACTGCGTTATGATTGATATTGTAAGAGTACAATCCTGATGGGGGGTTTGCCACCCTCGCCCCTCCAGGAGAGAAGGAGTTTACTTTGTTCTGTAAAAAAGGGTGAGTAAAAATTTCTTGAAACTGTAAAAAAAAAATTGTGAATATTCTTCACAACATACAACCTTATTGCAAGACATACATTCCCTAGAATGTTCCCCAACAAATATTAGTACAAAATACAAGGATAACTAGAAGCTTGACATGCAAAAAGTGGCCATAAGTAGGACCTAATATGACACACAAAGTATTACTTTTTCAATGGGAATAACAAGGCTTAAAAGTAGAACCTATAAATTCTGGTGAAAGCAGAAAAATCTGTGAAAGCGGATGCAAAATAGCACAATTACGTTGCTCTTTACCAGATTCCTCTCCATTGTGATAGTAAGTCTGGGCATCAAACAAACAGACAACCCAATAGAATGAGCACACCAGTGTTATTTACTTCAAGAGAGTTAAATTGCATGATATCTGGAGCACTCGATATATTTTTTTAATTGGGTATAATTAGAAGTTACTACAAGCAGAAATAAATTGAAGATAATTCGCAGCTTGGACAATTAGACCAAATTCAGTGTATTGACATTTGCCTTTCTCTTATATGTAACTTCATGTTTAACCATGTGATTCTCTTCTGCATGGTGAAGGGTGTAAATTTGGCAAATGACAACATGTAAACTGATGAACTGACTGATTGACTGACTGATTTGGTTTTATGTCACTTTTAACATATTGTATAGGTATTGATTGACTGATTGATTTGGTTTTATGTCACTTTTAACTTATTGGGTAGTTAGGCAGATGAGACAAAATGGCACATACTAATTTGTCACGTATTTGCACTGAAATATAATGGGCACTGGTCAAAGTCAAAGTTGGGGTTTTACGTGACGTTCAACAGCCAGGGTCATATTGGGACAGGTCCTCAGAATTGCCACTTGTGGGACTCGAACCCACAGAGGTGACAGCCTATGATTAGATGCCAAACTTGCTAACCACTAGGCCACTGAGGACCTAAATAATGGCCACTGGTAAGTAATTCTCAACTACCAGCTTCTCAAGTAGATCTGTTCCAAGTGTCTAATTTCCCCTATGGTCGAGTTAGGTCATTACACTAAAAAGGCCTTACATCTCCATTATTACTGGTCCTTTGTTTGGAACCCTCTCTGAAGTTCGGACAACTTCGACTTCTGATTAACATCCAGCGGGAGATAACTGCAGCAATGTCTGGTTTTACTTAATTCTTTGCCAAGCTCGCTATGTTTGATATATTCACAAATCAGATTTTGTCTCTCCAAACACAGAATAAAATATTGTTATCCCAAATAAAAGTTCTCATAATTTTCTACAATACTATTTTCCCAGTATATTAGTGGTAATAAACCAAACCAACATGAAATCAATCAGTGAATGGTACTTTAACTGAAAATTCCTGATCAATTACTATTAATCAATAAATGTGCCAGATTAACCGATCAATGTATGAAGCATGAACTTCTTCAAAATAAAAGCAAAAACAATATTCTGCACCTGATGGTACAAAGTCCTTCATTGACTTATTGGTGTTTTTCTTCTTTTTTATTGTTTAATTTTAATTGCCAGTCACAACACATTAGAGACTATTTAGTAATATATGTAGCTCACATCAATGAGAATTTTTTTAAAAATTGTAAATAAATTATCAGAACTTGTTTATCTGGAAGGTTGGTCACACGAACAAAGGTTGCTGTGAAAAAGATTTCATATCACTGTGTGAATTTTCACCAGTTATAATCTGTAATCATCAAATATGAATTTTGTCTTTTATTTTGTGAATATTTGAGTATGATATATGTTCAGGATTATTGTGAGTTAGCTATAAAGACACTTAAGTTATAATTGTTATTATATCAGAGGCGGCAGTTCTAGCAAAGTTTAAGGGATTACATTCCTTCAACCAGTAACGTCATACGAGGATGGACCCTCCATGGATCCTACAAATGTAATATACAAACAGGCACCCATACCCATTGCATTCCCATTGCTATTAAAGACCAAACTTGTTAATCACTGCTGCCTCAGATATAATAACAATTATAACTTAAAACTCAAATATCTACAAAAATAAAAGACAAAATTCATATTTCATGATGACAGATTATAACTGGTGAAAATTCACACAGAAAGTAATCTCTAGAAGCACAAGTCTTGATAGAACTCACGCTTATAAAGATCACTTTAATACCAGAAACAGGGCATTACAATAATGTAGAAACCTTCAAATATAGTTGAGGTGGCAAGAATTTGTGTATTGACTGTAACTGCTTTGTAAGCGTCTCAGTTTTAAAATGATAAAACTTTACACACCTGCATATGTACCTGGAGACCCAACGTAACTGAGATTTATTTGTTGTTCATCTTTTGCACCATTCAAAATGATAAATACCAGCAAAATCACAGCACAGAAACCAATCACAATTTTGGTTTTTCTGGGAAAAGTCATTCCTGCCATTTCTTATTCCAGCAATTTATGTTACTCAATGTGCGTGACAATCTAACCACAAATCACTTTGACTTTGCATCCTTTACACATATACTTCTGTTGTCTGTTTTTAATGGAATGTACTCCAGTTTTATTTTAAATCCAAACCAGCAAACTGATTATCACTCTATCTCGTTAGAAATATATAGCAGCACTGATTATCCAACTCTCATCCCCAAAACTCGATGTTGTCTGTTTTTAATTGAAGGTTTTTCTTGTTTTTCTTTTTGGAGAAAAAAATATCTACTAGAATATAAAATCCCCCTAAAATATACAACTACAATTTGTCCTGATATCGTAGAGGGTTTGAACATGAGATTTGATATTATGCTCCTTTTGTATGTGTATATGTTGTTGTACAGTCCTAGGCATTTTCCCCACAGATGCTGAGTTAAGACAGGTCTGTATGCTACTGATCTCAGATCAATGCACAATCCTTTGTCCAGTCAGATTCTATTGGTAGTGGTCACTCTAATTCTACCTATTCCTGTAGACAAGTCCAAACCAGACTCCTTGATCCCATGTAACTTATTCATAATATGTGTACTTACATCTTTGTGATCTTTCTGAAATTGGGCCCGTTTGTGGCATTTAGCTACACTGTAGTTTTCCAGTAAAGGGCCCTTTCCATTGACATTTATCTTGTTACCTGAAATTCCTGGTTAAGTAAAAGTATTTTACCTGTCCCTTCAGTTTGAAGTTAATAATTAAATAATAAATAAGGTCTAACTGTGTATTATTTTTGGTTGTCACTATCTTCCTTGTAGTCTTCACATTTAAAAAGTATACTTTTCAATAGTGGATGGAACTGACTGATAGTTCATTAAAATGTCCACTTAGCAACTTTTATATGAAAACAAAATTATTTCTTATGTAAATACGGTACATAAAACCAGTAAACATGTAAAGCAGTAGATCTTTTATTATTCAACCTCATCTTTTCCAAAACTTTGATTTTATGAAGTCATTTCCATCATTTTTTTCTCTAATATTTGACACACAAATGCCTTTTATAATGTATTACCCTGATATTATCCAAATAGTATCAGACCCTCCTATCTGAAAAAATACAAGGTCCAAAGCAATAACAATGAATTTGGTATTTTATATATATTAGTATAAATATAATTTAGATTTTCATTTAAGGCCCACTAGTACTCTGCTATGTGATTGTATCAAATCCGGGAAAAATGCCTCCTAGAAAAAATGCCTCCTGGAAAGAATGCCTCCCACATATTTTGTCACCTGAAAAAAAAATGCCTCCGAAGAAAAAAAAAATCACCGAAGCAAAATTCATTTTGACTACAAGTAATGGTCCATTTAAGAAGTATTTAACATACTGTAAGTATGCAAATGAAAAAATACATCCTTTGCAATTTAATGTGTACTGGTAATGTTAATCCAGCATCAATACATTTAAACACTTCAATTACGGCCATTATCCTGACCATATGTTAACAGAAATGTGTTCTTTTCATCAGACTTTTAAGCCACAGTCTTTCATCACTGACAAAGGGGCAACAGTGGCAGAGTGGTAACACTCTCGCCTCCCACCTCTGAGGCCGGGGTTCGGTTCCCAGGACGGCCTCAAGTGGCAAAGCTGGTAGTTGCTTGCCCTTGGTCGGCAGTTTACAGTACAGAACCCTGACGAACTGTATGTACTGGTTTCCTCTGCCCTTCCAACAACCCGTCGTGATATGACCTGTACAGTGTTGAAAGCGACGTAAAACCCCAAATAAATTCATCACTGACAATCACAAAATATGATTTCAGTTTACACCTGGTTCTCAGTACATTACAAACTGTTGCTACCCTTGCAAGTATATCACTATTCACATACATCTCCAATAAACTTCTTTCATGTGGCTTAATCCGAACTTAATTTTGCCTTTAACATTTGTGTGTTCAAGGTTGTCACTATTAGTCAGCATTTAATTCCAACAGATATTTTTATTTCATTTGCATTATTACACTGTGTTAGTTCTTCTTAACTGGACCATTTTTTGAGGTGAAAATAAATTTTTCCACAGGAGGCATTTTTTCCAGGTTGCAAATTTTGCAAGAGGCACTCTTTCTAGGAGGCATTTTTTCCAGGAGGAATTTTTTCTTGGGAGGCATTTTTTCCAGGAGGCATTTTTTCCTTGCACCAGTCGTATCAACACATGTTTGAATTTTGGTTCACAACCTTTTTCTTATTGTTCTGTTGATGGACCGTATATGTGGGGGGTGGATGGACATTGCTTACAGTCCTTTTTCCAACATCCATGTCCTGGCCCAAGTCGATGTCCTAATACCGAAAATGTCTGTGTCTGAAACGTCCTACATTCCAAATTTGTGGAAAAAAAAATATTCAAAACAAGACTCTGTGAAAGTGACATGCACCCCCTCCCCACCCCTCCTGTGTGTACACTTTATCTGAGCATGTGAGAGATCATCAAACATTTTCATATGGATGTATTGCTGCTAATCTAAACATGAATCTCCACTCACTGCACCAAACAGATACTACCAAAACACAGAGCGTGTAGAACAATAAATGAGCCCCAACCGAGTTAAATATTTTTTGCTTGAATGAGGCGAGCTGCACAGAATAGAGTGAGCTATGTGTGAGTTAAAAAGAAATCTAAATCTCTGTTTTATGTTTTGAATTCTTGAAAGAAATGGCATAAAAAACAACAAAATTAACAACTGAAGATATTTTGAAGACAATAAAGTCTCTTAAAGTATTGGGAAATTGTATTGACTGCACAAATACCATATTGACTATTTCCAATAATCACACTCAACACTGAAACAACCTCCACCTGTTTTCATTGAAAATCAATCTGTTTAATTTTTTAAAATGACAAACATAAAATACTTGCTCATCTCTAGACAATGACATGTATTCTTCTCAATCTTTATTTGGATTCCCAAATTAAATTTTGCTTCTTGAAAAATGTTCTTCATTTATTCTTGAACCCTAGACATGAATCGCATATCTTCTATCTTCTGTCATAAGTTTGAAAAGCTTTGGGCATGAGAATTTTTGTCCTCGTGTCAGTTTCACTAAATGACTTAGCCCACACTTGGACTTAAAGTTAAGACTTTTCTCTTAAAATGAGGTTAAGTCTGTGGCCTTAGAGGGTTTCACAAAGCTGCTAAGTCTAGGCTTTGGCTAAGTCTTCCCGGGAATGCACTTAACTTTTGTAAACAAAGACTTAAATATGTGCGCCATATATTTTCTCCATTCAAAATTTGAAATTGGTATTCTTGTCTATGAATGTTAAATACACAAACTGTCAGATCTAAGCTGGCATACCCCCCCCCCCTTAGTTATACCCTGGCGGGCGCTTTTTAGATGTTGACCCATGTCTGTCCCTGGACTCTCCCTTCTTGGACTTGAGCGCGTTAGAGGATTTGTATCAATTTTGCGGTCTATAAATCCTACTATTAATAATAACTATTGAAATGCTTGAAAATAAAGAATAAATATCTAGAATACCTCCCAAAATTAGTGTTTGAACATATTTATGTGGTTACAAGGCTTTTGATTGAAAAACAGTATTTTTAGAAAACCACTGTGGTTATGTGATAAGCTTGGACAAAGCTAAGTCACCCTTATGACTTCAGAATGTAAAAATACCATAAAATATATTATACAGCATAATGACAGTGTGAAGAATTCCGACAATAATTTCCGATTGGTTGATTTCACATCTTAAACCATAATAACCAATAACAAGCGAGATATTAATTTTTAATAGGTTTCCACATGGTGTACTTTGGCAATTTGTGTAAGACCTTGTATTAAAATCTTCAAATGTCTGCATGTATAGGACACATATTTGTTCCAAATAACACCCATAAAAAGACTGAAATCTTCCCAGCTGAGAAGCAGGGAGTACGGACAAAAAGAACCTGGACAAAAAGAACCGGCCTCAAAATTACTAGGACAAAAAGTACCTGGACAAAAAGAACTGCACCATAGGACAAAAAGTACTTCATATCTTTATTTGAAACAAATAGTAACATTTATTAGTATAACACATGTAACTTTTATTTGTATTAGTTTTAACACATTTTTAACGTTTTTACACATACATTAGCTCTCAAACTTAACACAGTCTAATGGTATGCCCTACTCCCTTGAGAAAGTCCTCCACAGTTTTGAAATCATTCAGAATTACAATCACCTATCAGCTTTCATGTCACACCAAAGCATTTCCTTTAAGCTTGATTGCATTTAACAATAACTATTGTACCTGGGCTTAGTGGGCTTAATTGAAATCACCCTATTTACCCCCTTAATGCATTCAAGGCTTTATGTTAGACAAAGCTTAAATAAACTGTTAGTTTTTCAATGATACCAAAAACAGGGAAGCCCCACCCCAAGTTAATCTCAAAGTATAACAAAAGCTTATTTGTAGAACCAATTGTTTGTGTGTCAACTTACAAAATGAAACACATGAAAATATAAATATAAAGTTATTTTTGTAAAATACACAGATAAATTATATATGATTAAAAAACTTTTTTTATAAAATGAGGTACTTTTTGTCCAAATACTTTTTGTCTGTGTGCAGTTCTTTTTGTCCAGGTACTTTTTGTCCTACAATCGTCCCTACCAAGTATCAACTTCCTACACCGTATGGTTTCTGAGATATAGCCCGGAGAACCTTTTTTCCTGCCACATACCCGCCTGCCCACCCAACTGACCGCCCATCTGGACACCATGGGTGAAAACAATACCCCGACAGATCTTAAGGGCTGTGTGGCAGGGATGGGGTCAATGTAATAGATGCGATAAAATGTAATAGAAATGTAATAGACTGAAAGGTAATAGTAATAGATTGAAAAGTAATAGATTTTGTCTATTACTTTTATATTACTCTCTATTACATTAAAATTTTATTTTAAATGTGGTCATAAGTTTGTAAAATAAAACATTCATTTATTATTTTAATATTGGACACAAAAAAAATCATTGAAATCAGAATGTTATTGTATTGTTTGGAGTACGGAGAAAAGCCCTGAAAACATTGAACACTTTATAGTGTTGTGTAGCGTTTATTTGTTGTGTGTTTGATGAATGATGAAAGGCAATGCCTCCAAGCCTGCACCTAAGCCGCAAACTGTTTATTTTAACAGTTAATAGTGTTGGGCTTATGTCTTACATCTTTGATGAATGATGAAAGAGAATGCCTCTTATATTATGACACTTTTAATTGGAATCTATTTTCTTTATTGTAGGGCTTTTCTCCACAGTCTGAGAAATTAGTGTAGGGTTTTTCTCCACGGTTTGCCCAAATGGTGTAGGGTTTTTCTCAACGGGCATCAAAAAGTGTAGGGCTTTTCTCCTATAGGGCTTTTCTCCATAGGGCTTTTCTCCTGGATTCAGGTTTAGCATCTATCAATATTTACAAGCTGTATTTAAGATTATTCTATATATTTTTACATTCAAATTCATAAATTCTTACAATTTGTTATTACATTAATTATTTTTTAATTAATTTCATCTGGCATATATGAATTGCTTGCAAAGTCTTTTAGGTATCAGTATGATTAAGTCACAGCTAATTTGTGGGGAGAAAGGCCTGATTCAATTAAGAACAAGATTGAGTGTAAAAAAACAGTTTTGTAGTTTATTCTTCTGTTTCTGTTTATAATTATTTTCTTTTCCCTTAAATGTTTAATAAGGAATTTTTCTTATGATATTTCTTCTTTTATAGCTAAAATGTTTTTTTATATATATAAAATGTGATTACAAATTAACAAAAAAGGAAATTGACACAAAAGACAGCTCTTTATTCTTTAACTCTTTTAATATCTGTATTAATGGACATAAAGATTGTGTAGTAAATTGCATTTCTTAGATCTTCTTTATCAAAAGATTGATGCAAGTTCTATGTAGTTACTCAGGAGTGACACCTTCAATGAGACCACAGGTAAGTTTATTGAGGCCAATTGCAAGCAACTTCTTTGTATAGCAAATGAAAGAGATTGGTATTTTGTTTGAAACCTTTGAAATGTTAAGGGGATTACCACTTGATTGGTATTAACAGTTGCCTCTGTTATTTTAAACTCTACCCTTTGTTGCTTGTAATTCATGTGCAAATTATGCCAATCAAAATAATGTTCTTTGTGTGAATTAAATTCCTTTCTAATTAGCTGTCCACAGAAAGTACTATATAAGACCACTTTGTAGCAAGATAAAAATCACTGTTGCTCACAGTAGCACACTGAATTTGGAATTGAATAAGCATAAATATGGCTTAACTTATGATTCTCAGATGTAACAGGGACATTATAAATTAATGTAAATTGTGTAAAATGTGTTGTGCACCTATTGTATGATCAGTGTTAATAGCACATGTTTTTCTTAGATGAACTTTAGTTTCTTTTTCTTTTATCTCCTATTGTATAGTTTGTTTTAATTAGTTTTTTGTTTAATTGAAAGATGAATAAATGCTTGAAATATACATGTTTTCATGGTCCTGGTACAAATGTAATAGAAAGTAATACAAGTAATAGATTGCAAAGTAATAGTAATAGTTTGAAAATTTTGAACTGTAATAGTAATAGATTGCAAAGTAATAGTAATAGATTGCTTGTAATAGACCCCATCCCTGCTGTGTGGGGAAAAAACCACATAGGTAAATTAATTACACTTAAGTGAAAAAAGCATTAATTTTACAGTATGATGGAGTTTTGTTTTCTAGATTTATCAAAAATTTGACTGAAGTAAATTATTCAATGCAGATGTATTACAAAGAATTACTGTTTGATTTTGAGAGTTTTTATTCTCAGGACCTCTCCATAATACTATTTTATTGTAAAAGAATACCAGAAAACAGCTGTTTCAGTAATTGTATTAGCTCATATATAAACTGAGTTTTGCCTCTTTATAAAAGTAAAAAGTAATCCTCAACATACAGAAATATGTCACTCGAGCTTGGCAACAGCTTTCCATGACCATACAGTTGAGCAACATTCAATAATAAGTTAGGAGGCATGTTTTTCCAGAAGGTTTTTTCTGTGCACCAGTAATATGCTATCCACCTGAACCCACATTACGAATATTTGTCAATAAAAATGTTATAAACCTCAATTTTTCACAGAACATAATATTTTATGGCAAAAGGCATGTTAATGGCACATATATACATACATGTATATGATTGTAAATTACTCAAAGGAATAAAATATTTAAATCCAAAATGATGAGCAAGATTGAAAACTGTTAGTTATAAGTCACCTTACTGTCTCCATAATTGAACCCTTGGAAAAAGATAAGGTTTCAATATAATGGTCACAATACTTTTTTCACCTAATACATGTATTTTCTGATGGCTAAAGCTACCTGAGCAGTCAACCTTTCCATTGTTTTTGTCATCTTTTGTTTATTTACATTCATTTCTTTTATGGATGGGGAGGTCACATGACTAAAGACACTGAATTTGTAAAGCATTGTACATTTGCACAGTGAGACACTGCAATTAGAAATGAAATAAACCCCTTTATTATTTTCAGACAAAAGGGGGGGGGGGGGGGGTAGTGCCACCAGTTACACGCTTATTTCAGTTTTGAAACCCCTCTTTTAACAAAAATCTGCATGGAATTTCATCATGTAGGCTTCAGATGTTTCTTACAGAGTACCACGAATGGTCATATACATGTATGTTTGCAGGACATGTGAATACTCTGTACAAACCTACTAATAAACTGGATCGTGAATTGCTTTGACATATAGGTACTAAAGACACATCAAACACGAGTGAGGTAACTTAAAGACCCCATCACTGATCAGGCTTGCCTGTTGAACAGTGTTTCCGATTGAACATTGCTCACTGTATATAATGGCCACACTTGTTTGAAAGTTTCTTCACACTCAGGTTTTCCTAGGTATTTTGCTTTATATCTTTTTAAGCGCGAATCTCCATAGAGCTCCAGCTTCTAGAAATCACTTTTCCCCCCTTTTTGTCTCCAGACTTTCATGAATTGTAGCACAGCCACAATGTGTGTCTGTCCATTATAGAAATTAAGAGACGAGGGACTACTTTAGTACTGGGATGGGTTACCGCTTCAGTGCATTACTCAGGTCCCTGATGGCTTTGCGCTCGTGCTAGGGGACCGAAACATGCTTCAGCCTTGCTTCTTACAGATCTTACAGTGTACCAGGTGCAGTCAGAGCGGTGCTAATTTTATCACTGTTCCAAGGTTCTATCCTTCTACTCCAATGTCTGTCAAACAGTTTGGTTATAGCTTTGCTTTTGATGCTCCTACTGTTTGGAATGCTCTTCCTGAAGAGATTCGTGCATCTCCCTCCCTAGCCTCTTTCAGAAAGTAGCTTAAAACCATCCTGTACACCAAGGCATTACCCACCCTAGTCTTAATAATCTCCTGGTATTCTCTGTGGTGCTTGGCCTCTTTTCTGTCCATGGATACTGAAATTGGTTGACTGTTTTGGTGCTATTGTGCCTTAGAGTCCCCTTTCATTAAGGAGAGATTAATCGCGATAAAGATCCAATTGGAATTAGAATTACAGTAATGGCAGTAGTTAAAACTTGCTGTTCAACTGAACAAGAATTCAACAGAATTGTACTGTGTCACCAGCTTTGGTTAAAGACTGAAGCGGGTGAAATTCGAAAGGACATAACTTATGCCAGATAGACAAAAATAGTTGACGTGCAGCATTTCTGCAAATCCAGACCATCTTTCAGAAGGACTGAGTCATGGTGAAGCCCCACCTTGTTGAAAAATATAACTTAAACTGCTAGTCATATGACCATACAAATTAATGCATTGTGCAAGATGTCCTGTCTTGTCTGCTTCCTCTCTTCATGGAGGAAAGAAGGACTTAGATTTGTTCACATCCTCTCTTCATGGAGCAAAGAAAGGCTTATATTTGTCCGCCATTTTGTGAGAGAGCAAACAAGCAAGATCATGGTCTAATGTAAATGCATTGTACAAGATGGGTCATGTCTTGTCTGTTGCCAGGTGTTACCGAAAAAGCTGAAATCAATGCAAGGGTTTGGAATGCAAAGATACCAGAGAAAAATTTTTAAGCCCAAGAAACATAAAAAAGTGTTGCCATGGCAACACTTGTTGCCAGATGTTGCCGAAAAACTAATTAGCTCCAATCTGTGCGGGGTATGGAAAACAAAGAACCCATAAAAATATTTGTAAGTCAAAAAAATAAGAAAAAAGTGTTGCCATGGCAACACTTGTTACCAGGTGTTGCCGAAAAGCTAATCAGTCTGTGCAGGGGTATGGAAAGCAAAGAACCCATAAAAATATTTACAAGTCTAAGAAACGAAAAAAAGTGTTGCCGTTGCCAGGTGTGCCAAAAAACTAATCCACTCCATTCTCTGCAGGGGTATGGAAAGCAAAGAACCCATAAAATATTTATAAGTCTAAGAAACAGAAATAAGTGTTGCCATGGCAATACTTGTTGCCAGTTATCGTTAAAAAACTAATCAGCTCCAATCCATGCAGGGGTTTGGAATGCTAAGAACTCCCCAAAAGATATTAAAGCCCAAGAAACATGAAAAAGTGTTGCCACGGCAACACTTGTTGCCAGATATTGCCAAGAAAGCAATCAGACACAAACTCTCATGCCATTAAACTTCCACACCAAATTTAACTGAGACACATAAAATACTATACCTGTAAATGAGCAGCAATGAAGGGTGATTCAGATGAAAAATAAAAATAATATCCATGTCCAGCAGGATGGATATAATAATTAAAATAAGTTGTAACCTTAAACTTACTTTTTTAACTTTCAGGTTTTTATGGTAACATTACAATAAAGATCCTGTTTTGGTCTAGACACATGTACATGTTTAATTTAAATGGAAAACTCTAACCTATCACTTTAATATTGCCAAAACATCACAGAAATTTGTCTTAACCTTAAACTGAATGTAAGTCAATGTAAATGTTAAGAGTTTAAGTTCATGTTAACCATGTAGACTCTGTTCAAGGCTACTTATAGCTAAAATTTAAATGTGCTTAAAATCTATTGCACATAATTTAAGGTATTATCCAAAATTTTAAAAGAAAAGTAATTATAATTATGCCATTACTGAGAGTTAAAGGTCACCTCAATGTAGTCTCAGGGCATTTCTGCAACATCAGTTACATGTACCTGTAAAATATAGATCAAATATGTCATGCCATTTTGGTATACTTTGTGGAATCATAGAAAAAGTTGAGCTCAGTAACATTCTTTTACACATGGGAGTTTAAGGTCACCTTAAAATAGGGCACACCTTCAGGACTAGATACATCAACAGACCAAATTTAAATTAAATCTGTCATGCAGAATTGAAATACTCTCCACAAATTGAAAAACTTAAATTCAATATAGTTATATTATCACTAGTAGTTTAAGGTCACCTTAAAGTGGGCCACACCTTGATCAGTTACATCCACGTACCAAATATGATTTGAATCTGTGAAGCCATCTTTAAGCTATTGCCCACAAATCGCAAAAGTAAAAATCAATATAAATGTGTTATAAATGGGAGTTTAAGGTCATCTTAAAATAGGGTACATGTCGATGACCAGCAACACCCACATGCCAAATTTGAATTTCATCCTACTTGCAATTTTTGACCTTTTTCCAGAAACAAAGTGTGATAACGATGCTGGTCCTATAGGTGATCCATTACAGCTGAGTGACCCCAAACTATTACAACCTTAAACTTATAAGTTTCTAAAATATCAGCAATTTATTGTAACCTTACATATACATGCAAAACTTGAATGAAATTTCTTGAGTTACCTTCAGTATACGATATTGAAAAGTGAAAAAACTTAAACTCAACATAATTCTTTTATACATGGGAGTTTAAGGCCACCTTAAAATAGGACACATCTTCAATACCAGTTACAACCACATGCCAAATTTGAATTGAATCCATCAACCAATTTTCGAGATACTGTCTGGAAACTGAAAAACTTAAAATCAATATAAGTAGTGTTACTAGTGGGAGTTTAAGGTCACCTTAAAACAGGGCACACCTTGAGTACCAGTTACATCCACATGCTAAATTTGAATTTCATCCCTCATGCCATTTTTGAGTTACTGTCTGGAAAGGAAGTGTGATAACAACACTGACAATGTGTTATTACTGGAAGTTTAAGGTCACATTAATGTGCGACACTTACCTGTGGCCAGTTACATATACATGCGAAACTTGAATGAAATTTCTTGAGTTACCTTCAGTATACTCTATGGAAAAGTAAAAAAAACTTAAACTCAATATAATTCCTTTATACATGGGAGTTTAAGGCCACCTTAAAATAGGACACACCATCAATACCAGTTACAACCACATGCCAAATCTGAATTGAATCCATCAACAAATTTTCGGGATACTGTCTGGAAACTGAACAAGAGGAGAGTGCCCGTGAACGGGCACTGTGTCAGCTGACTGAGTGTTTTTGATTTGTGAAGGTGATTAGAGGACAGAACTAGAAATAGGACGCCCTGTTGATAGTAGATGCGAATAGAAACAGGATAGCATAGAAGAACACACATTATCATGTGTAATGTCCACCCCATGAACCTTTTGCCAAAATTGTACAGTAGTCTTACAAGACCCTGTTTCATTTGTAAAATATATCAATGATGCTTAAATATTTATTAGTGTAGATGTAAATTATTTCAGCTTCATGTCTTTTTGCATTGGTTGGGTAGAAAATTTTGACGAAATCACTCTATCTTGCACGGCTAAGAAGATAGAAGCAAATTCCTGTTTTTCTATTTTGGGCAAAAATTCGAAAAATCAAAATGGCCGCCATTTTTGGGGAGGGGAAAATTTTTTGAAAATTGCAAGGATACATTCCTTACATACCCTGTGGGTTGAAAATTTCGACGAAATCGCTCTATGTCGCATGGTTAAGAAGATAGAAGCAAATTCCTGTTTTTCTATTTTGGGCAAAAATTCGAAAAATCAAAATGGCCGCCATTTTTGGGGAGGGGAAAATTTTTTGAAAATTGCAAGGATACATTCCTTACATACCCTGTGGGTTGAAAATTTCGACGAAATCGCTCTATGTCGCACGGTTAAGGAGATAGAAGCAAATTTGTGTTTTGCCATTTTTGGCAAAAATTCGAAAATTCAAAATGGCCGCCATTTTTGGGGAGGGGAAATTTTTTTGAAAATTGCAAAGAGTACATTCCTTAGATACCCTGTGGGTCGAAAATTTCGACGAAATCGCTCTATCTCGCACGGTTTAGGAGATATGAGCACATTTGCCTTTTTCAGTATTCAAAATAGCTAATTACTCATTTATTTAATTAATTACTCACTCATCTATGAAGCAATTACCCCCAAAAGCAATCCCATACAAGCTATTAACCCAATGAACCTCCATACCAAATTTCAGAAAGCTAGGCTTAATAGCATTCCTTAAAATGTCTGGAAACCAAAGAGCTACTCAAAAGTAGCAAAGTAGCTATTACTCAGTTAGCTATAGAGCTATCATCACCAAAAGCAATCCCATACAAGCTATTAACCCAATGAACCTGCATGCCAAATTTGGTAAAGATAGGATAAGAACTGTTGCCTCAAATGTCTGGAAACCAAGTGGGACGCCGGACGCCGGACGCTGGACACCGGACGCCGGAAAAAGCAAAAATAATATGTCCACCCCCCAGTGGGGTGGACATAATAATTATCAGGAAAAGGGCTGTACAGAAATACAGTTAATGGTAACTGAACAGCAAGTTCGAAAGAAATTCCGAAGCTGACAGAAGAAAAGGATAAAAAAGTTGTGCCCTGTAAATGGTATTATGAAGGAAAATAACAAGGTAATTGTTTAAGTGTAAAAAATAGGTTAAAACATATTTAAAGAAATACTACAAATGCAATATCCTCGTTCGACCTTGAAGAAGGGGTCCAAGGTCAAATCTAACCACACAAATACATTCCCAGCCCATGATTTCCTATGGTTTACCATTCCAAACCTCTAGGACCAATTATAAATGAGTTATAAGCACTTTTAAGCTTGGCTGTCCTCATTTGACCTTGAAGGAGGGGTCCAAAGGTCAAATCTGACCATACCAAAAGATTCCGAGCCAATGATTTCCTATGGGATGGTTTACCATCCCAAATCTCTGTCACCAATAATAAGCGAGTTGTAGGCACTTTCAAATTTCGCTATCCTCATTTGACCTTGAAGGAGGGTTCCAAGGTCAAATCGGACCATATCAACAGATTCACAGCCCATGATTTCCAGTCTGTTTACCATCCCAAACCTGTGGGACCAATAATAAGCGAGTTATAAGCACTTTTAAGTTTGGCTATCCTTGTTTGACCTTGAAGGAGGGGTCATTGAAGGTCAAATCTGACCACACCAAAAGATTCCCACCCCATGATTTCCTACAGGTTGGTTTATCATCCCAAACCTCTAGGATCAATAATAAGGGAGATATAAGCACTTTTCATGACTGACAAAAAACACCTGTGGCGGCCATCTTGTTTCTCAAAATGAGGCCAAAAATATTCCCAGACAACATTTTATGGTTATTAATATATACTGCAAACTTAAGAAAGCTAGCTATAATATTTTTTTTCATCAGAGCAGTAATGGTGAAATCTCTCTCTACACACTGCGGCTATCCAGTGGATACAATGATTTACTCAACAGTGAGAACCTGAAAGTAGCTATTGCTCAGCTATGCCATGACATAGAGGTCTGCAATTTCACTATGTTATAGCTGACCAAAAATTCTGTGAATAACATATTTAACAAATTACTCTAAATGTAATAGTTTTCAAGTTACAACTGATTTACTCAACAGTGAGAACCTCAAAGGAACTATTACTCAGCTATGCAATGAGCTACAGGTCTGAAATTTTACTATGTTATAGCTAACCCAAAAGTAGGTGAACAACATATTTAAGCAAACTACTGTAAATGCAATAGTTTTCAAGCTACAACTGATTTACTCAATAGTGAAAACCTGAAAATAGCTATTGCTCCGCTATGCCATGAGCTATAGGTCTGTAATTTCACTATGTTATAGCTGACCCAAAAGTAGGTGAACAATATATTTTAACAAAATACTCCAAATGCAATATTTTTCAAGTTATAGCTGATTTACTCAACAGTCAGTACCTGAGAATAGCTATTGCTCAGTTGTGCCATGAGCTATAGGTCTATAATTTCACTATGTTATAGCTGACCCAAAAGTAGCTGAATAACATATTTGCACAAATTTCTGTAAATGCAATAGTTTTCCAATTATAACTGATTTACTCAACAGTGAGAACTTCAAAGTAGCTATTACTCAGCTATGAAATGAGCCACAGGTCTGAAACTTCACTATGTTATAGCTGACCCCAAAATAGGTGAATAACATATTGAAACAAAATACTCTAAATGCAATAGTTTTCAAGTTATAAGTGATTTACTCAACAGTGATAACCTAAAAGTAGCTATTACTCAGCTATGCCATGAGCTACAGGTCTGAAATTTTACTATGTTATAGCTGGCCCAAAAGTAGCTGAATAACATATTTATACGAAATTCTCTAAATGCAATAGTTTTTAAGTTACAAGTGATTTTACTCATAATGGAAGTTACTGAAAAGCCCAAAAGTAGCTATTACTCACTTAGCTATTGAGACAGACACCCAACTTACTCACCATATTGTAGCTATAAAAAAGTAGCTGGATAACATATTTTAACAAAATGCTCTAAATGCAACACTTTTCAAGTTATAAGTGATTTACTCAACAGTGATAACCTAAAAGTAGCTATTACTCAGCTATGCCATGAGCTACAGGTCTGAAATTTTACCATGTTATAGCTGACCCAAAAGTAGCTGAATAACATATTTATACGAAATTCTCTAAATGCAATAGTTTTCAAGTTATAAGCGATTTACTCAACAGTGATAACCTAAAAGTAGCTATTACTCAGCTATGCCATGAGCTATAGGTCTGAAATTTCACTATGTTATAGCTGGCCCAAAAGTAGCTGAATAACATATTTATACGAAATTCTCTAAATGCAATAGTTTTTAAGTTACAAGTGATTTTACTCATAATGGAAGTTACTGAAAAGCCCAAAAGTAGCTATTACTCACTTAGCTATTGAGACAGACACCCAATTTACTCACCATATTGTAGCTATGAAAAAAGTAGCTGAACAACATATTTTCACAAAATGCTCTAAATGCAACACTTTTCAAGTTATAAGTGATTTAGTGCATGATTTCATGAATTTTAATGCATTAAAAATTATTAAAAAAATTTATTTAAAAAAAAGTAAGACAGATCCAGGTCTCATACTCACACAAGAGAATCTACCTCTGGCCTAGTACATATATGCAAGATATGAGAGAAATCCCTGCAATAGTCACTGAGAAAATTGTGATAAAAAGTTGAAATTTTCACACTTTTGGTGGGGGTACCCCCCTTGTAATGTCTCTAGCAAACAGACGAACAGACAGATTTGCATGCCTTGAACAATTTTTCATCCTCGATAGATAAGGTATCTTTTAAAAAAAACAGCATGTCTCTAGGCCTTGTAGTTTTGGAGAAGCAGTTGTTCACGCGGACGCCCATGCCGCAGAGTGATGACATAATGTCAGCTGACTGACAAGTCAGCTGACATAAAAACTTAAAATCAATATAAGTATGTTACTAGTAGGAGTTTAAGGTCACCTTAAAATAGGGCACACCTTGAAAACCAGTTACAACCACATGCCAAATTTGAATTGAATTCATCAACCCATTTTTGAGATACTGTCTGGAAATGGAAAACCTTAATATTGATATAAATATGTTACTACGGGGAGTTTAAGATCACCTTAAAATAGGGCACATCTTGAGAACCAATTACATGCACATGCCAAATCTGAAGTTAATCCATCATGCCATTTTTGAGATACACTCTGAAAATGATGTGTGGCAACGACGCTGACCGTATTTCAGTGTCACAAATTCGCAGTCGCCAACTCGCCCACGGTGACTTTATTGGACGAAGGTCGAGTAGAAACGCTTTTATTGTCACCTGGCTGGCGAATTTAAAATGAAGTGAACTCTGCCAGTCCACGTTTTCTAACATATTTCTTGGATCTACGACTCCGCCATTTTATAAAGAAAGCACACTCACGGTATTTCTATTCATGTACCTGATTAGTTTCAAATTGAGGCGTATCGTGACGACAGCCAGTAAAAAGCTAACATACATCTAGTAAGGGATCAATGTCATTTCTTTTCTGGCATTTCATTGGTTAAAATAATAGAATCGCGTTTTGAATGTAAAGAAATGAAAGTCTTTTTATTTTAACTTTCTCCCGTGACTACTGTTTTGAATGCAAATATCAGACATACATAGAATCGCGTTTTGAATGTAAGAACACGGAAGTTTTTTTAGTTTAAAAATCTTCCGTAGCCCAGTGTTTTGAATGCATGGAAGGTGCTTTTATATTCATTTATTTTTGGTTACTTGTACAATGTACCTGTTGAAAAAAAATATTTTTAAAAATTGGTGACATAGAAGGGGATGATTTTTTTCATTCATTTAGTATTGGTAATGAATACATTCAGACACAGTGCAAGACACATTACAACAAGCATTCTGACGCATGCATTTATCTCCCGCCGTATAAATTAGATGTACTAAAGATAGTGGAATATAAATTTTCTTGTGAGATGGAGGCACATGTAGAAGTGACAAGTTTAATGTTTGATTGCAATACTTTTAAAGACAAAAGGCATTTACTCATTTTAGTAGCTATTACTTTGCCATCCAAAGAGCTACAGTTCTACCACTTCATTATGCAGATCAACTCAAAGTAGGGAAGCACGTCTTTAGAAGAAATTGCCTATCTGTACTACTTTTAGAGATACAAGACATTTACTTATTTTAGTGGCTATTACTCTGCCATCTAAAGAGCTACAGTTCTGCAACTTCACTATGTGGTAGATCACTCAAAAGTAGGTGAATGACTTATTTAGAAGAAATTGCCCACCTGTAATACTTTTAGAGACTAGACCAAGGATGCATCTGTAGCCAGATGCAAAATGTATCCACCAGCAAAGGCAAAAGTAGCTATTACTCAGCTATGGCACGAGCTAGAGGTCTGAAATTTTAGTATGTTATAGCTGACCCAAAAGTAGGTGAATAACATATTTGCACAAAATTCTCTAAATGCAATAGTTTTCAAGTTACAAGTGATTTTACTCATGATGGAAGTTAGTGAAAAGTCCAAAAGTAGCTATTACTCACTTAGCTATTCAGATAGACACCCAAGTTACTCACCATGTTGTTGCTATGGAAAAAGTAGGTGAATGACATATTTTAACAAAATGCTCTAAATGCAATACTTTTCAAGTTATAAATGATTTAGTGTTGAGTAAGAACTTCAAAGTAGCTATTACTCCGCTATGCAATGAGCCACAGGTCTGGAATTTTACTATGTTATAGCTGCCTCAAAATAGGTGAATAACATACTGAAACTAAATAATGTAAATGCAAAAGTTTTCAAGTTATAAGTGATTTACCCAACAGTGATAACCTAAAAGTAGTTATTATTCAGCTATGCCATGAGCTACAGGTCTGAAGTTTTACTATGTTATAGCTGACCCAAAAGTAGCTGGATAACATATTTGCACAAAGTGCTCTAAATGCAGTACTTTTCAAGTTATAATTGATTTAGTGCAGGATTTAATTAATTTTAATGTATTAAAATTTATTTTAAAAATTCATAAATAAACTTAAGCATGTGAAACTTCTCCAAAATGTAGGTGAATGAGTTATTTGAGAAATACTGGCTATCTGCAATACTTTTAGTGATAATAGGCATTTACTTATTTTGAGTAGGTGAGTAATTAGCTACAGGTCTGAAACATCACCAAGTGAAAGCTGTCCCAAAACTAGGTGAATGAGTTATTTGAGAAAAATTGGCTATCTGCAATACTTTTAGAGATAATTCGCATTTACTCATTTTGAGTAGGTGAGTAATTATCTACGGGTCTGGAACTTCACCATGTGAAGGCTATCCGCAATACTTCTAGGGATAATTAGCATTTACTCATTTTGAGTAGGTGAATAATTAGCTACGGGTCTGAAACTTCACCAAGTGATGGCTCTCCCAATAGTAGATGAATGAGTTATTTGAGAAAAATTGGCTATCTGCAATACTTTTAGAGATAATTAGCATTTACTCATTTTGAGCAGGTGAGAAATTAGCTATGGGTCTGAAACTTCACCAAGTGAAAGCTCTCCTAAAAGTAGGTGAATGAGTTATTTGACAAAAAATGGCTATCTGCAATCCTTTTAGAGATAATTAGCATTTACTCATTTTGAGTAGGTGAGTAATTAGCTACAGGTCTGAAACTTCACCAAGTGAAAGCTCTCCCAAAAGTAGGTGAATGAGTTATATGAGAAAAATTGGCTATCCGCAATACTTTTAGAGATAATTAGCATTTACTCATTTTGAGTAGGTGAATAATTAGCTACGGGTCTGAAACTTCACCAAGTGAAAGCTCTCCCAAAAGTAGGTGAATGAGTTATATGAGAAAAATTGGCTATCTGCAATACTTTTAGAGATAATTAGCATTTACTCATTTTGAGTAGGTGAATAATTAGCTACGGGTCTGAAACTTCACCAAGTGAAAGCTCTCCCAAAAGTAGGTGAATGAGTTATATGAGAAAAATTGGCTATCTGCAATACTTTTAAGAGATAATTAGCATTTACTCATTTTGAGTAGGTGAATAATTAGCTACAGGTCTGAAACTTCACCAAGTGAAAGCTCTCCCAATAGTAGATGAATGAGTTATTTGAGAAAAATTGGCTATCTGCAATACTTTTAGAGATAATTAGCATTTACTCATTTTGAGTAGGTGAGTAATTAGCTATGGGTCTGAAATTTCACCATGTGAAAGCTCTCCCAAAAGTAGGTGAATGAGTTATCTGAGAAAATTGGCTATCTGCAATAATTTTAGAGATAATTCGTATTTACTCATTTTGAGTAGGTGAGTAATTAGCTACGGATCTGAAACTTGACCATGTGAAAGCTCTTCCGAAAGTACGTGAAGGAGTTATTTGAGAAAAATTGGCTACCTGCAATACTTTTAGAGATAATTAGCATTTACTCATTTTCAGCAGGTGAATAATTAGCTACGGGTCTGAAACTTTACCATGTGAAAGCTCTCCCAAAAGTAGATGAATGAGTTATTTGAGAAAAATTGTCTATCTGCAATAATTTTAGAGATAATTAGCATTTACTCATTTTGAGTAGGTGAGTAATTAGCTACGGATCTGAAACTTGACCATGTGAAAGCTCTTCCAAAAGTACGTGAAGGAGTTATTTGAGAAAAATTGTCTATCTGCAATAATTTTAGAGATAATTAGCATTTACTCATTTTGAGTAGATGAGTAATTAGCTACGGATCTGAAACTTGACCATGTGAAAGCTCTTCCAAAAGTACGTGAATGAGTTATTTGAGAAAAATTGGCTACCTGCAATACTTTTAGAGATAATTAGCATTTACTCATTTTCAGCAGGTGAATAATTAGCTACGGGTCTGAAACTTCACCAAGTGAAAGCTCTCTCAAAAGTAGGTGAATGAGTTATTTGAGAAAAATTGGCTATCTGCAATACTTTTAGAGATGATTCGCATTTACTCATTTTGAGCAGGTGAGAAATTAGCTACGGGTCTGAAACTTCACCAAGTGAAAGCTCTTCCAAAAGTAGGTGAATGAGTTATTTGAGAAAAATTGGCTATCTGCAATACTTTTAGAGATGATTCGCATTTACTCATTTTGAGCAGGTGAGTAATTAGCTACGGGTCTGAAACTTCACCAAGTGAAAGCTCTTCCAAAAGTAGGTGAATGAGTTATTTGAGAAAATTTGGCTATCTGCAATACTTTTACAGATAATTTGCATTTACTCATTTTGAGTAATTAGCTACGGGTCTGAAACTTCACCAAGTGAAAGCTCTCTCAAAAGTAGGTGAATGAGTTATTTGAGAAAAATTGGCTATCTGCAATACTTTTAGAGATGATTCGCATTTACTCATTTTGAGCAGGTGAGTAATTAGCTACGGGTCTGAAACTTCACCAAGTGAAAGCTCTTCCAAAAGTAGGTGAATGAGTTATTTGAGAAAAATTGGCTATCTGCAATACTTTTACAGATAATTTGCATTTACTCATTTTGAGTAATTAGCTACGGGTCTGAAACTTCACCAAGTGAAAGCTCTCTCAAAAGTAGGTGAATGAGTTATTTGAGAAAAATTGGCTATCTGCAATACTTTTAGAGATGATTCGCATTTACTCATTTTGAGCAGGTGAGTAATTAGCTACGGGTCTGAAACTTCACCAAGTGAAAGCTCTTCCAAAAGTAGGTGAATGAGTTATTTGAGAAAAATTGGCTATCTGCAATACTTTTAGAGATGATTCGCATTTACTCATTTTGAGTAGGTGAGTAATTAGCTACGGGTCTGAAACTTCACCAAGTGAAAGCTCTTCCAAAAGTAGGTGAATGAGTTATTTGAGAAAATTTGGCTATCTGCAATACTTTTACAGATAATTTGCATTTACTCATTTTGAGTAGGTGAATAATTAGCTACAGGTCTGAAACTTCACCAAGTGAAAGCTCTCTCAAAAGTAGGTGAATGAGTTATTTGAGAAAAATTGGCTATCTGCAATACTTTTAGAGATAATTAGCATTTACTCATTTTGAGTAATTAGCTACGGGTCTGAAACTTGGCCATGTGAAAGCTCTTCCAAAAGTAGGTGAATGAGTTGAGAAAAATTGGCTATCTGCAATACTTTTAGAGATAATTCGCATTTACTCATTTTGAGTAGGTGAGTAATTAGCTAAGGGTCTGAAACTTCACCAAGTGAAAGCTCTCAATTAGCTACAAATGAGAAAATAGCTATTACTCACTTATGGCATGCAATAGAACCCCAAACTATGTACCATCTTATAGCTAAGGACAAAGTAGCTGAACAACATATTTTAGGAAAACACTCTAACTGCAATAGTTTTGGAGATACAATGGCTTTACTCAACAGTCGGAATTTGAAAGTAGCTATGACTCAGGTATTAAAGGTTCAACAGGTCTGAAACTTTACTATGTAATAGCTTACCAAAAAGTAGATGGACAACATATTTGAAAAGATTTCCCTAACTTTAATACTTTTGAAGATATTTGACATTTACTTCTTTTGTTATTTAGCTACAAATGAGAAAATAGCTATTACTCACTTATGGCATGCAATAGAACCCCAAACTATGTACCATCTTATAGCTAAGGACAAAGTAGCTGAACAACATATTTTAGGAAAACACTCGAACTGCAATAGTTTTGGAGTTACAATGGCTTTACTCAACCGTCGGAATTTGAAAGTAGCTATTACTCAGCTATCAAAGGTTCAACAGGTCTGAAACTTTACTATGCGATAGCTTACCAAAAAGTAGATGGACAACATATTTGAAAAGATATCACTAACTTTAATACTTTTGAAGATATTTGACATTTACTTCTTTTGTTATTTAGCTACAAATGAGAAAATAGCTATTACTCACTTATGGCATGCAATAGAACCCCAAACTATGTACCATCTTATAGCTAAGGACAAAGTAGCTGAACAACATATTTTAGGAAAACACTCTAACTGCAATAGTTTTGGAGATACAATGGCTTTACTCAACAGTCGGAATTTGAAAGTAGCTATTACTCAGCTATCCACGGTGCAACAGGTCTGAAACTTTACTATGTGATAGCTTACCCAAAAGTAGATGAATAACATATTTGAAAAGATTTCTGTAACTCTAATACTTCTGAAGATATTTGTCATTTACTTCTTTTGTTATTTAGCTACAAATGAGAAAATAGCTATTACTCACTTATGGCATGCAATAGAACCCCAAACTATGTACCATCTTATAGCTAAGGACAAAGTAGCTGAACAACATATTTTAGGAAAATACTCTAACTGCAATAGTTTTGGAGATACAATGGCTTTACTCAACAGTCGGAATTTGAAAGTAGCTATTACTCAGCTATCCACGGTGCAACAGGTCTGAAACTTTATTATGTGATAGCTTACCCAAAAGTAGATGAATAACATATTTGAAAAGATTTCTGTAACTCTAATACTTTTGAAGATATTTGACATTTACTCCTTTTGTTATTTAGCTACAAATGAGAAAATAGCTATTACTCACTTATGGCATGCAATGGGACCCCAAACTATGTACCATCTTATAGCTAAGGACAAAGTAGCTGAACAACATATTTGAAGAAAAAGTTGTAACTGCAATAGTTTTTGAGTTATGAGCCCTTTACTCCAAGTAGCTAAGATAGCTATTACTCAGTTATCTTTAGGCCTAAGTCCATAAAACCAAAAAAATTTTCGAGGGCGTGAAAATTCATTGGGACAATTAATTTACAAAAAATCTGTAGCTGTAGTAGTTTTGGAGGAATCTGCGTGACTAACTAACGCACGCACACACGCACGCACACACAGGCATCATTTCATAATCTCCCTCCCGGGCTAAAGCCCGGCGGGAGATAAAAATATATTAAAAATTGGTTTTTTTTCCATTTATTATTGGTAACTTACATTTTACCATGCAATACTTTATAAATTTGTTTTCAACATTGGTGACATAGATATGGATGTTTTTTTTCTTTCCTTTTTTTTAAATTATTGGTAACTTATATATTTACCATGCAATAAATTATAAATTATTTTTAAACACCGATGACATAGATGGGATGTTTTTTTTTTTTTTTTTTTTGTTTCTTTTTCATTTATTATTGGTAACTTACCGGTATATATTTTACCATGCAATACATTATAAATTATTTTTAAACATTGGTGACACAGATGGGGATATTTTTTATTTATTTATTATTGGTAACTAAAGTTACGATTGAAAGTACATATGAAAACTGGGTCCCGAAAACTGTAAAATCTTCTGTACGTGTACCAACAGATGACTCCCACCTAAGTGAGTTTATATTCACACATAGTTTATTGTTCAGAAATATGATACCATAATCCAGTCCATTTTAGATTATTCTTAATCCTTGATTCTAGTTGAGTTTTTGCATCAAAAGTCATTCAAATCATATCTAGTCATCCATGATACTCTCAACAAGCTAGCCTAAAATATGTAAATGTAAAGGCATTTGAAGTATTTTCGAATAAAGAAGGACCGCTTAATATTTGTAAGGGCCACTTAAGTCTAAAAGTTACTGGTCCTGCTGGCCACCATTATTTTCGCACGAGTCTGAGACCCTGCATATTTGTCCTCCAACATAGCTGCTAGTGACACCAAGGTAATGCAACCTTAAACTCATAAGTTTATCAAATATAAGGAATTTATTATAACCTTACAAAAGAGATTTTTTCTTGTGTAGACAGATGTACATGATGAATATCAAAGATTAAAGTCTTAATTAGCACATCAAATATCTTTCAAACACCAAAAATTGTCCCAACCTTAAACTCAAAATTAGTTTGCAGATGTGAGGGAGTTTAAGGGAATCTTTTCCTGTAGCTTTTCTTCACGGTTTGTTACATCCACAACTTGAAAGATGCTTAGAATTGCAGAGTTTGAAATACTGTTGAAAAATTGCCACACTTAAAGTGAATATAATTCTGTTATTACTGGGAGTTTAAGGTCACCTTATTGAAATGCACTTACCTGTGGCCAGTTACATATACATGCAAAATTTTAATGAAATTTCTCAAGTTATTTCCAGTATACTCTATTGAAAAATAATGTAAACTCAATATAACCTTTTAATACATGAGAGTTTAAGGTCACCTTAAAGTAGGGTACACCTTGAAAACAAGCACATGCTAAATTTGAATTGAATCCATCAACAAATTTTTGAGATACCGCGCGGAAACAAAAAACCTTCAAATCAATATAAGTATCTTACTACTGTGAGTTTAAGGTCACCTTAAATAGGGCACACCTTTAGGAAAAGTTTCATCAATATGCCAAATTAGAATTTAATTCATCAAGACATTTTTGAGATACTCTCTGGAAAGTAAGTATGAAGACTACTCTGACCATGTATGTCTTCCATCAAAGCTGTTAGTGACACAAATTAATGCAACCTTAAACTCATTAGTTTATAAAATATCAGCAACTTACTATAACCTTACAAAAGAGACCATTTTTGGTGGATATATATGAACATGATGAATATCGATGCAAAAAGTCCTAATTAGCATATAAAATATCTTCCAAACACCAAAAATATTTCCCAACCTTAAACTCAAAGTTTGTTTGCACTGCTGTATGTTAGCGAGTTTAAGGTAATCTTTTCTTGAAAGTTCTGTTCAAGGTTTGTTACATCCACAACTGAAACGCCTAGAATTGCACAATATTTGAAATATTGTTCAAAAGTTAGCAAACTTAAAGTGAAATAAATATCTTATTAATGGGAGTTTAAGGTCACCTTATTGTGTGGCACTTACCTATGGCCAGTTATATATAATTGCAAAAGTTGAATGAAATTTCTGAAGTTACTTTCAGTATACTCCATGGAGAAAGAAAACAAGAGGAGAGTGCCCGTGAACGGGCACTGTGTCAGCTGACTGAATGTTTTTGATTTGTGATGGTGATAATGAGAGGAAAGCATAATTATCAGGGAAAGGGCTGTACAGAAATACAGTAAATGGTAACTGAACAGCATGTTCGAAAGATATTCCGAAGCTGACAGAAAAAAAGGACAAAAAAGTTGTGCCCTGCAAATGGTATTATGAAATAAAGTAACAACGTAATTGTTTAAGTGTAAAAAGTAGGTTAAAAATATTTAAAGAAATACTATAAATGCAATATCCTCGTTCAACCATGAAGAAGGGGTCCAAAGGTCAAATCTGACCATACCAAAAGATTCCCAGCCAAAGAATTTAGGATGGTTTACCATCCCAAACCTCTCGGACCAATAATAAGTGAGTCATAGGCACTTTTTAAGTTTGGCTATCCTTGTTTGACCTTGACGGAGGGGTCCAAGGTCAAATCCGACCACACAAAAAAATTCCCAGCCCATGATTTCCTGTAGCTTGTTTACCATCCCAAACCTGTAGGACCAATAATAAGCGAGTTCTAAGCAATTGTAAGTTTGGCTATCCTCAATTGACCTTGAAGGAGGGGTCCCAGGTCAAATCTGACCACACCAAAAGAATCCCAGCCCATGATTTCCTATATGTTGGTTTACCATCCCAAACCTCCAAGACCAATAATACGCGAGTTATAAGCACTTTAATTTTGGCTATCTTCGTTTGACCTGGAAGGAGGGGTCTAAGGTGAAATCTGACCACACCAAAAGATTCCCAGCCCATGATTTTCTATAGGTTGGTTTTCCATTCCAAACCTCTAGGACCAATAATAAGCGAGTTATAAGCACCTTTAAGTTTGGCTATCCTCATTTGACCTTGAAGGAGGGGTCCAAGGTGAAATCCGACCACACCAAAAAATTCCCAGCTCATGATTTTCTATAGGTTGGTTTTCATTCCAAACCTCTAGGACCAATAATAAGCGAGTTATAAGCACTTTTATGTTTGGCTATCCTCATTTGACCTTGAAGGAGGGTTCCAAGGTCAAATCGGACCATATTAACAGATTCCCAGCCCATGATTTCCTACAGGTTGGATACAATGATTTACAACAGTGAGAACCTGAAAGAAGCTATTGCTCAGCTATGCCATGACATAGAGGTCTGCAATTTCACTATGTTATAGCTGACCAAAACGTCTGTGAATAACATATTTAACAAAATACTCTAAATGTAATAGTTTTCAAGTTACTACTGATTTACTCAAGAGTGAGAACCTCAAAGTAACTATTACTCAGCTATGCAATGAGCTACATGTCTGAATTTTTGCTCTGTTATAGCTGACCTAAAAGTAGGTGAACAACATATTTAAGCAAAATACTGTAAATGCAATACTTTTCAAGTTACAACTGATTTACTCAATAGTGAGAACCTGAAAATAGCTATTGCTCCGCTATGCCATGAGCTATAGGTCTGTAATTTCACTATGTTATAGCTGACCCAAAAGTAGGTGAACAATATATTTTAACAAAATACTCCAAATGCAATATTTTTCAAGTTATAGCCGATTTACTCAATAGTCAGTGCCTGAGAATAGCTATTGCTCAGTTGTGCCATGAGCTACAGGTCTGAAATTTCACTATGTTATAGCTGACCCAAAAGTAGCTGAATAACATATTTGCACAAATTTCTGTAAAGGCAATAGTTTTCCAATTACAACTGATTTACTCAAGAGTGAGAACTTCAAAGTAGCTATTACTCAGCTATGCAATGAGCCACAGGTCTGGAACTTCACTATGTTATAGCTGACCCCAAAATAGGTGAATAACATATTGCAACAAAATACTCTAAATGCAATAGTTTCCAAGTTATAAGTGATTTACTCAACAGTGATAACCTAAAAGTAGCTATTACTCAGCTATGCCATGAGCTACAGGTCTGAAATTTTACTATGTTATAGCTGACCCAAAAGTAGCTGAATAACATATTTATACTAAATTCTCTAAATGCAATAGTTTTCAAATTATAAGTGATTTGCTCAACATTGAGAACTTCAAAGTAGCTATTACTCAGCTATGCAATGAGTCACAGGTCTGGAACTTCACTATGTTATAGCTGACCCCAAAATAGGTGAATAACATATTGAAACAAAATACTCTAAATCCAATAATTTCCAAGTTATAAGCGATTTACTCAACAGTGATAACCTCAAAGTAGCTATTACTCAGCTATGCCATGAGCTACAGGTCTGAAATTTTACTATGTTATAGCTGACCCAAAAGTAGGTGAACAACATATTTAAGCAAAATACTGTACATGCAATAGTTTTCAAGTTACAACTGATTTACTCAATAGTGATGACCTAAAAGTAGCTATTACTCAGCTATGCAATGAGCTACAGGTCTGAAATTTTACTATGTTATAGCTGACCCAAAAGTAGGTGAACAACATATTTAAGCAAAATACTGTAAATGCAATGGTTTTGAAGTTACAACTGATTTACTCAATAGTGATGACCTAAAAGTAGCTATTACTCAGCTATGCCATGAGCTACAGGTCTGAAATTTTACTATGTTATAGCTGACCCAAAAGTAGCTGAATAACATATTTATACGAAATTCTGTAAATGCAATAGTTTTCCAATTACAACTGATTTACTCAATAGTGAGAACTTCAAAGTAGCTATTACTCAGCTGTGCCATGACCTACAGATCTGAAATTTCACTATGTTATAGCTGGCCCAAAAGTAGCTGAATAACATATTTATACGAAATTCTCTAAATGCAATAGTTTTGCAATTACAACTGATTTACTCAATAGTGAGAACCTCAAAGTAGTTATTACTCAGCTATGCAATGAGCTACAGGTCTGAAATTTTACTATGTTATAGCTGACCCAAAAGTAGGTGAACAACATATTTAAGCAAAATACTGTAAATGCAATGGTTTTGAAGTTACAACTGATTTACTCAATAGTGATGACCTAAAAGTAGCTATTACTCAGCTATGCCATGAGCTACAGGTCTGAAATTTTACTATGTTATAGCTGACCCAAAAGTAGCTGAATAACATATTTATACGAAATTCTGTAAATGCAATAGTTTTCCAATTACAACTGATTTACTCAATAGTGAGAACTTCAAAGTAGCTATTACTCAGCTGTGCCATGACCTACAGATCTGAAATTTCACTATGTTATAGCTGGCCCAAAAGTAGCTGAATAACATATTTATACGAAATTCTCTAAATGCAATAGTTTTGCAATTACAACTGATTTACTCAATAGTGAGAACCTCAAAGTAGTTATTACTCAGCTATGCAATGAGCTACAGGTCTGAAATTTTACTATGTTATAGCTGACCAAAAAGTAGGTGAACAACATATTTAAGCAAAATACTGTAAATGCAATAGTTTTCAAGTTACAACTGATTTACTCAATAGTGATGACCTAAAAGTAGCTATTACTCAGCTATGCCATGAGCTACAGGTCTGAAATTTTACTATGTTATAGCTGACCCAAAAGTAGCTGAATAACATATTTATACGAAATACTCTAAATGCAATAGTTTTCCAATTACAACTGATTTACTCAATAGTGAGAACTTTAAAGTAGCTATTACTCAGCTATGCCATGACCTACAGATCTGAAATTTCACTATGTTATAGCTGGCCCAAAAGTAGCTGAATAACATATTTATATGAAATTCTCTAAATGCAATAGGTTTTAAGTTACAAGTGATTTACTCAATAGTGAGAACTTCAAAGTAGCTATTACTCAGCTATGCAATGAGCCACAGATCTGAAACTTCACTATGTTATAGCTGATCCCAAAATAGGTGAATAACATATTGAAACAAAATACTGTAAATGCAATAGTTTCCAAGTTATAAGCGATTTACTCAACAGTGATAACCTAAAAGTAGCTATTACTCAGCTATGCCATGAGCTACAGGTCTGAAATTTTACTATGTTATAGCTGACCCAAAAGTAGCTGAATAACATATTTATACGAAATTCTCTAAATCCAATAGTTTTGAAGTTATAAGCGATTTACTCAACAGTGATAACCTAAAAGTAGCTATTACTCAGCTATGCCATGAGCTACAGGTCTAAAATTTTACTATGTTATAGCTGACCCAAAAGTAGCTGAATAACATATTTATACGAAATTCTCTAAATGCAATAGTTTTTAAGTTACAAGTGATTTTACTCATGATGGAAGTTACTGAAAAGCCCAAAAGTAGCTATTACTCACTTAGCTATTGAGACAGGCACCCAACTTACTCACCATATTGTAGCTATGAAAAAAGTAGCTGAATAACATATTTTAACAATATGCTCTAAATGCAACACTTTTCAAGTTATAAATGATTTTGTGCATGATTTCATGAATTTTAATGCATTAAAAATTATTAAAAAAATTTATTAAAAAAAAAGTAAGACAGATCCAGGTCTCATACTCACACAAGAGAATCTACCTCTGGCCTAGTACATATATGCAAGATATGAGAGAAATCGCTGCAATAGTCACTGAGAAAATTGTGATTAAGTGTTGAAATTTTCACACTTTTGGTGGGGGTACCCCCCTTGTAATGTCTCTAGCAAACAGACGAACAGACAGATTTGCATGCCTTGAACAATTTTTCATCCTCGATAGATAAGGTATCTTTTAAAAAAAACAGCACGTCTCTAGGCCTTGTAGTTTTGGAGGAGAAGTTGTTCACGCGGACGCGTACGCGGACGCGTACGCCCATGCCGCAGAGTGACGACATAATGTCAGCTGACTGACAAGTCAGCTGACATAAAAATGTAAACTGGACATAAATTTTTTATATAAGGGAGTTTAAGGTCACCTTAAAATAGGACACACCTTCAAAACTAGTTACAACCACATGCCAAATTTGAATTGAATCCATCAAGCCATTTTTGAGATATTCTCCAGAAACGAAAAAATTTAAATTGAGTTTAAGTATTTTACTAGTGGGAGTTTAAGGTAACAAAACTATACAGCACACCCCCAGGACCAGTTACATCCACATGCCAAATTTGAATTAAATCTGACAAGCCATTTTTGAGATACTGTCCGGAATACAAATTGTGATGACGACAGACGCCACAAAATTGGATGACGAAGCGATCCCTATATGCCACTCAGCATAAATGCTGGTGACACAATAACAATCACCCTTCAGCTGACTAATGATATGGCCACATAAATGAACTCACCCGTCCTTCTTTTCCTCCAATCACAGGCCCCATTTGTCTTTGACCAATCAGAGCACGTGTAGACATTTGGCTTTTGCTGAAATCAGCATTCCTTTACTGTGTCATTGAAGTCTTTGCAGACACACCTAGAATTTAAATAGATCAAAAAGTTTATTTTTATTCTCTTTTTACACATGGCCTCTGTTTTGGGGCAAGACAGTTTACTCAAGCCATTGCTAGTGTTGTGTAAGAAGTGGTGGAATGAGCATGTGAAGCCAGTTGGTGTGAAAACTGGAAAGCTTAAACTCATAAGTAATGTATAGTGAGAAGTGTGAGACCAGTTTAACCTATTCATCTCAGAAAACTCCCAAGGGTAAATCATGGAGTGTGACCTCGTAAAGAAAATATGTTAGATCTTGTTCTCAACACAAAGACCAGGGCCTGTATTCATAAAGATTCTTATTCTTAGAATTTTTCTTAGAATTGTCACTTTTCTTAGAAAAATTCTAAGAATAAGAATTTTCCTATTCACAAAGATTCTTATTCTTAGAATTATACTTATTCTTAGAATTATTCTAAGAATGGTTTTTATTCTAAGAATTTGCTATTCAAAAAACTCTTATTCTTCGAATTTTCTAAGAATGTTGTTTAAATCTAAGAATGGCACATAGCATGCTTAACTTAAGAAAAATAGTTGTTTTGATGATTACAGTGCAGCAACTGATTGCAAATTGACATTCAGAACAGAGTGTTACATAACAGTTGTCAATTGTGTGTACTGTAATGAAATACAGCCTCTTTATATTATTTAAAAAAAATTCCAGTTTTCTGTTCACATAGGCCAAGATCTGTATTCTTAGAATTTTTCTTAGAATTATACTTAATCTAAGAAAAATTCTAAGAATTGCATACATTTCCTTTTACTCTATTCTTAGAATTATTCTTAGCCAAGAATTGTTTTGTGAATAGGTTTTTATTCTAAGAATAAGAAAATTCTTAGCAAAGAATTTTTCTTAGACTTAAGTGTAATTCTAAGAAAAATTTTAAGAATCTTTGTGAATACGGGCCCAGGCCTGTATTCACAAAGATTCTTATTCTTAGAATTAGTTTAGAATTTTTCTAAGAATGGCTTTTATTCTTAGAATTTTTCTAAGAATATGAAATTGCTATATGCACAAAACTCTTTTTCTTGACACCAGAATTGCATCCAAATACAGAAAGTCACTTCTGGACCTGTATTCACAAAGATTCTTAGTATTTTTCATTGAATTACACTTAGTCTAACCTGTGCATACATTCCTTTTCACAAAGATTCTTATTCTTAGAATCATACTTATTCTTAGAATTTTTCTAAGAATGGCTTTTATTCTTAGAATTTTTCTAAGAATATGAAATTGCTATATGCACAAAACTCTTACTCTTGACACCAGAATTGCATCCAAATACAGAAAGTCACTTCTGGACCTGTATTCACAAAGATTCTTAGTATGTTTCTTTGAATTACACTTAGTCTAACCTGTGCACACATTTATTTTTACTTCTATTCTTAGAATTATTCTTAGCTAAAAATTGTTTTGTGAATAGGTTTTTAATCTAAGAATAAGAAAATTCTTAGCAAAGAATTTTTCTTAGACTTAAGTGTAATTCTAAGAAAAATTCTAAGAATCTTTGTGAATACAGGTCCAGCTTCAAAGAGAAGCTCTCCAATGCCACAAGACTTTATACACCAACTTCTACTCAGAAGTCTTCAACCAGGAAATCTAATAAATCCTGTGTCATTGGCATGGCCCCAAAAAGAGTTGTGTATAAAAACATTTCACCAGAACAGTTTAGTTTGGTCACAATTTCTCGTGGCCAGTACTCAGTACTGCAGATAGTGGTCTGAAATTGTCAACTTAAAGAAACTGAAAGAACATGCTGGACAACTTATTCCCCAAGAAAGGCCAAAATTTTGAGACAGTGATCAAGAACCCATTGGGGAGGAGGGGGGGTATGCTGTCAACTAAACAGCTCTTCAGACTCCCTCCACATAACGGGGTAACCGGATAAATCGGACTGGATTTCTAGACATCCTGCAGATGATTTCCTATTGTCTCACAAATATACAAAAGCTCTAAAACCAATAATGAATTAGATATAAACCAAAAAAATAGAAATCCCCAAACCTGTGATTTTACAATGTCAGGGTTTCTACACTGTTGGCATATGGTTTCCTATTACTTTCAAAAATATTTCAAGACTCAGATAAGCTTATATATAAAGGGAAGCTTAATTATGCATGTTCATAAATATCTCCCTATTTTTCTGTGTAATAAATCATAATGTACATAAATTTAAATAAATAGTTAGAAAGGATCCATTAATAATGGAGATATTGAAGGGAGGCTGCAATGCAATGGCAACAAGGAAACCTGACCCCAAAATAAGTAAGCACACTTCACAAAGACGCTTAATTAAACATTTTTTTACCTATCTCTCTATTTTTTCTGTGTCAAATAATTACAAGGTGTACAAGAGAAACCATAATGCAGTGGCAGCAGCGATAACACTTAATATAAAAACAAATAAGAACCCTTTACACCGACGCTCAATTTCACATTTTCTTAAATATCTATTTGTCTGTGTATGTTGCCTCTTGGTCACAATTTCTGTGATATATTAGTGTTGGTACTTGTGTACAGTGTAAATTTTTCATATGCAATTACAATTTCACAGTTTCGTTTAAAAGTTACAATTGCACAGTAATTCTACTCAATCATGCAATTCCTTGCATAATTGGCACCAACCTTGCGTGCCTCTGTTGAAGTTTATGTTGAAAATTTCTGGCACCAAATAAAAGATGTTTGGCCATTCATATCCAATTCATTTATAATCATTTCACAAACCAGATGAAAAACTTTGCAGCAACAAATACTTTCACAAAAGTATTTAAAATTCATTTTAATGGATATGCATGTGACCCTTGTCTGCTTTACAGACACACAATGTATAATAAATCTTGTACTCCTAATACTGTTACCAAATCTGTATTAACCACTGAGTCATAATCAGATTTTAAAAATGTGTAAGAATCATTCGTTTTCATACCCTTGTCCTTGACCCTGACTGGCTCCCAATTAAACTAGAGGATCGCTCGCAAAAAAAAAGATAATGTTTTTGCATAGCAAAAACAAAGCGTCCCGAAAAGGATATAAAGGTGAGTGCTAAAGTATTAAGAAAATAATTCGTTTCTAGCCTTATACTGTTGTGGCAACCAAAGTCAGCGCAGTCTGCTCTATCTAGCACGGTTTTCAAGATATAAGCATTTTTGTGTTTTGCAAAAAAATTAAAAAATTAAAAATGTCCGGTATATTTGGCGAGACAAATATATTTTGAAAATTGGCATGGCTACTCTGCAGAGATACCCAGCAGGTCCAAAATTTTATTGAGTTCGCTCCATATAGCATGGTTTTCGAGATATAAGCATTTTTGTGTTTTGCAAAAACTTTGAAAATTCAAAATGGCCACCATTTTTGGGGAGACAAAAATTTTTGTCAAGACCACTGCCGCGGTGTGTATCTCCCGCCGAGCATTAAAGCAGAAGAAATAGCTTTTCCGAGATATTCACAATTTTTCATTTTCGTGTCTGAAAGCTCTTCCAAAAGTAGGTGAATGAGTTATTTGAGAAAAATTGGCTATCTACAATATTATTAAGAGATAATTCACATTTACTCATTTTGAGTAGGTGAATAATTATCTATGGGTCTGAAACTTCACCAAGTGAAAGCTCTCCCGAAAGTAGGTGAATGAGTTATTTGAGAAAAATTGGCTATCTGCAATACTTTTACAGATAATTCGCATTTACTCATTTTGAGTAGGTGAGTAATTAGCTATGGGTCTGAAACTTCACCATGTGAAAGCTCTCCCACAAGTAGATGAATGAGTATTTGATAAAAATTGGGTATCCGCAATACTTTTACAGATAATCAGCATTTACTCATTTTGAGTAGGTGAGTAATTAGCTATGGGTCTGAAACTTCACCGAGTGAAAGCTCTTCCAAAAGTGGGTGAATGAGTTATTTGAGAAAAATTGGCTATCTGCAATACTTTTAGAGATAATTCGCATTTACTCATTTTGAGTAGGTGAGTAATTAGCTATGGGTCTGAAACTTCACCGAGTGAAAGCTCTTCCAAAAGTGGGTGAATGAGTTATTTGAGAAAAATTGGCTATCTGCAATACTTTTAGAGATAATTCGCATTTACTCATTTTGAGTAGGTGAGTAATTAGCTATGGGTCTGAAACTTCACCAAGTGAAAGCTCTCCCAAAAGTAGGTGAATGAGTTATTTGAGAAAAATTGGCTATCTGCAATACTTTTAGAGATAATTCGCATTTACTCATTTTGAGTAGGTAAGTAATTAGTTATGGGTCTGAAACTTCACCAAGTGAAAGCTCTCCCAAAAGTAGGTGAATGATTAATTTGAGAAAAATTGGCTATCTGCAATACTTTTAGAGATAATTCGCATTTACTCATTTTGAGTAGGTAAATAATTAGCTATGGGTCTGAAACTTCACAGAGTGAAAGCTCTCCCAAAAGTAGGTGAATGAGTTATTTGAGAAAAATTGGCTATCTGCAATACTTTTAGAGATAATTCGCATTTGCTCATTTTGAGTAGGTGAGTAATTAGCTATGGGTCTGAAACTTCACCAAGTGAAAGCTCTCCCAAAAGTAGGTGAATGAGTTATTTGAGAAAAATTGGCTATCTGCAATACTTTTAGAGATAATTCACATTTACTCATTTTGAGTAGGTGAGTAATTAGCTATGGGTCTGAAACTTCACCAAGTGAAAGCTCTCCCAAAAGTAGGTGAATGAGTTATTTGAGAAAAATTGGCTATCTGCAATACTTTTAGAGATAATTCGCATTTACTCATTTTGAGTAGGTGAGTAATTAGCTATGGGTCTGAAACTTCACCAAGTGAAAGCTCTCCCGAAAGTAGGTGAATGAGTTATTTGAGAAAAATTGGCTATCTGCAATACTTTTAGAGATAATTCGCATTTACTCATTTTGAGTAGGTGAGTAATTAGCTATGGGTCTGAAACTTCACCAAGTGAAAGCTCTCCCAAAAGTAGGTGAATGAGTTATTTGAGAAAAATTGGCTGTCTACAATACTTTTAGAGATAATTCGCATTTACTCATTTTGAGTAGGTGAGTAATTAGCTATGGGTCTGAAACTTCACCAAGTGAAAGCTCTCCCAAAAGTAGGTAAATGATTTATTTGAGAGAAATTGGCTATCTGCAATACTTTTAGAGATAATTCGCATTTACTCATTTTGAGTAGGTGAGTAATTAGCTATGGGTCTGAAACTTCACCATGTGAAAGCTCTCCCACAAGTAGATGAATGAGTTATTTGAGAAAAATTGGGTATCCGTAATACTTTTACCGATAATTAGCATTTACTCATTTTGAGTAGGTGAGTAATTAGCTACGGGTCTGAAACTTCACCAAGTGAAAGCTCTTCCAAAAGTAGGTGAATGAGTTATTTGAGAAAACTTGGCCATCTGCAATACTTTTAGAGGTAATTCGCATTTACTCTTTTTGAGTAGGTGAGCAATTAGCTATGGGTCTGAAACTTCACCAAGTGAAAGCTCTTTGGGATAGCTGCTCTGCAGAGATACCCTGAAGATAAAAAATTTCGTCGAAATCGCTCTATGTAGCACGGTTTTCGAAATATTAGCATTTTTGTGTTTTGCAATTTTTGCGCAAAAATTCAAAAATTCAAAATGGCCGCCATTTTTGGCAAGACAAAATTTTTTTGAAAATTGGCATGGTTACTCTGCAGAGATACCCTGTGGGTCAAAAATTTCGTCGAAATCGCTCTATCTAGCACGGTTTTCGAGATATAAGCATTTTTGTGTTTTGCAATTTTGCGAAAAATTCGAAAATTCAAAATGGCCGCCATTTTTTGCGAGAAATTTTTTGTTTGAAAATTGGCATGGCTACTCTGCAGAGATACCCTACGGGTCAAAAATTTCGTCGAAATCGCTCTATCTAGCAGGGTTTTCGAGATATAAGCATTTTTATGTTTTCAATTTTTGCGAAAAATTCGAAAATTCAAAATGGCCGCCATTTTTGGCGAGACAAAATTTTTTTCAAAATTGGCATGGCTACTCTGCAGATATACCCTGTGGGTCAAAAATTTCGTCGAAATCACTCTATCTTGCAGGGTTTTCGAGATATAAGCATTTTTATGTTTTGCAATTTTTGCGAAAAATTCGAAAATTCAAAATGGCCGCCATTTTTGGCGAGACAAAAATTTTTTCAAAATTGGGATAACTACTCTGCAGAGATACCCTGTGGGTCAAAAATTTTGTCGAAATCGCTCTATCCGGCACGGTTTTCGAGATATAAGCATTTTTGTGTTTTGCAATTTTTGCGAAAATTTCGAAAATTCAAAATGGCCGCCATTTTTGGCGAGACAAAAATTTTTTGAAAATTGGGAAAAGTACTCCGCAGAGATATCCTGCGGGTCAAAAATTTTGTCGAAATTGCTCTATCTAGCATGGTTTTTGAGATATAAGCATTTTTGTGTTTTGCAATTTTTGCGAAAATTTCGAAAATTCAAAATGGCCGCCATTTTGGACGAGACAAAAATTTTTTGAAAATTGGGAAAACTACTCCGCAGAGATACCCTGTGGGTCAAAAATTTCGTCGAAATCGCTCTATCTAGCACAGTTTTCGAGATATAAGCATTTTTGTGTTTTCCTTATTTGGAAAATTCGTAATGATTAATTAATCATTAATTACTCGGCCATTTCTTGACCAATCAATGCCAAAATCTAATGATTTCCAGATTTTAATAGAATGAATGTATTTGCCAAGTTTCAGGTGAATTGATAAAATTCCTTTCAAGTTATCATCCGGACAAGCTTCCCCATCGAAAAAAGACATTTTTGGTCATGTGACCTCTCTGATTGGTTGAAATGTCACTGCAGCATATTCAAAAAAATTCCCCAAGGCTACTGCCTAAACCTGCCAAATTTGAAAAGAATCCGCCTAACGGTTACAGAGTTATAAGGAAAACAAAATGCGGAGCCGGCGGAGCCGCCGGAGCCTGAAGCTCTCCCATACACAAACAAGCGTCCCTTGCGGGACGCTTAATTACATAATGGTATAATGGGGCTGTTGAGAAAGAAAGTGGGTTGTTGGCTTTTTCCACAAGATAATACTTGACAACTAGACCAAAGATACACCTGTGGCCAGGTGCAAGATGTATCCACCAGAGAAGGATCACTTACATGGTTTTCAAGATAAAAGGCATATTTAAGATGGCGGCGGATATTGAGAAATTTCTAAATTATTCACACATTAAAGAAGCAGTCTTTTTTACCAGGTGGGTCAAAAAGTCGCCCTACCTCTTACATTTTTTGAGATTAATAATGTTTTCCATTTCCGCCAAAATTTAAAATGGCGGCTGAAATTCAGAAAATTCTACATTTTTCAGAGGTCCTACGGCAGGAGTCCTTAGTACCTTATGGGTTCCAACATTTGCCTGAAATCACCCTATCTCTTACAGTTTTCAAGATAAATGACACTATCAATTTCCGCCAAAATTCAAGATGGTCGATAAAATGCAGAAAATCCTAAATTTTTTTAAAGCTATAAGGGAGTAGTCCCTATTACCCAATGCATCAAAACTTTGCCCAAAATCGTTCTGATGGTTTTTCGAGATAAACGACATTTTCTATTTCCGGCAAAATTCAAGATGGCGGCCAAAATTCTAAATTTTTCAGAAGCTGTAAAGGAGTAGTCCTTATTACCCAGTCAGTCTGAAATTTGCCCAAAATAGCTCTATCTCTTACGTTTTTTGAGATACACAACTTTTTTTCATTTCCACCAAAATTCAAGATGGCGGTCAAAATTCAGAAAAATCTACACTTCGCAGAGGTCCTACAGGAATATACCTTAGTACCCTATGGGTTCCAAAATTTTTCCGAAATAACTCAATCTCTTTTGGTTTGAGATAAACAATATGTTCCATTTCCACAAAAAATTCAAGATGGCATCTGAAATTTGGAAAATTCTAAATTTTTCAGAGGTCCTAGAGGAGTACTCCTTAGAACCCTGGTGGTCCAAAATTTGCCTAAAATCACTCTATCTCTTGCAGTTTTCGAGATAAATGACATTTTCAATTCCCGCCATAATTCAAGATGGTGGCTGAAATTCAGATGTCTGTACCCCACAGGCCAGGGATATACTTTTCGACACCATGAGATATAGAAGTAGTGAAACCAAACAAAGATCGGTAGACTTTCAGGGGAAAGGATGTTATGGAAAGGTCCAAATAATGTTCAAGTGGAGAATATAACTTTTGAGAGACAGAAACTGTATGTGCAAATAAAGTACTAAGGCAAGACAATTAAATGGCAATATGACAGTATTAATCAGTAAACTAAACATTGTGAAGTTGTAAAATTTATTAATTGAAGCATAGCTGTCAATGAAAATAGCATAATTAAGTAAACATACATATAAAAATCAGTTACAACAATCTATATAATTTATCTTTGCAACAAGAGAAATATGTCTCAAGTATGGCAGATAAATACACTTTGACAAAGTTAAGGTTAACATTTACACCATGATTTAGCATGCCTACACTCCCCAACCAATGACCCATCCAAAAATCAACTTCCTACACCTTACAGTTTCTCAGATATGGCCCAGACAAGATCATAAATGTCAAGGTTACTATGGCAAGTTCAAAAGTCAGATCAGGTCACACCATGATATTGTGCACCTACTCGTTCTAACCAATGCATATACTAAGTATCAACTTCCCACACCTTATGATTTCTGCTAACGCCAGGACAAGATTTTAAATGTCAAGGTCACTAAGGCAATGTCAAAGGTCAAATCAAAGCCACATCATGATCATGACAAACACCAACACCCCCAAACAATGTCCCTCCCAAATGTCAACTCCCTACACATTATGGTTGCCGAGATATAGCCCTGACAAGATTTTAAAGGTCAAGGTCACTACAACAAGGTCAAATATCAAATCAAGGGCACATCATGACAATGCACACCTACACCCCCTAACTACAGTAGAACCTCGCTTATCCGGCCTTCTATTATCCGAATCTCCGGATTAACCGAACTGAAATGATGTCTCCCTACATATAATGCACGGTCAAGCGTGAGCGATAATACAAGATTTTACACAGTCTCGTAAACGATGAATTGTAGTGCTTTGTAAAACATACCATTCACAGAGATGCCTAACTTTTTTCATCTTGATCACGATTGTTACAATAGGGGAGGGATTAATTCAATTACACAACCCCGCTACACAAATTCTTTGATAATGCGCCAATCAATGAAAGTGTGTTCGATTGCGTTTCGCAAATTTATAATCTCCCGAAGTAGGTTCACAGACTGACAACGTTTAGAAAAGAAAAGACGTCAACAATGCATTACCAATCAAACATGCATGTCACTGAAGGCGTGTTCGCTTGGGGTTTTACAATAAATAATCTCCCGGAGTTTTTCAATTGGTAAAATGCGGGACGATGTTAATCTAAAATTAAAATGCTAACAATGCAAGTACCAACCGAACACAACCAGCTCAAGTCCGCGTAATATTTTAAATAAAAATAATAATAATATCCGTGGATATGGAGCAAATAAACGACAATTGAAGGGTCACTTATATTATATAACACAAATATATTAAATTATTTTATTAACGAACACCAGCTTCTATGTATATTGCATAAAAACAACAATTCTTCAATTATCGCCCACTCGGTAACCCATAGACCGTGAATTTCGGTTTCCTTCATCTATCCGAACCCCTCGATTATCCGGCCGGATTGTATGTCTCCCATGGGGTTCGGATAATTGAGGTTCTACTGTATTGTCTCTTCCAAGTATCATTTTTCAACACTTTATGGTTTCCAAGATATAGTACAAACAAAATTTTAAAGGTGTAGGTCAGTACTGCAATGTCAAAGGTCAAATCAAGGACATATCATGACATTACATACCTACAACCCCTAATGAATGTCCCTACTAAGTCTCAACCTTCTACACCTTACAGATTCTAAACAAGAGGAGAGTGCCTGTGAACGGGCACTGTGTCAGCTGACTGAGTGTTTTTGATTTGTGAAGGTGATTAGAGGACAGAATAATTATCAGGAAAAGGGCTGTACAGAAATACAGTAAATGGTAACTGAACAGCAAGTTCGAAAGAAATTCCGAAGCTGACAGAAGAAAAGGATAAAAAAGTTGTGCCCTGTAAATGGTATTATGAAGGAAAATAACAAGGTAATTGTTTAAGTGTAAAAAATAGGTTAAAACATATTTAAAGAAATACTACAAATGCAATATCCTCGTTCGACCTTGAAGAAGGGGTCCAAGGTCAAATCTAACCCCACAAATACATTCCCAGCCCATGATTTCCGATGGTTTACCATTCCAAACCTGTAGGACCAATTATAAATGAGTTATAAGCACTTTTAAGCTTGGCTGTCCTCATTTGACCTTGAAGGAGGGGTCCAAAGGTCAAATCTGACCATACCAAAAGATTCCGAGCCAATGATTTCCTATGGGATGGTTTACCATCCCAAATCTCTGTCACCAATAATAAGTGAGTTGTAGGCACTTTCAATTTTCGCTATCCTCATTTGACCTTGAAGGAGGGTTCCAAGGTCAAATCGGACCATATTAACAGATTCACAGCCCATGGTTTCCTGTCTGTTTACCATCCCAAACCTCTGGGACCAATAATAAGCGAGTTATAAGCACTTTTAAGTTTGGCTATCCTTGTTTGACCTTGAAGGAGGGGTCACTGAAGGTCAAAAGATTCCCACCCCATGATTTCCTACAGGTTGGTTTATCATCCCAAACCTCTAGGATCAATAATAAGGGAGATATAAGCACTTTTCACGGCTGACAAAAACACCTGTGGCGGCCATCTTGTTTCTTAAAATGAGGCCAAAAATATTCCCAGACAACATTTTATGGTTATTAATATATACTGCAAACTTAAGAAAGCTAGCTATAATATTTTTTTTCATCAGAGCAGTAATGGTGAAATCTCTCTCTACACACTGCGGCTATCCAGTGGATACAATGATTTACTCAACAGTGAGAACCTGAAAGTAGCTATTGCTCAGCTATGCCATGACATAGAGGTCTGCAATTTCACTATGTTATAGCTGACCAAAAATTCTGTGAATAACATATTTAACAAATTACTCTAAATGTAATAGTTTTCAAGTTACAACTGATTTACTCAACAGTGAGAACCTCAAAGGAACTATTACTCAGCTATGCAATGAGCTACATGTCTGAAATTTTACTATGTTATAGCTAACCCAAAAGTAGGTGAACAACATATTTAAGCAAACTACTGTAAATGCAATAGTTTTCAAGCTACAACTGATTTACTCAATAGTGAGAACCTGAAAATAGCTATTGCTCCGCTATGCCATGAGCTATAGGTCTGTAATTTCACTATGTTATAGCTGACCCAAAAGTAGGTGAACAATATATTTTTAACAAAATACTCCAAATGCAATATTTTTCAAGTTATAGCTGATTTACTCAACAGTCAGTACCTGAGAATAGCTATTGCTCAGTTGTGCCATGAGCTATAGGTCTATAATTTCACTATGTTATAGCTGACCCAAAAGTAGCTGAATAACATATTTGCACAAATTTCTGTAAATGCAATAGTTTTCCAATTATAACTGATTTACTCAACAGTGAGAACTTCAAAGTAGCTATTACTCAGCTATGAAATGAGCCACAGGTCTGAAACTTCACTATGTTATAGCTGACCCCAAAATAGGTGAATAACATATTGAAACAAAATACTCTAAATGCAATAGTTTTCAAGTTAGAAGTGATTTACTCAACAGTGATAACCTAAAAGTAGCTATTACTCAGCTATGCCATGAGCTACAGGTCTGAAATTTTACTATGTTATAGCTGGCCCAAAAGTAGCTGAATAACATATTTATACGAAATTCTCTAAATGCAATAGTTTTTAAGTTACAAGTGATTTTACTCATAATGGAAGTTACTGAAAAGCCCAAAAGTAGCTATTACTCACTTAGCTATTGAGACAGACACCCAACTTACTCACCATATTGTAGCTATGAAAAAAGTAGCTGAACAACATATTTTCACAAAATGCTGTAAATGCAACACTTTTGAAGTTATAAGTGATTTAGTGCATGATTTCATGAATTTTAATGCATTAAAAATTATTAAAAAAATTTATTAAAAAAAAAGTAAGACAGATCCAGGTCTCATACTCACACAAGAGAATCTACCTCTGGCCTAGTACATATATGCAAGATATGAGAGAAATCCCTGCAATAGTCACTGAGAAAATTGTGATAAAAAGTTGAAATTTTCACACTTTTGGTGGGGGTACCCCTCTTGTAATGTCTATAGCAAACAGACGAACAGACAGATTTGCATGCCTTGAACAATTTTTCATCCTCGATAGATAAGGTATCTTTTAAAAAAAACAGCATGTCTCTAGGCCTTGTAGTTTTGGAGAAGAAGTTGTTCACGCGGACGCGGATGCGTACACCCACGCCGCAGAGTGATGACATAATGTCAGCTGACTGACAAGTCAGCTGACATAAATATAGCCCAGACAAGATTTGAAAAGTCAAGGTCACTGCAGCAAAGTCAAATTTCAAGTCAAGGTCATACTATGATGCTGCACACCTACACCTCTAACTAATGTCCCTACCAACTATCAGCCTTCTACACCTTACAGCTTCCAAGATATAGCCCAGACAAGATTTTAAAGGTCAAGGTCACTATAGCAAGGTCAAAGGTCAAATCTAGGTTACCCTGCAGTGTGACACTGCACACCAACCCCCTAACCAATGTCCCTATGAAGTATCAACTATGTGGGTATATCCCCCCCCAAAAAAAAAAAAAAAAAAAATGATATTTCCATTTAATTTGTAGTAAAACAGACAAATATTGAGATAATTCATCAAAATATACTTAAAACTTCTACTGGCTTTCTACCAGTAAACGCCCACCTACCAGTAAATGCCCACCTTACATTTCTTGGTTAGACCTCAAGGACAAATATTCTATAAGTCTACAAAATGGGGATTCATTGCTATTTCCGGTTTGCGATAAACAGCCAATAATAAACTGTTAAAGTATAGAACTCTTTCTAAGAAATATTGCACAGTGTATTCCAACTTTTAATTGTAGTACATGTCATTTGACAATTCGGTCATAGATGAATACAATGCAAAGCTGTTGACATAATTTAACTTCAAAATATTAATCACAGCATGGGATTTAGATTTATTTTTTGTTTAACATCGCATTCAACAGCCTGGGTCATATTGCAATGGGTAGTATACGGTTGAAGGAACCAGTGCATACTAGTTGGCCAAAATTGCACTGTAAAGCACCAGGCATCAGCAAGTAACTGCCAACTTTCCAACATGAAGCGTCTAGGCCGAGATTAGAACCAGCAACCTCAGAGGTTGAAGGTGAGCACTGTAACTGCTACACCACTGAGCCCCCTCCATACCATGGGCGTTTATTGGTAGAAGTTTTATGGACAACTCGGCCCACTTCAAACTCGGCCCGTTTCAAAGTCGGCCCCCTACAAAGTGGATATGAGAACAACTCATTAATATTCATATTTATATATAAAATATGAAACCACAGTATTCTTTGGGATTCTCTGACAATATGTTATAAAAATGCTGCTTGAAGATCAAGTATACTACCTGGGCCCGTATTCACGAAAGGTCTTAGCCAGGGCTTAGGCTTAAAGTTGAGACTTTTGTCTCAAGTTTCTGCCCAAAACCTGCTAAAACTTTTGTCTTAGGCTTAGTGGTATTCACAAAGAATTTAAGACTGGTCTTAGGCTTAGCCAAGGGCTCAACTTTAAGACTGGTTAGTAGTGGGCTTAAATTTTGTAAAGAGGACTTAAATATGGCCGCCATAAACTTTTCTCCACTTCAAAATTTGAAATGGCTGTAAATAAAATATAATTATACAGAACATCTCACTAAAGCAGTCTTTGAAAGTTTATATGTGGTAACAAGGTTTTCCATTTCAAAACAGCACTTTTCCTTAGATAAAATGCATTAAATGAAGGATATACATGTATGTCACCAATAGTATATAGTTTGAATAGAAAAGAAAGGTCACATGACACAAAAAACCACTGTGGTTGTTTGATAATCTTGGACTTAGCTAAGTCACCCTTTGTGAATATGGTTTTAAGACAAAACTTAGCTGAGACAAAAATCTCAACTTTAAGACTGGATTTATGCCCAAGACCTGGCTAAGTCTAAGAACTTTCGTGAATACAGGCCCAGGAAACATGTTTTTAGCTGAAGATTCAACATTTCAAATTTGTGGACATACATATTTCATTTATATTCATGTATACACAGAAAATTTCAGGTCACAGAACTCTGTGGGGTTTCCTAACAATATTTTATTAATAGAAATGTTGCTTAAAAATACAATATTTTATGTGAAACTTTGTTAAACCCGATTACCTTAAACAGGCCTACTGGTCAGCGAGTGAATTTCGTCACCCCAGTGAAGTTCGTCACCTGCTATAAAAGCGTTCAAGGACTAGCAATATCCACATTTTAAAAAGTGGAATAGTTGCCTTGGAGAGCAAGGTATACTTGTTTGCAGGAAGATCATAGTAAAGAAGTTTTAATATTGTCATAAAATACGAGTGACGAACTTCACTGGGGTGACAAAATTCACTGGCTGAGCAGTATACTTTGGAGGGGGCCAAGTTTGTAGGGGGCCGACTTTGAAATGGGCCGAGATGACCAGATTCCCTGGTAGAATGCCACTAAAGGAAAATTATAAAGCCTACTTCAATAATCAATTGTTGTGTACATCATTTGATAATGTTGTTCATGAAGAATATTATGTAAAGCTGTTAATAAAATTTCAATTTAAAATATTAACCACACAGTAGGTGATCACTGGCTGCCAGTGATGCAGGGTAAACTGACAGTGGGCGATAATATAATTTGATATGGTTTTATGTATGTCCAAAAGGTTTCTGTTCAAAATAAATGACGTGTGTGGTATAAAGGCGCATAGATGCCTTATTAAATTAAAACCACATAAAATAAACCCACCACCAAGACGTTCCACATAAGTTTCTAAAATACAGCTTGAGTCGGCAACATGGCGTCCAAAAGTTTAAAAGATATAGTCTGGTTCCCCACCACGTTTCTCAGAAAAAAGGGCGCTGGTAGTTTCCATAGAAATCGTAATCGCTTTTTTTAATACGATTTCTATGGTAGTTTCACTTGGCGATGAAGATTTTTGATCGACTATTACAGTGCATAATTATAGATATGTTGTCCTCATTTTTATAAAATATTTTAGTGAAATAATTTACCACCATTTTAAATGTTTAAGCCCTTCATTATCACTGACTAAAACGTTTTTCTTCCTTTCTTAAATGAATTACCAAACCAAACATTATTTCATTTATTTGTAAATACATGTATTTGATGCTGCAACTCAGATTATTCACAACAAAACTATTTTAAACACATTAATGCATTGTAATTAAGGCAGTCTAGGCAAGGTCACCATTGACAGATTGTCAAAATAGATTGGCGTCCTGTCTCAAAATAGCAAAACTAACATATTAATAATAAGAAGAAGAATGTTTCTTAAACTATAGGAAGTATATTATTTAAAAAATGTCCAAAAACTATACTCATTGGCTTAGAGACATATAGGTAACAGTGTAATATATGAATAGTCATCAATCCCTTATTAATTCCTTATAATTTTTACAATTAAAATCAATTATTTCAACATACTACATGACACACAGATTATGCAACATAGTAGAATCAAATGGCAATCATGGAATTCACAAAATGTATCATCTGGTTATGTATTGCATTGTTAAAAGAATACAGTTTTTGTGGAAAAGTTTATTTAGTGTTTATTTCTTTGTCAGGATATAGTTTTAGAATAATCACTTGCATGTGTGATTTATCTTTGTTTATAGGGTTATAATGAAACCAACAATGGATAAAAAGGTGGAAAGTAAAACCAGTTAATGTTTGTGATGGTTAAATTCAGAAAATCAGAAATCTAGATTAGTAGTGTGGTAAGAGGATTATGTGAGCACGGTCGGCACGCCAATTGGGAGGGGCAGCAAGGGGGGTGAGGGGGTGAGGGGGGGAGGAAGGGAGGGAGGAAGGGGGGAGGGGGGAGGAAGTGGGGGAGACAAGGGGGGGGATGAGGGGGAGGGGAGATGAGGGCTTGGGGAGGGGGCAGGTGTTTATTGAGTGGGGGTTATTGTTTATATTATCTTGGGGAGGGGGCAGGTGTTCAAGGTTGTATGTACAATAGCTTTTGTAAGGTGTTTATTCAATGTTGTATGTACTGGAGGGCTTTGTGTTTTAGGAAAGGACAAAGAGTGGGGGCAGGTGTGCTTTCAAGGTTGTGACTACAATAGCTTTTGTAAGAACTTGTATTGTATGGTATAATCACAGGAAATATAATATTTCAGATGAGTGCATCTCCCGCCAAAAACAAAATCTCCCGCCAAACAAATGCTTTAAAAAAAGAAAAATGCCCCATCAGCAGAAAGGGTTTCTTCCATCCCCAAAACAGGTCCATACTTGTTTTGCAGTTTTGTTTTGTTTTTCTCTCTTATCAGTTTTGGGCTTTTTTTACAGAAATGAGAATATATTTTAGAAGAGACTTTGCAAAATGCATGTGCTACGAATGTTATTATGAAATCAATGTTCTGAAGTGGAACGATTTGAAAATATATCAAGAAAAGGGTTTGACTATTGAAAATAAAACACTGATTACTCCTGCTTTAGTATCCAAGGTCATAGAAATATATCACGAACTGTTCAAATATCATTATAAAATGGCACCCCAAACTCTGAAAGAATTATCCGCACGAGAGATATACATGAATGGGACATTAAACACAGATTTATTGCCTTATGAATTAAAACAATACTGTAGTAACATTCTAGACTCGGATCTACCAGTGTGGTATCCCGAGTGGACTGTACCATCGGTATTGATAAGACATTTGGACTTTACCATTTGCAAGAAGTTATGACAATCTGGCTACTGTTTTTTTTTCTTTTTAATTGACAAAAGAAGAACAAAGCAAAACAAATGTCATGTAACTGCATCAAACTGAAGAGGGAAATGGGGGGGGGGGGGGGGGGGGAATTGGGGGGTGTATTGATTCCACACAAGCTTTTTGTAAGAATAGCACTGTTCTCTCTCTCTGTCTCTCTCTCTCTCTTCAGAGTGGTTCATTCAAAGTTTCTGTATTCACTAAACAAAATGGATTCCACGGATCGTAGTCAAGACATTTGTGGAAATTTTGCTTGTGAAAGTATATCGGAGAGGAAGAAAACTGGTTTTTCAGATGGGGCTCCATCAGTTGGTACCAACAAGCCATGCATAAAAGGTTTTGTATTTAGTTACAAAGACTACCGCTGGTACGACAATAGGTTTAGAAGTTTTCGCAATTGGCCCAAGTGTCATCCAATGAAAGCAGAGACTCTTGCTGGGGCGGGATTTCATTACACTGGCAAGGGGGATAAAGTAGAATGTGACTGGTGCAAGCTCGTACTTGGTCAGTGGGAGACGTTTAACAACGCATTTGAACGACACAAGAAATATTCTGGGGAAGACTGCGATTTTTTGAGGCAATACTTTCCTTCAAAAAGTCTTAGATTCATCAAGTACGAGTTGGAAGCTCTAGGCGACTGTTTCAAACCTACACCGTGATGTCTATTAGTGGAATGGAATACCAAATTGACCCAGAAGATGACAAAAGGGTGCAAGTACAAACTGTAGATAATGAATTAGTTCTGATTATATCACAAGGGGACTGCGAAATATTTATGGAAGCAGAGATGTATGATGAGCTGAAAAAACATCTGGATGAATTGTCTTTGGTGAGAATCTGCTTGATGACAGCTTGACCAACAACTCTGTTACCTGGCATGGTTGATAAAATAGAGCCTCTGAAAGCCTCTATGTGTGTAAGGCTAAGCATTTATATGCAGATGCAGTATTCAAAGCTTCAAAATCTAAACCTTATCTACAACTGCCATAGTTAATGCATATAGAATTTTGTTTTTGTTGGGGGTGGGTAAAATATTGCAGCATGAACAATACCAATAAACAGATGTGCAAACAACAAGCAGACAGAGAGGTATTAACATACACATATATCTCAGACTGAAATTTTAGAACTAGTTGTTTATTTTGAAATTAAGGTGTTTTACACAAGCTCACCATCAAATAGTGGAAGGTGATAGTGTTACCACTCTGCTCCAAAACCTCTAATAGAGCAGGAGTTATAAAACTCAGCAAACAGGAGCCTCTAATATGTTGCGAGTGTGCACGTGTGTGTGTGTGTGTGATGCTCAACTTCACAGCTTAGCCTCAGAGAACAGACAACAATAACGTTATTGTATTAGATGATATGATGGATATTACCGGAAATAACAAGGCAGTGTCAGATTTATTCACAGAAGGTTCTCATCATCGAAATTTAAGTGTCATTAATTTGACTCAGTCACTTTTTCCTAAGGGCAAAAATAGTGTAACACAGCGCAGGAACACACAATATTTAGTAATATTTAAATCACCAATGTCTCAGGACCAAATAACACAGCTTGGCAGGTTTATGTTTCCCAGCAAACTGGATACATTTTTGTCAGTGTACAGAAAAGCTACATTACCAGCATTTGGATATTTGATTATTGATGGAAAAGTAAACACACCAATGAGCCAGAGATTAGTTACAAATATTTTCACTCCACCAGTCGATAAACAGAATGGATCTGGAGTTTCTGTGCAAAGTCAAAACTTTATCGATAAACAAAAGCAGGCACCCCCATCAAAAATGGCACATCCCAATCAAAGTCTACCACCCCCACCGGGTATCCCAAATACAGAGCAAGTGGGTAGGGGTATAAATGCTGTCACACCGATTGATTCATTCACTGAAGTAGAAGATTCAGAAAGTGACATGGATGTTTCAAACACCATACCGTGCAGATACTGTGGTATATTATTCGATGACTGGGATAACTTACAAAAACATTTAATGTATGGGTGTGTATATCATAAAAAGGGGAATGAAGAGGTCCCTCCAAAGCAACCACAGAATACAAAACAGAAACTAGAGGATGCTTTTGATGAGGATCTAGAGAACGACCTTGTCTTTACCAAACTGTTTGAAGATGCTAAGGAAATGCATAGGGAGGAATGGGAGAAAATTTGTAATCAGTATATCGCTGATGGCACACCAGAAAAAGAATCTGCAGGAAAAGCTCATGCTGATATGCTGGAAAAGTATAAACAGGACTTTTTCAATCAGTACAAGCAGCTTTTAGAGTCCATGTTCAACCTTCAGAAGAATGGCGTCCATAATTTGATCTTGGAAGAAATTAAAGAACTTTTTGGCAAGCACCGTAATGTAGAAAAGATTATACGATGGGTTTTGGCCAAAAATAAATTTATGTTTGAAGATTTGTTTTCCCAAAAGGATGATGATGATTCAGAGGACTCTGATACAACTGATACACAATCAGAAAGCAACGAGGCCAAGAGTGATGCCAGTGATTTGGAATCAGAAGACAACGCCAGTGGTACTGACCAAGAGGCTAATAATAACACAAGCCAAAGTGATGAAGAGTTTTCATTTTAAGATATAAGGACAAAAGTAAAGAAATAGTGCATGTGTGTAATTGTTTTAATGCATACTCCAGAATAATGCTATTGAAAACTTGTCACTACTTGAATACAGCAGCTAAAAAGATTTTGTTATAGCAACTACTACATGGGACATATCACTGACACTTTGTAATAGATCTTTATCTATCGTTTTATATAAAACATGTATTTTTTCAATGTAGTAGCAAATGTAAATAGAATAAAAGCCGCCATTATTTATTCAATGTAATATTCCTATCGCTTATATTGGGCATAAGGCTTACATTAATTCAAAGATATTATATAATTGATGTTTATGAAATACATTGCAAAATATTATTTAATGTAAAATCTGTAAAATGTTATTTATTGAAAACTTCTTTATGTAAATATTTTGCACACTTGTGAAGCTTTAGAATGCATGCTGTCAGCCAATAAAAAAGCTTGTATCTTATTTTGCTATTTTGCCACCAATCATTGTTCACTTTTACTTTTCGATGTTTCTGAATGCTAAAGATACCCATTACTTGGCACTGCGGAGCACTTTTTAATCTAAATCTTCTCTAATGTGGACTTTTGTATGGCTTAATCTCCATCAAAAGACAGACACTGAGGTGCAACTGATCATATATCAAATTCAGTGATTGTGAGTTCATTATCATAACCGGGTCATACCACAGAGGATGCAGGGTTACCTTAGTAAAAAACAATGACCATGACCAACATCGTTTCAGGCTCTTCAGCAGCCACTTTGCATCATTTGGCAAATCAATGTGAACACTTAGTACCAATCACAACTCAAAATGCTCTGATTGATGTCTAAAACTACTGATACTGGTTTGTTTGTCCGCTTGACTCTAATCTTCATTTGGATTTTCCTCTGGACACTTTTAGTTTCCTTCCACAATAGGTGTAAGATCTTGATTTAAGAGATGTAGAACTGGGACCATAGCCAGTCATTCTTACTTGTAGACATTTTGGCACCTTGATATGATATTGGTATTATCCAATAAAATGTCTGACAGGACACACACACATAGATACATGGATTTCAGCTGGAAACAGGATTCAGATGCTAGAATTCATGGGATAAACATCTATTTTCAGAAAGTGATAACACCATGTCAGTGGTAGAAAACTTACACCCCACTTAAAGCTCCCCCATTTCCCATACTACCACCTCAACAATATCTCAACAACTTTGGTCAATGGATGTATAATAGACCGAGAAGGTTAGAGGCCAAACTGGTTGTCTCTGGGAGATATTAAAAAGATGTCTTGCATTTTTGAGGCATGTGCACTGAGAGTGCTTTTCTAATTGCACAAACTACAAAAATGCTAGGTACTGAAGCTAGATCTGGAAATTTGTGTTTAAACCTATTTCAAGTATATTTGATGTGTATCAGTGTCTGTGTGATTATAGCGATAAGGTAATGTAAGACAGCATTTGAGCAAAATGTAATAGTTGGGCATTCAATTAAACTGTTATTGCATAAATAAAGCTAATTTTAAGAAAGTATGTGTGCTTTTAACTCTGCGTTAATTTGTTTCCTAGCATTATAATTGAAAGAATTGTTCATAGCATTCAAATGTTTCATCACATTGGCTTTGTTAAAAACAAAAACAACCACTTCCTACATAATAATGTACCTTAAATAGCAAGGTTAAATCCCCAACACTTCAAGGCAGCCTTAGGGGTGTCGGTGGTGTAGCAGTTATTTGTGCCGCCCTTCAACCTGTAAGGTTGCTGGTTCGAATCTCAGCCCGGGCACTTCATGTTGGAAAATTTGGTACTTACTTTCCGATACCCGGTGGTTTACAGTGCAGAACCTTGACCAACTGGTATGCACTGGTTCCTCCACCACCGTCATCCAAATATGACCCTGGCTGTTGAACCTGATGTAAAACAAAGAAAAAAATCTTAATCTAATTAAGCGGACTCATCATGCTTTTTTTTTTTGCAAAATTGCAATTTAAAATTGTGCATCTTCAGATTTCTTAATGTGGATATTAAGTGTGCTTATTTTACTTCACATGGATGAATATTGGGAGTATATGCCTTTTTCAAGTTCTGTTTCTGTCTTTCACATTAGTAATTACAGTAGAACCTCTATTATCCAACCCTCTTGGGAGTAACAGGGGCCATGGTGGCAGACTGGTAATACTCTCACCTTCCACCTCTGAGATCAGGGTTCGGTTCTTAGCATGACCTCAAGTGGGAAAGCTGGTAGTTGCTTGCCATTGATCGGCAGTTTACAGTACAGAACCTTAACCAACTGTATTTACTGGTTTCCTCTGCCCTCCCAACTACCTGTCATGATATGACCTGTGCAGTGTTGGAAGTGACGTAAAACCCCACATATGTAAATAAAATAAATCTTGGGCGTAACAGTGTAACAATGTGTCAGCCAAAGTTGGGGTTTTACGTCCCGTTCAACAGCCAGGGTCATATTGGGACAGGTCCTCAGAAAGATAACAAGTTCTAGAATATCAGTCTGAGATATATATGTATGTTAATACCTCTCTGTCTGCTTGTTGTTTGCACATCTGTTTATTGGTATTGTTTATGCTGCAATATTTTACCCACCCCCAACAAAAACAAAATTCTATATGCATTAATTATGGCAGTTGTAGATAAGGTTTAGACTTCGAAGCTTTGAATACTGCATCTGCATATGAATGCTTAGCCTTACACACATACAGGCTTTTAGAGGCTCTATTTTATCAGCCATGCTCTAAAAGAGGTTATAGAGCCACAGATTTAAGGCTTAGCCTTACATATGCAAAGGCTTGGTTTTATAAGTCATGGTCAACAATAGGCTTCAGAACCTTAGATTCATCCACTCTAAATTTGGCCGTAATCCGTGGTTTTCTGTAAAGTGTTGATATTGGCTATGTTACCTTTGAGGTTGTGTTTTATAGTACAATTAAAGTACTATTAGGATTAGAACTCTCCGAAAGCCTAATTCGAGGCTCCATAAAAGTTGCTGCAGAGTTTGAGGCTTAGCCTGACACGAATGAGAGCTTTTAGAGGCTCAGTTTTATAAGCCACGGTCTATAATAGGCTATAGAGCCTCAGAATTAAGGCTTAGCCTTACAGGCATAGAGGCTTTTATAGGCTCAGTTTTATAAGTCATGGTCTGTTAAAGGCTATAGAGGCTCATATTTAAGGTTTAGCCTTACACAGAGGTTCTCTGAGGCTAAGCTGTGAAGTTGAGTATAACACACACACACACAGACACACACCTGCACATTCGCAACATATTAGAGGCTCCTCTTTGCTGAGTTTTATAACTCCTGCTCTATTACAGGCTTTTGAGCATTGGTTTAGAGGCTCAATCTTATAACAAGAGTTCTGTGAATGCCTGTTTTTGAGGCTCCAAAAGATTTTACAATACTTCTAAATGCGAGGCAATATCCTATATGTGTAGAGACCTTTAGAGGTTTTGCTTTATAAGTTTTGGCGAAATGAGATCCTAAACTGAAAGCTCACACTATGTGCCTCACTGACCATGGTAGAGAACTGGTTTGCAAAAGATGGCAAGTGACGAAATAAACAAGCCATTTTCTTTATAAATCATTAATCAGTATGATTAGAATTAGTGTTACTATTAGCAGATTTCCCATTATTATTATTATTATTAATAAAAGCATCTGAAAATTGAATATTGATTCACAAAATGTGTATGTGTAAAGACTTGCTCTATTGCAGTAGCCCAGGCTCTTATAAGTTCCTCTGTCGATTTAAATTTTCTGAGCCAGCCACCATTTATTATGTCAATGTTAGTCATATAGTGAACAATACATATTTCTTTCAATGTTTTCATTTTTGATTCTTCAGCTATTTTTATGAAAATGTCTGAAATTGTACTATTAAAGAAATAATGCACTCACTTTGATATGTTCTTTTAAAAATATCCTTTATTAAGGCTGTAGTGCTGGCACAAAATAATTTGCTCTTGCTCTAAAAAAAGTAAGAAGTTCAATTGTGGAAAAAATGGTATCAGTGGGGGGTTTTTATAGTGAAAACTTGCAAGTATATGCAGGGATTGGGGTAGGAAAAGGACAGCTGACCAGGTAACAGACTTGTTGGTCAAGCTGTCATATACGTAAATATTATACATATACGCTGTACAAAAGTTATCTGTATTCCATTGTGTGTGGGGGGCAGATGGCTGATTTATTATCTAATTGATTCCAGTTCTCTGACCCATAAACCACTTACCTTACTGTTTAACCTATCAACATTATATGTATCTTTCATCTGTAGTGCTTACCAATTGACACACTCCATAATAGAACCCATACAAATAAAGCCACGTGCCCATTTGGAGTGGTGAGCAGCCGACCTTTACTTTCTCCTTTGATCGGGTAAGCATACATAAATTCAGATGTGTATGTCAACATCTCCAAGAGCTAATGTCTTTGGAATTGAGTTAATCATTTGTTTTGCTAGTCATAAGTAATTTTAGAAAAATTGTAAATAGAGCCACATGTCGGACAGATGCCCCCCCCCCCTCACAAGGACCAGTGTCCTCTTCTTTTAAGTCAGTACTTGTGTCTGAATGAGTGCCATGCTGGATTTTATATTAACACCGGGCACTGCATATAAAGTGTCAGTGATGGTAAGTAGACCCTTAAAATGAACCAATTCATGGGACAGGTGGCTGTTCTCTCCCTTTTACAATGATACTCGAACAGTTTGTGACATATTTCTATGACTGAAGATACTAAAAAGCAGGAGTAATTAGTGTTTTAACAGTCAATCCTTGTCTTTTTTTCTTGATATATCTTCAAAAACAACAAAAAAAAAACCAAATCAAGTTCAATGGGTATCTCATCAAACATATATGTGAATCCACTTAGCACTTTTATAGTATTTTGACCAGAGCAGCCAACTTTTTTTAGAAATTAAATTAAATAGTTTGTATATGAAGATTTTTGTATTCTATATGTATATCTGTGTTTTTTGAGGGTAAGTACTTATTTTATATATATATATATATATATATATTAGTGATTAACAAGATGCTTTTTTTGACCATTTGAAACTTTTTGTCCCTTTTTCCTCTCCCCTCTCCACTCTAATTTGTAAGTTCATTATGTGTAAACTAGTTCTCGCCAAACTAAGGTACATAAAAGCTTGAATATACACCTGCCCCCCCACCCTTACTTACTCTTTGTGGCCCACTCAACTCCAAACATTCTTGTTGACTCAACTGCCCCTGCTTTTAATTAATCCTGTTATTAAACCAGTAAGTGTACAATAGTTCTCAGTAAACTATTGTACATGCAAGCTTAAATGTACATCTGCCCGCCCCCCCTTACTGATCTCTTTGTGGCAATATATGTAAACACACTGGACCACTCAGTTCCAACCATTCTTGTTGACTCAACTGCCCCTGCTTCTATAATTAATGAAGTCCTTTTCTAGGAGATGATCCATCCAGTGCATTCAAGCTTCAATAAACACCTGCTATAAACAATAACCCCCCCACTCAATAAACACCTGCCACCACCCCACTTATATCTCTTTATATAAACAATAACCCCCCACTCAATAAACACCTGCCCCCTCCCACTTATATCTCTTTATATAAACAATAACACTTGAAAATATCAATTAAAGTAGACCACTGTTTTTCTCTTCAGGGAAATACCTCGCTTGCTGGGCAGTAGGACAGCATCTCGCTCCACAAAATGCCGGATTTGTATGCAGCGAAAAGGCGATTTGGCATAGGCATACAAACCACCTCCGAGTGCCACTGTGTAGTCAACCTGGCTTTTATTCAAGCAGATTCTCACCAAAGCCAAAGACAATTCGTCTAGATGCTTTTTCAGCTCATCATACATCTCTGCTTCCATAAATATTTCGCAGTCCCCTTGCGATATAATCAGAACTAATTCATTATCTACAGTTTGTACTTGCACCTTTTTGTCATCTTCTGGGTCAATTTGGTATTCCATTCCACTAATAGACATCACGGTGTAGGTTTGAAACAGTCGCCTAGAGCTTCCAACTCGTACTTGATGAATCTAAGACTTTTTGAAGGAAAGTATTGCCTCAAAAAATCGCAGTCTTCCCCAGAATATTTCTTGTGTCGTTCAAATGCGTTGTTAAATGTCTCCCACTGACCAAGTACGAGCTTGCACCAGTCACATTCTACTTTATCCCCCTTGCCAGTGTAATGAAATCCCGCCCCAGCAAGAGTCTCTGCTTTCATTGGATGACACTTGGGCCAATTGCGAAAACTTCTAAACCTATTGTCGTACCAGCGGTAGTCTTTGTAACTAAATACAAAACCTTTTATGCATGGCTTGTTGGTACCAACTGATGGAGCCCCATCCGAAAAACCAGTTTTCTTCCTCTCCGATATACTTTCACAAGCAAAATTTCCACAAATGTCTTGACTACGATCCGTGGAATCCATTTTGTTTAGTGAATACAGAAACTTTGAATGAACCACTCTGAAGAGAGAGAGAGAGACAGAGAGAGAGAACAGTGCTATTCTTACAAAAAGCTTGTGTGGAATCAATACACCCCCCAATTCCCCCCCCCCCCATTTCCCTCTTCAGTTTGATGCAGTTACATGACATTTGTTTTGCTTTGTTCTTCTTTTGTCAATTAAAAAGAAAAAAAAACAGTAGCCAGATTGTCATAACTTCTTGCAAATGGTAAAGTCCAAATGTCTTATCAATACCGATGGTACAGTCCACTCGGGATACCACACTGGTAGATCCGAGTCTAGAATGTTACTACAGTATTGTTTTAATTCATAAGGCAATAAATCTGTGTTTAATGTCCCATTCATGTATATCTCTCGTGCGGATAATTCTTTCAGAGTTTGGGGTGCCATTTTATAATGATATTTGAACAGTTCGTGATATATTTCTATGACCTTGGATACTAAAGCAGGAGTAATCAGTGTTTTATTTTCAATAGTCAAACCCTTTTCTTGATATATTTTCAAATCGTTCCACTTCAGAACATTGATTTCATAATAACATTCGTAGCACATGCATTTTGCAAAGTCTCTTCTAAAATATATTCTCATTTCTGTAAAAAAAGCCCAAAACTGATAAGAGAGAAAAACAAAACAAAACTGCAAAACAAGTATGGACCTGTTTTGGGGATGGAAGAAACCCTTTCTGCTGATGGGGCATTTTTCTTTTTTTAAAGCATTTGTTTGGCGGGAGATTTTGTTTTTGGCGGGAGATGCACTCATCTGAAATATTATATTTCCTGTGATTATACCATACAATACAAGTTCTTACAAAAGCTATTGTAGTCACAACCTTGAAAGCACACCTGCCCCCACTCTTTGTCCTTTCCTAAAACACAAAGCCCTCCAGTACATACAACATTGAATAAACACCTTACAAAAGCTATTGTACATACAACCTTGAACACCTGCCCCCTCCCCAAGATAATATAAACAATAACCCCCACTCAATAAACACCTGCCCCCTCCCCAAGCCCTCATCTCCCCTCCCCCTCATCCCCCCCTTGTCTCCCCCACTTCCTCCCCCCCTTCCTCCCCCCCCCCCCCACCCCCTCACCCCCCTTGCTGCCCCTCCCAATTGGCGTGCCGACCGTGCTCACATAATCCTCTTACCACACTACTATTGTTGTCTTTCTAATGTGTTATATTGGGCTAAGTCCTAAATGATACCACATGTTGTGATATACTAGATTTGAATCCATGACTCTATGCATGTGAGTCAGTTGATTATGCATAAAAATTTGTTAACCATCACCTCCTTTACAGAATCAATCAAGCAGTGCTAGAGAGTGCATAAGCCCTCTCCTGTCGGTAGTGCTGAAAACAATATCAAATGTTTCTTCTGCCAGATACATCTTTGGTTTTAAATTTAAAAAGAGGCTCTCACTGTAACCATCATATTCTTTTCTCATATGCCCTCCTTTAATTAATTTTCTCTTAATAACCATGCCGTGTAAGGCTAAAGACAACTTCTTTGCCCTGGTATGTAATCCTCTGTGGTGCCATATTAATTTGGATTGCAAAACAAAATAACTGTGAAAGTAAGGAAAAATTAAAATTCTGGAGACGATCAATCTGTATCTAGATCTGGATTATATTTGAGAAGAACTGAGCCATGGGTAGAATCCAACTTGTGTGAAAATATGTCCCAGATCCGATATATAATTAGCGCACTGAGTTCCTCATTGTGGGGAAGATATTGCGCTTGCAAAGCAGTACATTAGATTAGATTAGATATAATTTTGAGATATGTGCGAGAACAGACAATAGAGAAGAGAATAGAGAAGCTCGATCGCAATACCCTCACCTCTACAGATTGCACTTGATAGACTGTTTTGGAGTGTTATAGTTTAAACTGTGACTGCGTGAAATTAGATACAGCAATAAATTCACATTTAAAAACAGCATGGTAGTGTCAGAAATCATGAAGGCCAAAGGTGAACAGTCATAATCCAAAGTTTCAGTATTACAGACCAAGATATTTGAATGATGTAGGAAGCAACAGTGAATAAGAAAATAGCATGGGGGATGTATTATAATAGTATAGCAGATTGTTCATCAAGTTTCATAAATACATCAAGGTTCAATGAAACATTAAATCTTTTCTAAAAATTTAAATTACATATATACATTTCCGTTAGGGGAATGACTATTTGGTTGATTCCATGTAAAAGATTTTTATCAATAAAAAAGGTACTGGTGCTTTGCATTAAATAATCAGTAAACAAGGAATGAATCAGCACAGCATTAAACTTAATTGACACAATGATTTACAAATTCATGTTGATGGTAAAATATGGAACAATGTCTTCAAAATCTGTTTTACCAGTGTTACTAATAATGATTAAATTTGGTTCCAAGTAAAATTAATATATAGATTATTATGTACCAAAAATTATTTACTTAAACTGGGAATCATCGAAGATAGTTTGTGCAGCCAGTTTGGTGAAAACGAGGCACTGGCACATTTCCTTGTAGTTTGTAGTCTAGTCTGGTTCCCGTCTATTTGTAGTCTTGTTCAAAAAAAATGTGAGATGCTTGAAATCAATGTGCAGAACAGCATTAATCTTAAGATAGTGCTAGAAAGAACTGAAATACTCCTGGGATGTATGTTGCAAAACCAAAATAGAGTACCTATAAATGCACTATTGACTGTGACGAACAATATACATGCACTGAAAATTATCAATTTGTCAAAATAGTGCCTAAAACAACAAGTTTCCTAAATGGCAAATTCCAATGCCATTTTCTTGTTGAATGATAGTGAAATGCTCATAATTTATTGGTCAAATTAATTGAAAACTTATGACAAGCAAATTAGTGCACTTAAAATTAATTTTACAATACTGTCAGCGATAACAGGGTCCTAAAATGGCAAATTAATTGGACTATCAGGGTCATTTTCTTGTCATAAGTTTGTCAGTTAATTTGTCCAACAAGAAAATGACAACTTTAAATTTGTCAGTTGGAAAGTTTGTTGTTTTAGGCACCGTTTTGACAAATTATTGACAAATGAACATTTGTCATAGGTTTTCAGTGTATATTGATACAAACCACATAAATCAAATTCTTAATAATGCAAATTTGAAAGTTAGGCTTAGCCAGATGTATTTAGAAGAGAATTTGTGGCCACATTATCAGACAGACAAAAACTTTTTTATCAAGTGTGGGAAAAATGATAACCTGTCTTTTTTAAAACTGAAACTGTTTGTAAAATTAAATTATTAGAGATATTATAAAATATACAGTATATTGCTTGTTTACTTGTTTGTTGTTTGTGTGTTTGTTTATGCATGTCAAATTATAAAAAGAACTGTATTAGTGACTTGTTAAATTATATAATTATGATGTAATATTATTTTTTTTTGTTTGCTGTGAAAAGAAATGTATTAATAACATTCATTAATAAAAAAAAATTCTTAAATAAGGACACATTCATTCTGAAACATTAAAACACTAGGATGAGATAATTTGTTAACAACTCAGAATTAAAAATAGGTTTGTTTTAGCAGCATGTAATAGTAGAGTAGATTGTTAGAATCACAAAAAGGAGAAACAGTGATTTATTGATTTCGTTTGTCAGCTGTTTAATGAAATGCTCTTGGGTGACTTTTATATCAGGGTTAATTCTTGTTATAACTGATAACTCCACTATATTTTTGATATTTTTAATGATATATAAAAATGATGATCATCAAAATGCATCGTCACCATCTCCTCTGGTACAAAACTTATGTGTCACTCGTTCTTTTTTTAACAAGGGACTTTTGCAGTTGTGTTTCAAAAGGCAGTTCATAGCCCTCACATCAAAAAGGCTCATTTAAAATTACAAAATTGTGTCAGTGTAAGGATTTTTATATCAAAAGTTGTTCAAAGGACCCTCGCCTCCTGAAGGGATATACGGGATGTACAAAATGATATCGGGTGTTGATCCTATTTCGTGTTTTATGGTAGGCATTTACTAAGTTTCTGATATCTAACCAATCAAAATTCGCGTAAAAATGCATGTGCGGGATTGTTGTGCTTCATTGGAAATATGTAAACAAATAACAAAACTTGTTTGTGTGGATAAGAAATTTTGGTGTTTTTACGATGTAATCACAGTAATTGACAATGGAAGAAATTGCAATAATTGATGAACACTTGAAAAGACAACCAAGACCCAAGCCTTCAAAATCAAGGGGGAAAATTAAGAAGGAACGTTTGGAGTATGAAACAATTGATTATGACAAGGATACACATGACCAAGTGACAGATAATACGAACAGTGGGAAAGAACGAAAACACAAGAAACACTATGTGAACGAGGGATTTATAGAAGATGCAGAGATGGATTTTGACAAGAGACAAAAGGTGAAAAAGAAACGAGAACGAGCTCTTTCAAGACAAGCAGATCTGGAGGCTGAAATAAACCACAATGATCATCAAGACATAGACATGGATAATACAAACAGAGAAAGGAAATCTAAGAAAAAGTCAAAGAAATTAAAGCCTCCCAGTTCTGAGAGAAACGATACAAATCAAGATGATCCTCATGATGACCTCACAGAAATTGAAAGACAGTTAGAACTTCTTGGCACTACCCAAGTCTATGGTGAGCATATAGAAGAAAATGAGGAAGAAATCAAACCAAAGAAGAAAAAGAAACGTAAGCCAAGGACTACCAAAGAGGACACTGTTGAAAGTTTAATGCATGAGTATGATGAGAATTTAAATAGCTATGACCAGCCAAATGACACAGGTTATGAAAGTTTCAACAATAAAAAGGAAAAGCTTCATAAGAAGAAAAAGAAACTGAATGGTCTTTCTCAAGTGAATGATGAAGATGAGGTTCAGCCAATTGTAGTTCATTATACTAGTGATCAGGGTGAAAGTCCAAAGATAATTCGAAAGAAGAAGCGACATAAAAATCGAAGGAATGATGACAGAGATGACGATATTGTTAAGTCCGGGGAGTGTTCACCAGTTTTACATTCTAGGGTTATTAAGGTACATGAAAAAAAGCACCAGAGGACCAATAGTGGTGATGAGGAACTGTACATGGAAGGTGAAATGGAAGAAATAAAGAAGACGAGTAAGTTGAAAAAGAAGAAAAGACAAAAAGACATTGAAAAGTCTGTGGATAATTTTTATGAAGAAAGTGAAGATACAATTGATGGATATGGTGCTTATGATCTAGTTGATAAACTTGAAGAAATTACATTGCCATCAGAAAAAATGCACCATAGAAAAGAAGCTAGTGGTACAGAAATGCAAGATGAAGCAGAAGAGGAATTATATAGACAAAAAAAATCCAAGAAAAAATCTGCAAGGTCAAAACATAAGAAGGAGGATAATGCTTACATCAAAACAGAGGTGGTGCCATTCACTTTAGATTCAGGCTCAGATTCAGAAGTGGCTGAGAAAGAGTGTATAAAGACCAATGTTGGATACAAGAAAACTCAAAGTTTTGACAAAAGAGCTATTGTTTCTGAGAGTTTGGATGCAAGTGCTCAAATGAAAAAGTCTAATGTGGAAGAGTCTCTGCAAAATGTTTCAAAACCAACAAAACGGTTTGCATTTGATGAAGAAACAGATACAGAAGAGAGTGAAAATAGTGCACATGAAGAATCTGAAGATGAGGTTGAAGCCCCTTTAAAACATCAGATTATCGGTAAAGGCAAGGGTTCACCAAAAAAGTCAAAAAAGGAAGAAGCCAAAAATCACCCCAAATCTTTGATTGCTCAATCAAGTAAATTTGAAAAAGATTCAGAAGATGTTCCTGAACAAGCTGGGAAGCCACCAAAGTAATACTATGTTTATGTTAAAATTATTCATACTCAAGTGTATGTTTGCATGTTTGTGTATTTGTTACCCTGAAGTGTTTTCAAAGTTCAGAATTGTAATTTGAAAATGGCCTTTAGCAACCACATAAGGACAAATACCAGTAATTCAAGTATTTTTGTTATTATGATTATTTACTTGTACATTGGTTTGTACAATTCTATTTATTACTCTGTGTATATACACAACTATTTGAAGGAAAGGTAAACAAAATGCATTACAAAAAAAAAATAGAAAAAAATGCACATGCACAGAGAAAAAAAACTGTGATATTAGACATTAAAATTTATTAAATGATTGTTTCTTGCAGTTAAATCTGTTTGTAACAACAAAAAGATTGGGACTTTTCACTATATACTACACTTTTCTTTCTGTTTAACTTCTAATTTCATGCATGCATATAGACTGTTGTAATAAAACCTGAGTAAGAATTGTGGTGGATGTGGAACTAGTCCTGAGGTGGTATTTTGAGATAATTCTATATATTCAGTGGAAGTTAGCTATGCATGCCAATAACCTTACCCTATGAATATGAGATATTCTGGTTCAAAAGAGTGTAACATGTATCTTCTTGTATAAATATTAATTGGGTGGCATTTTATTCACAGATCCACAAGGAAAAGTCAGTGTGGGTTGAGTCATGGCTCCAGTCACAGCAGTCTCTCCTCTCCCCTGAAAGGAATCTTTGGTATTGATGGTAATAGTTACGATGTCTTTGAAAAAGAAGACTGCATCACATGGTCCTGTGTCTCTGGTGCTTCAAAAGGTAATTTAATCAACCTTCGGGTTAAGTGTTTCATAAATATTTAAAGTGATAAGACTATCAAACTTTAATGCTAAAGTGATGACATAACTTTATGGTGATTTCTTTTCATTATATCCTTCTGTGAACTGTTGTTTACCAAGAATTGCTATTATTTCATAAAAATGTACCAGAAAGGGTCTCAGAGGTGCAATTAACAACTATAGTGCTTCCTATCTCTGCCATCCAGGGTTTGAAGCTTGGACCAGGCAAGTATGCTAAGAGTGCAAGGTGATCAGTTGTTAATCTTATGATAGCTTCCAGTGTGGACATTTGACCAAAAAGCACTTTGCCTGGTTCTTGTGATACCAATAAAGATACTTCATTTTCTGAAGTTTAGACCTCAAGAGATTCATTTGTACCTTTATTTTGACAAACTTTTGTTCTACTGATACTGAGTATGCAGCACAGTGGTTTGAAAGAGACATTGAAGGTCAACAATAAAGGTAATGACAGGACAGGGCCTTTTTGGACCTCGCCAGTCGTTATGAGCAGGTGATACAAATGAGAGCTAATTGATCAAATCGCCAGGCTGTGAAAGAGCACGAGAATATAAATGAATTGTAATTTCTGTATACAGTGCCTAAGTCCAGAAAGAAGAGTTTTGTGCGGAGCATGAGTGCCACTGGAGGGTCATTTCGGGGTTCTGTTGCTTCATTGGGCACTGCAGAAGTTGATGAACTCAATACTATCTTCTATCAGGATATACTCGGGGTTTCAATTAAAAAGGAAAGAAGATCTAGTAAGTACATTTATTATACACACGATTGAAAGTCGTTTCTTGTGTTTGGGTGTTCTTGTTATATAAATTAGTGTATTTGTTCTTCATATGCAAAGTTTTCAGGACTGGTGACCGTGTTTAAATTAGGTTTTCAATAAAAATGGCGGTTGGTAGGTAATGAATCAATGAAAAGTGGTCTATCACTGGTGAAATTCTTCATGTTTTTAACATTGAATTACAAAAGTATATGATCTGATATGCTATCTTTCATAAGATCCCTCCTTGAGGTGTATATGCATGTATACCACGCCCATGCGAAAATGAGTCCCAGACTAGATTTTTATCTAACTTCAGGGTAAATAAGGAGTGTACACCAAGATTTCTTTGGTAGATTAGTTTCCATTTTTTAATATATTTAAGTAAAGGTGTGATTATACTAAGGGGGTACCTATGGAATACATCTCTTCTGATATTAATTCAGTGTTCATATTTTGAAGAAGTAAGCATTTAATTTAAACTTTAAAGTAAAAATTTAAGTGCAAAAATACTTAAATGTTATACAGGACTGAAGTAGTAAACATGCTAACTGAACAAAAAAACCGTAAATAACAAACAAGTCAGTATATCCTAACACACAATGCTTTTTTATTTCAGCAAAAAAATTAGCAGATAGTGTGTGTATTGGTATGATAATATACACATTTGACAAGAAAGAGTACAATAGACTGAAGGACAGGCCAATTCTGTTTCAGCACCCCAGTGAGATGGAGTGTACAATGTGGCTAGAAATGATCAAAGAAAAGCTTAAAGGTAGTTAATTCATAAAAAATGCTATCTAAATGTTTGATTTTTTTTGTTAATATTATTATAATAGTGTATTGTCTCCATTTAGCAGATAGAATGTACCATAGATAAGTTCAATGATAATGCATAACTAGACCTAGCGCATCAGAGAACTGATGCAAATTGTGTCCACTGGAAAGACAACACACCAATGGCAGTAAGCAGTTGCCCTCATTTGATCTTGAAGGAGGGGCCCGAGGTCAAATTAGACCAAATCAGAAGATTCTCATTTATTATTGGTCCTAGAGTTTTGGGATGTCAAACGAACCCATGGGAAATCATGGGCTGGGGTTCTTCTGATGTGGTCAAGTTTGACCTTGGGCCACTCAGTCAATGTCAAATAACAGTAGCCAATTTAACTCACCACATCAGAAGATTCCTAGTCCATGGTTTCCTATTAGTTGGTTTCACATTCCAAACCCCTAAGTGCTAAGCACTTTTAAGTTTGCGTACATTTTACAGCCGATTTCCTTCAAAATTTCAAATTCTGTCAATATTTCTTGACAGAACTGTGGGACAAATTATAAATGTGATATTTCTCTGCCAATATATATTGTATTCTTACTTATTGTAGCCTTTTTATGTATGTTACTTTAAAAGTCTTTCTATGTCCTGAGTAAAGATTAAATTATGTTCTTTTAACATTTTTAACATTACAACATTTGAAGTTCTATCAATAGGATTTGAAATTCTGTCAGCGGAATTTGAAATTCTATCGACAAAACTTAAAAATCCATTTAAACCAATCAAGTACAAGGATTGGAAGTTCTGTCAACAGAATTTGAAATTTTGTTATATTGGAAGGTATGTCACAAGATATATATTATTATTTATTTATTTAGAATCCCTGAAAAGTTCCCACCCGGAAAGTTGAAGGGGTGGAAACGCTCCACCTTTTTAGAAAAATAAATTATTTCTTACTATTTTTTATATGCGTAAGATCTTGTAAGTAAGCCTGTGATGTATTATGTAACCAGCTTTGATCCCTGTAATAATGTTATTCAAATACATCAGTCGCTGGTGTATTTGTGGAAAATATCCTTGATCAGAGAAACCCTTGAGGAAGATCAAACAGCAATCCTCTGGATAGCTTAGGTATTCACTCAATAATAACACTAAACCTTGTTCAATCCTGAGTAATCCTTTATATGACTTAAACTGCAATTCATAGTAGTTCTGTGTAAAAAGTGGGGTAAAGAGTAATTGTATATTCTAATGCCCTCTCTACTCCCTTGTATTTAATGTGCATGACTTTAACTACACTTTTGTTCTCAGATGGAGGAGCAAATGGAACTTAAATTGCACTTTTGTTCTAACATATTGAGGGACAGAAAGTAATTGTATACTCATATGCCTTTGCTATTCAACTTTCTTTAACCTACATAATGTTTACAGAAAAATAGTGAAAAAAAAATTTTTTTTAAAAAGGTGGGAACTTTTCCGCCCCTGCAAATTTGGGGGTGGGAACTTTTCCGGGTGGGAACTGGCTCTTGGGTGGGAACTTTTCTGGGTGGGAACTTTCCGTACACCATTCATTTATTATAGTGACATGCACCTGCAATACTCAGCCCATATGGGCTATGTGTCACTTTTAGTACAAAAATATAGTTAGTAGTTACACATGTGGTTGTTTTTCCAATACAAAAATAATATAATTAAGCCTCCCTGAAAGGGCGCTTATTTGGTTTCGCCTCAGTTTCCTCGCCGCCGCCGCATTATGGTCTCCCTTGAATATCTCCCTTATTATTGCAAGCTTTTTAACCATATTTGGCAGTTATATACCTTAGGCGTGGGAAAATTTTTCCACATGCTTAAATTTGACCTTTGATCTTTATCAAGGTCACATGATGAAAAAATAGCTTTTTCGGGTACACCCGCCCGTCATCGCAGTTCAGGAAAATCTACTGACCGCAGAGGCTTGTAACTTCATACACATATTTATACTATCAAAAACGTGAGCTGATTAGATTTTAGGAGCAATCCGATGAAAATTGACCGATTTATGAGTGATTTTCTCACAGTTACCAATCAGAAAGCTTAAAATTCATGTGAACCCCCCTATTATCTTCTTAAGTATTGCATTTAGAGCCATAAAATGTATTGGGAGGTAGTAGGAAACCATATGTGGAGAGTGTAGAAAGCAAGTCAAATTTTCCCCCCGACCCCCCTGTAGGGGTCAAACTGGGGTCATAAAATAGCCAATTTCATCTTTTCCCCTTATATCTCCTTTATTCTTGCTTCTAGAGCTTGAGAATGTATTAAGAGGTATTGGGAAACCATATGTGAAGAGTGTAGATAGCCGGTCATATTTACCCCCGGACCCTCCCCCCTTATGGGTCAAACTGGGGGTCATAAAATAGCCAATTTTGTGTTTTGGCCTTATATATCTCCTTTATTCTTGCTTTTACAGTTTTAGAATGTATTAAGAGGTCAAATTTTCCCCCCGACCCCCCTGTAGGGGTCAAACTGGGGTCATAAAATAGCCAATTTCATCTTTTCCCCTTATATCTCCTTTATTCTTGCTTCTAGAGCTTGAGAATGTATTAAGAGGTATTGGGAAACCTTATGTGATGAGTCTAGATAGCCGGTCAGATTTACCCCCGCATCCCCCCTTATGGGTCAAACTGGGGTCATAAAATAGTCGATTTTGTGTTTTGGCCTTTTATCTCCTTTATTCTTGCTTTGACAGCTTTAGAATGTATTAAGAGGTATTGGGAAACCTTGTGTGAAGAGTCTAGGTAGCTGGTCAGATTTACCCCCGCATCCCCCCTTATGGGTCAAACTGGGGTCATAAAATAGCCGATTTTGTGTTTTTGCCTTTTATCTCTTTTATTCTTTTATAGTTTTAGAATGTATTGAGAGGTATTGGGAAACCTTATGTGACGAGTGTAGATAGCAGGTCAGATTTAACCCTGGACCCCCCCTTATGGGTCAAACTGGGGGTCATAAAATAGCTGATTTTGTGTTTTTGCCTTATATCTCCTTTATTCTTGCTTTTAGAGTTTAGAATGTATTAAGAGGTATTGGGAAACCTTGTGTGAAGAGTCTAGGTAGCTGGTCAGATTTACCCCCGCATCCCCCCTTATGGGTCAAACTGGGGTCATAAAATAGCCGATTTTGCGTTTTTGCCTTTTATCTCTTTTATTCTTTTATAGTTTTAGAATGTATTGAGAGGTATTGGGAAACCTTATGTGAAGAGTCTAGATAGCTGGTCAGATTTACCAGATAGATGTGTTCAAAGCATTGTGTCATAAACTTCTTGCCTTTCTAAAGGCTCACATTTTACTATGCCTTTTTCTAAAATGTAAATAGATATATGGCATTTATAAAGCACTGTTACTCTTTAATTAAGTAGTTTTATGGTGCAGCTTTCGACCTATTATAAGTATTGATGCTTTATGCATTCTTAGCCAGAGCATTTATTCAATTAACTTTTCGCAATTTATGACCATAGAAAACAAAATAAAGCTTAAATTTTTCTTTCATGTTAATGCATAAACTTCCACACTGTCTGCTTAACTTTCACTTCTTCTCTCAGCACTGCATGTTTTTATTTTCAAAAACCTTTTTCTACTGTATATTATATTGCAGTGAACCTTTTTGGGATGCTTAGTTTTTGTTAGCAAAAAACATTTTTCTAGTTACACATAGTCATTAAATATGTACATGTTTACAAACATTTAATAGATTATACTGTTATAACAATGAAGCATTACACACAGAATCTCTGAATAGGAAAAGATTAAATTGATATTATTTATAAGAATAACATTTTTTATGAAAAAGGGAAATATACTTGTAAGAACAATAATAACTTGACATAAATCATTAGCTGACGGTCACTTTTTTTCCTTATTTTGTTGAGCTCTTTATTTATTGATAATTTTTAAAGAATATTCCATGAATCATAAAGATAAGTAATTACCGTATTTATTCATATAAACGCACCGGGGGCGATGCATTTTTCAAAGGAGGGGGGGACTCTCGAGTCCAGTTGCAATGGGTGATAATGGACACTTACAGCCTTGATCTCGCTTGCCAGCATGTGTGATGGTGAGGGAGCTTAAAATATTTGAAGAAATTATAAAGTTTATCTCGTATTTTTGCAGATTTCATTGTGTTTATGATCATGATTGCTTTGTTTTGTTGTGACTTTCTTTATTTCTCGTAAGCGGTATTCGATTGGGGAAGTACTAAAACGCATCTTTTTTCGGAATCCCGGAATCGCAAAGGTGCTGGCTGTTGAGAGGGATGTAAAACCCCCGAAATATGCACTTTGCAAAGGTAGACAGGAGAAGGGGGGCGACTAATAGGGAGCGGGCGTTAATACAGATAAATACGGTAGAGGTTTTCAGATTTATTAAATATCAGTATAAATCAATATAAACAATGGAGATTCATGGAGATTCAAAGTTCATGTTGAACATTTGCTGAGTCAGCATTTATTAAAGTTCCACAGCATGCCCAAAGTTTTCTCAGTACTTTGTGTTGTGACCCCTACTTCTTATAATAAATTAAGATTGAAATTGTAATAAATTTGCTCAAAATGAATATTTCAAAATTCTTATTGTTAGTATTTTCACAAATTATATTTTTGTCTCATCAGTGACGTCATATTTTTTTCACTCTTATATAAAACAGCAAGATGATCTGATTGTCAAACTTTGGTGAAATAACTGTTGTTAAATCTATTTAGCAGTAATTGCTCTTATTCCACACCCCTTCCCAACTTTTAGAAATAAGCTGTTCTGCCAGTATATTTAGCAGTTGAAATATGGTTATTATATATGAGAGTACTCAGATTGGTGATATACAACAAAGTTCTTTTAAATAAAATCTTGTTAAGTAAATGCCCTCTCAAGAAATGGTAAATACCACATCATTAATAAGGCATATTAGTGGATTGTTAATGAATGTAAAGTAAAGGTGTTTTCAAGTTTGTCAAGATTTGGCTAAGCAAGATTCGAGAATTGACTATTGCTTCCGATGTTTAGACCAAACTTGTAAGCAAAGTAACAGAATTAATAGGAAAGTAATAGATTGCAGTCAAGCCCAATGTAATAGTAATAGATTAAAAAATTTTAAATTTAATAGTCATAGTCTCATAGATTGAAATTCTATTTGTTATATCACTTAGTTTTCTGTAACAATTTCACTTTTGTCACTTTTCATATCTTCTGAATAAGGAAGTTAATTTTGTAACTCTGATAAATCTTGAATTTTTACATACATGCAGATGTTAAATCACTTTATGAATTCATTTAATGATAAAGAAGTGATGAAGAAGTGATTAGAACATAACCTTTAGACTCTGCACTAACTTGTTATGTTGTAGAATTCAACCGACCACGTTCCGTCAAGATATTTATCCAGCCCTGGGCTGGTATATCAAGGACTAGTATGCTCACATACAACACCAAAGTCAGACAGATCTTTGAGTGTGCTGAAATGGAGGAAGATGCTACTGGTAAGTGGAGCACATTTAAGTAGAAGTCATTTTACCTAGAAATAAATACATCTAGTCTTTATATGGCCTTTCCCATGCAAATTTATATGTTATCTCTAACTAGAAACCTATCCTAGAACAGAAACCTCCACCAAGCAGTGAGAAAATGGAAAAGTTTGGTATCTCTTTGTATCCAGAGTATATTCTGGATCTGTTCTAAAATTAAATCACTTCTTTTTGTGGCCAGGCCAGGTCAAAAAAAAAAAAATAGACAAATGGACAGGGAAACAAACAAGCACACTGAAAAACATAATCTACTTGTCAGAAGTAATACGGGTGGAAACAAGTACAACATCTCAATCAGATAATCATTTTTCCCCACAGCCCTTAAGGGCTGTCGGGGTATTGTTTTTACCCATGGTGTCTGGATGGGCGGGTTGGTGGGTGGGCGGGAAAAAGTTTGTCTGGGCTGTATCTCAGAAACCGTAAGGTGTAGGAAGTTGATACTTGGTAGAGACATTAGTTAGGGGTTGCAAGTGTGCAACGTCATGGTGTGACCTTGACGTAGTGACCTTGACCTATAAAATCTTGTCTGGGCCATATCTCGGAAACTGTAAGGTGTAGGAAATTGATACTTGGTAGGGACATTGGTTAGGGGTTGTAGGTGTGAAATGCCATAGTGTGAACTTGATTTGACCTTTGACCTTGTCATAGTGACCATGAGTTTTAAAGTCTTCTCTGGGCTATTTCTCATATTCCATAAGGTGTAGAAAGTTGACAGTTGGTAGGGACATTGGTTAGCAGGTGTAGGTATGCATCATGGTGTGACCTTTAACTTTGGCTCTGCCAAAGTGTGTTCACCTGCCATATTTGAGACACCTTTCTCTTATGACAAAGATACACATGGATTGCTGCAACTGTTTATTATAAGCACTTTTACATAATTGTACTTTTTCTATTGACAGCTATTCTCCAAGTAATAAATTTTACAGCCTCATAATTTTTAGTTTACTGATTAATGCTGTCATCTTGCTATTGAATTGTCGTGTTTCAATACTTTATCTTTACATACATTTACTTTCTCTTCGATGTTGTTTTCTCTACTTAAACATTATTTGGAGCTTTATATAACTGACACTGCGTTGAAAGTATCCCGATCTTTGTACTATTTCACTACTTCTATATCTCATGGTGTTGAGAAACTATTTCCCCAGGCTGTAGGGTATGGGCATCTCTGATGCTATTTTTTTAGAATTGCATGTTTGTCCTTTGAGGTTTCACTTAATAGGGGTGCATGGGTACTCACAAATGGTCTGCATTGAAATTTTACAAACAGGTCCAAACCATTGAAATAATCTGTATTGCTATAAATACATGGGTGGAACCTTATTATTTGTCAAATCATCACCTCATATTTGTTTTTAACATAATTTTCCTTATGTTTTTTTTTTGTAGATATTTTAATAAATCAGCCGCTCTTTTTTGTTTTTGCCCTTTTGTTACATATGGTGGGCCTAATAGATTGTAACATTAACTCCTTCATTTCGTTGTTTTGATTTAGTATCAAGTCTCATAGCTTTACTCAGGGAAATGACTGATCTAGCTGTTTTTGTTTTTAAAAAACTTCACCAAAAGAGCAGGTATTTGTGTTGCATTTGCGGCTCCTGTTAAACGGACTAAGCCTCCCATACAAGTCAAAAAATTATGAGAATGCAGAACAGAGTTCAGGACTTCAGTAGTCACCTTAAAACTTATCTCTGTCCTCTTTTCCAATCCATGGTCATATTTTTCTGGTAAAAACCCCTTTCTTGACATTATACCTTTCTGTTGTAGTAAGAACGAGACATTTAATACAGTATGTGACACTCCTCTCTGAGTAAAGCCCTTTCTAGTTCCTGAAATTATAAGAAATTCTTTATAAACCTGTGATTTTTGCAAGAGCCTTAGGCCTCTGATTTGCACAAATGTACAATTGGTTTACACCCCGGTATTTCACAGTTTTTAATCTGAGTGCCACACAGGGTGTTCTCATAAAATGAAATGGCTTCAGTTATGGTGGGTTTAGGACATAAAGACATCCACAGATTATTATTTTTAGAGAAGGTTGATTATTTTAAAACTACAAAGAAATATAAGAAAAATATATTCATGGCGTCAAATAAAAAGGATAAAGTAATTCAGCATATTTTAACCGATATTGTAAAAACTCTGGCATTTTGTTATTGTTTAAACTGCTGTGTGGGTGAAAGCTATAGTTTTGTATTTTATTTAAATGGAATGTAGTATTAGTAGAAGGTAAAATATATCTGTAATAAATGTGTTCACTCCATGTCTTACGATGGAAAGTGCACAACTATTGTACATTGTTATACATTCACAAATCAGGTTGCAGTCATAATACCATTAATTGACTTGGATATAACAATCTGCATGAAGCCTGGTGATTTAGAGTTTTCTAACAATCCAATAGAATCAATTGGCCATGCATCCTTTGTAAAGGTTAATTGTTATAACTACAACTGCAGTCTCCAGCTCAAAGGTCCATCTTAATGCTAAATATATTGATTCTTTGGGCTTCTAATGGATCTAAGTGGAAAATGATGGGGTGGATAAAAACTAGTTCAGTGATAAAAAATTACAGTGAGAAATTATAACACAGCTGACACATAGCCTGACATCGCAATGTGCCAAAAAAAAAAAAAGTTTTGGTGTTGAACAGAAAAATAAGGAAAATTGTGACATTGCAAAATGAATACGTATTCTCATCATCCTATTTCATGTACTTTCATTGCCTTGTTTCAGCTGCAGTTTTCCTTTTGAGTAGATTGAAGTATATTTCATATTCTACACAGGCTTGTCTGCTATAATCTCTAAGGCTGAAAATAAAGAGTAAAACTACACTCGTAGAGCGCAAACCTCCATCAGTTATGAAAGTACAGTGTTCATTGAAAATGGGATTTTTGAAAATTTGGGATGTGCGAATAATGCTGGTAAACAAATAACAAATTTAGTTAATTGTACGTGTACTTTACTCCTCCATAATATATTTTTAAATTCAACTCAATGTGCTCCCAGTATTTGTCCAGCTGTGGAGTTAGGAAGTCAAATTCACCAGTGGGACCCATTTATTAAAATTAAATACAATATAAACTCTGTTAGGTGAACTTCTGTTGTACAAATGCAGAATTTGTTGAAGATAGTTCTATCTTCTGTTACTTCCTATTTTTTGTTGTACTGGAATTTAATGTGATAAGCATCCAGGAATCTTTTTCAAAGAAGTTTTCTGTCAACTACAAAAAATTTGTTTTTAACTGAAAAAGCAATGACAGTGGTATCATTTTTATTTCAGTGGGACAAGTTAAGTTAAAATCTCTGTTGAATGACTTTCTGTTAGTGATTTAATGCAAAAGTGCAGGAATTTTACAGTTAGAGTAACGTTATGCAAGTCTGGTGTTTACATCTGTTACACAAAAGCAATACAATATAAGTAGGGCTTATAGCTAGAAGAAAATTTCAGTAAATTTCCTATTTTTAAGATATTCACTGGAATTCTTTTTCACTAATAGTTAGTTTCTAATCAAGAGACTATTATATGATTGTTGTACCTTTTTCCAATCTATTACAAAAATTGAACCGCATCATTTAGCCATCACTTTGAAACATTTTACTGTATTTTTCTTGTTCCAAAAATTGTGTGTATAACAAACAACACTTCTATATTAAGGATATACAGTTTCTTTTAACATTTTTGCACAAAAACATGCATATGTCTGACTTTAAAAGTTAAAACTGTATAGACAGGAATGTGGAATGGACCGGATTCTGGTTCAAGAAGGATAGATTTAAAATTTCACTAGGAATTAATTTTCACTATCCGAGCTTATTAGCTAAGAGAGCTAAAATTAATGCCTATTGAAAATTTCCACTTTTACAGTAATCTACACATTATGCTAATACATTACTATTTGGTTTGTTTAATATCTGTTTATTTATCACTTGTAAAGATATTACAGCAAGTTGATTTTAACTGGGCATAGCAATTACACAAACAGAAGGTGCATGTTATAAAAATTCTCTGCAGGTTTTGTGTATTACTTATTTAAATTTCAACTGAGAATTCTGATGCCGAGATACAGCCAAACATTATATGCAAATAATAGTCTTTTGTGAAAGGGAGGGGATTGGAAATTGATATACCGGTATATCAATTGATTATTATTCTTGGTTATCAAGCCATAGAATTCCGAGGCCAAGATAGTACAGACATACAAAACAGTATGATGCACCTGATTTAGACTTACAGCCTGAACCCCTCAAATTGACACAGTGATTACAATTCAATGTGATATGCTGTCAATATGTAAGGTCTATTTAAACAAAAACAACAGTGAAATAGTTTTCAAAATTAGACCGAAAATAATGTTCTGATCATTTTAACTCGAGGTCTGTGTAGTAGGTACATTGTTTATCGATATTGCCGATATTTATTGTTTTGCTACAGGGTTACCGATGTTGATGTTGTTTAGTAATCAGTCATGTATGTTTTGATGTGCAACGCTATATAACAAAAATTATTAGAGTTATTTTCATATAGTACCGCAGTTGAAACTTTTTCAATAGAACTCTTGATGAGAATAATTTGCTGTCAAATAGAAAGACTTATCAGTGCCAATGTTTACCAAGATTCTTATTCTAAGAATGTTCCAAGTTTAACAATGTTCTTTGACAATCAGGCTTTTCTTATGAAAAAATTCTGAGAATAGAAATTTTCTGATGAATATGATTTTTTTATGATTGATTTAAAACAGTATTTTTTAACAGATTTTCTGTAAATTACTGAACATTATATTTGTCAGTTGAAATATTAATGTTGTCTGTTCATTTAGAATTTAGCTGTTGCATCCAATTCTCTTAGTTATTACAAGAATTCTAAAAAATTCTAATTGTATTTTTTTTTGAAGATGGTTGATTTTTCTGGACATTTTTAGAATAAAATTAATTTTAATAGTCAGAGTTTCAGTGAATATGGATTATGGACCCAGGTCCTTAAATCACCTTCTTGTAAAATTTTGCCGGTTATATGGAATGCTTGGATAAATGGAAGTATTTTTCTCTTTATATTTGCCTTGACAATGCATCATTCAAACATTGACATAAACCTATCTATTTTATTGTTTTATCACAAGACAATAAACCTTTGAGTAGGTCATTTGCATAAGTCTCTGTCTTGTCCGGTACAGGACAAATATGCCCAACCTGTTTTCCCATATCAATAATCTCAAGTATCTGGTGATCTAAGGTTCCTAGTTAAATAATGTTCTGGAGAGAATACCAATAAAATATATCAAATAAATGCTTTCTATGGAAAACCACAAATATAATTATTCCTGATAAGCTGATACAAATGTCATTAATCACTGTTTCTGGATCTCTTTGAACCTTTATGGTTGAATAAATATTCGATTCTATGTTTTATATTTAAGTAGAGTAAGACATGAGAAATATACCACAGTTGAAATTTGCCACTAGGGGGCATGCTTTAAAAGGGAGACAAAATAATCTAAATTAAAGTCAGTTTTGCATCAATTCACAAAAGAATTTCCCAAAAGTCAAGTAAACAGAAGAGGGTTTTCCTTACTAGTACATTTAAGTAATGTCTTAAAAAAATTGACAACAAATGGAAATGAATCCTGTATCTTCATCAATTTGGTGAATTTTAGTATTTTTTTTTTTATTGAATTTTAGTAAATAGTATTTGGTAAAACAAAACCAAGCAAGTTCAACAATAAGGTATTTTATTGAAGATGTAGGTGGCTGTTTATAATTGAGTATAAATAATTATTTCACAGTATAAACTTCACAGTACCTTGTTATAGTATAAATTAAGGTGGGTTTCTTATGACAAAAGATGGATTGATACAAGTGCAAGTTATAAATGTACTTTACACATAGAATTGCTCTTATTTACATTCAAGACAACTGAACAGTCGTGACACTTAATTTTCTCCTTAAAATTGGCACCATAAATCAGCAGGGAACATCCAGTTTACAATGTTATGTCTTTGTGTATATAAGCGGGGACAGTATTTCACCCATAAAAACACCAGCATTTCGCCAATTATTTTTTTCTGTTCCTAAAAATGTTACAAAGAATGGTTACCATTTTGCATACAATAATTAAAAAGCTAAAGATCAATTCTTCTCATTGTATTCTAGCATATGATGAAGTTAAAATTAGTATTAAAATTGACCCCAGACACAATTTAGAGAACATTCAGCTCTTTGTATCACTCACATGCAGTTTGTAAGACATATTTCTCACTGACGTATAAACATTTTTATTAATCTTTAAAATCCTGCATCCTGTTAGTATTAAATTCTTAGAAAAGTATCAAGACTTGATTGCACACTTTTCTGTGCTATGCTGCTTCAGTCTCATGGTAGATGTTAATTTTAAATGAAGTACAATAAATGTAGAAATTGGCGAAATGCTGTCCACTGCGAAATGTTGTCCCCTCCTGTATATTTAGCAAAATATGGACAAAAAATCCCTGAGAATTCATGAGTTACCAACACTTCTAAAGGTTGGTTGCCAGTTGTATTTGGTAAAATCATGTTTGCAAACCAGCTGAAACCTGACACAAATCACTTTGGAGGGATGGTTTCCATGGACACACATATATACAAGTTCTATTTAAAATACTGGCATCATGTGTTGCTAGAAAAAGCCATCCATTGTGAGAAAGTACAATTACTTCAAGGGAAATGACAACACAAAAGAACTGAATCATAGCCTCAATTTCAGAACTGAGATCTAAATGATCAATCAAAAGCCAACCGATTTGCAATAATAAACAAAGATGATTTTCAATGTCTTTGTGCCCAAGTAAAGAAACTGTTGGCACAATTTAAGAAATAATAAACCACAGATCCAACCATTTAGAATAACTATTCAGCAAAATATTAACCCAAAAAGACTTTTGAAATTGTGTATTCCCAAGTGCTTACTATTGCTAATCAATAATTACCAGTTTCCATGAGTGTGTAATTTGTACCCATCCTGTATGAGTCAGGTTATACGCAGTTCACAACTTTCCTTTGCTGGAGTAATGATGTAAAACCAAATAGGCATTTACTAGTGGGTAAATAATGTTAGGCTCTGTGGATATTGATATTGAATGTATAAAATGTCAATATCAGCCAATATCGAGGGGCGGGGGGTGGGGGTATTATGTATTGTCTACCAAATAGACTGAATCTGGCATACCAAAAATGTTTTTGTTCTGGCGTATCCCCAACCACTAACAGGAAGTGACTTTAACAAAACAAAACATGGCAGTTTTCATAAAAAATACAGTGAAAACTACAAAAATGCAAGTTAAAAGTGTTCAGTTTCTTCAGATTTTGGCTTTTTTCATATATTTGCAGTTTAAGTTTACAGTGTTACTTAAAATGGCGATATTGACATACATCTTTAGACATTGATATTGGCAACCCTATCCCAAAGCAATAAATATCATTAATATATATATAAACAATGTACCCACTAGGATTTAGATTTGGCCCATTTTCTATTTTGGTGGGACATTTTTTATCGGGACTTGCATTTGGGTATGATGTCCTCATTGGTATTCTATGCAACTCAGGGGAAATTGATGCATTTTGGATGACTTTTTTAAATGATCACCATCTGGACTGAGGATTTTTTTTTTATCTTTGTGGGCCACTTTCAGTATAATATACCTGTATAATTAATCATCAGATTGCTTGGCAAAAAAATACTGGACAGTCCCACAAAAGTGTCTATAATATACCCAAGTTTGGTCTGGATCCCGGCAAAATTCCAGATACTGTGATACAGAACAGGAAGAAACACGTGTTAAAAAACAAGCTGCTTGGCAGAGGTCTGCACTCTACAAGTGCTTTTATAAATACTTCTTATATTCTGTTCTTTGTGTATTTTCAGTCGTGAATCACAATGAACATATCAAACAGGAAGTCACTCACATGGATCTCAACACAGTAGACTGGTCAGTGGAAGCTTTTTAAAATACATTCTCAAATATTTTTTTTTTATCCATTATAATTTTTCTACATTATGTCTTTGATACTATTGATCATTCCACTCTTCTCACCTGTCTTCATGATTAGATTGGTGTTGGTGGCTCTGCTCTCATAATGGTTCTCTTCTTATCTGACAGAACGTTATCAGGCTGTTAAGATTGGTTATACTTTGTTAGATTTACAAAGAACTCCTATTTGGTGTTCCTCAAGGTTCTGTTTTGGGTCCTTTGCTTTTCTCTCTGTACACATCTCCCCTTAGTATACTGATTGGTAAACACAAAGGTGTAAACTTCCATTTCTATGCTGATGACACCCAGCTTTACGTCCATCTGTCACACATAAATGCTTCAGTTGCTTTTGATAAGTTGAACAGATGCCTTCAAGATGTAAAAGAATGGATGTCGGCTAGCAAACTCAAATTGAATCCTGATAAAACTGAGTTCATACTTTTTGGCTCCAAGAAACAGAGAGATAGGTTACATGCATTTTTCCCAATTGACAGCTTGGGCAACCCCCTTCACCCCACCTAGTCAGTCAGGAACCTGGGTGTGTGGTTTGACTCTGATTTTTCATTCTCTAAACATTAGTGCTGTCGCGACACTCGCTACTTCCGATACTATCGTTTGCTAGGTCTATTATGAGCGATAATCGGATGCGTTTTTTCAAATCCGATTGCAAAGATATTGGCATATTTATATAATAAAGATAGAATATATTTTAAAAGTGAAGGATTATTCAGCATTTTAAAATATATTTTCAGCCTTCTGACGACACAGTCTGTACAAATCTAGTCACATGACCTATCAGAAAAGCATTAAACCATTGCTCGAATGTAGTTTCGGAATTGCATCTTTATTTTTTTTTCACACTTGGTAAGTCAATTTAATTGACGTAAAGCTTTCAAATAATCTTTAAAAACACTGTAGTTCTGTTTATTTGAGGCGTACGTGATATTATATAGCCATTATCCAGCACTTTATAAAGTCGGAATTAGATAATTATTTTAATGTACTGACAGTTTTCAAAGTGTTCCTACATTTGACAATGCATAAACAACCGAAATAAAAGGACAAATATGACCCTAAAATGATGTATTCGGGTGAGAAACAATATATTATTTTACATTTTAATTAAATAGTTTTGTTTTGAGATGAGTTTATGAAGTCGACATATGTCGGTACTCGGTCGGCCAACGTGGGCGATATTCGATGTTAATTTGCACTAGCGAGTGACAGCACTACTAAACATGTCCAGAATATTTGTAAAAGCTGCTTCATACAATTGAGGGATTTTAGAAGTATTAGGCAGTTCTTGACTCATGATGCATCTGTGTTGGTTGCCAATGCTTTTGTTAGTAATCGGTTGGACTACTGTAACTCACTTTTCAGGAGTCTCTCCAAATTTAATCTTCACAGATTACAGTCTATACAAAACAGTGCAGCTAGAATTGTTACAAATTCGAGTAAATATACTCGGATTACTCTGGTACTTAGGAAACTCCATTGGCTTCTTATTCAGTTTCGCTCAGAGTTCAAATTGGCTACCCTTGTGTACAAGTTTATTCATACTGGTTTCCCTAAATATTTTGCTCCACACCTATCCACATACCGCACTACATACAATACTACACGTAGTCAGAGTGATGCCAATTTCCTCAAAATACCAAAATTTCAACCTAAATTTTACAAGTCTACTAAGCAGTTTGGCTTCAGTTTTGCCTTTGATGCTCCCACTGTTTGGAATTCACTTCCTGAAGACATTCGCACATCACACACTATTGCCTCTTTTAGAAAGAAGCTCAAAACCTATCTCTACGCAAAGGCATATCCTCCTTAGCTCATTTTCTTTTATGGCTTCTCCGTGGTGCCGACCTATTTCTGTCCCTGGATTTTTGAACTTGGATATTGCTATTGTGTTGTTGCGCCTTAGAGTCCACTACTCATTTGAGATTAAGCACTATAAAAGAAAAGTCAAATTAGAATTAGAATTAGAATCTCCATGTACTACAGGACTTAAAGTGCTATATGACCCACCCAACTGTACAAGTAGGGTCCACCTCTCAAATTACTGACATTCCCCTAACTGAAAGACAGCGTCTCAAGGATGACCATTTATCAACGTCCTTGAGGTTCTTTAACCTGCCACTGGGGATAGGACCCAATGACAGAGGACCGCCATTTTAAGTGGTCGTTCGAGCCACTTTGTATCTGCCTGTACCTGGGATTTAACCCATGTCCTCTGTGTTCCTGGATGAGTGTGTTACCAACTAGGCCACAGTGGCCGATGTCTGATATGTGGATCAACCTATATAAAATCATGGGCTGGAAATTTTTTTAATGTTGTCAGATTTGACCTTGGAGCCCTTATAAAAGGTCAAATGGGAATGGCAATGGACAGATAGATGGACATAATCTTGGAGGACAGAATTCTTCATATATGGTAGATACAAAAAGGCAGTGCAATACAGTAACTCTGTGTTTCTATGGTTACAACATTGTTGTTATGGTTACAGTACAGTAACTCTGTCTTTCTATGTTACAGTGTTGTTGCTATTGGGGGAGATGGGACTGCAAGTCGGGTGATTTCTGCTGTATTAAACAAATCCCAAGAGATGCAAGGAGTGGAGAAGAGACAACACTTCACGCCCGTCAAACCTCCCGTCACTTTTGGTATCATACCTACAGGTAACTACTTCAGTATAAAAGCTTCCATTAGCCAGGCTATAAACATGTTTTATGGGTGTGCATCATGAGACTTAGATCAAACTATTTAATGTGGTTTATTTGTGAGAAAAAGAAGACATTTGATGTCACGCTGTCTAGACAGGAAGGAAGTACGATGCGCCCCCTGGCGAATGCACAGTGGGACTGGCTGGCCAGTATATTTCATACAGGACTTTTTCTGTCATTTGGCGGGTTGGTCTGCGGCGACCCGATTAGCAATTGTCCTTTGGATAGGGTATTAACTTATAAAACTTTAATCTACTTATTAAATTGCAATTTTTAATATTAATAACAATATATTTTATGAGTTTTAAGCCTTTTTTTTTAATTTAGTATTTTTATCAAAGTATTTTACGCATTTGGTGTTAAATATGTATTTTTTTTTGGACCATATGAATCCTGCTAAAAGCAGGTGTCTGGTTTTTCATCTTTTATTTTGGCATTCCTGCATCCGTCATTGATCAGTAAATTGAAGCAATAATACTTTGGACCCTCACTGAGCTTTTATCATACAAATATTGTAGTTTAGAATAATATGGTGAGACCTCAGTTATCCGACCCATTCATTAAGTAAACATCTTATTTTATTATCCAGAAACCATCACACAACATATTTGACCTTAATACAGGGACATTAATATCGGGTAACATTTTTTTGCATTCTCTGGTACAACGTGGCAGACATATTTAGCAAATTTCTCAACAAATACCAAACTTTTTGGTGTTATTTCATTGATTTTATAAACTTGAAATATGTACATCCATAGAAGGATATTTTCACAGAATGCTTCTGCCCATTTTTTTGGTGCAATGGCAGAGAAATTTCATATTTAAAAAACAAAATGCTTTGAAAGTCTAATGATCTTCTATCATACAAATATATGTAGTTGAATAAAAGTTTGCAAAGCTCCTTGTCAGAAAATGGTGAATATTGTCCAAACTGTGAACTGTGACCTGTAAGTAACCTTAAGGAAACAGTTTCAGATCAATATATTAACATCAACACTAAATTTGTTTAAACCTCTGAGATCAGAGATCGAATCCCAGCTCGAGCTCAAGTGGGAAAGCCAGTAGTTGCTTGCCATTGGTCAGCAGTTTACAGTATAGAACCTTGACCAACTGTATGTACTGGTTTCCCCTGCCCATAATACTACCCGTCGTGATATGACATGTACAATGTGTTGAAAGCGACGTTAAAACCCCAATAAATAAATAAATTAAAGACATTTTGTGCTGTAAAGCAATTATTGATGATCTCCGCTGGGACTTGATGTAACTGCCTTTGGGTTACAATCATACAGAAATAAATACAGGTCTAGTTCTTTAACCAGCTGAGCTAAATCCCAGGAAGCCCAGGTGTTAATAGGAGTGATATACATGAGGATATTACATTTTGTAGATTGTTATAAAGGAATTTGTATATCCTTACAGGAATGACAAACCAGCTAGCCCATTCAGTGATGGGCTTGGAGGATCCAGTTACTGCTGCTATACACATTGTGCTAGGTAAAACTAATTTACATATTGTCTGCACACTTGTCAAAGTTTCTTATTTTGTCTGAATGTTCATTGATTTTAAGATATTTTAAAGTTAATAGATATGTGAAACGGTTTTACATAAGTTTATAAATAAGATTTTTGCTAGAGCTGTGACAGGTATATAGAATAGAATATCTGTTCTAATAATCTAATGTGAACTTTTATAGTGTTAATCTCTATCAGTTGGCAGGCTGTAAGTCACAACAAAACAAAACAAAGTGAATGATGGTGAGTCCAAGTAACATAGCCAGGTCATACCAAAGAAGACGCAGGTACCTGGTCACTGAAGCATTGGCTGTGTATGTTGACAAACTGAGTACTGACTGGCACACTCGGTGGATGTAAAATGATTAAAATATTGCATATAATTACCATTTATTACATAGGAGCAGCCTAACTACCAATGAAATTCTCTCACATAAGTTCTATTTTTGTTGTAACTTTCACAAATATTTGTCATTTTATGTTTGATTAATTTATCTACATCAGCCGATATATTTTCTTTAGTGTTACTTCTAGCTTAGCCCAGTTCGACTTGGAAACAGTACTACACGGGTTGTCGCAAATTCCGTGCATGTCATAATACTGTGTGTTTTTGTTTAGCAATCTATCGAGCAATATACAGGCTATCAGCATGTGATATTTTATTGAATTTTCATTTAATGGATTGTTATTTATGGTCCAGTTCTTTATTTTCTGCCATATGAATGTATAGGTTTCACATTTAGTTTGCTCAATTTTGACACACGGAATTATGACATACACAGAATTGTGACAACCCGTGTGTTATATTTCATGCCAAATGTTTTTGTTTTACTTCAGGGACCACAAGACCCGTGGATGTTTGTTCAGTATTCAGAGACGATCAGTTTGCAAACTGGTCCTTCAATGGCCATTATGGTTACTTTGGAAATGTCCTGTCCTTCCTGCACAGGTATTCAGGATTTTACACAAAACAATGTATTCACAAATAAAATTTTCTTTTTTTAAAAATTTTTAACAAGAGTCAGTGAAGGCTGGGGTTGTTATTGTTCAGTATGCTTCCCTAGTCAATACACACAAGGTAACTGTCATGGATACAGGCCAAAGAGTCAAAAACTATAATGTTAATGTCGGTATTGGAGGGTAAATACGGGGCCACGGTGGCAGAGTGGTAACACTCTCGCCTCCCACCTCTGAGGCCGGGGTTTGGTTCCCGGCGCGGCCTCAAGTGGGAACACTGGTAGTTGCTTGCGGTTGGTCGACAGTTTACAGTACAGAACCCTAACAAACTGTATGTACTGGTTTCCTCTGCCGTTCGAACTACCCGTCGTGATATGACCTATACAGTGTTGAAAGCAACGTAAAAACGCCAAATAAATAAATAAATGGAGGGCAAATACCTACAGGCACAAAGTTATTGTCACTGCTAAAGGCCAAAGAGCAATAGGCCAATATATAGGAAATAGGACACATCTGGGGGTCAAGTGTAATTAAATGGAAATATCTTTTTTTTCAAATGCAAATATTGACATTTTCTTTAAATGCAAATACTGTTCAACAGTAACCGAAATACTTATAAGCTATTTCACATCTATGTGTACGTCTTAAATAGGTGTGACTTATTGAATGAAAATGATAAAAGATAAGCAAAGGTTAAAGAGAGGGCTAACAGGATACGGGAGTTGTGACACACTCAATCGTATGCAGGGTATAGGGGGTAAAGTCATGTCACTCCTGAACAGTATTCTGGTCTTTGTGGTTGTCTCTACAATCAAATCTTTGAAGTCAATTACAATTTTACAATGTAAAAAGTTCAAACAAAAGTATTTGAATTTTTTTTTTCAAAAACAAGTTTATTTCTATGTATGATTCATTGGAAATGTAAATGACGGTACTTTCAGAAAATCTTTAAAATGTTTTTGACTCCTTGTCTGGATGACATTTCTCCCTTTAAAATGGCTTTGTTTACAACCATGGAGTTTGTTCCAACTTCCCCATGCTGTCTGCTATGGCGGGAACAGATTTTGTGGGTGCCCAAGTATCTGCCAAGTTATTAGGATATGTTTATCCCAAGAGGAATTCAACCTGACCAATTGTGGGCAAGGTCACTCCTAATTCCTTAAGTTCTAAAGGCTGTGCATGTGTTGTTTTTCACGCATGGGGGGGTGGGGGGTGGTGTGGTCTTGTTTGGGCTGTATCTTAGAAACCATGAGGTGTAGGGAGCTCAAACTGGTGCACTGTGGTTGGAATTGTAGGTGTGCAACATCATGGTGTGACCTTGATCTAACCTTTGGCCTTGTAGTAGTGACCTTGACCTTTAAAATCTTTAAAGTCTGATCTATTCTTGGAAACTCGAGGTGTAGCAAGTTGATACTTGGTAGGGACATTTGTTGGGGCATGCCAGTGGGCAGTGTCATAGCGTGACGTAGATTTGACCTTGCAGTAGTGACCTTAACCTTTAAAGTCCGGAAAAGTCTATATTTAGAAAACCATCAGGTACAATGTATATGGAATTGTTACTTGGTAGGAATATTGGTTGTAGGTTGTAATTGTACAATGTCAGTGTGACCTTAGTGCGAACTTTAACCTTGGATCTGTCAGAATGTTTTCTGCTGTCATATTTGTGACATATTTATCCTATCACAAAGCTATAGGGATTGATAAAACTGATTATACTTCTATTAATAGACCAGTTAATAAATTTTACTGCTTCATAACGTTCAGTTTACAAATTAATGCTGTCATCTGGCTGTTAAATTGTTTTTATCTGATAACTTGTTTTACAATTTCTAGTTTCTCATATTAACCAAGTTATGATAATACTAGATGGTTCAGGAAAATGACGTATGAATATTATAATGGAGCATGTTTTCTTTTAAATTTTAGTCATCAGATGAAGCCTAAGAATGAATTTCAAATCATTTTGGATATTCAAAATTAAGAAAGTTGTTCAAGAATGTTATATTAGTTATCAAATGTTTGTCTATGATGAATTTAACTTAAAAATGGAATATTAAATTTGTGCATCATTTTTTTTTAAAATCTGCCATGTTTTATAGGTATAGTCATAGTGAAAGGTAAATGTTTTTACACTTACATCAAGGTTATGTGTTCTGCCTGTGCTGCACTAATTATTGCTATCAATTTATGCTTCAAATCAATAGTTTATGTGCAGAAATAGATGTATTCTTGCATAACTTCCTTTATATATTAATTGAGGGGGCTCGGTGGTGTAGCGGTTAGAGTTCTCGCCTCCAACCTCTGAGGCCGCCGATTCGAATCTCGGGCCGGGCGCTTCATGTTGGAAAGTTGGTAGTTAACTTGCCGATACCCGGTGGTTTACAGTGCAGTATGCACTGGTTTCCTCCACCTATAAACTACCCGTCGCAATATGACCCTGGCTGTTGAACGCGACGTAAAACAGCAAATAAATTAATTTATATATTAATTGAGACTTCTTACCTGAATCAGAACACAGCTGTACTTGTTGGTTGATTTAGAGAAAAACCACAAAAATGCTTTCATTTGCCTGAACGAATAGCCAGCTGTATAAATTTCAGCAGGAAAGGGTGTGAAAAGCATTTTTTATTGCGTTAATACATCCTATCCAATGGACAATTGCTAATCCGGTCGGCGCAGACCGGCCCGCCAAACGCCAGAAAAAGACGTCCTGTGTTGCCACCGGCTGGCCGGTCCGTAGTACTGTGCACTCCCCAGATGGCGCCTCGTACTTCCTTCCTGTCTAGACAACCTGACGTCATAGCATCTTTTTCGTTTGGCGCGTGTACTGTGCAGACGTGTTTTCAACATCTCCAGTTTTTTAAAGGAAAAGTGTGCTTTATGACGGATTTTCAACCTTATATGTGGATATTTTCAGTGTAGAAGTTTTATCTACTGTTCAAGCACGGATATACATTTAAAATCTGCTGGAAACGCTCCCTAGCTGACTCAATTTAGTGTTGATGATAGGGCAGTACGTAATCGGCGGGAAATATGAAGGCAGCCATTTGCTAGTTTCCTCCCATTCAACCATTGTGTTGTTAGGGGCAGATCGATTTTATTGAGGAATTATGGATATTCTACTTACAGGTATTTTTATCCGTGTCCTCGTTTTTGAATGTACCATCTATAACCTTCCACCTACAGTCGCCATAGAAACGTCTTAGAAATCATGGAAACCTCAGTCTACGTAGTTTTGAGCACTGTAAACCAAAGGGGATTCCTCATGGAAGGTGCATTCTTCATCAGAGCGCACTGGTACAGACTTCTCTGCTGTAAGGCATCAGTCACACCAGCCAGCTCGAGTATATAGTGTTTTTTCATCAGAAGCATGAGATGAATTCTTCAGATTTCTTCAGAGCGCACTGGTACCGACTTCTCTGCTGTAAAGCATCAGTCACACCAGCCTAGCTCCAGTATTATTTCATCAGAAGCAAGAGATGAACTCTGCAGATTTCTTCAGAACACTCTCAGTCCCACCCTTTATGGACCCGGCACTTGTGTCGGTAGTAAGGGCAGAGGATGGCCAGGAAACTGGTTTGAGTGTACAGCCGGCTGAGAAGATGAACCGACTTCAGACCGGCCAGGAATATCATCTTCAGAGTGCACTGGCCCAGGCTTCTATGTTTTTAAAGCAACAGCCGGCCGGCCAGCTAAAAGAACGCGACCTCTGACGTCATATCCAGTCAGCCAATTGCGTGTCTTCACGAAACTGGTCACGTGTTTTCACCGACCAGTCACGAAGTTTATCACGGAAATCACCGAACAAGAAGGTCGGTAGTACGTTCTTTGCACTCACGTCTACTGTGATTCCAGTTTTAGTTCCTGTAATCCACCTCCAACGTACTGATACAGATTTCTCTGCTACAGACATCAGTCGACCAGTAAGCTTACGTTTACTGGGATATAGGAAAGAATTCGTCTAGTGAGGGCATCTCCCCGAAGTTGGTCACGTGATTCACCGACCAGGTCACGAAGCTGATCGTCATCTTTCATCAGCCAATCACGTTGTCCCTCCGACCAGCAAGCTGGTCACGTGATACACCGACCAACTTTCGTTTCTAAATATAGCTCACAAGGGCTTTCCCAGCAACTGTCAAATCTACAATTGAGACGTACGTTCAAAGAAATACTTTTATTAATGGAGGAAACCTACAGCCAGCTGAATTCAACATAAAATATAGTTGTAAAATTGCTTTAGCAATGGGTTACAGAGTGCACCGACTACACAGCCTTATACCCTTGCCTCAACAACTAGTTACAGAGTGTACCGACCTGTACCGGCTACACTGCCTTATACCCTTGCCTCAACAAATGTTTACAGAGTGTACCGACCTGTACCGGCTATACAGCCTTGTACACTTGCCTCAACAACTGGTTACAGAGTGTACCGGCCGGTACCGGCTATACAGCCTTGTACACTTGCTTTAGCAATTGGCTACATATGGCTTCAACCTACCGGTTACAAGTCTACCGGCAGGGTACTGGCTACACAGTCCTTACTATACAGTTTTTCACCCAACTGGTTACATAAACTGACTAATATAGACCAGTGGCTGTCTAAATTCGTTGTTGACCCCAGCCTGCCAGTTTTTTGCCAGTTACAGTTTTTATTACTGGCTACAACTGGTTACAGAGTGTACCGGCTGGTACTGGCTACACAGCCGTGTACACTTGCCTCAACAACTGGTTACAGGTTACAGAGTGTACCGGCTGGTACTGGCTACACAGCCTAGTACACTTGCTTCAACAACTGATTACAAGGTGTACCGGCTGGGACTGGCTACACAGCCTAGTACACTTGCTTCAACAACTGGTTACAGAGTGAACCGACTGGTATTGGCTACAAAAAAAAAAAAAAAAAAGGCTGGCTAAATATAGACCAGTAGCTGTCAAAATTGATTGGTGACCCCAGACTGCCAGTTTTTTGCCGGTTACAGAGAATTGCTGGTTACAGCTAAGTACCGGGTATGGAGTCCTGGTACCAGACAGAGTTGCCTAAGGTTAATTTTGGTTACAGAGAATTTTTAGACCTGTCAATGGTCTTGGTGATGTGACATGACAGTGTCCCAACCTACTGCCAGGCAACCTTCCCTTATCACATCTCAACAATCTGTTATCAGTGCTGGACTTGGCTGGAGAGATAATAAATTTTGTCATCAGGTCTGGCCAGGGGTCAGACATCTCACGAATAACAATTGCTCTGTAAATGCTGCACCTTGCAGGCTGCTGGCCCGGGGCGAAGAGTCTATTAATATGAAAAGTTGTGTCAGTCCCACCAGTACCACAATAAGAACAGAGAGACTGTTAACCTGGATCATTGTCACCAGACCGGACCAGTGTCCGGAGGGACAGGAAATAATTTTTCCAAAATACCAAATGTCCCAAATGTGGCACACAATCTGCCTGTAGGTTCCAGACTAAGTCCTTTTTCGGGAACTTAGGAAGCCTCGGGGGCTAGACCCTAGGTATTATAAATGTTCAAGGAGGGATACATACTCCCATATTCTTATACAAGGACAATCCAGTTAGTGCCTGCTATTCGGTTTGTCTACAGCACCCTTGGAATTCACTGTGATACCAAAGGAGGTGAAATTTGTGACCATACACAAGGACTTAAGAAGCCACCAGTACCTAGACGACTGGTTGGTGAGAGCCAGATCCCAGGCTTGTCTCCAAGATACAAAGGGAACTAGTAAATAGTGTGTCAGCAACTGGTTTGGCTGATGAACTTACAGAAATCAGAGCGGGAGCCCAAACAAGACTTTGATTTTGTAGGCTACCAGTTCGACTTCAGGTCTGATCGGTTCCGACCGACTCTGGACCGGTGACAGAACCTTCAAGAGACTATGTTAAAACTGCTATCCCTACCGGCTTGCCCGGTCCGGGAATTCATGTCCTTGATGGGTTACTGACGGCTACAGAAAAGCAAGTTAATCTAGGTTGACTCCATATGAGACCCATACAGTGGCATCTCAAAACAACTTGAGGGTACCAGAATCACTGGAAAAGGTGATCCAAGTCCCCAGGTCCCTGCACCCCCCCATTTACAATGGTGGCTGAAGGAAGACAATGTTCTTACAGGCCAACCATTACACCCAATTAAACATGCTCTGCAAATATTTACAGACGCTTCAATAGAAGGGTGGGGCGCTCACTTAGATGAGCACTTTGCAAGAGCAACCTGGTCCCCTCCGGGAAGCAGGTTGTATATTAACTATCTAGAACTTTAAGCAGTTTTTCTGACTTTAAGAGTTCTAAGACCTTTGCTCAAGCAAGATAGTACTTGTAGCAACTGACAACACCACAGTAGTGTCATACATAAAGGAAGGAGAAATGAGGTCGGGCCCACTTTGTGCCCTACTATGGGGAATCTTGACCTGGTGTACCAGGAAACAAGTGACTCTAAAGCACGACACATTCCAGGCTGGCATAATGTGGTAGCAGACAGGCTGTCCAGGCTAGGCCAGACCATCAAAACAGTGGTTTCTCCTTCCAGAGGTCTTCCACTCTATGCAGTAGGTGGCATCAGCCCAAAATAGACTTATTTGCCACAAGGTTCAACAACAAGTCACCTCTGTTTTGTGTCACTGGTACCGGATCCCCTGGCCACAGCAGTGGATGTGTTCAGTTGGCCATGGTAGGATCTAAAAGGATACACCTTCTCACCATCAGCCATATTGGGCAAAGTGGTGGAGAAGTCACAAGACTCCCCATGTAAGAGAATCATTCTGATTGCTCCGGGGTGGCCCAACATGCCTTGGTTTTGGGATCTAGTGGCCATGTCCAGCCACATCCCTCTGAGCCTGCCCAATCTGCCCAGCCTGTTCACAGCCATTCGATCAGATCCCTCACAGAAATCTGACAAATCTTAATCTCCATGCAGGGTTCCTAGAGCCTCAGCAATCGAGGAGCAGGACTTGTCTGAGGCAGTGGCAGCAAGAATTGAGGCTCCTCAAAAGGGGGGTCAGTCAGATCAGTCTATGAGGCAAATGGGTCATTTTTACCAAGTGATGTATCATTCATCAGGTGGACTTCGGGCACCACCTGTAAAGTCAGTTGCTGACTTCCTTAGGTACCTGCTTCAGGAGAGGAAGTTGCAGCCCAGTACCATTGATGGTTACAGGTCAGCCATTGCTGATAGTCTGGAAAATTTGCCCATCAATGTTAGTAAGGATGAAAATCTCACTCGTCTCCTGGATAACTTCCACTGAGACAGACCCGAAGGCCGGAGGGGAACCCCCTCCTGGAACCTCTCCCTGGTTTTTGCACCAGCTGACAAGGTTCATTTTGAACCAATTGAAGGCCTCCTTGAAGCATTTGACCTTCAAGGCAGTTTCCTCTTGGCCCTGGGTTCGGGCAAGCGTAGAAGTGAGATACATGCTTGGCAAACAGCCCAGCACCATTGATGGTTATAGGTCTCCCATTGTTGATAAACTGGGAAATTCACCCTTCAACATCAGTAAGGACGGAAATCTTGCTCGTCTCCTGGATAGATTCCTCAGAGACAGACCCAAAGGCAGGGGTGGCATACCCTCCTGGAACTTCTTACGGGCCGTGCACCAGCTAAGACTCCATTTGATCCAATCAAGGAGGCCCCCTTGAAGCATTTGTCCTTCAAGACAGTATTCCTCTTGGCCTTTGGGTCGGGCAAGTGCAAAAGTGAGATTCATGCCTGGCAAAACTGATATATTGGACGCCAATCCAATTGGTCAAAGGTGTCCCTGTATCCATCACCCAGTTTTCTATCCTAGAATCAGCTGGCCATAGAGTGTCCAGTGTGGCCCCTGGGGTTATAACAGCCCTGGCCCCGACTCTGGATAGATCCCTCAAGTCTGACAGGTCCCTCAGTCCGGTCAGAGCATTGTGCTACTATTTGGACAGGACCTCAGACATCAGGCAGAATAGGAGGTGGTTTTTGTGTCTCCTTTAAGAAGGGTTTTCAACAAAGACATCTCACCTGCCACTATCTCCTCAAGCAGACTGTGATGCTATATTATGAGCTCTCTGACCAGGAGGCCCATTTTTAACATCAGGTTAAAGCCCATTATGTCAGGGCCTTTGCTGCTTCTAAGATCTTCCAGTCGGGAGTCACCTTAGATCCAATCTTGTCAGCCCGCCACTGAAGTCACAATACCTTCACACAGTTCCATATGAAGGGCGGGGCTTGGGCTGATTCAGAGCTTTACCAATTGGGCTAGGTAGTGGCTGCTCAGCAGATCCACAAGTGGCCCTTAGATTGAGGAGATTTGTATATGTGCATAACTGTTCTTCATGTACATAAGAATTAAGTGTGGCGTGCTTCATTCGGGAGGTTTATTTGCATTCTGGGACTGAACTCATCCCTCTCTTCCCCTACCTCAGAGCAGGTCTACAAAAGGGGGGGGGGGCGACGGCGGTATAGCCCCGGGTAACCGGCTGCTGGCAACCGACCATGGCCTTGCAGGGTTTCCTGACCTTAAAGTCAACCCAGGCCTGGACCTATAGGTCTCCTGACGAAGTCAGCCTAGACCGTAGGTTAAAATTTGCTATTACTTGTGAGTTCACATAAGTCCCTAGTAACTTACCCGCCGACCAAGCGGTAGTTATTCAGCAATTGTCCATTGGATAGGATGTATTAACGCAATAAAATTGCAAATTTAATAAGTAAATTAAATTTTTATAAGTTAATACCCTATCCAATGGACACACAAGACCCTCCCACCGACCCCGCTATCAGCTTACTAGGGGTCTAAGAGGTTTAGACAACGAAAAAGATGCTATGACGTCAGGTTGTCTAGACAGGAAGGAAGTACGAGGCGCCATCTGGGGAGTGCACAGTACTACGGACCGGCCAGCCGGTGGCAACACAGGACGTCTTTTTCTGGCGTTTGGCGGGCCGGTCTGCGCCGACCGGATTAGCAATTGTCCATTGGATAGGGTATTAACTTATAAAAATTTAATTTACTTATTAAATTTGCAATTCTGCTACCATTTAAGTTTAACTTAAGCGTTTTCAAAGTTGTGCCTAATTGGTGTATTACACTGGAGCCGACCCTATCCGACCCTAACTGATTCTAGGGTCTGGAAGGCAAGTCATGAATCAAAGCAATTGTAGTGCAGGAAAATGAAGGGCGGATTCAACCTCCATAGACAGGATGTGGTACATCCCAGCTTGTCTGGATCCACCGCTCAACCTGACTTTGGGTTGGGCTGTTTGATCGACTGTGAAAATATTAGGACAAGCCATAGGGACAAAGCCGACAAGTCATAGCCAATCAGGATGAGCCATAGTGGGAACCTGATGAGACTGGAGCAGTGTCCAGACTCAGCATGACCGGAGTGATAAATTTGTGCAGTCGGGATTGCCAGTCTGGATCCAAGCACCACTATATGAACTCCTAGTTGCTGAAATTGGTCCCATTTTTTTCTGATGCTATTTCCTTTCTGTAAATATAAGTACATTTCTAAGCTTCTATACCCCATGCTTCAATGGCCTAAGGATTTATGTGCAAAATAGATATTTCTCTAATGAATCTCTGTCTTTGATTTTTTTTTTCCATGTAAACTTCTACATTGTGTTTCAAACCTTCTTTTCACCTTTGATATTTTAACCTAAGTCTTGATAAATATACAGTAGACCTTGATCAAGTAGAACTAGTGTGCATATATTTTATTTGATTCTGTGACAAGTGTTATGCTTTTGATACATGTTTTCACATAAAGGGACTTGGACTTATTTAATCAAAACACTAAGTATCCATAGTAGGAGTCATCAGGAAATTAAAAAAAAACATTATTAAACAGTCATTGTTTTTGCTGAATTTAGGTTAGATACATTGCAAGATGGACAGGAACACTCAGAGAGTGCATACCTCCACCAAAGGCTAACATTTCTAATATTGCTTATGCGTGCAATGATATGAAATCCCTTATAAAAATTCCTGTATCCACATTCCATGCCTTGGGGGGGGGGGGCACGGTGGCAGAGTGGTAACACTCTCGCCTCCCACCTCTGAGGCCGGGGTTCAGTTCACGGCTCTACCTCAAGTGGGAAAGCTGGTAGTTGCTTGCCGCTGGTCGGCAGTTTACACTACAGTACAGAACCTTGACCAACTGTATGTACTGGTTTCCTCTCCTGTTCCAACTACCCGTCGTGATATGACCTGTACAGTGTTGAAAGCGACGTAAAACCCCAAATAAACAAATAAACAGATGGTAATCTGGATAACAGGCATAGAGACAAAGAAACAAACAAATAAGCCCTGCCAACAATTAACCTCCTTGAATTATATAATAACAATTTATATTATGGCATTGTGACATTAACATTAGTCTTTCAATTTAAATAATATATATCTCCAGCTATTCTGTGAGCATTTCTGTGTGTTTTTTTTTTAGTTCAAGTATTTGTGGATTTAAATCTCTGAGAAATATTGTGCTTAAATTTTCAGCACATTTTCAGAAAATGTATTTATGTACTAAAATACATCTAAAAATTGATACCAATTTGCAGTATTTTGCACTAACAAAAAAGTCAAGATACTTTGTGTGATGTGTAATGATGCTGAAATAATGGCACATGGGTTTGTATAAAGATTTTATTCTTACCAGGTGCAAATAAATCTGGATTGAGAAGTACTTTTACTGCTGTTCAATGTTCAGTGTGAAAATATTTAAAAGTTTGATTTTGTTGTAAAAGTTACAGAAAAAGCCTTATTGTAGGAAAGTTTTATGAGATTATGTGCACTCTGAGCTGCATTTTAACCTAGCTCCTGCAGAGCGCACCCTACAAATGTAAGGATTTAATTTACTAGGGTTTATAGATAGATGGACAGACTCTTCCATTTATTATCTCACACAGATGGGAGATTATAAAATGCCTCTTGTATTGAAATCGGAGCATTTCTGTGAAATACATTGCTCAAATACTTTTTTTTTTTGAAAAATCTTGTCCAGGCTGTATCTCGGAAAGTGCTACTATGTTGATACTTGGTAGGGACATAGGATAGGTGTACAGCGGTATGCTTTGACCTAGATTTGACCTTTTACCTTGCTGTTGTGACCTTGAACTTTAAAATCTCGTCTGGACTGTATCTTGGAAACTGTAAGGTTTTGGAAGTTGATAGTGATAGGGACATTGTTTTGGGGGTGGGGTGGAGCGTAAGTGTGCAGTGTCATGGTGTTACTTTAGACTCTGACAGAATGCAGGTTGAGAATAGGTGTACAGTGGGATACTTTGACCTAGATTTGACCTTTGTGTGACCTTTGGCTCTGCCTGAATGCTTTTTACTGCAAAATTTGGGAGATAATCTTCCATTCCAAAGATATATGGCTTGCTGTAACTTGACAGCTGTACTTCAATAAATAAATTTTACAGTTTCATAACTTTTAGTTTTCTAAATGCTGTCATCTTGCTATTGAATTGGCTTCTTTTGATACTTTTTTCTTTACATACATTTTCCCTCCCTTAAGTGTTATTTCTCTTACACCTTTACATAACTTACACTGTCTGTTCTGAGAGTCTTCTGATCTTTTGACTGTCACAGCTATGATATCTCAGGGTGTTCAATGCTGTTTCCCCCCAGGCTGTGGGTCACAGACATCTCTGATGCTATTTTTGTGAAATGTGTTGTTTGCCTACTCTTATATACTCTGTCATGGGCAATTTTCAGAATTTTCAGAGTGGTAGCTGCATAGCTGGCTGAGTAATATGTACTTTGAAACTTCACGATAAAGTAAATCACTTATAACTGCAAAACTATTGAATTGAGAACATTTGATGTACAGTGTCATTGGTGCTTTTCAGAGATGTAGGTCCATCATTGAGTAAATCACCTGTTTGGGTTATATCCCAATAGCTAAATGTGTAAAAGCTATACAAGGCCACGATCACCATGACCTGACAAAGAATTGAACCCCAGACCTTTCTCTCTGTAGTTAACAACGCTAACCACAAGGCCATTGAGATTTCTTGCTTTAAAATATAATTCTACCCATAATGCATGTAAAGTGTAACGTGATCTATGGAAATGGAAGCAGAAATGTGAGGTTTTTAAACATTTTATTCATTTACATTCACATGTGTGTACAAAAGAAGCTTTAGAATAAAAAGATTGATGCAACCAAAGTATCAGTGTTATTACTGACAGTTAAATGGTGTGTAAGGCCCTTAACTTTATCCTTTGTTCTATGATTAAAGCAGTCTGCTTTATTTACAGATATGCATTGTTTGGGGAAAAGAAAGTAGATGCAGCCTTTATGAAAGCCCTGACCAAGTCCAAGTTCAGGTAAAAACTAAAAAGTGTGATAATGCATGTTACACCAATATATGTGGTATTTTTTTAATATTTTAGTTCAATTTGCGTATGAAGTATATAGAGTGTCATACAACTGCATAAAATATGAATTGAGAAAAGAATTAACATAATTTGGCTGTATATTGTTTCAAAAAACAAAGAACACGAATGTAAGACGTTTCATGGTATCTTTTGGTCTTCGAAAGGGTCTAAACAATGAAAATATCCAAATACACGATGCATATATCAGTATGTTTCAGTACTCATGCAGAGAAAAATTCAAACACCATCTAGTAGCTGTAAGACAGTCACTAAAGTGACCGCCCATAAAGTTGATTGCAACATAATGCAGTATATTGGTATATATGTTATGTACAAGTTGAGATTTTGTATAAGATTTCTTGTGAATCAGTTGCAACTTGAAAACTATTGAATTTTGTTTAAATTTGTTATTCCCCTACTTTTGGGTCAGCTATAATATAGTAAAATTACAGACCTGTAGCTTATTGCATGGCTGAGCAAAAGCTACTTTCAGATTTTCACAAGTTGCAACTTGTACAAAATCTCAACTTGTACATAACATATACATATACAGTATGTGTATCAGGGTGAGTTACAAGACAGTTTTTTTGTAAGTGTAGATATATTAAAATAAAGTATTTAAGAGACCTAGTCTTTATTCAGTTCTTCTGGTCTGTTTGTTCCTAGTAGAGTAAGAAATCTAAAATTCGCCACATATCTGAAATTCGCCACATGTGAAAATACTAATAAAATAAATGAATTGTGGTGCGATTTGTTGACTGTATAGTAAATTAAGGCTTTTTGAACTGAAAAATACCAATTTTTGGACAAAAACATCATTTTTTTCATAAAATTAACTAAGGTTTTAGAGGTGGCGAATTTTAGATTCCTGGCGAATTTTAGATTTCTTACTCTATAAATCCTCTGCTCTAGTGAAAGTGCCTGTTTTAAAATAAAAAAAAAATTATGGACAAATTGGAAAAGTACTCACAGAGTGCAAACCTCCACCAGGGCAGTTCTGAAAATTTGGGATTTTTTTTTGTAACCTGAATAGATTACCTGGATCATTCCCAAATTGTAGACATTTCCTCCTTTGCCTAGGTCCTGTCCACATAAAAAATTTGATGAAAATCTATTAATTTATTTTGTAGAATGTTAACCAGAAAGCCAAAGTCATTAAAAATACACAAAAAATGGTATCTTGGAAAATTTGGGATTTTTTGGTATCCAGAATGTGATCTGAATCTTTCATAAATTTTAGACACATCTTCTTTTGGTCAGGTTATACTCACGTAAAAATTTGTAGAAGGTCCATTTATTACTTTGGAGTAATCACAAACCCTGACAAATGAATGCACAAAACAACATCATCTCCTGGTGGAAGTAATGACACTTTGTTCTAATTCTTTACCTATAGAGTATACTCAGTTTTCACATTCTTGCATTTCAGGCAATGATACTTAGCCTTTGTGAACAAGAGTGAATCAACTGATTTCTGGGGGAAAGTGATCTGTTATGTGTGCTTTAAAGTCTTTTTGTTTCTTCTTTCAGGTCATATGAATGCGATGTACAGTACATTAAAGCATCCAGTAGTGACCGCAATAGTGTTACAGATGGGAAGGTCTGCACTTCTGAGTAAGTAGTTGAAAAACAATGAATTAGAATGAAGTAAACATATGTTAACTGTTATAGTTTTCTTACCTGAGACATATACAGATTAACCAAATTAGCCAAATTGTATGGCACTTAACCTCCTCTAAAAAAGTAGAGTTGCAACAAACAACAGGTTCCAATTTAAAAAATATGCACTGGTGAGAAAAAAGGTCAGAATCAGGGAGACAGAGGGTTAATAAAGAGGCTATATTTTGGATGGTGTGCCTTAGAACCCACTAGTTCAGAGATTAAGCACATGGATATTACCTGAAATTGTCAAAAACTCACACGATTGATCAAACAGTGCAAAATTTCTAGGTTTAAAGCATAAAGAACACTGCAACTGTTTATCTCATGTCATCGTTTTATTAAAACAATTTAAAATATGTTCCAGAAAACTATACTTTAATTATATAAGTTAAAATAACATGGGTTTCATAGATTTTATGGGTGAAATAACTCAAATCCCCAGTGGACCAGTTTGGAGAGATATACTGGATGCAGAACTATCACTGAGGGACCATGTGACGTCTCTGTTATAGTCACCAGAATGTCCGCTAGGTGTCGCCATGTATTGAAATCCATCTCCATACTCGGTGGGGACAAGAGACTTGGTACTGAAGCTTGTGAGAAATTCATCAGCACACAGTGACAGTTCTGAATGGTACCCTTCAAATTCATCCTTGGATGGTGTTTCAGCAGTGTCTAAATCCTTCAAAAGAGTTTCATCTAGCTTGAGAGATGTTGCAAAAGGAACACTGGGGCATAACTCTGGATTATTTGCAGGTGTAATCTTAGAACCACATATATCCTGTTCTGAAGGTCTGAACGTATCCAGTACTTTATTGAACTGTGTTGTAGAGCCAAAAGTAGGACAAAGTTCTGGATGATTCTCTGCAGCAGTGAGAATTGTAGAATCTTTTGTTGTTACTTCCTTTGTAGAGTTGCTTGCACAGGATACTGTATTGTATGGTGTTTCAGAATCAAAACACTGTTCTACAGAATCGTAGTTTTGACATAGATCTGGCTGATTTATTGCAATAGTCCTTCTAGAATCTTCTGTTGCTTTCTTTGTAGAGTCTGCAGCCTCCATTACGTTATTATACTTTGCTGTGGACTCAAAACAGCCGTTTATTGCATCATCTTTACCATTAGTAACTTCAGTTGCTTTGATGCTGGACTCACTGCTCTTTCTGTCTGCTGGTGTTTTGTCTGCTACTTTCTTGTCTTTGGCCCTCTTGTTTTTAAACCATACCCTCACTACATCTTCCTGCAGCCCTAGCTCCCTGGCAATCTCCTCCCTTCTGTACATGTCTGGGTACCTGTTCTCTTTCAGTAACTCCTCAAGTCTCTGCATCTGTTGCCCGCTAAAGTTTGTCCTATTTCTTCTTTTGTTTCCGCGTTTTGAAGCTTGATATTCGCAACTTGCCATAGTTTGTTCATGTTTTCTTTTAGTAGATTTTCTTTCAACAGTAGAACCAACCATAGCATTACCATTTGCTGCAGTGTTTTGACCATATCTTGGATATCTTTCACATTGGGACTGATAATACATTCCAGCTCCCATGCTGCATGGTAGAGAGGTTTGAGTTGGCAGGTACTGTGGGTTGCCATTGTAATGCATTGGGTTAATAAATCCACTATAGTTCAACCCAGTGGCATTATAATTCCTGTAACAACATCCAGAACTCTCTACTGTATTTTGACCCATAAACCTGCCATGGAAACCTTGCACAAAATTAGACTGAAATGTTGAGTTTTCCTTATCATTATGGCATCCTGAAAGTACCTCGCTATTGATTTCTTCATTGTATCCAGCTGGTGATGCTGATGAACTCATATGTAGGATGGGTGGAGTGACTTTACCCTCCACTGTGACAATGTTCTCTTCGTTGTGGACCTCATTCTTCCAGGCTTCTTCTCTTTTTGATTTATATCTATGGTTGTTTCCTGCAGGATAAGGACTGCTTGAGTTGAAATGGCTGGTATTGTCTGATACACCTTCTCTCTGTTGGTTAAAGTGACTGGGTAACATAGACCCAGCATGGTTGTAATTGACTTCTTGTGTAGACAGTTTCACTGGATTCAGATCTCTCCTTTGACTGGAAGAACATCTTCTGTCTTCAGAATGGTGTAGACTACTAACCATAGGTTGTGTGTTTAAATGGCTTGAATTTTCTGGAGATAAATCTCCTGTCTGCTGGTTCTGGTAGCTGGCTACCATTGATCCAGTATAGTTGTTATTCATTTCTGTGAACGGTATATGACTCACTACATCGGGTTTACTCAGTTGACTTACTGAACAGCTTCCTGGCAACCTCTCTGGTGGATCTCCTGGCAGAGTCTTGTTGAGCTCTGTTATGGACTGATTTCCTGGATCAACTGTATTAATGAGTGCATCCATGAAGCTGAGTCCAGACATGCTGTGATGTATTTGTTTCTTTCACAAATCTTTTTGGTGCACTGTTTGTTCTTTTTGGAGGATAGCTTCCTTTCTCCTTATGTAGAGAATATGTGGCTTTTTATTTGAATAACTTTCAATTGTAAAATCAACAGAATGCATTGAAATCACTCAACAAATTCTGTACATGTAGTGGAAAATATTTCTTTGTTGTCAATTAAATATTGTTTGCAAAAATCCACTTTTACTGGAATAAAAATGTCATTTGATATTTAGCATTTGTTGAATATGATAAAGTCCATAACACACTCTGGTATTTATATGCAGGTTTTTAACTGCAACTGGTCAGTCTGAATTAGTCTAACTTTATTTGACTTTTAAAGTTCAAAGGTTTGGTAATTGTTAGCACCACTAGTTTAAAAGCTGTTTTGTCCCACTTATAATTGCAATTTGCTGTTTATGTGGTGATGTGTTGTGAGAGAATACAGTGAGTGATATAATTTTGTTCAGTGATTATTTGGTCAACATTATGATTATCTGGGATTAATTGCAAGCTTGGATGTTCAGAAGAGTTGATTTATTTTGTTACAATTTTTTTGTGTAATTTATTATTTTAGTGCAATATAAAACTTCTCCATTTATCACTATGTTCCTGTTATCAGAACAACTTGAAAATGTTTTGTAAAATTTTAAATTAAGTTTTGAGCAGTTGTTAAATGTATAATATTTGTTCCTTTAAATTTTTGCTGTCAACATGTCTTAGAATTAAATATAAAAACCAACTCAACAACTTATGGAAACTGACTATTAGAATTTTATTCACTACTAAATTAAAATGAATATTCTTGAAGTTTTTTTTTCATTATATTTGTGTTAACAATTATTAAAAAGAAAAAAAAATTGATGCCAGGACTGCCATTTTAGTTGTAGATGACAGACAAATTAAAATTATTGTATTAGTCAAATCTCTATCTGTGTTTCTACTAGTTGTGCCAGTCTTAAGCTGTGAAGTAACTGGTCAGATTTTCTATTTGAAATCATGGAGTTATTTCTTTTCAATCATTTACTGTGAAGTTCATTTGAGTCTCAACAATACAGTGTTCATTTACATATGCTGAGTATAAAATTAACTACCAGTCTGCCATTGTAGCTTTATTCCAATACTGAAATTAATTAGTCATTTAACCAGCTAGTCACCTCAGTTGTAAAAGTAATATAAGGGCAGTGATCTTTAAATAAATTATCTTTGGAAAAAACCTTTTAGAGTGAGCAAAAAATTGGCAGGAGCTTATATTAATTGACAAAAAGTTTTTACATAAATAGCAAATTTCAAAAGAATTTTCTGTAACTCAAAAAGAAAAAAATATAAAAGTTCCCTCAGCAGTGGTAAATTTTAATTCAGTGGAGAATTTCATTTTTTGTTCCTTTTTCGCCTGTGGGATATTTTTTTTGCTGTTTTATATATTTTTACTATATTATCTCCCTGTACTATAGGAATAAAAGACATATTCGAGTGCTTTATGATGGTTTTAAACTATCGAGCGGCTGAATATTAAAGCCACGAAGCCCGAAGGGCTGAGTGCTTTAATACAGCCGACCGATAGTTTAAATCCATCATAAAGCACGAGAATTTGTCTTTTATTCCTATTCTAAAATGGTTATATTAATAATTTGGTCAAAATAAGTGGTAAATCTTACGCAAAAATCAAAACAAATCCAACGCCATGTTGGCTGTTCCATCAATACAACATACATAGTGATATCTATTGTAAAAATATAGGATATTTGTTACTCTATTTTCACAGAATCTGTAAAGAAATATTGGGAGATTGTCACTGTAGATGCTTTCACTTTGTTGTAAGCTTTAAAATGATATGCTATTCAGACTTGTAAACAAAGTAATAGAAGTAATAGAAAAGTAATAGATTGGAGTCAACTTCGATGTAATAGTAATAGTAATAGATTGAAATTTTTCAAATGTAATAGTAATAGTAATAGATTGAAATTCTATCTATTACATCTATTACTTTCTATTATTTTTCTATTACAATTTACCCTTTGCTATTTTTCAGAAGGAGGTTGTAGAAAAATGATCACTTAACATGGACTTTAATTGTCCCTCTTTGATTGAATGTTCTAAAACAACTGTCTTTGAGGTGGTATTATTAAAGGCTTAAAGAGGCCAATCTAACCTTTGGAAGGATTAACTAAATGTTCCTGAGTAAGGAGAAACTGTGACACATGAAAGGCAATCACACAGGTCACTCTAATAATTGTGTATAATAAGGGCAGCATTGTGGCATGTATTAGCTGTTTCACTGATTTACATAAAATTACTGGAGTTATTATTTTCAAACATAAATGTCACTCTTGAATCATTTTGAGGTGGGCTCTGCATGCAAAGAATTTGAAAGAAAGGGGTTCTTTGAATGCAGTGTTTTCCTTTGTAAATACTGCTCATCAAATATTTCTCATAATAATAAGAGTTTTTCAAATCTAACAACTCATCATAAAGTGAATAAATATGAGAATTGTTTTACAACAGTGTATTTTCCCCCAGATACTGTATAAGTGGTTATTTTCGTGGGTACTTAAGTTCGCGAATGTACACTGTAGGCCTGCTTCGCGAGAATTTATTTTCGCGGTGAAATATATTCAATTATCGCCCAAACTAACAACATGTTCAAATTAAAATATTACGCGGACTTCTGCTGGTTTGATTGGAAATGCATAGTTGACGTCTTTTCTTTTATACACGTTGTCAGTGTGTGAACCTACTCTGGGAGATTATAAATTTACGAAACCCAATCGAACACACTTTCATTGATCGGCGCATTATCAAAGAAGTTGTGTAGCGGGGTCGTGTAATTGAATTAATCCCTCCCTATTGGTGATAAAGATCAAAGAAGTTAGGCGTTTCTGTGAATGGTACATTTGATTTGTTTCCGTGACAGTGTTAAATATTGTATCTTGCATAATCTTGTATTACCGCTCACGCTAGACTGGTTCTACTGGATATAACTATTGGCTAGAAGTTATTTTCGCGTTTTGTAACCACTCGCGAATATAGCGAAAATTAATTCCACGCGAAAATAACCACTTATACAGTAATATTTACTGATAATAACATATTTTTCAGCATTTAAAAAGCTTTGCACGGAATTTGCCAGAAATATACCTCTCATTGCAAAATTTACAGCACTTAAGTGGCTTTGTATAGAATTCTCATAAATTCTCCAAGTAGTCAAGTCATTCTTAAAAAGAATAAATACGGGATCTATTTATTTAATTGTAAATATACCAAGTGATATATTTGTGATATTTTATCCTTGTATGGCATAATCTGAAGCATTTTCAATAAAATTAGATGTATAAAGTATCCTGTCAGTTTTATTTCTGTGTTAAAATTACCTCTCAAGTTTGCGCCAAATTGTAATAGAATGTAATAGAAAGTAATAGAAGTAATAGATGCCAATGTAATAGTAATAGTAATAGATTTAAAATTTTAAAATATAATAGTAATAGTAATAGATTGAATATTTTCAAATGTAATAGTAATAGATTGGCTGTAATAGATTACAAGTCTGATGCTATTTATTAAAATCAAGCAAAAAATAACAATTTTATGAATATTTTAAAAGCGAGTCGTTTGTTTACATTTGTACGCGAAGGGACGATGTACGAGATTTCAACAGCATGCTTTATTTACCGTTCTATATTCGCCGTTCAAGCATTGCGCAAAAGACGTGTCCAAGGTCACTGCGCAGCGTACCATTTTAGAATACAGTACTCAAAACACTATTTGACCCGTCTGACTGTACAAGTACAGCCCAAGCTCTCTAGTGACTCACATTTTCCTGAATTTAAGAAAGAGTCTCAGTGATAGTCATTTATCAACATCTCTGAGGTTCTTTAGCCCTGCCACTGGGGATAGAACCCACTGACAGAGGACTGTCATATTAAGTGATCATCCATGCCACTATGTATATCCTGTACCTGGGTTTGAACCCACTTCCTCTGTGTTCCAAGATGAGTGTCTTAAAGATTAGGCCAAAGATATTTGTTGTGCAGATACAAACAATTCACATATTACTGATCTTACGATTACAGAATATAAGATGGTTGAGAGGGGTGTATTAGGATTTACAGCCCCTGGGCAGATATGTACATGGCTTTAGGGCTGTGACCCATGGTGACCCATAAATTCTGATATAGCCCTCTCAGACATCTTTTTCCTGTTTATTATGCCAAAGTATCTGATTGAAATATGCATGATTGTTTTTAATGTCCAAACAATATTTTCGTAACACCCAGCAACTATACCGGTATTAATAAAAAATATGAATACACAATCTAAGAGTACAAGAATGCAAGAGTTTAAATTCCTTTGTGAGAGTTATGAAACATATGTTTTTCTCTTTAAAATTCCACTCATTGAGACTTTATCATGACATGCATGTTGTGTACATCAGACATAGAGTAAGAAATCTAAAATTCGCCAGGAATCTAAAATACGCCACCTCTAAAACCTTAGTTAATTTTATGAAGAAAATGATGTTTTTGTCTAAAAATTAGTATTTTCAGTTCAAAAAGCCTTAATTTACTATACAGTCAACAAATCTCACCACAATTCAATTATTTTATTAGTATTTTCACATGTGGCGAATTTCAGATATGTGGCGAATTTTAGATTTCTTACTCTATATGCAAAAGGCAATTCACTTTTTAATATTTCAAGTAGGAACAGCAATGGTGGATTTTCATTGGATTTGAGTACTTATACATGTCATGTGACCCTTTTGGTCAGTAGAATTTGTTTATGTTTTCAGATGTAGGAGGTGTAACTTTGATCCAGACTGTAGCTTTGGCTCTGCATACAGTGATGAGGTGCATGAACTGGATCAGCTCCAGGACTCTCAGGACAGCCAGGGAATTGTGGGTGTGTACTCACTTAAACTAAAAAAGCACTCGGAGAGTGCAGGCCTCTGCCAAACATCTTGTTTCCGAGTTTTCCTATTCTGAATCATGGTTTCCAGGATTTTGCTAGGATCCAGATGAAACTTAGGTATATTGTGGAACACCATTGTGGGAAGGTCCTGTAGTGTTGGAACTCGCCTCCAACTTTCATGGTCGATTATTCATCCATTTTTCTGACCAATTATCGATCCATAATCGATTATTTTACTCCATTGTTGATCATTATTTCCTAAAACCTTTTTTTGGATGAAAGATAGGGCAATTCGGTAAGAATAACAGTGTTCCAACATTTATAATCTATCAAAAGTACCCACTTCCTCTAAATATGGCGGTAGACATAAAAAGCTTGATTTCATGACAAACCTGTCAATTTATCAAATAAAAATGCCTAAAATATTTTAAAAATATGTGGATGCTAAGTTACATTAGGAAAGGTTAGATTTAAGCTGAATAATCGATTATTAAAAAAATGTCAGTGACTGACTGTGATTGTACACTTATCATCGACGATTTATCGAGCACACATTTAATCGTCCCAACCCTAGTGTCCTGTATTTTTTGCCGAGCACATATACTGAAAATGACTCTCTTGCAATAGTAAAAGATCCTTTAACAAAATTCCTAGATTCAGATGGTGATTCGAATCATCACCAAAATTGAATCAGCTGTTCCTTGTGACATTGTCAAGATTTTCTGAAAATTTTATCAAAATATATCCAAGTAGACGGTCTGTTTGTCCAGAAACATTCAAAATAAGATATATGCCCATATATTTCCCTTGATTTTCAATATATTTTAGAGGATTTATGTCGGTAGCCATAGTGTCATCAGTACTGTCATTGTTTTCATATCTCTCTTCTGATTTCTCGATTCCGTGTATCATTGACCAATCAGAAACTAGCTTTCAAAATTTAACACTCAAGCAAGAGCAGAATTGTAACTACTGTTTTAATGTCTTGGTTATTATATTGTTGATAATAATGTTCTGTATGTGTGCATGATGCACTTAAACCCTGCAATATATTCAGTCAGTAGTAACCATAATTTGGAAAAAAAGACCTGAAATAATTAATTTTTCTGAACAATAAATCAAAGAAATGGGTATTTTGCTACCTGAACAAACAGTTTATTGAGCTTAAGATGAATTAATGATTTCTGCTATTTTTATTATACATACCAAGCTATTAGTTAACCTTTCTCACGGACCAGTATCTTGTTGAGATTTTTTTTTACCAAGTTGAAAAAAGAAAGAAAAATATAAAATTATTCAAATTAACTACAAGGCCTGCATATTTCAAGCCGGGCCTGCAACTTTTTGGTGTAGCAGGTCCTGCGGGAATTTTCAATGAATTTCCTACACTGATAACAACCTCATTAAAGCCCTAAGTCAAGAGATAGAACGGCATTTTGAATCATTTATTCCTTGTCAAACGTAATGCTAAAATGTATACATGGGTGTCAATAATGTTAGACGTCATTTATGTTAGATAGTGATAAAAAACAGGTAGCTAAACCCGTTTATGTGGTACATACACACTGATACATATAAACTAGTGTTTACTTATTGCATTTCTTAATAATTGAAGGAAGGTATGTAAAGTCAGACAATATAATTACAGCTTGTCTAACATTAATGACATCTAACATTAATGACAGCCGTGTATCCTAATATCTGTATGAGCCACAGATAACTGGGAGAAAATTTGTCTAAACTATTGAGTGCCCCCTTACTTTAGATAGTTAGCATTACAAATGCTTGAACAAGTGCCAATCTTTTGTAAGTATTTCTAAAACTATGTATCCTACAAATGTTATATTTATGTTATATATAAGATGAGTTTTTATACATGTTGCAACTTGTACATATTTCTTGAACAGAAAACAAATTAACTTTTGAGTGATATAATACCAACTTAATATAATATATTAACATTTACATATTAATAACTTTTTTTTTGTGAATTTTATCCTTATTCAGCTGATGGAGCCTGTACCCATGGGACAAGATATTTTTTAAAATTTATAACAGAAACTTTCTCTTTCCACAGTTTGGTCTTGACTTTTCCTTTTTTTCTGTTTGCAAATACATTACCTCTTGGCATCTGAGATTTATGACCAATTTTAAGTCCGTCATTGACTGCTTGTATTTTGCATCCCTCTGTTTTGGCATCTCCAGTTGTTACCTTGGCGTATGAGGTATGTGTCCGATTTTATGGCGGTCACTGATTGCTTGTTTTTGTATATTGTAGAACTGAAGGACAAGTCTCGGTGGACAACTGTGAAGGGGAATTATATCAACGTGTCTGTGTTCAGCACTGCTGGACGGTCTAATTTGAGTCCTCTGGGTATGAGTAAGTTCACTCACCTTGCCGACGGGTGTATAGATTTAGCTTTAGTACACTCCGTAGACAGGAAGCAGTTCCTCCGATTCCTCAGACGTCATGGCAAGAAAAAGAATCAGGTAAGTTGATTGTTTTATTACAGGGTGTCATTTTGACTGTTAAAAAGCTTGTTTTTTTTGACATGATTGCGTGAAAAAAAGCTAGGTTTTTGTTGTATAAAATCACTGAGAGTGAGACAGGTCAAAATATGGAAAGTTTGAAACATAAAAACTGGTCTGAAATGCTGAGTTTCAATGTCGCAGTAGCAGCCAACTAGAATCATGGGTAAAGCATACATGGCTATTTACACACACGTATGTATCAAAAATAAAATTTCAAATGTTTGTTAAAATCAGGAAACTTATATATGAGAAGACGATTATAAGATAGAAACATGAAACTACAAACTTAGTTCCACCCATGTTGTTAAAGTTTAAAAAGTTTTAGTTGACAATCATATATCATTAGCTTCTACTTGGTTTTCTGAACACTTGGGTTGTTTGGGGGGGGGGGGGGGGGGGGAGGGTATAAACTATCACAACTCTAAATAGCTTTACTGCAGTGAAATAAATATGCAAGTTTTTTTATTTCTGGAATAAAATAATATTATTTCACAAAGGTCAAAGAACAAGGTCTAAATGAATTTGGCACTTTTCTAATAGTGCCAAGTTTGGTCCATTTTTCAATCACTATAATGATTTCTGCCATAAATTGGCTATATTGTACATTTTATAATCTAATACACTTAGATAGAAAACTTGTGGAATATTTTATCATTTAAATCTTTATCCACAACTGATTGAATTCAACCTTGTTTCAGTAGAATGTTTAACCAATTGTCTTTCAGTAACATTTGTAATACTTTATTCAGCGAGAATTGGACTAAACCTGCACAGAATTGTGAAAAATACTCTGATATAACATAATGATTGAATTCAACCATTTCTGTCAGTAACATTTGTGGTCCTTTATGCAGTGAGAACTAAAGTAGCTTGCAAATCTTGTAGGACAGAATTATGAAAAAGAGTCAGATATAACAGGAATAAGACATGATTGAATTCAACCATGTCTGTCAGTTATATTTGTGATCCCATTTGCAGTGCCAGAACTGAACTAGCCCGGGCAACTTGCAGTGCATAATTATGAAAAATACTGATATAACAGGAATAAGGGATGACTGAATTCAACCATGTCTGTCAGTAATATTTGTGATCCTATATGCAGTGAGAACTAGCTGAACTATCCCGTGTAACTTGCAGTACAGAATTATGAAAAATACTCTGATATAACAGGAATAAGGGATGATTGAATTCAACCATGTCTTTCAAGAACCTTTGTAATGCTTTATTCATTGAGAATTGGACTAGCCTCTGCAAATTGTAGCACAGAATTGTGAAAAGATACCGCAGTATAACAGGAATAAGAGATGACTGAATTCAACCATATTTTTCAGTAGCATTTGTGATCCTTCAATATGCAGTGAGAACTGATCTAGCCTGCACAACTTGTAGCACAGAACTATGAAAAATACTCGGATATAACTGGAAAAGAGGTGATTGAATTCAACCATGTCTGTAATATTTGTGATCCTATATGCAGTGAAAACTGTACTATCCTGCACAACTTGTGGCACAGCACTATGAAAAACACTCTGATATAACAGAAAAAAGACATGATTGAATTCAACCATGTCTGTCAGTAATATTTCAGATCCTATATGCAGGGAGAATTGCACTATCCTGCACAACTTGTAGCACACAAGGTGAAAAATACTCTGACGTAACAGTAGGACATGAATGAATTCAATCATGTCTGTCAGTAAGATTTCTGATCCTTTATGCAGTGAAAGTTGGACTAGCCTGCATAGCTTATAGCAGATAATTTTAAAACATACTCAGATATTACAGTAGTAAGTTGTGATTGAATTCAACCATCTCTTTCAGGAATGTTTGTGATCCTTTATGCAGTGAGAACTGTACTAGCCTGCAGAACTTGTAGCACAGAATGATGAAAAATACTCAGATATACCTGGAAAAGAGATGATTGAATTCAACCATGTCTGTCAGTAATATTTGTGATCCTATATGAAGTGAGAACTGCACTAGCCTGCAGAACTTGTAGCACAGAATGATGAAAAATACTCAGATATACCTGGAAAAGAGATGATTGAATTCAACCATGTCTGTCAGTAATATTTGTGATCCTATATGAAGTGAGAACTGCACTAGCCTGCAGAACTTGTAGCACAGAATGATGAAAAATACTCAGATATACCTGGAAAAGAGATGATTGAATTCAACCCTGTCTGTCAGTAATATTTGTGATCCTATATGAAGTGAGAACTTTTCCATCCTGCACAACTTGTAGCACAGAACTATAAAAAGTATTCAGATGTAACAGTAAGACATGATTGAATTCAATCACGCCTGTCAGTAACATTTGTGATCCTTTATGCAGTGACAATTGGACTAGCCTGGATAGCTTATAGCACAGAATTATGAAATTATTTTGATATACAGGAATAAGAGATGATTGAATTCAATCATGTCTGTCATTAATTGTATCCACCAGATAGCATCCGGTGGATACTATGGATTTCGCTTTGTTACGCCTACGCTGCCGCCGCAGTGTGTAGAGAGATTTCACCATTACCGCTCTAACAAAAAAGTATTACAGCTAGCCTTCTCAAATTTGCAGGAATATTAATAACCATAAACTCTTGCCTGGGAATATTTTTGGCCTCATTTTGAAAAACAAGATGGCCTCCACTGATGTTTATTCGACTTAAAGCAAGGTCTTTTTTGGCCTCTTGGGCAAAGGGTGTTATTGGTAGAGATCTCAAATTCGCAGGATATGTTCCTTATTACAAAACCTTGACTGGAAATCTTTTTGGCCTCATTTTAAAAAACAAGATGGCCACCATGGGGGTTTCTTTGGCAGTCATGAAAAGTGCTTATAACTCACTTATTATTGGTCCTAGAGGTTTGGGACGGTAAACCAACATATAGGAAATCATGGGTTGGGAATCTTTTGGTGTGGTCAGATTTGACCTTGGACCCCTCCTTCAAGGTCAAACAAGGATAACCACACTTAAAAGTGCTTATAACTCGCTTATTATTGGTCCTAGATGTTTGGGATGGTAAACCAACATATAGGAAATCATGGCCTCAGAATCTTTTGGTGTGGTCAGATTTGACCTTGGACCCCTCCTTCAAGGTCAAACGAGGATAGTCAAACTTAAAAGTGCTTATTACTCACTTATTATTGGTCATAGAGATTTGAGATAGTAAACCAACCTATAGGAAATCATGGGCTGGGTATCCATTGGTGTGGTCAGATTTGATCTTGGACCCCTCTTTCAAGGTCAAACCAGGATAGCCAAACTTAAAGTGCTTATAACTCGCTTATTATTGCTCCTAGAGCTTTGGGATGGTAACCAACATATAGGAAATCATGGGCTGGGAATGTTCTGGTGTGGTCAGATTTGACCTTGGGCCCCTCGTTCAAGGTCAAACGAGGATAACCAAACTTAAAAGTGCTTATAACTTGCTTATTATTGGTCATAGAGGTTTGGGATTGTAAACCAACCTATAGGAAATCATGAGCTAGCAATCTTTTGGTGTGGTCAGATTTGACCTTGGGCCCCTCCTTCAAGGTCAAGCGAGGATAGCCACACTTAAAGTGCTAATAACTCGCTTATTATTGGTCCTAGAGGTTTGGGATGGTAAACCAATCTATAGAAAATCACTGGCTTTTGGTGTGGTCAGATTTGACCACAGGTGCATGTTTTAAAAAAAAATCATTTTGTTTTGCACAATTCATCTGCCATTAAATATAAGTACTTGGCATAAACGGCTACTGAATCAGTGGTTATCTCCCACCTTAGGAAAGTAATAATGGAGAACTAAGGGAGATATATATACAGCCTTTGTACAATGAAGACAGGGTCAAAGGTCAAAGTCAGCACCTGAAAAAGATTCCCAGGTCATGATTTCCTATAAGTTGTTTTCACATTCCAAACCCATGTTAGCAATGGAAAGGGAGATAAAAGGCCTTCTGAATAGGATAATCTCATTTGACATTAAACATATGATATGGTGGCCATTTTGTTTTCGAAACTAGCCCAAATTATTATCATGCTAACTTTGCTATTGATATATCTTTTGTGCAAATTTGGTGAACCTAGTTGCAATATTTCAAGTTTTAGAGCATTTTAATGATTTTGAAATAATTGGCTATGGCGGCTATTTTGTTTTTCAAAATGAGGCCAAAATTGTTCATAGGCAAAACATTTGCAGGCCAGAACTTCCCATGGGCTGCTTTTATATTTTGAAGTCCTGGCACCAATAACCAGTGAGATATAAGGATGTTTTGGTATGATGACCCCCCCCCCCCCCCCCTCCCATTTAACCTTGAAGCAGGGGTTAAAGGTCAAAAGCAACAACTGGAAAAGACTCCCAGGCCTTGACTTCTTGTAAGTTGTTTCAACATATTGAACCCCTAGGAGCATTGGCAAAGGGGAAATAAGGCCTTTCCAATAGGATATCCTATTGCAGACTTGTTTTCACCGACGGACGCACAGATGCAAGCACCGAAGGCGTTTTATGATCTCCAACCATGGCCTTCGGCCAGATAGAGGGAGATAATTAAATAAGAAACCTTAAAATAGCATGACATAGACTGGCAGTTTAGGAGTTATATTCTTATTACTATATATTGTTTCAGGTGTTATATTCTAATTGCAAATTTGCTTTTAATAGATAACATATTTAAATATATAATAGATATCTTTGAAGATATTACATGGGGAAAAACAGTTCTTGCCTCCAACCTCTGAGGCCGCCGGTTCGAATCTCGGGCCGGGTGCATCATGTTGGAAAGTTGGTAGTTACTTGCTGAAGCCCGGTGGTTTACAGTGCCATGTGCACTGGTTTCCTCCACCTGTAAACTACCCGTCGCAATATGACCCTGGCTGTTGAACGCGATGTAAAACAACAAATAAATAATAAATATTAAGGTTATAAGCAAAGAGAGTGATCATTCTTACCAAAATTTGATCGGTGATTTTTCCAAAGTGCTATATTCTATGACTGTCAGTTGTTGATATCCCTTCCCACAAAATATTGTTATCCATACTTGCATTAAAATTGTAGACCTTTGATACACTCTAAAACACTGTATTCATTTTCTTTGAAAGCTAAGAATACATTTTACAGACTTCATTTTCTCCACAACGTATGATACATAAAATACTCCAGTACACAATTTTATAAAAAACAGCTAATTAGTGTGATGTACCATGTGATATAGTAGATTACAGTTAGACAAGAAATCCAGATGTGAAATCATTTGTGGTTTGTGGTAATTCATTATCAGCACCTGCTTAGTTAAAATATACAGTAGTGACTGTTTGGGATGAGTAAAATATACAGACAGAGGGGAAGCAGATAGACCTTCCCCAAGATTTGAGGGGACTTGGATGGTAAAATTGGGAGGACTGAAATGTTTCTGTCAGAATTTACATCCAATGAGAATCCCACATTAACCTTAGCCTTTCTGTTAAATAGTGTTACTTTAATAGATCTCAAACTTGTGGTTTAAATTGCCAGCTTTTTGTTAAACAATTAACTAGACACTTCATTTCACTACACAACAGAATGATATCCCACTGTGAACTCTTCTAGGAGATTGCATTTTGTACATTTATTTGTCTATTTGCAATAACTCAAAAAGTAATCAACAGATATTTATAACATTTTTATGTTGGAAGGGCCTGTCCAAAGGAAGAAATAATTAACTTTTGGGAAGTAAAACATTCCCTAAATAACGTCAGACTTATTTTGTCAAAATATTTTTCCTTGCATAGGAATTAATTAGTAAAACTCTTGAAAAAAATCAAATCTGAGTTTTAATATTTGTATCCACTGGATGCATCCAGAGGTTACTTTGGTTTAGTGTCCACTATGCCGCTGCCACCGAGTGTAGAGAGATTTTCGACATTAACACTCTCAACGGAAAACTACACTAACTAGCTTCACCAAATTTTCAGGATATCTTCATTGGGAGGTAAGCTTTTCTGGGAAGGAAATTACCCTCATTCTGAAAAACAAGATGGCCGCTGTGGGCATTTCTTTGAAAATTATCTACCTTTTTCTAATGGCTGATTCTCAGAAGTAGAAGGTTGAATTTCTTCATAAGTGATATGCATAACAGATATACATGTCGTCTACTAACTTACAGACATTTGACTTTAAAGCTTCTTATTCAGGGTCATCCACAGAATTCCAAAGTACCCCATGTAGCAGACTTTAAAAGTGCCCATATCTCCTTTATTATTGGTCCTTGAAGTTTGCAATGTGAAACTAACCTATGGAAAAACATGGGCTGGGAATCTTCTGATGCAGTTAGATTTGACATTGGACCCCTCCTTTAAGGTCAAATGAGGACAACCACACTTAAAAATGTTATAATTTGCTTATTATTGGTTCTAGAGGTTTGCAGTGTGAAACCATCTTCTAGGATATCATGGGCTGGGAATCTTTTGATGCAGTCAGATTTCACCTTGAGCCCCTCCTTCAAGGTCAAACAAGAACATCCAAACTTAAAAGTGCTTATAACTTGCTTAGTATTAGCCCTAGAAGTTTGCAATGTGAAACCAACTTCTAGGAAATCATGGGCTGGGAATCTTCTGATGTGGTCAAATTTTTACCTTTGGCCCCTCCTTCAAGGTGAAACAATGGTTCACTGGCTTTGGTGAGTTGTCTTTTCCAGTTCATGCAAATTTGCATCAGTTCTTCGATGTGCTAGGTCTAGTTCATATTCTTTTTCCATTTGTATTGTTCACTTCATTACAAGTTCCTCACTTTTATGTTCTTGATACAAACTAAATTACACTAACTTTGTTATAATTTGTTGAACATTAGAACACAGAAAAATACTTAATCCAACAGGTAATTTTAAATACATGGTGAGCATTTATGCAAGATTACCTAGCCAACAGTAACAGAAGTGTCAAGTGAGTCCAGTCAGCTCTGAGCTGACCAATAAGAAGACTTATTTACACTTGGTGTTAACTATTAACTACACAGAATAACATAGAGGGATTCATTATTTATATCACAAATAAGCTAGTACCAAAAGACATTTTGTTTCTAGTAGCTGGCTGCCACATTTGTGGTGTACACAGAAACTGTGAAATTTGGGAGATTAAATGTGGCATGTTTTGACCATAAAAAAACATCTGGGGTCTGTGATATTGAGCAGAGTTTAATATTTGATTCCAGATGATACACCTAGCTTGTGGATGTAGTAGATCTAGGGTAAAACAGTATGAACTTGACATAATATAAACAAAGTAATGAGAGTTTAATGAGGGGAGTTTGGGGTTGCCTATGTACAGAAATGATGAAAGTAAATTTTACCAAAGTGTAAACTAAACCTGTGAAACTGTGCAGTACAATGAAATAAAAGTTATGCAATATAAAATAATGGAAATAACTGACTTCATAAAAATGAAATTAAATAACAGTTTACTGATTTCCTAATTCACAACACAAGGTCATACATGCTGGCACTGTTGAAAAGTTATTATGATTGAAGTTAAACATCAAAGAGTTCTATTTTTCATATAGTATTGAAAAATCTCTGAAATATCTACAATGTAGTTGTGGTGGACCAATTCATGCCCGTGTACCAATTCAGGCCCACCCTCAATTTTCTTGAAGATTTATAAGTTTTCACAGAGAAGATGTTTACCACATCATAGATAATCATCAAATTCATCATATACATTTGTAATTTATTGTTCAACTGTGATTGTTTTGGATAAATTTAGGGGTGGGCGTGAATTGGTACCCGGGCGTGAACTGGTCCACCACCACTAGCATTTTTGCAAAAATGAGTTAGGTTTTTTAAATGCTACTATAAAACCTAAAATAATGACGTTTTCAATTACCGGTTCCGAAATATTCTTTGCGGATTTCGTTATTTATACCAAAAACATATGAAAAATCAGTTATGGGTTTATCGTTCACACCACTAAAATAATCCAAAGGGGCTATTACATATACGCTCCAGAACAAAATTAATAAATGAAGATGAGACAGCCTCAACATTATTCCTAGGAGTTGCACAACAGGAACCAGAGAACAATGTTATTAGTAAAATATAGGCAGAATATGGGCATGTCATTAGTGTGACAATGAAATTCAGACCAAAATTTATAAGGCTATAATAGTGTGGTATCTAGTAAATATCTTGGAGGTTTACAGTTTCCACAGATATCAAATAACCACAAGCAACTCTGTGAAAGTCCTTTTTGTTAAGTAGAGGCCTTAGATGTGGTGCATAATTACTGCAATTATCTATACAAATGCCCCCTCCCTATTAATGGCACAGCATTCAGTGTTTTTGCAGGTTGCAGGGTTTAAGATTATTTTGGAGAGTGAACCCAAGGATCACTGATCCCAGCACAGATTTAAACAAACATTAGCTAGTACTTGTTTGCACATGGAAGTAATTAAAACAGTTCAGCATGTGGTCTCAGGTCAGATTGGCCTATTCCCCTTTGAGAAATCATATGAAAGTGCATTTCTGTGCTTTGAGATTCACTGATAAGTCTTAGGAAAATCTGCATCTCTCTATCCAAAAAATGTGTGACCCTTCTCTCTTACCCACCCTGTAACATTTATTCAGATGCCACTAGTGTGAAAAATGAAGAATGATTAACATGCTATTAAAATCTGATAAAACGGGTGGGTTTCTGTTTGTTCAGTCCAGAAGCTTTTCCAGCTATTTCATTGATATTACCACCCAAAATAATTTTGTTTGTGATCATGTTTGACTATGTTATGATTATGTCTGGGATCATGATAGCTCCAAAAGTAATGAAGGAATTCTTATGAAATATTTAAGTGGGTAGGACCTAGCCAAAGGAAGAAGTGGCCATTTTGAAGCCAAACTTGAGATTTCACCAATTTTAAGATTGTCGCAAGCCCAACTTGGGATCCTAAGTTTGCCTACCAATCTTAAGTGGGCCGTCCGTTTATTTGTCCATTTTTTGTCTGTTTGTCCGTGAATATTTCCGTTTCCGCACTCGGAATTCAAACTTGACAGGGAGATAGATCACCATCATAGCTAGATTCCTTTCAAAATTGGTGTAATTCTGTCGGTTCGTTTGTCCGATTTTTGTCAATTTGTCTGTCCTTCAACATTTCTGTTTCCGGAATCTAAGGGTTTGTCCGTCAAAATTTCCATTTCTGGACTCTAACTGGAAAGCGCTTTGTCCAGTTGAATTCAAACTTGACAGGGAGATAGATCACTATCATAGCCAGGTTCCTTTCGAAATTGGTGTAATTCCGTCTGTTTTTTTCTGTTTGTCCGTGAAAATTTTGTCCAATCAAATGCAAACTTGACAGGGAGATAGATCACCATAGCTAGGTTCCTTTCGAAATTGGTGTAATTCCATCTGTTCATTTGTCCATTTGTTTGTCAACATTTGTTTACGGACTCTCTTATACCATTTGTCCAATCGAATTCAAACTTCACAGGGAGATACATCACCATCACAGCTAAGTTGCTTTCTAAATTGGTGTAAATCCGTGCTTTCGTTTGTCTGTCTATAGCATAGATACAATTATGTAACCTAGATTACATGTTTTACGTTTCTTAGTACGTCTAACACATTCATCTTACATGGGTAACCTAACATTTCTTTCCTTGTTTCTAAATGTAATTACAGCAGTTACTAACCTTATTGCAGCCTGTGCAACCCACCTTTTGGGGCATCTTTGACCCTCTTGTCATAATTTTGTTGACAATTACAACACCATTTTAAATGCATATCTTTATCTTATTTTAAAAGTTTGAGTCACACTGCCCCAGCTGAAGCCTGCATCGGATTTTGAGTTTACAGTGGCATTTTTAAACTAGACCTACGCATCGGAAAACCGGTACAAATTTTTATCCACCAGAAAGACAACTCACCAAAGTCAGTGAATCATAGTTTGACCTTGAAAGAGGGGCCAAAGGTCAAATCTAACATCAGAAGATTCCTAGCCCAAGATTTCAGATCAATTGGTTTCATACTCTAAACCTCTAGGATCAATAATAGACAAGTTATAAACATTTTTAAGTTTGGCTTAGGGATGTCACGACTCCAAATATTTCATGTCGACTAATTGGTAAGTACTATTCGTACTGACACTGAATAACCGTCGAATTTCTAAAACAACCAAAAATCTTAAGTTTCATTTTGTGAAAAGCACTGAAAACGATAAATATGTGAAACAAAATGAAAATATATGTACATAACATGCAAATATTAATAAATTTGCTGTTTTCCTGCGACTTCTGCTTCGTGTATTTAAGACAGGAAGTGGGCGATATAAGAGGTAAATGACAATTCCGGTTTTGCGTGAATGCATAAACAGCACAGAAAACGTGGCTGTTTTGGGATTTTAGTTTATTTTATGTGACAATATGGATATATTTTATGGATTTAGACTTTCTGCCATCTTTCACTACATTAGGCGATTATTCTTACTTTAAAATATGAAACCAGTATATAATACTATTCTAACCGTTGTCGATTAGTTGGTTAGTGGTGACACCCCTAGTTTGGCTATCCTCATTGACCTTGAAGGATGGGCCCAAGGTCAAATTTGACAACACCAAAAGATTGCTAGCTCATGATTTCCTATAGGTTGGTTTACAATCCCAAACCTCTACGACCAATAATAAGCAAGTTATAAGCACTTTTAAGTTTGGCTATCCTCGTTTGACCTTGAACGAGGGGCCCAAGGTCAAATCCGACCACACCAGAACATTCCCAGCCCATGATTTCCTACAGGTTGGATTCTATCCCAAACGTCTAGGACAAATAATGAGCGAGTTATAAGCACTTTTAAGTTTGGTTATCCTCATTTGACCTTGAACAACAGGCCCAAGGTGAAATCTGACCACACCAAATGATTCCCAACCCATGATTTCCTATATGTTGGTTTACCATCCCAAACCTCTAGGACCAATAATAAGCAAGTTATAAGCGCATTTAAGTTTGGCTATTCTTGTTTGACCTTGAAGGAGGAGCCCAAAGTCAAATCAGTCCACACCAAAAGATTCGCAGGTCATGATTTCCTATGGGTTCGCTTACCATCACAAACCTCAAGGACCGATAATTAGCAAGTTATAAGCACATTTAACTTTGGCTATCTTTGTTTGACCTTGAAGGAGGGGCCCAAGGTCAAATCTGTCCACACCAGAAAATTCCCGGCCAATGATTTCTTATATGTTGGTTTACCATCCCAAACCTCTAGGAGCAATAATAAGTGAGTTATCAGCAATTTTAAGTTTGGCTATCCACGATTGACCTTGAATGAGGAGTCCAAGGTCAAATCTGACCACACAAAAAGATTCACAGTCCATAGTATTAATAAGTCAGTAATGGACAAAAATATACATAGAGTTTTGCTTGTGATGCTCACACTTGGCTTGTGTGTATCCTGAAATCTTACCACATCAAATGCAAGCAAGTGTATGTTTTGTTTTCTTTACAAATGGGCTTCCATGCATATTGGTCTATACTGCTCTCATGAAATAGAGTGATAAATATTAATTGCTAACTTCGTAAATTATTACAATCTGTTTGGAATACTCATATGCTAAAAAGATCACACAAGCCAAACCTATGCATGAACAGTTTGATATTGGAAATTCATGGAACATGTGAAAGGGTTTGAAAACAGACTATAGTGTGAGTTTTGACACATCCACACAAATAAGTATAACTGCTTTCTTCCAGTGCTGGCAACACATTTTTGTGTGAGAGAGCAGTCACTTATAACCACAAGACACATGCAGATAATGGGCTATTAATTATATGGTCTTCAGATAACATAAACACTTTCAGTGGGGTAGCAGATAAGCCTACCCTCATATTTGAGGGGTTGGGACAGAATAGTTTCCAGGAGTGCACATTTTTAATCAAGTTGAAAGAAAACACATCAGTAGCCTAACCACTCTCAGAGCAATGAAAATCAGTAGGGTGGTGGGGAGGCAAGGGGGAGGCTTTAACTAAGGAGAACTTTTCACCTTCCCTGTTACTTCATTGGGGCTGTGGTAGCCTTGCTAAAGGTTCCTGTTTCTTTGTAATTTGGCACAAAAAAAATTAAGTTTGGATAATGCACTTCCAGTACATATAATATACATATATGCTGGCTTTTACATCAGCATTCTGCAAAGACAGTATGATCAGCTTAAATGGCTTAACTTGTACCAATGTTTTATTAATTTGAAGTAAATATGTATGTACGTGTTTGTAAAAGGTTTGGTACAAATTTGGGCATTATGTAAATATTATTTTGCACCTTATAGTCCTCTTTGTATAAAGGAGATTCAGTACTATAAAAGTCCAATTTTTATTAAAAGTCCATTTTGTATATAAGGCTAGAACTGTGGTGCAGCAAACTTTTAAGAGATAAGAGTACAGGGTAAGGGTTCTTGTCTGTGAGTGTAATGTTGTTTTAGGATCAAATGTTGACTCCAATAGTAAATTGTAACAAGGCCCTGATTTAAATACCTCTTTTAGTTTTATGATGTTAGTAAAATATACTCCATTGTATGGCTTCTAGTCATGTAAATGCTGGTGAAGGTTAAAATATAAAGTTTGTTCTCACATTATCTGATTTAACCAAAAAATACTTTTGTGAAAATTTTGGGTTTATTATCTCCCGCCTGCGGTCGAAGGCGGTGGTCGGGAGATTATAAAACGCCTTCCATCCGTCCGTCCGTCCCTTCGTCACGTTTTTGCGTAAACCTTAATATCTCATTCATTTATAAATATATCTTCACCAAATTTGCAGGGAATGCTTATGGCTATAAAAACCTGTCTCTGAAAAATTTTAGCCTCATTTTGAAAAACAAAATGGCTGCCATAGCTAATTGTTTGAAAATCGTAAAGGTGCTCTTAATCTTGAAATATTCCAGCTAGCTTCATCAAATTTGCACAAAAGCTATATTTCTAAAAAGCTAGCCTACTAGTAATTTTGACCTAGTTAAAAAAACAAAATGGCCGCCATATCACATGTTTAATGACAATCAGGGTTATCCTATTAAAAAGGCCTTCTGTCTCCCCGAATATTGCTCCTACAGGTTCGGAATGTGAAAATAACTTGTACTAAGTACTGACCTGGGAATCTTTTCCATGTGTTGAATTTGACCTTTGAAACCTGCTTCAAGGTTAAATGAGGTTGACACACAACAACATGAAAAACAAAGGCTGTGGTTGAGAGATTGTAAACACCTTCCAACTGTGTGTGCATCTGTTTGTGCATCCGTTGGTGCTTCCGTTTGTTGCGTTTTAACATAAACCTTAATATCTCATTCATTTGTAAAGACATCAAATTTGCAGGTAATGTTTATGGCTATGAAAACCAAATTTGCAGGGAATGTTTATGGCTATAAAAACCTGTCTCTGAAAAATTTTAGCCTCATTTTGAAAAACAAAATGGCCACCATAGCCAATTGTTTAAAATCATATAAAGTTGTTCCATATGTCGTAATATTCCAGCTAGCTTCATCTAATTTGCACAAATGATATATGGCTGGAAACGCTAGTCTGATAGTAATTTTGACCTAGTTCTAAAAGGAAAATGGCCGCCATATCACATGTTTAATATTTAACGAGGACATTCTATTAAAAAGGCTTTCGCACTCCTCTCATATTGCTCTTACAGGTTCAGAATGTGAAAACAACTTGTAGGAAGTCATGGCCTGCAAATCTTTTCCAGGTGTTGAATTTGTCCTTTGACCCCAGCTTCAAGGTTAAATGGGGTCATCACACTATAATGTCATGGCCTTCAAATGTTTTGTCTGAGAAAAATTTTGGCTTTATTTTGAAAAACAAAATGGCCGGCATATCCAATCAATTAAAAATCATTTAGATGCTCTAAAACTTATAAAAATAAGATATATATGGCCAGGAAAGTTAAGCTGATAGTAATTTGGCCAAGTTTCGAAAACAAAATGGCTGTCTTGTAGGAAGGTGATACTTGGTTGTGACATTGGTAAGGGGGTGTAGGTGTGCAACGTCATGATTTGACCTTTGACCTTTGCTATAGTGACCTTAACCTATAAAATCTTGTCTGGGCTATATATCGGAAACAGTAAGGTGTAGGAAGTTGATACTTGGTAAGGACATCGGTTAAGGGGTGTAGGTGTGCAACATCATGGTCTGACCTTGATTTGACCTTTGACCTTGGTGTAGTGACCTTGACGTATAAAACCTTGTTCGGGCTATAGGGTACATTGGTTAAGGGGTGTAGATGTTCAGTGTCATAGTGTGACCTTGATTTGACCTTTGCCTTAGTGACCTTGACCTATAAAATCTTGTCTGGGCTATATTTTGGAAACTGTAGGGTGTAGGAAGCTGATACTTGGTGAGAACATTGGTTGAGGTTAGTAGGTGTGCAACATCATGGTGTGACCTTGATTTAACCTTGCCGTAGCAAATTTGACCTATAAAACCTGGTCTGGCCTATATCTTGGAAACCGTAAGGTGTAGGAAGCTAAAAAGGGATGTTTATAGTGTTGACTTGATCCCAACTCATGATACTGACTCAAGACATTAATCAGTCCAGTTGAAGTGTTCCTGTCCTGTCAGTTTGTCACTACAACTTGTCGCGGTGTAATAGGCTTGTCTGTTAGGGGCTTATTACTTGTCCTAGTAGTTTCCCCGACTAGTTGTACAGAAAAGCACCCATATGCAATTTCTACTTATTATGTGCCTTTACTAAGATATGCACTCTCTGAGTGCTAATATTACAGTCTCCCAGAGAATCTGTAAATACTTTAAACTATGCCTTGTTAACATGGTAATCTTTTGTTAATTCAGTTCATCCTTTTAGTTGAATTATACTGTTGTCTATAAATTTGCAAAGAAAATGAATGCATATGAAACTTTTTTTCTTGAATGTTTGAAACACTCCCAAAATTCCCCAAATAACAGAATGTATTCATAGTACAGTGAATATACTTTGTTTACACAAGGGACCCTGCTGGATCTGGTTTTTCAGTGTGCCCCATCTCAATAAATCTTTATCACCCTGATAGCCATTAGGATATCTTTATTTTAACAGTGCATGTGTGTATAGGTACACTTTTTGCTACATTTTATTTTTGGTATTTGAAAAACTCAACCACAGTGTTTTGATGAGTTGTTTTATATTACATGATAAATTAATTAAGTATTATTGTTCTCTCTTTAATAGAGCAGAGTTTAATATACCATATGTGATTGGTACTATTATCAGAATTAATGAAAATATGGTGTTTGTATCCAGCAAGTTTTGTTTATGTTGTTTTGGAATTTAAAAACTTATGAGGTGAGTTTTTAATTTTAAAATTTCCAAAAGAACAAAAACCAACTGTAAAATATATGTTCAGAGGTATATGTCTCTGTATGTTAGAGTAAATAAGTAAAATCAGTAAATATGTGTGTATGGAAATTTCGTTTAAATCTTTTATGTTTAGGGGTTATCTGCTGTGTCATAATTACTATTAAAAATGATTTAAATATTTAATTGGCATCATCATAGTCAAAGTTTGATACTTGTTTAAAATCCAGCATTCTTCCATTTCATAGGTAACTAATTTGCCTCATTTTATAATTTCATAAGCAGTTACATGGGATATGTGATATTTTTTTCTATATTTTTTTCCATTTACAATAAATCTTAATGCAAATGGACAAGTTTATATATTTGAATGTAATGATTATGACCAAATATTTGTCGAATTGTGCTACTGAATATAAAAGGAATAACAAACAAAGTACTAAGCTTAAGATATAAAACGTAATTTTATACAGTAGTATGACTCTTTTCCTGTATTTGTAAAAGATCATTCATAAATTTACATGTACAATTAGAATTGAATAATTTCAAATCTTTCTAATGGAGGGAGCCAGACTATATAACCATAGATACATTAAGAGGAATATAAAGTCACTGAAAGACAATGGCAAAATTTGATTAGGAGAAAACTTGCTTTTTATAGAGTTGGGGGCATGCATGCACCTTCCAACTCTATTCTGGTATCATTTTTTGCAAGGCTTTGTCCTTGAATTTCTGGCATTTCGAGTGCTCACTGCTGTTTTTGGTGAATTTTGAATAATTTTAACTAAACAATCATTCGGTTTCTTGGCCATTCTTTTGTCACTTTAATAGATGTTTGTGGACAAGTTTCTTTTTTTGACATGGGTGACATATTTTTACAATATAACCTTCAAACTAAAAACAGCCCTTTCAAGACCTGCACCAAGAGATCTGAACTGGGGCTTGTGCATATTGAAGGTTAAGTACAGATTTATGAAAAATACTTGAACATAATAGAAAATATTGAATGCTAAACAAAAATAGAAGATACTTTTAATAGATATGACTGTTGAAATAAACCAAAAAGATTCAAGACAAGAACCTCAAATGACCAGCCCCGGTTCAGATCTCTTGGTGCAGGTCTTGAAAGGGCTGTTTTTAGTTCGAAGTACAGAATTATGAAAAATACTCTGATATAACAGGAATAAGGGATGATTGAATTCAACCATGAAAAATACTCCGATATAACAGAAACAAGAGATGATTGAATTCAACCATGTCTGTCAGTAATATGTCATATTACTGACAGACATGGTTGAATTCAATCATCTCTTGTTTCTGTTATATCTGAGTATTTTTCATAGTTCTGTGCTACAAGTTGTGAAGGCTAGCTCACTTCTCACTGCATGAAAGGCCACAAATATTACTGAAAGACATGGTTGAATTCAATCACCTCTTTTGAAATTATATCTGAGTGTTTTTCATAGTTCTGTGCCACAAGTTGTACAGGATAGTACAGTTTACAATGCATATAGGATCACAAATCTTACAGACATGATTGTATTCAATCACCTCTTTTCCAGTTATATCCGAGTATTTTTCATAGTTTTGTGCTACAAGTTGTGCAGGCTAGATCAGTTCTCCCTGCATAAAGGATTACAAATGCTACTTGAAAAATATGGTTGAATTCAATCATATCTTATTCCTGTTATATCTGGGTATCTTTTCACAATTCTGTGCTACAATTTGCAGAGGCTAGTCCAATTCTCAATGACTAAAGCATTACAAAGGTTCTTGAAAGACATGGTTGAATTCAATCATCCCTTATTCCTGTTATATCAGAGTATTTTTCATAATTTTGTACTGCAAGTTACCCGGGATAGTTCAGCTAGTTCTCACTGCATAAGGATCACAAATATTACTGACAGACATGGTTGAATTCAATCATCCCTTATTCCTGTTATATCACAGTATTTTTCATAATTCTGTACTGCAAGTTGCCTGGGATAGTTCAGCTAGTTCTCACTGCATATAGGATCACAAATATTACTGACAGACATGGTTGAATTCAATCATTCCTTATTCCTGTTATATAGGAGTATTTTTCATAATTCTATACTGCAAGTTGCCCGGGCTAGTTCAGTTCTGACACTGCATATAGGATCACAAAAATTACTGACAGACATGGTTGAATTCAATCATGTCTTATTCCTGTTATATCTGACTCTTTTTCATAATTCTGTCGTAGAAGGTGTGCAAGCTAGTTCAGTTCTTACTGTATAAAGGACAGCAAATGTTTGACAGACATGGTTGAATTCAATCATTATGTCATATCAGAGAATTTTCATAATTTTGTGCAGGCTTAGTCCAATTCTCACTAAATAAAGTATTACTAATGTTACTGAAAGAGATGGTTGAACATTTCACTGAAACAAGGTTGAATTCAATCGAGCTGTCGATAAAGATTTAAATGATAAAATGATAAAAATATTGCTCAAGCTTCCTATCTAAGTGTATATTGATTATAAAATGCACAATATGGCCAATGTATGACAGAAATCATAATAGTGATTGAAAAATGGACTAAACTTGGCACTATTAGAAAAGTGCCAAATTCATTTAGACCTTGTTAAAGGTAACACGTTATATTTATTTCAACACCAGTATATTTATTTCAACACCAGTTTATATGAGAGAGAGTTGGCTAGCTACCTTGAGATATGGGTTATAAATGGATATAGATTATGTGCCTTAGGTACGACTTGTGTAAGTGGTCTTGTGTATTAACTAAAAACTCTTTCTCCCAAAAGCCAGCTGAAATTACGACCAAGTTTCTCTTGATTGTGAAACCGGGAATAAAATTGATTTGGTAAAGAAGTGTCTTTGTATAAATTTGTGTTAATCAATGAAATTAGTCTCCTCTACAAAATAAATTGAATTGTCAACTGCTATCCTTTATAACTTTAAAAGTTTAAACTTAGAAACAATGAAAACCTCTCCTTTATGAACATTTTTTTTTACGGCCCCGTCAGAAATTGTTACAAAGTGTGAGTGAGCCGCTAAGACACTTGTTTGATTTGAAGATTGTTTTAAATTTGATTAAAATAGAATATTTTTTAATTAGTTGCATTTGCTTTCAGTTTGACTTTCCATTCGTGGAGACACACCGATGTCGAGAAGTGCGTGTTCAGTTACGACTGAAAGAAACATGGAAACACAAAGACTACGATTACGACGACATCGAGTACGAAGTGAAGAAATCTGAAGAACAGGAGTTGAAGAGGTAGAGGAATAGTTCTCGTGTGACTTTTGTGAATAAAAAACTAATAATATATCATTGCCACTCTGAATGAGTCAAAATGGATGGATAACCTTTTATTTTTTCATGATCACATGTATAAATGGAAACTCTTCCTACGAGAAGACAATAAATATGGGTATTATAATTACAGTTAGTGGGGAAAATGAGTTCTTCTGTAGTGTTTTCTTTATGTAACAATTTAATATTTAACATTTATAAAGAAACAGGTCACATCTGATTCTTTTTTAATATTCTAATTCTAATAGTACTTTTATAGCACTTATTCTCCATCTATTGACAAACTCAAAGACGCACAATGCCAAAAATCAGAGATTGTTATTGTGAAATCAGAAACCTTGCAGGGGTCGACACCACAGAGAAAGAGCCGAAACAAGATATAAGTATATAATATCACATCTAAAATTCTGTTTGAAGTTTCTGTGGCTAATTTATATAGTTATTTGTAATTTTTAGAACTGAATCAGTGGAAGTGATTGATGAACTTGAGTCTGACGACAGCGATGACATCTCCATGGACAACCTTGACGTTGAAGACAGTGAGGATGAGGAAGAAGAAATCATAGAAGAAAAATCTTCAAAGAAAAAGGGAAAAGAGGAAAAACAGAAAGATAAGAAGAAAAACAAGGTAGAATGTTTTATATTTAATTGCAGAGAAACCCCTTGCCTCGTTTTTGATCCTGAGTACAAATGTCAAGATATCTTGTGAATAGATTTCCAATTTTAGATTATTGCTTGTGTAGACAGATGTGTGTTTCAACAAACCAGTGACAAGCAAACAAAAGAAATTCCGGCATTGTTTATTCCATGGTCCCAGAAAACCAGTAGGGATGGGTCGGTAGGCTCGGTATCGAGAGCGTTTTACTGAAATACCGTGATGAGATTTTAAAACCGCCACTTCGCTTGCCAACATAGATAATGGAAGGAAGAGTTAAAATATTAGAAACATACCCCAAATCTGAAGAAATTATAAGCTATTATCCCCATATTTTCCCCATATTTTCGTCCATTTGCAGACTTTTATAGCGACTCGTTGAGCAGAACTGCCATATGTTTTGGTTACGACACTTTATAACCTAAATCTTGCTTGACAACACATGTAATTGAAGGAAAACTTAAAAAATATTGGGAACAAACAAGAAATCTGAAGAAATTATATAGGTTTCTCTCATATTTTGTCCCTTTGGGGACTTTAATTGCGATGTCATTAAGAGGAAACGTCCATGTTTGATTGGGGTATACTAAAACGCGGAGTCCCAGAATCGGTACGGTTTTGCATTGGCGACCTCCCGATGTACACATTTTTGATACTGACCCGTCCATAAAAACCGGTATTGACTTTCACAAACAATTTGACCACTAGTTAATTGATGTAAAATTTGAAGTACTGTAAAAGTGGGAATTTACACTTGGCATTAATTTCCTCCTTGGGAGGTTATTTTTAGGTATCTTTCTTCCCTCCCAGTCACACCCACAATCCTGGATTACTGACATTGAACGCCCCTCGACTTCCATATGATAATGATTTTGTTTAATTAGCGCACTGAGTTCCTCATTGTGGGGAAGATATTGCGTTTGCAAAGCAGTAGATTAGATTACATTCTATGGTCTGCCTCTGTTTGTGATAACTAGTAATGAATGAATCTTTCTGAATGTTTTATTTCATTGTATTTTATATTAATGGATCAACATATAACATGGCTGTATTTTGCTGAAAAGCTTTTAATTAGCTTTCCCTTTCTTCGAGTGAGTTTTTTTTTTGCCTTTGTTGAAAGTTGCATATTCTTTAGGCCTTGAATTTTCTATTTTCATATTACAGTGAAAAGTCTATTAAGTACAACTTTGCTACATAGAACGTCCTTTTGTGAATAAGTCCCAAAAAACTTTTCTGTTCCAGTACCAGTCGACATCTTTGTATAATTATTTCATTTTCCTTCAGACTCTTGCTACCCTGGAATAATCCTTTAAAGCATGAGCTCTCTCCGAGGCTTTTTTATCTCCAGGCTTTCATAACTTGTACACTACTCTTGTGCACTACTCATGTTTCTGATTGCCTTGCATCTCGTGCAACTGTAGACTGACACAAATTTTTTACCTCTATTTTAGAATATGTTCTAGGAGGTATTTTGGATGACAAGGCACACACTAGTTTTATAGTGTGAGATTTATCAAGTTTCACTGTTTGCAAACTCTTCTACTCAGGAACTTCCTGTTGTACAGTTGGATATTACGCCGTTGGTTAGGAAGGTGTTCATTAGGGAATTCTCAGTTTCCAGGCCTGATAGATGTACAAGAGCCTGGTAGAGTTTTAAAATTCATATATATTTACGAATTACCTGACAGCTATAGTGCAGATTGGGCCTTTGCCTTTACTGCATCTACTTTATGGAACATAAGTAGAGCTGGATATCAGATCTTTAAAATTAAAAGTAGAATGCAGAAAACAGCTCCAAATATACTCTTTTCTTATGTTCTTATGGTGCTTAAAATTCTAATTAGTCATGTGACATGTTATGAAAGGGTAAGTAAATCAAATATCACTGGATGTTTTGCCCTTGTAGCTCACTTCCAACTGAAGAAGGCTCAGTGGTTCATCCTTTATCCACCTTAGCAACCCAAGCTCTCTTATCTTTGTAGTATGACCGGGTTATGGTCTAACTTTCATTGAACAGATTTTTCGATTGTCGGACTTAGATTGTATGCGATGATGGAGATTAAGCACTATAAAAGCTCATATTAAATTAGATTAGATTGATAGAAAACTATTGGATTCCAAAGATTCTCTTGTAGTCTGATAAAATAACAAAGAATTTGTAAAGGGGAGCTTTGAGTTGCCCTTCCATCCATTTACATACAGTTAAAAAATCTTGTTGAGTGTAATTCTCAAGCGACTAGATAATACTTCAACATAACCAACATAACCAAGTATTTCAGATAACGGGGTGCTTCTGTTTAAAAGGGGGAGTTTGACTTGACATTGTTGTATGTAAAGGGCTTTCATTGTTGTCCAGTTCTCTACATGGTTATCTCCCGCCGGGATTTAGCCAGGTAGGGAGATTATGAAATGCATCCCATGTGTTGGTGCATGCATGCTTTAGTGTGTCATGCAGATTTCTTTAAAATGACTGCACTAACATTTTTGGTAAATTGTGTATATTTTTATATATATTTTATTTTGGTATATTATTACGTCATTCAGTATTTAGGGTTGTACACTTTGGCCTAAAGCTAAGCACTTTTAGCAAATTGGAGTAAATGACTTACAACTGTAAAACTATTGCATTTAGAGTATTTTGTTAAAATAATATTGTTCACCTACTTTCTCCTTACCATCAACATGGTATGTACTTAGGAGCTCTATGGCATTGTATAAAAGAGTAAAAGCTATTTCCTTAATTTTTCAAAAATTGTTGAAGGAATAAATGTCTATTATCTTCAAAAGTATGGCACTTAGCCTATTCCTTTAAGTATGCTATTCACCTACTTTAAAGTCTGCTGTATCATAGTAAAATTGCAGACCTGTAGCTCATTGCATAGCTGAGCATTAGCTACTTTTAGGTTCTCACCGTTGATTAAATCATCTTGAATTTTACTAACGTCGTTTATCTCTAAAGCTGTAAGAGATAGAGTTATTTTAGGCAAATTTTGCACCCAATGGATAGTAAGGGCTGCCTCTCTATGACTAGTGCTGGTATCAAATGATAATATGCACATCGATATCAAACCATATTTTTGCCTTTCGTATCGATCGATATTGAAATATCGGGGTATTAGATGCTTTCCTGGGAGAGACCTTCCAAACTCTTTCGCGAGGTTTAGTATTTCCCGAAACGTAAACAAATATGGCGTTTCCGGTTTAGCGGTAAGTGAAAGTTGACAAAATTATATGAAAACTAATGTATTCTTCAAATATTGTCCTTTATTTTAATGAAAAACCCCATATTTGTACCTGTTAAGTAGTATATTTCGATATTGATATGGCACTCTACATTATTGATATCGGGAAACTTAGCGTGAATCGATAAATATTTCAATATCGATAAACAATACCAGCACTATCTATGACCTCTGAAAGATTTTGAATTTTCCAAATTTTGGCCAACATCTTGAAATTTGGTTGAAATTGAAAATGTGGTTTATCTTGAAAACCATAAGAGATAGAGCGATTGCAAGCAAATTTCGGGTACCCCGGGAGAAAATTTTGAATTTTCCGAATTTTGGCCATGATCTTAAATTTTAACAGAAATCAAAACTTTTGTTCATTTCAAAAACTGTAAAAGACAGCAATTTTGGGTCAGCTATAATATAGTAAATTTGCAGACCTGTAGTTCATTCCATGGCTGAATATACGATTAAATCAACATTAAATCGGTGGGAGATAATAGACCGTGCCAGAGGTCAAGTTACAAAACAAAAGAAAATTGACTAGTTTTTGCATGGTTAAAGTGAGTAATAAGTAACCATATTTTTTGTTGTCAGCTTTACTTTGAACTCAATGCAATTTGCCATTTGGCTGGTGTTGGCTTTCTTTATTAATTTCATTAATATTTAAAATACAGTTTGATATTGAATTGCTATGTGTATATTAACATCAATTCATCTCAACTGGAAAAAAAATGAGAGCTTGATATGTTGTCTGTAATTTGCTATGGTTTTGACCTTTTCTCTTATCTTCTTCTGTGAAATAACAAATGCTCTGATATTGCACTTTGGCCTCCTTTTCTCCCTTACTCAGGATAAAGATGAAAACAAATCAAATAAATCGGGGGAGAAAAAGCGACGATTTTCATTCTTTGGGAAAAAGAAGAAAGACGAGAAACCAAAAGGCAGTGATGAAGAAGCAGAAAATGAAAACAACGAGGTCATAGATCTGGGTCAGAGTGACCTTGACAGTGACACAGAGGTCAAATCTGTGAAGGTGCTTGCTTAGCTAATATGTCACACTGGCATGTTTATGGGTTTTGGTTTTGTTTATGTATTTTGAGTTTTAGTAAGTTTGTTATCTATTTAATTGATTAAATATTTATCCAGAGTTATAATGATTGATGAAGGGGTGGAAATTAAAACAAGACTACTGATATGATTCAGAGTGACCTTGACAATGTTCAAAGTTCAAATCTTTAAAGGTGCTTGTTTAGTTCAAATGTTTCACTGTCTCCTCGTTGATTTTATTCGGTTTTTAATTCAGTTGAAGCTTGGGTAAAAATAAAAACATTGAGGTTATGGATAGAAGTCAATTTGACCTTAATCACTCACTGAAAGGTCAAATGTGTTAAGGTTTTGATTTACTTAAAATATTTCACTAACTCGTTCACAGATTTTTGTCTTTCAACCTTTTATTTTTGGTTCACGACTCAGTAAGTTGATTAAATGTGTGTTCAGAAATATCACAACCAATAATGGAAGGGAAATAATTTGTTAGAAATAACTAAAAAGAATATTACAGTCATTTCTATCGGTGATCATTCAGTAGATATCTTCAGTTCTGGGGAAGATATCATTTGCTCAAAACTAATTGGTTCATGTGTTGTGCATATATTAATATATAATTTTTCTAATTCCTGGAAAAAACAACGTAAGAAAAAGCAACTGGTACAACTAATTTAACAGCTGAGTTTGCTGCCTAGTTGGAGATAATATATTGAGTGTTGTTTGCACTTACTCACAAAATAAGTACACTAAAGGCCTGTACACACCAGTCCGATACAATCCCACACAATACACTAACATACAAGCCTTCATTACATTGCACAAAAACAGTGAAAATCAGTGAAAATCCAACCAAAAGTGAAGATACTGAGTCTGACACTTCATTTTAACTGGAGGCTGATGATACCATTTGATCTGACAAAAGCTGAACAGTTCTTCAAAATTAAAACCATTTCACATTGGCTAGCAGTGTTTTTGAGTCCATATTGGCAAGATATGTTACATACCAGTTCTAATGTCATTATCAGATTTTTTCCAAAACAAAGACAATTTTGTCCTGTCTCGTGTTGGTGCCTATGGGCCTTTAAGCTGGAAATACACGTGCCTGTTATGCCTCCCTGTCTGTATCTGCTCTTGTCGACACCTGTCCTAGATATTTTGACATTAAACAGTGTAATTTTTAATGTCCAAAACAGTTCTTGACCCTCTTTTTGGACAAAGATAATTCACTGTTTTATACACAAAATATGTAGGATCTCACCCATAAGGACAATAGTAAGTACAGACACGGCGACATAAGAAAGCCGGGGTCTATTTTATTGATTATTGATTATGAATTTATTATTAGGTAACTTATTGATTAATTCTTCTTGTTTTATATATTTATTGATTTTACACTGACACCATGCTTTTTACTGTTGATTTTTAGCGCACCGGTGAGTTTGTGCATGTTCTGGAACTAGAATCTTCGGATGAGGTGCTTTATTTTCTCTGGCTTTTTCATTTTCAGTGTTTTTCAAATTATGTTTTTTTTTTTTTTTGATTTTTTAAGTGAGTTCTGAGTAACAGTACTTTAATTTCTGAGTGGCTGACAATGCACTTTTAAAAAGAAGTTTTCATTGTGTAAATTGCTACTACTTTCATAAATTCCTGTCTTATGAACCAAGGGGCCTCACCATGATGCAAAAGTGGCATCAGATTTAAGTTGTCACCAAATTTTCACAGATGATAAAACAATACTTATGATAGTTAAACTTAAAATTATTTAGGGTTATATGTAACATCTAGTATCGGTTATATGTAATGTCTTTGTATCGGTTTTACTGTAACGGGTACTGGGAAGGGTGGAGGAAAATAGTACACACAGTTGGGCAGGGATTCTAACTGCAATTTCATCAGAGGTGAGTAGCGAGTGTATTACAACTCTGCGACCATACCCCCATGCCATGACAGTTAAAATATCATTATTATTTCAGTATTCTGAAGCATTTATCACCACAAAATCTGCATGTACTGCCTTTTGTGACAATAGAATAGACCATTCACCTTGAAATCTAAAACGTTTTGCCAAAATTTGAAGTGTCTGTTTTAACCCCCTGCTGTGGAAGGGAGGGGCATTTGGAGGTAGAGGTGTATTAATTCAGATAGAGAAGGTAAGTATATAATTTGTGCTTTATCAGGTAGATTAAGTTATGTTTATCTGTTCGATCTTTTACATATTTTCATCAATTCTTTTCAACAGGAAATTGAAGAAGTGGAAACATCAACTAAGAAAAAGAAGGATAAGGTGAGATGTTTGTGAATTGATATTAAAGTAACAAACTTGGTGAAAGATGAACCTTAACCATATCCACAGAAAAGGATTAAGTCAGCCTACAAGCAAATCTTTATGATATATAAAATACGTCCTCTCATCACATAAGATGCCGCTCATACCCTTGTACAAGCACTTGTCACATCAAAACTTGATTATGGCAATGCCTTATACTTTGGTATATCCAAGTCTCTACTTCATAAACTGCAGTTAGTTCAGAATGCTGCTGCACGTCTTGTTTGTGGAGTTAGATAGTATGATCATATCACACAGGTACTCAGAGTACTACACTGGCTTCCAATCCAACACCGTATTGAATATAAGATCATCCTTCTCTGTTTCAAGGCAATACATGGACTTGCACCAGGCTATATCTCTGATCTGCTACAGTTACACAGACCTGCTCGATCACTGTGATCAAACTCACTTAACCTCCTAGAAGTACCAAGAACCAGATGCAAAACTTTTGGCGATCGTGCATTTAGTGCAGTGGCACCTTGTCTGTGGAATAGCATACCAGCAAAGCTCCGAGCTCAAAACTCTTTGTTGGTGTTCAAAAAGGATCTCAAGACATACTTATTCAGAAAGGCTTATCAATAATGATTATCCAAAATTGGTTTTTATTACATTTTATACTGTGAAGTACTTAGTATGTTCAGCGCTATATAAGTAATGATATGATTAGCGACAGGCTAGTCAAAATCATCTCAAGTTCAATTAGAACAACTTTAAGCCAAATTTAGATGTTAGTAGAATCAGTTTTAAAGCCTCCCAACCCCCACAAAAAAAAACAAAAAACAAAAAAAAATAAAAACAAGAAAGAAAAAAACAACAAAAAACAAACAAAAAAAAACACCATTGTATTATTGAAGGTTGAAGTGTTCAATCCACCATAACCCAGAAATGATTCCTTTGTATATTGGAGGTTCTAGTTACTGAAGTGGATTTGTCGAGAGATAGGATGCTACTCCATTGAGTGAATGTAACAAAAGGCATGCGAGAATAGAACAGCCTTGGTTTAAATTTAGATCCTTCTTGATCAGTCTCTAAGAATCATCCGATACAGCCTTGTTTTAAGTTGTTTTTGTGTGATTTCAGCAGAAGCAATCAACAACTACAAAGAAGAAACAGAAAGAGAGTCTGTTTCACATCACACCTGCTCTTCCAGAGAATGAGAGGAAACCTTACCAACCTCCTGATTACCTGGAGATGGATAGGTAAAAGAAATGTCTAATTTCTCCAAAGCGTGTGAACATTTGAAGCATCATTTGGAATGTAACAGCATGAAGTAAAATTAACTGAAATTCTGGAAATCTACTATAGCTTAAACAAATGGCTTTATCTTCACAAACAAATGGCCTCATCTTCACAAATTTGAAAATGTAAGATAAATTAAGAAGGATTCCTCAGTGAGAAATACCAGTAACTAGGTTACCTGCAGATGGTCAAGATGTGAGTTTTCCATCAGAATGGAAAAATCAAAACAAATCCAACGCCATGTTGACTGTTCCATCAATGCAACATACATAGTGATATCTAGGGTAAAAAAAAAAATTTTGTTACTCTATTTTCACAGAAATTTTCATGAAATATTGACAGATTGTCATTGTAGATGCTTTCATTTTGTTGTAAGATTTAAAACGATATGTTATTTGTTAAAATCAAGCAAGAAATGACAATTTTATGAATATTTTAACCACTTAGTGAAGGGACGATGCGTGCAGATTTCAACAGCGTTGTTTTATTTACCATTCTATATTCACGATTCCAGCATTGCGCAAAGACGTGTCCACGTTCACTGTGCAGCCTACCATTTTAGAATGTAATGGAATTTATTATTATGTAAAAACCTGTTACAAACCAGTTCTTGCCTGTTTTTGGAAACCATCACCTGGTTTGGGAAAATTTAAATCAACTGAGACTTTAATATATCTGTAATGTGACTCATTTGTTGTTTCAGGGAATACAGGAAGAAAAAGAATCGCAAGAAAGATGAGAAGAAGAAATCCAAAGCAGAACGTAAGATGAGAGCCTATTGGAATCTAGACAACGAGCTACAGCCAGAGGGCTGCTACCACTTCAGGTGAGTTTTGCCGGCCAGTTCTACGTCCGAACGTATAAATAGTAACACTAAGTAACTTTTGAATAACCAGAAATACTGGAACTTAGACAATGATTAAGAGAGTCAGAGGACTGCTAGCACTTCTGGTGAGTTGTGTAAATATGAACTAATATGACTTTTATAGTGCTTAATGTCTGTACAAGCAAGTTCTGAGTGCGAACATATAAAATAGTAATAATAATAATGTAAAATGAAGACTCAGTTACTTTTAAATAAACAGAAATACAGGAACCTGGACAATGAGTTACAGTCAGGTGGCTGTTAACACCTCTGGTGAGTTGTGCTAATACAAACCACATGACTTTTATGGTGCTTAATCTTTGTGCAAGCAAACTCTAGGTCCTAAAATATAACAGAACATGAAATGAAGAGACAGTATGTTATAAAATGAACAGAAACTCATGCCGAGACTCAAAGAAAGAAGTAAAGCTGTAAAGTTGAAAACAACACATGAGCTTCTCTGAAATTTTATCAAAAGAATGGTTGTCATTTGATTGAAATGTGTAGTTATCCAAAGTCAGATAACTAGATGTGCTCTCTAGGGAATTTCAAATTCTTTCTTTTCAGTTTATAATAATTAATATGCTAGTCTTTATTTTTTAATCTGTGTTTCCACGCTGTGTCATATTGTCACACCATCTTCCTTTGAATACAATAGGAAAACTTCCCGGATGACAAATACAGGAAAAATATATGACGAATGAAGATAACAATGTTATACAAGTGCACAGCACGAGTATTATATTGTTAATCTTCATGAGTGATTTATTTTTTTCTGTATATGTCCAATGAGGGATGTTTTACTTGTATTATCCACCATTTTGTACAATTTATGGGTTAAATAAGATGAATATTTTATGAGAGAATGTGAAAAGGCTGTCAAAAAGCACATGCAACATTGATTATAAAAAGTTCTATCTTTAACTTTGCAATAGCTCCTTTATTTCTGCATGGATTTTTATGCAACACACACAAACAGAGGGGCTGTACAATAACCCTTTCAATGATATATAATACATACTTATAAGTAACATAGTTTCCGAGATATTGGTGAAAAACCGGAAGTTCTTTTCACTCATTATCCATAGTACCGGGGTGCCGGTGTATACAAAAAAAACAAACTACGTCCCGGTCTGTATTTCCCCGTATTTAGGGCAATAATAAATAAAAAAACAACTGTATACACAATTTGCAAAAATAGCAATAAAGGTTGTGAAAGAATTTTATATTAAACCATTTACATCTCCATGGAAGCAGTATTCAGTTGTACCAGAGATTCCCGGCTTCTTAAAAGTGGGAAAGTGGGTAGCTGTTGTCTCATGGTTTTAACTGCAACATTTTAACCAACTAGTACCTCGTCTATTCTGTCAACTATTCATTGAGGTTTCACCTAATTATGCAATGTGTGAAAATGACATTAATCTATCAATCAAGCAATCAATCAATCAATCAGTTGTCCCAGAACAAAATTCAGGGTTTCCAGCTAGTACTTTATGCTAAACCTCACACCCTAAGTATTCACATGTAGAGTAAGACGTGAGATTTGCCACAAGTTGTGAACTACACCAGTGACACCCTTTAAAAGTAACACAACATAATTCACATTTGCACATATTTCCATCCGGGGGAAATAAGAGGCCTAACTATAATGTAGTGACAAAATTCAAATGTGTAAGGAATATCCCCTCAGGTCACACAAATAGAAAGGGGTTTCTGTGATGGTAAACTTCACATATTGTGTCAACCTCCACAATTCTTACTCTTATATTCTTTAAGAAACATTGTTTTAAGCAGAGAATTAAAAATATTTGTACCAAAAGTTCTATTTCACACAATGCATAAGGACAATTAAATACTAGTAATCGTACAAGGGCTTTCTGCAGCAAACGGACAGATGTAACACTAATGATTATACTCTGCTATAATTTAGAAAAGAAAATCCAGTAGGACATAGCTACTTGGTCATTATGGGTCAAAGGTCATCCACTTGATTTAACCTCTCACATAAATTTTCACAGGCAAAGCATTATTGCAAAGGTATTGATACAAACCGTATGGATATCATCGGATTTGTTATTTCTTTTCAGAGTTCATCAGGGATTAGTGAGAATCCATGGAGCCGGTGTTGCCGTGGAAACAGAAACCGATGAAGTCACTATGAAGTGTCTAGGAATGTTTTAATGGAGGCATTACCAGGACTTTGCCAATCAGATTGCTCAATACAAACGAGTCAGCCAATCACAAATGGTCATGTTCTGTGGTGCACTTGTGAAAGCTCAAAGCATTCTGTACCAGTAATGGTTTTATTATAGGGATGGGAGGCTGCTCTGAATGGGCTTACTGTAAAATCTCTTGATTTTACAGCTTTTAATGCTGCATAACACTGTTGACTTTAGGTAATATATACATATACTAGGTAAATTTAGTAATTGGGGTAACTGATGACACACTGTTAGCTAGGGACTAATTAGGAAATTTCTGTAGAGTGTGAATCGAGGGAAAGATTCTCTTGATATGCTATCATGAATGTATTAGTACTGGTAGTTTACACAAACTAGTAGAAATTTGGAGGACAAAATTTCACCGGAAACTGATGTGAATAGTGTATTGTGTACTGTATGTCTTTGTTTTATATAAAACAATACTCTTGATATATTTTAACTTAATATTTCTGATGTGTGTACATAGCATATTTATGATAGATATGAAAGGGGTTACTAATTTATTTTTGTTTTTCATTACTAATTTATGATTTATTGTGATAATTTATGATATATTATGATAATTTTATGATGCATTTGCACAGTAGCAAAACATCCAATACCTTGGCCATTCTGTGGAAGTTTTAAAATGTGTGGTCCATGGTGTATATAAGGATGTGACTTTGCCATGTCTGGTGTTACACTGCAACATAAGCTTAGCAGAGGTATTGAGTGTTTTCTATGAAATACACACTTCACATCAATCCGTAATGACTGCATAAGCTCCATACAAGCAGAAAATTTTAACTCGCTGGGGCTCGTTTGTTGCTTGATAGGTTTTGTATTTTAGTAGTATCCATAAAGTTTCACAAGTGTACCTGAGTCCGGATTTGTATTTAGGTTTTACCACAACAGACTGACAGTGTTTTCAGTATGTAGCAGAATTTATAAAAATCTTTTGAAAGACCTGCCATGGGTTCTAACATACTAAACTGAAATGTACATGGTGAAGTGGTGGTGGTGGGGGGGGGGGACGTAATGGCTATATATTGTGGCTCATTTTTAAGTGTATACTACCTACATATGAGGTCTATTACTATTGGTCAACAGGGATAAGATCATGAACCAAAACTCAAATACAAGTTGTTATAACTGTATGGAACTGTGTAAACTGGCCTTAAAGGGATTGACTGGGCTTTGTTTATTGCTATTTGCTGATTTGATTTTTATTTTTCACTTGCAATAAGAAGAATGTGAATGTTCATCTATTGTACATACATATATATAGATTATACATTGTTTTAAGTACTTGCTGCTCAGTATTGTATTTTCAAACTTTTTATCTGAACTTCCACTGTTTATGAGAGTTAAGTGATAACTTTGTGTTCTTGTTATGAATCTTATTTTGTATTTTACACAAAGGAGATGAGTTGCCAAAGTGTATTTGTATTTAGCTGAATACGCAACTTGAATATGTGACGTAATAACTTCTATGTATACAAGATACTATTATGACGTACTGAATCGAATGTACGACTAAGTGTCGGCCATTTCAGCCTAAGTTAAATATGTGACTAAAAATGGTGGCTAGTTTTTACTTTACCAGTACGAGATTAGGGTGGTAATGTAATTAAACATTTTTAGCAATTCAATCCTTTTATTTTTATTGTAATACACAGGAATACTATTTATGGGGGTTAGGGGCTTGCCCCCATTTTCATAACTATGTTATTTTAATTTCATCTATCCTTGACAATTTACTGTAATTTTCAAATATGGCAGATCGTGTAGTACTGGTAAAGTAAAACTGCCCCAAAATGGTATATATGAACTACTAAGTCATACAAAATACTCAGTCGTATATACAGGATACTATGCGGTGCATACAAATTAGTATCTTGTATATAAAATGTTGTATATTTCAACTATTTTGCAGTGAAATATAACACTTAGTAAGTTAAAATATATATGAGTGAGTAAATCATATTTATTCAACTATAAAATCCATTTTGGCAGGTCAGACCTTAGAAGTTCTGTATCTCAATGTTGATAAACTTTATCTTCAGACTTTACTGTGATGTGAATTGTAATGTTATCCTTGTGTGTGTCTCTTTTTCAAGTTTTTTACAGGTTTTATCCTTTATAAAGGGACGGTGATACAGGTAGTAGTTCTATTATGTATTATGTATCTTTCAGTATTGGTGTAATGCTGCAAAATATGTGTTGAAGACTATGTGTTTGTATTCATTTTGTATATTTACCCCTATCATTGACTGTAGTACTGATGATTTTATTGATTTTATTTTATTAACACTCTCATTGTGATTGTTTTCTTTAGAAAAATACACCAAAACTAAAATGTGAAGTATTAGAGGAATTAGGGACGTGGTGTATGCACAGTCCACATATGTGTAGTGGTACCCACAGGAATGTATTTTTAAAAACATAAATATTTGGGTTTACTTAGTCATGTATGTTTGCTCTTACCAACATATAGCATTAGCGAGGTCAAGGTAAGTATTTAGATTTTCAGAATAAGAATTTTTCAAAGTTATCCATTAAAGTGTAGTTTTCAAATATTTTATCATGTATTATAGTTTCTTACATATCAGCAACAGTAATACTGATGTTACGTGTTTCTTCTATACAGTTACTGAATTAAATTTGTCATTGTCAACTTTAAAATTCAGAAAACTCTTTGAAAATTCTCATTCAAAATGATCACAACAATCACACACGTGGCAAGAACTCCCCATAAATTAGACCTTTATAAGCAGGTTTTCTCAGTCGTAAATCAGATAGACTTTTGACAGAAGTAGTAGATTTCTTACGTTCTCTAGTAAAACTATTGCCAACTTATGTTCCAGTTTTGTTGTGTGGATTTGTGTCAGTTTACTCTGTTTTATATTAGCTTCTACTGTGATCACTTTACATTATTTTTTTGTTAGTCTTTAATTTCACTGCTTTTTATTTATATTTTTGTTGCGTTTTTCTTTTTTCAAGATGAAGCTTATTTATGTAATAAATGATCTGTGATTAATATACAGCTGAACTGTCTGGAGAAATATTGCTTTCACTTATTTGGGGAAATTTGGTAAATATATATATTGTGCTTAATTTGTGAAACAGTGAAGAAACAGAACTACTGTGTTTACCTGTTAGTAATCTTTACCCGCTGTAAGAGATTATCCTGCAACACATACCCTCCAATTGTCTCTGTCTTGTGCAGTGTGTTGAGCTTCATTCCAATATTAACATCAAGCTCAGTCCCATATTATTTTATGTCAAGTTTTTCTTGGTCATCCTTTTTTCGCAATTACCAGCAGGAGTCCAATTCACGGCAATTACTGGCAGAGGCCCCAATACCATTATAAGGACTAAGGCTGCAAGCGAGTCCGAAAATGCGCCTCGATTCCTCGTTTTGGAAGAATCGACTCAAACTCAGTTAATCGCTTGATTATCGCCCACGAAATAAACTTCATCATTTTTGGACATATTACACCTTATAAAATGATTAAAATGTATACAACAGGAAATAATCTTGATAATTCATTGAATTTTGGAAAAAGACGCATTTACAATGCAAAATACAGGAAACTTTAAGCATGTTGATATTGCAAGATTTGAGGCGTCTTTGAAATAGATTACATTAAAATGCGGTCTTATAAAAACACTGTTATACAAACAATCAACATTTGTAAATGCTTAAAATATTAAAACTAAAGCGGAGACACCTTATATTAGTAACATATATAAATATATTCATATATTTTAAGAAAAAAATTAATTTTCTAGTTGATTTTATGTCTATATTTAGTTTTTTTCAAAGACCTGGTTCACTTTTCTTGCCTCAAGTATTAAACTGAATCGTTTCGTTTCCGAGTAACCGAAGAATTGTTGCGGCCCTAATAAGGACATCTCCAAACCACTGGATATTTGGATGCTTGTTTTCCATTGAAGTGCGATAGCTTTTACACATTTTGTATAGATTATTGTTGGAGATTTGTTTAGCCAGAAGATTTGTGTACTTCTCCACAAGCAATCACTGTAGAACACATCCATTTATCTGATGTTTGTCTTAGGGACTTGCCACCATGCTGAGCCATGCATGGAAATCCGATTTCTCAATCCACCCCAAAAAGCAGTAGGCAGGTAGTGTTTTGCTATGGTCCTGCCAGTGGAATGCAACTGGGGCTGGTTTCACAAAAGGACTTAGCCTGGACTTAGACTTAAAATTAAGACTTTTATCTTTAATTCAGGCTAAGTCTGTGGTCTCACAAAGCAGCAAAATCTAAGCTTTGGGCCACAAAGTTAAGTCTACCTGGGAGTGGGCTTAACTTTTGTAAACAAAGACTTGAATATGGCCGCCATAAATTTCTCTCCACTTCACAATTTGAAATTGTTGTAAATAAAGTATAAATATATAGACCTCCTCCCTAATGTGTTTTTAGGAAGTTTTTATGTGGTAACAAGGTTTTCCATTTCAAAAGAGCACTTAGTCGTAGATAAAATCTGTCAAATGAAGAATATTTGTCACCAATATTATATTTTAAATAGAAGTAAAAGGTCACATGACCCAGAAAACCACTGTGGTTATATGATAAGTTTGGACTTAGTTAAGTCACCATTTGTAAAATCCATTTAAGTCCCAGACCTAGCTAAGACCAAAGTCTTACATTTAAGTCCCTGACTAAGCCACAAACTTGGCTAAGTCTAAGACCCTTTGTGAAACCGGCCCCAGGTTCCCACTAAATGTCAGGTCATAGCAGAAGGTTTTGAGTTTCAGACACCAACACAAGACCTATCTATTCAGACTTTGATACCTACCACCACAGTCATTCCTTCCCGGTTGGGCGGTTGCTATGTAACAACCACTGCTCAGTTTGGAATTCCCCTTTTAGACTCTAGCATGTTGGGGGATCTATACCAATTTTGTCCCACATAAATGTTTCTATTATTATTATCTGTTAAAATAAAACAGGACTTACTGGTGTCATTTTGGTGCCTTACAGTCTAAGTTTAGCAGTGTGTTATCATTGGGAGCCTTTTATTTATACAATTCTATCCCTGTATACTAAACATAGTTGAATCTTTTTTTTATTTTGCTTAATTGTAAAAGCATTTCATAGTTGATGAAATATTTAACATATTTTTTCTTTATTGTATTCTGTTTCCATCCACACTTGTATTAATGTGTCTATGCAAAGTAGTTAGTAGGTGAGTTTTAATGTCTGTTTATATTTTGTTGTTTTCTAATAACAACAAGACATTCCTGTATTATGTAAATATTTGGGATTTTTTGATCAACTTACTTTGGTATCAACCGGCAGTGTTAGATTTATAAGACAAGAGTCATACTTTAAAGGTTTACAGATTAATAAAAAAATTTCCAGCTGTTTACTTGCAATTTCTCCACCATTTCTGTTTTGATTTTAATGAGCAACAAAACTGAGCAGAAGCTTTGTAAAATAGCTATCAGTGCATATAACTGTGTGCTTCCACAGCTTCAGCGATATAAATAAAAAAGCATCACTTGTTGATGAATTTGTAACACTAATTATTAACAGTAAGGTTCAGCGGGGTCTCCAACAAAGTAGGTCTCTGGCTGAACTGTGTGTCCCACTCTTCATATAAAATACAGTGCTTGTTGTAGTAATAAAACAGACTCTCTAAAACTAGAACTTCCAATATCCATAATCTAGTTAATAGGAAAACGTCCTGAATGACGTATACAGAAAAAATATATCACGAATGAAGATAACAATATTATACGAGTGCGTAGCACGAGTATTATATTGTTAATCTTCATGAGTGATATATTTTTTCTGTATATGTCTGATGAGGGATGTTTTACTTTTATTATCCACCATTTTGTGCGATTTATGGGTCAAATAATATGAATATTTAATGAGAAAAAGTGAAACAGACTGTCAAAAAGGATGAGCAACACTGAATATAAAACTTCAATCTTTACCTTGCAATATCTCAGTCATTTCTGCATGGATATTTATGCAACATACATCAGCAGAAGCGCTAGAATAACACCTTTCTAATGATATATTATACATATTTTTAAGTTACATACTTTCCGAGATATTGTTGAAAAACCGGAAGTTAATCACACTCAATATCCATAGTACCAGGGCGCTGGTGTATACAAAAAAAATACATCCCGGTCTGTATTTCCCCGTATTTAGGGCAAATACGTCGCGTGGTGGATAATAAATAGGTAATCACTGCTTATACTTATAAATATATACCAGGCAATATGTTTTCAGGTATTGCACCCTCAAAACTCAACTAATTTTAAAATTCATTAGATACTGGTTCTGTTTGTTTACAGTCTGTTATTGTAAAGTGCTTGATGGCAAGCTGCTGCTCAAAGCTCTTTTGTTATGTTAAAAGTAATACAAGTTTCGTGTGAAAAATGTTTTATTAAGGGCTACTAATTGTATCAATGTGTGTTTATGCTTTGTTTTAAAAGTCATAATTATATTTCCTCTATTTTAACTTATAAAGCTGTTTACTGTAAAACTGTTACAAAATAAATTACTGTATAAGTAGAAATTTTATCTGGAAGAAAATTCTTCATTGTGAGAAATTCACTGGAATTAATTTTCACTTATCGCTACTTTCTACTTGAGATATTATAAGAGATTTAAAATTTCAGTAAGATTTAATTTTCACTATCAAAGTTCATTAGCTAAAGATAGCTAAAGGTAATGCCCAGTGAAGATTGTAAGTTATACAGTATTTTGATATTACTCTATATTAATGCTGTCCAAAGATTAAAGTAATTGCTATTCTATCAACATTTGTACATTCCAGTTTGTAAATTCCTATATTCTGTCATGCTAGACATATATAGACATTGGGTTTTAAATCTTTTTTTTTTAATTAATCGGACTGTTAAAAAGTACTCAAGTACTTGTTAAGGAGTACAGGATTCAGAAAAGAGTACTTTCTCCTCTGACATATCAGCCAATGTTTATTTTGTTACTTTTATTTGAAGGGGATTAAAGAAGGGGGACATGTTATTTACTTTTAGCTATGTAAAACTATGTAAGGCTATGTCAATTTAGTTGGAGATTATATGACAAATATTGAGTAAATGTTAAGATTCTAGTATATATATCTGCAATATCTGCAGACAATTACATGTAACACTTTATTTTATTGGGAATGCAAATATTGTGTCTAAAACTGGGAATAATGTTGCATTATGTCTTTGTACATTTCATGTCTTTTGTTGAACATTTAATAAATACAGGGTGGGTTTAATGTCACTTGTTTTTCTTGTTTATTCAAAAATATAATCCTAGTGACTTGTGCTACTTTACAATGTACTGGTTTCTTTTGACAGTCATTGTTCATTGACTATAGTGACCGACATTTCAGACATGACACTGAGGTTTGTGTTGGTAATTAATGATGACTCGTGTGAAGCTCATCAAGAAAAAGACTTTGAAAGCTTGTGAATGTTCTTTTTATTGCGTTAATACATCCTATCCAATGGACAATTGCTTTACCGGTCAGCGCGACCGGTCCCGCCAAACGCCAGAAAAAGACGTCCTGTATATACTACTGGCAGGACCGGTCAGTAGTGTGCATTCGCTAGGTGGCGCATCATACTTGCTTCCTGTCCAGACAGAGTGACGTCAGTTCATCTTTTTCGTTTGGCGCGTGTAGTGTGCAGACGCGTTTTGAATTTATCTCCAAGTTTGAAGAAAACGCGGTTTATTCTACGAATTTAAAGCTTATTTTCATCTGAAAATATATTTATTGTGTTACATACATTTTATGGCCTCTCCAGGACTTAAACGAGGCATTATCCAGCGTTTTATAGCCAGTTTTGAAGAATTTCTGTGTACTTGTCGTCGAGAGGAATCGTGGGTGAGAGGTCGTGTGTCGTCCCTGCAGCATTCCTTCTTCTAATCAGAAGCGTGTATAACCATGATTCACCCTCCATTTAATTCTACATTGTCGAGTAACACTGCGTGTATGTCGACGAGAAGAAATTAGAAGGAAAGAAGAATGCATCGTCTGACGTCATCACTTCCAGCTTATGCTTGTCACGTGACACGGACCTGGTCACGTGATATGCATTCAACAATGGAGGTCACGTGATACGCATTTACATGGAGGAATCGTGTTTTCAACAGAAGTTTTAGAAGGAAAGACGAGTATTTATTGCTCTACACCCACTTTTTAACTGGCAAGAAGAAATCCAGCAACTCGTCTGTTGACCTGAAGAAGTTAGATGTCAAATGGTCATTGAACTCTGCAAATTTTGCCGGTGCCGGTCATGTGACTTCACACATCTCAACACAACTACCGGCAAGCAAATCCCCAAGCGTGACTGGTTCAGCTGACAAGAAGTGATGAGTTTTACCGGTACCAGTTCTAGTCAGACTACCGGTGGGGAGCACTAGTGATGAGTTTTTACCGGTTCCAGTCTGTACTACCGGTGGACTACCGGTGGGTCATGTTCCTGTGAAGCTGTCAAGAAACCCCCCTTCAGTGGTTCCAGTGATCAGCCCTGTGTTGATACTGGAACCTTCACCAGAGGCCTTTCCACTGGTGGGACTGTTGGGGGTACCGGTTCCGGTCTGTACAGACTACCGGTGGTCATGTTCCTGTGAAGCTGTCAAGAAACCCCCCTTCAGTGGTCCAGTGATCAGCCCTGTGTTGATACTGGAACCTTCACCAGAGGCCTTTCCACTGGTGGGACTGTTGGGGGTACCGGTTCCGGTCTGTACAGACTACCGGTGGGTGCTGTTCCTGTGAAGAAACCCCTTCAGTGGTTGCCAGTGATCACCCCTTTTTGATCCTGGAACCTCCACCAGAGGCCTCCCCACTGGTGGGACTGTTGGGGTACCGGTTCCAGTCATGTTCCTGTGAAGCTGTCAAGGAACCCCCCTTCAGTGGTTACCAGTGATCAGCCCTGTTTTGATACTGGAACCTCCACCAGAGGCCTTTCCACTGGTGTGACTGTTGGGGGTACCGGTTCCAGTCTTGTTCAGACCACCGGTGCGGCTGCTCAGAGGGTTCACCTACCAGAAGTCGCGGTGACCATTGAGACCCTTATCTGCCCTGTGCAGAATTTTGGACCGGTACCGGTCCTGTTCAGGCTACCGGTAGGGTCACTAGCCAGCCAGTGATGAGGGATACCGGCACCAGTTCTGTTCAGACTGCCGGTTGTGGTCACAGAAATCCAGCAAGGGCTACCGGTTAAACAGGATTACCGGTTACACAGAGTTGCTGGTGACATACAGCAGGGCTACTGGTTCAGAGAATTACCGGCTCCTGAGTGTTGCCGGTTCCGGAGTCTTGCCGGTTCCGGAGCCTTGCCGGTTACAGAGGCATCTGTACCCATCCTTAAGGGCAAGAAACCAGCTCCAAATCCAGTGCTGACAACAGGTTTGCCGGTTACAGAGAATTGCCGGTTCCGGAGTGTTGCTGGTTCCGGAACGGTAGTGCTGCTGGTTACAAGAAATCTGCTGTTCCCATCCTTACTGGCAAGGAACCAGCTTCAAATTCAGTGCTGAGAACAGGTTCAACAGTTAGCCTTCTCTCAGAGCCTACCGGTTTGACCGGTTACAGAGCCTGTTTGATTGCAGAGAAAAGCTGCTGAACCACCACTGTGGACAGGAAGAAGGCAACTTCATATGAGCCTATCCTTGCTAAGAAGTAGTTCACCCAGTTCTGCCAACTCCGGTGAGTTTATGCAGAACTGTGGAGCCACCAGGAACCGGTTACAGAGCATTGCCTCACGTATAACCGTTTAAGGCCTGGTACTGGGCAGGTCTCCAGGACTGACTGACAGACCGGCAGAAGTTCCTTAAAGGCCAAAACAGCTGTTTAGACCAACCAGTGGCAGCCTAAGGAACTGGTTACAGAGGAATTTTTTGATCAGTCACTGGTCCCGGTGAAATGCCTGTCAAGCTACCTGACCAGTCAACCAGCCTACCCTTTCGGGTCCCAGCTGGTCAGACAGTGGCTAGAGATTGAGGGAGGGTTACACTCTCTCCTTCCGGTTCAGACCCCACTTGACGAGGTCACCGACTGTAATAAGCAACTACCACAATCCAACCAAACAGTCCTTCCTTTTAGAGGCACTGTATCAGCTGATAAACAAGAATGCAGTCGAACCGGTGGAAAATCAAAACTCACTGGGGTTTTACAACCGGCTTTTTGGTACCCAAACCCAACAACCGGTGGAGACCGATCCTAGACCTGAGCACCTTGAACACCTTTTTGAACACAGGGACGTTCAAGATGGAAACCCCAGAGACAATAAGAACCTCCCTCCAAGCAGGGGAGTGGGTCACATCCATAGATTTCAAAGAAGCATACTTCCACATACCAATTCACAGTCAGTCCAGGAAGTACATGCGCTTTCACCTCCAGGGTCGGTCCTACCAATTCAAGCCCTTCCCTTTGGCCTGTCCACAGCTCCCATGGAGTTCACAGTGGTGGCCAAAGAGGTCAAACTCGTGGCTTTTCAGAAGGGTATAAGGATCCACCAGTACCTAGACGACTGGCTGGTGAGAGCCTCTACCCACCACACCTGTCTCCAGCATACTCAAACCCTAGTCACACTTTCTCAGGAATTAGGGTGGCTGGTGAACAAGGAAAAGTCAGAGCTGGTTCCCAAACAGGTCTTCAACTTCGTAGGTTACCAGTTCGACCTGAAAGAGGGCAAGGTCAGACCAACAGAAGAACGTTGGCAGGCCTTGACACACAAGATCAGATCAATATTGTCGGATCCGCTTTGCCCGGTCCGACAATTCATGTCCCTCATAGGTCTACTCACAGCAACAGAAAAGCAAGTCCACTTAGGGCGACTAACATGAGACCCATACAGTGGCACTTGAAAAACAACTGGAGGGTCCCAGAGTCACTGGAAAAGGTGATCTCGGTCCCCAAATCCCTCCACTCCCATCTAAGGTGGTGGCTGGAGGAAAGCAATGTGCTTCTAGGTCAACCATTACACCCTCTAAAACATGCTCTGCAAATCTTTACAGACGCATCAAAAGAAGGGTGGGGCGCTCACTTAGACGAGCACACTGCAAGGGGACAGTGGTCCCTACCCGAGAGCAAGTTACACATAAACCACTTGGAGCTGAAAGCAGTATTTCTAGCTCTAAAGAGTTTCAAACCCTAGTCTTCAACAAGACAGTGTTGGTAGCTACAGACAACACAACAGTGGTTGCCTATATCAACAAAGAAGGGGGGATGAAATCAGGCTCTCTGTGTGCCCTACTGTGGAGAATTCTGTCCTGGTGCACCAGGCAGCAAGTAACCCTCAGGGCACGTCACATCCCCGGCCGGCTGAACGTGATAGCAGACAAGCTATCCAGGCTTGGCCAGACCATTCAAACAGAGTGGTCACTTCATCCAGCAGTGTTCCAAGCTGTATGTTCAAGGTGGCATCAGCCACAAGTGGACCTGTTTGCCACCAGGTTCAACAACAAACTACCACAGTTTGTATCACCGGTACCAGACCCCCAGGCTTGGGCAGTGGATGCACTCGGCCTGTCCTGGGAGGACCTGGACCCATACGCCTTCCCACCAGCAGCCATCTTGGGCAAAGTGGTGGAGAAGCTCCAGGACTACCCCTGCAACAGAATAATTCTGATTGCTCCAGGGTGGCCCAACATGCCCTGTTTTTGGGACCTGGTAGCAATGTCAAGCCAGATCCCACTGTGTCTGCCCAGCATACCCAACCTAGTGTCTCAGCCATTCAACCAGGTCCTTCACAGGAACCTGTCGAATCTAAACCTACATGCCTGGCTCCTAGAGCCTCAGCAATCAAGGAGCAAGGCTTCTCTGAGGCAGTGGCAGCACGAATTGAGGCTCCTCAAAGAAGGTCAACCAGATCTGTCTATGAGCCAAAGTGGACCATTTTTACAAAGTGGTGTCTCAGTAATCAGGTGGACTTCAGGGCACCACCTCTGAAAGCCATTGCTGACTTCCTCCTGCACTTATTTCAGGAGAAGAAGTTACAACCAAGCACTATTGATGGCTACAGATCCGCCATTGCTGACAAACTGGGCAATTCCACCATTAATGTCAGCAAAGATGAGAATCTCTCTCGTCTCCTGGATAGTTTCCATAGAGACAGACCTAAGGGCAGGAGGGGCATCCCCTCCTGGAACCTTTCACTGGTTTTACATCAGCTCACAAAGGCTCCCTTTGATTCCCTGAAAGAGGCCTCCTTGAAACATCTAACTTTCAAGACTGTTTTCTTGCTGGCTTTGGGTTCAGGTAAACGCAGGAGTGAGATCCATGCTTGGTTACATAAGAACATCAGACACCAGTCGGACTGGTCTAAGGTGTTTTTGTACCCCTCACCCAGTTTCCTATCCAAGAACCAGCTGGCTAAGGAAGGTCCAGATAGTGTGGCACCAGTGGTCATCCCAGCCCTGGCACCATATCTGGATAGGTCACTCAAGGGTGACAGGTCCCTATGTCCAGTTAGAGCCCTGCGCTACTACTTGGACAGGACTGCAGACCTCAGGCAGAATAAGGAGTTAGTCTTTGTCTCCTTCAAGAAGGGTTTTGATAAAGACATCTCACCTGCCACCATCTCCTCATGGATCAAACAGACTGTGGTTCTGTGCTATGAGCTCTCTGACCAGGAGGCACTCACCTCACATCAGGTTAAAGCCCATGATGTTAGGGCCTTTGCTGCCTCTAAGGCTTTCCAATCAGGGATTTCCTTAGATCAGATCTTGTCAGCCTGCCACTGGAAATCTCACAACACCTTCACCCAATTCTATTTGAAGGATGTTGCCTGGGCTGACTCGGAGCTTTTCCACCTGGGACCTGTAGTGGCTGCCCAGCAGGTGCACCACCAGGCCCAGAAATGAGGGGATGTTGTATATATGTAGATATGTACATATTGTAAAAAAAAAAAAAAACAAAAAAAAACTGTGACTTGCTTCCCTTGGGAAGTTTATTTCTTCTGGGACTGAACTCAGCCCCTCTCTCTCTATCTTTCCCTTCTCAAACCGACTCTGGAAGGAAAGAAAAAGGCGGGGGCAACGTCGGTAGACTCCCGGTTAACCGGTGAGTTAGTGGCCGACCTTGACCTGTCAGGGTTCTCTGACCCTAGGTCAAATGGGCCTGTACAATTTTGTTTTTGTTATGAGTTCACAGAAGTCCCTAGCTGCTTACCCGCCTACCAAGCGGTAGTTATTCAGCAATTGTCCATTGGATAGGATGTATTAACGCAATAAAATTGCAAATTTAATAAGTAAATTAAATTTTTATAAGTTAATACCCTATCCAATGGACAGGCAAGGCCCTCCCAACCGACCCCGCTACCAGCTTACTAGGGGTCTAAATCGTTTTAGACAACGAAAAAGATGAACTGACGTCACTCTGTCTGGACAGGAAGCAAGTATGATGCGCCACCTAGCGAATGCACACTACTGACCGGTCCTGCCAGTAGTATATACAGGACGTCTTTTTCTGGCGTTTGGCGGGACCGGTCGCGCCGACCGGTAAAGCAATTGTCCATTGGATAGGGTATTAACTTATAAAAATTTAATTTACTTATTAAATTTGCAATTTTGTTTGTTAAAAAGAACCAAAATGGCTGAACCCTGAACACGTCTTGAACAAAACATTTTATAAAACTGGGTAAATTTAAATTTATTGCCTTTTCCCCTCTTTATTATCACCCAAGTTTTCCCCATTTGTAAAGTTACCCTAACCACCCCAATCATGCAGTCTGGGGCATAATCTTGTCAAGTTTTAAATGTACTGAATACAAATGCAATGCATCATTTGGTGTTTGTTACTGTAGGTTTTTTACCTGACCATTCTGATTTCAAATTAGAGGTATTTCAGTCGGGCAATCTGCCTTGACCTACCAGACACTTATGAAGGTAGAGAACCTAAGGGTTACAAATCATAGTCGCCCATTGTACATGTTTACCTATTCAGTTGAAGATTTGGATCCCAACTACGTGTATCTACATTCACTCTTGTCAGTCAAAACCGCATTACAATCTTTGTTTTGGGTCTTATGACCTGTCATGGTCACTCAGCCTATTTTGTCAAGCCTTATCATATGAGTTATCATCCCTGAAAATAGAGCACAATGATCTTCTCTCACAAGTCACGGTATTTAACTCTCAGCTTGCATATGTAACACTTTGAATGGTCTTAGTTTTCTGTTTTGCTACAATAAATGACTCCATAGCATTTTGATATATCAAATATCTGGTATCCATGTGCTTAATCCCCAAACTTGCGAATTCTAAGGCACGCCATCCAAATTGTAATACATAAATCAGAAGTCGTAAAACATAATAGGGTCATCACCAGGTTAAACATCAGTATTCTGTAATAAAAAAAAACCTAGAGAGGGAGAGACTTCTGAAACAGATAAGTGTTGAGTCACCTTTTGAAACATGATAGTGTAGGAGCAGTTCAAATTTCCAGTGGCAAATCATTCCAGAGTTTTGGAGCATCATATGAGAAGGACTTGTTGAAATGAACTTTGGATTGATAAACTGAAGAGCTGTAGAAGGGAACTTTGAGAAACATCTTTTCTGGATTACTACATGTAGTTTTAACAACAGCTGTATATAAAGACAAATACATGGTACAGTATTTTGGCTTGCCAGTGGTAAGATACTTCTGTATGGGTACCAGGGTTTAGAAAATGATTTGTTGTTTAACAGGAAGCCAGTGGAGAGACTTTAAGGTTGGAGTGACATGAGAAAATCTAGAAGCACCAGAGATAAAGCGTGCCAAACAATTTTGGATATTTTGAAGCCTTGTGATATTCTTGGAGGACAAACTGCGAAACAGAGAATTGCAATAATCCAAATAACTACTGACTAATGCATTTAGTACCATGACTGAGACGTCATGTGAGAGTACACATTCTTGCAGTTGATCAAGGGAGACACATTCTCGCATTCGATCAAGGGAGACTATTTTCAGAATTTTGTCTTAAACTTAATTTTAGTTTGAAAAATAGAAATGGTTCGTTATACCTCAGTGCCAGTGTCTCAGGCTTTCCCTGATGTCCCCAATAATGTAATCCTGAGCGTAATCTTGTTTGTCATGTGACTCCGCATCAATAATTCATCAAACTTTCCTACATTCTTAATTGCTACAACCTGGTATTAATGATTATCATTTATTAGTGTGGGTTGAAGTCCCACAAATGACAATGCTGAGGGTCTATCCCAGTATGAGCCTGGCTTGTGAAGGGGATTGAAAACCCCAACTTTACTTTGTCTAACAGTGGCAGCATCAACATGGATTCAAATAAGACGACAGTTTTTGTTAATGGTAACAGGATTACAGTGACTGGTCTTTGGTTGTCTCAGGTCTCAGAATAAACAGCATACCTGCATCCTATACACCGGGGCAATTATTGTATTGTATTGTGTATTTATATTCAGCGCAATATCTCCATATACAACAGGACTTAAAGCGCTATTTAACCCATCCGACTGCACAGGTACAGCCCCAACTCACAAGTAACTGACATTCCCCTAACTGGAAGATAGAGGCTCAAGGAAGACCATTTATCAACGACCTTGAGGTTCTTTAGCCTGCCACTGGGGATAGGATCCAATGACAGAGGACCGCCATTTTAAGTGGTCATCCGAGGCACTATCTGCCTGTACCTGGGTTTGAACCCACGTCCTCTGAGTTCCTAGACAAGTGTGTTACCTGCTAGGCCACAATGGCAGATATCGGTCAACAATAATTAATAAGGCAATTTTGATTTACATTTAGCCTTTAAAAACCCCTACAAAAGTACTACTTTAAACAATTTACTGGCATCCTGTGTATGTTTGTACATCTTTACACTAATACATATTACTAATGACTGTTTATTGGTAGCATGGGGATTAACAAATTCCTGTAATATATCCTGGGGCACTTGGGTCATTTACGTTACCATCAATAGACAGATAGTTTATTTAATACCAGTGACTTGTACATAATTGCATATTATAAATTATAAAATTATTATAATGGGGGCTTTTAAATTGATGCAATATGCATTATAATTTATAATCCACATTGCAACATTTTAAAAGCACCCAACCCTACATGGACTTATAAGTCACTGTTTGACAGAAGGTGTGAAGACTTTCTTTTATATCTGCAAACACTTCAGTGATACTCGAATAACATTAGTAAATAAGATACCTTTCCGTCGTTCCCAACTGTTTTGTAAAAATTTTACCAAATGCTTCTTGTGATATTTATTGATATTTTGAAATTTATCATAATCACTCTTGTAAACTTTACAACAGAGAATGCAATACTGTTACACAAATTTTCTCTTTAATCTTTATACAATGGACAGTCCATTAAAAATTCTATTCATCTTCAATGCTTCTCAAGTTACAAAACTGACAAATACATTCATGTAATCTAAAATGTCTAAAATTTCTTGTAACTGCATGATCAATTATGGTATTAAAACGACCGGTTTCAACTATGAGTGAGAGAATTCCTGCAATAAACTGTGCCAAGAGAACTGATACAGAGTAAGAAAAATGTTGACATATTCCTCTGTAGTATAATCATCTTTAAATTTTGGCATTTATGTAACTCTAGTTTTTTAGTTCCACGGTTTATTTCCATTGTAGTTGGAAGATAGATTCCAACTTGCTTAAGGCTAAGTTCAGATCACGTGGTTGCTGATGTTGATAACATCTGACATATCAAATAAGACAAAATTGTTTAAACATCACTACACCAGGTAATCCCATCATTTTCATAATCCCAATTAAAGATTTTTTTGTTACTTTATCACAAGACATCTTAATGTATTCCAAAACCGAATATGGTAAGATATCTTCGATACTTATCAGTCAGCCAACCAGTATCCTCATGCAGAAAAGCATTAGGATTATGCCAATGCACACCTAAAAATATCCAGCAGCTTTGTCAAGGATCAGATCTGGAGTATTTCACTAGCAGCACCCCAAACACCCGGGTCATAATCTAGTAGTGGCTACAATTATTTTTAACCTCCATTTCATGCACCAATCACACATTGTGTTTAGCATTTTCTGTAAATTTGTTTTGTGTGTGTGTGTGTGTGTTGGCTGTATGTAGCATGTCATAAACATGCAACAAAACTAAGAGCCTGTAGTTGCTAAATCAATTCCAAGGTTTAATTTTATTATTTCTTTGGCGTGGTTATTTATATAAATTGCAAAGAGAGTAGGTAACAATATGTCGCCTTGCCTGGCCCTTTTATTAATCTCAAACCATTTTGTGAGAGATTGTTTATTTAATATATGACATTGTTTTGTGTACATAGCCTTTATAGCAGAGTATTCCTTTCCATTAATATTGTAGTTTATGAGTGAGCGCAGAAAAGTTCTCTGTCTACCCAATCAAAAGCCTTCTCTTAATCAATGTTACTTCATAAAAACCATCATATTTATTGTTCAATACGGCTAGACATTTAGGAGAATCAAAATTGTAGTCCAGGAAGGTCGAAAAAGGATTTCCATAATTTTTTTGAGAAGTTAGAAACATTGCTTTCCGAACTACAAGTGCGGGAGCTTCAGCCAGACTGATCTTAATACCATTAAAAAGCCTGAGTAACAATGTTCAGTTTTAAAAAAAGCTGCAATAGTCTATACCTTCCTTCAGAGTCGTTATCCTAACTGTTCCAGAGCTTTTTTGAATCCCAGGAGAAGCTTTCACAACATCAAGAGTAGCTTGATGGAATGTAGAATTCTTGAGGTGCCACAGTTTATTTCATCTGTTCTTAAGTCATCTAAGCAATTTGGTTTTAGTTTTTGCCAATGAAGCTCCCAAGGTATGGAATGAGTTGCCAGATGACATCCACTCTGCCACATCTCTTCCATCTTTTTGGAAGAAGCTGAAAACTTATCTCTTCACAAAACCTGACCACCCTAGGTTTGTTGTATTCTTTGATTGCCCCTGTGGTGTTGACCCTCGACTACGTCTCTGGATTATGAATTATTTGGCCATGTTTTTTGTTTGTTGTCCCTTAGAGTCTGTCCTTTGATGGAGATTAAGTGCAATTAAAGTAAAATTAGAATTAGAATTAAGTCAAATCGTAGAGATTAGGAGGGCACTCCAACAGATCCTATTGCCAACAAGGCTGATTGTATTGCTGTTACAATTAGCTGATAAAAACCATATAGGTCGGGGAGGTTTGGGCCAAGCCTTTGGCAGCTTGCAGTTTCCTGTTAGTTTTATTCCTGTAAAATTGGGAGGGAAGGAGACATGAACTCACCATGTTGTATCTATGATCCATTTAGTAATGTTGGAATTGAACTAAAGTCCTATCTAAAGTCAGAGTCAAAATTGCTGCGGACTCCAATAATGACTGGGATGGTCGGGATAGGTTTCCGGAATAATCTGTTACTTTCCAGACTCATCTAAAGGCTGAATTTTTTGGAACTATTCTATCTTAATCCTCCCTCACTTTAAAGTCAGAGACAGTTCCTGAATATGGAATTACTACGTGATCCGTCCTCTTTTCAAAACATTTAGTTGTTTGAGACTCAAAACATAGTATTCATCAGGTAAATATCAAACACCCCTTAAATATTCACCATCAAAAAACATATATCTCGAGAAAACAATTACCTTGACACATGTGGAGAAAAATGAAAATTGAACAGAAATAATTAAACAATTTGGAAATATACTGGACTGCCAAGCTTTTTTTGTTTTATTAACTTGAATATACCAGTTAGCTAACTTGAATATACCAGTTAGTAACGAGAATATACAAGTTAATAACTGGAATATACCAGTTACTAACTTGAACATACGAGTTAGCTAACTTGAATATACAACTTAGGTAACTTGAATATTCAAGTTAGCTAACTGGTATATTCTCGTTAACTAACTGGTATATTCCAGCTACTTACTCTGTATTCCAGTTATTAACTCATATATTCCAGTTAGCTCACCCGTATATCCCAGTTACTAATTTGTATATTCATGTTAGCTAACTCATATATTCGAGGTTAGTTAACTCATATGTTCAAGTTAGTAAGTTGTATATTCCAGTTAGTAACTTGAATATTCAAGTAACGAACACTAAAATTCCAGTTACGAACTGGTATATTCAAGTTAGCTAACTGGTATATTCCTGTTACCTAAGTTGTATATTCAAGTTAACTAACTAGTATATTCAAGTTAATGAAATAAAAAAGAGTTTGGTAGTCCAGAGCTTCCATAGAAAATCACTAATGAAGAGTGGAAAAAAAGGACAAGCACATTTGAAAATGGTTGAAAAAGGTGACCCTTAGATATAAATAAAACCCAGTGAGTGTTGTGATTCTATGTTGTAGTAGCTTGTTTATTGACAGATTCAGATTTATTTATGTATTTGGGGAGTGGGGGTGGGGGTTAAAATTGACCAAATAAAGTTTTGAAAAGGGCTTTAATAGGTTCTTATGATGGGCTTTGGGTCGGGCCCAGGGGGAATTTTGTACTGTCCATATGTCAAAGTACTGATCCCTGTCTCCTGAAGTGGTACACCAATATGTCCCTCTGTTTTTTTTTGCCCATTGCACCGAACGTTTGAAGTTACCTTTATTATGTTCAACCATACAACTGACATAATGTTAAGATTCCAGAACTAAGGTACAAATATGTCTGATATATTTCCAAGAAGCTGTAAGACGAGACTGCAATATGCAAGACAGATTATTATACAAGCAAAGCATCCAGGTGGATATAAGCAGCAACACACTAACATCTGTCAATTTTCAAAATGTTTAGAAACAACATCATGTAAGCTAGGACTGTTTTTCTTTGCATGCATATTGTGGTCTAGCAGGTAACACACTCGTCTAGGACCACAGAGGACCTGGGTTTTATCCCAGGTACAGGTAGATACATAGTGGCTCAGACTGGCACTTTAAATGGTGGTCCACAAGTTACGGGTTCTATTCACAGTAACTGACCAAAGAACCGCAGAAGCATTGATAAGTAGTTGTCCCTGATATTCTGTCCTTCAGATAGGGGGAATTCCAGTCCTATATGAAAACTAAATTTTTTCCCTTTACAAGCAGTTCTTATTTACTTTAGTATAGGTCAATATTCGCAAAATATATATCCTTGCATTAAATTGGTGCCATGTTGAGACATTTTTATCTAGATTTTAGTTGAGGATACAGCAGAATTAGAATCAGCATACCTCAGTAGTTTAAGGATGCACATTTTCTGAAGTTTTGACTAGTCTATTTCAAACATGGTATAAAAAAAACTGAAACGTATTAATATAAATTTATCTATGAAATATTGGAATTTATGCACTTAATTTATGTTCTTAAGTGGTGTCTAAACAGTGCTTATGAATGCACCAAATAATAATTTATTAACATGCAACTGACACTCCTTGTTATGACTAGTTATATAATTGACATGTTGCTCCCACACAAATAATACCCATTTGACAGACATTAACCTTACATGCATTCAACTCTCGGATACATCTCCATAAACTCATAAATTAACTCAATAAAGTTATTATATTATTATATTCTTTCAGGCCTCTGTAAATGGATCTGTTTGTTCATTTGTCTGTCTCTGTGACCACGGTGGCACAGTGGAAACACACTCAACTCTCAACAGTTAGATGCGAGTTCAAATCTCAGGCCCACCTAAAGTGGGAGGGAAGCTGGTACAGTTGCTTGCTATTGGTCTGCAGTCTACAGTACAGAACCTTGACCGACTGTATGTACTGGTTTCATGTGCCTATTTAACTACCAGTTGCGATATAACAAAAGTAGGCATGATGTAAAATAATAAATTAATTAAATATTTATCTGTGTGCATAACTCGGAAACTATACCATGGACATGGGCTACGTTAATACTTGGATGGGTGACTGAGTTTTAGACCAGGTATAGGATGTATCTGAGTCTGATTTTGTTTTTGTTTCCAGACTTTCATAAACTCTAGTGTATTACTCGTGCTTCTGATGGCTTTGCACCTCACAAATGTAAACCAAAACACTTTTTGGCCTTGCTTTTACACAAAGTGGAGTCTAACCGTCACTCAGCCATCCTCAAAGGTGGTCTGGATCCACACCTTGATTGTGAATCCCAAGATACTTTTGTCAGTGTTACATATTCCAGATACTGTCTGGTATTTTTGTGAAATGATTTTTTTCATCCACGAAGACATGATAACTTCTAAACTTGCCTGCCTTTGAAAGAGCTTGAGACTCTCCATCGAGTAACATAATATATAAACTTCTGTCCCTTTAGCCATGTTTTAATCGCGGGCTCCTCTGCTGTGCCTCCAAACTCATACCCAAGACTTATCATAAGACTTACCTAATTTCTTGCTCAGAATATTCTTTAAGATTTACTTATACAACCAAACCCCGATAGCTCTTGAGCATTTACTGGCTGAGTAGTAAGACTAATCTTGCAAGGCAAGATTAGTGGAGCTTCACTTCTCAGAAAATAGGGGACAATTAGTCATAATGACATGAAAGTAAAGCACAACACCCTAACATAAGTCACAATACTACAAAAATAAGTTGTCAGTGACATATGACAGAAAAAAAAATTGTAAAAACTCAAAACAGAAAAGCTCATTTGCTGAATTTTAAAAACACTTTGAAGAAGGAAGAACATTGATGATCGCTATGATTCAGCCCCTGATCATTACGACTGAAAAGATAAGTCATTTGACAAATAAGATTACAACACTCCCGACTTTGGAGTTTTGTTTTGGAGGAACACCAATGAAAGTGGGATCTGTGGTAATACAGACAGAAAATAGAAAGCACTTGTAGAGTGCTAACTTCCACCAGAGTGTTTATGAAAATGTTGTTTTTTGTATCCAAAATATGATCCAAATTTTTCCATAGTGTTATCACTCCTTCCTTGTGCTAAGCTCTACTCACAGAAAAAAAAATTCATATAGATCAGCTCATTAATGTCAACCAGAAAGCCAAAGTCCTTGGAAATACATTGTAAATGGGACCTTTGAAAATTAGGAAATTTTTTTGTGTATCAAAAATTAGATCTTTCCCAAAGTTAAACCTCCTCTTCCATTGGTCAGACCCTGTCCCAAAAATATTAAAAGAAAAACAGCCTTTCATTATTTTAAAGTTATTATGAAGACAGATGGACAGACAGACCTACCCAAAACATAACCATATGGTGGAGGTCTGGTTCTTAAACAAATTTAGTTAAAGCTGGACAGATATATAGATCAATGAACACAGGAATATTATAACATTACTTAAAAACATTAGGCCTCATTAAACACTGGAAATACAATATCCAAGTAGTTATGCACAGTAGATAACTTTCCTATGTTACTAACTATGAATAACTTGTCTTAAGTAGGCACTTTACAATAGCTAGTAGGTATGTAACAGTACCATATGCTTAAACATATGGTAGCTATATGTCATGATCTCTTTGCCCATTGATCCCACCCACCCCATATGCATTGAGGTTTTTTCATCCATGTCGTTTCAAAGAATCCCACAGGTCAGACCATATGGTCCATATGCGACTTGCCTTTGTTTTTCCATTATGAAACATCTGTCAAAACAAACCCTGCGTTGTCCATCAGAATCCCACTATTCTCATCCTCCAGCCGTCTTGTGGAATCATAGACATATTGGTGCCAAATCAGACCTCGGTAATTTAGTGCCCTCAAAACTTGGCCCCCAGCAAATCAGTCCCCTAATAAAAGCCAGTCCCCACAAGCTTGGTCCACATTGAAAAAAACATCTGATAAAATGTAATGTAATATCTGTACATTATGATACTTAATCTCCATTATACGACAGACCCTAAGGCTGAAGCATATTTATGAATAGTACATCATATAAGCGTCAATACGTTCCATCCTCTGTCATTTGGTCACTTGTTTAAATGTTAGAATTTATAAAAGTGCAACCAGTTTTTATTAGATTATATTTTAGATTAAGCATCCTGCTCCCCTTTCATGCACCACATGACAATAATCAATATAAAGCAACTAATGTCACATCAGGACAAACCCCCTCAACAAATTTCACATGCTGTCGTACTGTGGACCTGAACCCACACCCACATAGGCGAGAGTCTGGTGATTGAGTCACATAAGACGTTTTGATAAACATTGATGAGGATAATCATATTGTCCAAAACCCAACTGAGAATCTCTTTCATACTGGACATTGGTGACGTGGTATGTATCCAGATTTAACTGAATCACATTGTGGAAACTGGTCAAGTGATGTAAATCCAAATTGAACCGAACACTTATATAAGAAAGCTCTTGAAGAGAGCAGACCTAGTCTATGACCCAAAATACCTCCAATGTAGCGTATGGGTGCTAATTTCTGGATATGGATGGTGTTGTAGATCACCACAAAAACTAAATAATCTGTTCCGTCTTCCATTGTGAGACATTTCATTTGAATCTGTGCAGACATTTGAGGGGTTTTTTGGGAAACAAACGCCAAAGTCACTCCCACAAGATACTAAGTTGTTCCCACAAGATACTGAAGTCATTCCCACAACTTAGCAAGTCATTCCCACAACTTAGCAAGTCGTTACCACAAGCTAGTAAGTTGTTCCCACAAGATAGAATGTCATTCCCACAAGATAGAAAGTTGTTACCGCAAGATACCAAGTCGTTCCCACAAGTTAGCAAGTCGTTGCCACAAGATAGAAAGTTGTTACCACAAGATACCAAATGATTCCCACAACTTAGTAAGTCATGATAATGAGATATTAAGTTGTAGTAATGAGATACTAAGTCATGATAATGAGATGCTGAGTCGTGGGAATAAGATACTAACTTGTGGGAACAAGATACTAAGTGATTACCACAATATAGTAAATCCTTGTCTTATTTCATACCCACCACTTATTAAGTCGTTCCAACCACTTATTAACTCGTTCCCACCACTTATTAAGTCGTTCCCACCACTTAATAACTCGTTCCCACCACTATTAAGTCGTTTCCACCACTTACTAACACATTCCCACCACTTATTAAGTCGTTCCCACCACTTACTAACACATTCCCACCACTTATTAAGTCGTTCCCACCACTTACTTACCCATTCCCACCACCCCGCCTATGAAGAAAGAAAATGTAAGTTATAGTGTAATGGATATAAGGGGTAGAGAATGATAAGACTATGCAATTTACAGTATGAAAAGTCTATGCAATTTGCAGCACAGCAAACACAAGTTTTGCTGCATCCAGGTATAGCTTCTATGAGAATTTGATGGAGATCCTGCAAGGTATGCTGTGCCAAAAAGCATTCAATCAAATGTAACATACTAAAATATATTGAAAAGACAAGGGAAAATGCCATAAAACAGGCACCTCTAAAACAGTAATGCAATATACCTGTAATAATAAGTAGGTGACCTCTGAAGGTCACTAGGTAGATAACTAAGAAGTAGTATAAAAGTAGGGCATGTAAAGTAATAAGAAACATGTGACCTCTGGAGGTCATTAAAAGCCTACAGGCACATGTAAACTTGAATGGTATGCTAGTAGATGGGTTACTCTATATAAATTAGGTACCATAGACAAAAAAATGTCTGTACATTGTCATAGTAAAACTTGTGGGAATGACTTCATATCTTGTGGTAACGACTTGCTAACTTGTGGGAATGACTTAGTATCTTGTGGTTATGACTTGCTAACTTGTGGGAACAAGCTAGTATGTTGTGGTAACGACTTGTTAACTTGTGGGAACGAGTCAGTATCTTGTGGTAATGACTTACTAACTTGTTGGAACGACTTAGTATCTTATGGTAACGACTTGCTATCTTGTAGGAACGACTTGCTAACTTGTGGGAACGACTTGCTATCTTGTGGGAATGACTTGCTATCTTGTGGGAATGACTTCCTAACTTGTGGGAATGACTTGCTATCTTGTGGGAACGACTTGCTAACTTGTGGTAATGACTTACTATCTTGTGGTAACAAGATTAAAAAAATGATAGGAAAACAGTTCTATGTCCCTTCCTGGGCTCTATAAATACAGAAACAATAGGGTAAAACTGCAGCCCTTGAACACTACATGGGGAATGTCCAATAACTCTTTTAAAAATGTACGAATACTGCTTCTCATCCTAAGTTGGCACAGCTTCACCACAAAATCCTTATTTATGGTAGTTACATTCAATAGTATCGAAGTTACAATTAATTAAGTCACTGGTAAAATGTCAAAGTAGTTATTACTCAGTTAGCTATGGAGCTACAACTCTAAAAATTTGCATGACACAGAAAATCAAAAAGGAGGTGGACCATATCTTTCATTAAAAACCTTTAACATCACCTTTAATATGGTATTGAAGTTATAAGTGATTTATTCATTGGGAAAATGTCAAAGTATCTATTACTTGGTTAGTTATGGAGCAACAGTTCTAAAAATTTGTCACGACATAGAACATCCAAAAATAGGTGAAGAACATATTTAACCAAAACATTGTACCTAATAGACATTTCTCAACTGTGGAGGTTTCCCCTACCTAGGTAGTTAGTTTTGCCTCATTTGCATACACTGTTTATGACAAAAGTGGAGATTCTCCTGGTCACTTTTTGTGAAACACCCAGGGACAATTCATGCTAATTTGGTGTCAGCTGACATTATGCTAATTCAATACACCATATAAACCAATAGAATTTTGAAGTAAGTTATATATAAAACACAAAGCCAAACATAGACAATATTAAACCATGAACAGACTAATCAAGGCAGACTAATAAAAATTAGGAATACCCCTGTTCCACTTTTGTGATTAACCTTAAGACTTAATGAATGTTAAAATTGGGAAAAAACTGGTAAAACTGATAATAATGTAATAGTATCCACTGGAGGCATCCGTTGGATGTGGATGCTTTGGTTTAGCGTTCGATATGCCACTGTGCATAAAGAGATTTTCGGCATTAACATTGAGAAAAACTGCATCAGCTAGGTTCATCAAATTTGTAGGATATCTTCATTTGAGGTTGGGGTGGGTGGGGGGTAAGCTTCTCTGGGACTAAAATTATGGCCATGGGGGCATTTCTTTGAAAATTATCTGCATTTTCTACTGGCTGTTTCTCATAGGTAGAAGGTTGAATCTCTTCATAGGTGATATGTATAACAGATATACATGTCCTCTACAACCTTGCAGATATTTGATCTAGAAGCTCTTAATTCAAAGTCATCCAAGGGGTACCAAAGTTCCCCACATAGCCGACATTAAAAGTGCCTATATCTCCTTTATTATTGGTTCTCAAGGTTTGCAATGTGAAACAAACCTACAGGAAATCATGAGCGAGCTGGGAATCTTTTGATGTGGTCAGATTTAACCTTGGGCCCCTCCTTCAAGGTTAAACGAGGATAGCCAAACTTAAAAGTGCTTATAACTTGCTTATTATAGGTCCCAGAGGTTTGCAATGTGAAACCAACTTGTAGGAAATCATGGGCTGAGAATCTTCTGTCAGATTTGACCTTTGGCCCCTCCTTTAAGGTCAAATGATGGTTCACTGCCTTTTGTGAGTTGTCTTTCTGGTGAATACAGATTTCTACTAGTTCTCCAATGCGTAGGTCTGGATAATTTTCTTATAAATAATCTCATTAATTTTTCTAAAATAAAAAGATTGGCTTCACCGCTCAAATATTGAACTTATAACCTGCTCTATGACTATCACAGCTGACAAAATAACTCCGTTAACACTGAGTTGCAGTCACTCTTGGGAAAGATTTGTTGTATCATGCAAAATGTGGACAACATAGGCTTTATCACAGAACAGATTGGTCCTAATGAATCACAGACAAATTAGCGTTTTTAACCAAATTGGCACCCACCAGATTGATCCCAAGATAAAATACTCAAATCCAATAGGCGCTCAGAAAAAAATTGTTAAATTGGTGTGGAGGATAAAATATTTTTGTAAAATTATTGTGCTTTCAAAGAGATTATGTTAAACAAAGGGAAAATTTCATAAATGTTTTACATTGGTGAACAGACGATATGGGTTTAACCTAAAATATGATTCAATAAAACTATTATAGCACTCAATCTCCATCAAACCAATGACACTTTTCATAACTCTTACTAAACAAGTGAGCAAATGACAGACCATAAATAGCATTGATTACAACTTCAAAAATCATCATGAAACAATATGAAGAATATTAAGCACCCAAAAAGCACCATTTTATTACATTTATTGATGGTTTCACACTGGGGGCCCAGTTTACATGGTCAAGATTTTAGGGGGTCAATTTGCTAATTTGGGAAAGATCTATTTTGTCCAATTCCCAGCCCTAACACCAAAAGTATCAGTTACAACAACTTGGAATCCCCAGTGATCATAGCCAACAGGATCAGCGCAGTGAGGAAGAAAACTTGCTACAGTGGAACAGGGGTATTAGTTTTTCAACAGGATGATAATCTTAGTGAAGACCAAAATCTTTTTGTCATTTGATTTTATGTTATTTTACAATAATCTCTTCGATATTAAAATACTTTTTTCCAAGTTGTTTCTTTGCATTTGCAATTATGTTGGCTGGGTCAACACCATGACATATATTAGCCTGACATTGATATAATTAAGACACAATCATGTTTGACTCTCTTTTATGGCGATATATTTGTTCTCCATACATTATCTACACCATACAGTACAATATTTTTAAAAAGCATAAGTGCCCCATGTATGTAAATTTGATGGTATTTAAAGCCTAAGTATTGTTTTAACTTTCTCTGTTTAAATGAAAAGTTAAATTTCAGTTTGATTTGTTTCTTCATAAGTAATTCTGCAGCACTGCCAATACTAGATTTTATGTGTGTGTACTCAGTGACTTTGTGGGGACAACAAATGTATCAAAGAGAGTGTTTTCACCAGCAACTTTATTAAAAAATAATGACCTTTTTTCCAAATTATCTACTTAATGTTACAAAAATAATTCTGTTAATAATAATAACAATGCATAAACAATAAGGAAATACCTTTATCATTAAACATGAAAGCATATTTGTTTACAATTATGAGGGTTGGCTTTTGGCTTATTTTTTATGTAATAAAATGTACATAAGTTTGTAACAGGTACACTCAAACAATATAATTTGGATGCAGACAGATCTTTGCATGCCCCTTCTGTGTAAACAGAAAAATGACACTTTAATATTGCTTGCACATGGTCTGGTCAAGTGACCAGGAGAATCTCCACTTTATATCATAAACAGTGTATGCAAATGAAGCAAAACTAACTACCAAGGTGGGGGAAACCTCCAAAGTTGAGAAATGTCTAATGGTTACACCGAACAACCCCCCATTTATTTCTCAATTTACTCACTGCTAAAATATGGTTCAATATCTTCCCCACAAAGGGGAACTCAGTGCACTAGTTAAACAGAATCTTTATCATAGGGAGTGTCGAGGGGCATTCAGGGTCAGTAATCCAGAATTGTGGGTGTGACCGGGAGGGAAGAAGACTAATTTGGGAAATTAGAGTTGAAGAGATGGGTTTTGAGATGCTTCGTAAAAGATGTGACAGAGGGACTGTTTCTTACTTGAAAGGGGAAAGAGTTCCAAAGAACTGGGGCATAGTGACTGAAGGAATTAGAGAAGTGTTTGACTGATTTGAAAAATGGGGGTTTGAAGGAACTTGAGTTTGGGGTGGAAGAGGTGTAGGGGTGGATTAATTCTCTTAGGTAAACTGGTTGACCTTGGTGGAGAATTTTGTATGTAATGAGGCCAATTTTAAATTGTACCCTGTATCTAATTGCCAATGTAGTTTTTTTATTTGTGTGGTAATGTGAGAGAACTTAGTGGAACGGGTGACAACCTTGCAGAGTCAGTTTTGGACTAACTGCAATCTCCTTAACTCAAAGTCAGTGAGTGATAGGAACAGTGAATTGTAATAATCCTAGCTGCTGCTCACCAAAGCATTTACTAACAGAACTGATGTTTTAAGGTCTTGAAGCGGACGAATTCTGTAGATGCTCTCTCACATAAACTCTAGTAGACTTTATTACCTGTGACACGTGGTTTGAAAAATTGAAATTGGAGTCAAACACCACTCTGAGGTTCCTAACACTTTGTGCTGGTGACACCTGATTTCCCAGAATATTGATAGGAAAGTGAGGGAGGAGTTGTTTACGGTTTTTATGGGAACCTATAAGAATAACCTCGGTTTTGTCAGAGTTAAGTTTTACTTTATTTGTAAACATGAAATTTTGAATGTCGTTTAGGCAGTTCTTTAGTTTTTGTATAGGGTGAGTGAAATTGGCTGGTGAGAGTGTTATGTATAACTGGGTGTCATCAGCGTAAAAGTCGTATTTAATACTACTGTGGGAACGAATGCTTGAGCTCATTGGGTTAGTGTAGAGAGAGAAAAGAATTGGACCAAGGACAGAGCCCTGGGGGACTTTATACTGTAGCGCAGCAGGATGTGAGAGTGTACTACCTACCTTGACCGAGTGTGACCTTCCTGACAGGTATGATTTTAACCAGGCAAGTGCTAGCTCACTGACTCCATAGTAAACATTAAGTCGGTCCAGGAGAATGGTGTGGTCAATGATATTGTATGCGGCAGAGAGATACAGAAGGGTGAGGGCAGTGACAGACCCTTTGGCCATATTGAGAAGGATGTAATTATGAATATTAAGGAGGGCACTTTCAGTAGAATGGTATTTTCTGTAAGTCGATTGGAAGGTAGTCATAAGGCCAGTTTCATCAAGGTGATTTTGTAGCTGGAAGGCTACTACCCTTTTAAGCATCTTTGAGATAAAGTTTAGATTAGAGACAGGCCTATAGTTTTTGAAAACTTCTTTGTCTAAGGATGATTGTTTTAAGGATTGGTGTGACATGGGCCTGCTTGAAAAAATTTGGACACTTACCTTGTTCAAGGGAAGTGTTGATTACTGAAGTGATGAGGGTGATGAGAATATCCAGATAATCAAGAACAAGGAAAGTGGGCCAAGGGTCGAGGGAATATGATTTACTTGGAGAGTTGATAATAATTTTGTTAACTTGATCCTCTGTTACAGTAGAGAAAGTGGAAAACATAGGGAGGGGAGAGTCTGGGGTGATGTGTTGCGAATTGAGGGAAGTAGAGAATGTTGAGCATATCTTTTCCTTTTATTTTCTGTGAAGAACTACACAAATCTGTCAGCCAAAAGCTGAGGGGGCTTTATCAATGAGAGCATCTTGGCTGGTAGTCTGTGTAACACATTGCCCAGGACATGCCATAATTTTTGTGGGTTGTGGTGATTGTCCTGAATTTTTGCTTTAAGGAATTGAGATATGGCCTGCATGCAGATTCTGTTGTACTGGTGGACTTTCTGCATGTACTGAGATCTATTGAAGGTGATTTATTTCTTTGCCAAATGCTTTCAAACAAACGCTTGGTCTCTTTTGCTGCAATTACGGGTTTCATTAACCCATCCCAGCATGTACTTCATCTTGGTGTGTTTGGTGTGAAATAGCTAATGCCCACTTAGCTATTGAGGCAGACCTCTGAAAGAGGTACCATCTTGAAGGTAGAGAAAGTAGCTGAACAACATATTTTCACAAAATGTTGTAAATGCCGTCATTTTAGAGTTATATGTAATTTAATCAAAGTAGCTACAAGTGTTATGACTCACTTAGCTCTTGACCTACAAGAAATAATTTACTCAAAAGATCCCACAGCCAAAAAATGCTTAATGTAATAGTATTGAAGTGACAAGTGATTTACTCATTAGGAAAACGTTAAAGTGTGACATTGTTTAACATGACCCTGTTAAGGGCCTGTTCGGGCAGTAGCCATCTACCTTAATTTTATAGGTTTCATTAACTTGCCTCTTTTTTATCTATGTACCTCCACCAATCAGCATCCTGGTTACATCTCACATGACTTATTTTAAAGCTGAGGGTCACTTTGAATTTGGAAGCCATACTGGAAACAGTAAAAAAAATTAGAATTTTGACCGACCTCCCACCTCTAACACATTGACGTTGACATTTGACCTCTTGACCCTGACCCCTCTGGAATTGACCCGACCAGAGAGAGTTCAACACGGATTGATATAGGTCCTGAGGGATGGGGTTGCTTTTCGTTATGTTGACCTTGACCCCCTTGAACTTGACCCAGTCAAGGGAGGTCTCTTCGGATGGATCTAGGTCTTGATATTTTGGGTTTACTTTCGTCATCTTGGCCTGGACCCTTCTGATATTGACCCAATCAGTAGGAGGTCTCTGCGGATTGATGTGGGCCTTGAGAAGTTATGGTTCTTTCAATATCTGGACCCCTGTTACATGTCCCAGTTTCAGGGAGGTCTCCCACTAGGGATTGACATAGGTGTTGTCAGAATTTTGGGAATTATAGGCAGGCCCCAGCTGACCTGGGGAACCCCCTATCTGATTTGTCACCTCATTAGCTGCTAGTCCTAGGCTAATGTTGTAATTTAGGACACAGGCAGGACCAGGCTGACCCTGGCACCCCCCTACCTAACTAGACATACAAACTAACCAACGTACGGACAAGCAATACCAGGCTGACCCTGGTACCCCCTATCTTTGAGACATTAATAGGGCTGAACTATATTGAAACCAGCATCTTCTTATTAACACATACTAACGAATGCACATTCATATCTGTGATATTACGTATGTTATATTTTAACCCTGTATGGGTATTAACCTCTATTCTCATATATTTTTGACCCTGTATGGGTATTAACCTCTATTGAGGTGTGGTGCTTTTAAACTTGTAAACCCATTTCCAATTTTAAAATGGCTCTGAAGTGTTGTATATATATATATATATAGAGAGAGAGAGAGAGAGAGAGAAGCATACTAACATGTATAATAAAGAAATCTCAATATGTCTTTCATTGTCTTCAACTGGCTGGTCTTGGGTTTGAACCTTGGCAACTGTTTAGAGGTCAAGAACTGACCTTGATGGATAACCTCTCAAGTTCAAATATCTGTAGGCACTTTGATGATCATTAACGAAACGTCTGTGGCGGCCATCTGGTTTTTCAAAATGAGGTCAAAACATATTCCCAGGTAAGCATTTGTAATGGTAAACATATCCAGTAAATTTGCGAAGTCACCCTGTAATACCTTGTTGTCTAGAGGGGTAACAGGAAAATCTGTACACACGACGGTAACGGCAGCACACTCATGCATAATTGATAGTGTGCACAGTCCCCAGTACGTCCCCCAAGACATGAAAACACAAGCATGGGTTTAAATATCTATTCAATCTACATGTATATATATATATATATATATATAGAGAGAGAGAGAAGCATACTAACATGTATAATAAAGAAATCTCAATATGTCTTTCATTGTCTTCAACTGGCTGGTCTTGGGTTTGAACCTTGGCAACTGTTTAGAGGTCAAGAACTGACCTTGATGGATAACCTCTCAAGTTCAAATATCTGTAGGCACTTTGATGATCATTAACGAAACGTCTGTGGCGGCCATCTGGTTTTTCAAAATGAGGTCAAAACATATTCCCAGGTAAGCATTTGTAATGGTAAACATATCCAGTAAATTTGCGAAGTCACCCTGTAATACCTTGTTGTCTAGAGGGGTAACAGGAAAATCTGTACACACGACGGTAACGGCAGCACACTCATGCATAATTGATAGTGTGCACAGTCCCCAGTACGTCCCCCAAGACATGAAAACACAAGCATGGGTTTAAATATCTATTCAATCTACAAAATATTTTAATATGCACATACAATTTTCTTTATTCATAAACTTTATATACTGATCTTGCTTTATGATACCACTGGTTGGAGGAGCTCACAAATAAATCTAAAGAGAATGAAAATTTTTGTCAAGGCGAGTCAATTCGACTTGACCTTGAAAAAGGGGGAGGTCACCAGAACCCAAAGTGAGAGAGGTGAAATTTGTTACAAGGTCAAGCGATTTCCTTGACCTTGAAATAAATGAGAGGTGACCCCGAATATGGCAAAGCCATAAGGACATGGGTTCAAACCCATGTAAGGAGTGAGAACATGCAACCAGTGGAAACAGTGTATCTGAGTATATACTACATGGTTATGGATAGACCCCATGGGAGAAATACGATGGATTTTACTCCAAGGTGGAGGAAGACCATACTAGGTAGATGTAAACCAAAACATGAAAATAGTATGGTAATGTTTATGTGAATAATTTAAATTTTCAACCTGCACGGTGACATACTTAAGTTTATAGTGGGTGGAGTAAAGCCATGCCACATGTAAGTGAACCAGATATGAAAAGTGGCTGGCAAGTGGTTAAAGTTTTGAAGATGGAAAAGCACCCAAGCGCCAAGTAGGAAGTAGTGAGCTAAGAGGAGAGGGAAGCAGCAAAAGCCTGGGAAACAGGGGACAACAAGGAGGGGGAAGAGACTAAGTAGGTGTGAACGGCATTGGATTTCCAGGTGCCATGTTTTTTTATGTGTTCAAGAGGAACCCCATTATGGAAGGCCCAGGAAGCACCCGCCCTGCGAAAAGCATGGAATGTCAAGGGAGGGGCTATACCCAGGGCCAGTGATACGGCTTTTAGGTGTTTCCTGGCGACCGAATCTGTGAGTGGTACTAGACCACGTGTACGTGGAAGTAAAAATAAGGGAGCATTTTGTTCAGCTGGGAAAGTCTGAATCATAAATTTTAGGGCAACAATTGGGCACAAGGGGGAGGAAGCCAGGTATGGGAGAGGCAGTGTCACGGTATCTCTACGGTTCTGCATAGTCTTAGACCATTTGACAAGAAGCGAACCTTCCTGATCCTGTGTTATAAAATCTCCTCGAGCTAGATGTCTGGTGACATCAAAGGAGGAAGTGGTATGGGGTAAGATATTAGACAACCTGAGAAAGGAAAAGAAACATAATAAATATAGGGGCCTAAAAATAGTGGGGTTCTCCAGGTTCGCACACTGGTGGATGATATCATGAAGGGTTTGAATGTCAATAAGTGGACTCCTCTTAGGAGTAAGAGGGGCTGAATTCTGGATGGATTTAAGAAAAAGTGACAGACGGTCATCCCTGAAGCAGTGAGTAGGAAGGCCATATATGATGTGGAAGGCCCTAATAGCGGCCATATAGTTGGAAATATTGGATTTTGACTGAGCATTGGAATGTAGATATTCCATGAAAGCAAGGAGAATGTGTGTATTTACCTGAGAGGTGAGCAGCCCAGCTGCCACTTTAAAAGCCTGAAAATCAGACCACATCCTGGTATACTGCCTTAGCGTGTTGGGCCTGAAGCCATGAACCATTCTGGCTGCTGCTGAGATGGCCAGCTGGGCTGCAGGGGAGGGTAAATCTGAAAATAGATAACTGATGCAGAATTATATAGTATAATTAAGACAAGTTAGGTCAATGTGTGTATCCACCCAAATGGGTTTATGTACCAGGTTCTGCAATTTTTGTGTGTGATGTGAGTCATTCTGCCAACGGGATAGTAGGTCAGCTACAGTATTTTTGACGCCAGGAATATGAGAAAAAGTAAAGTCAATATTAAAAATGACTGCGATGAGCCAGAGGTTTCTTGCACATGTGGCTAGGGTTGTATCCCTGGTCTTACCAGACGTTAGAACTTCTACCACTGCCATATTATCACAGAAAATTTGAACTTTTTGGTTTGACCAATGGGTTGCCCATATCTTGGCAGCTACTACAATGTTAAGTATCTCTAGGTGTACTATTGTATAACCCATGAAACCTAGGGGTATGGGGAGTGAATAAACCATTGAGTCGAAGTGACCCCCCAATCCTGTAAGGGATGCGTCCAAATGAACGGGAATCCTGGAAAATTTTTGGTCATTGAACCATGTCAGGTTTTTGAAGAATTCCGTATTCAGAAGAATTTTCGTATTTTCAAAGTTGTCTCTGAGTAATTGGAGTATTCTGTTGAGGAAGATCCTGGCCGGTTTGACACATTTTGTTATGTACAGAAGACTGCCCAGGAGTGACTGAAGTTGGTTCTTACTGCAATATGTCTTGGTTTCCCAATTTTTACACATATAGACTATTTCCTCAAGTTTTTTTGGGGGAATAGCTATGGTTCTGTCTACAGTATTAATGCCCAGACAAACTGCGGACGTACTTGGAGGTACCAGGTTTTTGTCACTGATGTCTAAACCTAATTCTGACAATAAATTTTTAAGAAATCCATAAGCAAGATAAATTTTTGAGGGCAGTCCAGTAAAGATAAGGTCATCAATATAATTGTAGAGACCTGGGAACCCATGTTTGGCCATAATATGGCGAATTGAGTCGGTGCAATGCTGAAAAATTTTTGAGCCATGTCTGTATCCAAATGGAACCGATAAATCGATGAAATACTGATCCTCAAATCTGATACCTAAAAGATCTACATCCCCAGGATCAACTTTGATCTGTCGGAAAGCTCTACTTATGTCTATTTTGAAGATCTGAGCTGCTGGACCAAGGTTACAGAGTGAGGCAGTTATATTATCTGATTGATAATTAAGTATATATGGAGTGTCCAAGTACTTATCTTTGTCAACCCCATTGTTAACTGATAAACCTTTTGGCCAACTGAGGTCCATGATAGTTCTTTTTGCAAAGAATCCTGCTTATCCCTGGTCATTAAGGGAGAAACACGAATGAGAAAAGGAGGTTTGGTAAAGGGACCCATGATTGCTTCATGTTGAAGTTCCTCCTTCAGATATTTTGCCACATGATCGCCATTTTGGAGTGCCGAAGTATGATTGACAAATGTGGAAGTAAGTGCACAATTCCGATCAAAGTCAATGGGAAAACCGTATTGCAGTAAGTCTGGGAGTTGTTGGTCCCAGTAGTCGAGCAAGTGGAAACGCCACCTATCAATATTCAAGTTGGATGCAACTGGTACACGACATTGAAGGAAGTTAGGTAGGCCACTGTGCTTGACCATTAGGTGTGTTGTTATAATATCTGGATTTTTTTCATAATATACAGGATCCCCTGTATAAAGTTTCAACGTATCTGAAGGCAGGAAACCAAACTGTGACCTGTGCATGACAGAATTTAACTGGTTGCTATCATTGTCAGCACCCCTAGTACATGATATGTCAGTAGCATTATCACAAGTATTGAGGACATAGTTTTTGTGAAATACTTCTTTCAAATCAACCTTACGGGTATGGCTATGTCCGTCAGTTGAAACGTCCCGTACCACAGAGTTAACAGGAATGTAAGTATTTGTGACCGTCTTACCCAGCTTGGTATGTTTATTCACCCCATCAGGACACCCAGTTTCATTTTTTCCCACCAAAGAAATTTTTGACTTACGTTCCAATGCTGGAGAGTATTCTTTACCAAGCTGAGTCCGTACAGTTTCTACTCTTGCATTGTCGATATTTTCATCACAAACTGCATTTTTGTGACAAAGCAAGGTCATATCCACCTCGTCTGTCATATCAACCGTATTGAAAACATCGAATCTATTATGCAAGGTGATATGCCTTGGAGACTGTTGATTATAGGTCTTGTTAAAGCATGTGGTCGCATTGACCCAATTGCCCGAAGATGTGGTAATTTTTTTAGATACACCTTGTTTTACCGGATCCGACTTTGTTATGCGACTAACTGGTAACAAAATGTTGTCAGCCCTATTAAGAGTATTTTTGCCATACTTCAAGGCTTCTGCATAAGATTTATTGACACATATGGTTTGGTATGCTTTTTGCTTGTGGAAATACGTAATGGCCGAATTTTTTTCGATGTTTGACTGTTCCCTGGCCTTTGATACCACAGACGAGTAATATACTTTTGTTTTTTGTCTTTGGGTGGTCCTACTGATGTGGCCACCCAAGTTCATTCGTTTTTTGGGAGTTTTTTTTGTTCTTGGACCTACATTCAACTTCTGGGTGCCCAAAAGACTTGCCTGTCACATGGCAGGCTGCACACACATGTTTATACAATACACCCCTAGTTTCATGTGTTTTGGTATAAGAACAGGTGCCAGCATTATAATAATTACATGGCATTGACTTCATGTGTTTTGGGTTTGATTTTTTAGGATTACCAAATTACCAAAGGTTGTGACATTATGCCTCTGTGCATTGGCACGACGTATCCTATCAATTTTTTCAGTTTGACTGTAGTCCTTAACTTTTCCCTGTTCCATTCTACAGAGGAGGACCGTGTGGCTGGCCTTTGCCGCATCCCAAGAGAAATCGTTGGCATCATCAAACAGCGAAATCATGTAATCTAACATATGCTCCCTAATGTTTAAATTTTGTTCATTTTATTTCATGATGCAACAAAAGCCAGCGACCCACTGTGTGGTTGACAACTGATCATATGATATACGTTCTTTACTCACGCTAGATAGGACATACTCATGTGGCCATTTGACACGGTTGGGAACAAGAACCTCTACGGAACCCCCACGCAAAGATTTAATCTTTGTACCTGTTTTCTCAGCATCCGCCAGCAGTTTAAGGTGCTGATCTACCAAAGCTTGCACCGACATGTCTTGCCTAAGTGCTGTCAAATCTGGAATTTTGTTAACTTGAGCACGAGGTGACACTGTGACCGAGGAATCAGCTTTTGACTTTTTACACTTGTTTTTGGCAAAACCTTGTTTACTAACATTGCTTTCAATACTGTCTAGCCTTTTACCAAGTTTATCAAGCTGTGCAAGAATTTTTTCATTGATAACATCTTGTGTTACGGAACTACTTTCCTTAATAACCTTGTCTTTACGGGAACTAGGTTCCGGCTGTTCACCATCCGACTCAGAATCGGATGCTATCAGAGCTTCACAGTCGGACTCACTAATGGACGACTCAGAATCTAACACTTGCCCATTCTGTTGCTTCAGTAGTTCAGTCAAAAATTTTCCATCTTCTAACTGCAACTGCACAGGGAACTGTAGTGTTTCTTGGTTGCCAGACCTCAAGTTGTACTGTCGAGTGGAAGTAGCAGCCATGGCGACAGATAATAACATTAAAAAAACTAAAAACTTAAAAGCAAGTAATAAAAGTATTAAAAATTTCTGTTTCTTGTAAAATTTCTGTTTCTCAATGTCACCTTCTTGCCCCCCAGATTTGAAATGACAGAAGGAAAGGGCAAGCTTACACGTGAAAGAAGCCTGACCAATAAAATTACAGGACACAAAACCCATGTTGGTTTATACTAAAAATTTAGTGATCGATAATAGGACTCCCCTAGGACTGATCTGCCCGGCACCTACATGCCGGACCGAATTAGATGCTATCAATTAAATGTCATAAGTGAATTTGGATTACTAATGTAACTGTAGCTTTTTTTCCTTTACACACAAAACACAGTGCAATGTATGTCAAGTAATTCTGTACATTTGAACTACCTCAAAAATAATCTGAAGCTGTACATGATATAAAAACGTGCTACTATTAAAAGCATTTGACTTAAAAAAAACTTTGTGTTTGTGATAAACCCTCTGACCATTTTGATAAAAAAGGTTGCCCCCATTTAATATGTGAATTTAAAGAAGCAACATTATTCATATAAATTTGCTAACAAACTTACAGCCTCAAGAAAATAGTTCATTTTCGCGTGAATTGGACTCACCATATGGAAGCTTGAATATATTAGACTTAGCAAATCACCCATTTACGAAGAAGTCTGTAAACTTACTGTTGTAACGATTTTAAGCCATAAAGGCGCATTACAGTATTACTAACAGTTCTGTTAAATCCATATGAAGTCTCTTGAAGCTTTCTCAGAACCATTTGTTGACTCAAATGTAAACAATGATAACTGTGAAAAAAGTCACATATGGATAATAATAATAATTTTATTGTTCATCTAACACACAGAAAGGGTGTTTTTTATGCCTGCCCAACTCTTGAGTAGCAATCTTGATTGTCTATGAATTGCACTTATTCACGCTTTGTCCATTCTAAGGTTTGCTAAGTGCACCGAGTGACCCCTGTTTGGAGAAGATATTGTGCCTGCAGAACAGTTGACTTGATTAGACTTTGTGTGGGTGTTCCACCACACGACTAAGGCTCCCGATTAAGGGTTTTTGAGGGTCGGTTTCAGAAATATGCTTAGTCCCAGGCGTCCTGTAAGGGTCGGTTGTGGTCGGTTGGGGCCGTGTGAAATATCAAACATGTTTGATATTTCTCCCGACCCCAACCGATTATTTTTTCCCGCCATAAACAAAATGTACAGTCCCAGGCTTCCTCAGGCCTCCTCAGACCAAAATTACACAGTCCTATGCTGTCCCAGGCCGCCTGCGACCCTTAGTCGCCGACCCTTAGTCCCAGACCTCTATCACTTAGTCCCAGGCTTCCTGCGACCCTTAGTCCCATTGCCAAACAAAAATCGGCGATCCTGGTCTGGGGACGCCTGGGGACGCCTCAGGACACCTTGTGGGGTCGGGACTTAATCCTGGGTTAGTCGGGGCTTAGTCCCAGGAGGCCTGAGGCGTCCTGGGACCCAGTCGGTTTGTCTACGACTAGAAAAATGGCTTAATCGGTTCTTAGTCCCAGACCAGTTGGGGACAGTCTGGGGCCTCCTGGGGCGTCCTGAGGCCGATCTGTAGTTAATCCCAGACCTTCATACCGATTCTGTCTTCCACCCCATTGGTCAATTTTTTTTCCATTTTTTCCAAGACTACCCACGATTAAGGGTCCCAGACAGGATCGGGGCTTAATCCTTTGGTGGAACAGGGGCATAAGATGGCAATGTATGTTCTGAGATCCATTCAGATTTTCAACAGAGAAAATAAGCTAAGTTAGAAAGCTTCTACCATATTGTATTTAGTTCTACAAATATAAATATGATTTACATTGCAAGACAGTTGATATGACTTGATGCTAAAAATGTAGCATTAAAAAAAATAACACCAGACTTGAACAGACTGTCATAGTATGTAGGGTTAATACTTAAAAATTCTCAGAAAACCAAAGGTGTAACAAAACAGTTATACATAATGTAGAGTGTATTTCAAGAAAAATTGATTTCCAGCTGTTTACCTACAGTGTGCTCATGTGGGAGAATCAAATGCTTGCCTCCCACAAGATTATGTTTATGGTGGCATTTGTCTGTCTGTTGGCAATATACCTTGAAAAGGTATAGGCAGATTTTGATCCAATTTTCAGGAAATATCGACAAAAGGCACCAAGAACAGATGAATAGATTTTGGTAGTAATGTGGGTCAACATCCGGAAATTTTTTAAAATGATCTTTTATCATTGGGCTCATAAGCAATATTGAAGGTGTGTACCTTGCTGGAGGTATGGGCTCTTCTAATTCCTGGAAATAGATGGTGATTCAGATCATCACCTAACTAGAATTATCTGTTCCTTATACTATTGTGTAGTTGTGGACATATTTTGAAAATGTCATCAAAATCTGTCCATAACCTTTCGAGCTATTTTGCTAACCAACAGACAAATGTACGTGGCCATAACATGCTTGACGTAGGTAAAAAAACACTTGATTTATCCAGTTTTGAGTGTCATCAAGTGGAAGTAAAACAACCAGTTGAGTTACATATTTCCATATTGTAGTAAAGTAAGAAAAAAAATCAAGTCAAGACATGAACATGTGGGGTAAAGGCAGTCAATATTAAATGACATATGACAGTTATCTAGTCATCAAAGGCAAATCAAAAGAATATTTAAGCTGAACACTTTACGTTTAATCAGCAGTTGGTGAGAAGGTTTAGTTGTGTGTTGCAAGACTTATCGAGTCTTTACATTTGTCAGGCAAGATGGCACATACTAGAATAACAAAGTCTGTTCTTATCTGCTTACAGCTCTGGATGTTCACATTTGGTATGGTTAATCTAAACACTACAAGGGAATCTTGGCTTGTTTGGAAAACTAACAAAAATGTAATGTTATATATATTCAATAAAAAAGCTATGGTTGTTGGGTATTGTATTTTTCCTGAAATAAACTCAGGTGTTATTATATTGATGTACAAAAGACAATGATACAAGTAGTGTTGTTTTACCAGTACTATGTTTGTATAGGCAGTTTATTTGAACCTGTAGAAAAATTTATAAAACCTATATATTTCTATAGCTTTTGGGGATATCAAACAAGTTACAGACAAATCCGATACTTACAAAGTCTTTTGTCAGGTTGAGCCTTTCACCTTTGATACCTTATTCAAGCTCAAAAGGTAAACAGATTTGGATGTGTACAAATGTGTGGTATGCATTTATATACATTTACTTCAGGTGAGTTACAAGACAAGGTGCCAAGAGTCTACTGGGGTAATGTTGGAGAAGGGAATGCTGCAACAGATCCAGGGGCAGTAACACGTGATGGAGAACCCAACCTGCTGATGATTACCAAGGTTACCATTGGCTACTTTGTATATGAAGGTGTCAAGGACATCAGATGGTAAGTATTACCTAAATGTTTTTTCTGTTTGATATTGCCTTTGTTCACCATTTGCATAGTAACTCCGTGCGTATTTCAGAGATTTTATTATCCACCCACACATATAAGCAGAAATATATATGTGTATATTTTTCCTATTCATCGGTGCCACTTAATATGCACAATTAACTTTACATGGTCATCAACAAGGCAAATCTTTGATTAATATCTAAAAACCACAACGTTATCTGTAAATATGTTATATACATCATTGGACGGTATTTTTTACAGAACTTCTGAAGCTTTTGATTGAATTAAAATACACGTAGAAATGCTGGAGCAATCTAAAGTTAAACATTTACGTTTTTGATATTTACTGGTGTCGCTATATGTATGATAGCAATTTTTGCATGGTTTCATTAAATATGGACTTATTTTACTTTTTAACCATACAAAATAGTGGACAGTAAAAATAAAACATTCCTGATTAAATATCACTCATTTTTCTGTTATGTCTACATTAATACAGTTTATTTCTTTATTATCGTGACATGTGTTATACACGAACAGTTTATACAGGCAACAAATAAATTTAACACCCAGCCCCTTAGGGCGTATAAGTCACTTCATTTACAAACTTTTACAATATCTTGGGTATATTTCGGCAAACACAAAACAGATCATTTATAATTTGGTGTTGAATATAATGTAAACAGACATTTTCTGTTTTACACATCAGGGGCCGATTTCACTAAAGGACTTAAACTAAGTGACTTTATTGGCTAAGTCAGGGACTTAAATCTAAGACTTTGGTCTTAGCTAGGTCTGGGACTTAAAACGGATTTCCCAAATAGTGACTTAGCTAAATCCAAGCTTATCAAATAACCACAGTGGTTTTCTGTGTCATGTGACCTTTTATATCTATTTAAAATATAATATTGGTGTCATATATCCTTCATTTGATGTATTCTATCTAAGGATAAGGGCTGTTTTGAAATGGAAAACCTTGTTGCCACATAGAAACTTTACAAAGACTACTTTAGTGAGGTGTTCTGAGTAATTATACTTTATTTACAGCCATTCCAAATTTTGCAATGGAGAAAAGTTTATGGTGGCCATATTTAAGTCCTCTTTACAAAATTTAAGCCCACTACCTAACAGACTTAAAGTTAAGTCCACTGACTTAGCAATTTCATGGACTTAGCTGCTTTGTGAAATCCGCTAAGTCTAAGACCACAGACTTAACATTCTTTAACAAAATTTAAGACCAAAGTCTTAAATTTAAGTCTAAATCTGGACTTAAGTCCCTTTGTGAAATCGGCCCCTGTATATCCAGACTGTTTTAATTGAATGTTTCTCAGTGGTCTAAACAGTAGCAGGTTAGATATTTAATCACAAGCTGACACATATGTGTGGGTATGACTCCCACGAGTGTCCTTGCTGTTGAAAGGGCTGTAATACCCTAAATTTTGAAATTTGAAAGATGTACAAAACAAAATCCAATGTCCAAAATTCATTTGACAATTTGAGAAGTATGACTTATTAGCTACGGGCACACTAGGCAACCAAGGAGTGCTGAGATGGTAAGCTCTGTGTAAGTATATGAGTTTAAGGTGGTGGTTTCAAACCACAAAGTGCCAAAAAGCTACCCAAAAAGGTGGGAAAATTCAAATGCATACAGGCTCTTAGGATCAGTCTGGGAATCCTAAGGGCTTTTGACCTTGACGTTTATGACTTAAATACGTTTTCAATACAACTAGATGGATCACATATACGCAATTATGAGTTGTTATCCCCGCCCCTGGCAAGCTTGTAGCTACTTAATTTCACCTTAGGGGGTCAAAGGTTAAACTCCCCAATATATACGACTTTTATATGACGGACCTTCACAGCTATACTCGGTAGCACACTGGTAACACACTCGCCTTCCACCTCTGAGATCAGAGTTTGAATTCTGGTCTAACCTCATGTGGGAAAGCTGGTAGTTGCTTACCATTGGTCGGCAGTTTACAGTACAGAACCTTGACTGACTGTTAGAATATATCCGATAAGGTAATAGGCATGGTCTAAAACACTATACGGAGAAATGGGTCAAACAGCAATACAATCGGTTTTATTGACAATAGGATCTGTTGGGAGTGCCTACCAAACTCTTTGTTTTGACTTTATGGCATTAAGATAGGTTGGGCTGAAGATCCCGACCCTGGGGATGGATGGAAGTTGCCCATTTTTCGAAAGTTTAATTTGTTTTAAAAAATCCTTCTAGGTTTCGATTCCTGACTTATAATAACACCAAAGAATACTCCCCACCTTATACTTGGCAAACGTCGCGGCCAAACTTAGGAATTAGAGCCCATACTTTTATCCACTTACAAGGCCCTACATAATCATTGTCTATGTGGTGAAACTTGACCAGTTCCCGTCTAATCGCTGAAGTTAAACAGCATTGGGCTTAGTTAGTACTTGGAAGGCTGACCATCTGAGTTCATGGCCAGGTGTGGCCAGACACATAGTGACTCGGATTATTACTTAAATGGCAGTCCCATTGCAATGTAACAAGGTACTCAATCCATACTGATTAACATATGGTCAATACTTATAAGAGTTAGTCTAATAAATACACTGGTAGTTAGATTAAAGTTAATAGTAAATCAAACAATAATTCCGTGCAATATTGCATATTGCATTTGTCTGTCATAAGGACTTTGAACAAATTATTTTAGATTAACCCTTCAGTATACAGATAGTTCAGCATCCTTCAGAAGAAAAGGCTACAGTTCTCTAAAGGTTATCAAGTGCAGCATTTCCTCGCCTTATTTACATACCTGTGACGCAAGATTCTACTCTAACTAGAATCTGCCTTGGTGTATCACTAGGCGTATTTCACAACCGTAATCCGTCGAATCTAGATTCGTCAGATCAACGGATTCGCTTGTTTTGTGACTTGAATCTGAATCTGGATTATGAATCCGTTGATCTACCTCTTGAGGTAGATCAACAGATTCAGTGTCCTTGGATTACCCATAATTCTTTGTAAAATAATGGCAGCAACATGTGAGAAAAAATTTTAACATTTGGGAAATTTTTATTATATTGTAATATGATAATATTATTTTACTATATACTGGCATATATTAATATATTATATTTATGTCGGTTAATCTTATTTTCATATTTTAGATTCAGATCTATAGAAAATTGCATTTCACGAATCTAGCTAATCCAACGAATCCAAATCTGAATCTAGATTCGACGGATTATGCAGATTCTTGGTTGTGAAATACACCTATTAACTACTCAAAAGCTGGACCAATTTGAACCTCAGTTAGTGGCTTGGGACTTTCTAGCACCTGTACTACTGCAACTTTGATACAAAAAGGACAGGAATGGGGTCCTGATTGGTCAAGTGGTTTGTATGTATTACATTTTTTCAGCATCTCGTTCTCTTATGCGGATGAAGAAAATAATTGTGGATCCGAGTTTGCCACATCAATCGATGAATACATCTTGGATCCAGATGAGTATATCACCCACGTCTCTGGAAGATCCAATATAAAGATCAATAAGGTAGGTAATTTTGCTTCAGTTAAAACCTCTTGGGAAACGTCTTGGAAAACATGGGATGAATTTGTGATTCTATCCCAGTAAACATTTGAAACATTTTAAAATGGTTTAAATGTTTACAAAACGTTCTTAAAACCTATTTAAACTGTATCTTATGGTTTTCTAAACGTTTCCTAGTAAATTTTTTCTGCTGTAATGTTTAAATTTTTTTTATAAATTTTATAAAAATTTTTATAAACATTCTATATACAAACGTTTTTACTGAAATCATTTATTAAACGTTTATAATATAACTCAAGAAGCTAGGTTTGACTGGAAATGTTTTTAAACCTTTATAAAATAACTAAAAAAATGAAGGTTATGCTGGAAATGTTTTTCAAACATTCATCATAAACCAAAAAACGTTTTTTAAACCCATATTTTTAGAATGGTTATTAAACCTTCACCTTCAAACATGTCCGAACAAAGATGGCGGTGAGAAATAATAGGGGATTGTAGAGGACTTTGTCAAAAATTGCCCCACATGCAATCCCTAAAAGTGAGAATTGAGTGGGTGCACAATTAGTGGTAATTTTGAGGCTTCTTAAGGTATAATAATGACAAGTGTCAGGTACAGGCAGATACATAGTGGCTCGGATGAGCACTTTAAATGGCGGTCCTCTGTCATTGGGTCCTATCCCCAGTGGCAGGCTAAAGAACCTCAAGGACGTTGATAAATGGTCATCCTTGAGCCTCTATCTTCCAGTTAGGGGAATGTCAGTTACTTGTGAGTTGGGGCTGTACTTGTGCTGTCGGATGGTTAAATAGCGCTTTGAGTGCTGTATATGGAGATATTGTACTGAGTATAAATACACAAGACAAATACAAATACAAACTGGATGCAGTAGTTATGCAGAACAGTAGGTATTAGTAAGAAGTTTTCTTTAATTTTAGATTACTGTGACCACCAACAAGCACGTGATTGGACCTTATGGACAAGTGACTGGAGAGGACCAGTTTGATGCTCACAACAATGGGGCACCACTCCTTTTCTCCAAGATCATATTTGGAGTGATCTCTGTCTATGAGATGTCCTTCACCTTTTACAGTAAGACTGTTCTCCTTTTCTCTAAGATTATGTTTGGCATAATCTCTGCCCATGGTGTGTTCTTCAAATTTTGCAAGGTTGTCCATATTCCATTTTCTATTATATTAAGTTTTGGAGTGAGTGTGTATTCCTTTTCTCTTATACTAAGTTTTATATCTTACATCCTTCATCATTGATATACTGTTTTCCCTTTTATTTCTCTGAAAATCTTTGCATCTAACCCTTTTGGGTTTTATGAACAAACCAGAATTAATTAATACTATTTTCAATCTTTTAATCTTGAAAAGCTAGCCCTTTTTGCAAGTGAGTTAGACAAACTGGCCCTTTGACAAATAGGCCCCAGTGGAGATTAAGTATTTTAAAAGTATGTGTATTGCATTATGTTTTATTATTTGTTTTCAACTGGGGGTCACGATTACAGGGGCTGAGTGATTAGATTGACCGATTTGGCAAAGGGTTAATTTGTCTATGATTCCTTTTCAGTATGGTGAGTACAGTTTTTGAAAACTGTTCAAATAAAGTTTACCATCAATCAGGTGATGAAAAGTAAATATAAGGTTTACCATCAATCAGTTGTTGAAAGTAAATATAAAGTTTACCATCAATCAGGTGTTGAAAAGTATATATAAAGTTTACCACCAATCAGTTGTTGAAAAGTAAATATAAGGTTTACCATCAATCAGTTGTTGAAAGTAAATATAAAGTTTACCATCAATCAGTTGTTGAAAAGTAAATGTAAGGTTTACCATCAATCAGTTGTTGAAAGTATATATAAAGTTTACCATCAATCAGGTGTTGAACAGTAAGTATAAAGTTTTCCATCAATCAAGTGTTGCAAAGTAAATATAAAGTTTACCATCAATCAGGTGTTGAAAAGTAAATATAAGGTTTACCATCAATCAGTTGTTGAAAGTAAATATAAAGTTTACCATCAATCAGTTGTTGAACAGTAAGCATAAAGTTTACCGTCAATCAGTTGTTGAAAGTAAATATAAAGTTTACCATCAATCAGGTGTTGAAAAGTATATATAAAGTTTACCACCAATCAGTTGTTGAAAAGTAAATATAAGGTTTACCATCAATCAGTTGTTGAAAGTAAATATAAAGTTTACCATCAATCAGGTGTTGAAAAGTATATATAAAGTTTACCATCAATCAGTTGTTGAAAAGTAAATGTAAGGTTTACCATCAATCAGTTGTTGAAAGTATATATAAAGTTTACCATCAATCAGGTGTTGAACAGTAAGTATAAAGTTTTCCATCAATCAAGTGTTGCAAAGTAAATAAAAAGTTTACCATCAATCAAGTGTTGAAAATGCCATAGGCTATATGACGTTACAATACTAATTCTAATTGGACTTTTATAGTGCTTAATCTCCCCCATACAAAGAGGACTATAAGGCGCAACAAAACCAAAAAGCAGCCAAACAATTTCAGTATCCAGAGACAGAAGAGGGGTCAAGCAACATGTTTCATGGAGTTTTCTAATAAAGTAAACAAGTAAAGCCTCTTAAAACTGAACAAAATGATGAAAACAATTGTTATTTCAGAAAAAAAAAGAAAGTTATATGCATTTGAATCGGAGGTCTATACTGTATGCTCATGATATCTAGAGATATTGATAAAAATTGGAGATATCTCTAAAATATATATTTTGCAGGAGGCTTTTTCCGTTGGAACACAAATCCCTGCTTTGAAATGTACATACCCCCCCGACAGCTCAACTCCCGTTCAGAAAATCTTATGCCTGAAAGTTCCCTTCTGAAAATTGATTGGCATCAGCTAGCATTATATCATCAATATTATTACCAGTTGGTTAATGTTCTCAGTGACCTAGAAAATTTGGCATCTAATCACAGGCAGTCACCCCTGTGTGGGTTCAAGTCCCACAAGTGACAATGGTACGATGTCAGCATGGTTACTTAAGGTAAGACTAGGTACAGCCTTAACATCACCATTTCAGCTTTGTAAAAGATGTTTAGTGATTCTTTTTTGTCACACTTTTCCCCACAAAATATGCCAGTACAAGTGCATGTAGATACCACTGATTCTCAATAGCTAAAGAGACTGGCTCATATACATATATATATATAAAGGTGAACTACAGTTGTTAACTAAATGGCATCAAAGGATATATTTTATTTCAAAGAAATTAAAACAATGCTGTAAATTTGATGAAATTGGTACAAGTTTAAATTAATGCTATTACACTGGTAGATTGTGCATTTTGGCTCAAATATGAGCTCCCCAAACAAGTTGAATATGCGCTTTGTTTCTTTTATAGATAAATACTAAAGATCTAATCTACTGCTTTGCAGGCCAAATATCTTCCGAACAGTGGGGTACTCAGTGTGCTAAATTAACAAAGAAAGTTTTTAAAAAGCGATAGTCAGGGATGATCTAGGTAAATAATCCAGGGGTTTGGGGTAAATGGAGTGGAGGGTACTACATGGGGAAGTAAGTCAAAGTTGGGGTTTTACATTCTGTCCAACAGAGTCACACTGGGGCAGGACCTCTACATTGTCGTGCGTGGGAGTTGAACATACACAGAGGTGACTGCCTGTGATTAGATGCCAAACCTGCTGACCCATTGGGCTTATAAGGACCTAGAAACTATAATAGAATATAAGCATTCAAACCAAATTAAAAATGACATGTACTAAGGATAATGACAGTTAATCAGATAATTTGCATTGCCAATAATAACGGTAAGGAAATAATAATTAATACAAGAATAATATATAACTCTTATTGTAGCACTTTTGAAGAGATTTGTCATTTAAATTACTCAATAAATTTGTATTTTCAAATGATCTCACAGTGAAGACATTTTGTAATCTACTAATTGTAACTTTATTATTATTTTTTCAGGTACAAAAGGTAAGTGCTTTCAAACATCCATGGTATCACATGTAATAAATATATTGAAGATCAAACATTCACAGACAACAGGCAGGTATCATTTTTTTCTTTAGATCATAGTGTTCTCTCCTGTACATTCCCTTCAGACTAAACTATAGCAATAATTCCAGTCAAATATCATCAGTAATTCTATGATACTTAATAATAAAACTAATGAATGTGTCAATTCAATTCAAAATATTATCATTCAATGACATAGAAAGGGGCCACGGTGGAAGAGTGGTAACACTCGTGCCTCCCACCTCTGAGGCCAGGGTTTGGTTCCCGGCAAATGGGAAAAGCTTGCCGTTGGTCGGCAGTTTACAGTACAGAACCTTGACCAACTGTATGTACTGGTTTCCCCTACCCTTCCAACTACCCGTTGTGATATAACCTGTACAGTGTCGAAAGCGACGTAAAACCCGAAATAAATAAATAAACGACATAAAACTAACCAAGGTGTAGTCCCAGTGTTAAGAACTGTTAAATGGATTATGTCAATGAACAAGTTTAACCTTTTTACCTCCACCAGGATGTTAAAATTTCACTCTGTTTTGTCTCTGTGATCACTCAGAAAGTAATGACCGGAACTGTCTAAAATGGTTTTTGTGAGTAGATCCTGACAAAGGCCACTATATCAGTGTATTTTAGTGACTATGGCCTTCTAGTTGACATTACTCCAAAAGTAATTAGCAGATCTTTATGAAAAATAAAATTGTGCATGTAGGGTCTGGAAAGAAAGCAGTGATTACATTTTGGGAAAGATTCTGATCAATTTCCAAATACAAAAAATTCCAAAATTTTTTAAGGTGCCACCTGGCAGAGGTCTGAGCTCAACTAGTGCTTCTCATTTGGGTTTGAGGCTGCCTTCAGCACCTTGTAAATGACACAATGTCCACTTAAAGTAAGAGCCATAAATAAAATAACAACGGTAACAGTATAGTAAATGTAAGAGCTTCTGAGGTTTAAATATAATGAAATAGTCCAACTGAAAATGGTAAACACAAAACCAGTGGATTCTTTGGTGTAAATAGCAAATTACTGGCATCTAGGAGGGAATTCTACTAGCACAGAATATAGACAAACAACATTAATATTTCAAACACCTGATGAATGTAGAAGTTAAAAACCTGCTGGAACCCTTTTCAGTTATTTTACTCCGTAATCAGTAGATGTACAATCCTATAACTTTAGATCATAAACTCATTTTTTAAGTGCGAGCTCTAGCAAGTGTGACCGGAAATGAGGTACATCCGTCCTCGCTTAACTACGGGTCTCCGGTGAAACCAGGGGTTGGGAAGAAGGAGCAGAAAAGCGACAGTCTTAACTAAAAGTTTATTATCACTCACATCATCCCCTTGACACCACCAGCAGCAAGTGAACTTCAAGTCACATAAAACAAAAACACCTTGGAAAAATTATAATTAACTATTAAGTGGAATGACTGGTAAAGCATTGCAAGAATGCACAATTAAATCATTCAATATTACTACTTTACACTTTAACATATACACACTAGAAATTGTCTTTCCAAATACTATTACATCACCTATTAAAATGCTTATTAAGATATCACAGCCATACTAATAAATTAAATAAGTTAATTTACTATATACAAAATAAAATAGTTACTTTGACAACTACAAGCACCATTCCTTTCTAAATGACTAGATAAGTATCAGACTAGTTTTAAACTACATGACAACCTGAAAGATTCTATAAAATAAATGCAAAATAATCTTCACCAAGAATTACCAATCAAGTGAACATAAACACAACAAACTGTTCACAAGTTCAAAGTTAAAATCCAAACTCTGACACAAACACAGTCACTAAGATACAATCTCATAAATACCCTGATTAAATATATTCCACCAACCTACACTCTGCTACAACAACACACACAAGCCAAACCTGCACTCAACCTCCTCTAAACAAACGTGTACTTCACACACAAGCAAGAAGCGGATTGTTTAATTTGCTACATTCCCGCGGTTTCACACCAAAACAAAACGGACATCATACAGCAGAAGCTTTTAACTTCAGTGGGCCAAACAAAGATAATTATTAGCCGTTCGAATCGGCCGCAAATACTGTGGCTACACAAGGCTAGTGCTTCTTGAGATAACATTTTTTCCTTTTTTTGTCTCGGGACTTTCATGAATTGTGGCATAGCATGACGAGTATCTGTCTTTTATAGAAGTTAATCACATCGCAAATATAATAAAATAGCAAATAGCATTGTAGCATTCCAATAGCAGAAATTTCAACCTTGTTACATTTTCTTTTGTAAAGGTTCACAAAAAATCATTTATTTGTGTACAGATAGTATTTGTTCTAATTATCTCAGTTATTTTCTAAATACTTCTCACCAGATTTGAAACCTCCTTTAACTTGGTTAATTTAACAGCAGTTCATTTATTGAACTGCAAAAGAAAACCTCTTAATTTATAGTATTATTTCTTTCTATATTCACACAAATCTTTACTACACCATACTTCAGTTGATGCACTGCAGGGCATTACAGACCAAGTTGCACAAGAAACTTACGAAATCATCACCAGCACAATAACAGACATTTTCCAAGTGCAGAATGACTATGGACACATGTTAATTGATGTGGGAAGAAAAGGGTGTTATCCTTACCAATACAATCAGACTGCTGCAGCTTTAACAGCCTGTAACCTTCAGACCATTCTCTCACAAGTTGGTGTCCTGGCTTCTTCCACTACTTCACACATGGAGCACTCGGTGAGTACAGATTTTCATTTTCTACCACGAGCCTTATTCGGTTAATAAAAGTAAAACATCCCTCATGAGACATATACATAACATACATCACTCATTAAGCTATACTCGTGTTACCCACTCATTTAATATTGTTATCTTTATTCTTGATGGATCTTTGGTTTTGTAAATATCACTCAGGAGTGCTCTGCAATGACGTAGTAGGTAAGCAGGTTTGGCATCTAATCACAGGGAGTCGACTCCCACAAATGGCATTTCAGAGGCCATGTCCCAATATAACCCTGACTGTTCAACGGGGCGTAAAAAACCCCAGCTTTGACCTCCAAGAAGTTTTCCTATTGTGTCCTATCTCTCATTATTACCCAGAGTTCTACCAACACTGCGCCCTTCCCGTTCAGCTTAACTTTTAATGACGCAGACACTTATTATCAACAAACTGTCATACTTGACCCAAATACTGAGACATACAGTCTGGGTAATTATTTCTGTGTATATCTCCTGCAAGGCTTAATATGGATAATTAGCATTACTGATCCGTTAACAGGTGCATCCACTTTTTCACATATTTCTGTAATTATGTAAGCCACAGGTATGCTATATAGATGTTAGAAAAAAACTGTGTAATTGGGTCGTTTCACAAAATTCCTGATTCATTAAAAAAATTTCCAGGCATTTCTTGTGATGCCTAGGGTTGAGCTTCAGGCATTTAGCTAAATGCCTAAACTGGGTTCTCCAGACATTTTTAGCCTGTCTCCTGTTACTGCAGGTAGAAAATTGAGTAGGTATACTTCATCAGATGGTGATGGCTATCTGAGTGGGTGTGTTCTTTTATTCAGGGGGCTCTGTCTCATTGGTACTCTTCTGTGAATGGTTGCTCTGATGCAGACAAGAGATTTTTCTACAAAACTAAAATGCATTCCCTACTTTAAGGGGAGTATGTTAATGAGAAACACTGACAGAACGATTTCAGGCAAATTATGGATCCCTATGGGTACTAAAGGACTACTAGTTTAAGACCTCTGAAAAAGTTAGAATTTTTCAAATTTCAGCTGTCATCCTGAATGTTGGCGGAAATGTTGTCAGTCCCCACTCCCCAAGACAGTAAGACACTCAGTTGCAGGTACTAGGTATTTTATTTAATAATATACATAGTAATACTAAAATTATTTACAAGTCGATAAAAGTTACACATAAGATCATTTAAAGCAATGCTAATATATCTAGTCATTATATTACAGTTCTATACAGTTCATAAGCAATGACTAGAATAAGAAGTGAATATATATATAGTACAACTCCAGTCTCAAGTTAGAGTCCATTAGAGTCCAAAAATATGCAAATACTGGAGTTACAACGATTACTGTGAATAATAAAATACAATAAAATATGGTGTAAAATTATACCCTGGAGGAAAGCTAAGGTGAGGCAGTGTAGACCAAAGACCCCCCACAGAATTTTAGCTGGTAACCCCCAAGGGGTTTGAACCCCAGGCCTGTCAGGCTTAAGTTGATGAGCCGAAAGGTGGAGGAGGGAACTGCCACACAAGAGGAAACCCCCAGGGTTTACAATAGAGGAAAAATGGGTGTAAAATTGGTGTTATGAAGCATATGAAAGCCGCCTGTAAAACAGGGGAATCTATGAATACCAGGGAGGGATGGGAGGGAAAGTAAAAATTTTTTCCCATGTCTCTCGCTCAAAGTCAAATTTGAAAGTGAGGAACAATAGCCAAGGACCCAACAACTGAAAGGTGAAGACCAATTATATAACTTGTTTACAGATTGCCCCAGAAACTAGGCATAAATACACAGGTAACCATGTGAAGTACACAGGAATTCCTTATGATGTCATAAACTGACCATTAGACTGGTCACTGCATGACATACTAAGGTAGGCAAGTAATTTCTAAGTGACTGCCTTGGGGCCAGGACTGACACCTGGGGCGCCTGTACGCCCCAGAAGATTATTTCAATCACCAAAAAAGATACAGTGATATTGGGCAAATTTTGGGCCCTCTGAAAAAATTTAGAATTTTCCCAGCCGACTTCTTTAATTTTGGTGTAAAATGGTGAAAATGGTGTTTATATATCTCAAAAACCATAAGAGATTGTGCAAGTTTGGGTAAATTTTGGATTCATGGGTAATAAGGACTACGCTTTTAAGGTCTGTGAAATTTTCTGAATTTCAACTGCCATCTTGAAAAATGTCCTTTATCTTGACTATCATGTTAGTCATCCTTTTCCGGTGGATACATCTTGCATCTGGCCACAGATATATCCTTGGTCTAGTTAAAGAAATCATCCTGACTTCTATATAATTCTGTGTATTAATTTTGACTGAAATTTAAAATACATGCCCTACTCGTTTGAACTATTTCTTCCATATGAGTCCATCTTGGTATATATCACATAACTTAAAATGCCACCCAAGATAAAACTCCACCAACAAGAATGGTCTAAATAGGTTTATGATTCTGCTTATTCCTTTAAAAATGGCTGGATAAAAAACCAAACCAGAGTTCATAACAGAGAAATATCATATATCACAATTTATCTAAAATACATCGGGTAAGTTGTGTAATGAAGATAGCCAAATTTCAGGCATTACACGAATTGCTTGGAAGTTTTAGGCCTGTAACATATATACCTCATTAGAAAGGTATTTTAACTCAGCTCAGTGTTTGTTGCACAAAAATCTATGAGTTAGATATTCAAGTTTTTAACAGCAATCATTCTCTGAGGCTAACATTTCTGGAGGTCCCCCCCATTTCGTCTCTGAACTTTCATGAATTGTACACTACTCTAGTGTACTACTCATGTTTCTGATTGCTTTGCAGCCCATGCCTGTAAACTGAAATAAATATCGGCTTTGTTATATTTACTTGTCCCTATATATGGACAAGTTTTACAGCAGAAAATAGTTTGTAATTTTTGGCAACATTAACTTATTTTACTTACTTACTGAAGCAAAGTGGGAGATAATCAAGTGAAACAATCATATGCCTGTGATTACCTTTATTGTTTTTTCTCCGAAGTAAATGTTGTCTGGGTTTGTTCATCATTTAGTTTTTGCTGCATTAAAATCCAGGGAGAAATAACGGAAAAATCTCAAGTTTAAAAAGTTTTAACCAAAAGAGTTTTTACTTTCATCTGGTTCACTATATATACAACAGCCCCTTTTTGCATTCTTTCTCCAAATTTGCCCTTATTTTATTTATTATTTATACAGAATGGTGGATAATATTAGTAAAACACCTCTCTTCAGATATATACAAAAATAATATATCACTTGTTATCTTCATTCGAGATACATATATTTTTCTTTGATGGCATTCAATAAATTTTTCCTATTTTCTATCACTGTTGCTTTTAAAAATTTGGGCATTTATTGCCATTTAACTACCATGTTTATTTAATATTTTAGACAAGGAACCTTGTGCCTTATGCAAATTATGACTCCGCTGAATTTGTCTCACAAGTAAAGATGGCAAATGACTTCCACACTCTGTTGACACAACTGGAGTTTGACTTGCAGACAGTTATCAATGTGACAGCCCAACAATCTAACCAGCTTAATGACTACTTCTCGTACGTACAGATATTTTTCTACACTATATAGTCAAGAAATTTGATGCATTAATTGTATTTCCTTATAGCAGTTTTTTTTTGTAGTTTGAAATATTTGGAAGTAGCTCTATCATATTAAGTGATCAATAAAACCATTTTTTTTTCGAATTATTTGGTTGCCTTGGAATATAACTTGATGCCTTACAGCACTAAACTGGGTATAATATGTTAAGATCTTTGGCTTAATGTCAAGGTTACATATGGGGTTTGTCATCACAACAGCCAACTTGTTATCACTTATTAACAGTATTACTAGCTAGACATCAGTACTACGTACTCACCACAAACCAACTTGTCCCCACAATAAAAACAGCCCTTTAGTTTTGCATTTAATAATAGCTACAGGTCCTCAGTAGTCTAGGGGTTAGGAAGTTTGTCATCTAACCATAAACTGGCACCTCTGTGGGGATTAAACCCCCACAAATTGCAAGTATGAGGACCCATCCTAAAATGACCCTGGCTTTTGAATGAGATGTAAAAACTCCACTTTGAATTTATTGCTAACTGTTCTATTGCGGGTCATTTTGGTGAAGAATTAACTTAAATGAATTTTATGTTATTTAATTATTTTAATGGTAATTGTCAAACCAATTGTCTCTTTAAAACACGTAAGTTTTAGATTAAAGAATTTTGCTTTCATTTTCTTTTGTACAAGTAAATTGAAGTGTAAATGATAAACAGCTTGGTGGTATAATAAGCAAAAATATAGTATGTAAAATTATATGAAAATAAACACAGATTCTCTGAAAATTCCACTAATTCACACAAGTTAAATTAATGTTGCGAGATTTATACTGGCAAAGAACTTATGTTGTCCAATTTTTAGCTAGTTGTGTGTAATAACAAAATGACCTATATTCATTTGAAGACTGTTCATGCTCTTTTTAAAAAAATTCATACACTTATTTTCATACTTTTCCTCCTGATTAAACCTACTGAGGAATTACATACCATGCATGAAACAGTGAAACAATGAACAATATCTTATAAACAAGCTTCAGGTAGTTTTTTTTCTTTCGTTATTTAGTTTTTGATTTATTGAAGTATATAAGTAACTTTATATTTATTTGACTAATTGCAGATCTCAAGCTGAGTTTGACAAACAAATTGCACAGCAAGATATTGTTTATATTCAAAGTCAATTGGATTATTGTCAAGAAGGTTAGGATGATTTACTGAAATTATCGTACCTCAGTCAATGTGATTGGCTGAAGTGTGATTTCATGAATCTTTATAAATACGGGTAATGAACAGAAGGCAGCATACAACAAATTAGAGGACTGTTTTGCATTTACCACCCTCAAATTTAATACTGGGTCTCCTCTATCTGAAGTAAAAACCGTAATGAAATTTTTTTTTATTAAAATATGTTTTGGCATGTTGATATTTCTAAAGTAATGATTGTGACTTGCCATTGCAATGTAAGTGAAAAACGTATTTTTATCTCTTTGTTATTTAATTAAAAAAATCAAATCCCAGTTTGAGGCACAAACCTTTGATCATACTAAGATTTACATAGATTTTTAGTTTCAAAGAAACAAAAAACAATACAAATTATTTTGAAACGCTGAAAGGCAAATGAATGTCTAAAAACACCTATGCATGTGTATTTTTAACTTGAATACAATATTATTTCCAAAATCAGGTGCAGCAGAAACCTCCAAGATAGTGGGAGATAGGCTAACTAACATCATTGATTCTGGAATATCATTTGTTGTATTTGAATTAGTTCAAGATTCTTTTGAACTGGGTGTCGTCATTGCAGAGAACCTCAAGCCTTTTAAATGGATCTTTGGTGGTCCAGAAATTGAAGATATTATTGCTGCAGTAGAGGACTTCATGGAAGATGCAAGAGACTTGGCAACACTCTCATACTTGTGTGCTCATGTGGATGAATATCTTCAACTTTCCACAGACATTGCCCAGAAGTTTGTGGACAATGCTGAACAGATAGCAGCCATGAATGAACTAGTAGAAAAGTTTAACACCGTCAATGATACTGATGAATTGTTAGTTTTGGCAGAAAATTACATCCAAGCATATGGTGCTTATTCTCCTCAAGTCACACACCAAGATATTGAATACATGACAGCATTGCTGGGAGCCATTGGGGATGAAGCTTGCGACATTATTGCCGATATTGATGGACTTACCACTGAGGCCGTAATGATTTATGAATCTTGTACACATGACTGTCTTTATTTGCCAGCAGACCAAGCAACCCTAAATTCATTCTATGAAGATACATACAGTCTGCAGTTTGAGCTGGTGGATTCCCTTACAAGTGTAGTGAGGTACAGTGTAGCTGAGCACATGGCAGGTACTTTAGTCAAAAGTCTGAATCCTATTCTGGATGCAACACCCCACATTTCAATGTTCTGGTTGACATTACTCCAAAAGTAATCAGAAAATCTACATGAAACTTTCTGTTCAGGTAGGGACTGGCCTTAGGAAGAAGATATTACATTTTGTAAAGCATTCTTTAACTTTATAAAGTATTCTTTAACTCTCTTTACCAAAAGGTCTTCTTTAAAATTTAAGGAGGAAGTTTGCTCCCTCCTTTACTTTGAAAAATGGGTAAAAACTAGTGATTTCAGCTGTAGAATATTACACAAACTCCAGAAAAATTGGCCTGAATAGAGTTACCACATATATATGTTTCAACTTTAAAGTTGAAAATGGCTAAAATAAAACTGAAGTGCTTACAACAGCCCTGTAAAGTAGATTTTAAAAAGTTTTTATGTAATTAAAATATTTTCCACTTCAAACTCTATCCCTTTGTCAACAGTAAGTGGATAAGATTTACAGTATACGTCAACACATATACACTGAAACATTATATACATCAGTTGTATTCACTATGTATAGTTGTGCAAAGGTACATTTAATTATAAATATCCTAATGTGAATTCAAAGTAAAATATCCCTTTTATAACATTGTTCTGATCCATTTGGTGTAACTAGATTGTTAAAAAACACACATATGTTAAAAGACTGACAAAAATAATCACTTAAAACAAAACAATTCTCAAAAATAATTTTCATGCCATTATGCTGACATAAAATACATAAAGTAGTTGTGAACTGTATTGTTTTCCTTGTGAAATATGTTTTTGTTTTCTGTCCTTGACACTGTTACTATCACAACTACTCGGTGCACTTAACATATTGATTTCTTGTCAAAGTGGTACATGCAAGGTCAAACCAACAGCATACTTGTGTTTACATTCCATGGTACAGTCAATCAGATTTCTTACATCATAAACTCAATAAAAGACACCATATCAATGTAAGAATATTATCTATCTCCCAAAATATTTTTCAAACTAATATGTATATTTTGTCAAGAAAATAAAGCAGTACTACAAAGTCAGTTGTCAAAACAGCGTGGATATTTTTTAATGTTTATATAAGCAACAATTAGTAAATTTTGTGTCTCTAAAATAGAGTTGTAAGAATAAAAAGGATATTATCCTAATACTCTTGTGGGCAGCAAAAATGGATAAAATCATGTGGCTCTAAAATACAGTTGATAAAACGGTGGATATTTGTAAAATTTTCTTGCAAAAAGAGAAAAGAAAATTGTTGTACAAAATTGGGAAACAATATTTTGGTTCTTTTAATTATTTCAGCACTTTAATTTTGTCTTTCTTTTAAAGTTTAAGTTTGAAATTAAATAATTATACAAAAAGATGTGTCATGTTGTAAAATAATCTACTGAAAATGGGTAAATGCTTCACAATGTGAGTTAAAAGGAGAACAAAATGTGTGAGTACTGACACTTTTTAGTATAGTTAGAGAGTGAGTTTTTTGGATAATAGAAGGTTGACATTAAAAGTATGAAATTTAGTATGAACCACTGGAAGGAGGCTTTGTAAAACTGATGTATTTTAAAGGAGGGAGAAATTCAAGGAATCCTTAAATTTAAGGTGATAAATCAAGGAGGCTTCGTGAAACTGGCCCCTGAACACAAAAAGATCCTGAATTTTCAGAAACATGCCTTGGTGGCTCTCTGTGTTCTACGAGTGTTTTCTATTTTAACATGTCTTATTATATTATATTTCCGGTGAAAGCAAAGTAGTTGTTTTAGTCTAAAGTTTTTGTGTGAGAAAGTGTGGATTGTTTCTCCATCTTTCAATTCAGGTGACATTGGGACAATTGGGTTATCAATTGACATACAATCTACAACCATCGGCACATGTATGTTGGAAATCCAGTTTCAGTCTGCTAGTCAGGTAAATACCGTAACAGTAACACACATTCAATCTTCATTAGTAATTTTACAATTACACAATTTATAAATGTCTTCTCAAGTTTACACTAATGAGTATTAACTTTTTAAAATGCCAAAAAAAAAAAAAAAAAAAAAAAAAATTAAAAATTTAGTTACGGTTGTATCAGAACAGGTCCCTCATAATTTGGTGAGGTGGATTCAAAGTCAGAAGACGAACTAAGGAGACAAACAAAGGAGAGAGCCAACCAAGAAAATGCCAGACTTATTAACCTCTTGAGTATGGAGGCTTTTGGGGTAATTATATATTTTTGTCAACCTACTTTTTCCAGGCTAGGTGTGACATTTTGGAGTATGTTGATGCAGGCAAGAGGCCAGATGTATGTAAGAACCTTCTCTTCACTGATGAGCAAATCATGGCATTGATATCATACCAAACGTCTCTTTCAAAGTCTGAGAGGTCTGCCTATGCCTACTACCCAACATCCAATCAGCACTATTCTGATGAGCCATCCATTGATATTGAGAAACTGTTGACAGGCGGTGCTGTCACTGTCCAAATCCCTTATAACAACACAGATTGGCTCATCAAATACGGATGGCTTCCAGGGTACTTTGATGCAGAAACAGGATTCTATTATGAATCTATAGAACCGTTTGTCCCAGGGATCAAATGCAATGAAACTGATCAACCTAATGCCCAGGTCTATGTAGAACTGGCGTCTGGAAAACCCCAAATGCTCTATAAACAGACAGCTGTACCAGGTGCAACAATACATCAACAGAGAGTGAAGTTTTCATATGAAACTAATGCCTCCCCATGTGCAGGAGAATACGTAAGTCAAAGATTGGCATATAAAAAATATATATACTTTAAAATTGGGACAGTAAATAATTTTCACTTCTGAGATAATTTGTGAACATGCAAACATTTGTGTACCTATTTGATTTTTGTTTTGCATGAATAAATAATACTTTCAGTTTGGTAGAAATTGACTATTTTGCAGGTGACGTACCCAGTTGTAAGCAATGCGTCAACTAACTTTGTAGCTGATCAAGAAGTAAATGTATGTGTGACATCAAAAGGTAATAAAAGGGCAATTCTGCTGAAACAGTTATAATATATTTCACTTTGTCATAGCATAAACACAACAATACCATACAAAACTGAAGGAGAAGGAAAATGTTGTTCCAGGAGGTCCGGAAAACTAGCATCTAGATATTGAATCTTATCATGGTTAATAAATGCTTAATGTCTTTAGTTACACATCCTAACACTGATTACTCTTTTATGTACCTGTTGAAGAAGCTTAGGCGATGGATTATTTGATTCCTGATGTCAAAGGAAGTTAAAGTGGAAAGGCCCTGATGAATGGGCCTGTTTCTTGAAATGTTTCAAGACAATGGCATTAAAATCTAATACCATATCATATTAAAAGGTTTTTGTTTTGGATTATTGAACTAGGCCACATAAAGTTTGGGCACTTGAAAAATCCTTCTTCAGCTAATGCTCTGGTATAAGGTAAGGTTTGAAAATGTGGATGAATCCTGTATAAATCAATGACCTAAAGTAATAGCAACATCAATAGAATACAACTCTACCTACACTCAGTTATTTTGGTTCTATTAACAGCTGGACATGATACTCCTTTGGTTGATATTAACATGTACATGAAATTATGAATTGTGAGTATGTGTGAAGAATTCAGAAGAATCTCTGAATGAAATCTTAAGGTGAACTGAGAAACATTAGTTTATCTGTGCTACTGAGTTCAATAGAGGAAGTCAATATTTTCATTAGATAGTAACAATCTTACTGTTTCTAGGTGATATTGCCCATGAAGAGAGAGATGACTTTACACTGCCCTCCTTGTACACAGGCTGGAACATGACCATCCACAGTGACAGTGACTGTACCCTGGTGTTTGACCCTGACTTTGATTTTTACCCACTTGTAACCTTCAAGATCACAGTTAGAGAGATACTAGTGAAAGCTGCAGCAAATGACAAAGGTAAAGCCTAATGTCGTACAGAAATCCTCACTGAACTTCAAAGACCTCAAGTTTGACATTCTGAATTATTCACAAATATTTTACCAAAATATTAAAACACCCAATGGACAGTTGTCATGTCAATTTATCTCAAGTTGAATTAGCAGAAAAGTGACATTTTATACATAGGACTGTCTCAAAATATACCTAGAAATACTTTTACTGTAAAATTGAAAAAATAAAGGGTTTATGCTTTCGCAACATGGTTTTACAGAGATAACAATCAAACTAAAAGAGCAAATTATAAAGATGAAATTACTAAAATTAGAGCAAAGCTTACGAACCTGGTAAAAGCTAAATTTGACGTAAAACGTCAAAATAAATTTTTGAAAGTACATACTCGTTCAAACATAATTACCTGACTGGTAATATAGAAACACCGGGGGGAGGGGAGAGTCTTTAAAAATGCGGGGAAATTCAAAGACAGTTTGTTTTGATATCAAATCTTAGCAAAGGCCATTTAAAACTGATAGACATTGAGTCTTATAGTAAAGCTGGAAAAGGGAATTGGTTTATTGTTGAGTTTTATTCCATAATTATTGATTTTATTCAATGAAGATAGTAACAGTACAAGCTATTTTAGGTCACATATGCCTCAGATTTTTTTTGTGTGCCACTGAAGTCACTGAAATCAACCTCACTGTCCAGCTGTCTTCTCCTGTATGATACACACTATTTCTGGCATTCCAAAAATGGCTAAAGTATTTAGGTTCTCCACTTTGAAGGCACCTACAAACAAATTGACTGTTTTGAATGCAGATTATTGTTTTCTGGTAACGAGTGTTAGTTCAGATGTTATCTAAACTAATCTAATCTAATGTGTACTTTTATAGCGCCTAAATTTCCATCAATCGATAGACTCTAAGGCACAACTGAACATAAACAAGGTTAAAATCAATAGTTCAATGACATAGCCAGGTCATGCCAAAGAAGACGCATTCAAAATCTTAGGAGCATCAAAAGCAAAACTATGGCCAAAGTGTGTGACTGACTTGTAGCTTGAGGAAAAGGAGGAACTGCTAGGTAATGGGGTTTGGTTGACTACACAACATACTGTGGGAGCAACTTCTGCAAGTTATGTTGGCACACCGGCTTGTATTGGTGCAAATCATTTACCAGACTGTTCTGAACACATTGCAAAAACTGGGACTTCCAAGCGTCAATCCCAATTCTGAGTTTGGGAGTTCAAATTCTAGCCACGACCTCCAGTTAGAAATTGAACAGTTACCAAAACAGCATAAAGACCAAGTCTCTTATAGCTTAACTAGTTACTTAAAAGCAGTTGACATTCTTTAAGAAATCATGAAAAGGTAGTGAAGCTGCTAACCATAAACATTGAAATACATATATAATATTCGACTATTTTTGCCAAACAGATATACCTTCCCATTTTTCCCATGGAGTATCAGTCTCAGTAAACCAGCATAAAATCAGACTTTCACCTCACCTCCCAAGGTACAGATTCCTAAACTGGCATGCAGCCAATGATTGAGGTTTTCTTTCTTTGTACCATGAACCAGGAAACACTTTATTCGTTCATCTGAAATCCAAATCAAATAATCAATCTTACAGGTACTGATGAATGCTGGCCAACAGACAGCAGGTGCCCAGCTGACCAGTTCTGTGTGGATGATGTGTTAGGCTATCACTGCCAAGATGGACAGCCTCTGATAAGTTGGCTAGATTATGTTGGGCTTCTTCTAGACGATGCAGTCGATGGAATATAAGAGTTGTTTATTTTCCATCTAGCTATTGACAAACTCCATAAGGTTAGAGTGATAAACATGATGAATAGTATATCAAATAAGATCATTTTGAAAATAGATTTAATTTAATTTAATCTTTCTAAACCAGTGATAGTATTGCATATAATATGTAAAGATAGTTGAGGTTAGATATTTAAACAGAGCAAATGAGTAAATATTTATCAGTTTAAGTTGTGATATCATCAAGAAAACACAACATGTTTATTATCCACCAAACAAAACATATTTGATCTAAATGCCGGAACTTTCTGATCGGGTAAAAGTTAATTGTATTCTCCAGTACAATTTACTATGCATAATTAGTGTTACAATATTGTCTACAAGTGCTGAATTTTCATTAACATTTTTAAAACTGTAAAAACCTACAAATATAATGCATGCATCACTAGAAAGGCATGTTTACAGAGCTTCTGCTAGTTGTGTTACCTTAAAATATCTGTAAAAATGACAGAGAAATCTCAGGTTAAAAAGTTTGTTTATATATTTACTGGTGTTCAAAAGTATATAGCTGTAGTATCAGAACTGGTTTTTTGCATTCTTTTGGTAAACTGGTGGATTTTTTAAAGTTTTATTTATGCAGAGTTGTGGATAATGAAAGTAAATCATCCCCCATTAGACGAATATGAAGAAAAAATATATCACTCATGAAGTTAAGTAAAATTTTACTAGTGCTATTTGTTTAGATTATGTTGTCATCTTCTTTAAATTATCTTTTTGTTACGTGTCAGTCGGGAGGGGTTCCTATTGTATCTGCAGGGTGGCCATTGTGGCGTAGTGGTAACACACTTGCATTCGACCTCTGAGGTCGGTGCTTCAAAAGCTGGACCTTATGTGGGAAACTTAGTAGTTGCTTACTGATGGTCGGCAGTTTACAGTACAGAACCTTGACACCAACTGTATGTACTGGTTTCCTCTGCCCACAAAACTACGCATTGTGATATGACCTATACAGTGTTGAAAGCGAGGTAAAATACCAAATAAATCTGTATATTTCTGATGTGGGAACAAATAGGACAGTATTGACCACACAAAAACAACCCCCCCGTGGATATATTCCTCTATTTAGGTCAAATATGGCTTGTTGTGGATATTAAAATATTAATGTGTGAATTCATGAATGAGGATAGCGTATTCTATATGTACATTTGTTACTGCTTTGTGAAGGTATCATGTGTTTTATTACAGTTTGATTTGGTGAACAGTGGAAGATACACATGGATTTCCTGACTAACATATTCTTTCAACAACGACTTATGCTGCTCTCATATTAGATTGCTTACTGATCCCTAGTTCATACCCTTCCTTACTGGAGTCAGAAATTACAATTATACTGGCTCATGTACTGTTGGCTCATGGTTGTGGGGTTTGTCTTTATTGTATTTGGGTAAGAATGCTTTCGTCAGGATTTCCATCTGGATAGAACATCTACGTTGGTATTTGACACAACTCAGAAAAATGTTTTGCACCTAAAAATGCTTATTTAAAATGTTTTTGAAAAACCTCCTCTAAGCCTTCTGAAGCTGTACAGAAATGTACACATTAGAAAGTTGAAGGGGGGGGGGGGGGGGGGAGAGAATTGATCTAGAGGGGGTGGGGGTGGGGCTCATTATTGAGTGTATCTCTAGGTACGAGGATCTCCTTTTGGTATAAATATGCATAATTATGTCTGGCAGGACCATTATTACTGAACTTGTATATTTGAAGGGACTTAGGATTCAAGACACTTTATCTAAATGAAATAGCTCTGAAATGTAATTATTATATTAAATAATAGAGATGAATATATATGTATACATACAAAAAAACTTCTTTTACTCTTTTTAATAAACTCTGTGATTGTATTCTTACTGGAAGAAAAACATATTAGGAATCATATTACCACACCAGCCATTACATTGATTAAATACACGTATTATTTCCTTAACAAATCACAAAGGTTGGTGTTGCTGTAAACATGTTCGAGTTTATTCTAAAGCAGAATTTTCAAAGTTATTTTGTTAACATTAAATGTAAAATTTGTGGTAGATTTATATATCAATTTACATTACCTGAATTGTTAAATGAATGTAAGAGTGCATCTGGTTTTACTTAGAAAAAAGAAACAAGAAATTAATTATTGCTACAAATGTAGATTATAAATGTGATATGATTGTCCAAATAATCATGCATGTTATATCTAACTTAGTTTTGCCGAAACTAATAAAGCAGAAATAAAAACCAAACTTATTTTGTTATATTCAGTTTTTTGTTTGTGTGGCCAACAGAAAGGTACACATACCCTATGATATATCAGGATCCTTTTACATATGGCGATTTTAAATATTCCTAGTTGAATACTCTCTCTTCTGATCATTATATCTTGCTGTCTTACTATTGGAGGCACTGTATACTGGTTCAAAGTTATCAATAATAGGACTGTTCAGCATGATATATAATACACAAATAAATACTGTTTCAACCTATTTCAAAATATGAATTTCCATCTAGATTATATCATTCACTATATGTATGTCAAACATTTGTTGCATGAAGTCATATGGAGAAAAAATTTTTTTTTGTAGCAAGACATAAAAATGCAGCTACAAATGAATGGATAATAAACATAGATATCGTATAAAAAGCTAGTATGGACATCGGCATCTCATTTTGAGAAATACGGGCGCCATATTGAAATACTACAGAATCTGGCGATTGTGAGTAAAATATGTTGTAAAATGGGTAACCTTTAAATGTCAATATCTCAGTGAATATTGCATAGATTTTCAATCCATAGAAAGTACAGCGAAAGGCAGATAATAAACTTTTCACTGATAAATAAAATGTTCATTTTGGTTTCACTAACATGGCTCAGGCGGAGGAATAGGTCAGCTCAAATTCAGACCAGAATCAAGGAAAATGGCTCATCTGATCTTTGGCTCAAGTCTGTTTTCACAAAGGACGGGTCAGCTGTGCCAAAAAATTGGAAAAAATCTTACAGAGCAATGCATATGTTTATTGAAATACTACTGTTATAAATTTTAAAAGCCTTTTTATGACTGAGGTACCACAAAGTATACATTAATATAGATTTGGCTCATTTTGTGTAGAATAATATTTTAAATATTTCTTATTTAATCTAAACATTTAGACCACGCGCACTTTATATATAGAAGTACTTTGATATACAAGTATTATATATTAGAATGACTAAAATATGATCTGGCCATATGTGCCAGAAATAACTTGCCACTTGTAGCTATAAACAATAGCCATCTTTCTGTATATCACATTATGGGTTCCAAGAATAAAATTCTGACTTATTATCTCCTGCCCATAGAAAGCCGGGGTCAGGATACTGAAATATCTTCAGTGCAAACATCCAGTCCTCATATTTTTACATAACCTTTAAATGTTATTTGAAGAGATTTTCAGCATATTTCAAAAGAATGTTTATTGCCATGAAAACATGTCTCTACAAAATTTTTGGCTCCATTTTATAAAAATGGTTGCCACAGCTGATTGTTAGCAAACCATTAACATGCTGTAAAACTTAAAATATTGAAGCTAGCTTCATCAGATTTGCGATAAGGTTTATGGATAGCTTGCTTCAGAGTAATTTTCATCACATTTTGTAAGCAAAATGGCCGTCATATCACATCTTTAATAACAAATAGGGGTCAAAAATCACAATTAAGGCTTTATAGGTTCCATATTATTGGTACTAGGGTCTCAGCATGTGAAAACAACTTACAAGAAAACATGACCTCCTTGTGTGTCTAATTTTACCTTTGATCCCTGCTTCAAGGTGGAGCTACATCATCACACAAAGAAGGCCTTATATTCTTTATTATTGATTGTTGGTTTTCAACGAATCAAAATATTAATGTTTAAAGGTCACACTGCTTCTTCTCAGAATGTGTCATCAGCTAGACCTCAGACGACCGATTCTTCTTGCTAATGTCTTTGTAGCAGATTGGATTATTGTACTTTCCTGCAATCTCTCATTCTAAATTCAGAATATTGCCTGTGTTCAAAGCTCTTGCGGCAAAGCCCATGGTCAGTAATCAATTAGATTACTGTAATTCCCTGCTATATGGGGTATGCAGGACCAGTATTGCTGAACTACATAAAGCTCAAAATGCTCTCTGCGCATTGTGTTCAGACTTCACAGAATGAGCCAAGTCACATCCTATCTAGAAAAACTCCATTGGCTTCCCATTTTATCTTGTATCCTTTTAAAAAATAACCTCACTTTTAAAGCCATAAATTCCCATAAATTCCTTATTTGTCATATTTGATCAAGTCTAGTAGTCTGACTCATATAAGTTGGTCAGTGCTAGAAAGGCCATAGGCAAGCGTGGTTTGGCCCCAGCTGCACCAGTGGAATGGTACAGACTCCCATTTATTGTCAGATTAGAACAGAATATTTCAGACTTTAGAGGCCAACTCGAGACTTAACTTTTTAGGCTAGCTTACCCACCCCTACTAGGCAGCCTCCCCTAACAAGTGCTTAGTGGGTTAGTTTTGTAACTTTTGCTTGGTTTTTGGACGGTCCCTCTCTGGTTACAAGAGCATAAGAGGATCCTCATCAATTTTGTACTGCACGAATGCTTCTATTATATTTTTATTTGAATAATATTTTGTAACAGCCAGCATTTCGAAAACAAAGTGAATTAGAAATAGTTTGATAAAATTTTGGCCCACTAGGGATCTGCCAAGTATACTGTGCATCATGTGTTGAAACCATTTCCCCCATATTTAGTGGTCTTAAGATCACATGATCAAAACCTAATTGTTTTTAAAAATGGCTAAATGTCATAATTGAATACAAAGTACAAGACCTATGCTAATATTACAATTTTATGTAATTATCCCCTAATAGAGTTCTAAAAAATGGAGATTGTTCTAGTTTGACTTGAATTTATTGTCCAGCAGCATCTTTTATCAGGACTTCAAATGAAGTCTATATTATTAATCAAACATCTGTATTCAAAAGACTTTTAAATGAAGTAATAAATATAATAGGACATGAATATCTATGATCCTAAGACTCTAAATAAAGTAAGAATACTACTAGAGTGCAAACAGTTGTTGTCAAATGACTTTCAACAAAATAGATTAAGAACAAGCATTTCAGACAAATCTACTGAAATTTTAATCCTAACATTTTTGATAATAAGGAGGTAAAGTATTTGAGCTGCTATAATAAATAAATAAGGGGAAATAGGATCCACTTGTCGACAACCACGGCCAATACTAATAAATTCAGACATAAAAACACTTTGTAGTACCGTTGCTTTGATGTCAGTATTGAATAATTTTATCCACCCCAAAAATTCATTTGAAAAGCCCAAAAAGGATAAAGTCTTGCATATAAAATTCGAAGATATCAAATTGAATGCTTTTTGAGAAGTATGAGAAGTCCTGGTATTTGTGCCTTTTCTGTATAATGCATTATGTCATATGTCGAGTCAATTCACCTATGAATCTGCCAGGCATGAAATCTGTCTGGTCATTATTGAATAAAAAGTTTAAAAAAGGTTTCATTCGATTGGCTATTGCTCCTGAAGCTAATTTATAAATGACACATAGCATTGATAGAGGACGCCAATTGCCAATACAATCTCTTGGTTTTCCAGGTTTAGGCAGGCAAGTGATAATTCTTTGTCCCAATGACAAAGACATAATGCCACTTCCAAAGCTGTAGTTCAAAGCTTGTAGAACCCAAAATATAAATCTGTTAATAAAAAACATTTAAGAAACAATGTTAATGTGTTAAATGACAATGATCAAAAGCAATTCCAATTGTAGAGCTTGAAAATAGAAGTGTCTAGTGTCAATCGGAAACAATTGCAAATAATTGCTTGCAAATTTTGTTAATTCTTAATAGAAACAAGGTCTTGTAAAGTTTAGAAATCTTAAAGATTCTTCAGTACAACATCTCTAAGAAAAAAGTGGGATGTTTTGCTTTCCTGATTAGAAACCATGGAATTCTACATAAAAGGCCAGGAAAAAGTCTGGGCTAGTACAAAGGGCTGGGCCTTCACTTTGTGGAACAATTTTGAGGGAAAAGGATTAAGTGTTAATCCAGTTAGATGTTGTCTGAGCTCCAATATCACTCTTGTTGGACTTTAAAAGAAAAACAAACAAGAAATCTTCCTTGCAAACAGTCAGAAGTACAAGATAGAAAGTATCTAAGCAATTAAAAATAAAGGGACTTGCCATCTTTGTCATCTTTGTCAGGCAATGAGTTGAAGAGGGAACAAAGATGGGAGAGCCTTATGAAGCTAACTAGCTTAAGTCAAAAATGCAAGATCTTACTCAAGGATGCGTTAGAGCATCTCTTAGAGTGGGAACAGAAAAGGCAGGAATATAACTGAAGCAAGGGAGGAAAGAGAGAAACTATCTTACATGTAACAAAACTTGGCACAGCAAGTGCAAAAGATTCAAAAGGAGCTTTCGTAAGAGCCTGCAGAATCAAGAGTAAGTACCAAGCAGGTAGGTAGCAACTAACCTTCGCCCTGGACTTACAGAAGTTTCTAGCTGAGTCTTCTAAGCTCCTTATTAGGACCAAAATCCAGAAGAAAAATAATTCCATGGAGAGAGGTGACCTAAATTACTATATTGATTTAGGAAATACTTTCTTTAGAAAAGTAAAAAAAGACTCTGCAAAGATGAGAACAGTATGATGTAGCCCAGAGTGGCCATGTTTCTCACATGTTATTGAAGTGGTTCCATTTTGCTTCATAAACTGTTTCAGAGAATTAGGAATTCTCTTGGAAACCTCCTCTGAAAACCTATAAGGCGACATCTGCCAAAAGGGATGAGCTTTTATACTCAGCGCAATATCTCCATATACTACAGGATTCAAAGCGCTTTTTAACCCATCCAACTGCACAGGCACAGTCCCAACTCACAAGTAACTGACATTCCCTAACTGGAAGATAGAGGCTCAAGGATGACCATTTATCAATGTCCTTGAGGTTCTTTAGCCTGCCACTGGAGATAGGACCCAATGACAGAGGACCGCCATTTTAAGTGGTCATCCGAGCCACTATGTATTTGCCTATACTTGGGTTTGAACCCACGTCCTCTGAGTTCTTAGACAAGTGTGTTACCCACTGGGCCACAGTGGCAGATGAACTTTTTGTGGCCAGGTTGTGATAGAAGATTCTTTTTACAGGAACTGTCATTGGTTTTCTCAAGCAAATCTTGAATCCAAACATTGGTTTCCCAAAGTGGGGCTAAAAGAAGCATCCTGCAGCTATGAGAGATGAGTAACTTCTTGACCACTAGTGGACGGAGGGAAGAAGGGGAGAAGTAGCCAAATGAAACCAAGGACATCTGTTCTCAGAGTCTGAGGATCTGGCACTGGTGACACATGCAAAAGAAGCTTTTAATCGTATCTTATGGCAAAGAGATCTATTTGAAGTGAAGTCTATCTGAGACAGCCACCTGAAGATCTATGGATTGAAAGACAACTCTGTGTAAATGATCTGGATGAGATTTGGAAATGAGATTTGGAGAGTTGTTCTGCCAGAAGATTTGTCACCACAGGAACATTTCTTACTGGAAGAACAAAATTTTTCTTTTAGAAAAAAGGCAATTAGGTGCCAAGTGAGGGTAAACATGTTCCAAGAGCAAGTGCCTCCATGTTACATTAAGAAAGCAGACAGTTGTGTTGTTTGAGGCTATCTGGATGTTCCTTTGATAAAGGATCACTGAGGTACAAGTGTCTTGCGAGCAAGAAGTACAGCAATGGGCTCCAGATGAGACTGTTGCATCGACCATAGACCTTGGCAGGCATATGAGCAAAATGAACTCCTACCCTGAACTTAAGAATTTATGAAAAGAAGAAAGTCTAAGGAGAATGGAGAATGGAGGGCACTTTTAAGATGGTAAATGTAATGTTTTTCGAGATGAAACTGAAGATGGATCAGAGGATGGATAGGCTCCTAAATAGACAGGACCCTTGCCTCTGTGAGGTAACAAACACCTTTGTACAGGCCGTAAACCCAACCTAGGAAGCAAACTATTTTCTTTGGGAAGAGGTCTGATTCTCCCTGTTGAAAATACACCCCAAATCTTGCAAAATCAGAGTTGCAGGCTGAACCTCTTGACAACTGTTGGCCATGATAAGCCAACTGTCCAGCTACATGTGCACCAAAATGCTCCAGCTCAAAGCCATCTGCTTTAATTTACTGAATAAGGAAATAAATTCCTGATTGGAGTGGCTCGGCCCAAAGGCAATGCCACAAACTTGTACACACTGTCTAAAGCTGAGCAAGTAAACCAAAGGAGCCATAGTGAAAATGAAAGGAGGCATATTGAGGTCCAGCGATTTGGTCGATTGGCTACCTTTAAGGGAGTTAATGATCAACTGGCATCCGACCTTCCATTTTTGCCAAATAAAAACTAAGGCCTTCCGTGAAAATCCAGGGACAAAAGAGCCCTGACATTTGAATTGCACCTTTGAACAGAAAGTGTGAAACTGATTGGTATAGAAAAACACTCTCTTAAGGAGAATAATAAACCTACTGAAAAAGTTAGGAAGGTGGAATCTGTAACAGCTCACTGGGAAGTGAAAACAAACTTTACATTTCTGACACCCAAGCATTTCAAATAGAAAATGAACCATTTGACCTCCCACTGTCAACATGAGGGATCTGGAGGTAGGAGTGGAACTTTGGAAAGATGCAAAATCAGTCTTACCTCCTGAGTGACATCATTGTTGAGATGAAGGTCTCCTGAGTGACATCATTGTTGAGATGAAGGTCTGCTGTTTCTCCCTCTCCTTCTGGATGTCAGAAGCTGTACCCCAAACTCTGTAGGTGTTTTTGTGGGGACTTTTATCTGCATGGGATTCTTTCTTTCCTTCTTCCAATCCACCATAAAGCAATATACAGTAGCATTTTAATAAAATAAAACAAACCCCATCAGCTAGCCAGCACAATTTATGTCTGTGCACTTAATCGTAACTGCATTTGCAAAAAAAAATAAAATAAAAAAAACAACAATTGCTTATCTCAATGCTACTTATCATCTGTTGGTATACAAATTCCTAATGTTGCATTCTGACTCAGCGTAATAGATGCAGGTCCCATAACAATCAAGATACAACAGTTAAACACCTCAAAGCTTATCTTTTGAGGTAACAGCCTTGTCAGTTTGTTCATATATCTTGCAGTTCTGTGTTGCCAGCTCGTCCTGCTGAAATTAAATCAACTCCATGGTTACTTGATTAGGGCAGGCAGGTTTCCTTTAAATATGATTGGTATTGTTTTGCAACCTGTCATACATTAAGACCAGGATACTTGAAAAGCACAGGATGGGAAGTGTTTAACGGTAAGATGGTAAGTCAATAGGATTAGACTAAGATTGAGCAGCATAAGATATAAGGCAACAAAGACAAGACTGTTTCATGGTGGGCGGAGTCATGGTTTGGATGAAGATACATGTGGGTTGGTGATATATTAAACAAGTTTAATATTTGACCAACCTTCCCAGTAAAGCTGGGAATTCCAGAGTGACCCTAAAACAGAAACTGTAAACACAGCAAACCAACCCTAGAGTCGGGGAGGGTTGGTTCTATTGGAACACCCCACAAATGATTAACACAGATTTGCCGAGACTGCTTCATTCTCACATTTGGGGTGATGTGTTTCAAATCCAGCTGCACCGTAAACAGGTAGACTTTCGCTTGTCTCTTCATCCCTCTGGTGGGCCTGGTAATGTAGTTGTTAAAGTACTCACCTCAAACGTCTGATGTTGCTGGTCTGAATCTTGGCCCGGATGGTGTATATGAGAAAGGTATATTATTTACTTGCTTATGCCTGGAGGTTTTCGGTGTTTAGCTTCTTTTGAACATTTAAGGTGCACTGCCTCCACCACCGTTGAAACAGTCATAATATAACCAATACAAAAGTACTAGGCATTATATAAACAACAAACCAAACAGCTCTCGTATAAAAACTGATCAGCCTTATTAGAAATTTGGTTGCTATGTGCTAAGAATTGCAGAGTCTGAAAAGCAAATCCATCTTGTACACTATAGGGTTTCATATAACATTATATAAACTATAGGCTTTCATATAACATTATACCCGTGACACAAAACAAGTTGTCTAAAGAATAGCTTATTATGTATAATCAGCTTGTTTCTTATCACCCCAAGTCTGGTCCAAATTTGTAATCGTTTTGTAACATAATAAGTCAACTGATAATACAAAATAAGCTAGCCAAGTAATACAAAATAAGGAAATTTTACTACAAAAGAAGATGGTGATAAAAATAAGTCCAAAGTTTACCCAAAATAAGTCGGGTGATACAAAACAAGTCATTGATACAAAACAAGTTCTTACAGGCCAAACAGACAAACAAGAATTATGGGAGACGAGAGCTGCTGTTAGAAATTGTAGTGATCTAGGATGGTTATGGCATTAAGCTGTCAACCTATAGGAAGGCTATGGTACAAAGCTATTAATATATACGAAGTCTGTGGCATGAAGTTGTAAACCTACAGGAAGGCTATTTGAAGAATCTGTCAACCTACAGTAAGGCTATAAAACAAAGCTGCCAATCTGTAAGAAGGCTATGGAACAAAAACTGTCAACCTATAGGATGGGAATGGTAAGTAGTAATTAGCCTATGAGCAAGCCATGGCATAGTATACCAACATGAAAACAGGCTATAAGAACAACATTGTTCCTCTTGTGGTGAACAAGGGGACAGGAAAGGCAAGGGATTGAGTGCTATTCTTTTCAACGAGGAATGTGAAATGAAGCTATTGACATTTTGAAGGAAACAAGCTTCTATGTAAGAGGCTTATGGACTACACGGACCCCGAGAAGTGTGAGGCTCTCTGGAACATGTAGAATGACATGACCAAAGCTGCCCTGCAAACACTGGTTTCAAAGAAAACAGACTATTTACGGGAAGCTGACGCACATAAAATCAGGAGAGGGTACACCTCAATGACTGACAGGCAGAAGTGGCTGAAAACCAACTCTGACTTTCTCAACACATACATATTATGACAGTTTTCTTCTAAGACTGCCTTTAAGGATTTTAAAGTGTATTGTATTTGTATTTATACTCAATATTTTCATGTACTACAAGACTCAAAGTGCTATATAACCCCTCCGACTGTACAAGTACAGTCCAACTCTCAAATTACTTACATTCCCCTAACTAACTAGTGTAGACATTTTCACTGATACAGAACCTTAAACAAAAGGACCCATTTGGGCCCACTGCCACATTCATGTAGACAGTACTTTTATAGCAGCAGATGCTAATCCAGCAGAAGTGCCGACCACATTTGACATTTCAACAGCACATGCAACAGCCCATTCAACCACAGATGCATCAAATGCAACAGCCTGTTCAACAGCAGATGCAAGTGCCATGTCAACAGCAAATGTACTCAGTCCCCTTTAAAAGTAAAGATAGCAGCCAGTTACACAGTCTTTGCAGAAACTCCATCTTCCACAACTGCATCAGCTAGATCTACCACTGCTAAACCCAAGAAAAAAACCACCTGTCACCACCAGACTTGACAACTGCAACCACCTTCCAAAGCCTCTTGCTTTCAACGCCTAATTGACTCATCCTCAGTAGCCTCAGCAGACACTTCATTTGCGTCACTAATCCATTCTTTGTCTTACATATCAGTAGATAATAGCTACAGTTACCTACAATAACTAGCACCCCCGTTAAAAAAGAAATATGTAAAGCCCAAAAAGTGTCAATGATTCAACCTCCCCTCACCCATCCAAAGTGTTAGGCCACGGGGACTAACCTCCCTGAAGCCCTGCCTCAGCTCTTACATCCTAATCTCCCTACCAAAAATGTAAATTTTAAATATCAAATGGGGAAGTTTCAGATTCTACCATTCCTCTCCATTTGAAACGGAGTTAAATGGGGGCAGGGTTCGATCTATGAGTGTTTGAGCTGGGAGAAGCCAATGGCATTATCCATGATGACTATATTGGAAAGTCTGCCTGTCAGAACTGGATCCACCTGCAGCAAGGTCAAACCAGATGAACTTGTAATCTGCTTCAGTCAGGCCTGGGAAGACCAGTGAATGTAACCATTTGTAGTTGAAGTATTTGCTGCCAGCTCATCTCGGGCATCCCATTGGCATGTGAACATTTGAAGAAATAACACCTGTATCTGTAGCAGTTAATTTATTGTTCAATCCATCTTTATCAATGTTGAAATTGCCATTGAATTTCAAATGTCCAATTAACCCTATAAATAGGGATCTTGGTGTGATAATGAAAAATTCGGAAAATCACCAGGGGGCATTGGCAAAATGTCATTAAGTGAGTTTTTTTCGATCATTTTTGTATTGTATACCTGATCTTCTTTACATACATTGTATACCCTATCAGGTTGGTTCCAAACCTGATCGGGACCATTGTATGCTTATTGCAGACCTCATATGTCAACCGTATAAAATTCCTAGTGAATTGAGATAAGATAGTAAACAAAATTGGGAATCTATCGTAGAGGTCATAAACTCTGATATCTGATTGGGAAGTTGCATTGCAAACCTTGCACATTATCCCCGTGAAACCAATTGCAAAGGAAAAAAAATCTTAATTTTAAAAATCTGAATCGGGAACTGGGTATACTTTTGGATCACAATAGTAGAACAACCGTCTTACTAATAACAAGCAAGTAAACAGAACCTAATCCTCAGAAACGAATAAAGGGGCCACAGTGGCAGAGTGGTAACACTCTCGCCTCTCACCTCTGAGGCCGGGGTTCAGTTACCGGCACAGCCTCAAGTGGGAAAGCTGGTAGTTGCTTGCTGTTGGTTGGCAGTTTACAGTACAGAACCCTAGGGAACTGTATGTACTGGTTTCTTCTGCCATTCCAACTACCCCTCGTGATATGACCTGTACAGTGTTGAAAACCCCAAATAAAAAAAATCTTCCTCTGCATTACACACTCAGCAAGGGCTAGGACATGTATACAGTGAATTAGGACATTGTGGAGACAACTGATTTTTAAATGGGCTGAAATAGTATTTACTGTCATATGAGTGATATTGCTGGATGACCCTTTCCTAATGACCATGAATTATATTATGTAATGCTTGCATTGCTTAAGGTGTTAAAATGGTGAGATGCGAGAGTATTCAACTTTGAATGATAAAATGATCATCAGATGTAACTGGTTTTGGGTATACTACAAGGTAAGCAAAGATAAATTGGTGAAAAAAATAACCAAGAAAGAAACACAATTTATTTTTTTTTTCAATTCTGCTTTATTAGTATCAGCAAAACTATGTTAGACATTGCATTTATGATTACTTTTCCTCAACAATCAGACAAACATTTAATATATTATTTCTAAAAATTAATTTGTTACCATTTTGTTGAAGATAAATGACATGGATTTTTTCTGTTATTTAGCATCAATTTACATTTACAGTTGACAAATAAAGCTTTAAATAATGTTTAAAATAATCGTTTAGACAGCTGGAAAAGGGATTTATTTCAAAAGATGCATTTAATCATTAAAATAACACATATTATTTGTGTAGACATTTAAAGATTTAAAAAAGTCATACCTGGTGAAAACTTAACACTAAATGTATGCTTTATACTTCATATACAAAAAATATTTCTTGAATCATTTCTGCATGGATTTTGAAGCAACAAACATGAGCCGAAGCTCTGTAGAAGCACCCTTCTAATGATGAGTTTAACATTTAAGGTTAAACATTTTTGGAAATAGCTGTAGTGAATCTTAAAATCTGTATATATCTCTTTACATGAAACAGACCATTAGTTTTAGTTAATACCAGTTAATTTCTTATTATTTCAAAATTATTAAAAGTTTCTTTGAGCTCAACACTTTTTGCCTTATCTCTGTCAGAAACGATTTTTGTCTTGAGAATTTCATTTCAGAATGTTTTCAAATACAAGGTCTTGTTTTTTTATTTTGGAATCTTAGAGCTGAGTTTCTTCAATGATGCAATGTTTAGTAGTAACTAAGCAGTTAAGCATATTCAAGAGTTGAAGTAGCTATTGTCGGAAGAATGTTGCAGCCAGCACATTGTGATGTTCTCTCAACCACTGAATAAAGCCAGCTGAAATGAAACACAAATAAACTGTACTAAATACAGACATATGTACATCTTATAGCTAAATTCAACTAGGTCTGTCTGATTTTGAGCAATGAGTCATGTTGCTACAAATAAAGACAGGAAAATATTGTAAATTGCAAACAGTCTAATAGAATGTCTGGTCTGTAATGGGAGTCAATTCCAGTGCTTTAAGATTACACATGAAAACAAATACATCTTAAAGTCAAATTCACCATAGGCCTGGCTGATTTAGAGCATAGGAGCAAGTTAAGAACAACTGTCACAAAAAAGGCAGGAAAAAATATTGTAAATTGGAAACAGTCTAATAAATTGTCTTGTCTCTAATGGGAGTGAACCCCAGTGTATTTGATGTCTTAAAACTGGGACATGCATCTATTACTGTACTTAAGCTCCTGCCTTCCCTATTTATAAGATAGGTCATGTGACTAGCAAGATGACAATCATGGTTGCATTATCAGGGCAGTTGGGGGCAAACTAGTGACAGTGGAATTGAAATATTAAGTAAAAACTTTTTCTAAATTTAGGGATTCATTTCAAAACAGTGTGGTAATCTCAAGCACAACACAGCCCAATGTGCCGCCTTGAGGTTTTTCTTTTGGGTGTGTTTGCTTGCTGTTTTTACCCCACAACCTTTAAGGGCTGACAGGGTATTGTTTTAACCCATGGCATCCGGATGGGTGGGCATTCTGGCAGACAGGTGGTGGGAAAAAGTTGATCAGGTTGGTATTTCAGAAACTGTAAACTGTAGGAACTTCACACTTGGTACAGACATTGGTTGGGTTGTGTATGTGTCCAACATCATGGTGTGACCTTTATTGAGCTTTCACCTAGCTGTGGTGACCTTGACCTTTAAAATCTTGTCTGGGCTATATCTTGGAAACCGTAAGTTGTAGAAAGTTGATACTTGGTAGGAACATTATATCCACGTCACATTACAGGGAGTACGCTCCACGGCTCCACGGCCCACTGTCCCAATCCTTAAACCTGTCATGGAAGTTTTAAAATGCTAAAACTTTCCGGCTTTGACTGTCTTACCATGACCATGCACTTATGAATGTGAGAATGCGCAGATTAATTTCTTGCTACAGTAATTGTATATGTAGTTAATGGTGTTTATAAGGTTGTGGCTCAGCCGTCTTTTGGTGTAATAAGGCGACATAAGGTGAGTGGAGGTAAATAGATGTTTTACCACTGTGTCACAACTTCACCTAGAAACCTCAGGCGGCAATAGAAGGACTGGGGTGTATTGATATATTCCTATAACTGCAGATTATACTGCCTGTGGTGTGATGGATATACCAAATCTGGGAAAGTATGAGGGATCCTTGGAGGCCCTTCCACCAAGTAAAGCCTCTAATTGCAGGATGTACCACCTGTAAGGTGGCTGGGGCTCTAGTTAGGGGTGTTGGTGTGCAACATCATAATGTGGCCTTGATTTGACTTCTGACCTTGCCGTAGTGACCTTGACCATTAAAATCTTGCCCAGGCTATATCTCAGAAACTATAAGGTGTAGGAAGCGGATAATTTGTGGGAACATTGTTTGAGGAGTGTAGTTGTACACTCTCATGGCATGACCTTGATTTTACCTTTGAAATTGACATAGTGACCTCGAGTTGGAAAATATCTCAAAAACCTACAAGATGCAGGAAGCTGATACTTGGTAGGGACATTGGTTGAGGGGTGTAGATGTGAAATGTCATGATGTGACCTTGATTTAACCTTTGAACTTGACATAGTGACCATGATCTTGTCTGGGCTATAGCTTGGCAACTGTAAGGTGTAAAATGTTGACACCTGGTAGGGACAATAATTAGGAACTGTAGGTGTTCATAATCATGGTGTGACATTTAACTTTGGCTCTGCCTAACAGTGTTTATTGGAGAGAGATTCCACTCATCACAAATATATATGGGTTGTTGCAACTGATTATTATATTTACTGTTACTTAATTGAGTTCTTTTCATTGACAGCTATACTTTAATTGATCAATTTTACAGCTTCATATTTTTAAGTTTACTAATTAATACTGTCATCTTACTATTCAATTGTCTTGTTTCAATAAACTTTACCATCATATACACTTGCTTTCTTGTAAATGTTATTTGTTTTCTACTTAAACATTATTTGGACCTTTACATAACTGAGACTATTTGCTCTGATAGTCTCCTTATCTTTGTACTTTTTATCTTCTATATCTCGTGGTGTTGAAACTGTTTCTCCGGGCTGTGAGGTATGAGCATCTCTGATGCTATTTTATCTGTCTGAATTTGTGCTAATTCCAAAAATAATAAAGAGACAGTGCTTGACTAAAGGAACAAGTGATTAAATTTTCAGAAATGATTCAGATCATATTCTGGAAACAAAATAGATCAATGTGTTTCAGTGACTGGCTTTCTGGTTGAAATAACTCCAAAAGTAATAAATGTGTGTAAGGGCCTAAGAATGGATTATATTTTAGGAATGATTATTAATTTTCAAAAATGCCCCCTGGTGGAGGTCTGTGTTCTAGGAGTACTTTCAAGTTTCTGAATATAGTTGTGCTATATAAAATAAACAGTAAATTAAAAACTTTTAAAAAATATTGATGATTAATAATAATAGAAGTAAATTATTCCAGTTTGGATATTAATGGAGATTCAATCAAACAAAAAATCTGTGCAGTCAGCTTATTTCCACAACAACTGAAAGTTCTTGAGTCAGCAGTTTTCAACCACCATTTCTAAAGAGTCTTCATCTATCACATTTAGCTATGCATTCAAACTTTTATGTTAAACAAGAGGTTTCACAAAGATGAGACTTGCCCCAAGTAAGATAAAATTTAAAACACTTTGCAGTGCCTAAATTTTCAATTTCCCTTTTTAATTATATGTTCGCATATGTGTGAAACTAAATTATCAAACTGGCAAAAATGATTTGGTAAATCACCCAATGCAGATCTATAAAGTTAGTTAAAATACTAAAACACACACCAATATATCCTTGATATCACCAAGAAGTTCGAAAATATCTATCACTGAAGGTGCTGAGGGTTTTCCATCTTGGCAGTGATAGCCTAGTTCATCATCCACGCACCACTGGTCAGCTGGACACCTGCTATCTGTGGGCCAGCACTCATCAATGCCTGTAATATTGATTTATTGTTGATTAAATGTTTTTCAAAATGTCAGTCAACCTACTTATCTGTATTCAAACGCCAACGTTTATCCCTTTTAAGTGCTTAAAGAAAACTTGGACAGGCCCTCAACCCACAAGCTGGATTTAACCTTATAACCACAGAGACAAGAACCAAAAGATAAAAAAACTGGTTTGAAGGCCCCAGAGTTAACATCATCTCTACACAACAAGCAAGGTCAGCTCAGTTTTTAAATTTTTAAGATATTTTTTACATCTTGCTGCAAAATCAGAGCTTGGATTTACATTCTGAATCTATGTATACCTAGGATTTGTTAATATACAAAAGAGAAGGCCACATCTGAACATATTATATTGGACCATATAAGATAAATTTGATTGGTACAGGTCTTACTTACCATGAACATAATGATTTTAATCTAACAATGGGAAAGCCGAAGATAAAATGCAAACTTGGAGTAATGCCTCCAAGATCTGTTTTGTTTTATTGTATGTATATTCATGGAAAGTCATATAGTTCTGTTCTGTTCATCAGTAAATTTATTTTAACTTGTATATTATGTAAAGGTCTACAAATTTAAACAGTAACACTTTTATCATATTGGACTGTACCTTTATCTTTAATAGAAACAATTTGTAAAAACATCCTTTTGGAGTAGACTTTCCTTTGTTAGTAGGTCCACTTTAATGGAAATATTTTGGTAGAAACACCACTTTGCATTAGAATTTAACTTTGTTGGTAGCCACATTTAATACGAAACTTTTTGTCTTAAGTCACAACATAATGTATAAGATTTTACCTTCATCAGTTGCTGCAGCCTTTACCATGACTTCTCTGATTGTAATCTTGAATGTTACAAGTGGGTAAAAGTCAAAGTCAGGGTCAAACACCAGGGTGCATGCGCTGTCACTGTGGATGGTCAAATTCCATCCTGTGTACAAGGAGGGCAGCGTAAAGTCATCTCTGTCATCATGATAAACATCACCTGCAAATCAACAGTAAATTTCTATATCTCCTGCTAAGTATTGCATTCTCCAGTACTGAGCTTGCCTTCTGACCAGAAAGAGCTCAATCTTGTTACCTATCCTTGCATCAGTGGTAACTGAATCAATCCTGGATACGTCACATCTTTTATACTTGATTTGAAACTCAGGATGCTGATTTGATAGATACTGCCATAAAAGGTGATAAAACTGGGATCACAGAAAAAATGTGATTTGTCATGAGTAAAAATGACTGGTTATAAGTCACAACACAACTTCTGATCACTCTTTATAAACAAAGAAAATAAATCAACAGGACTTGTATAATTAAACTGTTTGTGGGACAAACATCACTTCATTAGATTTTCACAGGGATATCATCTATATTTTTAGAATGGATGTAAAGGTTAGTCATACAATGTAAAATATATGTCATAACACCAAAAACACAGGTTACAATGCAGTAAAGATTGAAAAAGTCAGTCACAGGTACTTTGGAATGAAAAACTCACTTGCAGGTTTTTAAAATATCAAAGGGCATGTCAGTCACAGTGGAGATAATTTCTTTATTTGTTACTTCAACTTTAAGCATTGAAACTGTTGCATTACTGCAGTGAGATAATGACTTCAGCATTAACATTTTGTGTGCATTTAATACCTTTTGAGGTGACACACAGCTCCACTTCTTTATCAGCTTCAAAGTTAGTTGTGTCATTGCGTACAGCTGGGTATTTCACCTAAGAGAGAAGAAAAACAGTAGATCTCTGAAGTTATTTTTCCAACACATATCCTCACACAAGGATAAATAAATAAAAATAATAAGAGTAACAACACAAAGATAATGTGAGAAGAAATCTAGTTAGCCATCTAAGGCAACAGAGGTACACAGAGGATCAATAGCAATCAACCTTTAAAAAGAAGAATGATGGAGCACTTTAACAAAGGACCTAATTATGTTAACTCATGATTAAATGAAGTAAGAAAACATTCTTATAAACACATTATCAAACTGTGAATACTGAATAACATTATATTTGTCAGATTAATGAAGCATTGTGTTTGTTTGAGCTACTTAATCTTCTATGTTTATTTTATTTGTTTATTCATATAAAGATTTGAAGAACAAGAATCATAAATTTAATTTTGAAACCAACTTTTATCTTAATAAACAGATAACCTTTGGGTTATTCACAAAAATAGAGTTTATAATGGAATCTGACAATTTACACTTGCTATTGTCTGGAAAGTTTGAGCATTCAGCAACATACAATACAGCATTTACTTACATATTCTCCTGGACATGGAGAGGCATTGGTTTCATATGAGAACTTTACTTTCTGTTGATGTATTGTTGCACCTGGTACAGCTGTCTGTTTATAGAGCATTTGGGGTTTACCAGACACCAGTTCCATATAGATCTGGGCATTGTGTTGGTCAGTTTCATTGCATTTAATCCCTGGAATAAATGGTTCTATGGATTCATAGTAGAATCCTGTTTCTGCATCAAAGTACCCTGGAAGCCAGCCATATTTCATGAGCCAATCTGTGTTGTTATAAGGGATTTGGATAGTGACAGCACCGCCTGTCAACAATTTGTCAATGTCCACAAATGGCTGATCAGCATAGTGCTGATTAGCTGTGGGGTAGTAGGCATAGGCAGACCTCTGAGACTTTGAAAGCGAGGTTTCATATGAAATCAATGCCATGATTTGTTCATTAGTGAAGAGAACATTCTTACAAACATCTGGCCTCTTACCAGCATCAACATACTCCAGAATGTCACACCTAGCCTGGAAAATGAAGTTTAATGAAACATTTAATTATTCCAAAAAGCAAAAACAGATGTCCGAGTGACTGCTTGACTCTTTTTAAATAAAATGATATTTTCTTTTCACCAAACTGACCAAAGCTTGACACACACTGCAAAAATGGTTATAAGAAACATTCAATGTTTATATTACTTCGTTATCAGTCTTAATGGAGGTAGAAATATGAAGTTTGTGACAACTTATCATCAGGGGAGATCAGAGAACAAAAATGTGATGAGTCAGGAAACAGAAGCGTTTTCGCTGATAAATTTTACACACTGTGACTAATTTCATAAATCATTATAACCAATGATCAATTAAAGTATGAGAGTGAGAACTCATTTTTAAATTACCTTAGAATTGAGTGCTGTGAACAATTTTACTTGTGAATTTTAATGTGTTGAATTTCAATTATCAAAATACCGTGCCGTTCTCTAAAGAACCGTAGGGTGCAACAGAAGCAAAACGGTCAACTAATTTCATATCCAAAGACAGAAAGAGGTCAAGTTCCATAGAGAATAGCATGGGATAGCTAAGACTAAGGTGGGTATGCCTTAGTGTAGAGGTAGGTTATAATATTATTTCTGAAACAGGATATAGAGGGGGTACACAAATATCATCAGGAAGAGCATTCCAAATAGTGGGGGCATGAAGAGAAAACTATAACAAAACTGTCTGACAAACTTTTGAGGAAATGGATGAAACCTTGGTACAACAAGGAAATGACCAGTGGAGCTTTTAGTGATGGGGTGATATGTGAATTCCACCCTACAGTATAAATGTTGAACATAAGTAATCAGTAATTTATTCAGTTCTTTAATGTTAATCATGTCTTTTTATTTATTGGTTCAAATATTTGTTACAGTACAAAATGAACCCTCTGCAGTAACAACCTTAAAATGCTGCAAAAAGTATTAAGCTGGTGATTTAAAAGTATCAGATGATCCCAAAGTGAAGAGTGATATTTAAGCCATTAAAGAATGACATTTACCTGGCATGCAGCCTGAAACTGGATTTCCAACATACATGTGCCGATGGTTGTAGATTGTACATCAATTGACAACCCGATTGTCCCAATGTCACCTGAATAGACAGATTGAAAACTAGCCCATACTTTATCATACACAAGCCTATTTAGCCTTAAGCATGATGGCATTCAATGTACCATGTCTCATACATTCTTCTAATCAATATTTAAAACGTATCTGTTCACCAAGGCTTAACAACCTTAGTTTCTCTTCTTTCTCTGTGTCTCCATGGTTGCTGACCATTTTCATGCATATGAGATTTTCTTGATTCTCACTAATAGATTTGTTGCTCCTTTGAATTTGTGTGTTCTAAAGATTAAGTGCTATAAATGTCATATTAGAACTATTGATAATATTTGCTGTAGATCATTTCCAGATTGGGTGAGAATTATGGTGGATACATTATAGAAGATTATGTTAAAAATATTTCAGAAAATAGGGTTAATTTCAACAGGGAAAATCATTTGAACTATTATATTTTCTAAAACTGGGACAGGAATTAACTAAAAATATTTTTAGAAATAAAAATAAACATAAGCCCCATAAATGACAAAAGTGGTAAAATTGTTGAAGCAACAGAATATATAATTTATTTAGTGTTTTACACCATGCCTAGTACCTTATCAGTTAGTTGGAAGGACAGATGAAACCAGTACATACAGTTGATCAAGGTTATCTACTGTAAACGGCTGACCAGCAGCAAGCAACTACTAGCTTGCCCACATAAGGTCAGGCCAGGATTCGAATCTGATCTCAGAGGTGGAAGGTGAGTGTGTTACCACTGAACTGCCGTGGCCCCAAGCAAGGGAAAAGCAAAAAAACAAAACAAACATATTTCATGTGTATCATATATTAATCCAGCATAAAGGTTACCGATGAACACTTAATTATCAATATTTTATCCGTTTCTCAAAATTTATCTACTTATTGTACAGTTTTGTGTTTGACTTACCCCAAACATAATATAACATAAAGCCAAATGTAAACTAATCTTACAATCTAATATTACAATAGTTTTTCTTTTTTCATTTTACCTGATTTTGATATATCTGCTTTTCATATTGCATAGAAGAAATTGAAGAAATAAGTATCTTCCTTTTTCTAATTTAGCATTCTAACTCACCAACCATTGTCATATCCTAATGAAGAAGTTCAAATAAACTATTGACCCCCATGATTCCTATTTATTACTGATCAGTAAATTATACCTGCCATGTGTTCAGCAACACTGTACCTCACTACACTTGTAAGGGAATCAACCAGCTCAAACTGCAGACTGTATGTATCTTCATAGTATGAATCAAGGGTTGCTTGGTCGGCTGGCAAGTAAAGGCAGTCATGTGAACATGATTCATAGACCATTGCTGCAGAACCAGAAAATCCATCAGTGTCGGCAATGATGTTGCAAGCTTCATCCCCTATTTCCCCAAGTAATGCTGACATGTATTCAATATCTTGCTGTGTGACTTGAGGAGAATAGGCACCATATGCCTGGATGTAATTTTCTGCCAAAACCAATAACTCATCAGTGTCATTGACAGTGTTAAACTTCTCTACCAGTTCATTCATAGCTGCCATCTGTTCAGCATTGTCCTCAAATTTCTGGGCAATGTCTGTGGAAAGTTGAAGATATTCATCCACATTATCACACAAGTAGACCATTGTTGCCAAGTCTCTAGCATCTGCCATGAACTCATCCACTGCTCTAATAATATCTTCAATTTCTGGACCACCAAAGATCCATTTAAAAGGGTTGAGGTTCTCTGCTATGACTGCTCCCAATTCAAAAGCATCTTCAGTCAAGTCTAATACAACAAATGATATTCCAGCATCAATGATGTTAGTTAACCTATCTCCCACTATCTTAGAAGATTCTGCTGCACCTAAAATATATACACGCCAAATGTTAAGATATGAGTAAGCTGTCCAACTAACCTGTTGCTTTGAAACATTTATTTAAACATGACAATGCTCAAAGGCTAATATCTTTGACAAAGACTTGAACTTTTGTGGGGTTTCAAGTAAACAAACATACAAATTAATTTTACTTTAATTGCAATCAGGAGCAATGCATATCATATTCCAAACAACAAAAGTCCAGTGACATATTGTAAATTTAATCTTTTCACACTGAAATATAAAGTGACTTCGCACTAAAGGTGAAAGACACACTGTTAAACTATGCTCAATGATAGAAGCAACAGAATATGTTTTTAATAGAATTTATACAGCTGGAAACTTTGATTAGCTAGACATTACTATTTTAAGATCTCTCAATTGATACGCAATGTACATATTCATTTAAAGAAGTAGCTTGACTTAAACAGTTTGAGTGAGAATAATAATGGCCTTATAATAGATCATCATTAGGGTACAGGGTTGTTAATGTTAAAAAGCCCTGTGAGTTGTTATATAGTAAATTATTTTATAATTAATAAGTTATAGTAAATTAAGTAAAATCAAACGTGTGCTGCACTCCCATAATTTGATTTTATGTGTATGTTATTAAACTATATTCTTAATATATATCTTGTTATCATGTGATCAAACATTAACTAATCAAATTTATTAAGATATGATAATTTTCAATTATACATCCTAACCTTCTTGACAACGGTCCAATTGACCCTGAATATACAAAACGTCTTGCTGTGCAATTTGTTTGTCATAATCAGCTTGAGCTCTGCAAATTAGTAAAATATATTAAGCTGGTTAAAGTTTATGTTACACCCCAATTGATACAACATGAGTGAAACAAGCAACAATGAATCTTGGCTGATTCCACAGCATATCAAAGGATGCCAGGACTAGCAAATAAACAATGAAATATGGAGGGCATTGCCTGTATGAAGCTAAGTTCTGATAAACCATGAAAACAAAGATAACTGTGGTTGACTTACAGGTTATGATAGGTTTTATTCCATGACTTTATCTAATTTAACATACAAAGATATGATCAGCTGGCCTGTGCGTATGCAATATCTCATGTTTTGCACTAATATGAAGCCTCAACACATCTGCAATATTGTAGGATTTCAAAAGTTACAAATATATAGATCTCATTTGGTTGTCACATAGATTTTTGATACTACATGCTAATCAATCAAAACAACTACTGAAGAAAGTTCTTCAAATAGTGGCAAACTATTAAAAATGTCAAAAAAGCTAATGTCACACTGCAAATAAAAATTATTCCAAAGATTGATATTTCTTTTATGGAACTGTAACCTTTGAAATGCTAGCTAGCAGTAGGAGTAAGGCAGTAATATGTGCCTAACTTTTGCAAACGAGTTATGGAGGCGCCATTTAACATATTTAATGCAGAAGTGAAAGTTTATAGAAATTATGTATTTGACTTTTTGAAAAAAGGAAAAGGTGCAAAACAGTCTTTCGCATCAATATTGGCCAAGCTACCATTAACATCCAAAAGGTAGCAATCAACTTATTGTGATTATATTGCATTGCATTATAATTTTTGACAGTGCCTGTTAAGCAAAGTGCTTTACAGTAAAATCTCTAACAATTGTATGCTGATCTATATAAGTAGGGTTTAAATTTCTTTTTGAAATCCAGATGAAATCTTAGTTCATCAGGTAAGCTTGGTCTGCAGAGCTGAAGGTAGGGTCGTTATAGGGTTTAGTCTTAGTTCTTGGAAATTTCAGCTGGTTTTGGGAACTTGATAAAAGGAGCCTAGTTGTAACATACTGAGTCAACAGGGATGAAATGTAATCTGGGGCCAAGATAGTTTGACAAATAGTAGAACTTTGTACTCATCCCATTAAATTTTAAGAGTGATCTGGATCACCATCTGGGTACAAAAAATATCAAAGATCCAGATTTTGCCATTTGCTTATTTCTATGTACGTTGCTGGATGTCTGTGCTTTCTGAGTGCTCGTTAAGCTAAATGAATTCAAAAGTATTCCTTGGTAAGCTTTTTGTGGGAAAAACACATACTGTTATTATTTTGAATATTATTTTGATAACTTTATAACTCTATTTCAAACAGATTAATCCATTAATTGTAAAAAATAATCAAGTGATTTGAATTTATCAAGTTTTTGCAAAAATGACCTGCTTTATGAGAGCCAACATTAAACTTAAAGTCTTAAAGACTGTTTCTAATTATGGTGGCAAGTTAAATAATAATAACTTAATTGGCCATGAGCTGTAGAGAAAATAAAGAATTATACCAGGTTTCTCTGGACTACACCACTAAAATGGTTTGTTTAGAACAAATCATACTGACCTGAGTCCTGTGAGGCAACACCGGCAGCAGAGAGTTTAAACTTTTTCACAGATCAATCATCAGATGGATAAATTAAATTGAAAAATATTTTCAACTGAGAAAGCATGTTTTGGTAATAATTAAAATAATGTGGAATAAATACAATAAAATGTTTACTCTGAAAAGTGCTTATACCATAGTACATCGTCAAATTATTACTGACTAGTCATGAAAAGGTTTCCTATGATAAATGTTAAACTTTCAGTTCATAATCAAATATTACTCATATATTACTTTCCTGAGGCATATTCTGCATAAACATATTATTACATACGAGAAGTAGTCATTAAGCTGTTGAGATTGCTGTGCTGTCACATTGATAACTGTCTGCAAGTCAAACTCCAGTTGTGTCAACAGAGAATGGAAGTTATTTGCCATCTCTACTTGTGACACAAATTCCTTGGAGTCATAATCTGCATAAGGCACAAGGTTCCTTGTCTGAAATATAAAGCAAAAGCAACTTTAGTAATGCAGTGAAGTGGTTCAGGCTATATTATATGAAGTGTTGGCCATGGGAGACCTCAGCTACTGAGTGGCTGGCATGAACCAGTTGGCTCTCATATGTGTTTTCATGAAGTTTATTTTAACTGAAGGTCTTTGGCATACAGTGACAATATCTACTAATCCACTAAAATTATGGAGAATTCTTTAAAAGTAAATTTGTTTGGAATTAGTGTTTAGACATGCTAAGTATTGTTACTGATACACATAGACCTTATCAAAAAATATGTTTTATTCACCAAGGGTATAGCAGGATATGATCCTAGGTGTTCAGGTAGAACAGTGCTTTGATCTTATCAATTGACCTGTGAATGCATTTAATCACAATACTTATCAAAGAACAAGTTCATACTGGGTAAACACACACACCTCCCACTTACAAGGTAGTCGGTTCGAACCCAGCCTCGAACTTTGACCTCGAATATGTGTAGCTGCTTGCTAATACATGATGGTTAATAATGAAAAATTAGGAACCTAGTATCTTTTATTTCCTCTGTCGTACCATTAAACAATAAAGAAATACTGAGTAAGACTTCCAAGCTCCCTTTTACAGGGAAGTGTATGAGATTAGTCATAGCAGCCTTAAAGATAAGATTGGTGATGACTTTTGGGGATTGGAATGCTGCTTCTCAAAGGTTCTTCAACATGTTTAATATTATATGGGGGAAAATCTTGGTTTCTGACCACTTACTCAGGGTAGTCAGAAAGTAAATTCACACCAGTGGACTGTGGTATGACTAGTTATGCTTCATCAGAATATCCTGCATTACCTTGAGAAAGACCAGCTACCTGCCTGACTAATGTCACTTGGTTTCCAAAAGACTTCTGTCTCAGTCTTTTCATTACTTCTGTCTAAAGTGCTCAAGTTTTATAATTTGGGAAGGATATTTTTCCACTGGATCAAAGTTTAAAATAAAAAAACAATCAAGCTTTAAACCTTCAAGCTAGTCATTTCTTCACCATATACAGGGCGGTGGACATGCCACATTATTTATTCATCATACACAGAGGTTGTCAAGTAGGAGACCCCTTATCATATCTATTTCTGATTTCTGCAGATGATTCTTTATCTTCTTATAATTTAATATTGCTTTCAAGGTTTGGTTAATGTGATGTTCTAATTAAATAAAATATTCTATGTTTTATCATTTATAATCAACAATACAAAATGAATCAGTTTACTGATGATACTGCATTCTTTCAGGGGGGGGGGGGGGGGGGGGGGGGGGGGGCACTAGTTTACTCTGGGCAGCTCTTAAAGCTTTAGAATATTTTGGCTCACTCTTAAGTCAAAAGGTTGCGGAAATAGAAATGTTCAGCAGACACATATGATCCTTGTAAGACATTGGGTTAGAGTGCAACTGAATTTGATTTGCTGGGGCATTTACCAGTTAATCTAGAAAATATGACTTCTCTGAATTTTATACCAATTTTAAGTAAAGGCAAAAAACATATGTACAAAATCTGCTCCAAACCTTTGCAAAGAAATCTAATTTGGTTACAAACAGAATTATTCAAGGAATTCTGTGAAGTAAAGAATATTTGAGAAAACGTAATATCAATTCCACTTTTTCCTGTAACCTTTGCAACATGACTAAAGCGACACTACTACTGTATATATTTTTCATCATGTTCTGTTGTAATAGACCTGTGGAATAACTTAAAAACCTGGTCTCCAGCACACTTTCAGCTTATGCCTTCAAAAAAAATACAAAAGGTCTTAAACACTGAATTTAACTTGGTTTAGAGGCTACTGTTAAGTAAATGCAGTGACGAGGAATATGTATATAGCTAAAATTAACTATTATGCTGAAAATATACATATTTAGTAGGAAGAATAATAATTAATGTTATTTTTAATTTTTATTCTATGTTTACTTTAAAAATTTAATTTTCTTGTGTAATTTTTATTTTCATGTAATCATTATGCATGCAGATTATGTAACTCATGAATGCTTTTCTGTATGTAATATGTTACTCAAAAATAGCCATAAATATAAAAATTTTGCATGCATACATATGTACAAAAGATTGCCAGTTAATATGTACTTACAGAATGATCAGTGTGTGAGGTTGTAGATGAAGCCAGTACATTGACTTGAGACAAAAGTGTCTGAAGGTTGCAGGCCCATAAAGCCTCAGGTGCTTGGGTTTCTTGGTAAGGATAGCATCCTTTTCGTCCCACATCCATCAACATATGTGCATAGTCAGCTTGCACTTGGAAGATATCTGTTATTTTGCTATTGATGATATCATAAGTTTCTTGTGAAACTTGGTCAGTGATTCCCTTCAGTTCATCAACTAAGCATAAGGTAATAAAGATTTGTAAAATATTTTAACAATTTTTTTATACTCATAATACCTCTAGTTTTAGGGACTTAAAGGTTACTAACACTACATCACAAGAGCAGATTTTCTGCCCTGTGTAAATTGGTGAAACAATCCTAAAATTGTAAGAGTTTACCTGTGCATATATGTATTTGTAAGAAGGTGTCATTGTTAAAGCTTGACATTTATAAGGTGACATATCATTTATTTTGAAGAATGACTTTGGCTTTGTTACAATATAAAGGTACCTCTAATTTTAATAAACTTTTGTATTGCTTAACTTTTACTAAAAGCAGACTCTTGGTTACAAAACACAAGTATAAATTTCAATTCAGGGTGGAGCAAACATAAAAGCAAGATAGATCTAATCTAATGAAGGCTTTTATAGTGCTTAATCTCAATCATCTGACAGATTGTAAGGGGTCACTATACATAAATATATTGATTATAATTTGGTTCATTAACATAAATACGGAGAAACAATAAAGAGGCTCTGGTGGTTGCACTTTATGGAAATAATTGATTTATTTTTCCTGATGAGACATTAGAGGAAGATAAACAACTCATTGCAAACTGTTGGTGAATCAGAAGAAAAAGTGTAACCAAATGGCTTGACTGATTTATGAATGGATGAACAAAACTATGGAGCCATAATATGTTTGCCATAACCCTGGCACTGCCTGGTAGTTAAGAAGACAGATATGCATCCATTTAAGTAAATATCTAAATGTCTATGTTAAAAACACTCAATTTTTGTCTCTTCAGCATATTTGTATGGAGGATTGAAATTTTCCAGATGCTCTTATATGTTAAAAACAAGATTTAACTGAACAGTTTTTGTTAATCTACACTTACATTCTGTGATTTTTGTACTCTGAAAATGTTGTTTTAGTTTATTATTTCAATTAATTCTAGACAGGCAAACAAACCCCTTTCACTGCAAATGAACTTGGTCACTGGTAATTATCCATTTAATGGGAAACAGGCAGTAATTAGAGTATTAACTGGCCTTAAAAGGGTTTATATTTATATGTAAATATGTCATAACAGAAAATATAACAAGTGTTTTAATTAACTTGTTATTGTCTAACATATTAAAACTAAACTAACTGAAGAAAGACAAGAGTGTTATTATATTATTGTTTTTTTTTCTGTTATTTATTTAATTGTACATCACCCCTAGTACAATTGCATCAGTTACATAGTGACAAGTACTTGGAAGGGTGGAGGAAATCAGTATGTACAGTTGATCAAGGTTCTATACCGTAAACTGCAAAAAATAACAGCATGCAGCTTTCAGCTTTCCCACTTGAGGTCAGGCCAGCTTTAAAAGTTTTCTTGATTTTGCCAAATTCTTGAATGTGACATAGCAAATATAAGTTATTGAAGGCATTCAGAATTTTCAAATAAAACTGTTCAAGGTTCTTCATCCTTGGGTTAAGGAGAAAGTTTGCTTAATCCGGCCTTAAAAAATTGGCACTTTAAGTTACTCATTAACCACAGCATTAATTTTAACAGACACTACTTTCAACAATAAATAGCATTTTGTAAAGCAACATCACATCTGGTAAATTGTTAGGCTAGAAAATTGACACATATATATTCTTAATTTTCTACACATATGCATTTCGAATAAAGTACTTACCTTTTGATGCTGCAAAAACAGAAGAAAGATGGAATTAGTAAACTAGATAAAAATTAAATTTACCTGTTGAAATTCCGACAAAAACAACAAATTAATGGGATATTTAGAGCACAGATATCATACCAAATACAAAAACCTAAGCAATACTTTTCATACTGACTGTCACAAAAATTTAAATAGCTTTAAAGTAATAAGTTTGTCAGCGAACCTTACCACAAAGTATTTGGAAGTTTTAAATTACAAAACTGCAGTTAAAATACTAATAATATGGCAATAAATTTAATAATGCAATGCACCAAATTACTCTTACTGGTTAATTGTTTTATGTTTCTAGGAAAATTTCTCACAAATTTTGTACTAAAAGGAAAATATATATTTATTTTTGTTGCATGCTCACAAAAGGTTTGATTCTTACCTGTGTTAGCAAAGAAGTGTTTAAAATATACAGTTTACTTAATAAAGATCTTCTGAGTATAGACTAGGAATTGCTCTATATTTCTTTGTTTCACAATAAAACCAGTGCATATGTTATGCCCAATCAATGAAATTGCCCATTGTAATATAGGCAAGAAGTTTGATTTGCCCATTTCATTAAATAGGCAATTTATCTAGTTTTCTCTTGCACATTTCACAAAATGGGAGTAGGTTGAGTTGCCCGAATAATGCCTATGTATAAAATATAAAGTTTCATGCATAGAAGTATTTTACTGCTTGATTGCTACTGAAACCATCTATTCACACTTTATTTTCAAATGTTTACACATAGCAAAATATTTTACAACAGAAATTGATAACCACTGTGCTAGATCTGTAAAATCACAGAACGTGTTTCACACTATCAACATTAATAAATGAAATAAAAAAAAACATTTATTTTATTTAACTCAAACATCAATCAGACATTAAAATGCACATTTATTGTCTATGAACACTATTAGAACAGTCTTTTCAGTATTTATGATTTACAAGTTAATGTATATTTTATTTATCCATATTGTCACAGCATTTGTGACTGTGACCAGTGTCTTAAACCCACTTTTACTACTCAGATGACTTATTTACTAGCGTATGACTTCTGCATAAAACTTTTTGTGCATGGTTTTATGAAAATAGATCACAAGTGTGATCAACGAACCAACTAAACCATTATAGCCACAGAACCCAACTGTAATCACACCTCAGGATCTGGGTTTCTGCAGAGGGCATATGGTTAACTGTAATACACTACACACAACCTATTAATCCCTAATAAAAAATAATGGTAATATTGCAAAAAGAAAATCATTTAACATTTATTTTTTTCCTATAATGAGGACATCTAAGATCAATTAATGTAAATATTACGAAAATTCCATTTCATATGTTTATGTCCACCACACTAGGGTGGAGACAGGACATACTATTTTTTATATTTTATGACATGCATATTTTAAATTTGTAAACAGGAAATAGTGAAATGTTAAAAAGTAGATAGTCCAGTTATACTCAATTTTTGAATTTCGTAATTGTAGTAATATGAATACCAAATAGATATAACTTGTTTCAAACAATACAGAGAAACATCATTTATTTTTATTTCTTTTAACCTTTTTTTTTTAAAATAACACAGTTTTTGTACATATTCTTAGATTTTTTGCTAATATAAAAAAACAAACAAAATCAAGTGTTACCATAGTTTTTCCATCGTCTGTTCATGAAAACTATACCTCCATGCATAACATGGCCTATTCATGAAATGGGCAAGCAATCAATAGAATAAATTGCTGGTTTCATGATATAAACCAGTCAGTTGTCTATATCATAAAATGGGCAAAATTCTTGAATTCCATGAAGTGGGCAATTTTGCGGATTGGACATAACACATTCAATGTACTAATAAATAGCCTTACTAAAGGCTCAAATTTGTACCGTAGATTTTCAAACATGTACACAGATATTGTGTATTCATAACCACTCAAACACATTAGGAGATATAAGCTCATCAGGTAGATAATCTTGTTTAAATCTCAATATTGTACCACATGTTTTAAATATGAACAACGACATTTGGTATTCATAAAGCACTCGCACATGTTAAAATATATAACCTAATCAAGTTAAAGTCAAATTAAGTCTTGCTCAAGGCCAAATTTGTTCCACATATTTTCATATATGCACACAGATATTGGGTTTTCCTAAAGCACAAGATAGAAGATATAAGGTCATCATATCTTAGCAGTATCCTGATGCAAAAGCTAGCATCTGTAAGAGTACATTTTATCAACTAATGAAGTGAAAATTTTCCAAATTGAAAAGAAGCTCGAGTATTTAGGGAGATTAAACGATTACTTTTATTTATGTTTGATTTTGCATTGCTTTCAACACTGTCATATCATGACGGGTAGTTCTATGGGCAGAGGAAACCAGTACATACAGTTACTCAAGGTTTTGTACTCTAAACTGCCGACCAGCAGCAAGCAATGACCAGCTTTCCCACTTGAGGTCCGGCCGGGATTTGAACTCTGATCTCAGAGGTGGGAGGCCAGAGTGTTACCAATAGAGTGCAGACTTCACGTAGAGGGTATTTTTGAAAACTTTGGATTTTTTTTCTTTGTCCAGAATATGATAGAGAGTTTTTCTAAAATATAAAGACTTCTTCCAATGTCCAGGCCCTACTCACAATAACTTTGTCATGTAGATCAGCTCATTACTTTTGTATCCAAAATAAGGTGAGTTAGATCTTTGCCAAAATTAAATCAGTCCTTCCTTTGTCCAGACCCTAATCACATAAAGGATCCATTCAATGGAGTAATCATGAGCATAGATGAATAAAGACATGAAAACTTCCCAAAACATCACCTCCTAGTAACACCAGGTATGTATTTATAACCCTAAAGGTATGTTTGTGAAACTGAGGGGCAATTCATGTGAATGCCTGATTAACTTGATTGTTGCTCTTGAATGGAAGTATCCACATTTTTTTAACATGATTAGATTGCAAAAGTTATTGTAAGTTGTTTGAAGATTTGACAGAAATTGCTTAAGAGAATGAAAAAGGAGAATAATCTCACCATAAAAAGTAAAGTCCATCTCATAGACAGAGATCAGTCCAAACTTGATCTTGCTGAAAAGAAGTGGAGCACCACCATTGTTAGCATTAAAATCGTCTTCCCCATCTTGTCCATACGGTCCAATCGTACGTTTGTTGGTGACAACAGTTATCTAAAATATACATAGAACTACTCCTGAATCAGCTCCCAATGTTTTATCTAAAGTGCAATATTTTTGATAATTATTCTTGATCATATTATTTGTTTTTGTCATACCAAGCCGTTACTAGAGGGGAGAGTGCTGGGGGCTGCGTAAATTGGCAAATACCTCAATATGGCTGAAAATGGAAAATAGATTACTTAGTGGCAGTTGGTGATCATCAGAACACATACTGTATAAGGTTGCTGAAGTGATGATGGATGTTAAATAGTTTCAGGAATTTCCATACTAAAATATGCTAAGTTGGGTTGCTGATTTCAAGTAGAAATTATGTTATTGCCAATTAAAAGAACAGCTAAAGGTTAATTGATTTGATTTTTTTGTGGCTAAAGTATATTCATAGTTTGTGTGTGTTAATGCACATTTTAACGGACAGAAACATATGCTATGGCACAAAAAATAAGCACAAACAAGATTGTTGTGGTGAAGTTGTGCCAAATAGCAGTGCCAAGCAATAGCCATTATAATTCGTGATAATGGATGGAATTAAATAACTCTTCCATCAAGATTGTCTTTCTTTTTATGTATACATTTTATATTTTTAATAAATAAATTCATGTTACAAAATGCCATGACTCAACATTTCTCATTCTTACCTTTTTGCACAACTAAGTGATTTATAAATATGATTTATTTTTAAATTTCATAAATCTTGCTTGATATCTGAATAGATTTTATACATATGAAAAAAGAACAAAGCGAGTGTGTTACCTCGTAGACACCTGTGTCTCATGAACTATGTTTAAATATACAGTTACATATTTCTGTTACAAAATGTAAAAAAAAAATGCAAAACATACTTTATCAGGGAAAATGAGCCTTGGGTTTACCTTATTGATGTTCAAAGTGGATCTTCCCTTGACATTGGTGATATACTCGTCTGGATCCAAGATGTAATTGTCAATCACTGTGGCAAAGTCAGATCCACAATCATTTTCTTCATCTCCGTACGAGAATGAGAAGCTGGAAGAAAGCGATCACTTAGTCAACATATCTCTTTTCTATGTATTGATTTATTAATTCTAATTGGAATTATTATGGATTTATTATACACGAAGTCTCGTATTTGGTCTAAAAATGACAAAGATTCAGACCAGGGGATATATCTTTCCAAACCTGGAGCCACCTACTATTCATAGTGTCACAAATTCAACAACAAATGCATTTTAGTTAATATTTCTGAATCTATGTTGCCTACAAATTTGCTGTATAAATCATCAAAAAGGTAGTTTTACAGAGATGCTTGTTTTTGCTCATTTTTTTTGTTACAGTAAAATTTTATGCAGAAATTATGATATCTCAAGTTAAGATTTAAAGTTTATATAATCACTGGTACCCCTGAATATATAAATATATATGACAGTCTTGTCTGTTGTCTATTCTTTCTTTTAAATATGGGCTTATTTTATTTATTATTCATACAAAATTGTTGATAATAAAGTAAAACATCCCTCATTAGACATATACCAAATATATATATATATACATATATATCTCTTACTAATGAAGATTAATGACATAATACTTGTACTATGCTATGTACAATATTGTAATATTAATCCATCATATATATTATGTTGTATTTGCCATTCAGGGATTTTTTCCTGTTGTATTACCATTTGTCATTCAGGGATTTTTTCCTGTTGTATTACCATTTGCCATTCAGGGATTTTTTCCTGTTGTATTACCATTTGTCATTCAGGGATTTTTTCCTGTTGTATTACCATTTGTCATTCAGGGATTTTTTTCCTGTTGTATTACCATTTGTCATTCAGGGATTTTTTCCTGTTGTATTACCATTTGCCATTCAGGGATTTTTTCCTGTTGTATTACCATTTGTCATTCAGGGATTTTTTCCTGTTGTATTACCATTTGCCATTCAGGGATGTTTTCCTGTTGTATTACCATTTGCCATTCAGGGATTTTTTCCTGTTGTATTACAATTTGCCATTCAGAGATTTTGTTCTATAGTATTACCGAAGTGTTTAAATGATACAGGATAAAGTATTACTTCCCTTTCACCAGCAAAGTGATATCAGGATACTCTCGCAGTGGATCACATTTGTTGTTAGAAACCAAATTCCAACACATGACCACAGATGTAAGGGTCAAGTGAGTGCATCCCAAAAAAGTAATGCACTTTATTATCACATCATATTTGTTCTTAATAGGGGGACATACATGATGGGATCTATATCTTATACCCCGGCACCACTTATGCACAATTAGCATTGTGATGTATTAATATTTAATAACTTTGTAAACTACAAACATGTTACATGCATCACTAGGAAGGTATTGTACAAAGTGTCTGTTCATTATGTCACATCAGAATTTATGCAAAATTGATGCAACAATCTCAAGTTTAAAACTAAAGTTTTTAAATTCATTGGTGCCACTAGCTTCACAGCACTATTTTTGTATATGGACTTTTTTTACTTATTATTCATACAAAAATGCGGATAATGAAAGGAAAACATTCCTCATTAGACATAGGTGAAAAGGTTATCAAATCATGAAGATGAACAATAAAATATTTGTTCTTCAAAATCGTATAATGCCTCATAAGTAAAAGCTTATATTTAACTAAACAATGCAAAAAGGATTGCGATAGATGTTCAAAATGTTCATTATAAGGGCAGGAGTTAGAGTAAGAAATCTAAAATTCGCCAGGAATCTAAAATTCGCCACCTCTAAAGCCTTGATGTTTTTGTCTCAAAATTGGTATTTTTCAGTTCATCAGTTCAAAAACCCTTAATTTACTATACATTCAACAAATCTCACCACAATTCATTTATTTTATTAGTATTTTCACATGTGGCGAATTTCAGATATGTGGCGAATTTTACATTTCTTACTCTAATATAAAACCTTTGAACTCAAGATTTCTCCTTTGTTTTTACATGCACATTGATGCAACAATAAAAAACTGTTACATTAATTAAATATTTATGAAAATTGACACTCATTCACCTATTTATTATACCTTCCAACCATATTAAGCGGCACCTGGCAAAATATTATATTTACCAATATTCATTCCCATTAATTAATTCAAGTATATTGCATGGTTGATAATAAGTATCCTTATGTGTGAACAGACTCCAACACATGAAACAAAATAATCATTTAAAAAAAAATTATACAGCTGCTAGACAAACTTGGAGCATAAACTGCAGGAGTGTTCCAGTAAAATCTCTGTGAGAAATATTTACCATCTGACGTCCTTGACACCATTATATTCAAAGTAGCCAATGGTGACCTTGGTAATCATCAGCAGGTTTGGTTCCCCATCACGTGTCACTGCTGCTGTATCCATGTCAGCATTCCCTTCTCCCACAGTTTTGATGTAGACTCTTGGCACCTTGTCATGTAACTCACCTAAAATAATGATAAACCTTTTCATTTTGAAAGCACTCTAGGGGTCTGGTGTGGCAGTTGGGGGTACCTTATTTTCTTTAGGTTACCTGTTCCTCCATTTAGTTTGCTATTCTTTGAATCAACCAATCACAGCCAACCTTCCATTTCAGTACAGGTAGCAATCCTCTGAAGTGTCACTTTGAATTTTGCAAGCATAGAAACCATATTGGAAAATAAAAAACGAAAAAAATTCTACCCTCCTCTGTTACACACCATTCCTACCTGGCCGTACCCCTGAGCCAGGCTGTGAGACAAGGGGTTAACAGGCGGGTCAGGATTAAATCCTGACTCCCCCTACCAAAAGTTTCAACTGTAAGGTCTGGTCAACATACAGTCCATTGGACTTACTACTGCCTTGTATTGACCCTCAATTGTCTGAACCCCTTGGGTGGTCCCCCCCAAGGGAGGTCTCTTTGAGATATGGACTCTTGTGTTACTGGGATAGGTAGGACTAGGCTGACCCTAGCCCCCCCTCTGGAATTTGTCTTTCGACTTTCTTCAAGCCTTGGTTATCTCTGGATTGGTCGCCCTGGGACTTACCTTTGCTTGTACAAACTTTGACCTCCCTTGACCCTGACCCCTTAAGACGGTACACCTAAAGGGAGTTCTCCTTCTGGATCGATGTAGGTCTTGAGATTCTGAACATCTTTCGTTTCGCAGGTTCTAGATTATTTCGAGCTTGGTCTCCTCGCAAACTTACTAGGACTTGGTTCAGTTTGACCTCCTCCGTCCTCAACCCCTGGAGACTGTCCCCCTCCAGGGAGTTCCAACTCATGGATATAGGCCTCAGTGATTACAGGTATAGGTTGGGCCGGGCTGACCCCGGTTCCCCCTCTCAACTTTTACAAACATCTCACTGATTGTGACCTTGGCTCTATACCATTCCGAATATGACCCTAACACGATACTAACACTTGTGTATAATTATATTACATGTATTATGTGATGTGTATTTCTTTAAGCCACGATTTTAGTTTATAGTAGGGTGGAATTTTAAAATTTCATTCCCTTTACATTTTAAAATCTGCTCTGCTTGTATAGTACTAACATGTTAATAAGATTCCCAAACTAGAGTTTCAATGTCTTTGAAAGCACAGAAGATTACTTAATGCTACCTCTTTACACTCGGGTCTGACCTCAGCCTGACCTTGATTTATTCGCATGACCTTTGTCAATCTGGCTTCAACACTGTCCTTGAGCTTATGACCTGTAAAGATCAACAGTTTAGCATTCAGATCTGACCTTGCCTTGACCTTGGTTGGACGTGACACACTTGTCTAATTCGCTTCCCATTGTGCTCTTACCTCAACATCATTTTGTGATCTCGGACCTGGGACCACCAACTGTAAGTGATAACTTGACAAAAACTTGCCTACTCTTTAGGCAATGACGTTCCACACTCAGCAAAGACAGTTACTTGCACTTAATGATAATACATGTGGTAAAATGTCCTCACCATAAATTTTCAATGTACAATTGTACATTGCTATCAAAGATATGTATTCCACTTATTCAGTTATGGTTTGTGATGCATTGTATGTTTGGTTTTGTGATTGCTCCAAAACTAATAACACACCTTTATGTTTTTACATGTAATAACAAAGAGGTATTTATATTTTGAGAAGATTTTGGATCACAGCATGGACACCAAAAGATCCTAAATTTGGGCGAAAATAAGATATGGGGATATTGGCAACCTCACCAGAGGGCTGTGTCCTAATACCCATTTCACACTACTGGCTGTATAACCCACTTTTATAGGCTTTAGACAAAATGCCCCTGTCCTTCTACCACTGTCTGACGTCTAGATGCAAACTTGTGATACATTGGCATGCCGTCCCATTTCTCAAGCGTCCCAAGGAAAGTTTTTGGTCATGCTCCTAAGTTCCACCTCAGAAGGCCAGTTATTGTCACCAGCCTTGCCAGCCCTACCACTGTTTCTATATATCTGTGTCTGTCAGTCCCCGTCTGTCTGTTTCAGTGACCTTCTGCAGATAAATTTTTCATATGGTAACTGAAGGTGTCGTCTGCAGTTTATATAAGTTTGTGACTCATTCTTGTTTCAGTATTAGGTGTTTGTCCGATGGCTATATAGGGTGACTGGGGGGTAAACGGAGGTTGTCTCATGGTGACAGACACTTGTACTACTCTCATGCTACTGTTACTGGTGGTTACACACCATGTCCCATCAATGGCCTTGCAGATCAAACCTTATGGATACCCCAAATCTTGGACGAGGCATTTTGGGAGGCAGTTCTGCTGCTGAGGTATAAGGCTGTGGCACTCTTGTTAACACCCTGATTATTTTGCTTCACCTTGTTACCATTTAGCTATTTAAAGACTAAAGAATTGCCTACAACTTACTCTTGAGTTCAGGTCATAGCATCTGTAACAAGAATTAATTTAATGCTACCAAAATTATTTTTGCCTCAGTCAATCGTGGACAGTGAAGACTATTTAGTGGAGGTGGTTAGCCTATGTCAAACTCGTTGCTCTTTGCAGATTCAACCATACATGTGCTTTGTTCATCATATGGAAAAAAATGTTTTTTTTTCCGTTTCCCTAAAACACCAATACTTTACTGTGAGTGACTTATTATTGTGAATAGTTAATAAATGCCCTCATTCTGAAAATATGCTCTTGTGGAGGGTGTGGCCCTCTACAATTCTTTCTATTTTGATTTTTACTTCCAATATGAGTTACTCTCTGCAATATAGAAGTTTTTCTCAATAGACCACCAACAATCCATAATTTTTTTGTCAAATATTGCCCAATAGCTAGTCACATTCAGTTTTGTTGGGGATAAACATGAGCTGCATATCTGGTGAACATTACTGTAGGGGAATCTAGTCTGAAGAATACCCAAAGTTTTCTTGCCGCTGTTTCTGATGGCGCTATCACCCAAACAGCATCAGAAGCGACCGTAACCACAACCTCTTTAGGCTGAGGTTAAAACCAAAGAAGGTATGTGCATGGTTTCCAATTGAATAGTACTTGTGAAGGCAACTTCCAACAGCATCACCACTATGCAATCAATATCAAACTAGATCTCCTCCTTTGACACACTTTGCAATGTATGTTTTTGCTATTTTATATTTACTGAGAATCAACTGATAATGGTAACTGGGCCCTTTGATACTGAAGCTGCCATTGGTAGGAATGGACAGATCCAATTCTAAATAATGGGGTTCAGCTGAATTCTAACAAACTGAATTCTTATAAATTGTGGATTTTTTATGTTATTTATACACAAATGTAAATCAGCAAGAGTTTACATATCTATTGTGATGTGCCAATAAAACAGCTAGTTGGTTAACTTTATTAACTCAAGTGGCAGAATTTGAGCCCATTTTTACTCTGATCATTTTCTGATTCTTAATACGTTGAGGGGCCATGGTGGCAGAGTGGTAACACTCTCGCCTCCCACCTCTGAGGCCGGGGTTCAGTTCCCGGCATGGCCTCAAGTGGGAAAGCTGCTAGTTGCTTACCGTTGGTCGGCAGTTTACAGTACAGAACCCTGACGAACTGTATGTACTGGTTTCCTCTGCCCTTCCAACTACCCGTAGTGATATGACCTGTACAGCGTTGAAAGCGATGTAAAACCCCAAATAAATAAAATCTTAATACGTTGAAATAATACTGAAATACTATGCAACATAAATAGCAATATGATATTGTAAAAGCTTCACTGATTTTACAGAAAATAATCAATAATAATTGCTGCTGGTATATGGTCATAAATCCTTTTAATCACAGTAGTTCAGCCCCTGCATTTACTTTATATAGCCTACAAATTCTAAAGTTTGCCAGAGTATACAAAATTCACCTTTTATTTCTTTGAACTGTTTTAAATTCTTAACATATTTGAGATTTATGTGTGATTACATGACATCTCTTTATCTGATTCAAAACTGGTACGAAGCTTTCTCACTGTGTGTTATTTTAAAGGTTTCCTAAAGTAGCAAATTTTATATACTGTGGCAAATTTCAACATTTCTTTCTGAAGTATCAAGATTTACCATACCATACGTGAAGATCCACAGCTGCATGATAAAAAGCAGAAACTTCATTCTTTCAGGATACATCATCTTGCTATACACACTGAATGGCTCTTGCCACAACTAAGCCTTCTCACCGAATGATGTATACAATGAAACAAATCCAAGTTAAATATATTTAGACCATCCAACCTTTTGCCAGAACCCTTCCTCAATGACTCAACAGTCAAGAAATCTTCTGTGTCACCTTACTTTGTCCAGATGTTTATGTTCTATATTTGATGTCTTATTTTCCGACAAACATTGGAACATATGAATGAATAAGTTCATTACTCTCTCCAATATCTGTTATACTTTTGGCAAAGACTAATACTGTAAATAATAAAAGACGATAATATGTGACACTGCTGGTAAACATTGATTACCCATTTCAATAATACTGACATACAGAAGCCATATTGTAGGCTCCTCTCAAAATAAGTTTAGAGTTCACTGATAAATCGGTAACACAAGTTTGTTCCGTGATTAATAAACATCTGTTGTAAGTAAGTTACTTTTTTACTGATTAAAAATTCAAGTTATTTTGACCTCAGTTTAACCAGTTCAAACTCTGAACTAGACATAAGTTTTAACCCTTAAAATAGTCTTGTGCATAGGTAGGATGTATAAATTTGAATTAGCTTAATAGTTTATGCCTTGTTTCCTTGGCAGTCTGTTTATGTAGCTTTTCATTGTGATGTTGCCGTTAGCTTGAAGTTTTTTTTATCTCAGAACATATAAACACAACTTGATATTGATAAACTCATAGCTGACGGAAAAACTCAAGCCTAACTACAGATACCTTTTGTGTAATAACATGTGTGTCAATAACTATGTAAAAATAACTACAAATAATTTTATATATGATCTGTTCCATTAGAAACCTGTTGTATTTTTTGTTTTGATTTATTGCATTTAATTGCATGTAAAAATGGTGGACAAATTGAAAGTTAAAAATTGAATTAATGATATTCACTGGAGCTCCTTACTACTACTCAGTTTTATAGCTAACCTTTTTGCATATTTAAGTAACTATGGACTTATTTTACTTATTATGCACACAAAGTTGTGGTACTAAATTCAAACTAACCCTTCTTGTGAACATTTTAAAATTTAATCACTTAAAAAGACAAAACACACAATCCCGGCTCTATAGATTCAAATTGTATATGTTTGTGTTTTCTCTGAATTATGTTTTCATCTGAGGGTTTGTGTCCTTTGAGGACTACCTTGTTCTATGACATCTATGACATCTTTAATCTTCAAGAAAAAGCCTTTGCCCAATCCATTAAAACATATTGACCAAATAAACTTGCTATTAATAAAAAACTGCCACTTAGCTGATGGTATGATATTGGTCTTGGCCCAAATAAAATCAATGTATTTTCGAAGAAAATTTAAAGAAATGGCGGTTCATAAATAACTCTCACATGATATGGCTGTGTTGGCTATTCTGATTGGCCAATTGAGGTAAAAATTCATCTGTAAAATCAGCGTAGCTTCTTTATTTCAATTATCGCTCATTATGGCTGTCTTGACAATAACCTTCTACAAAGTGAAATGCTTGTTTTTCTCTTAAAATAAATAAACATTTTTTCAAGAAGAAAAGATATGTTATAATATTGTTGTGAGTCTTCTTTGGTGGGTGAAATGGCGCAACCTTATTATTTAGAAATGTTTTAATGACTTTGAATTCACATTGATTTAATACCCCCTATTCCACTCTCATAATCGCATGTCAATTGTACCAAAAATATTGCTAGTGTGACCCAAACGATGGGCCTAAGATGTGCTTCTGACTGCCACTATTAAAAAAAGATCAGTTGTCACGCCTAGTCCTGATAACTCTTGGAAAAGAGGAAATAAAACAACAGACTGGTACCACCAATCTTCTGAAGTTCACTTGTTGGGGCATGGCCCAGTAAGGGGCCTGCCATAATAGTTGCTTTCGACCTTAACTCTGGCACTACTTCCAGAGTTCACAGACTAGGCTTGACCTCTGGCCAGCCTATAATAAATCAGGGCAACAGGGTTTTTGGAGCCAGCTTGGTCACTTTCAAACTGGACGCCATTGGAGACGCATAAGAAATTTTACCCACCAACCCGCCCTTGTACCACCCGACAGATTTGAACCTAGGTCTAACCTGGCTTTCGATTTCGAGTAATGAGTGGTACCCCTTTAGTTCTAACCCGCCTTTAAGGAGGTCTCTTCAGATTTATGTAACTCATTACGGATCAGGGTTTCTGACTAAGTCGGTCATTTCCATCATCTCACTTGAGAAACCTCATTTGGGATTTAAACTGAAGGCAGGACCCAGCTGACCCGGGCATCCTCCTACCAATTTTGACTGAAGATTACTTTGTAATTCTTCCCCTTTCAATTTTGAAGTGGAGCTGGATCCCTTTGGGACTTACCACCCCTGGAGGGAGATTTCTGTGGATTGATTTGGCTCTACTGATTTTGGGTACTTTCGTTTCGACCAGGATTAACCTGCATGATTTAATTAGCTGGTTGCACCAGTAGAAGGATGGACCCTGGGTTCCTCTACAGACATTGACCTTCAAATCTAGACTTTGACCTTGAACACTTAACTATGACAATTATCCTTTAAAAAGTGACAGTTAAACTTAACCTATTGGTATTTCACAATGTACACATTATAACCTCATGTTAATCACTGTGATAATTGTAACCAGACGGTATTTTGTTTTTGTTTGTGATAGTTGATAATTGATTCTCTCCTTTTGGGGGCTTTTTAAAAATATTACTCTGTAACATTCTAAACACTTAAACTCTTCTATACCAACATGTAAATAAATTGGCCCAAACCAATCGTCTTTGTAACTGAGATTGACCTTCATGGCCTCACAACTCGCATTTGCTCAATTCACCTCTCATGACACTTTCGACCACAGACATCCCATACTGGGTTTAAACAAAGAAACTGGGCTCCATTTTCAGTGGAAGACTGATCCTATCATTTTAATCCTAACACCCCAAAGATCAGGCACAAGGCAGTTAAGACCAAAGACTGGTATCCAATACTCGGGAGGTAAAATATTCATATGGAACAATTTGTAAACATGTTAAATACATTCAACAAGCGTCGTCTTGATGCCTCACACCAATGTACCAAAAACTCTTTGTTGTACTTGGTGCCAGGTTTCATTGTTTTAATGATTTTGTTAAGTTTTTTCAATAAATAAATAATTGCTTAATATAAATGAAATTTATTTTGAAATACAAATTTATGTTTGGTTAAAGGTTTCAGACTGAACATAGTTTAACATTGGGTCATCCAAATGTATATCAGAAAGTGTAAACAAGTTTGTAAAGTGTGCCAAATAAGCATCCAATATGGAAAGTAAGTAGATTGGAGGGTGATTCATTACACACAAATAGAATGTAGAACACAGAACAATATTGTAGCATAAACACTTCATAACCTCTTAGTCCTGATGTGCAACCCTGTCATTTGTGATCTGATCAAATGTTATTATGTTTTTGTAGCACTTAATTCCTGAACTGTTAGATTTGTTAGGGACAGTTCTTTTTAAATCACATGTAGCATATAATACAGTCATGGAATCTGTAATAGTGGAAACAATGGATGGTGATAAAGCTTGAGAATGAATGGCATTATTGAATAGTTATTTATTTATTTACCCATTTATTTATTTATTAAGTGTTTTATGTCATACCAGGACCTTATGGGTTATATTGTGAAAGCTAGTTTGAAGGGGAGAGGAAACCAGTACATACAGTTGGTCAAGGCAACTACATCTTCCCCACATGAGGTTAGGCTGGGATTTGATCTCTGATCTCAGAGATGGGAGGGGAGTGTGTTACCATTGCGCCATCATGCCCCCCAATTGTTGAATAGATTGAGTATCAAATTTCAGGGGCAATCATGAAATCATATTAGATACATTGCGATAGTTCTTTGATTTATGAACAGGTTAATGGTGAGGAAAACAGGACACTTCTGATTTGTGATGAAGTCGGGGTCTGTTACTTAAAGCATTATTTATGAACCATAGTTGGGGCCAGACTATATCGTATTCATGTACTTGTGTACTTGCACTCATTGTAATCATGAGCAGAGGTGCTCGTACTACAGTACATTAAAAATAGACTGTACTCATGATTACATTCTAAGATAGTTTTTTTTAACAAGTTTATATATACTTAACCTTTACTTCCACTTGGATTGTTTACATAGTAGCAAATTAGCAATAATAGATGAAGTAAAAACAATTATGAAATCACTGTAATTGGATTAATTATAACTAATTACAATGTTGAGCATAGTATATTGACTAGATATTGTCTCTGAAATGAATGTAAATATACTCACGTTTCGATCTTAAATTAAAATTATCTGATTTTATACAAATTGTTTTTCTCTGAGTAAAGGAATGCAAAATCTAAATTTGACCTCCTACACATCTGAGAATGAGTAAATTGTCAAAGACTAAAATGTGATTACTAGAGCTACCATATAATAAGAATAATGACATTTAGAAGAGTTTTGTCTTACAATGACAAAAACTTCTCAAAAATTAATCAGTTTACGGGCCTAATTTTGATGTTTCTTTACTTTTTAAACTCAACAACTTGTCAACAAATTTATGTATTTTAATATCAACTAGAAAGCACTTATAGAGTGCAAACCTACACCAGGGGCATATCCAGAATATTCAGGAATTTTTGTATTCAGAATATGATCCGGATCTTTCATAAAATGTTAACGCTTCTTCCTTTGGCCAGACCCTCCCCACATAAAAAATTTATGAAGATCTGCTCATTAAGTTTACAGTGTCATTTAAAATACATCGAAAATAGGACCGTTCACCATTGGCCATTTTTGTATTCAGAATATGATCTGGTTCTTTTCCAAAATGGAGTCACTTTTGTGAGTCCTTACCCACATATAAAATCTGTTTTGTAAAAACGCCTGTTCATTATTTCTGGAGTTATCACAAACAGACAAATGAACACACCCCAAAACATAACCTGATCTGCCATTACATGTCATTATACTTGACAGTAGTAAGTCACAATCTTTGTCACCTGCTGCCGTCCCTGCAGTAAATGGAGGGCTTTGTATTGCAGTTTTCAACCCAACAGAGGACACCCCCCCCCCAGTGTTTCCTAAAGGCTGGAACACACTTTGGTGATCCAACGAGACTCAGATAAGTCTAAGATTTGCAAATATTAAAATGTTATGCACATACAAATATTTCGGTAGTTTTATGGTCTCATAACAATACAAAACATTGGATGTATCCTAAAAAACTACACAAGTTATCCTTTTCCATATAAATATTATAATTCCCTATGTAAAGGAGGTATTATTTTCATGACTGTCAGTAGGATTACGTAAACATTACTGGTTGGATCTTCCTGAAAAAACAATCCGGAGATGGATCCTGGTCAAATATAGATCCCATTAAATTTAAAGAAAAATCTAGACCACAGTCTGGATACAAATAAAACCAAAAAAAACTTATATTTTCTCATTTACTTGTTACTACGTGCCTTGGTGGAAGTGGGCACTCTCAGGGCATTCTTGTTATATCATATATTGACTTTAATGGGCAGTCAATTTTCTGTATAAAAACAGTACGACAAACTATAACAGTTTTACCCAAATTGAAACTACAGTTTCTCGGACAAATATGTTCCCAGAATACGTCAGATTTCCTCTCACCGTAATGAAAGTATTGATTGTTAAAAATTTCTTGGATTTGTAACTGGAGACACACACACACACCCCCCCCCCCCCAACTGGTACCATGATAAAGTGAACAAGCAGAACCTGAAACTGCATAAGCCGTAGACTTTGCATTGCTGTTGATATTTTTGACGGTACGCAATGGCGAGGGACCTATGCACTTGTCTTTTTGTGTGTAAATCTTGACTGGCATATTTCTACACATATTATCAGGAGTATAAAGTGTTTTTTGCATTCTTTGAGGTGCATACATGTGCCGTACACTAATTCCTGCCTTCATAAGTGTACACTCTTGTAATGTCTGAAACGCTTGCTAAATATGTTTATGTTATTATTTGTTTTACGTAGAAATGGTTCAAAGGAACAAGTAAAATTGGACAACATTACAGAAATCTGCCATTCCAGATTTACACAGAAAACAAGTACATGTGAACTCTGTCCCGCATCATTGTGGGCCATCAGTAAATCAATAGAAACTTGGTCTACATAAGCCTGTTTTTACGTTTAGTGCTTAAAAACTGAATCTTGCCACAGTTGCATACTCGATGGAGTTGTTTGAAATTTAGAGAGACTCTCACTGTCACCATAACCCTGTCTTATCATTTCCCCCCTTTAATTGACTTCCACTTAATTACCCCACTACTCACCTCCCTTTTCTTTTAAGGTATATAGTCTTGTATGCTGTCACCTTTTATGTCCAATGAGTATAAAACATTTGTGAAAAATAAGGCAAAAAATTCTGGATACTTTATCTGAAATCAAAATCATCTTTGAGGGTGACCTTGTGTGAAAATTTGATCCGGATCATATCCAAACAAACAGACAGACAGCCCTGATTACAGTAAATTTAATGGGGGTGTTCCACTAGGGCCGTCTTGTAGGTAACTATGGATTTTTTTAGGGTTGGGAGCAATGTTGTACAGAGTTGGTTAGGATCAGTTTCAGTTTTCCAGCTTGTTATGGTGGATTGGCAAAATATCAAATATGTTTGCTATTTCACCAACCCTCCCTGACTCTGTATTCCGACCTTGGTAACCATCGTGTCATGGACACACTTCCCTCCTTGCCCTATGTACTTATGTAGTAAACCACACAGCACTTCCCGGCCTGTGTGGTTTAGTACCTGAATACCACCTCCCAACAGGCTGTATTCACAAATCGACCGTACTTGAAAGGAAACTGGCATGTCATAAACATAACCAACCTGTCTCCATGTCTTCAACCATAGAGTCTTGTAACATCTCACGACAAGACATAAACAGAAACCAACAAGGAGGTTACAATAACAGATAAGCTAGGAAATGTGGAAGCAATTAAGATAAGGCTTTTGTTAGGATAACTTGTTGATAGGCTTTTGTTTTGTACAAAAGTTGCTTTTGAAAAGAAAGATGGGTCCTAAAAAGGGCAGAAGAAGGAGGAAAATAGAAGTCTCAAGTGACACACACATCAGAGACCAGAGACTCAGCAAATCTTCACCCTTGAAGTCCCCAGCCCGAGGAGCCAGTGCATCCGCTGCCTCAGCACACAACATCTCCAGAGGTTCAACCAACAAAGATAGTATAGAGATCAGCATGCAATCAGACACTACAATACAGCTTTCAGTTACATGCCCCACTGCAGTTTCCCAGCATTTAACAGTCGACCAGCAGGTCATGGTCCAGTTTGCATTGTTGAAAACCATGCTGTCATCTTTTCTTGGACGACAGCAGGAGACCACCAGAACAGCATTCTGAAACTACCTGGCATCTGAAGTTTAGACCTTAGAAGACAGAGACTTTCAAACATTCAGAAACAAGGCTGTGAAACTTTCAAGCAGCATCCAGAGCAGCGCAGAGGAAAGGACTTGTTAGCCCCAGCAACCCCAGCAACCTACACTTTCCAGGAGCTCTAGTGCAAATTCCACATACGTGCCACAGACTTTTCAACAGCCACAGCAACCAGATGGTTGAGAATTCATGTTAACTACTCCAAAGATTCAGATGCCAGCAAGCCAGGTCATCTAACCCTCAGCAAGTGATACCCAGAGTACAGCAGCAACCCAGTGGGCAGCCAACTTCCTTCGTTGTTGTTGACGACCAACAACCCAGGCCTTCAAGGCCGCTTACTATTATACTGACCTCAACAAAGCATGTCACCCCACTGTCAGTTTCCTCAGGCAAAGTAAGTTCACACAACATTCTAATTCTAATTGGACTTTTATAGAGCTTAATCTCCCCAAACAAGACGACTCTAAGGCACAACAAAACAAAAAGCAAATTTCTGTGTCCAGGGACAAAAGAGGGGTCAAACACCAAGGAGAATGTCAGGGGAATGATCCAGGCTAAGGTGGGTATGCTTTGGTGTACAGGTAGGTTTTAAGCTGCTTTCTGAAGGAGGCCAGGGAGGGAGAGGCACGGATCTCATCAGTAAGAGCATTCCACACAGTGGGAGCATCAAAAGCAAAACTATTACCAAACTGTTTGATAGATTTATGAACAGAAGGGCAAAACTTTGGAATGACACGGAAATTACCACCACTTTCACTGCGCCTGGTACTATGAGAAAGCAAGAAAGATATGGAGCAAAATACCTGTGTGAAGATACTTATAAACAAGTGTCTTGAACACTGTGCACTGTTCAACAGGAAGCCAATGCAGTTTCTTTAGCACAGGAGTTATACTGGTGTATCGACTGGTGTTTGATACAATTCTGGCTGCACTACTTTGGATGCACTGTAACTTGTGTATATTGAACTTGGAGAGGCTCCTGAAGAGTGAGTTGCAGGACTAGCTTTTTTGAGAACTCACAGTCAGTCATGATTTCCAGTAGATTGACACACCTCATCTGTTTTCACCAAGTGACCTGCATGAACAACACTGTGCAACAAGAGCCTCAGCAGCAGCCAGCCCAGCCCCAGGCTCTACAGCAGTCAGCCCAGCCCAAGCAGCCCTTGGTGTGTCATCAGCATGTTGTGCAACACCACACATGTCCAAGCAATGTCTCTGACAACCTTTGGCCTTTACGCATTCTCCACTACCGACATGCCTCTGGAGATCCTGTAGTTTGCTATTCTCTCTTCCCTTGTGCATTTCTTCTGATGTAGGGTTTCACAATCCATGACATCAAGGCAAAGGCATTGTCCCCTAGCAAGAAATAGTGCAAACCTGGCCCTCCCTGTCCCAGTGGTTCAGGTGGGGGAAAGGTGCCATCCTCAATCTTCTCCCTGAACATGCTTTGGTTAAAAATCTGTGCACCTGATGAAGATCCACTTGACCCAACATCTACCCAGAGGAATCTGTATTCTACGTCAACCAGGGCTAGCAGCACCAGGGGAAAGTAACCCTTGCAGTTGTAATATTCACTCCCAGATATCTTGATATGTTTCCCATCTAGTGCCCCTAGAGCATGGGGGACATTCCATCTGGTTCTGAACTTCTCCTCCACCTTTTCCCAATCTTCAGGGTCAGTAGGGCAGGTAAAATGCTCTTCCTGGAATTTAGCAAGGATGGCTAACCAGCCAGTGATACTGTAAGGAAGTGTACATCTCTCCTGTTGCCAGGTGTCTCAGTGTTATTGCCAGTTTCAGTCCAACTTCAAAGGGCTTCCTGAAATTGGTGACTTCCTTCTTGATGGGGTGGTGTATGTGTTCCTTAATGGGTAAAAATGCAGGTGGCATCCTGACAAAATTCTGGTATCCTGGGATATCAGTCTGTATTATGTCGGCCAGGAGGGTTCCATAGTATCAAGGATAAACCCAGGGGCTAGGTGGCTTTCTTCTCCTGGGTGGTGGATGTGGTGAAGTTGCTGGGTGTAGGGCAGGTGCTGGTCCTGGGTTCAAATGTGTCCTTTTCTGTCTGCAAATCATTATGAAAATCAAAATATTAAATACAATAAAAACAAAAGTACCAGCAAAACACAGGAAAAATCTCTGTGATGTGTAGATGGCATCTTTGCAGTTATAAATGATGATTTACAGTCACCAGAAAGGGTTTATATAGTTTTGGTTTGATCCCGACTCTGGATCCCGACTACAGAAATGAATCAGTTTAGTCAGGGTGAGTCAGGAAAATGCTCCAGTCCTGTCGGTTTGTCAGTGCCGCTCATCGTGGCCTGATGCAGCTTGTCTGTTAGGGGATTACGGTTTGACCTGGGACTTTCTGACCCCAAGTCAAGTCAGGATCTTGGTCGAGACAAGCAGGGATGTGCTACATCCTATCAAGGACAAGAACCCGACCCAAACTTTTTGCACGCCTTTTTTCTAGATTTTTCCCTGATCCCTGACTTTTGCAACCACCCCAGAGTCGTAGAGTCTGTTCCAGGGTCGACTCCAGTTGAACACCCCTATGAATAATCTCTAGCCAATCAGGTTATGTTGTTACAAAACTAATGATTTCTAATCTGTGTTTTGACCAGTGATGTGCAAAGTTATGGCAACTTATAAGGACCCTGGTACGATAATTAATCTTTAACGCTACCCTTTGGAGTAATGTAACTTTTAATAGTTATTTTTGTAAGTATTTTGGCAATATTTGCATAACTCAAAAACAGTTGATCACATCAGGGTTATATTTTCAGATATGGTTGGGCTGTACCCATGGCTTGGTCCCTCTCAAAATTTAATCCGGACTGATTATCTACATTTGGATCAGGATGAAAAATCTACATGCTTTTTTAAACACTGCCTACAGACAGTGGATAATCAACTGTGGTAAATATATACCAGATTTTTCAAGTGCAGATTTCAAGATTTGTGTCAAAATGGGCTGCTAATTTTAGATGGAAATTATATTATCCCCTCTTATACAGCACTGTACGGGGTTAATTCATTTGATTTTCTTTTTGGGTAAAGTACCTGTTTGCGTTACACTTGTGTAAATGTTGCTTTAAAACTAGCACGTTTTTGATTATACATATGGTTAGGTATATCTATGCAGTACAAGAAAATTAAATGTGAAATGCACCACATTGCGTGAAATTTGTCACTGAAGGAGACCTGAAGATTTATATTTATTTTTTGTTTTATGTCACGTTCAACAGCCAGGGTCATTGTATTACGGGTGGAGGGACCAGTGTATAATAGTCGGTTAAGATTCTGGACTGTAACCCACCGGGCATGGGCAAGTAACTGCCAACTTTCCAACATGAAGTGCCTGGGCCGAGATTTGAACCAGTAACCTCAGAGGTTGAAGGCAAGTACTCTTACTACTACACCACCAAGACCCCTCTGAAGGACACCTGTAAAAGAAAAACCCAAAGATTTCAGATGTGCTAATTGTGTATCAGTGGAAATGAGATACCTAATGTAGTCACAAGAAGAGCACTAGGAGAGCTCAGACTTCCGCCAATACTCAACATCTCCAATATTATAGAAATAGACAACGACGAGCGAGGGGTTATTGGCGATTTTACAACGATTAACGATATTAGTGATTCTAATGCGTTAATCATTGTAAAATCGCCTATGACCCCGAGCTCGGAGTTGCTATTTCTATTCGAACATGACATTTTAGAAGATCTTATAAAAATAGTTTTGAAGCTATTTTACAGAAAAATATGCGAATATTCTGTAAAGATTTTTTTATCGAGGGTGCCATTGAATTATTGGAAGAGCCACAAATTAAGATAACCCTTTTCTTTGTTAAAGGGTCTTAAACTTCAGCACATTTATATCAGTATATTCTATGTTCAAATGTAAGAATCGCTGAATATCGTGTTTACCATTATTTGTCTATTAAATGAAAAAAAGTCTAGGCTGTTACTTCAAGTTTTCTTTTTGCAGAGCAGCATTGTGAGCAATAAAATAGAACTCATGAGGTTATGCGGGGTTTTACAGATCAATTTTTCGTGTCCTAGCCAATCAGAATCGCGGACACAGCCCTGTCATGTTAGAATGGGGTTTAACATCGTCTACAATACCCAGGGTCATATTGGGACAGGCCCAAAGAGTTTGTCACTTGTGGGAGTCAAACCCACACATAGGTGACAGTCTGTGATTGGATGCCAAACTTGCTAACCACTGGGCCACCATGGACTTACTCCAGTATTGCTTACTAGTGCAACAATAAAAAGTCTGTTTAAATTCCTTCATTCAGATGATAATTCAAAATTTACTTTTCTGTTTCTTGTGCCATTGTAGATATTTTCTGGAAATCTCAACAAAATATATCCATAACTTCTTGCCAATTACATAGCCTCCTTGGCAGGGTAAAGATCACAAATGTGTGTAGAATTTTTCCACAATTCAAAGAAAGAGATGGGGAGGTTAACTACAGTATTTTAAATAAGTTTTTAACATAAAACTCTATTCTTCATAAATTGAACTCCAAACTAGGTTTTGGACCTTTGATGTCATTGGTAGGCGAGGTTTTTCAATGTCTTAGCATATTGAATGGAACAGACTCCTACTATCGCTCTGATCACAGCACACAATAACAGATTTCCAAAGCCAGTTAAAAACCTACTTGTTTCGACTAGCATATACTCCTTCATAGCATAACTTCCCGGGGGGCGCAAATTTGGATCTTGACCTGACATGTCCCTGGACTTTGCCTTTTTGACCTCAAGTGCATTGGAAGATGTTCCATCAATTTTGCGCTATGTAAATGTTTCCATTCTATTCTTTCTATATGGTAATATATTCTTTTCATTCCATATATTCAGTTATTTCAAATCCATTTCATCTGTCAAGTATAAGAATTAAGTTCTCTTTTTTGTATAACAGGTTCAGAATTTCAAATTTTGAGTTTATTATGCACAGGCTATTAGTGAAACAGATATCTTTATTTTCATACTTTTTCCGGCTTAGAAATCATTTTCCAATCGTGATGGCATTATTAATATTTTCAAACCTATCATCATCGGGTGAGCAATTAGCAAACCAATTAGCAGATGTAAGATCCCGCAAAGACAAAGGGAGTTTTCTCACTGGCGAATTTAACATCTCTTGGGTAATTTCACACATGTTACTGTATTGCCACTGAGGACAATGAACTAAATAATGTGTTTGTTATTGTCGTTATGTAAAGCACATAACGCGTCAGTCTTGCCATATATTTGATGAAAATACTTTAGCAAACTACTCCATTAAAGAGTAAAATCTACCAATCTGTAACTGTTTATGCGATGTTAATATAGTTCACTTTCCCCACAGAATTAGTTTCACAAGTTCAGTGCTTGGCGTTGTTGATTTAGTTGGCATCTAATACTTTATTCATTCACATATTGTCCATTTAAGATGAGGCACAAAAACACACCTACACTCCACAAAGAGGATAGGTAGGTAGTTATTGTCCATATGGCATTGCATTCTGATAAATAAATAACAATAGTAACTCTTATGAATGTCTTTAATATGAAAATCTAGCACTTTCTTTGGTACCATTATATTAGTTATAACCCTAACTTAATAAATACTTGACCATTACTTGACCAAATCTTAATAATGGTTTTGTATACCAATAATGTCACCTAACATATCCTCCTCCAATCGTTCAAGGGGAATATGTTTGAATGAATTTAGGTGTATCTATGACAACATGGTCAACTATTTCACGTTCTCTCTTCAAACATCTGATACCTATTTTGGTGTACCGGTACAACACCTTGTTCATCTGGGGTAATGGCCCAAAATGGCCTGCTACCTGGGGCTAAAAATGGTACCTCACTGGATCTTGAAATTTGGTAAGCCTCTGACGAGACTAATCCGATGCGGGCAGTTAAAATATAAACCAAACGTACTTACTATATATCAGGCTATCATACATCGTTTGCCCATAACTGCCTTACTTTTTATGTTTACAATGAACACACCTTGATTAAATAGTTCTAATGATGACACACTTGTGACAGCTATGACACATTGGGCATAATGTCTGACACCTTAGTTACCTCAGGGCAAGGCACTCCTTACCTCCAATTCACCCTCAATTGTGAAACACCCAAGCTACTGGAAAAAGTGGTCAGTACCATAAAACACCTCAAATACAAATATGGTAACCAGACTCATACCTAAAGGAATTAGGTTAGTTAGTTCATTTGTAACCTTTGATCTACTTACTGATAAATTTTCCAGCTATTTCGTGACCTCAGTTTATTTTTCAGAAATTGAAAGGCAAAGATGCTTTCTTAAGATTCAAAGAACTTTGTTTTCTTTTACGTGATGTGTTATAAACTTTATTTTCTACTCTTTTTTGTTTTTAGTATTTTAGTGTTTGATTTTATTCATGATTATTGAATGGTACTGATAGAGCTGCTACCTGTGAATCTCAAACTGTAGTGATGGAACTTTAAAATTAATTATTTAACCAATAAAGACACTGATAGGCCTTGTGTAAATTGGAGAAAATATATATGTTCACTAAACTGGGTTTCATTCAAGAACTCATTCACAGTACCTTCCAACTAATGGGGTATTCCACTCTGGCCGTCTTATTGATAACTATGGATTTTTCAATGGTTGGGAGCAATGTTTACATAGTCGGTTGTTGTTTCCAGGCTTGTCACGGTGCATCGGAAAAATGTCAAACATGTTAGATATTTCACCAACCCTCCCCAACTCTGTATCCGGACCTTGGCTCCATGCACCTGGTAACCTCCACGTCGTTAGTCTCTACAGCTTGTCAGACACACTTCCTGTCCTATACTGTAACTGTCTTGTCTGGAAGCATAAACTGACTATACTTGAAAGGAAACCAGCAAGGAAAAAGAGCAAGAACTGAGATTAGTGAAAGTGAAATAGACACAGAGGGTAGGAGAGACGGGCAAATCTCAACTGCAATCCAAGCACAAGAAGGGACATATGATGAATATTTATTTAACAGACTCAGATGAGGAGGCTATCGTGGAATTTGTCCAGGATCATGAGGAGCTCTACGACAAGAGCCAGAAAACAATGACTGTGAGAGAGGTTCGCCAACAGTCAAGCTTTCTGTGAAAGTGTTTGTCTTGTTTTGAATCCCAAAGGACTCACTATGAAAATTCATCCAGTCCAAGTCTGGCCAGGCTCCCAAGGAAAAACAGAGAGGCAGAACTGGATTCAGGATAAATTTAACTTGTTGAAGACGCACATCAGATGAAAGGGACCATTTAACAGAGAGGCAGAACTGGATTTAGGATGAATTAAACTTCTTGAAGACACATATCAGATGAAAGGGACTCTTTAGGCTTCAAGTTCCCAACCCAAGGAGCCAGTGCAGACGTACACCTGACATAGATATTATGGAGATTAGCATGCGATTAGACACCAGAATACAGTTTTCAGTTACAAGCACCAGTGTAGTTTCCCAGTGTTCAACAGTCGACCAGCAGGTTATGAACCAGTTTGCAGAGATGAAAACCATACTGTCATCTTTTCTTGGGCCAAGGCACGAGGCCACCAGAACAGCCTTCTGCAACTACCCGGCATCTGAGGTTGAGGCTTTAGAAGAAAAAGACTTTGAAACATTCAGAAACGAGGCTGTGAAACATTTAAGGGGGATCCAGAGCAAGACAGGGGAATTGACCCGTCAGCCCCAGCAACCTACAACTTCTAGGAGCTCCAGTGCCACTTTCACAAGTGTGGCACAGACTTTTTAGCAGTCACAGCAACCAGCACCAGCTGCCAGGGAATACATCTTGCATATTTCAGAGACTTGGTGGCAGGTGGCAGCCAAAGGACAGCATCTACCCAGCGGGCAGCCAACTTCCTCAATTGTTGCTGATGACCAACAACCCAGGCCTTCAAGACCTCTTACTTTCACACTGACCACAATGAAGCACTTCAACCCACCATCAGTTACCTCTGCCACAGGTGAAGAAAGCCAACTGACGAATACTTGCGTATGAATATGAATGTATGCCATTTGTGATAATTCATTTAATTTCAATAATTATGTTTAAACAGAATAATGAAAGAAAGACAGATTTCTACATATAATAAAATAGTTATTCTTCACTTTATTACTAGAAATTGTTAGCGAACAAATGTGACATATTGAAAAAGATAAACTTATTTAGTTGTAAGAGTTTTTTACCTTTGGCAAAATCCACCTCTTAAAGTTTCAACCTAAATTGAAAACCTTCATTTTAATGCGTTAATATTTCAGCAATTTTGACAAGCCTCACACACCAAATAGTTATGTGTTGCAGGTCCAATAAGAATGTGGAAATAAAAAATATTCAATGTTATTATCGTCATACAAGCTTGCATAAACAATGATTTAATAATCAAAGATTCCAGTCTTCTCTGCCTTTACATTCATCACTTCATTTCATAATACTGATCTGCATTTGAAATTGAATACAGATCATTACAGATACCATAAATTTTTAATGCCTCTTGTTTAATAAATGCTCCTTTTATGACAATTTGATATCAAGTCATATCACGATGGGCAGTTGGAAGGGCAGAGGAAACCAGTACATACAGTTGGTCAAGGTTTTGTACTGTAAACTGCTGACCGACGGCAAGCAACCACCAGCTTTCCCACTTGAGGTTGGGCTGGGAACTGAACTCTGATCTGAGAGGTGGGAGGCGAGAGTGTTACCACTCAGCCACCGTGGCCCCATGATTAAAACATAAAGACGGTATGGATGTTTCGGTAGATAGCTTATTTCAAGAGCAATCTGAAACTAATTGTTGCTGATCCCTGATACTCTGTCATATGTTATATATTGCTGGGGAAAGGTTCACTGCAAAACCTGGACCGGTATTCAGGAAGGGTGTTAGGCTCAAAATTAAGACTTTTGTGTAAATTTTGGGAAAATATGCTTTTGTCTTACTTTTTCTTAGTCGTCCCAGCAGGCACGCAACTTTGAAATCAGATTGAATCCAATGTAGACATCTGGTTGAAATATGTGTTGATTTTGCAAACCATTTTTAGTAGGATACAACCGGTGAAATCATGTTTAAACCAACTGTTGAAATTTGGTTGAATTGAACAGGTGAAATCAGGTTGAATACGTGTAGATTTTGCAAACTGTTTTTGGTTGGATCCAACCAGTGAAATCATGTTGAAACCAACTGTTGAAACCTGTTTGAAATCTATGGGTGAAATCTGGTTGAAACACGTGTAGATTTTGCTAACCGTTTTTGGTTGAATCCAACCGGTGAAATCATGTTGAAACCAACTGTTGAAATCTGGTTGTATTTATGGGTGAAATCTGGTTGAAATACATGTAGAGTTTGCAAACAGGTTTCGGTTATATCCAATGTATGAATAGGGTTGAATTTCTGCATTGAGCGTTCGCCAGGGGAAGACGTGTTTTCTTATATTTCAATGTCAATTTTACATTTTTAGTGATTTTTGCACTTTACACTGGTCTGTATCTGTTTTTATTGTCACCTATCATACACTCTTCAAACAAATACTACAATACCTGATTACCGTCCCTTTTAAATCCAGTTGTATTGTCAAAACAGCTTCGGGTATTATCGCTCAATGGACATTTCCCGTGGATCATTGATCAAATTAATAGCTCTGATTGAGCATCCATATCACAATTTTTGGTTGACCAGCAACCATATAAACTGTACGTATTACATACAAAACCCACATTTACAATAACCAAATTAATAGCCCTGATTAACCATCCGTACCACAATTTCATAAATATCCACTAATCTTTTCCTACTTTCACAATCTATTACAACTTTCTCTTTTGGCTCCATTGTGAAAGACAGGTTTGTACATAGGGAAGGTAAGTTGCACCTCTTCTAAATTTTTTATTCTTGGCCTCTGTTGGTCTGGCTATGCACTTTTCATTCAACTAACCCACAAAGTAGATTTGTCATCATTTCATATCTTTACTCTTAGTTCTACATTTATTAGTCGTATACATACTTACTAACAGTATTTCTTTGAAATGCATTTCTTGTATTTCGCCGTTTACCCCATACTGAGCGGCATCAGAGTCTGTGACTCATCTGAACCAATCATGCACTCAGGCCATCCTGTGATCATTGAGTAGGGGATTCACCCATTTGTAGATAGCTTCAATTTTGCCTATCTGGCTATCCAGGGTCACTGTCCGTGTAAGTCCGTGGACATCATTGCTCCTAGCTCTTTCGAGTAATATCAGTCTCAATCCAGGCCCTGGTTCTAGATCTCTTAATGGTTGTCTTCTCAACGTTAGATCTATCAGAAATATATCGGCTTCCTTTCTGGAGTTCGTCAAAGAGAAAAATGCTGATCTTATAGCTGTCACTGAGACATGGCTTGGGCCAGAGGATACTAAAAGTTTTATCTCTAGTATCACACCTCCTGGTTATAGGTTCACTCTTGTACCTCAAAATGTCAAGAAAGGGGGCGGTGTTGTCTTTTTCATCAAGGAGGACCTGAGTTTTGAGCAAGTTTCAAAAAACAGTTATCAGGCTTTTGAAAGTATCTCCATTCAGATTAGCACTGAGGGTGCTAAAGATGTTATATTTCATGTAGTCTATAGGCCCCCAAATCTCTCAAAGTCGCAGTTCCTGGACGAATTTGGCATGTTCCTCGAAGGTGCTGCTTTATCAGGCTATGAAAATATTCTCCTTGGTGATCTGAATTTTCATCTGGATAAACATGACATCTGGACACCTAAATTTTATGATATCCTTGAGCAATTCAGTTTTACACAACTTGTCAATACACCCACACATATTCAGGATCATATTTTGGATGCTCTATGTGTGAGGGATTCCTTCTCCTGGGCCATTAGTCCCAAAGTTATTGGGGGACTATCAGACCACCAGGCAATCATATTCAGCTTTATCTTCCCTGTCAGAGAATCCTGTAAGTTTCAATGTGTTCCCATCCGTAAAATTCACAAGATAAATATTTCAGATTTTAGAATGGATATCCTGAAATCCGACCTCATTAGATGCCCGTACAAAACTGCCAGTCTTCTCAGTCATCAATACTTTAATACGTTGAGAAGCCTTCTTGACAAGCACGCCCCAATCATGAAGAAAAATATACTGAGACATGCCGAGACTGGTTTCATGAACTGTGACATCCTTAAAGCAAAATGACTCAAGAGGAAATATGAGCGGGCATGGCGTCGTGAAAACTCAGCCAGTAATCGTAGCCGATACCGGGCTGCAATCAACCACTATAATTTTCTGCTTGAGAAGTCCAAATGCAATCATTATTCCAACATTGTGGCTGAAAACCAAGGAAATCCCAAGGCTCTGTGGAACTGTTTCAAAAAGATCTTACACAGGTCCTCTGTTGCTGTTCTACCACACAACACAAATAAAACCGACCTTGCGAACACTTTCTGTAAGTTCTTCTATGACAAAATCCTCAAGATTAGATCCATACTGCAGTCATCAATACCATCTTCAGTTACTAGACCCAACCCCACTAAAAATACTCTGTCCTCTTTCACACCTGTGTCCGAGGAAGAACTACTCAAAATTCTAAAGTCCTCACCATCCAAATCATGTCACCTTGACCCGATTCCGACGTCACTGGTCAAGGAGTGTGCTGATATTCTCATCACCCCCATCACTAAAATTGTAAATTATTCAATCACAGAAGGTAGTTTCCCCAACTGTTTTAAGATGGCATATGTCACCCCCCTTCAAAAGAAGCCGAGCCTTGATAGAAATATCCTCAAAAACTACAGGCCGGTGTCAAACCTCAGCTTTATATCTAAACTTATTGAGAAGGTGGTGGCAAAGCAGCTAAATGAATTTATTTCGCATGAGGAGCTCTTAAATGTCAACCAGTCTGCTATTAAGAGTTCCCACTCCACTGAAACCGCACTGTTGAAGATTCAAAATTATATAGCTCTCTCAGTCGACTCAGGAAAGGCAGTGGCCCTAACAGTATTAGACCTATCGGCGGCTTTTGATATGATTGATCATCCTCTTTTATATGACTGCTTGCATGACTGGTTTGGTCTAGATGGTACTGTTTTGTCATGGATCAAATCATATCTTTCAAACCGTAAACAAAAAATTAAAATAGGTGATAGTTTCTCTGAGGCGGTAATTCTCCCTTTCGGAGTCCCCCAAGGCTCTGTACTGGGTCTTCTCCTTTTCACCATCTACACTAGTCCCCTCAGTCAAGTTATTTCAAAATTCAATGTTACTCATCACTTGTATGCCGATGACACCCAGATCTACCTAGCAGCTGACTCCAGGAATTTTGACTCTAGCATGAAAGAGCTGACCGAGTGTCTCAAGTCTGTACAGGAGTGGATGGATGGTGTCAAACTAAAACTAAACCCAGAAAAAAACGAATTTATCATTATAGGTCAAAAAGCCATCAGAGAGTCACTTGCACCAAATGTCCGTGTTCCACTCCTCCAAAACAATATCTCTCTGTCGGTGGAAGTAAAAAATCTGGGTGTTATTTTCGACTCAGACAACTCCTTTGACAATCATGTTGCCAAGGTTTGCAGAGCATGTTACTATCATCTTCGTGATTTGCGATGAATTCGCAAATTCCTTGGAGTTGAGACAGCAATACTTCTGGCAAATGCTATGGTCAGTAGTCGTCTAGACTACTGTAACTCTTTACTCTATGGGGTAAGCAAGTCCAACATAGCCAAACTACAGAGGGTCCAGAATGCTCTTTGCAGCATCATCTTCAGACTTGACAAAATGAGTCATGTTACACCCTTTTAGAAAAAACTCCACTGGCCCAATTCAACATCGCATCCTGTTTAAGTATAATCTTTTGGTATTCAAGGCTATTAATCTTTCACAGCCCCCGTATCTTTCAGCTTAATAAAACTCCACTGGCCCAATTCAACATCGCATCCTGTTTAAGTATAATCTTTTGGTATTCAAGGCTATTAATCTTTCACAGTCCCCGTATCTTTCAGCTTAATAAGATCGAGCAGTCTCACTCACGGCAACAGGCTATCTATCTCCTCAACCCACCCTAATAAGCACATAGGAAGGCGTGGCTTTGCAGTAGCTGCACCAGCTGAATGGAACAAGCTGCCACAGACTGTCAGATCTCAGCAAACAATAGATGGTTTCAGAAGCCAGCTAAAGACCTACTTGTTTAGGCTGGCATACCCCCCACCTTGGCGGGCGCTTTTTAGATGTCGACCCATGCCTGTCCCTGGACTCTCCCTTCTTGGACTCAAGCGCATTAGAGGATTTGTATCAATTTTGCACTATTTAAATCCTACTATTATTATTATTATTAATTCAATGGGTAAAATCAGGTTATTTACATTGTTTTCTTTATTTGTCCATAAGCATATTTTACAATTTGGATACAACTTCAAAGTAATTTGTTCTTTCCAAGATGACATGTTTTCATTATATATTCAGTATTCTATTTCTGATGACATTGTAATAACACATAATTTTGCATCAGCTTTCAAATATAATTGCTCAATGTATGTAAATAAATATTTCCAACTAGATATCCATTTTTATGTTATTAATAGGACCGGTATTATTCAGTGTCTTCAATTAAAATTCTTTTTGTGAAATTTTAAAATAAATTTTTTTCTTTGTAAAAACAAACAATTCTGACATTATTTATATATTCAGTATTTCATCCAATGTTTTATTAAGATGGCTATAATTATATTGTAATTATAAAGAAGCTATAATCATGTAGCAAAGCCACAATGCTCAGTTCAGATGCTTGTGCCTCATACAACTATGTCATATAAACTGAAAAAAAAACACAAGAAAAGCCACATTTGTAGAACTCCACCTATTACTCCCCATGTTAATTAGTTGTCAGTTCTGACCACAAAAACAGACCTAAAGAAGTAAACACCATGCATGCAATTGAGCACAGTTAAACCCCTCCGTTCACCCTGCTGTGTTATCTAATTACTTTTAGTCACAGGCCTAATGTTTTGTGTAGCAGGGTACAAATAAGGAAAAACAGGAACCCCCAAACCTCACTGTTGTGTGATAAAATATTACAGCTTAGGTTCTCTGTATAGAGAATTTTTCAGTGTAAACTTGCAAACTGAAAACTAGTTATTTGTGTATGGGAGAATTTGAGAAACAAGTTCAAGTTTTGATGAATAAGTTTAAATTTATCTTTTTTTATTTAATATCTGTATGACTTCAAAATGTTTTTTTTTAATTATCAGGAATTGCATAAATCAAAATATAATTATAAATTATAAAAAATATTTTTGGGTGCCTCAGATTTGTTGTTGCTATAAATTAATAAGAATGGATAAAAATGTACAAGTACATGCACACATAATCTTTATCTTCTTTTTAATCTTAAAAAAATAGTCTTTGCCTTACAAATACCTACAAATTCAAAAGCTATTGCAATAATAGTTCTTTCAAAAAGTTAGATTTAATCACTATTTCACCCTCCAGAAAAAGACTTTTCAATCCGCGATCACTAGTCATTCATTTTCCCTGTTTTCTATTCAATATCATCACTAAGATTTCATGTTGAAAAACCTAACTTGATTCAGTGGTGATTTTTTATGAAGTATCACTACTTTTTCAAGTCAGAAATCCAGCTTTGAAATAGTGTTGAAATTGTGTCGTATCAGTACTGTACAGTATTAGTAGTTGATAATGCAGATTTTTCAACTCTAAATCAACATTTCAAGGTGTTATTAAGATGGCTATAATTATATTGTAATTATAAAGAAGCTATAATCATGTAGCAAAGCCACAATGCTCAGTTCAGATGCTTGTGCCTCATACAACTATGTCATATAAACTGAAAAAACACAAGAAAAGCCACATTTGTAGAACTCCACCCATTACTCCCCATGTTAATTAGTTGTCAGTTCTGACCACAAAAACAGACCTAAAGAAGTAAACACCATGCATGCAATTGAGCACAGTTAAACCCCTCCGTCCACCCTGCTGTGTTATCTAATTACTTTTAGTCACAGGCCTAATGTTTTGTGTAGCAGGGTACAAATAAGGAAAAACAGGAACCCCCAAACCTCACTGTTGTGTGATAAAATATTACAGCTTAGGTTCTCTGTATAGAGAACTTTTCAGTGTAAACTTGCAAACTGAAAACTAGTTATTTGTGTATGGGAGAATTTGAGAAACAAGTTCAAGTTTTGATGAATAAGTTTAAATTTATCTTTTTTTATTTAATATCTGTATGACTTCAAAATGTTTTTTTTTAATTATCAGGAATTGCATAAATCAAAATATAATTATAAATTATAAAAAATATTTTTGGGTGCCTCAGATTTGTTGTTGCTATAAATTAATAAGAATGGATAAAAATGTACAAGTACATGCACACATAATCTTTATCTTCTTTTTAATCTTAAAAAAATAGTCTTTGCCTTACAAATACCTACAAATTCAAAAGCTATTGCAATAATAGTTCTTTCAAAAAGTTAGACTTAATCACTATTTCACCCTCCAGAAAAAGACTTTTCAATCCGCGATCACTAGTCATTCATTTTCCCTGTTTTCTGTTCAATATCATCACTAAGATTTCATGTTGAAAAACCTAACTTGATTCAGTGGTGATTTTTTATGAAGTATCACTACTTTTTCAAGTCAGAAATCCAGCTTTGAAATAGTGTTGAAATTGTGTCAGTATCAGTACTGTACAGTATTAGTAGTTGATAATGCAGATTTTTCAACTCTAAATCAACATTTCAAGGTGTGTGCCTGCTGGGTTAGTGTTATTCACAAAATGTTAAGACCAGTTCTAGGCTTAGCTATAACTTTAAGACTGATAGGTATGGGTCTTGAGTTTTTCAAATAGTTCTTAAATGTGATTAAGATTAATTATGACCACAATAATTATTACCACACAGTACTAAGTTACAGTTTTATTTTCAAAGTGACATATAAGCCCATGTGGGCTGGGTAACTCATCATTATGTATTTTTTCTTGTTGTTGCTGTTATATAAATTGTTACATGTCACTATAATAAATAAACTGTTATGTCTTATGTCTTATGAAAAGACTAATTGCAGTGTATTTTTATATTTGCGTATTTATATATAGCTGATGTAATTTATTGTAGCATATAAACTTTATATCTTTCAGACACTTTGGGAAAACTGTGAGCCAGTCATTTTCTGGTTGGTAGAAGTGGCATTGCAATAAATGAAACATAGCCTTGTATGTAAATATTTCTTTTTGTTTTAAATGGATTCTAGTCTAGATGAAATACATGTAGACCTTGCGCAATGTCCTTCCTTAGTGCACTATGGTTCTTTAAGAGCATTTCTCTCTAGAAGAAGTTTTATTTCCAGTGAGAGTGTAAAATCCAGACTGTTGTAAAATGCACTCATTCATTGTCACAAACAACCTAAATTAACGACTTGTGTTTTGTACTATCTTGCGATATTTTCAGGCGTGAAACCCAGTAAATGTTCAGTATTTCCCGTGTTGGTTTTTGAATTGACCCATGTGCTTACTCCAGGATGTAAACAAAGTGATATCATCAGAAGGAAGATGGAAGTGTGCCCTTTAGCTTGGGTGTGAGTTGGGATCTCTCTCTCTGTTCTGGAACTCGGTGCATACAGAAGTGTTTTTTTGTGGTTGTGATTTTTGGGGGTATTTTTTGAAAACTGATAAAGGTATGGTTTTGATTTAATTATTTTACTAACATATTTGATGGGATGTGGGTGAGCCAGGGGGCATATATTTATCATATTTGATATAAATTTATCACTCCTAATTTTGACTTAACAGTCTTGAGCTGTAAATTTTGAACTGATAAGAGGGGTTTAGGGAATATGTTATCAAGGCTGGCCATCGTTTTTGTACTTATACCTGTCAAATCTGTTCATCTGGGCAATAGTTTCCTACATATTACATTGGGGTGGTATTTTTGCCATCAGTTGGAAATCATTGGGGGCCCAGCAATTACAAAATACACCCCAGTTAAAGGCTTAACATTGTATGTTTGTAAATACCAGCAAATAACATATTTATTTGCCTTCTGGATCTTTATCAAAATAAGGCAGTGGTTTTATACATTTAAAGAAAGACATCATCATTTTGATAGACCCATTTTTAGTGTAAGTTCAAGCTTTATATATTATAAATATAATGACAATGTTTTATGTGTCAAAGTTGCCTGTATCTGCTGTAATTTACATTTAAAACTACAGAAGCACTGCCTTATTTGGTTAGTCACATGTTCCCTCTCGAAAATTGCTGAGTGCACATGAAGGAAAAAAACGTGTGTGTGAAGTCAGATGGGTTGACTTGCCTTGGTTTTAGCTTAGAAGTGTTCTGATATACATCACTTTTTACATTAGATTATCTGTTAGCTTAGCTTAGAACTGTGCTGTTATACACTGCTTTTCACATTACATTATCTGTTGTAAAATAGAGCATTTCAACAACATAGTAAAAGTAACAGTGTTTTAACCATATAACCATATTACTTTGAGCCAATAAAACTTACAAAATGTGTGAATATGCGATAAATGTAATATAATCCATTATGGGAGTGAATTTCAGACACTAATGCTGAGAACAAGGAATGTTTATATTATTTGCTCTAAACAGTGTATATTGATAACACTCTCCCATTCTTTTATCAACTATTCCATGTGAAATGAGATGAGTTTCTGGTAAATATTTCTCTGTGAAAGTATACACTCTGCAGTATCTGGGCCAGCTAGCCTTTTTGTGTGTAGAAAGGTTTCAATTCAGAAAAGCTTCAGTTAATATTTGTTTTATTGCATAAAGTGCACAATTATTAACGTTTGAAATCTAGAATTTAACACGTTTATGTGAATATTTAATTTTAGCACATTATTTAACTGTTGAAATAACATACAAAGAAATAGTCCAGAAAAATATAATATTATTTGGTGGTATTTACCATATAGATAATGGCCAAGTGGCACTCCAATATGTAAACTTAATGGCCTGAGGGCCTGAAAGGGACAAAGGGTCATTAAGTTTACATAATGGAAGTGCCACGAGGAAATCATATATTATAAAACCCTGTAAATTAAAACCAATTTATTAATTCAATAATTTAACACCTTGTACCAAATGATCAACCTAGACAATCTTTGCAATGTTTCCTACCACTATAAATGTGTGCATACCATATGGGGCTTTCACTAAATTAGTTCTATGGGTTTTTTATTTCAATACACAGTCAACATTGTTTCACCATGTGTACCACTGGTTTTCCTTTATGGAAAAATATAATTTTGGATAAAGCTTGAAAAGTTTTAATAGAATCTGACAGCCACAAAATCTAACCATGGATAATGATAATCAATAAAATATGGATCTGTGACTTACAGAAAACACTTTCCAGAAAAAAATAGACTTGTTATTTAACAATGGTGTGGACAATTTGTTGTGGTGAGTGTTACTTTTCATGTTACTTTATTAATCTGTGCTTATTTTAAGACAGTAAGCTATTATTTATATGTTTCAGGCATTGTAAGTACTAGAAACTAGAAAATTATTTACTTGTTTTATTTTGTGTTGAAGTTTTTGGGTTTTTCAAAATTTTTATTTTGTGTTTCTTTGTCTCTTAATTTGGAATCAAGGAAAATTGCCTCCTGAAAAGATTGTCTCCTGGAAAAAAAGCCCCCTAGAAAGAATGCCTACTCCACATTTTGTATTTCAGTAATTCTTCTTATGAAAATTAATCCACAACATTACGAACAAAATTCATTTTGACCACAAACAGTGTATCATTTTAGAAGTATATAACAAACTGTAATAAGTTAAATTAAAATCTTTGTTTTGAACTTAAAAACATTGAGAATTTAAATCAAATTTAACCCCAGCAGTAATGCATTTCAGTACTGCATTTTTGCACTACATTTTTTTTCTCATTTTACTTGAATAAATTTTGAGCCCCTCCTTTTAATATAGTATGCTGGGTTAGATTTTTACACTGAGTTTGTTTGAAAATTAGCTGCTCCTTTGATTAAGTTCACAGAAGATTATTGTAAAGTCAGATTGTAAAGAAATGCAAAGAATTAAAAAATATCCAACTTTATAAATTAAATTGCTTGTTTTGTATTTGTCAGGAGGTATTTTTTCAAGGTAGCATTTTTCCATGAGATATTTTTCTATGAACTCTGAATGTCATTCAGAATTGAAGAGACCCACTGAACTAATTAATATGAAAGAAGTTGTGAAAACATTTCAATAATGAATGCATTGTGCTGGGGATGACTGGCAAATACTAAGCAACCTTTTCTTCCTGGCAGACTGGCCATTGAACTGAACCATAATCCACCGTTAGAAAATAATGTAGTGTTAATTCTCCATTATACAAAAAATAATGAAGATTTGAGACAATGGAAGGGTCGCCCGTCTGGGTTTTATAAAGATAGAATCTTAGCCTTCAACTGGGATGTATTTTGTAATTGCTGAATGATACACTATAGATTTAAGTTGACATTTTCATGGGTTTCAGTGTCACTTGGAACACTGTATATGTCACACCAGTACATACAGTTGGCCAAAGTCCTGTACTGTAAACTGCCCACCATCAGCAAGAAACTACCATCTTACCCACAGGGTTCTGGGTTTGAACTGCTGACATCAGAGGTGTAACTATAATATTTAAGGTAATTCAAATATAGACTCTTGACTACTAGTATTTTGTTCTATTCCCCTATGTAGCTTGCAATTTTCTATCTATATCTGAGAAATGCTAATTCACAGTAATAGATTAATTATGTGCACTTTAATGATAATTTTTTTGCAACACAAGTACTGTCCACCCATTGAGTTGCATCCAAAACAAATGTATCTAGAGGTTTCATTAAATGATCCAACATATAGCTTCTGTGAAACTGTGTGACCAGAACAAAGAAAAGGATCAGTAATAGTATGTATAGTTGGTTACAATTTAATTTTTACTTACAGTGCAGATTTTCCTCAAGTTTTTATTTGATTTGCCAAAAGCACTTCTAAAATCACATGAAAATATTAACTTGACTCTTATTGGTTATATTAACGTTAATTTTAAAAATGTGCTTAACTCTGGTTTCATTAATTTGTATAAACCTCCAGACTCTCATCTCTGTGGTTATAGGTTAAAATATGTGATATAATTGAATAAATGCTGATACCCCATTGTAATGTGACCTTATAATTATGATATAGTGGTATTAACACCCAACTTTTTGAACTTTTACATCTCTCTCCTTTTAGCTATTGACTTGCCTTGGCCAAGTTTGTAAAATTGAATAACCGACTATTTTCGAACAGCATCATTATCTAAATTTACTAGCTTCAGTATCTAGATATTCAAATTCGGCTGAAATCATGTACAGATGACCTTTGTTTCTGAGATCATTGTGGATAAATTGAAGAGAATAGAATGAGAGAAAAAAACATAGGTTATGTTTTAATCATTTTGAAAAATCACCAAAAAATCTTTTCTAGTTTTTTTTTTGCTAATTATATAATTATCAATTTTATCCTTCAATAATTTTGTGCAATTTACAATTTTTAACTGACAATTGCAAAAATAAATTGAGGAGTGAAAAATAGTCAGTACAGATATACTGTATACATAGCAATGTTTTTATCTCTGCATTCACAGTACATCAACACATTTGATGCAAACACACCACATGACTCGTGAAAAGAGCCAAAGCAGGCAGTTGTAAATTTAAGATTTATCTCCCATTACAAAAAACTTGTTTATGAAGTAAACAGACTACTTTGGGTACTAAAAGTACCAGACATATGTTTTAAATAGGCAAGATTATCAAATCCTGTGTTTAACTCAGAAGTGAAAAAAACCCACTGAAGTCATCCTTTAAATGTCATTATGGGCAATTACAGCATTACAGCTGATACAGGCAACTTTGACAATTTCATTTAATTTTGTAATTTTGCCAATCAATGGATTATTGTTTTTCTGACAAAAGACCAGATTGTCACCTTAACTGTAAATGTTCTAAATACTTTTGTATAATTTTTAATTATCCTGGTGTGAAAAGTTTGAGTAAATTCCAAATTTCTGGTGTTAAAATTGTTTGTCAAGTGTTTTTCAGCCATTAAAACTGGAGTTTGTGTGTCCCTTTAATGCAACCTTTCTTTAATTGCATTTCTTGGTTGCATTTCTGCTGTGTATTTTATTATTCTGTGAAACCTCCCCTCTTTATTTCAACTGCTCCACTACTAGCTGTCAAATAGTTTTTCTCCTTCTTTTTAGCTTTCGTAAGTTTAGCCTTTCCATTGGCTTATTACAGTAAATCCTGCAAAAAGTCAATTCATTGAAATCTCCCTTATTATTTTGGGTGCTTGTTCTTAATTATGATTGTTATTGATTTGTCTTATTCAATAATCCTAGTCTGGCCCCAGACTTTAAATTTTAAATATTTTATGTTGAAATTTATACTTCGTAATCTTCTGGTTCAAAACTTGGATTGTTGTCCAGTGTGTTTTATCTTGTACCTTATTTCCTTAAATTGTTCGCCTTTCAAAATTATATTCAAACTTTTCTGGAAAAGTACTTTTTAACTTAAAGTGAGTTGCTCCTCCAAATTAGCCTTTTGGTGGACTTTTTATTTAAGCCTGCTTTTATTCACTCCTGCATCTTAGGCCCTCAGTCACTGGAAAAAGTTACCTCCTTTCTTATCTTTAGGTACATAAACCGCAGACGGAAGATAACAACTCCATCACATTGTTTATGTCGCATACCCCATCATGTAAAAACTCTGGGAAGATGCTTTATTCCAAATGGATTGAAAATGCACTCTCTCTTTTTCACTTATGAAAAAACACTGTTTCATGTATTGCTGTAAATAAAAGAAAAGTGTCCAAAAATGGCAATTAATGTACAAATGAATTAAATACATCCGACAAAAGTCATTTTATTGGGTCGGTTGCATGCAACCAAACCGCCTTTTAGATTGATGTATGTGACGTCCTTCCATTTGTCAATCAACACTTTGGTTTCTAACTTGAACAAGCTTCCATTTTGATTTAAAACTTAACAGGGTGGTAGGGCTCCACCTAGGCTAGGCTGCTTTTGAAGTTAGAGCCATTTTGAAAAACAGATGGCCGCCATCTTGAAATTCCGTTTCTGGAATTCTAAATTAAAGATTTTTCAACCGATTATTTTGAAACTTAACAGGGTGGTAGGGTAGTATCTAGGCTAGGTTGCTTTTGAAGTTGCCATTTCAAAAAACAAGATGGCCACCATGGCCGCCATCTTGAAATTCTGTTTTTGGACTCTAACTCTAAGATCCTTCAGTTGATTACTTGGAAACTTAACAGGGTATTAGGGCATCACCTAGGCTAGGTTGCTTTCGAAGTTGGTGCCATTTGGAAAAAAACAAGATGGCTGCCATGGCTGCCATCTTGAAATTCTGTTTCTGGTCTCTAACTTGAAGGTGCTTTGCTCGATCAGTTTGAAACTTAACAGGGTGATAGAACACCACAAGGCCTAAGTTGCTTTCAAAATTGGGATTGGTCCGTTTGCTTGTTTTGGGTGTGCTCATCTGAAATATTTTGGTTTCCAGACTTGAATAAACTTAAAAATTAACAGGGTGACTGGGACCACCAGGGCTTGGTTGATTTCAAATTTGGCATCAATTAATTTGCTCGTTTCTGGCCTGCACTCACTCAAAATATTTCGGTTTCCAGACTCTATCTCGAAGATGCGTTGATCAATTTTAAAACTTAACAAGGTGATTGGACACTACTAGGGCTAGCTTGCTTTTGGAATTGGTATCTGTCTATTTGTCTACTTTGGGCATGTGCTCATCCAAAACAATTTGGTTTCCAGACTCTAACGTGAAGATATTTTGTTCAAATGATTTTAAACTTATTAGGGCAATAGGACGCCCACCAGGGCCAGGTTGCTGTTGATATTGGTGTCTGTTAGTTTGCCTGTTTTGGGTGTGCTCACATCTGCCCATATGATATTTTCCGGACTCTAAATAGAAGTTGCCTCCACTAATCGATTTGAAACCAGAGTTGTAGGACATCACCTGGGCCAGATTGTTTTTGAAATTGGTGTTCGTCCATCGGTCTGGTTGTGCGCACATCCATCTGTCTGGTCATGTTCGCATCTGTCAACATTTTCATTTCTGAAGTCTAACCCAATTTATTTACAAACATAATTGGGAAGGATGATTGCTATAGTAGAACAGCCCTATTACACTGTAAGTTTTATATCTAAAGGTGTCCAATGGCATTTCCCTGAATTGCAGGGTATTGGAATCTTGATGCTGTTTCATCTAATCTAATCTACTGATTTACAGGCACAATATCTTCCCCACAAAGGGGAACTCAGTGCGCTGAGTTAACAAAAATCATTATCATAAGGAGAGTCGAGGGGCGTTCAAGGTCAGAAATCCGGAGTTGTGGGTGTGACCAAAAGGGAAGGAAACTAAAATGGGAAACTGAAATTAAAGAGGTGGGTTTTGAGGTGTTTCCTGAAAGATGCGACAGAGGGGCTATTTCTTATTTGGAAGAGGAAAGAGTTCCAAAGAATCGGGGCATAGTGACTGAAAGAATTGGAGAAAAATTTGACTGATTTATAAACCTTACGGTCAAAAGTGGGGGTGTGAAGGAACTTGAGTTTAGGGTACTTTGCCTTGTATTCCTGGAAGAGGTGTAGGGGTGAATTAATTCTCTTAGGTAAACTGGTTGACCCTGGTTGAGAATTTTGTATGTAATGAGACCAATGTTTAATTGTATCCTATATTTGACAGGGAGCCAGTGGAGTTTTTTCAGTTGAGGGTTAGGGTCTGGTCTCTTTTATGTGGTTAGGGTCTGGCCAAACTGGATGTTTAATTTTGGAAAAATCCATGTCATATTCTGGACACAGAAAAATGCCAAATTTCCAATGACTGGCTTTTGTAAAATCACCTGCAATCTTACACAACAGTATTGTGAATATTGTTCTTTTAAAAGTTATGTGACTGTCTAAGAGCTTCTACAAAGCTGTTTTAGCAATTCAAGTACACTTTTTAAGTTCTTCAACTGGATAAAAAATAAATCCCAGAACTGACTCACTTGGAACATATTTTTGGCCTCATAATCCTTCAGATCACTTCTGTATCTCACATTTTTGCCATGAGGCATTTTTCCTGGTTTCATCTTTCTACAACCTTGTAGATTTGATGTCCTAATTTCCAGATTTTTATCACTTTCTAAGTGATTTGTTTTTAAGAATGCTATACAGGTGCCAACTCCACAATAAACAGCAGGATTTTTTCCATATTTCTTTTTCATATTTTCTGAACAATTAAACTATAACATTACATTTTATTTGTCATTTGAATCTTAAATTTGTCTTAAAAATATAATAAAAAAATATATAATAAAAATATATTGTCATTTTTATCAGCATAAAAGTATACATTGTGTTCAGAAGATCATGAAAATATGCATGTATAAAAGAAAGTTACAGTGTGTGCAGTGTACAGTGTCTTTCTAAGTGGTGTTATCAGATTATCACACCAGATCCCAACATCTCAGGTACTGTTTATTTAAATAACTATAGGCTGACAGATTTCTAGTCACATAGGAAGCATGAAAAGATTTCTGAATTCCCTCTCATTAACCAAGAGTGAGCAGATCTGGGGACTAAGAAGCAGGATTATATTGTAATATTCACCTGTCATTCCTCATTCCTGTTCAAAGTTATTAGCCTTGCCTATTTCACTTTGGCTCTGTGTAATTATTTCTGATTATTTTGCACCCTCAATAATAATGTTTTGATTTTTATACCTGGTGCTATATTGTGTGTTGTTTTCAATAGTGTTATATAAGCTTGCTGGTGTTGGGTGCACCATTTGATTCATGTTTAAATGTCATGTGTTGTTGCTTTAAGTTGGTTTTACAGATACTCAGTATCAGTTTAAGTTTCTTTTTAAAACTTTGTTTATTATTAAAAGTTGATTATCCCCACTTTACTTGAAGTTAATTGTAAATACTCTTTAATTAAGCCTTAAATTTTGGTTTTTGGTTGAGTAGCCTTTGTTAAGTCTCTTGTAAATTCTAATTATTTCTTCTGAATTGTAAATTTAATTTAGCCTTTCTTAGTCTCCCAATATATTAATTTTCTTATGAAATCTTTACTTTAGTACTTGTATACACCTGAGTTCTTTCTTCATAAATTAAAACGTGTAACTCCTTTTCAAAATTAAGTAACCTGTTAACTGTAGTCTTTCTCTTTTCAATAATCTAGTTATACAAACATTTTTACACTATTACAATATTTGTGTCTATATATATCATGAATTTCAATACTTGTGTTTTAACTTTGTTTACATTAAGCAGATTTGTGTTAGGGTCTGAACTTTGACTTTGCATTTTAAAACTGGGTTGTTGATCTTGCCCTTGTGAGATATTGAGAGTGCCAAGCAGGAACTTGGATTGAACCTCACAACTTTTATGATTATAATGCACCTTATTGATGATAAATGGTTATATCAGAATAATGGATGGTTGTATCAGCACAGTGGTTAGCACAGTGAATGGTCATATCAATATTAGTTACAAAGTGCCTGATTGATAGATTATGACTTCACGACACTGCTGTCCACACCATCACCTGAATGACATCTTTGAGTTTTGGTTGCCTGAGGTGGTTGAATCTTAGAACTTTACCAATACCAATGGTTTAGTACTGGATAAGCATTCTATAGATCGGTCAACCTCACAATGACCTAGTAGCAACATAAGTAAATTCTACAGGTTGGTCAACCTTAATAATGACCTGGTGGCAGCATAAGTAAATTTGGTTTATGGTTGGATTCTATTAATCTTGAGTTAAGTAAATTGGTAAAACAAGGTAATTTTGGCAGGTTTAGCAAGATTTTTCAGGGTTCAGGGAAAAACAGGACATATTCCCTTTCTCTCAGGGTTAAGTAGGTGGAATCCAGGTCCCTTTTAGTGAACAAATTGAAGGGCTACGGGTTAGAATCTGCACAGTTACTGGGTGATCAGGGAGGCAGCCCACACAGTATCTAAGTGGAATCACACCTTTGTGGGATGCTCGAGAGTGGGGCGGCTCCAGTCTGTGGAATGTTGTGGTACCATCAACCTTTTTGCCTGACAGGGCTGTAACCCAGTGGTTCCTGGGGGGTGGTAGGTGGTAAAACTTACCCCTGCATGTAGGTTTATGGTGGCAAGGGTGGGTCCCAGTCCATAACGCACCCTTAGAAAATGGATCTCTGTTCACAAGGCACCCATATAGGATAGGTCCCGGTCCATAAGGCATCCATGCAAGGCAGATCTCTGGGTCCATGGGATTCCTTTAACTAGGGGCTCAAATGAATTTGAATAATTCTCTGACACCTTAGAAAGGCCATTTTAAAACCATGTTCATAATGAATGTTATGAAACAAGTTAACATTAAATAAAGGTCTAACATCTGAACATATAAAATCAGTAGAGGTCCTAAGTATATTTATAGAATAAAATACAAACATTTATATTGATAGAACATCCTCTAATGTGCTTGAGGTCAAAAAGGAAAGTCCAGGGACATGTCGGGTCAATATCCAAATTTGCACCCCCAAGGGGAGATACATGAGGAGGATATAGTAGTCTAAACAAGTAGGTTTTCAACTGGCTTCAGAAACCTGTTATTGTGTGCTGTGATTGGACCGATAGTGGGAGTCTGTTCCAATAAATAGGGGAAGCTGTTGCAAAAGATCACCTACCAATGGTCTTCCTAGGACAAACTGAGGAAAGAGATAGCTGATTTCCACAGGTAAGGCTACTGGTTTTAATCAACGATGATAAGTATGTAGGTTGGGAGAATTGAATGGCTTTGAATATAATGAGATTATTTTAAAAGAAGATGTGGTATGAAATGGGGAGCCAATGTAGCTTATGAAGATAGAAAGTAACATGGCTTGTTCTATCAAGTCTGAAGACACTTCTACAAAGGGTATTTTGAATCTTTTTGAGTTTAGCCACATTATATTTATTTACGGCATAGAGTAGAGAATTGCAGTAGTCAATTTGACTGTTTGCAGGGCTGCAGTCTCCACACTAAGGAACTTTCGGATTCGTCTTAGGTCCTTCAGGTGGTAATGAAAGGCGAAGGTGTTTCCAGAGTCAAAAGTAACACCTAGGTTCTAGACTACATTGGTAGGCGAGATGGAATTTCCAAGAAGCTGGGTAGGAAATTTTTTGGATGAGGGACACTCTGTCTTGCCTATCACCAATGATCCTTTTGGATTTTAAGGTGTGCTGTTTCTGTGCAATGTAATCTCCTGTAAGTGGACTGGTTAGCATTGGATAACCGTCCCTATTAATGTAACTATTTAACTGTTGAGCCACTACTTTTTCAATCAATTGTGTTGAGATGGATCAAATCCTATAAATTGTCATCAGCTAATTCCATCCTATTAGTAGCAAAGGGACCTGTTATTTTCCAATCTTTTTTACCTCTCGACTTCTCAAGCTTCATCAAACCTTTAGTTCAGCTTATTCTTGTACTATTTATTTCTAAAATTGATTGAGTACGGTTTTTGGCAGCATTATGGATCCCAGCTCACTACCTCCAGGAAATATATTTACTTGAAAATTCTGGCAGTAATGCAGTCCATAATTTTTGTTAGAAATGCAGAACAAAAGACATTTACATTATCACTTATTGGGTTTTATGTAAATAGGATTTAACATTTTGTGCAGCATATTGTTAACAAAATGTTGAAGTTTTTAAGTCTTGTTGAACAGCTAGGGTCAAACTTGGACAGGCCCTCAGCATTTCTACTTGTGATAGTTGAATTAACACACATTTGATAACTTGTGATTAAAGCCAAACTTGCTAACCAATAGACCACTGAGAATCTCTATGTTGCTAAGGTAGGACAAAAGTGTGAATGAGTGTTCCTCTAGATTCTGTATGGCACACTACTTAACTTAACTACTTACTTGATACAGTTACAGTTGTACCAATTCCTATTTGAAATTTGGTCCAAGTCTTTATTTCCATGTTCAGGGACCTTGTATCTTGATAGTACACATTTAAAATGCTTTATAGCCATTCTGCCCTCCCCCACCCCTCTGGCATATACATTTGAGTTTTCATTGTTTATGTGAGCTTGTGGCAGTTGGTTCAAACATAGCATGTCCTACCTAAATTCCTGAGTTATGTACACTTATTAAAGCTAACAGATTTCAGTTTCTTTGTAGCTCATGAGGCCACCACAAGCCTGTGTGAGCTAGGTGGTAGCCATAGGCTGAATTTCAGCAGAGGTGAACATCAGGTTGAAATATTTGTGAACCAATAAACTTTGGCCTTTGGGTTCAAGTAGGCTATTCATTTTGGATACATTAATGTTATACATTTCTCAAGAGGGTTTAGATTAAAAATTGAGACCTTAGAGGGCACTTAAAATGGATTTTTATGTCACAGTAAACCGCTTAAACGATATCAAAACAGGTTATTTGTACACCACACATGTTGTCAAGAAGGATTTTAACCCACAATCACAGTATTTAGAGTGAAGTGCCTGAATGTGAAACTTGTTGATGACTTGGCTACTTAATGGCAAAGGAATTTTCTACTGAAAACAAAGGGGAAAATGATGACTACATAGTCACAGAGTAAGTGTAGAAGGTTTTACTAATTATTAAGCAGTGCATGTGACACTAAAATGTCAGCAATGTATTTATTTATTGAGTGTTTTATGTCATGCCTAGCACCTTATTGGTTATATTGGGATGGGTAGTGAGAAGAAAGAAAGGACATCAGCACATACAGTTGGTCAAGCTTCTGTACTGTAAACTGCCTACCAACAGAGGCATCTACCATCTTTCCCAGATAAAGTCAGGCCAGGATTTGAACTCTGATCTAGGGGTAGGGGTGAGCGTGTTACCACTGCACCACCATGGCTCCCATGATGTCAGCAAGCAGTGATTTTTGCATTTATTATGTTTATAATAGTAGTTTTAGGTAGCAGAACTCCCTAACTGTAAAAAAGTTACAAAACGCAAATTAAAAAAAATCACCATCCAAGTTTTTATGTCTTGTCTACTCTTGTCAACCTTTGATGTGTATCATGTATCCATGTGCTTAAACTCCAAACTCGTGGATTCTAAGGCATACCATACAAATTGTAATACATGAATCAGAAGTTACAAAACATGATAGGGTCATCACCAAGGGGACCATCAGTGTTCGGTAGTAGAAAACCTAGGAAAGAAAAGACTTCTCAAACAGAAAAGTTTGAAGTCACATTTTGAAACATAAAAGTGTGGGGGCACTTCGAATTTCCAGTGTCAAATCATTCAAATCATGGAGCAGCATATGAGAAACCGTTGTTGAAATGAATTTTAGATTTATGAACTGAAGAAATATGGAAAAGTACTTTGAGAAACATATTTTCTGGATTAAAAGATCTTGTTTTTAACAGCAGATGTATATAAAAATAAATATTGGCAAAGTATTTTGGCTTGCCAATGGTGAGGTACTTATGTATGAGTACCAGGGTTTTGAAGATGATTCGTTGTTTAGCAGGAATCCAGTGAAGGGAATTTAAGAGTGGAGTGACATGAGAAAATCATCAGATACAAAGCGTGCCAAGCAATTTTGAATATTCTGAAGTCTGAAGGACAAACTGCGAAACAGAGAATTGCAGTAATCCAGATGACTACTGACCAATGCATTTGCCACCATGACTGAGCCATCATATGAGAGAAAGCTTTGGATACAATGCAAATCATGAAGGTTAGCAAAACAGGATGTAATGACAGAATTTACATGATTGGTGATACTACATTTTGAGTCAAACAGTACACCTAAATTACAAACAACAGCCGATGGGAAGAGGGAGTTTCCGAAATGTTCACAGGAAAGGAATCTTTGAGCCATTTATACTTATCTGTAGAACCAAAGACTATAAACTCTGCATTTTCAGGATTTAATTTAAGCTTATTTTCAAACATACAGGTATGGATGTCATTCAAATAGGCGTTGAGCCGATAAAATGAATTAGCACAATTTCCCAGAGATAGATAAACAACTGAAAGTCATCCGCAATGGAAAAAAATGGTATTTTACATAAATATATTTTGCAATTACCTGACTAAGGGAGGAGGTGTATATGGAGAACAACAAAGGACCAAGAACAGAGCCCCAAGGTACCCCCAAATTTAATTTCACTGAGCCAATTTTTATTGATTGAAAATGATTCAGGAGATATGTTGTAAAACATAAGGACAGTACTGAGTTTCAGTAAAGCCAAACCTTGTTGACAGAAAGTTGAGGAGCGTGTCCATAGTGTGAAATGCGGCTGACAGGTCAAGGAGGATCAGGGCAGTGGACATACTCTTACACAACGACAAATGTATCTCATTCTGAATATACAACAGGGAAGGTGTCATGTCCTAGGCTGACTTCCAAGATCATTTGAGTGAATGTGAGACCTTATTCGAGCAGCAACTATAAGCTCAACCAACTTGGACAGGAAACTAAGCCCGGAAACTGGCCAACAATTCTTAAGGTCCTCCTTGGACAGAGAGGTCTTCTTGATAAGAGGTGTAGCTATGGTATTTTGAAGAGTTTTGGAAAAACACCATTCTGTAGAGATAAATGGGCCAGAAATGTGGGCCAATTGTCTAAGGAGCATGTTTTTGCTGCGGATTCCTTAAGAAACTTAAGGACTTCACTTTTAGCAACCAACTGAACAGGACTGTAACAGGATGGCTTCTTTTCTAAAGAAACACACACTGATGTGCAATTTCTGAAAGTATTTCTGATGTTAATTTTGTCTATAAAAATATACCAAACTGGTTAGCCAGTGATCTTTCATCAGTACTGGATGGAAGGATAGAGACCTGGGACCTGCCCAACACCTTATTCAATACTCGCCACAATTTCTTTCCATTCCCACAATCTTTTTTGACTAGGTCCTGGTAGTATGGTTACATATATTTATTTGCTATTTAAGATGGACACAGTTGACTGAGCATTGTCACTCCTCCAAGTTCGTTCATATCGTTCCCTGCACACACTTTTCAGTTCTGAACTCATTTGTCATTAAGCCAAGTGAAGGTTTGGTGAGGCGCCTTGTTTTCATGGGTGCATGAATATCTAAGAGATCAGACAAACTAGATACAAATTGTTCATAGAGTGTGTCAATGTCATCTGAGGGAAAGGCAACAAATGCAGAGACTGCTAGATCATCTCTAAGTCTATCAATATTAATTTTGTGATATTGATGGAAGGTTAGAACTTTTTTATCCTGATAGTTTGTCACAGTTGGCAAATCAACTAAGCAAGAGACAATTTATGATCACTGATGAATCATGAACTATGCACCTCTGATATAGCTGAAGTAAGTCTGATGATAAAGATGGGTAGGAAAATTTATATGTTGAGTTAGACAGCAGGCATTGACGACAGACTTAAATTCCGAAACCAAAGAAGATACAGAATAAACATGAATCTTAAAATTACCTCAAACAACAAAAGCTGCGGATAAGGATGACAGAAAACCAGTATAAGACAAGAAATCTTCAAAAATCATTTGAGCTGAAGAAGCTGGAGGTCTGTTCAATGCACCGAGAATCAATCTGCTTTGATGGAATGATGTTCAAAAGATGAGAAGTTTGGAACATGATCAATGTTTTTTGATCCAAAAGCTATATTTTGAAAAAAAAAACCAACACCACCACCACTTTTATTTACTCTGTGTATGTGTACAATACGGTTATATGTGAGCTAGAAGTTTTGTGACAAGATACAAATAAACTCTGTTTAATGATCTACCATTTTGTCTAATTTCATCAAAAACAAACTGTCACAGTAACCAAAAGGAATTCTGGGAATTTACCAAAACTACTTTTTACAATTGTTATGTTAATATGTTTGCTTTGGTTTTTTATCTAAATTTATCTAAATTATTAAATATACATTATTCCGGACTGACAGGGTATTTTGACTGGGTATTTTCCATGGGACCCATCTTCTGTGTGACATAATTTTGATGAACACATATAATCAACCACTTATATAAGGATTTTAGTAATTCAATCTATAATATTTTTATCTTGCATAGCAAAATTGTATCCTCAGGTGACGGATGCAAAACCAGAACTTTGCCCTCAAGAACTTAACCCAATGCAAACTATACCCACAGAACCTTTGCCCACAAGGTACTTTGCCCACAACAATCTTTACAGGGTAGGATGTCCACCCACAATACAAATTTTTCTTACTACATAGACATTTTCATTTTTTAATCATGAGCATCGCTTGAACTTGCACTTCTACAGATCACTTTTTTTTTGTCTTCGGACTTTGATGAAATTGACAACACCTGTGGATTCTGAATTTGCCTCTCTTGCCCTCCAATAACTAAAAGGACACATGTCCTTTTGGCTTTTTCCCATACATATGTCCTTGCATTGGACTTTCATGAATTGTGGCACAAAGTGATGACTTTTTCTCTGCTCACTGAAGTTAAGCGGCAATGGCCTATGTTAGTACTTGGATGGGTGACCGTCTCAGTTCAGGACCAGCTGTGGGATGTATCTAAGTTGGAATTTCTTTGTGTCACGAGACTTTCGTAAATTCTAGACCACTACTCGTGTCTCATGCTAGGGGACCAAAATTACCTTTTGGCCTTGTTTATCAATCAATCAATCAATCAATCAATCAATCATTCAATCAATCAACCAATACTCCCCTTAGATAACTAATCAGGGCATAGAGTGTTGAAAAAGATAAACATTAACTTTGTAAGTCATACTTTATAAAGTATATAAGTTGATTTCATCAGCATTTAATTCAGTGTTGATAGATTTACATAGTGTTGCAAAATGGACGTAATAAAAAATACCAGAGGAGGCCAAAACCTTTGTAATGACGACTAGACAAAAAAAAAAGGTTTCAAGCAAGTCCAACATTCATTGAGAATATTATTATATTGTAAACATTATACAGTTATAATTCAATAATATAATAAAAAGCTGACCTTTAATATGGTAAATACCGTACACTTTTACTTCAATAAAACATTAAAAAGTTAAGTTTGTGATTATGGTAGATATTGTACATTAAAAAGTTAATATTGTGATGAAGGTAGATCTTGTGTACTTATACTTCAAAATTCATTAAAAAGTTAATTTTGTTAAGTCATTTCATATCATTAATTTATATGTAAATTATCAAAGGCTCAAGAATGGAACTCCAAAGACTATGTTGTATAACATACTTAAAATTGGGCTTTATAAATGTGTGATTATCAACTGAAATATGTTGATAACTGCAGGAGCTCTATCAAAATTAACTAAGGCAAGTTGAATAATACTGGGCTAGTTAAGGGCTAAAAATCCCCCATGTTTACTACAAGGAGGCCATAATTTCATTAATATTGGTACTTAAAGCTCACCAAAAAATGACAATGTCCCTTTTGTCTACTATGTGTACCCAGTTTGACAATATATTGACATTATATGTAATATGTGTACCCAGTTTGACAGTGTCCCTTTTGTCTACTTTAATATGTGTACCCAGTTTGACAACATGAATGTAAAAATTTTGTAATACAGTTTGAAACTTGTCACACTTACTATTTCCAAATTACAGGAAAAATTATGTGAAATTTTTTTTAAAAGGTCACTTGGGTGGGCGTCTATGGTCCTCATACACAGGTTAAATGTCTACCTAAAGTCTTGATTTTTGACACTAGTAAAAAGAACATCATAATATATTCTCAGATGAAATTTCAGTTCTATCTGTCACATAGTTTGACACCCACAGGGTTACAAGTGGCAAAAATTCCAAACAATGGATCTCTGTTGGCCTTTTAGAGACCTCAATGTAAAATATCTTATACAGTTTGAGACTTCTTTGACTTACTATTTGTAAATTACAGGGCAATATATATGTAAAAATGTCCAAAAAAGGGTCACTAGGGTGGGTGTTTATGGTCCTCATACACAGGTTAAATGTCTATTTAAGGACTTTATTTCTGGCACATGTAACAAGGACATATTGATATATTCTCCGATAAGATTTCATTTCTATCAGTTGCATAGTTTGACAGTCACATGGCTTAAAAGTGGCAAACGTCCATAAATTGGGTCTCTGTGAGCATTTAGAGACCTCAATGTGACCTTAAAATTAAAGCTTCAGACTTAAGATTTTCCACACACAAAGATTACATGTAGAATTTATACATAATACAGTTTGAGGCTTTTTAGACTTACCGTTTTCAAGTTACAGGCGAAAATATGTGAAAAATGTTGAAGAAGGGTCACTAGGGTAGGTGTTGATGATCTTCATACATAGGTTAAATGGCTATTAAGGGCCAAGATTTTTTGGCACATATAAGAAGAACATATTAATATATACCTAGATGTTATTTCACCTAGAAGAGAGCCATAGTTTAAAAGCTATAGGGCTTGAAAATGACAAAAAGTCCAAAAATTGGGTCTTTGTGGCCAATTTTGAGACCTTAAGGTAACCCTATAGTTAAAAATACAGCCCTTAAATCTTTTACAGAAAGATTACATATAAAGTCATATCTAGTACAGTTTGAGACTCATCTAAATTACCCTTTCTAAATTGTAGGGCAAAATAAGTGAAAAATGTAGCAGTCCCTAAGTGGGGTCTTCATGGGCCTCAAACACAATTTTATTCTCAGCAGAAACTTTTGATTTTCGGCATATGTAATAAGAATACATTAATGTGTTCTCAGATAAAATTTTAGTTAGATGAGCCTCATAGTTTGTGACCTGGGGTGCTTTAAGTGGGCATAGACCCATTTCAGACTTAAGGTGGCCATAAGGTCTTTGTTATTAATGGTTTAATGTCACCTTAAAATAGTTATCTTCCTTTGGCCACCCTTAACATTTTGAGTTATTGTGTTCTTTAGGAAACTTCTATGGTGGCAGAGGCGGCGTGATGGAACTAAATCCAATATATCCCCGATTTTCATCTGGAGATATATAAATATACCTGACAACATGGTCATTACCCCTATTTTGATGGGTTCAAACACAGCTCGTACAAATATTGGGGAGTACAGAGGACCTGTCCTGAAACTGCTTTAGCTGTTAAAAGGGACTTGGAACTACAGCTCTGATCATAATTTAAAAGAGTGCATTATAAATGTAATTGGCACAATTGTTATAAATTCATTTCACTCTTTTTCTTTGTTACTAGTGCTGCAGTTTGTCGTGATTCTCTCCCAACTTATTTTTCAGCTGAAAACTCTCTCAGAAAACAATGTCTAAAGCTGTAACTTGCAAGCATGTTCTGATATATGCTCTTAAATATATACATCAATATGTAAATCCTGTGTTGACAGGGTGTTTATTCTGGAGGTTAAAGTCTCACCAAGGTCAACCACTGAGTTTTTGAGGTTATTCCAGGTAAGCAAACTTACAGAGGGAATGCCAAGGTGTGAAAGAGTAATGACATAAACAGAAATGGTGTGAACCATATAATCAGGGCCTGTATTTACAAAGATTCCTGGAATTTTTCGTAGAATTACACTTAAGTCTAAGAAAAATCTAAAAAAAGCTAAGAATTTTCTTATTCTTAGAATAAAACCTATTCACAAAACAATTCTTAGATAAGAATAAGAATAGAAGTGAAAAGAAATGTGTGCACAGGTTAGGTAAGTGTACAGATCTTGGTATATGCGAACAAAAAGTTAGAAATTTTTGGAATAATATAAAGGGGTTGCATTTCATTACAGAACACCCAATGGACAACTTAATATGTTATGCCCAGGTCACACAGTGGCGAGGGTGCTACGATGATATCTGCGAATATAGAAGAACAGAGGCGACTTCAAATTCGCCAGAATTCGCCAAAAAAAAGCGGAAAAGTGTAGTCACATGATAAAAGATCTTCATACTTCTACGACCCCTCTACAATGTTCTACGATGCCTTTCGAATGTTCTGAGACAAAGCAAGAATATACAAAGAATACCCTACGAACTGGTGAAGATATCTGGTGAATTTACCCACGAATCAGCTACAAGTAGGGGAGAATCAATGCGATACTTGAAGAATCTTCTACGACAAAGGAAGAATCAGTTGAGAACAAGGAAGAATATCTGGCGAATTTACTGAGAACAAGAAGGTAGTACGATTTGCTGGAGAATGTCCTACCACAGAGCTACGATGTAGAAGAATCTGCTACCAATAGTGGCGAATTCTAATGGCGAACTAAAAAACGGCCACGAATCGGCGAATACCGGCGATAGTTTTGAACAGTTTGAAACTGTTGTAGCTAGATGACGATCCATGGAGAATGGTGGAGAACAGTGTGAAGATGGACCAAGAATTTGCTACCAACAGGGAAGAACTTAAGGATCGTGCATATTCGCCACTAAAAGTCGCCACAGTATGACCTGGCTTTAACACTCTAAGCAATCAGTTGCTGCACTATAATAGCCAAAGCCATTATTTTTCTTAAGCATGCTATGTGCCAGTCTTAGATTTAAATCAAATTCTTAGAATATTCTAAGAATAAGAGTTTTGTGAAACCATTCTTAGAAAAATTCTAAGAATAAGTATGATTCTAAGAATAAGAATCTTTGTGAATAGGAAAACTCTTATTCTTAGAATAATGAAGAAAAAATACAATTGTAAGAAAATCCTAAGAATAAGAATCTCTGTGAATACAGACCCAGATTTAGTTCAGACAACAGAACACAGGAAACACCTCCCATTGGTCCAGCATTAATCCGAGAACAACATTTCCATTGGTATTCTTAGCAAATTTCAAAGGGGACACTATAACAAAGTGATAGGTATCATACTGTCTTCCGATGACAGGTAGCAGGTTTGAGTCCTGATATGAAGTGGGAAAGTTCATAGTTGCTTACTGGTGCCAGGTGGTTTTAACAATAAAAATCTTGACCAGCTAGTCTGCACTGCTTTCCTGAACCCATTCTACTACCAGTTATTACCTATATAACAATATGTTGAAAGTGATAAATCAATAATTAAATAGATCCAGAGGGTATTGGCAGTTGCTTGCTGGTGCCAATCAATCAGTCAATCACTTAATCAATCATCATATATATCGGGGGAATGTGTTGTAATTGCATGATACCTTGAGTCGACATAAACTTCATTTGAATTTTCCTCTGCATAACAACATTCATCAAGAGTTAGGACATTTATGCACTGAATGGCGTCATTCTGAGGAAAATGCATTTTAGATAGGTTGAAATAGTATTCACTATCATTTGAGTGATTGTGTTGGATGACTACGAATAAGTATACAATGCTTGTGTTTGCTATAATAAAACATAGTGGTGAAGTATGACAGTGTTTAAATTTGAATGATAAAATGATCATTAGATATAAGGAAATCTACAAAGTGATGGTAGATTACTTGATGACACACAAAAAAAAACCCACAAAGAAACACAAAAAGAGCAATTGGATTGTTTTTTCAATTCTGCTTTATTAGTATCAGCAAAACTATGTTAGATATTGCATTTATGATTATATTTCCTCAACAATCACACAGACATTTTATATCTTATGTCTAAAAATTAATTTATTACCCCCTTTTTAAAAAATGACATGGATTTTCCTGTCAGTTAGCCATTCATTACATATTAATTAATATATTCACATACAATCAATTTTATATTTAAAGTTAACAACTAAAGCTTCAAATAATGTCCAAAATAATCTTTAAGATAGTTGGTAATGGGATTTGTTCCAAAATAAACTCAAACATGTATTTTGAAAAGCAACTTTTGTAATGTATTTGATCATTAATATAGCACATATTATTTGCGTAGAAATTCATACAGGGTGAAAAATCAACATTAAATGTATGCTTACAAAACTTCATATAGAAAAAATTAAATACATGCAATGATCCAAAAGTTTTGAACAGATAAGACATTAAATTTTGGTAATGATAGTATGTGTACAGCTTTTTCTCCTACTGATAATTAATTTACAGGATAAAACAAAAGTTTTAAGTACATTAAATTTTGCATATTTCTGCAAACTCTACATCCAATGTTTCAGTAAAGGTAACCAACCATATTACAAAGTTAGCAAAAGATTTATAATGGATGGGGTCATTTTTGAGGACTCATTGTGTGTTCAACATTTTCACTTAGATTGATTCCTGACATTGTTATGTACTGTAGGAGTAAAAATCTAATCTAATCTATTGCTTTGCAGGCGCAATATCTTCCCCACTAAGGGGAACTCAGGGCACTAGTTAACAAAAATCATTTCTAATAAGGACAGTCGAGGGGTGTTCAAGGTCAGTGTTCCAGAGTTATGGGTGAGACCGACAGGGAAGGAGACTAAGTTGGGAAACTAGAATTGAAAAGGTGGGTTTTGAGGTGTTTCCTGAAAGATGCGACAGAGGGACGGTTTCTTATTTGAAAGGGAAAATAGTTAAATTAAAAAATGTTCACAGTTCATTATTTGAGCTGATGGTCTTGGACTATAAAAGGTAATTTTTCATTAAAATTTAAAATAAGAAAAGCTTCCTGAATTACATGATTGAAATTTAAAAAAGGGAAAAACTTCCTGAATTACATGTTTGAAGAACTATTTCAAAAAGGATTAAGAAAATATTATAGAATCTGTAGCATTATATTATATCATCTTTTTGAATGACCCTATTTTTGTAAATGTCTCATTAGAAATGTTTTATTATCAACAATTTTGTATGAATAATAACTAGAAAAAGTCCATATTTAAAGAAAGAATACAAAACCGGAGGTCGTATACAAACTGCTCCATGCACAACTCGGACAAAAGAAAAAAAACTTATTTTTGTTTGTTTCGAGTGCAGTTATATGGATTTCTTTTGATTAATTCTCACTTTAACTTGAGATTTTTGTGTCATTTCAGCATGGATTTTAAAGAAAACAAATAGAAGGTCTGTAGACGTACCATCAGCCTCTGATGATAAAGATCATATGCTTTCGAAATACAGTTATGACCATTAATTTACAACAGCATCAGGTCACTTTATGAGAGTTTCAATAGAGAACTTTACTTGTGATTAGAAAACACATCTGTTTTTAGTTTTGAGTACCTTTCTTATGATGATGTAACATAATTGGGGGTAAAATAGTTTCACAGCTATTAATGAAATATTGACAGATGTTGACAAATTTGTAATACTGATTATGGATTATTATGCTACTCTCGAAAGATATCTCAGTCTGTTTGTTCCCCTATTTAGTTCAAATACATCTTGTGGTGGAAAATAAAACATTTATTTATTTATTTATTTATTTGAAACGGACCATTAGTATTAGTTGATTCCAGAGAATTTCTTAATTTTACAAAATTAGTAAAATTTTCTTCAAGATAAACATTTCACACCTTATTTCTGACTCCAAAAATTTTATTCTTGACAATTTCATTTCAGAGTTTTTTCCCATTAAATATGATATCTTGTTTGAGTTTATTTTGAATCTTGAGGCTGAGTTTCTTCAATGATATAATTATTAGTAATAACTAAGCAGTTAAGTTTATTTGAAATTACATTTAGCCTTTGTCGGGATGAGTTGTCAAGTGTTGTAGTCGGCAAGTCCTGGTGTGCTCTCAACCACTCAATAAAACCAGCTGTAATGAAATATATATACACTATACTAAATCACTGACATATGTATATCTTTTAGCCAAATTAAGCTTATATGATTCATCATTGGCCTGGCCAATCTTGAGAACCGGGTCATGTTTAGACCAAATGCAACAAATAAAGGCAGGAGAAATGTTGTAAATTGGAAACAGTCTTATAATTTGTGTTCTCCCTGCTGGGAGTCAGTCCCAGTACCTTTGGATTACACATGGTTATGTATACAAGTGTGTCTCTTTAAACAGCCGAACTAAAGAGAATTCCAGGTATTAAAGGAGCTGATATACATGAGGATATTATGGCGTGAGTGTCCAATTAAGCTCATTTTACTTTATATTATGCTCCTGACTTCCAGATTCAGGAGATACTTCATATGACTAATAATGGAATGGGGTGTCAAGTAAAACCTTATTCTAAATTATAGAATCATTACCTGGTTGTAAACATTATGTTAATCCCAAGTACAACATTGGCAAATCTCTTTAACACTGACACACTAAATGTGTATTATGACCTCCCATGAGGTTTTGTTTTGGGGTGTGTTCATTTGTCTGTCTGTTTTATCTGTATTTCTAATAACTCTAACAATAATAAACAGAAAAGGAACAAGTTATTAAATTTTATTAAATTTTAGAAAAAATATGGATCATATTCATTCTGGAAACAACAAAAAAAATTCACAAATTGAAAAGGTTCCATTTTCAATGTATTTCAATGACTTTGGGTTTCTAGCTTTAATCACTCCAAAAACGGTAAACAGATCTTATGAGTTTTTGATTACATTTTGGGAATGATCCAGATGAAACTCTGAATATGAAAAAAAATTGATTTTTTGGACACACCACATGGTGAAGGTCTGGACTGGATGAATGCTTTCTAGTTTCTGAATGTTATTCTATGATAATCTCCAACTAATTCATTTAGCTAGGCATTTCAAGCTTTCACGTTAAGCAAGATCTTTCAAAAAATAAGCTTTGCTCCATGTCAAATTTACTTAACTTTTAACAATACCTAATTTTTCTAATGTCATTTGTATTCAATTGTATTTTTAGTAACCATCCCATTCTGTGTGAAAATAAATTTATTCAACTCACAAACTCACATACAATGGTATTTATCTACTAGTCTATCCCTATAAAATTAGTCTAAATACTGAAACACATACCAATATATCCTTGATATCACTTAGAAGATTCAAAACGACTGAAAATGCGAAGGATTTTCCATCTTGGCAGTGGTAGCCTAGCTCATCATCCACACACCACTGGTCAGCTGGACACCTGCTGTCTGTGGGCCAGCACTCGTCAGTGCCTGTAAGATTGATTTATATTTGTTTATACGTTGCTCTAAATTTCAGGGAACCCTTGTCTTTAAAAGCCAAAGGTGGTCCCATATATTCTTTAGAAGTGCTAAGGCCTAACCAGGGCAGGCCTTAGACCCACATGTTACCACAAGGTGGATTTAAGCTTACGACCACAGAGGTCAGAGCCAAAGGGTGAAAGGGCAACTTGTTTGAACACAAGAGATTTAACATCATCTTTACACAATAAACAAGGTCAGCCAAGTATGTTTTTCATTTTCAAAAGATGTTTTACATTTTACTGCAAAATTAGGGCTTGAATTAATATTTCCTGTATTGGTGTATTTCTACGATTTGTCAATAGACATGAATAAGGTGGAATATATCAGACTTGTATCTGAACATATTGTATTGGACTATGAGGACCAATAGGATTGGTACAGGCCTTAATAACCATGGGCAGAATAATTTTTAACTGTCAATGAGTAAGCCACAGATGAAATGCAAACTTGGAGTATTGCCATTCACATCTGTTTTGTATTATTTTATTCATATTCATAGGCAGTCATATTGTTCCATTCTTAAGTTCATTGGTAAATTTATTTTAACTTGTATATTATGTAAAAGTCTATAAATTTAGACAGTAACAATATGTTACATTATACTAGACCCCTGTCAGTAGATCCACTTTAATAGAAACTTTTTTTTTTTGCAGAAACATTACTTTACAGTAAGCCTACCTTTGTTAGTAGGCCCTATTTGATAATTTTTTTTTGTAGAAACATCCCTTACATGAGACTTTTCTTTGTCAGTAGGTACATTTTAATTTAAACCTTTTTTGGTAGAAACATCACTTTACTTTGGACTTTGTTGGCAGGCATATATAACATGAAACTTTTTGTCTAAAGTCAAACCATAATACATCAGATTTTACCTTTATCAGTTGGTGCAGCTTTCACCAAGACCTCTCTGATTGTGATCTTGAAAGTTACAAGTGGGTAAAAGTCGAAGTCAGGGTCAAACACCAGGGTACAGTCACTGTCACTGTGGATGGTCAAATTCCATCCTGTGTACAAGGAGGGCAGTGTAAAGTCATCTCTCTCATCATGGTAAACATCACCTGCAAAACAACAATATATTTTTATTATTTGTTTATTTGGGGTTTTACGTCGCTTTCAACACTGTACAGGTCATATCACGACGGGTAGTTGGAAGGCCAGAGGAAACCAGTACATACAGTTCGTTAGGGTTCTGTGCTGTAAACTGCCGACCAACGGCAAGCAACTACCAGCTTTCCCACTTGAGGCCGTGCCGGAATCGAACCCCGGCCTCAGAGGTGGGAGGCGAGAGTGTTACCACTCTGCCACTGTGGCCCCTAACAATATATTTTTATATCTACTGCCAAGTTATCCAGTTGTGTAATTGAAACAGTCTTGGACCCTTCACATTTTTCATACATGATTTGAAAATCAGGCTGCAGATTTGACCAATTCTGTCATAAAAGGTGATAAATTAGAATCCTAGAAAAAATTGTGATTTAGTTATAGTGAAAAAGACTGGTTATATGGCATAATGCCAAATTATCATCACTCTTTATGAATAGAGAAAATAAATCAAGAGTACTTGTATAACTAAAACTGCTTGTGAAGCAACATCACTCCATTAGAATTTTCAAAGAGAGGTTAACTATAGTATTAGAATGGTTGTCAAGGTGAGTCACACAATATAAAATAGGTGATAACATCCAAAACACATGTTGTAGCACAGTTAACAGTGAAAAGGTCAGTCATAAGTAATTCGGAGTGAAATGCTCACATACAGGATTTTGGGATAAGTAGTGTCATGTCTCGTGCTGAATATGTAAGGTGGAAGAAACCTTGCCATGGCAGAGATAAATTCCTTATTTGTAGCATAGAACTGAAGCAATGAAAATTGTTGTATTAATGCTTCGAGATATTGCCTTCAGTATGAACATAGTAAGACTTTTTTTGTAAGAATTGCCTTTTGAAGTCACACATAGCTCAACTTCTTTGTCAGCTTCAAAGTTAGTTGTGTCATTGCGTACAGCTGGGTACTTCAGCTGAGAGAAAAAAAACCAGAAAATTTATGTCATTATTTTAAAAATATTTCTCCTCATATAAAGGTATATAAATGAAATTTAAAAAGACTGAATGCACAAAGAGAAGGAGAGTAAAACTATGGTTAGGCAACTAAATAAAGGAACACAGAAGATTAGAAGACATTGGACCTTAAAAAGAACACTAATGTACCTTAAGGCCACATGTTATCTCATGATCTCATGAAGTAAGACAATACATTAATAAAATGTAAATATTTACTATACCTATGAAGTTAACTTATATTTGTCAAAATAAAGTAACACTGTTGGTTTGAACTAATTTATCTTTTTTAAATTCCGTTTCTTCAAATAAATATTAAGGTGATAATATATATAGAATTTAAATATTGAAACAAGCTTAAAACCTTACAAACAGATACTTCTTCGGTTATCTTTGAATGTTCTGTAAGAAAACAAGGCCGAATGGGGTTTTGGTCTACTAATGTGTTTATTTATTTATTTTTTTGCGTCACTTTCAACACTGTCCAGGTCATATCACGATGGGTAGTTGGAAGGGAAGAGGAAACCAGTACATACAGTTGGTCAAGGTTCTGTACTGTAAACTGCCAACCAACGGCAAGCAACTACCAGCTTTCCCACTTGAGGCTAGGCCTGGAACCGAACCCCGACCTCAGAGGTGGGCGGCGAGAGTGTTACCACTCTGCCACCATGGCCACCTGCTCTACTAATGTGAGAGGCATGCCATCAGAGACATGAGTAGTGCACTGAAGCGGTAAACCATGCCAGTACTAATGTAGTCCATCACTGCTAATCTTCTGTAAAAGACAGGCAGTCATTGTAGCCACACCAAAATTCATGAAAGTCTGGAGAACCAAAAAACAAAAAAGTGATGATCTGTAGAAGTGCAAGCCTTAATAGAGCTTGTGCTTAAAACTCAACTTTGAATCCTATCTTTACACATTGAAAATTTACAATTTTCTTGTTCAAGAAACAGGGTTATCAAATAACAGTGTGCGTCTGCTATACAGGAAATCCCCATGGCCTCTAGTACTTGTATTTATAGTCCTGAAATATGCATAGTCTTGTGAGGTCTTAGCTGCCAAAATGTCTCAAATATAAACAAAAGAATTTTAATGGAATCTTATAATTTAGGTATTGCTATTATTTGAGAAACCTAGCTATCCCAGTTGCATAAAAATACAACTTTGACTTACATATTCTCCGGGACATGGGGAGGCATTGGTTTCATATGAAAACTTCACTTTTTGCTGATGTATTGTTGCACCTGGTACAGCAAGCTGTTTGTAGAGCAGTTGGGGTTTACCAGACACCAGTTCCATATAGACTTGGGCATTGTGTTGGTCAGTTTCATTGCATTTGATCCCTGGGATGAATGGTTCTATGGATTCATAGTAGAATCCTGTTTCTGCATCAAAGTACCCTGGAAGCCAGCCATACTTCATGAGCCAATCTGTGTTGTTATAAGGGATTTGAAGAGTAACACCACCACCTCTCAACAGTTTGTCAATGTCCACGAATGGCTGATCAGCAGAGTGCTGATTAGATGTTGGGTAGTAGGCATAGGCAAATCTTTGAGACTTTGAAAGAGATGTTTTGTATGATATCAATTCCATGATTTGCTCATCGGTGAAGAGAAGGTTCTTACAAACATCTGGCCTCTTACCAGCATCAACATACTCCAGAATGTCACACCTAGCCTGGAAAATAAAGATGGAAAAATATTCAGTTATGGCAAAGAGCAGAACAAATGTCTAAGTGACTTAATTACTTACAAGTTTTTCTTCAAGTCGCTCTCTCCTCTTTTGCTGTGTTTGAATTCAGGTGATGACACCCTAAGAATACCAAATGACACTTTGCTTAGTTTACTAAAAGATTAAAGTTATCTAGATAACTCTTTTCATTACAAATATGATATTTGCTTTTCACCAAACTGACCAAAGCTGGACAAAGTTTATATTACTTAGTGACTGAACTTCATATAGTTAGAAATATGAAGCTTGCCATAGATCACAGTTTGTAAAATTGGTCACTGGGGGCACTCTCTAAAAGTAAATCAAATATTGATAATCAAAAGGTAAGATAATAAAAAATTGTGATGCCTTTTCATCAGGGGACATCAGAGGGCTAATGTAATGATAAAATCTTGAATCATGGAAGCATGAGTCTCCTGAACTCAAAGAATGTTAGGGAGAAAAAAAGAAAAGGAATATTATTATTATTATTATAAACAAAGAAACTGCTTGCAATTCAGAAAAGTTTAAATTAACTCTGTTAACATTTGGGCACCACCTTTAGAATACAACTATGCATACTGTCATGTACATCACTTGTTTTTAGAGAACTGGTAATCCCCAATTACTGGTTAAATTAGATTAAAGTGTCAATATCCAAATCTCAGATAGTCATATTATCTTACAAATTTTTCATTTGTTGATAAGATATGCCTATATCAATAAAACTAAAAGTCTGTCAATTCGTCTGAAGCCTCTAGCCAAATAAATCGTAGCAACAGATATCCAGTGAATTAAGATAACTGTGCTGAATTCTTAAAATTAAAAATATTTCTCTATCTCTATTATGGACATCTTATATATCAAAGAAAGGATCTAATTCTATACTTTTTAATCTAAACAATTCATGAAAATCTAAGTAACATTAATCGAAAATTGGTCATACACAAACACAGCTCCAGTTATGTAGATACTTAAAATAGTTATAATAAGTGCGTCAGAAAGAATTTATTTGGTTTATGAATATTTAATAATGTCTTTTTCATTTAATGGTTCTTATTTTTATATGACATGAACCCTCTACAAAAGCGGTATTAAAATGAACACAAAGTATTAAGCTAGTGATTTATAATAAGTATCAGATGATCTGAAAGGGAACAGTAATCTATAAGTTATTGTAGTGTGATATCTACCTGGCATGCAGCCTGAAACTGGATTTCCAACATACATGTGCCGATGGTTGTAGATTGTACATCAATTGACAATCCGATTGTCCCAATGTCACCTGAAAAGACAGATTGAGAACCATATTTTAAAACTTAAAACTTTTAACCTTAGTTTCTGTTCTTTCTCTGAGTCTCCACAGTTGATGACCATTTCCATGGATATCAGATTTTTTTCGACTCTCGCAAATAGATGTGTTGCTCCTTAGAATCTAAGTGTTGCACAGATTAAGTGCCATAAAGGTTAGATTAGAATTTAAAATATTTTCATAATTGTTGTAGGTCATTTCAAGATTGGTTTGAGAACAATGTAGATACATTACATGAGATTCAGTATTTTTTATTATTCCAGATAATGGGGATATTTTAATAGAAAAAAAAATCAGAAATCCACTGCACTTATTCTTTAAAATGAATAAACTAAGCATAGTTTTATTTAAAGGGGTTTGAAAATATGAAGATGAACTGTTATATTTTCCCCCAAAATGTCCCAGGAATTAACTATAAATTAATTCTTGCTAAATTATCAAGGCCAAAAGGTGTTTTGGTCCCTAGTGCAAGCGCAAAGCCATCAGAGACATGAGTAGTGCACTAGAATTTACAAAAGTCTCATGACACAAAGAAATTCCAACTTAGATACATCTAGCAGTGCGCATTGAGCAGAGAAATAGTGATCACTCTGTGTCACAATTGATGAAAGTCTGATGCAAGAAGGACATATGTATAAGAGAAAGCCAAAAGGGCATGTGTCCTTTTTAGCTATTGGAGAGGAAGAGAAGCAAATTCAGAATCAACAGGTGTTGTCAATTTCATCAAAGTCCGGAGACAAAAAAAAATCTGTAGAAGCGCGAGCTCTAGCGAGGCTCCAGCTTAACAACTAGACATAGGGCTATTATTGATAGTGGTGGTAAAATAGATGAAGCAACAGGATAGGATAAATAGAACACATGCTCGTGTGTTATGTCCACCTTACCAATGCTGGAAAAAAGTTCTAGTATTGTATTCCACTGTTTATGTTATTTCTGCTTATACATCTATCCAGCATAAAGCTTGACTTGAAAGGTTACTCATGTACACTTAATTCATTACCTTACATGTTTTTTTTTTAAAAATCTACTGAATGTTTTACCCTGTCTTTGACATAGTCAAAATATGAGATAACATTATGCAAAATGTAAATGGCCTTAACAGCATTGCGTCACCATACATCTTTTTTATTGCTAATGTTACAATGTATTTTTTTTTATTTTTCGCTTTATGTTTCTGTATTTTGTACTGTGTGGGAGAAATTCTGGCACAGCTAGGGACTTCCTTTATCTGTGTCAGCACTCACCAACTGTTATCAACTGCAAAGGCAGAAAACCAAAACTCACACACAGAATGAGAATGGTTTACACACCACACTTTCAGCCCCAGTGAATTAAACACTATCTACCAAGCACTATCTAAAACTTTTCCATTTAAACTGAAGTGAGTCACAATACCTGCCATGTGCTCAGCCACACTGTACCTCACCACACTTGTAAGAGCATCTACAAGCTCAAACTGCAGACTGTATGTATCATCATAGTATGAATCAAGTTTGGCTTGGTCTGCTGGCAAGTAAAGACAGTCATGTGAACATGATTCATAGACCATTGCAGCAGACCCAGAAAATCCATCGGTATCAGCAATAATGTTGCAAGCTTCATCCCCTATTTCCCCAAGTAATGCTGACATGTATTCAACATCTTGCTGTGTAACTTGAGGAGAATAAGCACCATATGCCTGGATGTAACTTTCTGCCAAAACCAATAATTCATCAGTGTCATTGACAGTGTTAAACTTCTCTACCAGTTCATTCATGGCTGCAATCTGATCAGCATTGTCTGCAAATTTCTTGGCAATGTCTGTAGAAAGCGCTAGATAGTCATCAATATTATCACACAAATAGGTAAGTGTTGCCAAGTCTCTAGCATCTGCCATGAACTCATCTACTGCATCAATAATATCTTCAATTTCTGGACCACCAAAGATCCATTTAAAAGGGTTGAGATTCTCTGCCATGACTGCACCCAACTCAAAAGTATCTTCCATCAAGTCAAATACAACAAATGATATTCCAGCATCAATGATGTTAGTTAACCTATCTCCCACTGTCTTAGAAGATTCTGCTGCACCTGATGTTGACAATAATATACTTATTGTTGATTAAAGATATTTACACACCAGGTTTTAAAGTATCTGTAAACTGTCAAATTAACATTTTGATTTAAAACATTTACAAAAAAATGACAATGATTAAATGATTATGCCTTTAAGACTCAACCCTTTTGAAGAGTTTTAATTAAGCAAATATACAAAGGTTTAAGGAGAATGTAATTTTAATCAGGAGTAAAAATTATTGCATCCCCCAAAACAATGTAATCTTGGACTTTGGATAAAAAACTGTAAGATATTAAATTTCAGGTTATACTCAATGGTAGAAAAGACAGAATATAATGTATGGCATGGCTTTTTTCCAGTTCATATAGCCAGAAAATATTAATTGTTTAGTTAAAGTGTACTAATTTATGATTTATCAATTGATACTTATTGTACACTTTTTTTAAACAAGTAGCATGGTTTGAACATTTTAGATAAGAACATAATGGCATCAAAAGGGATCATCATTAGAGTTACGAGTTGCTAATGTTTAAAAGCCCTTTTACTTGTAAAAGTTGTTATTGTTGTAGTTGTTGTTTATTAGCATCAAAGGAAATGATTTTCTAAATATCAAATGTAATTTTAAATGTGATAATTTTACATAGTCATAAATAGCAAATTATAGTTATAACTAACTAAACCTGGTATTTTATTGCGTTAATACATCCTATCCAATGGACAATTGCTAAACCGGTCGGCGCAGACCGGCCCGCCAAACGCCAGAAAAAGACGTCCTGTGTTTCCACCGGCTGGCCGGTCCCAGTACTGTGCATTCGCAAGGTGGCGCATGGTATTTACTTCCTGTCTAGACAACATGACGTCATAGCATCTTTTTCGTTTGGCGCGTGTACTGTGCAGAAGTGTTTTCAACATCTCCAGAGTTTTAAAAGGAAAGTGTGCATTATGACGGATTTTCGACCTTATTTGGGAATATTTTAGTGTAGAAATGTTATCTTCATATCAAGCATGGATATACGTTAAGAAATCTGCTGGAAACGCTCCCTAGTTGACTCAATTTAGTGTTGATGATAGGGCAGTAATCGACGAGGAATATGAAGGCAGCCATTTTTTTCTAGTTTCCTCCCATTCAACCATGGTGTTGTTAGGGGCAGATCGACAATATTAAGGAAATAATGGATATACTACTTACAGGTATTTTTATCCGTTTTCGTTTGTTGAATGTACCCTCTGTAACTTCCCAGTTCATCACCATAGAAACGTCTTTCTAGTACTACGAATAGAAATCACGGAAAACTTCAATCTACGTAGTTTTGAACACTGCAAATAGAAGGAAATCCCCAAGAGGTGCATTCTTCAGAGCGCACTGGTACCGACTTCTCTGCTGTAAAGCATCAGTCACACCAGCCTAGCTCGAGTATTTAGTGTTTTTTCATCAGAAAATAGGTGAATTCTTCGGATTTCTTCAGAGCGCACTGGTCCAGACATCTTTGCTTTAAAGCATTAGTCGACCGGTAAGCTTATATATATGTACATCAGCAGCAAGAGATGAATTCTTCAGATTTCTTCAGAGCACACTGGTCCAGACATCTTTGCTGTAAAGCATTAGTCGACCGGCAAGCTCATGTTCAGCCGACCTCACCTACAGTAGTATTTACATAGAAGGAACTTCATCTTGAATCACTCTCAGTCCCTCCCTTGTGGATCCGGCACTTATGTCGGTAGTAAGGGAGGTGGATGGCCAGGAAACTGGTTTGAGTGTACAGCCGGCTGAAAAGAAGAATCGACTTCAGACCGGCCAGGACTTCATCTACAGAGCGCACTGGCCCAGGCTTCTCTGCTTTTAAAGCAACAGCCGGCCGGCCAGCTAAAAGAACACGACCTCTGACGTCATATCCAGTCAGCCAATCGCGTGTCCTTCCGACCAATCACGAAGCAGGTCACGTGTTTTCACCGACCAGCAAGGTCGGAAGTGCGTTCTTCAGAACTCACGTCTACTGTGACTCCAGTCCCTGTTTTGCAAACCCGGCCTTGTTGTCGGTAGTGGGGTTTTGTGGACTGTAAAGTTGCTAGTAAAGCATCACACAAAGAACGCGAATACTGACGTCATCTCCAGTTAGCCAATCGCGTGTCCTTCCGACCAAATCACGAAGCTGGTCACGTGTTTTCATCGAACAGGAAGGTCGGAAGTGCGTTCTTCACAACTTGCATCTATTGTGATACCAGTCTCTCTCTCATGGACCGACCTTCATTGTCGGTGGTGGGGTTGGTGGATGAGCAGAATACTGCGCATTTACAGGTTTATATATCACAAAGAACGCGACAAATGACGAGCTCCATTCAGCCAATCGCGTGTATTTCCGACCAGCAAGCTGGTCACGTGACACGCCGACCAACAATTGCTTCTAAAAATAGCTCACAAGGGCTTCCCCAGCAACTGTCAAACCTACAAATAAGACGTGCGATTAAAGAAATACCTTAATTAATGGAGGAAACCTACAGCAAACTGAATTCAACACACAGATAGTGGTAACATTGCTTTAGCAACTGGTTACAGAGTGTACCGGCTGGTACTGGCTATACAGCCTTGTACACTTGCTTCAACAACTGGTTACAGAGCATACCGGCTGTTACTGGCTATACAGCCTTGTACACTTGCTTCAACAACTGGTTACAGTGTACCGACTGGTACTGACTACACAGCCTTGTACACTTGCTTCAACAACTGGTTTTAGTGTACCGACTGGTACTGGCTACACAGTCTTGTACACTTGCTTCAACAACAACTGGTTACAGTGTACTGACTGGTACTGACTACACAGCCTTGTACACTTGCTTCAACAACTGGTTATAGAGTGTACCGGCTGGTACTGGCTACACAGCTTTGTACACTTGCTTCAACAACTGGTTATAGAGTGTACCGGCTGGCTCTGGCTACACAGCCTTGTACACTTGCTTCAACAACTGGTTATAGAGTGTACCGGCTGGTTCTGGCTACACAGCCTTGTACACTTGCTTCAACAACGGGTTACAGAGTGTACCGACTGGTACTGGCTACACAGTCTTGTACACTTGCTTCAACCTACCGGTTACAAGTCTACTAACAGGGTGCTGGTTACACAGCCTTCACCCCAAGTAGTTAAAAAAAAAAAATTCATTGGTGACTCCAGCCTCCCAGTTTTTTGCCGGTTACAGAAAATTACTGGTTACAGTAACATACCAGGTATGGAGTCCTGGTACTGGACAGAGTTGCCTAAGGTAAATTTGGTTACAGAGAATTCCCAAGCGGCCAGGCAACCTTCCTTTATCTCACCTCTCAACAACCTGTTATCGGTGCTGGACTTGACTGGAGAGATAATAAATTTTGTCATCATGTCCGGCCAGGGGTCAGACATCTCACAAATGACAATTGCTCTGTAAAGGCTGCACCTTGCAGGCTGCTGGCCCGGGGCAAAGAGTCTTTTAATGTGAAAAGTTGTGTCAGCTCCACCAGACCACAATATGAACAGGGAGACTGTTAACTTGGATCGTTGTCACCAGACCGGACCAGTGTCCGGAGGGACAGAAAATGTTTGTCAGAATACCAAATGTCCCAAATGTGGCACACAATCTGCCTGTAGGGCCCAGACTAAGCCCTTTTTGGGAACTTAGGAAGCCTTGGGGGCTGGACCCTAGGTAGTACAATTGTTGAAGGAGGGATGCCTACGTCCATATGCCTATACAAGGTCAATCCAGGAAAGGCCTGAGATTTCACATCCAAGGTCGGGCATACCAGTTCAAGGCCCTGCCATTCGGTTTGTCCACAGCGCCTTTGGAGTTCACCGTGATACCAAAGGAGGTGAAATTGATAGCCATACACAAGGATTTAAGAAACCACCAGTACCTAGACGACTGGTTGGTGAGAGCCAGATCCCTCCAGGTTGTCTCCAACATACACAGGAACTAGTAAATAATGTGTCAGCAACTAGGTTGGCTGGTGAAATCAGAACTGGAGCCCAAACAAGACTTCAATTTTGTAGGCTACCAGTCCGACCTCAGGTCTGATCCGGTCCGACTGACTCCAGACCGGTGGCAGAACCTTCAAGAGAAAATGCTGAAATTGCTATCCCTACCGGCTTGCCCGGTCCGGGAATTCAGGTCCACTTGGCAACAGCACTTGCAAGAGCAACCTGGTTCTTGCAAGAGCAACCTGGTCCCCTCCGGGAAGCAAGTTGTATATGAACTATCTAGAACTTAAGCAGCCTTTCTGGCTTTAAAAGAGTTCCAAGACCTTTGCTCAACAAGATAGTACTTGTAGCAACTGACAACACCACAGTAGTGTCATACATAAAGGAAGGAGGAATGAGGTTGGGCCCACTTTGTGCCCTACTATGGAGAATCTTGACCTGGTGTACCAGGAAACAAGTGACTCTAAAGCACGACACATTCCAAGCCGGCCTAATGTGGTAGCAGACAGGCTGTCCAGGCTAGGCCAGACCATCCAAACAGTGGTTTCTCTGTCCAGAGGTCTTCCACTCTATGCAGTAGGTGGCACCGGCCCAAATAAACTTATTTGCCACGAGGTTCAACAACAAGTCGCCTCTGTTTTGTGTCACCGGTACCGGATCCCCTGGCCACAGCAGTGGATGTGCTCAGTCAGCCATGGTAGGATCTAAAAGCATACACCTCACCATCAGCCATATTGGGCAAAGTGGTGAAGTTGCAAGACTCCCCATGTAAGAGAATCATTCTGATTGCTCCGGGGTGGCCCAACATGCCTTGGTTTGGGGATCTAGTGGCCATGTCCAGCCACATCCCGCTGAGCCTGCCCAATCTGTCCAGCCTGTTCACAGCCATTCGATCAGATCCCTCACAGAAATCTGACAAATCTTAATCTCCATGCAGGGCTCCTAGAGCCTCAGCAATCGAGGAGCAGGACTTGTCTGAGGCAGTGGCAGCAAGAATTGAGGCTCCTCAAAGGGGGGTCAATCAGATCAGTCTATGAGGCAAATGGGTCATTTTTACCAAGTGATGTATCATTCATCAGGTGGACTTCGGGCACCACCTGTAAAGTCAGTTGTTTACTTCCTTAGGTACCTGTTTCAGGACAGGAAGTTGCAGCCCAGTACCATTGATGGTTACAGGTCAGCCATTGCTGATGGTCTAGAAATTTGCCCATCAATTTTAGTAAGGATGAAAATCTCACTCGTCTCCTGGATAGCTTCCACTGAGACAGACCCAAAGGCCGGAGGGTAACCCCTTCCTGGAACCTCTCCCTGGTTTTTTTTGCACCAGCTGACAAGGTTCATTTTGAACCAATTAAAGGCCTCCTTGAAGCATTTGACCTTCAAGGCAGTTTTCCTCTTGGCCCTGGGTTCGGGCAAGCGTAGAAGTGAGATACATGCTTGGCAAACAGGCCAACACCATTGATGGTTATAGGTCACTCATTGTTGATAAACTGGAAATTCACCCTTTAACATCAGTAAGGACGAAAATCTCGCTCGTCTCCTGGATAGTTTCCTGAGAGACAGACCCAGAGGCAGGAGTGGCATACCCTCCTGGAACTTCTCACTGGCCGTGCACCAGCTGAGACTCCTTGTGATCCAATCAAGGAGGCCCCCTTGAAGCATTTGGCCTTCAAGACGGTATTCCTCTTGGCCCTTGGGTCAGGCAAGTGCAAAAGTGAGATTCATGCCTGGCAAAACTGATATATTGGACACCAATCCGATTGGTCAAAGGTGTCCCTGTATCCATCACCCAGCTTTCTATCCTAGAATCAGCTGGCCATAGAGTGTCCAGTGTGGCCCCTGGGGTTATAACAGCCCTGGCCTCGACTCTGGATAGATCCCTCAAGTCTGACAGGTCCCTCTGTCCGGTCAGAGCATTATGCTACTATTTGGACAGGACCTCAGACATCAGGCAGAATAAGGAGGTGGTTTTTGTCTCCTTTGAGGAAGGTTTCAACAAAGACATCTCACCTGCCACTATCTCCTCTTGGATCAAGCAGACTGTGATCCTATGTTATGAGCTCTCTGACCAGGAGGCCCACATTTAACATCAGGTTAAAGCCCATGATGTCAGGGCCTTTGCTGCTTCTAAGGCCTTCCAGTCGGGAGTCTCCTTAGATCCAATCTTGTCAGCCTGCCACTGAAGTCACAATACCTTCACACAGTTCTATATGAAGGGCGGGGCTTGGGCTGATTCAGAGCTTTACCAATTGGGCTCGGTAGTGGCTGCTCAGCAGATCCACAAGTGGCCCGTAGATTGAGGAGATTTGTATATATGTATAAACAGTTTCTTCATGTACATAAGAATTAAGTGTGGCGTGCTTCCTTTGGGAGGTTTATTTGCATTCTGGGACTGAACTCATCCCTCTCTTCCCCTACCTCAGAGCAGGTCTGCAAAAAAGGGGGGGGGGCGACGGCGGTATAGCCCCGGGTAACCGGCTGCTGGCAACCGACCATGGCCTTGCAGGGTTTCCTGACCTTAAAGTCAACCCAGGCCTGGACCTATAGGTCTCCTGACGAAGTCAGCCTAGACCGTAGGTTAAAATTTGCTATTACTTGTGAGTTCACATAAGTCCCTAGTAACTTACCCGCCGACCAAGCGGTAGTTATTCAGCAATTGTCCATTGGATAGGATGTATTAACGCAATAAAATTGCAAATTTAATAAGTAAATTAAATTTTTATAAGTTAATACCCTATCCAATGGACACACAAGACCCTCCCACCGACCCCGCTATCAGCTTACTAGGGGTCTAATAGTTTTAGACAACGAAAAAGATGCTATGACGTCATGTTGTCTAGACAGGAAGTAAATACCATGCGCCACCTTGCGAATGCACAGTACTGGGACCGGCCAGCCGGTGGAAACACAGGACGTCTTTTTCTGGCGTTTGGCGGGCCGGTCTGCGCCGACCGGTTTAGCAATTGTCCATTGGATAGGGTATTAACTTATAAAAATTTAATTTACTTATTAAATTTGCAAATTTGTGTGTCATATTTGTGTAGTAAGTTAGTAAAAACTTAAGTAAGAGCAAACTTGTGTCGTACTCTCATAATTAAATTTTTACGTTTATGTTCTCAAACCACTCACATGTTTATAATGTATAAAGTGACATGTAAACCCAACAGGGGGCTGGGGATATTGTTAATACATGTACATGTCTTTATAATGTGTCAAGGGATCATACATTAACCGATCAAATTCATTACCGTATGATAATTTGAATAAAACATCCTAACCTTCTTGACAACGATCCAATTGACCCTGAATATACAAAATGTCTTGCTCTGCAATTTGTTTGTCATATTCAGCTTGAGCTCTGCAAATTAGTATAAATATACATTGAGTTAATGATATTTTCTGAAACACTCTAATTGATGAAACATGAGTAAGAAACAATAAATCATAGCTTAGGCCATAGCATATCTACGGATAGCATTATTGCAAATATACAAACAATGAAATATGGAGAACATTTCTTGCATGAAGCTAGATCTGAAAAATGAAAAAAAATCCATCTGATAAACTACAGATCCCTTAAGTTTGGATAATCAGGAGGTTAAGATAACTAAGAGTTAGACTTTAGTCGTGCATTAGCGATATTGGCAATGGACGATAATACAGTAATTTTGTCAATATTACTGATTACTGCAGAAAAAAAATATGGAAATAGTTGTTTTATTCTGTTCTTTATTACAAATAACCCATAAAATTTGGTCACTAAAAGCAACTAAAGCAACTAATACGAGCTTTATATGACAAAATTCCATGCATTCAATATTAAACAAAAAAAAACAAAACAAAAACAATTTGAAATTACAAGAGACATGGGGGCATCCAATTCTCTCGAAAATTTGAAAGAACAATAACTTTTACTGATTGGTTATTTTTTTTTTAAAAAAATGACACATTATTCATTAAATAGCTTGTTTCTGTTGCTAAATGCCTAAAATAATTACTCTTAACCCATAATAATTAAAAAAGTACAACACCTCAGGCCATATTTATACATTTACTGACACTAAATTTTTTAGTCCAACAGTCTTTTGAATAAAATCTAATCTCATGGGTTATGGTTGTTTTAAAGCCTGCCATACACTATTGCTATGATTACAGGCGAAAATATAGGCGTGACTTGTGAAGACTGTTTATAATCTAGCTTTCAAACTAGAACAATGTATCTGAACGCATCTATATAGTTGATTTCCTAACACAAAATCCACCAACAAAGACAACGTCCATTCAACAGCCTCGAGTTTGGTGGATAAGGCTTTTTTATAGCATGGATGGTGTAAATTGATTGAATGCCCCGCTTTTGTAAACCAGACTTCTTTTCCCAAACTCTTGGCCCTTCTTTGTTTTGAATTTAGAAGACCCGTTAATTGCACTTAATTATTGAGGCCTGGCTGAGAAAAGAAAAGGCCTAATTTGAACGGATTATTGTGTGTTACGTTAAACAAAAGGTGGCATATCAAAGAAGTGGGATAAATAGGTGTGTGTAATAGCTTCTATGATTTCTAGTTAAGTGAATGTAAATTTACTTTATAACCATCAAATATTATTGCCCATCGGACCCGATAGACAATGAAACTGAAGTATGGGAGGCATCAGAAAAGTTCAGTTAAGTCAGATTTTCAAATAATTCGAATAAGCAAGATTCTACTGTATTTTACACCTACCAAACCTTTTAAACCAATAACAAGTGAGACAAAGACACTTTTAAGTTTTACCAAAATTAGCTAAGTGGATTACCTTTGGGTCTTTGTAGATGGCCTTGAATGAAGATCCCAAAATTTAAATGTATAAATACATATAGAGGATAATATATCTGTTTAACATATCACCGACAAAGAGATTCAACCTTCTCTGTCCGACAATCTGCCACAGTTAGTCAGTATAAAAAGGATGATTATTTTCAAAATGATGTCAAAAATTTTTCCAAGCAGATTTTGTGGGAAAGAAAATATACTGTTAATTGAGAAGTCTTTGTGAAGATAGTTAATTTGACCACGCGCCTCTGCTAATGACTTGACTGTATAAGCCTGAATGGAGTATCGCCATTCAACAAAAAAGATTTTGTTTAGAATAATATCATAGTGATCTGAGTCCTATGAGGCATTTTATGCAACACCAACAGAGAGGTCAGAGAGTTTAAATTGAGCTTTTTAGAGATCAATCATCAAATGTGATAAATTGAAAAAAAAAATATATATATATAATCATTAACTTCAGTGAAGAGACAGGCAATCATCATGACCTTTTCTGACTGACACTATATTTACATTTCTCTATAACCTGGATATAAAGTAGGGAAAACATCTTTCGGTAATCAGTAAAATCATGTGCAATTGATACAATACATTTTGGTCTCGTGAATCTAAAAAAGTACTTGTACCTTTCGATGAAATTCAATTTTATAATGACTTATAATTTTCCCATTATCATTATCAGTTTTTCATCTCACAATCATAATTCCTACATTATTTTTCTCAGGTATATTCCGTATAAAAACATAAGAACTTACGAGAAGTAGTCATTAAGCTGTTGAGATTGTTGGGCTGTCACATTGATAACTGTCTGCAAATCAAACTCCAGTTGTGTCAACAGAGAATGGAAGTTATTTGCTATCTCTACTTGTGACACAAATTCCTTGGAGTCAAAATCTGCATAAGGCACAAGGTTCCTTGTCTAAAATATTAAATAAAAATCACTTTTATAAATGAAATGAAGTGGTTCAGGGTATTCCAGCTTCTATTATATAAAGTGTTGGCTGTGAGTGACCTCAGTTCTTGAGCGTTTGGGAATTAATCATTTGTCTCTTATATGCATGGGCATAAGGTCTAAAGGCCATGCATAATGAACCGATCCAATGTACCATTCCCATTCAAACTAAAGGAGAAGTTAAAAAGAGTTTAAAATAAAATTTATTTGACCTACAGGTCTGTGGCATACAGAGACAATAGCCACTGATCCAATAAAATATTGAAGCATTCTTCAAAACAAAATTTGCTTGGTGTTGGCTCATACGGTAGTTTTTTTTTGTTGTGTTTAGGCATGTTATGTCCTACCAGTTCAGAAGGGTATAGTATTGTCATCGGTCTATGTGTGCCTTATCCAATTGAAATTTGCTTTATTCTCTTACAGCATATCAGCATTTGAGATTTTAGGTGTTTAGGTAAAACACTACTTTTATATTTGCAATTCACCTCTGAAAACATTTACCCAATCTCAACACTTGTCAAAGGACAAATAACAAACACACGCACACAGACCTCCCACCAATGGAGTTTTGGGTTCGATCTAGGCCTCCAACTTTGAATTGGAATGTTTGCTGGTACATATGGAGCCCAGGAAAGGGACATAGAACTGTTTTCCTCTCATTTTTTTATCTCGTTACCACAAGATAGTAAGTCATTACCACAAGTTAGAAAATCGTTCCCACAAGTTAGCAAGTCATTACCACAATAGTAAATTGTTCCCACAAGTTAGAAAGTCGTTACCACAAGATACTAACTCATTCCCACAAGTAAGCAAAGTCATTAAAACAAGATACTAACTCATTCCCAAAAGTTAGCAAAGTCATTACCACAAGATACTAATTCATTCCCACAAGTAAGCAAAGTCATTACCACAAGATACTAATTCATTCCCACAAGTAAGCAAAGTCATTACCACAAGATACTAACTCATTCCCAAAAGTTAGCAAAGTCGTTACCACAAGATACTTACTCGTTCCCACAAGTTAGCAAAGTAATTACCACAAGATACTAACTCATTCCCACAACTTAGCAAAGTCGTTACCACAAGATACAAAGTCTTTCCCACAAGTTAACAAATCATTCCCACAAGATAACAAGTCGTTCCCACAAGACAGCAAGTCATTCCCACAAGATAACCAGTCATTACCACAAGATATGAAGTCATTCCCACAAGTTTTACTAAGTGATGCTTTGATGCCAATGTACAGGCAATTTCTTTGTCTATGATACCTAACTGACATAGAGGTCACCCATCTACTAGCATACCATTCAAGTTTACATATCCCTGTAGGCCTCCAGAGCTTGCATATGTCCTGTTATTTTACATGTCAAACTTTCATACCATTATGGTTATCATTTTATCAATTTTAATGATTATTCTTCTAAGTTACCTAATTAGTGGCCTTCAGAGTTCATCTACTTACTGTTACAGGTATACTGCAATACTGTCTTTTAGAGGTTTAATACTAATTGCATTACAGTGTCTATATGTGGCACCTAAGTGGGAACCAAGGTAATGGGTATAAAGAAGGGGTTGAGAATGATAAGACTATGCAATTTACTGTATGCAAAGCCTATGCAATTTGCAGCACAGCAAACGCGAGTTTTGCTGCATCCAGGTACATAGCTTGTATGATAATCCAGTGGAGATACTGCAAGGTATGCTGTGCCATAAAGCACCCAGTCCAATGTAACATACTGAAATATCTTCAAAGGGCCAGTCTGCTGTCTTGCTATCTTGTGGGAACAATTTGGTAACTTGTGGGAATGACTTGGTAACTTGTGGGAACAACTTGGCAACTTGTGGGAACGACTTGGTAACTTGTGGGAATGACTTGCTCACTTGTGGGAACAACTTTCTAACTTGTGGGAACAACTTGCTATCTTGTGGGAACGAATTTCTAACTTGTGGGAATGTGTTGCTATCTTGTGGGAACGACTTTCGAACTTGTGGTAATGAGTTGTCAACTTGTGGTAATGACTTGTTAACTTGTGGTAATGAGTTGGTAACTCGTGGCCACAACTTCTTTTCTCGTGGGAACGAGATAAAAAAAGGCAAAGAAAACACTTCTATGTCCCTTCCTGGGCTCATAGATACATGATAATTTGTAGTGAAAAAACTGGCAAGCTAGTATGCATTTTTTCCTATTCCTTTCTTACAGGAAAGTATATGGGATAAGTCATAACAGCCTTAATCATTAGGTTGGTGATGGCCAACTGGGAATAGACATACTGACTCGCAAACATGGTTTTGTTTTACAGGAATAGTCTTGGTTTCTCACCACATACTCAGGTGATCAGGAGTGGAACTGGGGTATGGTCAGTTATGTTAAATAATAATCCCCTGTAAGTAGAAGTGTTACACTTGCTGATATACACAAGTTCTTGAAAATAGTTGCGGTCCAATATCATTTACAAGTTGGTATGATAAAAAGGCGAAAGTGGAAGGATTCAGGCAAAGGACAATGAATGTTAGTGGAATAAGAGCAAGAACAAAATGGCTTAATGGAGGAGAGACGTCTACTACAGTACTCTTATCCACCAGAAAATATAATTGTACTGAGAAATAATCATATGTATTTAATCCTATAATGGTGAAACTTTAACAGTTCAAAAAGGTATGCCTGGTGCAATAGCATGTTTATGCTCTACTTTATCGCTCGAACAATCGCTTAAAATTTAGGCAAGTAGTTTAAAGGAAAGAAAATATACAAAACCAACACCCGCTGAATAATTAAACTCAAGGGCATTCAGAAATTTGGAAAATTAATGGGACATTAAAAATGAGAAACACTAAATGTCATGGTGTTGATGTGCCTTTGGAAATTTTTTTTACACTCTTAATCTAAAATACTTTGTTTTGTGAGGCTTATATTATGCTATTGATACTGTGGTGAAATCCGGTGTTTCAGCGCCGATGTTTAGTATCCACTGCTTTCCAACAATTAGGTCAGGGGTCAAGGACACAGAAGTGAGTTTGTCTGGCCTTTTCAAATATAGCGTCAGTCTAGCTCCTAACAGCCAACGTGCATGGTCACAAATACAAAGTAAAATAGTTGCTAGCCTTTGCTGCTGATCTAGCAGTACAGGTTCATAATATAATCTGTATATAAATATAAAGTATATATAATTAGTTGTCAAGTGTTGCTGTGAGGTGAAAGCCAAGTGACAGCGGACACAGTATTCTTGGTGAGTTTATACTTTATTGGTACCAGAAGTGTGTGAAAAGCTCACATTTCTGTTACTTGGTGCCAATAAATTCATTTATATTCAATTCTGTTGTATGTTGAGAGTTTATACACTGTTTTTTGGTTTATTTGAGTAGAAATTCACGGCAATTTCGAGCGTGTAATTAACGCAAAATCGCCGACTTTTGAACGTGAATTTGCCGATTTTTGAGCATTAAATTCACTGTAATTTGACTCCAAATTGCTGTAAATGAAGTATTAATCAGTTATTGTCCATATATTTGTTGTTTTAACTGATTTTTGAGGCAAATTACTGGTACATACAGTGTATAAGGCTTCGACGAATTGAATTTAATTGTGTACTATTGGTCCACTGTTGTCAGAATTAGTGGATAATTTATATATTTTGTTTAAAACAGTGCAATAATTCTAAATTTATAATATATTGGAGCCGTATTGAATTTTTGTTGGTGAATAATATTTTATATTCGCTACGGGAGTGTTGAAATGCATTGCCATTGAATTTTGATTGGTGAATGATATTTTATTCACTGCAGTAGTATTATGTACTGAAATTGGAATACACCAGTGAATATTTAAAATCCAGTGTGTATTTTTTGTTGAAATTGAAATATACTGGTGAATATTTCATAGTGTATTAATTTGAATTTTGATACATATTTAATGCACTAAATTTTGACACTTATGCCAGTGAATGATATTGATGAAATTCAATTTTTCATTGTATTTATGCACTGAAATTTGACGGTGACGCCAGCGAAGGTTACCGGTGAAATTTCATTTTCATTGAATTAATGCACTGAAAATTGACGGTGGCGACAGTAGGCAATGCTGTTGTAAATGTCAATTTTAATTACATATGTTGAAGTAAAATATAGACTTTGACAGCAGTATATAATATTATTGAACATAACTTATCAGGATTACATTTGTAATTTCTACAGTTGACTTTTCGCCAGTTTGATGTATAATTTGGTGAAACTTGATATAGTCTTTAGATATTTGGAATTTTGCCAACTTATGTGTTGAAGTAACATAATTTCTATTAGTGAAAGTATAAGTTACAAAGTTTACTGAATTGATTTGAAAAGTAAATGGATTTACATTGAATTAAAGTAACTTGGTAAAATATAATTTAAACTTTTTGAAAACTTATTACTTTGATATTTTGTATGTATTACTAACCTAGTTAGAATCATACATGCTTTTGACTAATTAAGCCCAAATCAAAATTCTGATTTAAATTTATTTTAAATTGTTTGATTTGATTTTGTTATTTAAGTTTGTAGTCAAGTTGTTCAGCGATTTCAGATCATCTGTTCAACAAAATACAGTATTTCTCTTACAGGTACTTGTGAATTAGTATTGAGAATTTATTTCATCAAAATTTATTTACTTCTACAATATATTTGATATAGTGAATAATATTACTTTTAGATATTAATGAATTGATAGTGCATGTTGCATCTTGGAAAAATATTAGGAAAATTCCAGACATATTTTCAGATATTTGCATGAACATTAATTTTTGAATTACAGTTTAAGTACATTCAAATTTAGTACATATTAGCTATTTCAACAATTAGCAATTATACATTTTGATCTAAATCTGAAATTTTTTATTGTTGCGTCCCAGGTATTGGTGTGGAAAGGGTTAAGGTAATATTAGCCCGTAGAAAAGCATTAGGTGGAACCATGACCGAATTGGAATTTCTGGAACTTGGTTTTCCATCTAGTTGTACTCAGAAAATTTTGGATGAAAATTACATTCAATTTTCTGAACAAGTTGTAGGTTTGGATAAGTCAAGTCTGTTATCGGTACAGTCTAGCGCCGATTTTGGATACCAGACTGATACAGCTAATACTGTATCGCACGGAAAGACTGAATTTGATATTTGCGACGCTAAATCGACTTTGTTGCAATCAGAGGATGGAACTGATACAAAACCTACCGCGTTTCACGACGAAAAACCCGTCGGAGCACCCAATGAACTCGTAACGGTTAGTACTTTGCTTGTTTTTGAAAGTCGTATTATTAAGGAATTTAGATTAGTAACTTCATCGCTTTCAGATAAGATCGATGGTATGAAATCGAGTCTCGATGAAGTCAAGTCAACAGTTACGACTTTAGAAGATGCGCAAAAAACAACTCAATCAGACTTAGAACAATTGCGAAAACATGTAACTGATGAGATTCCGAAACAACAGGAAAAATATGAACAAAATGTTGACAGGGTGGAAAGTAGTATGAATGTGTTAAAGAGAGATGTTTGCGATTTACGTTCGGAAGTATCGCAGGCTAAGGATTCAGCAGACACTGCGCATGAAAATTGCAAATCCGAATTCAATGCCAAAATTGAGGGTGTCAACCACACCATTAGCGATATCAAATCCAGTGTTGCTGAAAATCGAGCTGAACTTGAAGACCATAAAAACAAAGTTGAAAATGACATGGTCACGGTTAAAACCATGGTTCGAGAACAAACCAGCAAAGTGAATCAAAGCATCGATAAAGTTAGATCCGATACTTACCAACACAGCACTGAATCACTGATCAATTTTAGTAATTGTCAACAACAGGTCAGTGCATGTGGAGAAGAAATTGCGCTTATTCGCGAAAATTTCGAATCCAGCCAACGTAGTATTCGAGGCGATGTCACAAAGGTGTCTGACAGTGTCGCTCAACTCCGTGTCAGAGTGCCACGAGAGTTGACAGTCGTCCATAAGAGAATAGACGAGACGTGCCAGCCCATGCAGGGTGACATCGTACAACTTAAACAACAAGTTGGAACCATGACTTGCAGTGTTGGAAGTTTGCAGTCTGAAGGACACAGTCATCAGGAACAGCTGGAAACATTAGCTTCTGATGTTCGACAGTTGAAGACTGCAATGACACAGTCCGCACAATCTGCTCAGACTGAAGAGAAGGAACAAGTTTGCCAGGTACTTGATGCCTCTGTGCATGAAATATCTGAACTGAAGTCTGAGAAGGAGTCATTCCTTGTCAGATATCTCAGGGAAGATGAAGAGCAAAACAGACGCATCAGGGACATGCAGGAAGAAGGAGATCATCTCTTAGTCAAAGCTCAGGCCATGAAGGAGCAGAATCTGTCTTTTATGAACGACTACTTAAAAAGCCGTTCTGGAATTCTCAAAAGGAGAATAGAAGACAGTATAAATAGCATGAAATGTAATTTTGATGAGGATTACATCATGCCCTCAGGTTGGGAAAAAGACCTAGAGTGGACAGGATTAGATCTGTTGGAACCACATAGTTTGAAGGTGCCCAACACCGAAACTTATTGCAAGGAACCAGCTGTAATGGCCGTGGGTTCTAACTGCAGGGATTCGGTGTCCAACAAATCTGAACCTAAAGTCCTGCAGTTTGCCTTCCAAAAAGATTGCAGGTCATCAACACCTGTTCAATCTAACCAGTACAAAGCATTAGACAATATCACTCACACTATAAACTCCAAAACTCTGGATGGTCGTTATGTTGGGGGAAAAGGTGTAAACCAGCAGACACCAACCCAATACAAATCAAGGCCGAAACAATACCAGGTGAAGTATCATTCGCCTAGGATCCCTAACAGAAATGTGGAGTCTGATGACTGTAGGAGTGATCAATCTAGTGATCAGGAACAAGTGTACATCTCGCAGGGCCCATCAGAATCTGATGAACCGGTCTCATCTGGAAGAAGGCCGGTACACAGAAGTAGGAATTTGAGGTTGCCAAAGATGTCTTTTGATGGAACTTACTGGCGAGGTTTTGTCAGTCAATTCGAAGCTTATGCAAGAAGAATGCAATGGACAGAGCTCGATAAAGTTGACGCTTTCGCCATGTGTCTCAGAAAAGAAGCGGCAGAATACTTTAGTGTTCTCCCAGAGACAGTCAAAGACACTTTTGATGGCATAAAACTGAAATTTGAGCAGTTCTTTGAAAGAAATGATTCTCCATCAACCATAAGATGGGAGATTCTTTCAACTGAACAACGTGAGGATGAAACTCTGGAGAAGTATCTTGCTCGCTTGCAAAAGTTGATCTTGAGTGCCTATCCAGATTCCAAACAGATGGAATTGCATAGTTCCTTATTTATTGAGGCATTCCTGAAAGGTTGTCGTGACAAAGCCGCCGCTGTTGCAGCAGGTGTGAAACGTCCTTCAACTTTGGAAGAAGCTTACAGTTGTGTTAAGACGGAACAGCAAGTGAAGAAAGCTATCCTTGGAAAGAAGGGCTCTGTCAGGAAAGTCAAGCCTTTGCAACCAATGGTTTATAGCGACTCTGATGTTTCAGAAACTAGTTCAGTTGATGAGCCATCAGTAAGAACCTTCACTGCTAAAAGGAAGGTCAATGAGAAGCCTAGGGTGTCAACCACCACAGCCTCAGAAACCGAAATCAAAGACCTAACCAAGTCTATCACACAACTCATAGAAGTCATGTCCAAGCAGCAGACCCCTCAGAGGAGTGGTCCATATTCCCCAAGCAGGAACCCCGGATGTTATGAATGTGGGGATCCAGGCCACTTTGTACGTGATTGTCCCAGAAGGAAGCGTTTCTCATCACCAGGGAGTCCCAGATCCAACTATACTCCCAGGTGGCAGACTTCCCAAAAGCAGGACTATGAACGATCCTATAATATGGATTGGCGTTATAGAGAGGATCAAAGGGACAAAGATAGTCCAAATTCCAGATCCAGACAACCTAGGGGAATGGGGAGACAGGAGCACACATCAGATGAGTTTCCTAGGAGATCCCCTGGATCAAATTATAAAAATGCCAGAAGTCCACCACCACCAAAAAATGTGGCAGGTGGGAAACAACAAGTCCATTTTACGCCTTTAAACTACTGAGAAGGGGTGATCGTGAAGTCACTGCTTTACCCCTGAATGAGTGTAGAGGTGGACAGTCGTATACATGTCAACAGCTGCAAAAAACAAATTATAATAATTTGTGTGCCTTAATTCCATGTACAGTTGATGGTGTTCACACCACAGCTTTATTGGATACAGGTGCCGATGTTTGCTTAATGAGCTTTGATGTGTATGAAAAATTACCCAACAAACCTCTGCTAACTGAAAAATACAAGTTATCAGGAATAAGTGATAGCATGGATTTGTATGGCTGGTTGATTGAAGATGTGCCAATCTCTTTCAATAGTCAGCCTTCCATGAAATGGAAGATGTTGGTGGCAGCAATTAAAGACCCTATAATTATTGGAATAGATTTTCTGTGCAACTTTGGCGCAGTTTTGAATTTCAATAAATACACGTTCACTCTCAATAGAGTTGAACAAGATATGACACATTTAAAAACACCAGATGGTGATGAATTTAACACTCATAAGATCATTCTTGACCAGAAAATTCATATTCCATCAAATACTGTGTTAAGAATAATGGTTAAAAGTGAAATGCCATTGAACATAGACATGGTTGTTATATCAAGTGGTTTTAATAAAGGAGCTTTATTGCCTAATCTTCTGGTGAGAACCGCTGAATCCGTACCAATTCAGTTAGTGAATGACACAGACAGAAACATAGTTCTTCGTCAAGGTCATGTGTTAGGATATGCGATTCCTCCAGATGCAATATTGGATGATGAAACCATTCACATTCAAAAACTGGAAAGTCATCAACAACTCCCAGAGCACCTGCAAGGATTATTAGAGAGGTCAATGAAAGGGTTAGGCAAAGATAAGGCGAATCAGGTCAAAGATTTGCTTATCCAATACCAAGATATTTTCTCAAAAGGGGGCCATGATCTTGGTTGCTTCACTGAAATTAAGCATGTCATAGATACTGGAGAGGAGAGGCCGGTCAAGCAGCCAATGCGACGGACTCCATTAGGGTTCGAAAATGAGGAAGAGGAAAACCTCAAACTCATGTTGGATACAGGAGTCATTACTGAGTCATCCTCAGACTGGGCCTCTGCTCCAGTTCTGGTTAGGAAAAAAGATGGCACCGTAAGATACTGTATTGATTATAGGTGTCTTAATTCCAAAACCAAAAAAGATTTGTTTCCATTACCATCTATCTCTCAATGCATGGATCAACTCTCTGGAAACCAGTATTTTTCAACGTTGGATATGGCCAGCGGATACTGGCAAATCGAAATAGATGAAAAAGATAGGCATAAAACCGCATTTATTACAAAGTTTGGGTTATTCGAACATAAGCGAATGGCTTTTGGACTTTGTAATGCGCCTGCAACATTTCAGAGAGTAATTCAGTTTGTGTTGCGTGGGTTAACTTGGGATAAAGTGCTCGCTTATATTGACGATGTAATTATTCTCGGGAAAGACTTTGAAGATCATCTAAAAAACCTCCAATTAACCTTTGAGAGATTTAGGAAACATAACCTTAAGTTAAAACCGAAAAAGTGTAGTTTGTTTCATACACAAACTTTATTTCTCGGTAGAGTCGTTAGTTCTGATGGAGTATCAGTAAATCCGGAGAATGTGCAGCGTGTGAAATCATGGCCTGTACCGAAATCGGTAAAAGAAGTTGAACAATTCTTAGGTTTTGTGAACTACCATCGGGAACACATACAAGATTTTGCTAAACTAACGTCCGTGTTATATAAGTTAACCGGTAGTCGTGCAACTTTCTACTGGGGTGAAACGGAACAAGAAGTTTTTGATCAGCTGAAAGGGAAAATGATCTCTGCACCGATATTAGGTTATCCAAATTCGGAAGATACCTTTGTTTTAGATACCGATGCTTCAAATTATTCTATTGGAGCAGTGCTATCACAAATTCAAGATGGACACGAACGAGTTATCTGTTATGGTAGCTATGTCTTAACCCCGGAACAACGGAAATATTGTGTTACCCGGAAGGAATTATTAGCCGTAGTTAGGTTCACAAGACAGTTCAGGCATTACCTTTTAGGTCGTAAATTTCTGTTAAGAACTGATCACAACAGTCTAACTTGGCTGCTCAGATTCAAATATATCGAGGGACAGTTAGCCCGTTGGTTAGAAGAACTCAGTCAGTTCGATATGACTGTAGTACATCGTCCCGGAATTAAACATGGGAATGCAGATGGAATGTTGAGAATTCCTGACGATTATTCATTCTGTGATTGCTATAAAGCCGGGTCGGAATTGTCCCAATTACCATGTAAAGGTTGTAAGTACTGTGCGAGAGCTCATAATCAATGGTCTCGGTTTAACGAGGATGTTGACGATGTAGTTCCGTTAGCAATCAAAACTCTTGTGTCGAATGGACCGAATGAATCTCCAAACAGTTGGTTGTCTGGTTATACCCATCAAGAATTGCAGGAAGCCCAATTGGCTGATTCTAGTTTGAAAAAATTAATTCATTGGGTTAGTAATGACATTGAACCTGAACAAAATGAACTTTTTCTTTGTAGCCCAGATGTTAAATACTTTTATAGAAACAAAACACACCTTTCATTTCAAAATGGTCTTTTATATTATCACTGGAAGGATCAATTAGGGGGTAAATTGTTACTGATAATTCCGGAATGTCTGAAAGAGAAAGTAATGTCACTCAACCATGACATACCTTTAACTGGACACATGGGTATTGCTAAAACCATTGCTCGCATAAAAAGCCGCTATACATGGTATTAGTTAACTGATGATGTCGAGCAATTTATTAAGTCTTGTAGTGCTTGTAACCAGAACAAGAAGGCCACTGTGAAACCAAAGGCTCCATTAGGACAGTACCACGCAGGAGCACCGCTTGAGCGTGTGCATATTGATATTCTTGGACCATTTACGCCAAGTAAAAAAGGTAATCAATATGTTCTTGTTATTGTAGATCAGTTTACCAAGTGGTTGGAATGTTTTCCACTTCCTCGCCAAGGGGCTGAAGAGGTAGCAAAATGTGTGGTTGATGGGTTTATCTCAAGGTTTGGGTGTCCTTTGGAAATACATACGGACCAGGGTAAAAATTTTGATGGAAAATTGTTTACTTCAGTATGCGATCTATTACAAATTGTTAAAACTAGGACAACGCCGTATAGACCCCGTTCAAATGGACAGGTAGAACGATATAACAGAACAATACTTCAGTTAATTAGGTGTTTTTTACGTGGGAATCAACAAACGTGGGATGAACACCTACAGCAGTTAGCTGGAGCAATCCGTTCTACCATTAATCGGAATATTGGTTTCACTCCTAACTTAATGATGCTTGGTAGGGAAGTTATGCTACCGATTGATTTAATGATAGGGGGCCTAGAACAGAAGTATGACAGCGCTGCTGAATATGTAGTTAAATTAAAAACTATATTAAAACAAGTACATACTTTGGCTAGGGACACATTGGAGTCATCTCAAATGCGTCAAAAAAGGGATTATGACCTTAAGCTCAAAACTCAATCTTATGAAGCCGGAGATTTAGTTTACAAACTTGATTCCGCTAAAAAAGTTGGTCAAAGTCCAAAATTACAAAAAGTATGGAAGGGACCATACTTAGTGGTAGAGGTCGTTTCTCCAGTACTTTTCAGAATAGCAGACAGGAAGAAGACATATGTGTTACATCACGACAGGTTAAAACCATGCCTAGATCGAGATGTTCCACTTTGGCTGAGGAGAAAGAGGAGCAGCTTATTACAAGGGCTAAATGAAGATAATGGTGAGCCTGATACAGAATCTTTCGGTTTAGATAAGTTATTCGAAGAATGTTCTGTAGATGGTAATGACTATATAAGCCCAGATGAATTAGATAAATTAGAAGAAAACCCTTTAGAAATCCAAGACCCTTTAGAAAGTAATGCATGTTTTCCAGATCCCCTGCCACTGACCAGAGCAGGAAGAGAGCGCAAGAGGCCCCAATACCTGGCAGATTACCAAACTTAAGTTTAGTTGTTGCATGGTTCAGTTCAGGGTGTGGGATATAATAAGATACTAAACCATTCCTTGTGCATACAATGTGAAAACATGTTAAAGGGTTGTCTTATTTCTTCCTTACTCTACAGATGCCGCGTGGACAGCGTTTTGTCCGAGGTAGGAGTCGTGGTGGCCACAGTCGAAGAGGCGATTACCGGCCACCAAGGGACAGCCATGACAGGGATCAGCATCGTCGGAGCGATGTCTATCCAGGTCAGGCTAGGGATTTTGAGGTAAGGAGGGAAAGAGGGGTTGCTGATCCTCGCCGGGAGGCAGATGGTCATCCAAGATACAGGCAAGTAACCTCCAACTATCATCGGCCACGAAGCGACGATGTTCAATCAGGTGAGGGTAGTCGTCGCCAGTACAGCGATGGCAACAGGTCACAGGTGAGTGGCCCTTCACAAAGTAATTGGACCAGGTGGAACCGAAATTCTGGTGCTGTTAGGGCACCAGAAACAGTGTCCACATCAAGACCTACAAGTGTGTCAATGGTAGATCAAACCGGTGTGTCAATGGTAGGTCAAACCAGTGTGTCAGTGGTAGGTCCATCAACGACAAATGTGCCAACGGTAGGTCAAACAACGCCAGCACAGGATGAAGCCGTAGTCTCTTTGCTGCATCAGATATTTGATTTGGCAAACATAGAGAAGATTAGGGAAAGAGTGTACCATCCTTCAAATAGGGTGGAACCTTTCAATCAGGCTCTCCTTATGGAGCGTTGTCTCAGGGACATAGGCAGCAGGATGGCTCGACAGGGTTTGTCCGCGTCGGCACCATCAGCTTCCCTGGGGGCTCCAGTACAAGTAACCAGAGCAGTGCCAGCCCAACCGGCTGCATCCGCTTCAATAGCAGTAGCACCGGTTCCAGCAGCTGCTCCATCATCACAACCTAGTGGGCAAACAGCACCGAGACAAATCTATGGTGTTGCCCAAGAAGAAGCTGAGTTTCGTCAGGCAAGGAGGGAGTATGCTACCTCTCAGAGGAAACCACAGTTATTGCCCTCCAGGCCAACACAAGCAAGAAGTGGCTATTCTATGACACAACCTGACAAATGGACTGTTGTGCGCTCCAAAAAGTCAAAAAAGATGCCCACAAGGTCAATGCCTGAGGAAAAACAAGTGCCCAGGAAGGAAGGCCACTCTTCATCAAGCACTGCCAAAATGCCAGTGAAAAGAAGGGCTCCAGAACCATCAAAAGAAGATGAAGTCCCTAAAAACACAAAAGAAGGCCAGCATGTTTCATGAAGAGTTGCGGGAAGCCTCAGTCCCACATGAGAAGACACGTCATAGGACGACATCTCCCTGAGGGATTCATGACATGGGTTGAAATGTCAAATGAGGTGAGAATGGAGTCCATTGTGAACTTTACAACCACGATCCAAAATCTGTTAGGGTGTAAAACTTTGGATGATTTGATCACGAAAATTCGCAAGGACCGGCTCTACCCTGACCCCAAAAAGATGATCATCGCTACCACTGACGAAGATCGCGGTCTGATGCGTGAATTTAACAGATGGGTGAAAAAGGAAGACTTAACAGTTACACCTGAAGTCAGTCCACCCAACTGCGTCGCATCATTGGCTCACTGGCGCCTAGCAGCATTTGTTTTAAGCCAAATCGGTGAAGAGCGTGTTCAGGTGAAGAATCCCAACTTTGAGGTAAAAATAACTGGATTGGGAGAGAGCGCCTCTGAAACAACTGCCACATTGACGGTCAAGAAGGTGAGAGAGCCAACCCAGTCAAGTGACCGAAAAGTTGAATTTGTTGCTGGACAGAAGAACGTTCTCAAGAAAACCGTTCTAGCTCAAGTTCAGGAGGCAACTGCATCAGCTCAGAGTGCACCGACAGAAGAGCCAATGGAGCTTGATCTGGAAACAGAACAGAATGTGTCAGAAGTTCCGGATGCAGATGAGCTTTGCAGACAGGTGGATGAGGTGTTAGCACAGAATCAACCATCAACCTCCTCAAGTGCAACGTCACAGGTCACAGAAACATCTGTTTTAGCAATGCCTGAAAGTGAAGGACACACTCCACCACCAACTTTCCGTCCATATCAGCCCCCAGTGATGACCAGTACTGAAATCATCAACCAACTGCTAGACGGAACAATGTGCATGGATCGTTTCATGAGCGTTAAGGTGCGTGAGGAAAAATGGGAGGATCCACCTCAACCAACCTTCAAAGAAGTTTTGATCAAACCACCTCCAAAACCAATTTTACCACCGCGAATGGAAGACATTGGGGAAAGATATGGTGATCGCGAGTGGGAACAAAGAAAACAGAGGTTGTTGTCATGTGATGAATTGCAGAAAATTGGATTTGTCGACTCACACTTACATCTTGACAAAATCAGGGCAGTGGCAGGTTTTTCTGCTCTTCAATCTATCCTGAACAATGGGCCCATGCCACAGACACCTGTTCGCCTGCAACATGCTGTGTGTAACTTCTGCCATGGGGTACCAAGTCGTGAGGATATGGTTGTATACAAACGGGATCACCGATTATCCTTCACTTACGGTGTACATCCAAAGGAAGCAAAGTATGTCTCTCAAAGACAACTTGACATGGTAAAATCCGCCGTAGAAAAGGATCCCCGTTGCGTAGGAATCGGCGAGATGGGCATGGAGTACTCTGAAGGCTACTCAAAATTCAATGACCACCAAATACGGGTGCTAAAGGATCTACTCCGATTCTACGTTGACAAAAAATTATGGTCAAAAGTATTGGTGATCCACTGCCGTGAAGGCGACAATAAGTCAAGGGATGCCAGTGATATGTGTTTGGCCGTAATGTCATCTGTTCTGAAAGACGATGTGGCAAAAAATTCTAGAATCCACAGACACTGTTACAATGGAGGAGTCTGAGAAATGATCAAATGGAGGGACAGCTTCCCTAGTGTCATGTTCGGGTTCACCGCTCTGATATTGCGGCGAGAAAGACATATAGAAGTGGATGATGTCATCAAACAATTGCCAATGGAAAAGATACTGTTGGAAACGGACTCTCCATATTTGAAAGCTCCAGAACATCTCTCCAATAGGTTCAACTCCCCATATGGCATTGAGGCTATAGCCAGAAGAGTTGCTGAATTGAAGGGTTTAGGCTTGGCGGAGGTTCTCACGAAGACGTCTGAGAACGCAGCCCGCCTCTACAGACTAAAATAAAGGAGCAATAGGTTGCATCGATAAGCATCCGATGCATTTAAGGTGGTCTGTGGTGACCTGAAAATAGTTGTCCTTGGCCTTTTTCAGAACGGGGTGGAATGTGGTGAAATCCGGTGTTTCGGCGCCGATGTTTAGTATCCACTGCTTTCCAACAATTAGGTCAGGGGTCAAGGACACAGAAGTGAGTTTGTCTGGCCTTTTCAAATATAGCGTCAGTCTAGCTCCTAACAGCCAACGTGCATGGTCACAAATACAAAGTAAAATAGTTGCTAGCCTTTGCTGCTGATCTAGCAGTACAGGTTCATAATATAATCTGTATATAAATATAAAGTATATATAATTAGTTGTCAAGTGTTGCTGTGAGGTGAAAGCCAAGTGACAGCGGACACAGTATTCTTGGTGAGTTTATACTTTAATACATGCGAATTGCCAGGTTTAATAGGAACATGTGTTACAAGCTTCCTACCAAAATGTGACAAACCACATGTTTCTAAAAAAACTGAGGGCGGGTTCCATCTTGTTCTAATCTATTGTGTATAAAATAACTTCCACAGCTATTTCCAATAAATTAAAGAGAGTGCTCGTTTAATAAATATCTAACACATAGTCTGGTGGAAGATTCACTGGATGAAGTACACATATTGCATATAACATCACGCATTACCTTGAAAAGAAGCAATCACTGGGCTTGCTAATGTTAGTTGATTTCCAAAAAGCTTTTGACTTGGTATTTTCTTTATTTCCAATAAATGTACTTAAATTTTTGCCACTAGAATTAGTTTTTAACCAAAAACATTCAAGCTCCACCTTCAATTTAGTCATTGATCTTATTTTTCACCATATATTTTTTTCAATATGGAGACCCCATGACATCATGTCCATTTCTACTTTCTGCTTCTACATCTTGTTACAATTTAATATTATAGCATTAACTGTTTTATTATTAATAATCAACATTATAAAATTAAGCAGCTCTCTGACAATACTGCATTGACAGCTCAGAAACCTTTAGTACTTTTTGTTTCACTTTTAAGTCAAAACGTTAAGGAAATAGAATTGTTCAAAAGATGTGTATAATGCTTGAAAGAAATTTGTTAGGAGTGTAACTGAATTTGATTTGCTGGGGCTACATTTCTCTGTTGACCTAGAATATATAACTGCTCTTAGAAATATAAGTTCATGTTACAAAGTTTAAGTCAATGGAAGAGGAAAAAAAGGTCTCGGATTGGTAAAATCAAAGTTTTTAAAACACTAATGATATTTTATCCTCTCTCCAATGAGACAATAAACCAGGCAGAATAAATAGTCAACAAATTACAAACTCTTACTTTCATGAGGTACCTTAAAATGATTGATCATAATCTCTTCATAAAATAACAAAAATAACTTAGGTAGAGTGACTAATTTAACCAGCACTGTAAAGTTTTATTAACAGAGTTCTCAGTTTACCTGAATTACTACCAATAATATTTTAAATGGATTTTAGAGTGTATTAATGGCATGGCATATTTTGCTTGATAAGAGTGCCTTCACAAGTTTGAATTGCTATCATGTCTGATGTAGGACATTTGTTAGATTTCAACCAAGTCTCTTTTCTATCCATTGCAGGAATTCTAACAGCTCTCAATTTATTCAGTATTGATGAAACTAGAAAGGCCTTATATGCAATGAAGCATACATCTGTTAAATAAAGTTTATTCAGAGAATTCACGAATCCAAAAATCTTTCAAAGGGTGCCTAAAATCTATGAAGTGAGTGAGCTCCACACTGACGTTGATGCCTTCAAGAAAAAATACTGTTATGTTAGAATAAAGGTTGTTGGTATTTCCATAAAATTTTGAATGAACAATTCAATTATGACACTATCAGCAACAAAATGGTGTAATATATTGAACATTTATGTAAGTAAAATTGGTTGGGTGATACGTATAAAATTTAAGAAATGATTTAATCTAATTTCAATAGAGGAATTCTGGGAACTAAAGCATACTTCATAAAAATCAGTAGCAATTCCTCTTCCAATAACCTTTGTAACATGTCTGAAGTGATACTACTATATCTTTTTTCATCATGTTCTGCGGTAATAGACTTTTGGAATACCTTAAAAACCCTCCTGCAAACGTTCAGTTTATACCTTCAATAAAAGTGCAGCAAATTCTCAAACAAAGAAATAAGATTTAGAACCCACTCTAAAGTATATGCAGTAACCAGGAATATACAGCTAAAATTAACTATAATGCTGAAAAATGCACATATTTCACAGAAGCATAAGAATTAAAGTTATTGGTTATTGATCTTTTGCATCTGCATAAAAATATTAATCTCTCTGTATCTAAATGCTTATTGACATTTATTTTCACATGATCCTTTTGCATGCTTTTCTGTATGTAATATGTTACTCAAAAAAGAGCCATAAATTTGAAAATTATACACAAATGCATATATACAAAAGAACTCATATGTACTTACAGAATGATCCATGTGTGAGGTTGTAGATGAAGCCAGTACATTGACTTGAGACAAAAGTGTCTGAAGATTGCAGGCCCATAAAGCCTCAGGTGCTTGGGTTTCTTGGTAAGGATAGCATCCTTTTCGTCCCACATCCATCAACATATGTGCATAGTCAGCTTGCACTTGGAAGATATCTGTTATTTTGCTATTGATGATATCATAAGTTTCTTGTGAAACTTGGTCAGTAATCCCTTTCAGTTCATCAACTAGGAATAAGGTAGCAAAGATTTGTAAAACATTTTAAATACTTAACCCTAGTTGTAGTGACTTGAAAATATACAATCTGATGTTGTGTCAATGTTGTTCATGCTTGGGTTTAACTCTGTAACAGGTTAACACTTTTAAGTGGAGAACCTAATGACCTTAAAAGGGTTTATACATAAATATATTGTAGCAGAAAACATTCAAGGTATTTTTATTAACTGGTTGTTATCTGCCAATAGAGTTCACTAACTAACATAAGCCCAAGAGTTATATTAGTATTTTTTCTATTTGTCATTATTTAGTTTTACATCACATCTACTACCTTTGCATCAGTTACACAGTGACTGGTACTTGGAAGGGGGAGGAAACTAGTACGTACAGTTTGTCAATGTTCTTTACTGTAAACTATGGTGGCAGAGTGGTAACACTCTCGCCTCCCACCTCTGAGGCCGGGGTTCGATCCCCACACGGTCTCAAGTGGGAAAGCTGGTAGTTGCTTGCCGTTGGTCGGCAGTTTACAGTACAGAATCCTAACGAACTGTATGTACTGGTTTCCTCTGCCCTTCCAACTACCCGTTGTGATATGACCTGTACAGTGTTGAAAGCGACATAAAACCCCAAATAAATAAATTAATTAACATATGTATGCTTCATTAAGAATAAGGCCTTTATAGTTTCAGAACAAACAGAAAGCAACTAACAGCTTTTCCACTTGTGGTCAGTTGGGATTCGAACTCAGATCTCAGAGACTGGAGGCAAATGAGGGTTAACCACTTAAATTTGCGCCTTTGATTTACCTGGGAAACTTGACACTTTTCTTGGTTTCTCAAAAATGTTTACCGTGACATGAACAATACAAATTGCTGAAGTCAATCAGAATTTTCAAATGAAAGTCAATGTTCTTCATGCTTGGGTTTAGCAAAACATTTGCTTAATTTGACGCATTGGCACTTGAAGCTGCTTTTTAGCTTGTAACAGAAACTAGTTTCAACACTAAATAGCATTACATATAATAACATTATATCTGTCAAAAGTGTTATGCTTGAAATGTAGTCATATATATTCTTGAGTTTCTGCATACATGCATGTTATAGTACTTACCCTTTGATTCTACAAAAGACAGAACAAAAAAAAAGAATTAGTCAACTAGACAAAAAATAAAATCAACTGTTGACCTTCTGAAAATGCAAACTAATAAAGATATTTAGAGCATGGATCTCAGTGACGAAGTTTCATATTAAGTGTCACAAAAATTTATCAACTAAGACTTAATTTGTCAGCTAACTTACAACAAAGCATTAAGAAGTTTAAAATTGCAGTTAAAAACCACCACCACCAACAAGAATAATTAAATACATTAATGCACTACACCAATTTATTTATGTATGTAGGTAGATTTAATTTACATATATTATAATTTACCCTTAATTGTAAACTGTATAGTGCTTACTGTAAAGTGTTTATAAGCTCGGTCACAAATTTTGTACTAAAAGACAAATACATTTGCTTGTATGCACAAAAACATCAGCTTGAGATTTGCGTAATATTCTCAGAAATTGAAGCAATGCCCAAATTCGATGTTTGTCTTTTAGCAAAGAAGTGGTTTATATGTACAGTGGACACAGTAAAGGTCTGCTCTGCAAATATTTCTTTCTTTCGCGAACAAACCATTTGATATGCAGTGCATCCAATGTACTAATAAATGGTTTTGCCTACATGAATATTTGGTATTCATAAAATGTCATAGATGTTAGGAGATATAAGCTCATTAGGCACATAGCCTTGCTAAAGGTTCAAACTAGTACCACATATTTTCGAACATATAAACAAATATTTAATATTTATAAATCACTGGTACATATAAGGGAATACAAGGTAATTAAATAACATGCTTAAGTATACTTATTCTACCATATATTTTCAGCATGTGCACAGTAGACACTTGTGTATGTTATGAGATAGAAGCCCACCAGAAGGCTATCTTTGCATAAGCTTCATTTTTATAATAAATATTGAAACATGTAAAGATATATTTGGTATTCATAAAGCACATGCTAGGAGTTATCATCTGAACTGAAATTTTTTTGAAAGATAGCATCTGATAAGGGTAATTTTTGAATACTCTGGATCGTCTCCTGTGTTTAGAATATGATTTTGATCTTTCCTGAAATGTAATCACTTCCTTGGTCCTCTCTCTACCCACATATTTCTTTTCATGTAGATCCTCTCATTAATTTAGTAGTAATGTCAGCCAACAGATCCAGCTCATTAAAATTTGTATCCATAATATGATTATCCAGGTCTTTGCCAAAATTAAATCAATCCTTCGAGCAAATAAACACAGTCCAAGACATAACCTCCTGGTAACCCCAAGTGTTTGACAGGTATATTTATAAACCCAAAGACATATTTGTGAAACGTTGAGGGTATTTAATGTGGATTGATTCATTCATCCAATTGCAGCTCTTGGATGGAACATTTAGACTGTTTAAGAGATTGAAATGAACATTTGCCTCACCATAAAAGGTGAATGCCATCTCATAAACTGAGATAAGCCCAAACTTAATCTTGCAGAAAAGAAGTGGAGCATCATTGTGGTAAGCATCAAAATCGTCTGCCCCATCTTGTCCATATGGTCCAATCGTTCTCTTGTTGGTGGTCAGAGTGATCTAAAATACATGTAGAACAACTCACAAATCACCTCCTAATGTAGCATTATAAATTAATTCTTAATCATAAATATGTGAATTTGTCTTTACTGATGAGCAACGTAAGTTGGCACATGCTTCATTTTGGCAATAAAATAATTAATAGCACTTGGTGGCCATCAATGGCCCCATGCTTCTTTTTCTGAATCTTTGCACAAATGTTTTTATTCAGTATTTATAAATATGATTTGAAGAGATTTTACACAAATGAAAAAAAAACAGAAACAAAAAAGTTTTTCACTTAAAAATGTAGTCACGCATTTTGCACCTAATTGAGTATGATTAATTGATTTTTGAGGTAATTTTTATATATGAATTCACCACTTTCACCACTTATTATGTGATATGCATCAAAGTCAATAAACCATATATTAAATCCAGTTGGATGTTGTAATCTATTCCCGTCATGTATTTAATTCCTCTTTAATCCCGTATCACAGAAGTACTAAAAGTGCACATAGTTCAGATGAGAATGGCCTCCTTTATGCTAGTGTTCAACTAGAGCTGACCACAACTGACACTAACTGACTCTAGAGTCAGTTAGCTAGAGTCAGTTAGGTGAGTTGGGAATTGGGGCCATTGTGGTGTGGGAAAATGAAGGGTCAGTTAAACCTCTATGACAGGATGTAATATATCCTGGACTCACTGGATTGACATAGTAACCTGACTTTGGATGTTGTTTTTCTTGCATTATCGAATGTGGAAATCCTAGGACAAACTGTAGAGGATAAACCGACAAGTCATAGCTAGTCACATAAGCTGTAGTGACTGGAACAGTGTTATTATTATTATGTATTTATACGCAGCACAATATCTCCATGTACTACAGGACTCAAAGCGCTATTTAACCAATCTGACTGTACAGGTACAGCCCCAACTCACAAGTAACTGACATTCCCCTAACTGGAAGATAGAGGCTCAAGGATGACCATTTATCAACGTCCTTGAGGTTCTTTAACCTGCCACTGGGGATAGCACCCAATGACAGAGGACCGCCATTTTAAGTGGTCATCCGAGCCACTATGTATCTGCCTGTACCTGGGATTGAACCCACGTCCTCTGAGTTCCTAGACAAGTATGTTACCCGCTAGGCCACAGTGGCAGATAACTCACCCTGAATGAACTGATTAATTTTAACAGTCAGAATCCCCAGTTTGGACCCAAGGAACATTATATAAACCCTATTGCTGCTGCTTCCCATCATTTCTCACTTCAAAGATGCCCACCTACATATGCTTAGGGCCCTTTTGTTTTTTTAATGAGTTAAATATTTTGATACCATTCTGATTTGCAGACAAAAGAGGACTCATCTGAACTCCACGACTACTAAGGAGAAGGCCACAAAACTGCTGGGTTTTGCCATGGATCTGCCAAAGGAAAGATAAACATAAACATTTCAGGCTATCAGAATTTTATGAAGATGCCCTCTGCAGTTTATGAAGAGCACATACATCATAGCTTTAGGAAGGAAACCACCAATTTCAAGCAGCTCTTTGAAGTGGGCTTAAAGCTGGCCTTAACACTTGGTCACTGGAGAAAAGTACAAATGCTTGGCCTATCACTAGGTGTTTGGATGAACAATCATATGTAAATTTGTTTCTTAGATTTGCCGAGCCATCCTACAGAGGTGGTGTGCTGCCAATGCAGGTAGGCTGGTGTGTATGGTTTTGGGGCCTCTACCTGCTGGTAGCTCATGACTGACTGAATGTTCCCAAAGAGACTTGACAGGCCTGAGGTGGTATGTGCTGCTTCTTTCCCATGGCAGAGGACACAGATGGTTGACTGAAAGTAATGATCTATAAGTATCTGAATGTAAGAGTATCTGATTGTCAAATGTCTACCCGATACCCCCATTTCAGCTATTTAAAATAACAATAAATTATAATGTCTTTTGTTGATATTTTTTGGCGTGTTAAACATCCCAGTCCATGCAAATGGAGTCACATGACCTATCTACCAGAATTTAAAGAAATAGTCTAATGTAGTTTCGGAATTACAACCTAGCTTATTTGCTGGGTATTTTAAAATACCGAGTGTATCAATTGTAGTTTTATTTTTCGAAGTGTATGTTTAATAATATAGTCATTATACAGAAATATGTAATTTACTATTTGATATCTATTTTAATATAATGAAGATTTTCAAAGGGCAATGCATAAATAACCACTTTTTGAATGTACAGAAGTCTTGTCCTGACTTGGACTGTGTGAGCTTGGTATAGCCTGTCCTTTTGCACTTTAACCATTACAGGACTTTTTGACTCCTGTTAAAGCTTTCCCAGAGTCTAACCTTCCTTGCATTGTTCTTGAAGAGCTCATTGGTCTTGCCACAGTTCCTTGTGGTCCGTCACAAAATCAACTATCACCTCCTCATCAGAATCAGTCAGGAAAATAATGGTTATCTTGCCCTTCTTCCAACACAACTGAGAGAATGATTGACTTCCCTTCCAGCCTCCAGCTCCATCTCACTGTTACCTCTTTCTGTCATCTGTCTCTTCTCTTTGGCCTCCTCTCTCTATGGCCTGTCAATTTCCTCCTCTTTCTTTTTTTGTCTGTAGCCTTAACCTCCTCCTCTCTCCTTCATTTCCTTCTGTAGCCTCTAAGCTATCTCCCTGTCCCTCTGCTTCCTCCCCACCGTCCTCTGGATGTCAGCAGGCTTATCGGCTTGTCTGTTGCTGTAACCACCTTGTCGGTTTCTTGTTATGTCTTACCACCTCCTGTGTCCAAGCTTGTCCTGTGATGAAAATGTTTCTGCAGACAGAGACTTGGAGACTTCCTGTCTTGACATGAAGCCAGCAAATTTGGACACTGGTTCAAATGTAATCGGTATTGTTCTACAGCTTGTCAGGACAGGACAGGACAGTCTGGTAAGTGTTTCCTGAAAGTTCCAGTGGAACACCCCTATAAGCTTTGCTAAAACATCTAAAGACAGTTATGGGAAAGTTGTGAAGACACCTTAAGGACTAAAAACTGCTCCATTCTGGTGTATGCTACAAAGTTTTTCAGTTTGAAATGAAAATGGTGGGCTTAAAAAACAGATTTAAAAAATCCGCCATGACAACATACTGAGGACTATATTAATTTGTTGATTAATCAGCAATCACATTTTATAATTCATATTACAAGAGGTAGTTGAGTACATCAAAAAGAAACATGTTTACTGGTTGATCGAGGAACCATCAGCAAGCAAGTACCAGCATTCTCCCTTCAGTTTGGACTGGAAACTAAACTCAACAGACCAACATTCCCAATAAAAATATGTTGAAGGATACAGTTACGTATTCCTGGTATATATCCCAACAAATGGTTATCACAGAGTCCAAATTGTAGAGACATAACAGATTTTATCAGGGAAAATGAACCTTGGCTTACTTTATTGATGTTCAAAATGGATTTGCCAGAGACACGGGTGATGAACTCATCTGGATCCAAGATGTAATTGTCAATCACTGTGGCAAAGTCAGATCCGCAGTCATTCTCTTCATCACCATATGAGAATGAGATACTGAAAAAAAGAAAATCCTTAGATCTGTTTTCTCCATGTTAATTTATCATCCACCGACAGCTTTATTTGGTCTAAGTAGGGGGCATATTTCTTGCACACAGTGAGCCACTTCTAAGAAAATTTGTGCTACCAAATTGTCAACAAGTACCGGTTTTTCATTAATATTTCTGAAACAATATAACCTATAAATATGTCATATAAATCATTAGAAAGGTAGTTTTACAGAGATGATTGTTACTGTTCATTTTGTTGCAATACAATATACATGCAGACATGAAGGAAGTATCTCAAACTTAAAGATTTTAACTTGATATGTTTACTACTTACCTATATATTTACACATTACAGCCTTTTTCAACACTCTCTTTACATATGGTCTTACTTTATTTACTACTCATATGAAATTGTTGATAACACAAGTAAAAATCCTTGTAAGATGTATACCAAAAATGTGTATATCACGAAGATTAACGGCAAAGGCCAAAGTGTACTTTCTTATGCCCTGTTCAAGAACCACATTAATAATATAATGCTTGTACAAAAAACAATAATGTCATCTTCATTCATGATATATATTAGTATTTGTATGTCTTTCAGGATGTTTGCCTATTGCCTTACCAGAGGGGGTCAACTGCAAGGGGTACAGTTTGGGGTTTTACATTTTCACCCACATATTGTTAATTGACACTTTTTCACATATTTGTTATGCTGAACTTCCAAAGTATGTTGCACATGAGAAAATATAATATTCCTCAATTTTTATTCCCAATATGTAATTCAAGTATATTCCATGGTTGATAATAAGCAACCTAACGTTTGGCAGACTCTAACACATGAAACAAAATAATAACTTTTAAATTATACAGCTGGTGGACAAACTTTGCACATAAACTACAATGTTGGAGAAAAAGTGTCTTTAGAAATACTTTACCATCTGATGTCCTTGACACCTTCATATTCAAAGTAGCCGATGGTGACCTTGGTAATCATCAGTGTGTTGGGTTCTCCATCACGTGTCACGGCTGCTGTATCAATTACAGCATTCCCTTCTCCAGCATTGCCCCAGTAGGCTCTTGGCACCTTGTCATTTAATTCACCTGGAATAAGTATAAATGTACTTTGGTACAGCTGTTAATTATTTACCTTGAATGTGATATCAAAGGTGAAAACTTTTCCTAACAAGATATTTGCATTTCCTTCCTATTCTATCAGTTGTTTGACACCATATATTTGCATATAGTTGCCACAAAATAAATTTCCATAAAAATTATGACTTCTTTTGTGTTGGGTAAAACAATAAGTTACTGACAAAAAGAATAAGAAAAAGAATAATCTTTAGCTGGTGAAGTTCAACACTCAGCAATGACAGTTATGTGTGCTTTGCGATGATATTAAAATTTCTTCAACATAAATATTTCATTTATTTATTTGGAGTTTAATGTCACCTTAAACACTTTACAGGAGATATCATGATGGGGAGATTTGTGGGCAGAGGAAACCAGCACATACAGTTGGTCAAGGTTCTGTACTGCCAGCTGCCGACCATCGGTCAGCAACTACCAACTCTCCCACATATGGTTCAGGATTTGAACAGTCGATCTCAGAGGTGGGAGGCGAGTGTGTTACCACTGCGCCACCGTGGCCCCCATAGATATTTCAGTATTTAATGATACATTTCTGTTGGAAGCATTTATTCCACTTGTTGGGGGATTGTTTTGTGGTGCATTTGTTTGTCTGTCTGTGTTTATGCTTTTATGTGGTAATGAAGATGCATTTAAATTTGGGGAGAGATCTGTACTGTACTCTGAACAGAAAATATCCTAAATTGTCAACATTCCCATTTTCAATAATTTTCATACTATTCATGACCGTTAAGAGCTTACTTGTCCTTGTCTTATGTATTGTATCGTGGCTGTCTAATAACTGCAAAGTATCAATATTCATTAGGCTTTTTGTGCCTTTTTATTGAGCGATAATATTATGTCTTCTTAAAATTGTGGCCAAGCATCACCTTATTTGGTATGATCCATTGTCGGAAATGCACAAGAGTTGCAGATGTCAGTATTTAACTTGTCTTTCACTTTGTGGTCGAGTTCAGGTGTGGATCAAGTTAACATGCCAAGTAATACAGTACTCAACAATAATAAAATTTAAGTGAAATTATTTTCCCTGTTATGCATCATGATGGCTTCATAGGACCTAATTGATAATTAACTTGAACATGCTACACGCAGTTTATCTTTCTGATGATCAGACCACCTGGGAGAGGATACTACGATTAACTTGGAGAATAAAACAGAATACCAGGGGGAAATATCTTGATCACACTGTTCCACATTGGCTTCAGCAGCTACATATGCTCTTAAAATTTTTAGCTCGTCCAGACTCACTTCTGGTTTGATGCATTTCATATTTTAGTGGTATCTATAAGGTTTACCAAGTCAGGATTTGTATTTGGGTAGGGCGCAGAAGAGGACACTGCACAAGTTACAGATTCCTTTAAATGTTTCAAAAAACATTGCAACAGATTTTTCATCCCCTCCACCTTATATGATATGGTGCATTCCTTGAAATGTATGAACATTGCCCATGATTATCAAATGTCTTCCTACTTTTTGTGTTATTCTGCCAAGTTAAGGCAAGTGCCAAGTTATGACACCAGGTGTATACCTCCCAGTGCAATGAAACCTCTCCAGAAATAAAAATAAATACTACAGCAACAAATACTGCTTGGATTAATTTAACAGTATTTTTAAATGATCTCAAAATGTAAAAAGTATTTTCTATGGTTTTTTCTCAGAGATCCCATTAAGTTTTGAGCAAAAGTATGCATACCCTTTTAATTGTTGTTGGGAGGACTTTGTGGATATCAAGTTTGGTGTTTAATTATTAATACGCCTTTCACACTACAGTCAGCACCCCCCATGGTAGGCTGCATTTGGTGAAATGTCCCTGTCATTGGATCATTGCCTGACATCTGTTTGCAAACTTGCAAGTCAGTGGTGAACCGTCCATTAACTTGCACATCCTACAGAAGTTTTAAAATGGTTAAAATTTCCTCCTCCGATTTCAAAACTGGACAGGCACAGACTAAAGCGAGCATGCTCAGATAATTTCTTTGCTACGGTAACTGAAGGTGTGGTCCATGGTGTATATAAGCTTGTAACTCAGTCCTCTTTTGGTGTAATACAGTGACATAAGGCAAGTTCAGGTAAATGGACATTTTGCCACAATGTCACAAGGTGGCATACAAACCTCCAGCGCCAAATGCCTATAACCATGAATTATACCGCCTATAGTATGAATGTACACCAAATCTCGGAAGGTATGTCGCATCCTTGGAGATGGTTCTGCCGTGTGGGTTGTAACCCAGCAAGTGATGGATAAAGGAGTGACCTTTCCTGGGGTATCATCACTTGCTGAAAGGATGATACTTTGTGATGGACTTCTTAACTTTGAACTTTCCTCCCTAATACTTGTTAAAATGAGCTGATACAAACCTCTTGTGTTTAAATATATTTGTAACACAAAGTTTGTATTATGTAACACAAAGTCTTAAAAGCGTATAAATATTGCTGATCAAAAGTTAATTGATTTCTGTTAAAAGTTGTGTTATTAACATAATTAACATGGATAAAATACAATACACTCGTTTAACTACTTTGATTACATGTATTTTATAAAAAATAGCAAGCCTAGGTAGAAGTGGCGGAATTTGTCTCTATTGTTATGTACAATGTGACCATTTTCTGATTCTTAATACATTGAATAACATTGAACTATCATTCAACATGGGCTCATTACAAGATTGTGAAAGAGTCACTGATTTTACAGAAAATTACCAACAATATTGCAACCAGCAACCAACAAGCATAGTTATAAATCTGTCAATGACGGTAGGCCAGCCATTTTGTTTACTTTATGTGGTGCAACAAATGTACAATTCATCACATTTTGCGAAACTTGCCATTTGCAAATTTCATATACTGTAGTGAATGTTACATTATTTACTGTAATATTGATATTTACCATACCATATGTAAAGATCCACAACTGCAAGCAAACCAGCAGAGACTTCATCATTTTAGGATGCAACATCTTCTTGGAGTGAATATTTTTTAGTACATATACACACCCTGGATATCTGCTGTCTCAAACAAACTGTCTCACCAAATGATGTCTGTGTTCAAGAAAGCCCAAGTTAAATATGATTAGACCACCAAACCTTTGTGACAATCCCACCTTTGTGACTCAACAGTCTTGAAATCTGCTGTGCCACTTCTCTCTCCACAGATGTTTCTGTTCTAGATTTGATGTCTTATTTGCCTACAAAGAATAAGTCAATGCGTTTGTTACTGTCTACATTGGGGAGTTATAAAGTGAGCCATTACCTGCTATAATTTTGCCAATACTAATACTCCAAAATTTAAAAAAATCAGAAATATGTAACAATAAGAATACCTTTTAGTAACACTGAAAGGACAGTCACCATATTGCGAGCACCTCTGAAAGTAAGTTTAGAGTTCACTGATATAATGGTAGCACAAGTTCGTTTGGTAATTAAGAAACAGCTGTTGCAACTTAATTAATACTTCACTGATGAAAAATAAAGAGTTTTTGAGACCTAAGTGTCACCAGGTTCACAGTTGACACCTTTAAACGATACATAAGTTTTAACCCTTAAAATAGTTTTGTGTATGTGTAGTATGAGTAAAGTGAAATTGTCTAATAGTTTGCTGTTTGCTTCCTTAGTAGTGTATAATGTCGGTGCAACTTTTCACTGTGATAGTGGCATTAAATTGTAGTCACTTGCTTTTATACCAACTGAACATATTTTGATGTATAATTATATTCAAGAAAAACTCTAGTCTAACTACACACGGCCATTTTTGTAAATATTTTAATAACTCAAAACTAGAAAAATGCCACATGTTTCATTAGAAAGCAACTATATTTTTATTTAAATTGTACATGTTTGTCTTTTCCTTTGATAATGTCGTCGTTGGAGTATTTTAGTCCTCTGGGGACTAGTTTGTCCTGTTTCATCTTTAATCTTCTGAAAGCCTTTGCCTAAGTCATCCATCAAATCATATTTAGAAAATTTATAGAAGAGAGGGCTTTAAGAGGGTTTATGTAAAATGGCACAGCTGTGTTGACTAATCTAATTGGCCAACAATATGTAAAATCTGCATAATTTCTTCCTTTCAATTATCGCTCATTATGTCTGTCCTGACAATAACATATCATCATCTGTTAGTGTAGGTTCACATGTGTGCAACTTACGACATCCAACAATTGATTTGAGGCAGTGATTTTTCCCTCCATCTCAGTTATGCTGTTTACATCTGCCCGACTCTGATTTGTGACACCCGCCATCAGAATTTCTTTGCTCTGAGAAGGAAAACAAAAGATAACAAGTAAAATCACAGTGAAAATTGGATGGATATTGACAAAAATGAGAAGATGTGAAAAATTGCTGTCACAAATCTGGCGTCGGATGTTGTAAGTCACATGCATATGTACATAGACTTATTGTTGCAACAGAAACAGGATTGAAGCATTTTCAAATGGCCTTTGAAATCCCATGGTATATAAAGATGGTAGTATTGACATTAAGTGAACAGACATCAAGTGCACTTGGTAACTTTCTCTCAAGTGAGTGATGCTCAGAGAAGTGGTTAAGCCCCTGGCTCAATTGGCTTCATTTCTTCTTCTTATACCTGCCAGGTGTAAACTGGCCCTTGTTTAACACATAGTCCTTATTTCTCAATGTGTACTATCTACATAGATTATAATTGAAACAAGTAAAAATTATAAATGGACATCGCCTGATAGACTATTCTATTCTGTACTTTTATAGCACTTAATCTCTGCCAAGGCAGACTCTAAGGTGCAACACCAGAATCCAATTCAAAAATCATCATTCCATAGCCATTGCCAAGTCCAATACCAAGGAGACATTGGATACAACTTCCAATTAATTGCCATTTCTTTTGACATTTTGATCAGCAATGATATAATTTCTATATCAAACACTTGTCCCAGAATAGCACAAGACCAATCAACATACACTTTATAAAGCTATATTTGTATATTAGTGATCCTGATAGGTTTGTTTGTTTATCTGGGTTTTAACGTCGCTTTTGACACACTGTATAGGTCATATCACGATGAATAGTTTTATGGGCAGAGCAAACCAGTACATACAATTGGTCAAGGTTCTGTACTGTGAACTCCTGACCAATGGCAAGCAACTACTAGTTTTCCCACTTGAGGTCGGGCTGGGAAACTAACTCCGATCTCAGAAGCGAGAGTGCTACCATTCTGCCACTGTGGCCCCTGTGATCCTGATAGGCTTATGTTGACTTCACAAAGAGGTAGTTACAAGAAACTATAAGATTATTGGATGAAGTGTTTGCTTAAAACAGAAGAGGGCTGTGAGTCAGGGTCAGGTGTCAAATTTCTGAAGAAACGAATGTTTCAATATCCCTTATCCAAAATGTAATTGGGTTTAACACCTGTCTTTTTTTGTTTACTAATTTGATTTTTGGCAGAAGAAAGGAATATGATAGGAAAACTTTCATAAATTATTTTAGTACAGTCAACGGAGACATCGTTTTTTGACAAATAAATTATAACCTTCAAATCTAACACTAATTTTGATTTTATACCCTGTTTATGTAGTTTATCCCTGTCTTTTACTCATTACCTCAAAACAGGGTATTATCGTTCACTTTACTGGGAATTAACGAGTCACTGTCCAACTTGCTATTTACACCATGTTGTGATTTTATAACACTTCTATATGTAGTTTATTGCTGTCTTATCCGCCATTTCCATCAAACCAGGTATTGTAGTCCACTTTATTTAAAATTACTGAGTCACTGTCCAACTATTGTTGTATCATCCCTATTATATTCCAACTTGCACAGTGTTATTCCAGCAACCTTTTTATTTGTGTTGTTGTATGGTCCTTGTGTTATATCTGTTAATGTGGATATCTTGAGGGCAGTTTAAGGTTCTGAGGTTTACAGGGGTGAATAGGGTGCCCGTGAGTTGCCCACAGGATGTAGATCAGAGCTTGAGCTTACTAGGGACATTTTGGTGAGTCACCCATTCACTTAGTTTGCTAGGTGTATATTACTCTCTCTTGCCTACTCTTTCGCATGATGTTGTTGGGTTTTCTAAGCTTCAGTCTCTGTTTTTGGCTTAACATTGCAAAATTTTCTCAAATAAGTTCCCTGCACATGCCAATGTCAAGTGTCTTCTGATTCTGTTGCTGTTATCTGGTGACATCGCCTTTAATCCAGGCCCTATAAACTTTGGCTTTGTGAACTGCTGTTCCATCAAGAATAAAGGTGCCTTGATTGGTGACACAATTGTTTCAAGTAATAGTGATATTCTGGCCCTTGCAGAAACTCACATTCATAATTCCGATACCGGCAGTCTACTGAAGTCCATAACTCCACCTGGTTTTCAAATCACTCATAGGCCCCGGACGACTGGTGGTGGTGGTGGTGAGGGCTTCCGTACTAGGAAAGACTTACCTGCTAAGACTGTAGATGCACCAACATATTCCACTTTCAAAACCATTGCCATATCAATTATCACTCATTTGAAATCAGTTGTTGTGGCTTTTGTCTATCGCACCTCAGGTTCATGTTCCTCTGCCTTTCTTGATGATTTCCTTTTTTCCTTTGCTTTTCTGGTCTCTCACTTACTCCTTCATCATCTGTGGAGACTTCAATGTCCATGTGGATATATATTGTATTGACCAAAGAAAATTTCACAATCTACTAGATACCTCTAATCTTGCCCAAAATGTAAACAAATCTACCCACTTCCATGATCGTATACTGGATCTGATACTCAGCATAAGCGATTCCTCTTTTGTCAGCAATGCGACAGTTGGTCATTTGGTCTCAGATCACGCATTAGTGAAATGTCATCTGGATTTTGCATGTCCTGTGATATCAAAGGTTGACAGTATTTCTTACCCAAGTACCATAAAATCAACATGCAAAGCTTTTGCAAGGATCTTGCAAACACTTCCTTAGTCATGTCTCCTGCTAGCATGGCTGCTGACCTGTATGATCAGTATATTAGCAACCTTGGTGGTGTGTTAGACAGGCATGCACCATTGATTTGTTGAAGAGCTAAGAAAACACCAGCTGAATGGCTATCTGATTCATATCATTGGGCCAAATCTATCTGGTGTCAATTTGAGTGCATGCGGTACAAGGATAGGTCTTTGAGACAAGGCTGAATACTACAGCACCATCATTTTAATGACACCAGCCATGACCCGAAGAAGCTATGGCATGCACTTTTACATGTCCTTGATAAGGGCTAAGAAATGACTCTCCCTCCTAATCAGTCAGGAAAATCATTAGCAAACAAATTTGCTTCCTTCTTAAATAAAAAAAATCATCAGGATTTATGACATATTCACAGCCTCTTCCACAACAGTCATACCACCCATGTGTACACCTCCCAACCTACCTCATTTCAATGAGGTCTAGTAGAACGAGGTACTTAAATCATCAAAATTCCCCTCCAAACTCATGTCTTTTAGATCCAGTGCCTACTTTTTTTGAAAGTTTGTGTAGAAATTTTACTTCCGTCAATTACAAAACTTTCGTTAATCTGTCTTTAGCTGAGTGTGTGTTTCCTCAAAAATTCAAGAAGGCAGTTGTTACTCCCATCTGTCGGCTGCGTTCGACACTACTCTTCTTAATTGTTTTAAGTCATGGTTGGGTGTGTGGGGCATGTCCTTAAAGTGGTTCACATCCTACAACAGCCACTGATTCCAAGCAATTAAAATTGGGTCAACCCTCTCTGAATTGTGTGAGCTGCTGTGTGGAGTACAACAAGGCTCAGTCCTTAGTTCTCTGCTTTTCTCCTTATACACCACTCTTTTGAGTAAGGTTTTTGGAATGCACCCTGACATCAAATACCACTTTTATGCAGACGGCACCCAGTTCTTTATTCACAAAAATACAGCCCTAGCTTTTGACAAACCAAATACAGGTCTTCTGGATGTTCAAGAATGGATGTCGTCAAATATGCTCAAAATTAAACCCTGATTAAACAGATTTTATCATCCTTGGATCCCATGCTCAACTCATAGAGTTAGATCCCGATCTCCCAGTTTTGATATTTGGTAATTTCATGTGTCCAGCAGTTGTTGTAAAGATGTTAATGTCTCCTTTGCTGATCATGTCCGCAGTATTTGAAAGACATGCTTGATTCAAATTTGTAATCTCAGGCTGGTTAGACAGAATTTGACTGATGGGACTGCTATCCTGGTGGCTAATGCCTTGTTGAGTAGTCACTTTGATTACTGAAACTCTCTCTTCAGGAATCTGTCCAGTCTCAACATGCAGAACTGCAGTATACTCAAAACTGTAACAAATACGCATGGGCACCTCCTATTTTCAAATGACTCCATTGGCTCCCAGTTGAATTTTGCTGTATCTTCAAAACTGCCACTCTAATTTGCAAGATTCTTCACAGTGGTCATCTGAGTTCCTTTGGTTCTCTTTTGTCTACTCATTGTGGAAGATATAGTACAAGATACAAACATCCTGATAAAAGGTTCTTGGAGGTTCCTCATTTCTGTCGATCTGTACATAAATCCAAAAACACTTTGGCAACAGCTTTGCTTTTGATGCTCCCGCAGTGTGGAATGATTTGCCTCATGAGGTGCATTCTGCCCCAACTCTTGCCTGTTTCAGGAAAAGTTTAAAATCATTTCTCTTCGAAAAGTCATTCCCAACTTAGTATGCACTCTATCAGACTGGTACGACCAATCTTCTGAAGGTCACTTGGCTACATTTTTAGTGGAAGATTGATCGTACTATGAAAAGAGTAGATATGATAGTTTATCAAACAAAAACATTGGTCATAACATCCAACAGATTGTTAATACTTGCCGGAAAACAGATTAGTATTGAATACTCAGGACATATATACATGTACTAATTTGAGAACATTTTTTTGAACATGTTGAATGTATTCAATGGGCATATTTTCTTGTCATGATCTTTTCTCGCATTATCAGACTCACATCAGCCGAATAGAGGCATAACATATTGGCTCACTACATATTATACCAAAACTCTTTGGTAAACACTTGGTCTTAATGTTTCAATTATTTTGTTTGGTTTTGCCAATAAATAAAAAGTTCCAAAATGTAAATGAGATTTATATTTGCAGGACAAAGTTAGGTTTGGTTAAAGGTCTCAAACTGAACATATTGTAATCTTTGATCATCCACCTGTATATTAGAATGTGTAAACAATTTTGTAAAGTGTGGCAAATAATCGTACAATTTGAGAGGTTAGTAGTTGGGAGGGTGACTCATTGTAAACACATAGAATATACAATATAAACCCATATGGTAGCATTAAACTTCAACACCTCATAGCCTTGATGCGCAGCCCTGTACTTCATGATCTGATCAATGTTATTATGTTTTTATAGCACTTAAATTCTGAACTAAAAGATCTGTAGTGGCAAAATTTTAAAAATAACACACAGTATATCACACAGTCATTGTAGACTGTAGCTGTGTAACCAATGGGCTGGTCACTGGGATTAAGTACAAAGATCATTGCTGAATAAATTGAGAATGGAATGTCTGGGACAATTATAAAAGCATAATATAAGATGCATTACTGTGTTTCCTTGATTCATGAAAAGGTCAATGGTGTTGAAAACAGAATACTACTGTATAAGGATGAAGTTGTGGTCTTTTTTCATAAACATTATGAACATTTTCCTTATTCAAATATGTTCAAGCATTAGACATATTTGATTTGTATTGATTTTCATCTTGATGTTACCATCCTGAATCTCCTCATAAAGTAGTTTCAAGTATAATGTTGTGAGGGTAACCGTGAGGGTAACCACAGTAAATGTGGTTACTTTTCATTGTGTAAAAATGTTTTAAAACCTTTTTCTTGGTGAGCTTTTCTTTCCTGAGTGTCATTGACTAGACACAAGGTAGCTACGAGTTATCTAATCAATTATATGACCTATCTTTACAGTATAACAACTTATTTTTATGGTGTTACAACCACTGAAACATGTGCAGTATTGTGTAAGAGTAAGTGGTGTGTATTGTTACAAGATCAGTTTATTAGTTGTCCACAGCAAGTGACAAGACAGATCTTTTAAGTCGTACATCTTATCTGTTCTCTTATGTCAGTTTTCCTGCCCATTATCAATAGGTCTAGTCGCAGTAGCCTCTTGACTTATAAATCAGGTTGTGCTTGCAGTCACTAAGTGAAAATAGGTTTGAGTCATAATGTATTAGCTTGCACTAATTGTGTTGCAATTATCTTAATGTTTGCATTATTGTCGTTCGGAAATTTTCTTCATATTTTGTACAGAGACAGTATACTGCTCCTAGCCCCAACCTGGAACAACTTGACCATAAAAGCCCCATTTTCTATTAAACTCTATATGCAATGGCACAAGGGCAAGTCATATGGAAACTTACACCACTAAAAGTAATGAAACTGACCTTTACGATGCTTTTTACGTGGGTGATAATACAATTTATATTTCAAATCAGCGTCCCAACTCGGCCCAATGTTTGCATGCAAACTCCACTTTAATTTCTATATGTCATCAACTTAGCTATCTTTTAATATATTGATACATCCACGGGATTGTACAATGTTTCCAATGACCAGTCACTAAAATCAACAGTCACTAAAATGTCTGGGTCCCAGGTTTTGCCAAGTCGAGGTTGTGCCAAATTATTATGTCACTAAACAGTATAAAATAGATCTGCATCTCTAAAATACCTTGTGAATGAAGTCGCCTATTTTCCACCTTGACTTAAAATTATGTGATTTTGTATAAAATTTTCTTTTCTCTGTAGAAAGGAATTTATTATCCACCACGCGACGTATTTGCCCTAAATACGGGGAAATACAGACCGGGATGTATTTTTTTTTATACACCGGCGCCCCGGTACTATGGATAATGAGTGTGAATAACTTCCGGTTTTTCAACAATATCTCGGAAAGTATGCAACTTACAAATATATATAATATATCATTAGAAAGGTGTTATTGTAGCGCTTCTGCTGATGTATTTTGCATAAAAATCCATGCAGAAATGACTGAGATATTGCAAGTTAAAGATTGAAGTTTTTATATTCAGTGTTGCTCATGCTTTTCAAAGCCTTTTTCACGTCCTGTCATTAAACATTCGTATTATTTGACCCATAAATCACACAAAATGGTGGATAATAAAAGTAAAACATCCCTCATCAGACATACACAGAAAAAATATATCACTCATGAAGATTAACAATATAATACTCGTGCTTCGCACTCGTATAATATTGTTATCTTCATTCGTGATATATTTTTTCTGTATATGTCATTCGGGAAGTTTTCCTATTGTAAAGGCCCCCATTTTCAAAGACGAAAGTGTGACTGCTTGAGCCACCATCTGGTGAAAGTTGTTCACATTGAGAAAAGTCTGTCTTACAACAACAAAAATTTGTCAGTAAAACGAATTAGTTTATGTGCATAATTTATGGACCTACTTCTATCTTTTGAAAAGAGTCTCATATGGAATAAAAAAATTCAGATATAAGGTTGTCAGTGTCCCCTTTATTTAGAGGTCTAAGATACGTGTTGGTTAAGGTCTGTATTTTACAATATTCCAGGTAGTTACAATAATCCAGGTCAAATTTAAATTCATATCTTTAAATTTCATTGCTGTATCTGATGTTAGATTAAAAATGTTCCTGATATAAACTATTTTCATATTGAACCATGTTTGAAAGAACATGGGTGATGTTGTTATATTATTGTTCTACCACAGTAAAAAGGACATAATTTTTGCAAATGTTTTTGGCTTCACCAGGGTATGTTTCAATGTCCAGGATTGCAACACATTTTCACAAAAAGGATTTTCTACATGAATGCTTAATCATTTGAGCCGTTGCAGACCTATCCGACATATTTTGTCCATTGTAGCTATTGAGCTTTCAAATAATTTTACCCAGTTTGACCCTGTTTGTCCAAGATGACTTTATTGCATTGGTAAGACAGGGTAGATTTACCTTCTTTGACCCTACAAGGAGTATACTGCTGAGTGCACTGAAGTCTATTAACTTTATCTGGTTTATTATTCCATATATAATTAAAGATGAGTTCATTCAAGCTTGCTTATTGAAGGTTGAGCTTGCTTAAAATAAAAGCTTTAATGATACAGATCTTACTCACTGGGGTAAAGTTCTGCTTTGACCAATTATATAAAATTCTTTGAATTTCCTGAATAATTTTTGTATAATTTAAAGTTAAATATTATTTGAAAATTCAAGTCCAAACAGTTTGAAACTTTTTAGATCGTTATGTCTTTCCTTGTATTTTAACTCATAAGCATTCCAAAAAGTATTATAATTTATTTGAAATTGCATTTCCGGGTGCGGTATATTTTTAGACTATCCTTATTATAGACAAGAACAGTATATTTTCCATTTTTTTCTACTGTGTATTGTATTTCTTGATTGGGTATATTTTTAGGTTATGTCTATTATACACAGGAACAGCATAATGTTGATTAGTAATAATGTTAGTTCAGAAATTGATTTATCCATTCTGTAACCAAGTACTAAAAATGTCTCAGCTTGCCTACATTAGGGTTTCACTTTCTCCAAGTGTACCTTGTTTTGCTTGGATTAGAGATCTTGTAGCTAACAATCATCCTTAAATGTTTCATTCATATCCAAAACCTCTTGTTTTGCTTATGGATTAAAGTTTCTAAACAGTTGTGAGTCAAGTAGTAAGTTAAAATCTCCACACACAATTGTGCATGGCTTACTAGATGATTCTATAGATTGTCCAACATGTCTAAAAATTCTGGAGTTTCTGTGTTTGGAGCATAAAGTGTGATTAGCCTGACAGATAGAGAATTCAATTTTAAACCACTTACAAGTAGATTTTCTTGTGTATCTTTACATACTATCATTGAGTTGATCGAAAATGCAACTCCTATGCTATTAGTATTATAGCCATTGTTGCTTCAATGGACTCTGGTAAGGCTGTTGCTGTCACATTGCTGGACCTCTCAGCAGCATTTGACACTATTGACCACATCATTCTTTTTGACTGCCTCAGTCACCACTGGTTTGGCATTGATGGCACTGTGCTGATGTGGATCAAACCCTATCACTCAAACTGCAGACAGGAGGTTAAACTGGGGATTAGTTTTTCAGATGCCTTCTCATTCCCCTATGGGGTCCCCAAGGTTCTGTCCTGGGTCCGTTTATATTACCCCCTCAGTCCTACTGTTTCCAGTTTCAATGTCACCCACCATCGGTATGCTGACGACACCCAAATACATTTAGTACTTGATTCTAGGAACTTTGATTGCAGTATTGCGGAGCTCACTGAGTGTCTTACTTACAATCAAAAGTTGATTGAAACTCAACTCAGAGAAACAGAGAAAACATAATTCATCATCGATGGTTATAAACATGCCAGAGAGTCCCTCATTCAAAACTTTCCCACCAAGCTTCATGCAAATGCTATCCCCTCTATGAATGAAGTTAAGAACCTAGGTGTTACTTTTGATTCTGGAAACACTATCTTCAAAAACTACACTGGCTCCCCATTTCATACTGTATCTTGTTTAAATATAATCTTATTACATTTAAGGCCAATAAATTCCCCCAACCTACATGCTTATATTCCTTAATCAAAATCAGTAGCCTTACCTGCAGAAACTGGCTTTCTCTGTCCTCAATGTATTCGAGGGGTTAAAGTGGCAGAGTGGTAACACTCTCGCTTCCCACCTCTGAGGTCGGGGTTCGGTTCCCGGCCCTACCTCAAGTGGGAAAGCTGGTAGTTGCTTGGTGTTGGTCAGCATTTCACTGTACCTAACACTATAAACAATACCACTAACCTCTTTTAAAAATGCCAGACATGTCAAATTCTTCTGTATTTCATTCTGTGTACTATTTTAGTCATTGCATGATGTGAATTACGTTAATCCGAAAGGAAATGAGGTTTTAAAGATTCAATTTATTCCTTTTTTCAGCTGTATTATAAATACAAACAAGTGGAATGACCATAATATTTGGGCAATAACCAATTCATAGTGTTCAAGTTTCTTGCAAAATACAGTGATAATAACATTGTAGACTTTAAAATGTGACGTTAAAGTTATGGTTACCTTTCGCAGACCAAAAAAAAGGACACTAATACAGGTAATTTTTCCATAATTTAATAATTTTGGTCTAGCCCTGTCCACAAAAATTTCAGAAAAGTATGTTGATTAATTTTGAAGTTATCAGGAACACATACAGAAAAAGAACTCACCCTAAACCATAACCTTTTGGGGTAGATGTGCTGTCACCTTCTGTGTGGAATAAGTTGGAAATATTTGTGAAAAATAAGGGAAAAATTCTGGAGATTTCATCTGGAATTCAAATTCTCTTCGTGGTGGTACAATCCACGGGTAGGCTGAACCTTGTGTACATATATCTCCATGTTCCTATGTATAGTTTTTTTTAATCACATGCCTTAACGTTATACACAAAACAACCAGACAGATATGCTTGATTGCTGTGAATATAATGAAACCTCTAGCCAATCAAGTTCACTGGTACAAAACTAAAGATTTGCAATCTGTGTTTTGACTGGCAATGTCAAAGTCAAGGCATTGATTTCATGTACAAATTATGTGTTACAGAAAAGGCCTCCAACAGGCTAAGTATATTTGACTCTCCCCTTTGGGATATTGTAACCTTGTCTGTTTCTTTGTCCACATGAAAACTGTAAAAAGCTGTACAACAGAAGGGGATTATATTTTTCACATCTGTGTTTTTATGTCTATCTGTGGTTCACTCCTTGAAGTGAATCCAAATTGCAAAACAATAATTGTTTTTTTTTTGTAATTAGTTTTGATGATATCGCCACACACAATTCAGAAACTATTCATTGCATATGGGTTATATTTTCAGACAAGATATGACCCACCCATGATTTAGCCATCCTTAAAGTTGATCCAGATTGATTTTTCTAATCTGGATTAGTTGTTGAATCCTGCTATTTTTCAATATTACCCGCCGGCAGAAGGTAGTAAAATATGTAAATTTATACCAGAATTTTCAAGTGCAGATATCAAGGTTTGTGTTATCCTGGGGTTCTGGAGCCGCTTTCACGCTGCTATCTTAAGATAAAGGTCATCTTAAATTCATGGATTTCCTTGAATTTCTCTCTCCTTTAATAAATCTCAGTTTCACAAAGCCTCCTTCCTTAAAGGACACCTATAAAACTCCCTCAAATTTCAAGGAAGTTGAGGACAAACCTGAAATTTAAGGAAGTGTCCTTCAAGGAATGTTAAATAACTTTAAATTAATATTTACTCCCTCCTTAAGTTTCAAGGAAGATCTTTGGTAAGGAGAGTTAAATGAGGCTTTGTAAAACTGACTTTAAAGGTGGCCTTGCCAAAGGAAAAAAGTGACCTTCCTTTACAAAAAGGAGTTCCTTTGCAAAGGTGGCTTCGTAAAACCGGCCCCTTGTTTTAAATAGAAATTATCTGATCACCTCTGAAGAAAATAACTATAAAGGGTTAGTTTATTTGATTTTTGTGGGCAAAGCACATGTAAACCTTGCACTTATGATCATTTTGCCTTAAAACCAGCACATGTTAATTTCAACATTTGGTTCTATGCCACACTATATGAAATCTGCCACTGAGAGCACCTTTAAAACAAAACCCAAGTATTCCATATATGTACCATTATTGCATTAGGGGAAAATCTGAGGTCTAATGTTATCACAACAAGATGACTGGGGGAGTGCAGACCTCCGCCAAGGCCCAACACCTTCAATACTGCTAATGATTGCAATGATTAAAAATCTCTTCAGAACTTTCTTGATTTAGTCAGTAATCTGGATCACAACCAAAGTATGGCCACCTTTTTGTTACAATGAACTATAATATCGTTTTGTTTTGTGTCATTATGTATAGCAAACAACACTTCAATCTTGCCATATGTATAATGGAAATACTAATCCAAAAAAGAGAACACACTTTCCATAGGAGGCCACTAAACAATTTCCTGATCAATAACTGTCTAGGGGATTTTTACATAATGCATGTTCTTCCCTGAATTAATGTACATTAAATTACACCTGAGAGTTTTTCCTTTGTCAAAAGTGTCCATTATCTTTCACTATTGGTCACTTTGTGACTCTGACCATATATAGAAGTCTTTTAGCACATTTCCAAAGAAACCCTTTTACATTTATTTCAACTAAAATGATCATAAAAACCGAAAAAGTACATAACAGGAATATAGAAATGAAAAGCAATGATGTTAAACAATATCTTTAAAAAATATAAATTAAGGAAAAGGTGTAATTTAAATAGGTTAATAGCCTCGTAAGTGTCCAATATTGGATTGGACACTTACTTGACCATTAACCTGTACTTAATTCAATGCTTTATGTTGTGAAATTGGTTAGAATGTTATACTTTATTCAGTAACATAATACCCATATAAGGTGAGATAAAACATATAACACTCCAATCTTGCCATATGTGTAAGAAAATACCTTAACTAATCCATTAAACGGTAGAATTTCCAAATCAACAATTGTCTGGGGGATTTTAACACGATGCATGTTCTTCATCAAAATAAATTGGGTTAGTTCAATGCTTTGTGTTGCTAAATTGGTTGACATCCCAAAATTTATTCATTCACATATTGTCCATATAAGGTTAGGCATAGACTTCTCCGCTTGCCTTATCTTCCAAGAGGAACAAAGAGGACAAGTAGGTAGGTACTGTCCATATGGCATTCTGTTCTCATTTTCTGTTCTCGTGCAAGTACTTGGGTTCTTAAACCGAGTGGAAAACTGTCTTATTTTGACAGAACTGTTATTATTTACTTAAGCATTCATGATACCAATTTTATAGATGAAATGAAAAACATGAATTGAAATTTTGCAGAAAAGAACACACCCCTGTGATATTATTTTCTTGAGGGTTTTTTTTTGCATTATTTATGTGCAAGTGGGCAGATGTAAAATCCAGGGTCTATTTCACAAAAGAACTTGGCCTGGACTTAGATCAAAAGTTAAGACTAAAAAGTTTAACTTTGGCTAAGTCTGTGGGCTTAGAATATGAGAAGGTGACATCTTGTTAAAGAAAGTTATGTTGGTTAGATATTTCATTGTTCACTTTTGACCTATTTACTTGTTATTTCTTGTCAGACCTCGGTTTAATTATGAGAATTGAAAGGACAACAGGCCATCTTAAAGCAGGAAGAACTTTATTTTCTTTTAAGTTACATGTAAGGTACATGTTACAGTGGTATTAACTACCTTAATGAATTAATTTGTCCGACTGGAGGTCTTTTTGGTTATGAAAACTTTGCTAGAACACTTAATTTGCAAATTAAGTTTGTTGACTTCTATCGTCTTTTGCATAGCATTCCAAGAAAAAAATACGATTATAAGAAAGACTTGATACAAGTTATATGCATCAAAATATGTTAGAATCCCTAATAAATTAATAAAGTCTTACCATTACATGTTAAGTAAAAATTGCACACACCTTAGTAAGACGTTACAAGTATAAAGAAAGGTTAAAATTTTAAAATTTAAAGATACATAACATATAGCATCTAGTGCAATAACATCACATCATATAACAGCAGCTGGTGCAATAACATCATATCATATAACAGCAGCTGGTGCAATAACATCACATCATATAACAGCAGCTGGTGCAATAACATCATATCATATAACAGCAGCTGGTGCAATAACATCACATCATATAACAGCAGCTGGTGCAATAACATCATATAACAGCATCTAGTGCAATAACATCACATCATATAACAGCAGCTGGTGCAAAATATCACAGTAATAATGTAGCTTGTACAACCACGAGTTAATAAGTTGTTACCAGAAGAAGTCATTCCCACGAGTCATCAAGTCGTTCCAACAAAATACTATGTCATTCCCCACACTGAGTAAGTTGGGTGATGAGATACTAAATCATGGGAATGAGATGCTAAGTCGTGGGAATCTAAACAATATCTTCCAAACAAAGGGGAAATCAGTGCGCTAGTTAACAAAAATCATTTATCATAAAGAGAGTCGAGGGGTGGTCAAAGTCAGAGATCCTGAGTTGTGTGTGTGACCAAAAGGGAAGGAGACTAAGTTGGGAAACTGGAGTTGCAGAGGTGGGTTTTGAGGTGTTTCCTGAATGATGTGACAGAAGGGCTATATCTTATTTGGAAGGGGAAAGAATTCCAAAGAACTGGGGAATAGTGACTGAAAGAATTAGAAAAGTGTTTGATTGATTTATGAACTCTATGGTCAAAAGTGGGGGTATGAATAATCTCATGTTTGGAGGTGCTTTGTCTTGTATTTCTAGAAGAGTTGTAGTGGTGAATTAATTCTTTTAGGTATGTAATGAGGCCAATTATAAATTGTTCCCTATATCTGACTTGAAGCCAATGGAGTTTTTTCAGTTGAGGGGTAATGTGTGAAAAGTTAGGGGAATGGGTGACAACCCTGCAGATTGAGGTTTGGAACTACTGTTATTTCCTTAAATCAAAATTAGTGAGTAATACGAACAGGGAATTACAATAGTCCAATCTGCCGCTCACCAGCAGGTTCTTGACACTTTGTGTGGGTGAAACCTGATTATCAAGAATATGAGAATATTGAGAAAATAAACTCGGTTTTGTCAGGGTTCAGTTTTAATTTATTTGTAAACATGAAATTTTGAATGTCAGTAAGCAGTTCTTTAGTGTTTCTATAGAGTGAGAGAAATTTGCTGGTGAGAGTGTTATGTATAACTGGGTGTCATCAGTGTAGAAATTGTAATTAAGACTACTGTGAGAGTGAATGATTGAGTTGATTGAGTTTGTATAGAGAGAAAAAAGAATTGGACCAAGGACTGAGCCCTGTGGCACCCCAAACTGGAGTGCATCAGGATGTGAGAGTGTGCTACCTACCTTGACTCAGTGTGTCCTTCCCGACAGGTATGATTTGAACCAGCAGAGTGCTAGTTCACTGATTCCATAGTAAGCATCAAGTCTGTCAAGGAGAATGGTGTGGTCAATGGTATTAAAGGCAGCGGAGAGATCCAATAAGATGAGGGCTGTGACAGACCCTTTGGCCATGTTGAGAATATTAAGAAGGGAACTTTTAGAAGAATGATGTTTTCTATAAGCAGTTTGGAAAGTAGTCATAAGGCCAGCGTTATCAAGGTGAGTTTGTAGCTGGACTGCTACTACCCTTTCAAGTATATTTGAAATAAAGTTAAAGTTAGAGACAGGCTTATAATTTTTGAAAACTTCTTTGTCTAAGGATGATTTTTTTAGGATTGGGGTAACATGGGCCTGCTTGGAGAAGTAAGATACTTACCTTGTGCAAGAGAGGTATTGGTTATTGAAGTAATGGGGGTGATGAGAATGTCCAAATAATCAAGGATAAGAAAACTGGGCCAAGGGAACATGATTTACTTGGAGAGTTCATAATGGTTTTTGGTAATTTGAAAACATGGAGGGAGGAGAGTCTGATGTGTGGGTGATGTGTTGTGAATACGGGGAAGCAGGGAAAGTTAAGCAGCTTTTTTCTTTGAAGAACTCCACAAATCTGTCAGCAACAAGCTAAGTTGTTACCACAAAATAGTAAATCCTTGTTTTCATTCATACCCACCCCTTATTAAGTCATTCCCACCACTTATTAACTTATTCCCACGACTTATTAACTTGGTCCCACCATTAAATTAAGTCGTTCTCACCATTTACTAACTCGTTTCCACAACTTACTAACTCATTCCCATCACTTAGTAACTCGTTCCCACCTCCTATTAACTCAATTCAAGGGACAAATAATATACAAACAGGGGTTAAATATGCATTACACATAACAGTTATAACAGTGCCTACTAACAGCTTGCCAGTATTATCAATTATTACTAAAACTAGTTAATGATATATAAATTCATTAAGATTATTACTGGATAAAAGACATACATAAGCACATGATGGTGTGGTTCCACCAAGATGCCACACTATAATGTGCAGACACCATAACCCAATTAGTAGTAAACCTCTAAAAGACAGTAATGCAATATACATATAATAATAAATAGGTAACCTCTGAAGGTCATTAGGTAGGTAGATAAGAAGAATAACTATTAAAATTGCTAAAATGATAACCATAATGGTATGCAAAGTAACAAAAAACAAGCGATCACTTTAGGTCACTAAAAGCCTACAGGCACATGCAAACTTGAATGGTATGCTAGTAGATGGGTGACCTCTATATAAGTGACGTATCATAGACAAAAAAATGCATGTACATTTGCATAAAAGCATGACTTAGTAACTTGTGGTAATGACTTGCTATCTTGTGGTAATGACTTGCTCACTTGTCGGAACGCCTATCTTGTCGGAGTGACTTGTTGTCCTGTGGCAACGACTTTCTAATTTGTGGTAATGACTTGCTAACGTGTGGTAATGACTTGCTAACTTATGGTAATGACTTGCTACCTTGTGGTAACGACTTGCTAACTTGTGACAACTACTTGCTATCTTGTGACAACTACTTGCTAATTTGTGGTAACAACTTGCTAACTTGTGGTGACAACTTGCTAACTTGTGGGAACGACTTGCTATCTTGTGGAACGACTTGCTAGTAGACCTCATTTGCCCACATCTGTTGATGGCTGTTCAGAATAGGCAAACATTGCTGAAATGAGAAAAAAACATTACAGGGACTTGTTTAACGGTGTAAAGACAAAAGACTCTGATTCATCTGTCTTTAATGATATGCAATGTAAAACCTCCTGTGTTGTTACCAAACCTGAAATCACTGAGTTTGTTAATAAATTATTTAATGCAAAAACTGCAAGCATTGATAATCTAGGAGCTGGACATCTGAAAAACAGTAGTCCCAGGCTGCACTTTATTCTTTCTATGTTTTTAGATCTTTACTGCTTTAGTCCACAGTGTGTTACCTTCTAAAATGATAAGCACAATTTTAGTTCCCATAGTGAAAAATAAATGTGGAAAATTAACCTATGATTTGCACCCCAATGGTCTAGGTTCTATTTGTTCTATGTTGTTTTGATAGATAATGGTATCAAGAATCGAATCTTACCTGTTCACTACAGATAACCAATTTGGTTTTAAGCAAAGCCATTCAACAGATTTGTGTATATTCCTTTTAAAAGAAACTGTACAATAGTATAAAGCTCATGGAAGTAAAAAGAAATTGTACAATATTATAAAGGTCATAGGAACAGTATCTTTTTTTACTTTTTTGGATGCTTTAAAAGCACTTGATCGTGTTAATCACTGAACACTCTTCCAATGTCTCCTTGAACCAGATGTACCACTTTATATGCCAAGAATGTGTTTTACTTGTACCCTAACCAGCTATTGTGTATTAAATAGGATTCTGATGTGTCCTAAACCTTTGCAACATGTAATGGGGTAGGACAGGGAGGGATATTATCCCCTTTGTAATTTAATATTTATGTTGACAGACTCAGTGCCTCTGTAAATAAGCTATATGTGGGTGCTTTTTTGGTAAAGTTACTTATGTAAGCAGATGACATAGTGTTATTGTCTCCCTCTGTTAAAGGTCTTCAACGTCTTGTTGATACATGCTGTAATTTTGGAGAATCTAATGACATAATATTTTTAATGAATGCAAGCCTGTGTGAATGTATCTATTGAATCAACAGGATAGAAAATGTCATATGCCTTTTCCCAGTAAAAGTAAGGCAATAGAGAGAAAGTAACAAAGTTCAAGTATCTTTGTCACTACTTCATAGAATCCCTTAGAAATGATGGTTCAACTGTTCTCCTGATGTAAATTGTCTTTTATTCGGAACATACATGTATAGTCCGTATTGCCGTTGTTTGTGGAATTCCTATTCCAAAGCTTGTAGTGCTGTGGGAAAATAGCTGCAGGCCTCTGATGAACTATTCTATTTATTGTAGTGGAAAACATTATTATGGCCTTCCAAGAAATAGTGAGATTAAATTGTGCTTGTTTCTCAAACAGCATTGTGAAAAGTAGAAATAAATTCATCATCAATTATTACTTCAGTCATATTATGAAATATTCTAAATTAATTGCAAACTGGAATAATAATTTATTTGTAACATAGGTTTAGATTTATGTAAAGCAAGCTGAATGATGTAGAGTAGTGTATGTCAGTTGCACCAGTAAACATGCTACTTAATAAAAATATCAATAAAGTATGTGATAAAACAAGTTTACACTGAGTTCTCCACAACTATAAAATACTTTAGGCATTATTTATGCTGAATTATGAAGAAAATATCCACTAAAATGCTGAACAATACTTGTTGCATTCATTTAATTTTGAATGTCAAAGGTTAGATGTCACAGGGTTACTGATCCAGTTTTCATGCTATCTGTTGGCTATTTCATAAACTTTAAAATTAAACATTTTTTGCACAATATTATACACAAACAAAGACATAACTGTTGAACTCTACACAATAAACTTTACAATGGTGTTTTAATTGTAAAAATTGGTTATGTATTGGCAGATTTACAAGCAATTAAAGATTAACAAAATTTCACATTGCATTGATAAAAATTTATTTGCAAACAAACTATTGCATGAAACCAAAATAAGGACTAAAAGAGTTTAACAAGCGATATCCAAGTACCTGATTCAACTACAGAAATGATGAAAGTATCATTTTAAAGAAAAATTACAGTAGAGTTTGTCAGTTTTTATTTGAAGAAATTTCGTTTTATATTGGCTGAGATATTGTTAAACATGCTACAAACACACGAAAACTAGTGCTAGCACGAAAACTGGACCATCGACCATATATGGACCACATCTAACTTATGTGTCTGAAATAAAATTTTTCTATTCTATTCTATTCTAAATATTTATATTTGGCCTGGTAGGGTACTTCTGATACTCTGAAAGACCTTGAATGAAAAGTGTTAAAGTCAAATGTCAGCATTCTTGTAGAGTACATATACATCAGTGAAACATATCGCTCACAAAGGGATTTAACCTTCCACAGGTGAGAATCAGCCACAGTTGTCAGCTGTTGTGTACCCAAAAGTACCAAATCCCCGTATGTATATATATTCTTAGTGTAAATAACCACACTGTGTTAAATATATTTTCTGTTTGGAATACATTTAGTAAATGTGTGAAAAAAATGAACAAATGAATTAAAATATTATTTATAACGGTAGAAATGATATTTGTTTGTAAAGGGATAAATTGTTTAATAACACTTGACGATAGAAGAGGGTTATTGTTATCAGTTTGTGTTCCATCTTTCATTGTTCCATCATTGTTCAAAACCCTTTGGAGGGGCCACGGTGGCAGAGTGGTAACACTCTCGCCTCCCACCTCTGCGGCCGGGGTTCGATCCCCGTCATGGCCGTAAGTGGGAAAGCTGGTAGTTGCTTGCCGTTGGTCGGCAGTTTACAGTACACAACCCTAGCGAACTCTTTGTACTGGTTTCCTCTGCCCTTCCAACTACCCGTCGTGATATGACCTGTACAGTGTTGAAAGTGACGTAAAACCCCAAATAAACAAATAAACAAATCAAAACCCTTTGGAGTCTGTTCAAGTGGCAAATGGGGGAGTCCAAAAAGTGTAGTATTTGCATAATCCAGTAAAGACATAATGATTGAATGCATGAGTATATTAAAAGCATCATTTGTGATGTGTTTCCTAATTCTGGCTATGTTTCTGAGATGGAGGTTTACAGATGTGTAAACCGTAGATATATGATCAGCCATGGACATGGTTTCATTGAAGATAACTTCAATGTTCCTGACACTTCGTGATATTTTAACAGAAACAGCAAATATTTTCTGAAGAAAGTTTTCTCTTACTATGTTGTGTCTTAAACATAAGTACTTCAGCATTTTCTTCATTAAGTTTGAGCCTGTTAGTAGACATCCACTGGCTTATTTCAGAAATGCAGTTTTTAAGTTCCTCAATGGCACATGTAAGAGAATTTTCACTAGAAAGGTCAAATGCTGCAAACAGCTGTGTATCATCTGCATACATATGATACTAAAAATACAGATCACAATCTATGAGTGTTTCACACCACCGAAGTAGCATAAACAAGAGCTGATTTTCCTTAATATTTATTCATATTCATATATTTTTTCATGGCATAAAATCCATGCAGAAATGGAAAGACCCACTATGTGGTGATGACAAGCTTGTTGGAGACGAGGAGCCGATTACTTGTTTATAAAAGACAAGCTGGTCCCTTAAATAAACAAGGTGCTCTTTGAAAGAGGGAGTAAAATGCTCAGCTAGATGTGACCATACTCAGAAGTGTTAAATAAGTATTGTATTATCACCCATCTTTTGTTTAGATTTAAAGCTATGTAGGGAGAGAGTGCCCAGCAATACGGGTAGATATTTGTGTAGATTGGAAACATATTTGCAAAAAAAAAAAAAAAAACTTGTGAAAGCCACGGTTTTAATTTCCTATTTATTTTATTTCTTTTGTTTAAAAAAAGATGAAAATGAAAAAGGTAGATTTAACTCTACCCTTTTTATGATAAAAGCAAACTGAATAAAATGATTCATGTCACACCCTACCTTCAGAAAATCTGGTTTCCCATATCATCGTGTTTTCTTTTTAAATCAAATGGAATAAGAACTTTCATGGCACTTAATCTTCAGGGGCCATGGTGGCAGAGTGGTAACACTCTCACCTCCCACCTCTGAGATCAGTGTTCAGTTCCCGGCCCGACCTCAAGTGGGAAAGCTGGTAGTTGCTTGCCGTCGGTCGGCAGTTTACAGTACAGAACCCTGACGAACTGTATGTACTGGTTTCCTCTGCCCTTCCAACTACCCGTCGTGATGTGACCTGTACAGTATTGAAAGCGATGTAAAGCCCAAATAAACAAACAATAAACAAGGCACTTAATCTTCATCACGTGACTCACTCTAAGGTGCACCTATATATAGACATATAAAATAACTGACAGTGTTGACAGTGCCAGGTCATGCCCGAGAAGACATGGATGGTGGGGTTGGCTAAGACATATAGGCTTTTGAAAAACATAGATGAGGTTTGAGCTTTTTCCTGAAAGAAGTGATCAAGGTTGCGTTCTGTACAATGTCATATAGGTCATTCATTACCTCCGCCAAGGAGGTTATGTTTTCGTGTGAGTTGGTTTGTGTGTTTGTTTGTTTGTGAACAAGATAACTCAAAAACTTATGGACAGATTTTGATGAAATTCTCAGGATATGTCTGAAAAGGTAAAAGGAAGAAGTGATTAAATTTTGGGAGTGATCTGAATCACTCTCTGGATCTGAATCCATGGAATGTAATTTTTAAAGACAGATAACTCAAAAAGTTATGGACGGATTTTGATGAAATTTTCTGGATATGTCCTAAATGTGATAAGGCACAAGTGATTTGATTTTGGGAGTGATCTGGATCACTACCTGGATCCATGAAAAATATATTGGAAGTGATCCGGATTGAGCTCCCATGGCGGAGGTCTGCGCTCTCCAAGTGTTCTTGTTTCAAATATTACAAGTATTGAAGGCAAGACTATTACAAACACGTGGCTGAAAGGCTAACATAGCCGCCGCCAATGCAAGTGATGTACCCAAAGTGCTAGAAGTTTAGTAAAACTAGACGAGACTGAGTAACTGTCATGGTTAACATATTTTAGAAGTTTTATTCCACCGAAGATTCAGGTTTGAGGTGAAGATCATTCATAGCCTTTTAAGTTTGGAAAATAACTTTATGTCAAAATAAAAACAGTTGCCACCCCAGAATTTAACTAAAACTACAAGATTCAGACCTTCTATCATGGTGAACATATTCTGGTTTTTTTATATCAATCAAGCTTTCGCTTTGATGTCCGCAGCATATGCAGATCTTAAGGTCCCCAAAACAGCTAAAATTGCTACGCTTGGTCTTGTAGGAGCAACTGCTAGGAGAAAAGGATGGTCTGAAATGGCTTGTGGACATACTGAAGAAATTAGTAAACATATGTAATGATTTTGAAGATACCAAGTCAATTTGGATTTTTATGTCCTGTTCAACATCCAGGGTCATATTGGGGACAGGTCCTCAGCATCGTCACTTGTGGGAGTCAAACCCACACAGAGGTGACAGCCTGTGATTAGATGCGAAACTGGCTAACCCACTAGGTCTTTCAGGACCCGTTTTTGAACATACAAATATAACAGACAGTGTATATATTTAAGATGTTACTGCAAATGTTTTTTGTCTGTTTTTGTTTTGACTTAAGACATTTTTGTTGTTTGAAAAAAGAAATAACAACAAAAATTCATGCTGAGAATATTGATGTCTCACATTGTTACCTTTACGGAGAAGTTATGCCCGTGGGTTATTGATAAAAAATAGCAAGGAACACCTCTTTCTTAAGTATTTCACGTCGGAAGTGCCTCACTAGAAGAAAAAGTGAATAAATTTTGTGAAATATTCATATTATATTCTCAATATCATAAAAAGCCCATTTTTTAATGTCCTATATTCAATGTTCTAGTTGACATTACTACAAAAGCATTGAGCTGACCTTCATAATTTTTTTTTGTTAAATAGGCGCCTGGCCCAAGGAAGAAGTGATATTATTTTGTGAAAAAATTAGGATCAAATTTTGGATACAAAATAATGGAGGTTTGCATTGTACCATTGTTTTCTAGTTATATCATGCATGTATGTATAATATCTCCAGTCACGTTAAAGTATTTCTTGCTTTCTAATTACAGGTCTGTATTATATTTTCAGTGAAGTTAAAGTATTTCTCTTTTAACATAGGTTTTATTAAACAGAGAAAGTATATATTATTTCACAAACTTTCAATTCAGGTGACATTGGGACAATCGGGCCTTCAACTGATATACAAAGTCTGATCTTTATTAAAGCAGTATATTAGTTTGTTATAAATATCACTGACACATAACTGTAACTACATTACAAGATTTACCAAACTACCTTGTTTAAGAATACCTTCAAGGTCATTTTAAATGTAGTAATACCTTTACTAACACGTAGCATTTAGGCATTTTACAGATAACACTGTGTATCACATTGTCACACAAAAAGATGCTGTACAGGAGTGCATCAGGCTTTACACTTGAATGTAACTGTACAATGCACTCCAACTGTTTAAATATTATACACACATAAAACATCAACCAATAAAATCACCTAATACTTACTAAAACATAGTTATTGGTAAAATATTAATGGAGGTTCTCAAACAAACTTTTAAGTTTTGCTTTTTTAATGGTACACCACTGAAAATGCAACCTTTAAATGGAACTTTCACAACGTAATTTTATAACACTTTGTCACCCTACAGATAGAGGACTTATCCAATACACCACAGTTAACCTTGAGTGGAGGAACAAAGTGTTGAATAAAATTAAAGCTGAGCACCCAAATGCAAAGTTTGAATATAAAATAGGTGGAGCAAGACTATGCAAACTACAGATAAATCACCTCAAAATGAAAGTAAATATAACTAAACAGCTAAAAGGAAAATAAATCTACCCTTAGCCAGGGCGTCCGGTAATCCATTTACCAAATATCTGGTGGGTCTGACGCATTTAGCAATGAACATTAGAGATCCTATATTTCATTCTCATTCTTTCTTCGGCATGGTAGTCTTTCCTGATGCACCTTGATATTCTGCCCATAAATACCTGGATTTTGTCCTCGGCTACTGAGGGGGTTGCATTTTTGTGTGTTCATTCTGACACCTTACAGTTACATTTATTACTGTGAGATTCAAATTTAATTCACATAACTGGAACCCCAAGTCGTGTTGTAATTTAAGCAGAAATTTTCAACTGTACTAAGTGGACCGAGTCTTATAAGATAGTCAATGTAGATGAAGAAATGACCCTGTTGTCTCATGATTTGTCTAAAGAAGTCGGATAAATGGGTACACACCATGCCAGTTACCCTCATGCTCTCAAACAGTTTACATTAAATGGCTGATGACAATTGAGTCTTGGCTTTTTTGAAAACTGTACTAATCCGTAGGTCTTGCTTCTCCATGTTTCTTGACAGGATAAAAATCCTTACAAGTTAAAGTCTCCTTTGGTTTTAGAATATGTCCCGTACACAGTCTTTGTAAATTAGTGATGGGTAGAAAGCCTAAAGCACTAGTCTGTTGGTTCAAAGAGTACGTTTATCTTTCAATGCTTGTACTATGACTTTTCTCATGATGTTGCTACCTTTGCCTTGTAATTCCCCTCTGACTACAACGATGGTGTCAATTTTGTGATGTCAGTAGTGTCGGTTTTTGTGAAGTCATGTCAGAGCTTGGATTTGTGTGGAAGTACCATGCTTCCTCCTAGGAACAATTGGCCGTTCAGATTGATTGGTGAATTTGGCAAGCCTCAGCCACTACACTAATAGATGTGTCAGACTGATAGTCATTGATGCACGTCCATTTCTACAGCACATTTCTCTTGAAAAGTTACATTACAGTACTACTGTCCCCTTTGTTGGAATTGTTTTTTGTACTAGTTAAAACAGAAAATATACAGAATATTTACTTGGGTTTTAACACTGTAGTTTTATGGGCAGAGGAAACCAGTACATACAATAGATCAAGGTTCTGTACTGTAAACTTCCGACCATCGGTAAGAAACTACAATCTTTCTCTGAGTTAATGTCATTCCACATACATTTTTGTTAGATCATACTCAGCACGGAAATATTGAGTTTTACATGACTGGTCTAAAATATCAAAACAGAGCAACTGTCTTCACATTTAAACATTACACTGAGATATAAAACATTATACAATATTGGAATCACTTACTTTGAAAGTGCATAAGTACATTCTCGATTATATTATTATTATTATTACATATTACTTATGGATTACTGATTTCATCTTTATCATTGTAGCACACTGACTTTTGGTATCAAAGCTTTCTATAGTCCTAATATTTCTTTAATATTTACTTCTAGACTTCTTTTCAAAAGTTTTGCCATTTTGACAATGAAATATTGTGCCAATGTGCTTCATGTGTCTCGCCAAGAAAGACATCAGGTATAGTATTTAATGTGGGTGTTCCACCACACAACTAAGGCTCCCGATTAAGTGTTTTGGGGGGTCGGTTTCAAATATTTGCTTAGTCCCAGACCTTCTGTAATGGTCGGTTGTTATCGGTTGGGGCCGTGTGAAAAATCAAACATATTTGATATTTCACACGACTACAACCGATTCATATTTCCCGCCGTCAACAAAATGTCCAGTCCCAGGCGTCCTCAGGCCTCCTCAGACCCAAATTTACACAGTCGTGTGTTGTCCCAGGCCGCCTGCGACCATTAGTCCCAGACCTCCGTAGCTTAGTCCCAGGAGGCCGGTTGTTAATCCCAGACTCAAATATGATGTGTATGAATTTCATGCGTCTGAAAGTGAATCGGTTCCATTAGTCCCCGGAAGCCTCAGACCGTCTGCGGTGTCCTGGGACCCAAAAATCAAGGTCTGGGACTAAGCCCCGACTAAGGGTAACCGACCCTAACCGATCCAAACCGGCCTCCCCAGGATGCCTGGGACAGCACAAATATAGTCTGCGATGGTCTGAGGACGCCCCAGGTGGCCTGGGACTAACAACCGATTAAGAACCGACTGTTTTCCACGCGTCGGAAATTAAAACGAGGCAATGAGCAGGTCTGGGACTATATAAGCGACCGCGCACACTTTGTCATTGTTACTGACTGTTTGGCTACTGAGAGACGTGTGTCACAGATTTGTAGGGGTTTTCAATTTTTATTTTATATATATTTTACTTGAGCTTAAGGCAAATTTCACAGTTAGGAGACACATTTTACTATTTTTTATTATTTTATCGACTGGATCATGAGAAAAGAGAAAGGAGGGAAGAGAGGAAGGAAAAAGATGGATGAGAGGGAGAAGGAAAGTCAAGTAGAGGAGAGGAGTGAAGTTATTACAGAAGAAGGAACTGAGAGGAGAGAGGAGGAGATTGAGGAAGGTCCAGCTATTGGGGAAGCTGTGGCAGAAGAAGAAGAGAGGTGTGAAGAAGATCTGGAGTGCCATTCATCAGCCAAGAGAGCCAGGGTGTGTGCCACTTTTACAGACAGTGATGAAGTTTCCATTGTGGAATTTGTCAAGCTGCACCCTGAACTGTATGACAAGGAACATTCACGTTTCCACGACAGGAACAGAAGAGAGGCTCTCTGGGCAGAAATATCTGCAGAACTCAAGCTCCAGCCATTTGATGTGAGACGTTGGTTCGAGTCCCAGCGAACCCGTTATGGAAAGCTGTCTAAGCTCCAATCTGGCCAAGCCCCGAGGGAGATGACCAAGAGACAGTCCTGGGTCTACCAACAGATGGGTTTTCTTAAAACCCACATCAGAAGAAAGGGGGCCAACAGGAGTTCAGGTTTTGAGGCCAGTCCAAATACCAGCAAGCAGGACGAATCACGTGGGTCAACTACTGACACAGAACACCTCGAGTCCAGTGTCCTGAGGGAGAGGAGTCAGTCTATCATTACATCAACACCCGTTTCAACTACAGACTCCAAGATTCTCGAACACTTTGAGCAGATGAGGACACTTATCTCGGGTTTTCTGCATCAGAAGTCAGACAGGCAGCCCTTCTTTGACTACGTGGCATCAGAGGCCGAAAAGATGACTCAAGAAGAATTTGAAGAATTAAAGGGCAAGATATTTAGAGACATCGAAACTATTAAGGGCAACCGTAGATGTCAGCCATTGCCCAGAAGATCAGCCACTGTTACCACGGAGTCCCAGAGGGTCGGCCTACTGCCAACAACCACTCCACAGGCATCAAGTTCCACTCAAGCAGCAGCTAGCAGCAGTTTTGTGTACTATACACCAAGCCCCATTGGCTTCAGCAACCCGACATCTGTCCTAACTGTACAGGACGAAGCGAGCAGACACAATCTGAGTGGAATCTTAAGCCAGCTACCAGATCTGACATCAACACAGATCGTCGAGCAGCCTCAGCAGCAGCAGCAGCAACAACCGCAGCAGCAGCTCTTTACTATCACCACTTCAGCACCGCCTCAACAGCAGCAGCAGCCTCCTCAGTAGCCATCCAGTCAGGGCGGGTCTTTGACCTGCCAGGCCCTTTTCAATTATTCAGCTACATGTTATTCCAATTCCCCTCCCAAAACAAAAAAGTTCAGTACAAATACTTATCACAAGAAAAAAAAAGTTCAAGTCCAACACCTACACCACCCCAAACATGAAACAAATAACCCATGGTACCACACATAACAAAAAAGGCCACATAAAAAAAAATTAAAAATAACTCCCAATATGGCCATTAATCAGCCCATTTTTAGATTAAAATCCATGGGATAGTTTAAAATCTGTAATTGAAAAGTCCAACACTTACACCTTCCCTAGAGTTAAAAGGCATTATCACATACTTACCAACCCACAAACAGACAAACCCAATACCAAACATAACCCCCAAATAACAAACCCAGTACCAAACCTAACACCCAACTACAAAAAATAAACCCAACACCAGTAACCACCAACCAAGAAACACACAAACCCGAGAGTAAATAGAACCCATGCCAACAAACTGACAAACTATTTTGCAAACACAATCCCCCATTATTGAAAACAAAACTAGTTTTATGATTATATTTTCTGCATTTTTGTGATTACAAGTGAAGATTTAAAATTGAAGATTTCCATAAAAACATTTCTGCTACAAATAAATTTCCAACCCATGAACAAAAAAAATTGTTGAAATTAGGAGGTGGATTTCCAAATATATAAAAAAATAATTCAATTTAGGATATTATGTGTGACTTTCTGTTTTGCTTTTATTTAAAACTGGGTTTGTATGATTGTTGGGTGAGTAACTTGTGTTTGTCTGTTTGTCCGTCTGAAAAAGTTATGTTTGACATGGGGTTTGTCTGTTTGTCCGTCTGAACAAGTTATGTTTGGCATGGGGTTTGTCTGTTTGTCCATCTGACAACAGGACTTATATTCTGCCATCTTGCCAGGCCACTGCTCCCTCATTATTGAAGTAGTCCTTCAGGTAATCCCTCTGTCTTTTGGCTTCTCTAGCAGGGTTTCTGTCTTGGCCACCACCAGCAGCACCACCAATCAATCCACAATCACCAGGCACATCATCATCATCATCCTCCCCAGGCTGCTGACCAGCAGGTTGACCTTGATACTGGCTTCTCAGTATGTTGTGCAGAACCACACAGGTCATGACCACTTCTCTAACTGTTTCTGGGGGTAGTTCAATGGTGGTCCTCATCACTCTGAATCTTGAAACCAGGATGCCAAAAGCGTTCTCCACAACTCTCCTGCCCCTTGATATTCTATAGTTGGCAATCCTTTCCTCCCTTGTTAACAGCCTTCTGCCATAGGGTTTCATGAGCCAGGTCTTCAGGGCAAAGGCATCATCTGCCAAAATGAAGTAGGGGACATCTGTACCACCCTGTGTTATAGGAGCTGGGTCAGGGAAGCCTATCCTGCCATCTTCAATCCTCCTCTTCAGCTGAGAGGCATTAAATATCTGGGCATCTGAGCAAGATCCCTCTGTACCCACATCCACCCATCTGAATTTGTACTGCCCATCTACCAAGGCCAACATGACAATGGAAAAGAACCCCTTGTAGTTGTGGTAGAGGGCTCCAGAGTTCTTGGGTTTCTTCAGGGCCACATGCTTGCCATCAAGGGCTCCCAGGGCATGTGGAACATTCCACCTGATCCTGAATTCCCTCTCCAGTTCTTTCCACTCATCTGGGGTAGTAGGACATTTGAGGTACTCTCTGGTGAACTCATCCTGGATGGCCCTGCAGACCTCTGGTAGAAACCTGGAAATGGTGGATCTGTCAACCCTGAACTGACAGGATAATGATGTGTATGACTCTCCAGTGGCCAGATATCTGATGGTGAGGGCTAACTTCTCCCCAACACTGATAGGAGCTGTGTAGTTGGTGGCCTGCCTGGCTAGACCAGTCTGGTCTTCATCATTTCAAAGAATTCTGGGGTCATCCTCATGTACTTGGTGAATCCTGGAATGTCTGTGGCATACAGATCAGCCATAGTGTTGTGGTAGGCCCCCCTCTCCTCTCTCTGCAGTAGCCATGGCCTGACCCACATGTTGTGCCTTCTTCTAGGTCTCTGTATGGGTGGTGGTGGTGCTGGGGGTGCTGGTGGTGGTTGCTGTGCTTGACGTAAAAAATGGAAATAGATGATTATTTGTAACTGAATAAAAACCAAAAAAGCCCTAAGTTGTTGTTGAATCTGTCTTCCATTAAAAGGTGGCATGTCCAGTTTATGCTTTATGACCTCACTGTAGTTTTTCTGATCATGTAATGGGTATTGCAATCAAGTCTGTTAGTTTGTTTTGTTTATGACAAAAAAAACTATACATATGAGCTGGACCATAAGTTTAACCGTGGCTCAGTCCTTTTCAAAGAATGTCTACATCTGAATCTCATCTATAATTGTCTTTTAGATTTTTGTGGCAAGATCCATATCCATAACTCTAAAGCTACTCATATAAGTCTCTTTGGAGCATGTGTGATAAGGTCTTGCTTTGGCAAGCAGAGGCATGTTGCTGAATATGAATGCGTCTGTTGTTTATTTATTTGGAGTTTTACGTCACTTTCAACACTGTACAGGTCATATCACGACGGGTAGTTGGAAGGGCAGAGGAAACCAGTACATACAGTTGGTCAAGGTTCTGTACTGTAAACTGCTGACCAACGGTAAGCAACTACCAGCGTTCCCACTTGAGGTAGAGCCGTGAACCGAACCCCGGCCTCAGAGGTGGGAGGCGATAGTGTTACCACTCTGCCACCATGGCACCTGAATGCATCTGTTGAGGATATCCAGAAGATCTCTTGGTTACTGAAATTGTACTGTCTCTGCTAGCTCATCTCTACAGTGGCGAATTTTGAAGATTCGCTTGGAGGTGAACTGACTGAAGGCATCAAAGAATACGAGTGTGCATAGGTTTTATTTGACTTGGTGTTCGAACTCCTTGAGTACATATAGGGATGCTCTACCCCCAGGGGCTGTCTGTGACCTAGGTAAGATGCAAATATAATGAAATATAATGATGACCTAATGTCTTCTGTGTATTGAGACAGAATATCGCTGAGATTCCCTTCCCTTGGGATAATATTGTCAGGGATTCCTGTCTTTGTCCAAATCTCGGATCATCTTCACTTAAAATGGTGGGCAGAGGTGGTCCTTGGCCTTATCCATATCCTCTCATAATCTGGGGATGGTTTTCTAGCGATGGCCCAAGACCGAGAGGATTGTGATTCCTCAGATGAGGAACTGACTGACTGCCTTTATTAGTGTTTCTGTATTTCAGAATTGTTTTTGGTTTTCTTTAGATTTTTAGGTTTTGGATGCTCTATCAAGAGTCCCAGTTTGTTTTGGGAATCGCAATTCAAATGATGTACAATGGTGTTCCACAAATAATTTAAAGTGGTCTGAACTATGAGAGGGTTTAAAGTCAAAGTTGTTGGGTTCATGGAGATCAAAAGGCCACATTTTGAGATCATGGGGGAGACTGATAAAAGTTGCATGCCGATTCCTCCTACTCCTGACTGGATCAATCAAAGATCTCCTCCCATGGCTCGGGTTGACAAAGTAGATCAGTTTCATCTCTATAAATGTCAGATTCGACCTTCATGTCTTGACGAAATAATGTTGAAAATCTTAACTACCCATTATTGATTTTCCTTCGCCAGTGACACACAAATTATCTCCCTTCCCCCCCTCTCTGCATTTGGGACGACATTTGTGCAAATCAAAACCATTGCAGAAGCGCAGCGTCAGCTTTTAGTGATTCAAGCCTCTCTTACATCCTATTGTACATAAAAACTGGCTGATTTGCAAGGGACACTGAAGCTAGACGTGCGATTTTATAACAAAATATTACGGTTGCACACACCCTGCAATGAAAATTGTCATGAACATTATTCTCTGTGTGCTTGCAGTATGGCTACAAACACATCCATGCCCCAAGGGAAATTTATGAGAGGCTTGGGCAAGTACATCCTCTTTGCTAGTGTTGCAGGTGCTCCCCGTTTACTTACAGGGTTTACACATGCCGTACCATACACTCGCGTGTACCTTACATGTATTTAAACCCACTGTGTGGCCTCTAGCTAGTCTCAGTCTATTCTTTCATATTCAAGTAGTGACACTCTTGCCGGGAGAATACACCTTATTTGCATGTGCAAATCTCTACAACCCCACTACCAGACTGCCATATATTGTTTCAACAATATTTGTAGCACACTTACGTGTATTTACACGTATGATAGGATGTAAGAGAGGCTTTAGATACGGATATGTTATGTGAAAGCAGAACAGGGTGACAGACTTGCTATCCATAAGGCAAGGGATTTTAACACCATATTAGGGAATTGAATACTCTAGTCAAAAACTCAGATTGGGCATATTTGACCTTCTGAACCATTACTTATGAGATATGAGCTGTATTAAATGATAAGATTTTTGATGCACTTTTCTTTTAAGTCAGAGCCAGTTTCTTGGGTTTGATTACTTATGCTCAATCAGGCTTACAGTCTGCTTACAGTCCAAGAACATGGAGATGGTACACACTGTGAGTTTATTTTTGTATCTGCAGTGATTCTGATTGGTCAATATTGAGCTTTTATGTATATTGACTTACTTTTAGTATGCAGCCAAAATTTATGTATCTATCAAGATGAAAAATAAATCAGCCAACAAAATCACTTATCTTCACTTGCTCAATGCAGAATCTATATTTAATTTTTTGAAATGTTAATCATGCATATGACACTTATATGTTTACATAGCGTATTAAGCCACATTTTTAGCATTGCAATTTCTTCATGAAGTGTTCGTATAATACATTGAAGTATAAGCAGTACTGGCTTGTTATAGTTATTTTTAGTAAAAACTATAAGATTACAGCCTTAATGTATGACTGTAACTGTGACTTTGTGTATTCATGTATTTTGATTAGCAATAAAGGTAATTTAATGCAACAAAAGTTTAAGGTGACTTATTAAAGCATTGGTACCCCATATAGTGATAGTAATCTGAAGTGTAACTTCAATGGGGATTATGTATATATGTTACAGTGAATTTGTGTAATCAGGGAATTCGCGAATTCCCTGAATGTTTTTAGGGAATTCGCGAAATCCCTAAATGGGCCAGGGAATTCGCGAATTCACTAAAATGTCTAGGGAATTCGCGAAATCCCTGAAACTTTAGTAAATTTTTTCACAAATTCACTGAATGTTATTTTAGGGAATTTGTGAAATTACATTTATGGTACACTAATCCATTACTATGCATTTCAGTTACGGTTTTGTATAAACTAATGGGATTTTAGAACAAAATTTCTTAGTTTTAAAATGATTTTGTGAGTCATGCACAGGAATTCTGCTTATCTTTTTAACTGATCAATTTTAGGAAACTTATAAAGTGATGTTTTTTAAAATATTTCATTTGATTTAATTAGTTTAGGTTTTGTATGGACTATAAATTAATATGATTTTCTAAGTGATCCTTTTATACAAAATATAAGTGATATACAAGACAATTCATACTACAAAAATAATTTATTTTTATTCAAGTCTAAATTTGAATCTATTCAATTGTTTGTGTTTAAAATTTAACTGTAATTAAAAGTATTTTTAATAATTATATATCTTGCTTGAAGATACAAGTATTTCTATTTTACTTAGGTTCTAGACTAATATAGTTACTTTTTTACACTTTGAACTAATGTATCAAAACATATAAATAGAACAAACACTAAATCTATCAATACTTGCAACACTCTAATTGCTATTTCTGTTCTTCCATGTCCTAAAACTTACTAAGTGCAATCTTCATTTATCCACAATAGAGAGAGGAAGAATAATGTATGTCTTTGATTTATAGGTTAAAAGAGATTGAATCTCAATTACAATTAGCAGGAACTGTACAGAGAATAGATTCCTTCAAAATGAAGCACTTCATGTCAGTTCAGATCAGACTGATCAATGGAAACTGAAAAGTACTAATTTTATTTATTTGAGGAGGTAGCTGGTATTGGAGATCAAAGGCACCGATGGAAGGGCATGTAATCCGAAGTAGTTAAGGTTTATACAGATTAAAGGTGTTGTTCAGACCTTTAAAGATACAATGAGTAATAGTCATTCAATAAATATTAGCAATTTTAGTAATCATCTGTCCAAGAAATAATTAACTTTCATTTTTAATCTAAATTTTTATCTGTAAATAAATCTTACTCCTATCATAGTATTTTAGGGTGTTATAACTATGGTCTTAAAGAAGCATAACAACGAATTATGTGCATTAACTTTTTCTGTTGAAAAAGGTTTTGTTCAGACCTTTAAAGAGACAATGAGTAATAGCCATTCAATAAATGTTAGCATTCTTAAGTAATCTTCTAATCTTTATTTTTAATTTAAGTTTTTATCTGTAAACAAATCTTACCAATATCATATTATTTTATGGTGTTATAACTATGGTCCTACAGAAACATAATAACAAATTATGTGCATTAATTTTTTCTATTTAATAAATATTTGCAAATTAAAATATATTCAGGGATTTCATGAAATCCCTAGCTAAAATTTCAGGGATTTCACGAATTCCCTAGACATTTTAGTGAATTTGCAAATTCCCTGGTCCATTTAGGGATTTCGCGAATTCCCTAAAGGCATTCAGGGAATTCGCGAATTCCCTGATTACACAAATTCACTGTAACATATATAACAGCATTACAGTAGTAAATAACTCTACAGATTTTGTTGGATATTAATAAATAATAGCTGAATCCTTGTTGTATTGTTAACAAGAGTTGTGTCAATAAATTTAATGTACTACTCTTAACATGCATAAAGCCAAAGAAACGTTTAAGAAATAGTACTTCTTCTTACTGAGTACCTCTACACTTGGACTGATTACTGATTAGTTGTATTCAGAATCCCCTATATACGTTCACATTATGTATATCCAAGGTTGTATTATTACTGTATTAGTAAAAGTAATGTACACTGAAGTTTCCAACAAACAAGTACAGTTTGTAAACAACATGTTGGCATTTGTTGTACATTTCTGAGAAGAAATATTCACTAAATGTTTTGTTTGGTGTATTAAATTCAAAGAAACCGGAGCAAGGCTTCAGAATAATGCATGAATAAACATTATATAAATGCCAATACATTTTATGTGCATAGTTGTTTCACAACGGACACATATATATTGCAAATACATCCAAAAATATACAAAAGAGAATCATTTTGATTGTCTTCACAACCACAGTTTCATGTTTTGTCCACCATTCGATATGTTTAACCAGGCCCCAAGCTACAATTAAACACAGTTTGAAAGATCTGGCCTTATCCTGAAAATACAATATAATATATGTGCATTGTGACCCCTGCCATAATCTAAAGCTTCTCTTACATCCCATCGTACGTGTATACACACGTAAGTGTGCTGCAAATAGTGTTGAAAAATATGAGAGTAGCCTGGTAGTGGGGTAGTAGAGATTTGCACGTGCACGTGCAAAATAATTCTTCCAAGAAGAGTGTTACAACTGTTTAAGCCTCTCTTACATCCCATCGTATGTGCACGTACGTCCTGGTTAAAGAGAAAAATTGGCTGATTTGCAAGGGACCCTCAAGGTACACTTTCGATTTTATGACAGAATATCAAGGTCGCACAGACAACGCAATGAATTTGGCATGCACATTATTCTCTGTGTGCATGCAGTATGTCTACAAATGCATCCATGCCTCAAGGGTAACTTACGGGAGACGTAGGCTCGTGCAGACTCCTTGCAAGTGTTGTAGGTTCTCCCCATTTACTTACATTGTTTACACATGCTGTAAGATACACTCACGTGTACCTTGCATGTACATAAATCAACTGTACGACCTGTAGCTAGTCACAGTCTGTTCTTTGATCTTCAAGTTGTGACACTGTTGTTGGAATTACACACCCTGTTTGCACGTGCAAATCTCTGCTACCCCACTACCAGGCTACGTTCATATTTTTCAACAATATTTGCAGCACACTTACGTGTGTATCCACGTATGATGGGATGTAAGAGAAGCTTAACATACATACAAGGTACACGTGAGTGTACGATATGGCATGTGCAAACTCTGTAACTAAAAGGAGGAGAACCTACGACACTAGCAAGGAAAACGCACGTGCCCAAGTCTCTTGTGTATTCCCCATAAGTTCTGGATGCATTGTAGCCATCAGGCGAGCATGTAGAGAATAATTTGTGTGCCATTGTGGGGTCTGTGGAACCTCAAAAATCTGTTACAAAATCGCACGTTTAGCTGAAGTGTCCCTTGCAAATCAGCAGAATTTTCTTGTAGCCAGGACATACATTCATGTATAACAGGATGTAAGAGAGGCTTAATTTTATTTAAAGCTCGAACTCCATATGTGAAAAGTAAGCACAAGGGTTTTCCCGATATTACCATTAAGATCTCAAATTTTTTCAAAGACCTTGCTCTGAAATTTCTTAATACTTTACTTTTTAAAGATCAGATGGTTTGCGTGTACTTTCACAATTATCTTAATTTAAAATAACGCCAAAAAGGATTTCGGTCTACTAGGCATCAGACATATTTACATAAGAATTCCCATCAAATGTCATAGGGCTGACTTTCACGTAAAGGATAACATACTGTCCTCCTGCATCTCAGGTTGTAGGTTTGAATCCACGCCTTGATATAAAGTGGGAAAGGTCATAGTTGCCTGTCAGTGCTCTATCTTGACCAACAAGTGGTTGTGGACCAATTCATGTCCATGAACCTATTCATCCCCACCCCCAGTTTAATCAAAGACAATCCCAATATTTGTGATCAATTTCATTTTTATCTATGGAGTAGTAAAGATATTTTCTATCAAAAAGTACAGATCAGGGTGGGAGCTGATACATGGGCCTGAGCTTATGCAACAATATATCAATAATGAAATAGATGTAGCTAGTATGGTAGTTACTTGACTGGTGGTTTTCAGTTCAAGATCTTTATTCCTTAATCCACTCAATTACCTGATTTCGAGCCCCCTTTGAATAGGGGAGATTAAGCGATATAAAAAGTCCAATTATAATCATATTATTATCAGTCCACTGTGTTGAAATTCAAATTAAAACACTCAATTAATCAAAGAATGCATCAATGGATTAATCAATGAATCTGAAGTAGAGCTAGGCAATGTGGTGTAGTTGCTTCATACCTTGTTAGGGTATCTACTTCAAAATATAAATTTTCCTCAGCATGACATCCCTCAGTGAGTGTTAGTAGATGTATACGATGAATGAACCGATGCCAGGGAATATTCATGTTTTAGAAGCACGCTTAAATAGTATTCACTATCATATGAGTGATCTTACTAGGTCAAAGTTGAGGTCTTATGTCCAGTTCAACAGCCAGGGTCATCTTTGGACAGGTCCTCAGCATTTGACACATGTGGAAGTCAAACCTACACAGAGGTGACAGCCTGTGATTAGATGCCAAACTTGTTAACCCACTAGGTCAATAAGGATTCTTTGATCGTGCCATGAATCAGCGTACAATGCTAGCATTTCTTAAGATGGTAAAAGATAATGGTGAGATGTGACAGTGTTCAAATAGGAATAATAAAAATGACCAGCTGACTCAAGTGGGTGATGGATATATCATAAGGGTAAGGTAGATTACTGATGGACAAGCAGCAAACAAAGAAATAAAAACAATTTAGTGTTTTTGCTTTCATTTCTGCTTTATTAGTATCAGCAAAGCTATGTTAGTCATTATATATCTATGATTGTTTTCCACAACAGTCAGATAACATTATTTGTTTTGTTTAACAATGATTAATTTGTTGCTCCATTTTATGAAAAAGGCATGGATTTTTGTGCTTAATTTTATCGCTCAGTACATATTAATAAATGAATTAACTCGCCACAATTTTACATTTAAAGTTTACATTTAAGCTTCAAATAATGTCAAAAGTTATCTTTAAAACAGTTGGTAAGGAGATTTATTCCAAAATAAACTCAAACATGGTTTTTAATGAATAACAACCCTTTTGATGTGTTTGATTATTATTATAGCACATATCATTAGCTGGTCTGTTTTATGGAGGCATTGGATCAAAGTTTCAGGAAATATTGACAAAGGGAGAAGGAATAGATGATTAGATTATGGAGGTAGCCCGGATTGGCTGAATGTCAAAAAAATCTTCATTGCTCACATAAACAATATGATGGGCCTTGGCAATGATATGCGATGTCTGAGTGCTTTTGTTTACCTAGAAATTCAAAGTTTCAGCAAATCAAATAGGGTGAAAAATCAACATAAAATTTTAAGATTTTAAGATTAACTTTTATAAATTTCTGCAAAACAGTACAGTGTAACTTTATCCCAGAAACTAAACAAAATACTTCAAATACAGAGACTCATATTTGGGGGACTTAAGCTTAAGTGGCTTCTAACATTTTTAAATTGATAGAATCCTAACTACATTATATTCTGTATGTCTCACTAAGTATTATTTTGAGCTATTTTAGCAAATGACCTTGGACTGTGAAAACTTGTTCTCAGTGAAATTTAAAATCTGTGTTTATCTCTTAAGTTGAAACAGACCATTAATGAATGTGAAGTCTTTCAAAAAAGCGAATTTTTCAAGTTAAAATTTTAATTTTATAGTATTTAGCACTTTATCTCTAATTATTTTAGTGTTCAGCGAATTTTATTTCAGAGCTTTTCATCAAATGCAAGGCCTTGGTTGAGTTTATTATGGAACCTTGGGTTTGAGTTTCCTTTAAAGATTTTTAGCACTAACTAAGCAGTTAAGTCTAGTTGAAAGATGCATTAACAGTTGTCCAAAGAACGTAGTAACCGGCAAGTCTTGCTGTATTTTCAACCGCTGATAAAAGCCATCTGTAATTAAACAAAAACTGTATTAAAAACACAGGCACATGTACTGCTTATACCCCAATTCAGCTTACAGGACCTATTGCTGATCTAGATTTTTGAACACGGGGTCATATGGAGCTCATTAATGGACTCATATGACTTTGTATGTTCCATTGTTATAGGATGATTAGTCGGATCATATAAAGATTTGTAACAGATATACAGATAGTAACAGATTAAAGCAGTTACAAGGGTAAATACTAGATGTGACAGGTCATGAGAGATGTGCTCACTTTTAATGTTTTTCAAACACTATGAAAACTGTGACAAGCATCTATAATTACCACAAATGTTCCTCTCCTTACTGATTGGTCCTTAGTTCTTCATATCTAGTTCAGATAAAAATCTCCTGAAGAACTAAGGACCAGTGTCAAACTTTAATTTCATATCAAAATTGATGGAAAAAGCTGTGGCTAATCAGTTAAATAATTACATTAATAAAGAGGGGCTCTCCAATTTCAACCAATCAGCCTACAATAGATTGCATTCTACAGAAACAACACTCCTTAAAATTTAAAATGACATAGCTGCTTCAATGAACTCAGGTAAGGCTGCTGTTGCTCTCACATTGTTGAACCTGTCAGCAGCATTTGATACTATTGACCACAACATACTCTTTAACTACCTCAGGGATTGGTTCAGCATGGATGGTAATATTGGGTAATAGCTTCTCGGATGCCCTCACTCCATTACGGATCCCCCAAGGTTCTTTCCTGTGTCCGCTGCTTTTTACACTACCAGCCTCAGCCATATTATTTCAGTTTCATTGTTACCCATCATCATCATGCCAATGGCACACAAATACACTTAGCACCTGACTCCAGGAACTTTGATTCCAGTATTGCTGAGCTCACTGAGTGTCTTGCTTGCATTCATAAATGGATAGATGGTGTTAGACTGAAACTTAATCCAGAGAAAACAGAATTCACCGTCATTGGCTACAGACAGGCCAGGCCTTTATGCAAATATTTCCCACCCAGTTTCTTGGAAATTCTATCTCCCTACCAATGAAGTTAAGAATTTAGGTGTTACTTTTGATTCTGGAAACACCTTTGCCAGTCATATAACCAAGGTTTGACATGCCTGCTACTATCATCTCAAAGATTTCAGATGCATCAGCAAATTCCTCAGTGTGGAGACTGCAGCCCTTCTGGCAAACTCAATGATCAGTAGTCGACTACTTGACTACTGCAATTGCCTACTCTATGGTGTGAATAACTATAACGTGTCTTTACTCCAAAAGATTCGAAATACCCTGTATAGAATTGTTTTCAAATATGATAAAACAAGCCAAGTTACTTCCTATCTGCAAAACTACATTGGCTCCCCATTCCATACCATATCTTGTCCAAATATAATCTTATTATATTCAAGGCTATCAAATTCTCCCAACCCAAATACTTATCATCCTTAATCAAAACCAGTAGCCTTACTCATGAAAATGGGCTATCTCTTTATTCAGTTTGCCCCAAGAATTCCATTGGTAGGCAAGGTTTTGCAATGGCTTCTCCCACTGAATGGAACAGACTCCCACAATCGCACCAGTCATGGAACACAATTATAGGGTTTCGAATCCAGTTAAAAACCTACTTGTTAAGACTTGTATACCCTCCACCATAGTATATCTCTCCTTGCGAGCGTTAAATTTGCATTTTGACCTGGCATAACACTCGACTTTTCCTTTTCTGCCTGAAGCACATTAGAGGACGTTGCGTCACTTTCGCACTGTATAAATGTTTTTTTTTTATTCTATTCTATCAATAGGACAGGTGATATGACTAATAAAATTACACTTGTGATTAAATTATTGGGGAGTTGAGGCAAACTAGGGATACAATAGGGTTACAATATAAAATCTTAAGATACAGAACAGTGTACCTTGTGCAAATTTGGAGGAGAAAAGACACTAAAGAAACAGGAAATGTTTATAATAACAAAGTACCACAACATAGCAATGTAATAGCATGATGACAGAATAACTTTACAAACTAAAACCTATAAAGGTATAAAATTTAATGAATGAATGAAGCTATCAGTACATAGGTGTTATCATTTGTAGCAATCTGTATAACTTTGTGGCTGGAGAAATATGTCTTAAGTGTGGCAGTTGAAATCATTCTGACAGAGCCAAGGCCAAAGGTCTCACTAAGTTCACATGACATTGCAACCTACAACCTTGAACCAATATATTTACCAAGTAACGATTTCCGAAACCTTACGATTCCAAGATATAGCCTGGATAAAATTTTAAAGGTCACGGTCACAATGCCAAGGTTAGAGGTCAATCAAAATCACACCATGACATTGAACACCTGATTCCCCAAAGAATGTCCCCCGCCAGTTAGAAACTTCATATATCAAATGGTTTTCATGATACAGCCAGAATAAAAATTTTTCCTCCTTTCCCACATTTAATACTACAAACCAGCTATCTCGTCTGGATTTTAAGTGGTGATTCCATATTTCTGATTTTGGTCCCGACTTTGCCAATGTTGATTTTGGAGGCACTGCTTTTTGAGACTGTATATTTTGAAAGACAATATTGGGAAGTTGGCAAGGTCAGCCAGAATTGAAAAGATGCTTAGTATATATTTTAAAAAGCTGGGGACATTGCTTCCTAACTCTCAAAATTGATAGCAGTCCGTGTACAGGTTGTAGTTGTTATACTCCCAATCTTATATGTCAGGAGGTATTCGTTTGGCCCATAGGACTGATCCTGTTGTTCTTACAGCCAGAACTATTAAAATTAGGTAGGTCAGTAAGTTTTCAGCCCTGACTTTGACAAAAAGATGAAAAAGAGTAGCCATAAGCTATATTTTTTGACAGAATCACAAAGGACGGGGATATGAAGCTATCAAATTATAGCTATGATACGTCTAGTTCTATACAGGTCAGACTGAAGTCTTATAGCTCTCTTGGCTGATCGTACAGGCATGGATGCATTTGAATTTTCCTGCTTATTTGGTACTTTTATTCATGACTCACTGCTGACCCAAAAGATGGGATTCTTTTCTATGATAATACTTGAATATAAAACCAGCCCTTTAGTTGTGATTCAATCACAAAAAGTTTGTACAGTCATATTTAATTTCCATAACTAATTAAAATTCTTGAAATACACAGTTTTTAATTAACCTTTCTAGATCCTTATCTATCGCATTGTTTCATTTATTCTTTAGAAAACCTTTCTAAAAGATGAGATTTGCTCAAGGTGAGATCATCTAAAATTTATTATACAATGCCTAAACTTACATTGTCCCTTTAAAATGTGTAATTATATTCCAATGACCCATCAACTATGTGTGAAAACAGATCCGTTATCCTGTTGGCAAACAAAGTTTGTGATTCACTCAATACAAATCTATAATCTCATTTATCTACTTCTCTAGCCTTATAAAGTTGGTCAACAAAATAAAAACATACCAATATATCCTTGATTTCTCCAAGAATGTCCAAAATTGCATCTACTGAAGGTGCAAAAGGCTGTCCATCATCGCAGTGATAGCCAAGTTCTTCATCTACACACCTCTGTTCAATCGGGCATCTGCTATCTATAGGCCAGCACTCATCAGTACCTGTAAGATTGTGTTATTATTTTGTGAATGTTGCCCTTACTTTCAGTCAACCTATTCATCTATGTGCAGGGGTCAAATTTAGTATTACATGTGCCTTTCAATAGCTAAGGTCAAATAAAAACAGGCCCCCAATACAAACTCACACCAAAGAGGTTAGACGCAAGTGATCAAAGGACAAAATGTTTAAAGACATAGATTTAATGTTTAAAGACATAGATTTAATAGGTATGATTAATCCAATTTCATTGCTGTAATACCAGGGCTTTGATTCATATTTCTGTAAGGGTGTATTCTCTAGCATTTGACATAGGGGGTGGGGTTTCAGGCAAACTATGCTATTTTTGTGGTATTTCCATATCTTAAGCTCATTCTTAGAGCCTATAATTATCTAAGACAATCTGATCAAAACAGATAATAAAGTTACAACTGGTATAGCACATCTTGTCTCTATGCAGCCGAAAAATGATACAAAACAAGCCCTCAACCTTTACTTGATTGCTAAATATCATAAACTACTGACCAATGAAATGATCACATTTCATTATTTCAGGACTGACTTGGAATATTATTTTATAATTTTGTTCAGTGACACTAAGGCGTGTATGTGAGCATATTGCAACTTGTATATTGTGTAAAACTGTAGAATTTCACATGTTAGCACTATTTAAGATTATACTTAACCTTTGCCAATAGCTCCATTTTAATAGACACATCTTATGCAAACATCATTATCATTTGTAAGTAGATCTACTTTAATATAAAATTTCTGTCTAAAGCAACATCATTATATGTTGTATTTTACCATCATCACTTGCTGAAGGTTTCACCATGACCTCTCTGATTGTGATCTTGAATGTTACAAGTGGTTGAAAATCAAAGTCAGGGTCAAACACCAGGGTACAGTCACTGTCACTGTGGATGGTCAAATTCCATCCCGTGAACAAAGAGGGCAGTGTAAAGTCATCTCTGTCATCATGATAAATATCACCTGTAAACCAAAATTATAATTTCCATATCTAATGCTAATTATCTGATCCACAGTCATGAGTTTGCTTCCTCTGACCGGTCAGTGACCATACTCTCGTTAATCAAATGACCTATACTTACACCAATGGTGATTGCAATTCAGATTCAATTTTATCTGCATTTATCAGTTGGTTACTTATTCAATTTTATCTGCATTTATCAGTTGGTTACTTCAAACACACCTGGCTATACTTATTATGACAAAAAAATCAAGTAGCTACAGTAGGATTGATTACATCCTTATATCCCAAGATATGACATATGAAATACAAAATAATGCAGTGACACAACCCATTAAAAATCCAGGAGTCATAGATCACTCTGCCTTGAAGATATCGTTCAAAATTAACCTACATAAAAAGGGTCCAGGTTTATGGAAACTTAATAAATGACAAGAAATATAATGATAGAGTCAAAGAAATCATTGCTGAAACTTCGCAAGAATATCAGTATCTAAAGTCATATCAGCTTATCTGGGAACTGGTAAAGATAAATATTAAATATTTCTCTATGTCTTACTGTAAGACAAAATCTAACCAAAGAAAGGATATAATCTAAGACATTCAAAATCAGTTAGACAAGGTTAATAAAACTATCCTTACCTTGGATACCAAAGATAGTTTAAATGATAATGATAGAAAGCTATTAGAATATAATAATTTACTCAAGTCAGAACTTGAAAGTAAACAAAGGAACTTTTTTAATCTAAAGCAAAAGGCTCATGTATAAGAGCACAAATTAAATGGGTTGAGGATGGTGACATCCCATCAAAATACTTTTTAAACATTGAAAAGCAACGACAAACTGGCAATGTTATCACAAAAATTTGAGATGAAGGGAGAGAAATTAAAACTGATCGAGAAATTTTAAAAACTGCCTTAAAATTTTACAGCAATTTATATAGGAAGACAAATATATCTGTTGACACAATAAATGAATATTTAAAGAAATTTAACAAAGTGAAATCCTTAAATGACAAACAATTTAGATTATGCGAGAGTCCACTTACAACTCAAAAAGTGCGTCAAACTATCAGTAATCTCAAAAAGGATAAGTCATCAGGTAGTGATGGTCTCACTCCTGAATTTTATCAAGTTTTCTGGAATCAAATTGAACCCCTTTATATGAGAATGATTGATGAAACTTTTACCTAATAGTATGCGAAAGTCTATAATCACACTAATTTTCAAGAAAGGCTTTATTAAAAAACTACAGGCCGAGTAGTCTTACAAATTGCGACTATAAAATCTTAACATTTGTCCTTGCAAAACGTCTCCAAAAAGTTATTCCTAACCTAATTTCCTGTGATCAAAGTGGATATATTAAAAATAGATACATTAGTTTTAGTGCAAGGTTAATAGATGATATTATACAATATTCTGAATATGGTAATAAACCAGGTGCAATAATCTGTTTGGATTTTAAAAAGGCTTTTGATAGTCTTGACTGGAATTTTATGTTTGGTTGTCTGAAAAAATATGGCTTTGGTAAGCAGTTTATTCATTGGATAGAAATTTTATATAACAAACCAACATTTAGTGTGAAAAATAATGGGTGGATTTCTAGTGAATCACAAATGGCCAGAGGTATCAGACAAGGCTGTGCTGTCTCAGCACTGCTATTTATACTTGCTGTGGAATTCCTAGCCATTGAAATCAGAGAAGCAAATGATATAAACGGTATCAAACTTTTTAAAAAAACAACAAAGCTTACCCAATATGCAGATGACACAACTTTGACCCTAGAAAATGAACAGTCAGTTATAAATGCATTGGAAAGATTAAAAAAATTTGGAACAATTTCTGGGCTAGAGCTGAATGAAGACAAATGTGAAGGCATATGGCTTGGTACTTTAAAGCATAACCCAAATATATTTGAAGGAGTTAAGTTTTTAAAATGTCCAGTGAAATGTCTAGGTATCTATGTAGGAACAGATCAAAATGAGTGTGAGAAATGGAACTGGGAGAAGAAAATAAGTGAAATTGAAAAGCTTCTGTTAATCTGGAGCAGTAGGACATTAACATATTATGGTAAAATAGTTGTGATCAACAATCTTATTGTTCCTAGGTTGATATACAACTTGACAATATTATACACACCGACTCATATAATGAAAAAAATAGATGGAATGCTTTTCAAATTCTTATGGGGCAAAACTCATAAATTAAAAAAAACCCATTGTTATTGCTACTTCTAGGGATGGAGGCCTAAACATGATAGACATTGTTACAAAACATCATGCTTTAAAAACCTCCTGGATTCCAAAGCTTCTGAATGAAGAAAGTTCAATAGCTGAAATACTCAACATGTATCTTGCAAAAATTTCTATTACCACATACCTACTTCTAAAAATTAACTTTCGCAAAATCGACGAGTTTGGGGTATTCTTAAAGGTACCACCTTTCTATCAGCAAATTATAATATCTTACAACTTGTGTAAAACTATAAGACCAATTAACAAGTTGAATACTGTAGAAATTCTGTCACAGCCATTGTGGGGTAATGAATATTTCAAATCAAAAGGCAAATGTCTTTATTACAAAAACTGGTTAGAAAGTGGGTTTTTACATGTAAAAGATCCTGTTGAACATGATGGCTCTTTTATATCAGAACATAACATTTTACAGAAACTAACAGTTAAAACTAACTGGATGAGTGAAGCCTTTATATTGAAAAACATTATATGCAAAAATGCCCTGAGACATTGTGACACTACTGTATGTAGGTTTACCCAAGTTTCACTTTACCAAAATTAACATTATGCACAAAGACAAAAATTTTCAATCCAAATGAAATTAATTCCAAAGAAATGTATGTGGTACTTTTGGGCAAAAAAACTGAAAGACCATACACAGAATACATGTGGCAAAGGAAATTTCAGGCTGAAATAAATAAAAATGACTGGGAAAATATTTATCTCACCAATTTTAAGACACTCAGATACAAAAAATTTTCAGAGTTTAAGTACAAAATATTGCTAAATATACTGCCCTATGGGGAAAAGCTAGGAAAATAGGGGAAAAGTTCCTCAACAAAATGTACTTTCTGTGGTGAATCAGAAGATATTAGTCATCTGTTGTACAGTTGTCCAAGGATTAAACATATTTGGTATATACTGAGCAATTGTCTCAAGCTAACTATTACCCTTAAGCATATAATATTAGGTATACCTTGTCAGAATTATTTAAGTGAAAATAGAAACATATGTATAGTTATTGTGAGTTATGCCATTTTCAGTACGTGGTCTAAATGTAGTTGGAACAATTCAGATTATAAATCGGTGAATATTGCAAACACAATAACACTTTTTATGGAGAGGTTTTTGATTCTTCATTGCTTAATAGTTACCAACGAAAAAGCATGAAAAATATGATTAAATGTATGCTGTTTCACTTATGATAGCTATAAAACTGCTTATTTTTTGGTCCTTTGTATTCATTTTAACTGTCAGACCGTTCTCAAATGACGTTAGAAAAGGCTCTTGCAAATACTAATTGGATGTATTGGTTTTTTGAAGTGAAACAGTCGGAATAGTTTTCCCTACTTCAGCAGCAAAGGGTATAACTGGGGGTGGGACTATCCTGCTGTGCTTCATTTCTCTGTGAATTAGAATGTACACTGTATTACAAGTTTTATAAAAACAGTTTATGTGCTAATTTAAAAACATTCTTGTAATTGTTTATCTTTTCGTAAATCTTTACAATTGTCTTAGTTTTAGAAAACAATCTGTCTTGATATACATGGTATATTTGGTAACAGTTATTAAGACCATGTGAACAGGGTTTTCATTTATTAAATCAATTTAACAAACACCGTACAAAGTATCAATTTGAAATATCTTTGTTAGTATACTAAAATTCATTTTTCATATGAAATGGCACTGGAAATACACCTTGATGGAGGGTTTGCTACCCTCGCCCTCCCAGGGTTGTCTTGCACCAATATTGTTATAAAAGGGTAAATAAATTTTTATTGTTTGCAAAAAAAAAAAAAAAAAAAATCTTTGATGAATGATAAAAGAGAATGTCTCTTATATTGTGACATTTTTAATTGGAATCTACATTTTTTTCTATTGAACCTGCTAGTCAAAGAGATGACCTTTCAGGAATAATCAGAAGCCATTTTCAAGATTTCTAATTGCTATCCAAAATGTTCTACACTGTAATCTCTAATTGTAATTGTCAGTTGTACTGTTAGAAACTTAAGGGCTATGTCTTTTCTGAATGATAAAGGAGAATGCTATTCAAAATGCATTTTTCTATTGAGTAAGTATGTAAATACTTATAAATATAGTTTGTTCCTTTTTTCACATTTTTGTGTATTCAAATTTTGCTTAGATCAAAATAAAATACCAACACACTTGAAAAAAAAATTTATCTGCATTTGCTTAGAAGCTTTATATTTTTTTTCTTAATTTTTAATTCTTTGAAATTTCTTTTTTCCATTTTATTGTTGTTGTGTCCCATAGGACTATTTTAATGGCCTTACTTCTTTACCTTATGCCACTTATTGTTTTAGTTCCTCTTATTGCAACAGCTAATAATTTTGCACAAATTACGAAGGTATGATGATAATTATTAAAGGTTTTACTGTATTTCCATTATTTATTAGACAAAAATGGATATATTGTGAAATGTCAGGATCCATCTGATTAAATCTTTTCTAAAGTTAATTTTTTGATATAATGATGCTACTTTCTTGTTGCTATAATTTATCATATATTGAAGTGCGTTGATTGTAAATTTTATATTAACCCTACAATGCAAATATATAAGATGTATTTGTCTCGATTATAGAGTAGCCATTTTTCTGTAATAAAAGTATTACTGCTGCTTTTTGACTATTACCAAATGTACTTTTTTGAAAAGGACAGATTGATGCCATCTAAGAAGAATTGATAAAATCGATTCAATAAAAAAACAATCATTTCTCTGAGACTTAACTTTCTTAAAGGTTTTTATTACATTTGTACATTCTTGAACAGATAGACCTGCCTTCACATCTTTGTTCTGGAGTTTCACTAAGAGTTGGATTATCAATCCTTATTGTTAGAATGTAAGAATAACTTTTAATACCTTTTGAGGTCACACATAATTTCACTTCTTCATCAGCCTCAAAGTTAGTTGTGTCATTGCGTACCACTGGGTAGGTCACCTGAAAAAAGTGATCCCCAGAAGTGTGAGGCTTGCTAAAGATCATGCTTCAAAAAAAGTATAAATTCCTGCCAAAGTGCAAGTAACAATTCAAATATTTATCAACATATAATGGCATATAAATCAAATTGATAAAGAGTAAATCCATAAAGAGAATGACAGAAGAGCTGTTGAATGAACACAGATCAGGAAATAAATCAAACTTTTAAAAAAAGAGTTATGACACAAAAAGGCCTAATTTTAGCCCACGATTTTAAGATGTAAAAATAACATTCTAATAAGCATAATATTATTTCTAAAATTGGATTCCACATTGAAAAGAATTATATTTAGTCAAAGTTAGAAAATACTCAATTTTAAATGCACTTCAATTTATTTAAAAGTTGGAGACTATCATACAGGTAATCTCCATGACTTTTATGTATGGTCCTAGAATTTACATGAGTTTTGGAGCCTTCAGGTGGTCCTCAAGCTAAATATAAAGAAAAACTTTAACATGTAACCTTACAGATTAGGCTGTACATTACTTTGAGAAGCCTAGCTATTTCAGTCACCCCCAGAATTAACTTACATATTCTCCTGGACATGGGGAGGCATTAGTTTCATATGTAAACTTCACTTGCTGTTGATGTATTGTTGCACCTGGTACAGCTGTCTGTTTATAGAGCATTTGGGGTTTACCAGACACCAGTTCCACATAGACCTGTGCATTGTGTTGATCAGTTTCATTGCATTTGATACCCGGAACAAATGGTTCTATGGCTTCATAGTAGAATCCTGTTTCTGCTGCAAAGTACCCTGGAAGCCAACCATATTCCATGAGCCAATCTGTGTTGTTATAAGGGATTTGAAGAGTGACACCACCACCTGTCAACAGTTTCTCAATATCCACGAATGGCTCATCAGCATAGTGCTGATTGGCTGTTGGGTAGTAGGCATACGCAAACCTTTGAGACTTTGAAAGAGAGGTTTTGTATGATATCAGGGACATGATTTGTATATCAGTAAAGAGAAGATTCTTGCATACATCTGGCCTTTTACCACCATCAACATACTCCAAAATGTCACACCTAGCCTAGAAAATAAAGGTTAACACTTCGGGGTTGCTATAAATCCAGGCATGACAACCATGCATGTCTCAATATGGATTAAGCTTTTAAAGAATTGTAGCACACCACCTCTCCTCCTCATGCCCCTTTCCCTAGATCTGAATCCAACACTGATAACTTTTTTTACATGTGATATTTACTTTTTCACTGAACTGACCACAGCTTGACTTGTGCCTGACCAATGGTTATAAAAATCATGCAATGTTTATATTGCTTAGTGATTTAACACCATAAAGACAGAAATGTGAAATTTGACACAGACCACGCTACAAGAAATTCATTACTAGGGTCACCTTTCAAAAGAAAGACAAAGTGATCAACACTTCTGTTCATTTTTCATCCAGTGAGATCAGAGATAAAATGTGATCACAAAAAATGAGTATAATTTTGAACAGGTCAAAATCTCCTAATCTTGAGTCTGTGAGTGACTCAAACAGGGAATATAAATTATTAATAGCAAAAAAAGCTACTTGGAACACAGAAAAGTTTGACTCAGTAAAACTGACTCACTTAAAATATCTCTGTTATTTATTCACAATAATACTTTGATTTGTGAAGAAATTAGCCAAGGTTTGAGTTCTATCTTTTATAATTCTGCCATGTATACCACTTAAGGTTAGAGATATGGTAATCTCTAATTTCCGGACAAGATTTGTAAAGTTATATTATCTTACTCTTTAATTATTTTTCTGTGTTGTTGTAATTTACATATATCTGCATTAATAAATAATCTAATTGCTGAACTCAGCCCAACAGAGGCCAAATAATAAGTGAGCATATATAAAAAGAACCTTAGGTGAGTACAGATATACTTTGAATACAGTTTTCCTGTTTACTTCAGAAAGACTTTTCTTTTACTTTCATTTTCTTGGGTTCTTTAACATTTATTAATGTCATTTCATTTGTATAGCTTTTATGTTGTTACTGCTTTAAATATTTGGTACAACACAACATGAACCCTCTGCAGGAGTAAGCTTAAAATGCTGCATAAATGATCAAAATAAGGATTATACGTATGAGATGATCTACAAACAAACAGTCAAATATAAGTTACCACAGTGTGACATTTACCTGACATGCAGCCTGAAACATGGTTTCCAACATACATGTGCCGATGGTTGTAGCCTGTACATCAATTGACAACCCAAATAGTCCAATATCACCTGAAGAGAAAGATTGAGAACTAGTCTAGACTCTACAAGCCTATTTAGCTATTTAGCGACAACTCTGATTACATCCAATTTACCATGTCTCTTACAACCCTTAGATTAAAAGTCATAACAGTCTACCAAGATTTTTTCACCTTTGTTTCAGTTCTTTCTTTGTATCACCATGGTTGCTGACCACTTCCATGGACATCAATTTTTTTGGACTCACGCTATTAGGTTTGTTGCTCCTTAGAATTTGCATGTTGCAGATATTAAGTGTTATTACGGTCATGTTACAATTAAAATTATTAATAATATTTATTTGAATATTCTGATTCAGTATTCTGACTCACCAACTACTTTTAACTCCCAAGGCAGAAATCCAAACCCCATAATCTTAAACCTTAAAGCAAGGACTATCTTTTGAGGACTTTCCTATTTAATCTGAATTATGTAACAATACCTGACATGTGCTTGGCCACACTGTACCTCACCACACTTGTAAGAGCATCCACAAGCTCAAACTGCAGACTGTATGTGTCGTCATAGTATGAATCAAGTTTTGCTAGGTCGGCTGGCAAGTAAAGACAGTCATGTGTACATGATTCATAGATCATTGCAGCAGTTCCAGAAAAGCCATCAGTATCAGCTATAATGCCACAAGCTTCACTCCCTATTTCTCCAAGTAGTGCTGACATATATTCAATATCCTGCTGTGTGACTTGAGGAGAATAAGCACCATATGCCTGGATGTAGTTTTCTGCCAAAACCAATAACTCATCAGTGTCATTTACGGTATTAAACTTCTCTACCAGTTCCTTCATGGCTGCTATCTGATCAGCATTCTCCGCAAACCTTTCAGCAATGCTTTTAGAAAGGTCTAGAAATCTATCCACGTTAGCACACAAGTAAACCAATGTTGCCAAATCTCTAGCATCTGCCATGAACTCATCTACTGCTTCAATGATAGCTTCAATATCTGGACCACCAAAGATCCATTTAAAAGGGTTGAGATTCTCTGCAATGACTGCACCCAGTGTAAAACTATCTTCAGCCAAGTCAAATACAACAAATGATATGCCAGCATCGATGATGTTAGTTATCCTATCTCCAACTACTTCAGATGATTCTTCTGCACCTGATATTAACATAAATACTTACTGATGATTACTATATATGGCGTGTACAAGTTAGGATTTTGCACAAGTTATAACTAAAAATAACTAAAAAGACACCATAATTTACATGCTTAACTTACAGGTATGCTCAGTTATATTTATTACAGAATAAACAATTTGTAAGCAGGGCTGTATCAAGATTTATAATCTGATATTATATTAAGTATGTAAAAATGAATCAGATCACTGTAAAATGGCCCTGCATGCAAGTTTATCCAATAAGAAGAAAAAACTATTGAACTAGCATAATAATGAATCCTCATTAGAGTTCAGATTTATTCATTGGAAATGAACCCGCTGAGTTGTTATAGTCTGTCCCCAGATCAATATCTGTATTTAAAGTGTTATCAGAAGAAATATTACCCTCAAAACGTCTCTTAGGTATGATAATTTCAGTTCTACATCCTTACCCTGTTCACAGCGATCTATCTGACCCTGAATATACAAAATGTCTTGCTCCGCAATTTTTAAGTCATAATCAGCTTGAGTTCTGCAATCGGGAAAATATACATTAAGTTAATTATTTTTTTGAAACACCCCCCTGAAGTAGCATGAGTTTAACAAGTAACAATGAGCCTGAATCAATGGTATATCTATGGATGACAATGTTGGCAAATGTTCAGACAATTAGATAATGAGCTTTCTGGTTAAATCCAAAAAAATCCCACTGACAAACTGGATCTTCCTCAAAATATCAGAAGATAGGTCTTTGTCCAACCTAGATCCCATTATATTTTGAGGATGATCTGGATCACCATCCACATTATCCCACTTCCTTATTATTGTATGCCTTAGTGGAGGTATGCCCTCTCTGAGTGCTCTTATTTACTGCTTATAATAGGTGTTATTAAGTGACTTTAACCAATTAAAATAATGAAAAAGATTACCTAGCTAACCCTTATGCAATATATTATGCCTTGTATTAACGTAAAACCTCGATTCGTCCGGTATATTGTAAAGGTTTAAAAAGTTACAAAACATATAGATTTCTATGGGTTGTCACATATACTATTGGTACTAAATAGAAATAAATCAAAGCCACAAGCTTTACAACCTTGCCAAAGCCAAAGGTCAAGCTGCCACCCGTGCTGATGGATTATTGTCATGAGAAAAACTTTACCAAGTGAGATTTACATCATATGTACAAACATACAAAAAACGTACGAGAAGTAGTCATTGAGCTGATCAGATTGCTGTGCTGTCACATTAATAACTGTCTGCAAGTCAAATTCCAGCTGTGTCAACAGAGTGTGGAAAGCATTTGCTATCTCTACTTGTGATGCAAATTCCTTGGAGTCATAATTGGCATAAGGAACCAGGTTTCTTGTCTGAAATATTAAATCCAAATAATGTTATTAATGAACTGAAGTCACTGAGTCTCTTTCAAGCTATGCTATAAAGAGTTGGTGTGAGACATCTCAGTTGGCACATAAATGCTTTACTGTCACATGTGAGTAGTCACAGATTAATACGTTCAAGTCTAAAGACTCCACACACCAAACTGATACAATATGCTGAGATATGAGTCCTGCTCACATCAAAGAACTTCAAAACCAGACCAAAAACTATGAAGGGTAGGTTTATTTCCACTAGAGATCTGCGGTTTATGCTTTATTATACCTATTTCCAGAATTTTTCAACACAAGAGCTTCTTTGTATTGACTCATTTTGTATCCCTTGAAAAACTAACAAAAACAAAATAATGAAAAAAGTTTCATGATTCTCTTAAGTTTTATTTCCTAAATGAAATTCACAATAAAATCTATAAAAGTGCAACAATATAATTAAGAATTTATATTATAGTTCAACAGTTGAAGGGCAATTGTTCTCTTTGATGTCCATAGACAAGGATAACTAGTACAAATAATAATCAAATATAATTCTTTTCAAAGATCGCAAAAGTGACAAAAAGCTTAATGTGTAGGCTAATTAGCAAAGATATTAATCATACCTTATAATGAAGGCCAATTATTCTCAAAATATGACAAAAGTTAAAATCCCATCTGTATAGGCTATGCATTTAATATAATTGCAATTTTAGTATAAACCAGTCTGGCAATGACATTGGTTGATAGAATTGATTGCAGCCTCAACTTATCTTTGATATGTGTTAATTACATTTAACCAACTTTAACTAAAGAAGTTGTCACAATTGTCATAGCAAGATCATACAGAGTTAGCCCCCATAATATGGACAAGATAATAAAAATGTGTATATGAAGATGAATTTCGTCAAAAGAGACAAAAATTTACTAACCAAATCAAATGCTTTCTGTAGGTCTTTAAAAGATTATAGACATTTTCAACCGGAGGCCAATTTGCCGAACGTCAAATTTTAGGAGGGCCATTTCCCAAAGGCCGACTTTTTAGGTGGCCAATTTGCCGAGGACTGATTTGGCAAAGGGCTGATTCATCCAGCTTCCCCTCCAGCAATAACTCCAGCTGTTAAGTTATTTTCAAGCCTTTTTAGATCTCTCTGTGACCTCCCTAAGCAGGTGGGCTTGATGGAGGACACAGGGTTGGAGGTCTGGGTTGTGAGTCAGCACTCATAATCTGGTGCTCTGGACAATTTCATCAATTAACGTCTGATGAAAGACTCTTTTCCAGCCAAAATATCCAGAAAATATGGGTGAATATTCATTTCCTATTGTTGATATTGTCAAATCTACAGCTAAAAACCCGTCATTCTTGAAAAGCAGAGGTACTAAAGACTTATACTAGTCAAACATTTAACAGTCACAATATCACCAAATTTGCATGTCACTTGGTCTTGTTCACAGAAAAATAACCCACTTATGGACATACAGTCCAGAAAAATAATGCGGGTATTCCACTGGAGCCGATTGGTCGGTAACTATGTCTTCTTTGGGAGTCGTGACCAATATTTACATGGTCACTTTGGGTCAGTTGTAGTTTCCAGGCTTGTTGGGAAGAGTCGGTAAAATATCAAACATGTTTGATATTTCTACGACCATTGCTGACGCTTGTGACAGACTCTAATTTCATCCACCTAGTAACAGGCCTGTCGGTTCACTTAACGGCCTGTCGATTACACTTGACTAGTACTTTAAATGAGACATTGCTTGTACTATCCACTGAATATTGCTGCAAATGTTTAACTAAAGAGATATTATATAAATGCTGCAAGTTGTTCAATAATCTCTGAGTTAAGGTGATCATAAATTTCAAAACATTTGTTTTGTAACCTCTCACGAGTATGACTAAAGTAATTATTCAAGGTTCGGACCAATGTAATATTCGGTTGTCAAAAGTTTTTAGCATACTCACATTTACAAGAAAAACATGCAGGCACCCATAATATATAATGAACAGTAACTTTTCTGAGTGTTTTGTTAGAACTTACAACTATTAAATTATGTTTGAAGGGACAATATTCCATCTTATTGCTTCACATTCTGTTGTAATAGACCTCTGGGGTAACTTTAAAACTTGGCTCTTGCAAACTTTCAGTTTATGCTATGCTTTCAGTTGCTCTGGAAAAATATTTTTTTTCTTAAAAAAATGCAACCCCTCCCCCTTCAAAAAAGAACCTCTGTCACACTGTAAGAAAAATTATTTTTGACAGTGCAAAATATTATAAACATTGAATTTAACTAGATATACAGCCTACTTGAAGTATGTTCACTTATTAGGCATACTTGGTTAAAATAAACTATAATTGACTACACTGATGCTTATAAGCTGGATCATCATGTGTGCTAATGATGTTACTCGTAAATTGTTTTCACCCATGGTGTCCGGATGTGCAGGCGGGCGGGCGGGCGGGAAGAAGTTTGTCCGGACTGTATCTCAGAACCGTAAGGTGTAGAAAATTGATACTTAGTAGGGACATTGGTTAGGAGGTGTAGTGCAACGTCATGGTCTGACCTTGATTTGACCTTTCCATAGTGACCTTGAGTTTGAAAATCTTGCCCAGGCTATATCTCAGAAACCGTAGGGTGTAGAAAGTTGATACTTGGTAGGGACATTGGTTAGGGGGTGTAGGTGTGCAACGTTATGATCTGACCTTGATTTGACCTTTGACCTTGCTGTAGTGACCTTAACCTATAATATCTTTTCTGGGCTATATCTCGGAAACCATAAGGTGCAGAAAGTTTATACTTGACAGGAAAATTGGTGGGGGATTGTGGGTATACAATGTCATGGTCTGACCTTGATTTGACCTTCGACCTCGCCGTAGTGACCTTGAGTTTAAAAATCTTGTCAGGGCTATATCTCAGAAACCATAAGGTGTAGGAAGTTGATACTTAGTAGAGACATTGGTTAGGAGGTGTAGGTGTGCAACGTCATGGTCTGACCTTGATTGGACCTTTGTCGTTACCGTAGTGACCTTGATCTATAAAATCTTGTCCGGGCTATATCTCAGAAACCGTAAGGTGCAGAAAGTTTATACTTGACAGGGACATTGTGGGCTATATCTCAAAAATCGTAAGGTGCAGACAGTTTATACTTGACAGGGACATTGTGGATTGTGGGTATACAATGTCATGATGTGACCTTGATTTGACCTTTGACCTCGCCGTAGTGACCTTGACCTTTAAAATCTTGTCCTGGCCATATCTTGGAAACAGTAAGGTGTAGCAAGTTGATACTTGGTAGGGACATTGGTTAGGAGGTGTAGCTGTGCATCGTCATGGTGTGACCTTGATTTGACCTTTGACCTTGCCATAGTGCCCTCGATCTATAAAATCTTGTCTGGGCTATTTATTGGATTCCATAAGGTGTAGAAGGTTGACATTGGTTAGGGGGTTTATGTAAATGTATGTGTGCATCATGGTGTGATCTTTTTGCTCTGCCAAAGTGTGTTCAGCTGCCACATTTGAGAAATCTTTCACTTATGACAAGGATATATAGAATGCTGCAACTGATTGTTATATGCACTTTTACATAATTATGCTATTTCCATTGACATATATTCTGTAATTAATAAATTTTACAGCTTTATATATTTTAGTTCAATGATTAATGCTGTCATCTTGCTATTGAATTGTCTTGTTTTAGTACTTTATCTCTACATACATTTTATTTCTCTTAGATGTTATTTTCTCTACTTAAACATTATTTGGACCTTTATATAAGTGACACTGCACTGAAAGTATTCCAGTCTTTGTACTGTTTCACTACTTCTCTATGTCATTGTGTTGAAAACGATTTCCACAGGCTGTGGGGTACGGGCATCCCTGATGCTACTTTCCCTCTGTACATTTGTCACTTAAAAACAGAAATAAATTTTAACATGTCTGAAAAGAGTTTTGGTCTACTAGCACGTTCTGCAAACCTATCAGAGACAAGAGTAGTACACTAAGAAGGTCACCCATCCAGTATTGATGTAGCCTATTGCTGCTTAAATTCAGTGACAAGATGGGTTCTCATCAGTCTATGCCACAATTCATGAAAATCTGGTGACAAAAAAAAACAAAGGGAGAAAAAGTGATCTCTTAAAAACAAAGACTCACTAAAGCTCCCATACATATATATATATATATATATATATATATATACAAAAGACCGCTAACAATTATGTACTCACTGAATGATCCATGTGTGAGGTTGTAGATGAAGCCAGTACATTGACTTGAGACAAAAGTGTCTGAAGGTTACAGGCACATAAAGCCTCAGGATTTTGGTCCTGTTGATAAGGATAACACCCTTTTCGTCCCACATCCATTAGCATGTGTCCATAGTCAGCTTGCACTTTGAGGATATCTGTTATCTTGCTGTTGATGATGGCATAAGTTTCTTTTGAGACTTGGTCAGTAATGTCCTTCAGTTCATCAACTAAGTGTAAGGTGGTAAAAGAAATGTCATATATTCAGACAATCTCAAAATGTTTTACAATCATTTACATGAATTACATCTATGTGTAGTACTTTGGCACAGTTAGATTATCTTTCTGCTTTTCTATATTCTCTAACACAAGTATGTATTGTCACAAGAAATTTATTCTTATAGGGCCATTTTGTCCCTGATACATTTGCATTTTTATATTTCTCTCTAATTCTCTCAAATTTGTACAAAGTTAAGGTATGGTGTATGACAAGAATGGTTTCAATGGTTTACAACATTTTCTAATTTTCCTTGCACCACTTGTATATGGTAGCTTTCTTTGCATGTCAGCATTAATTAGGGACCAAAGATTTTCATAGACCAAGTCTAGTTTCTCTTGTATATACCTTTAGCTTTTGCAATGTCATCTATGACTTTATTGAGTAATAATAATACATCATTGTTTTGCTTAAAGTTGCTGTTTGTATTTTTAAAATTATATTTCTCATTTCCAGATTGATTAGTATCAGGACAATTAATGATGCTTTTCACAGTGACTACCTTTAGGCATTGCTTACAGGAACAAATAGGTTTATAGCTATGCTGGACAGGGAGTGGTTTGGAACTTTACACTTTTCACCAATGGAACCATAAAGGATACTCAATAACCAAAATTATCAAGTGACAAGGGCAATGTCATCTACCACATCTGATTGTAATGTTGAAACAGAGGTATAACTCGAAATATAATCTCTCACATGATAGAATTACATAAATTAATAATTAAAACATTTAGTCTGTGGAAAGTGTCATTGTAAAAAGTGGATACACATAGATACGTATATGAGTAAAGGTACTTATGTAGTTTGAATGAAGTACTTACCTTTTGTACCTATAAAATACAAAACAAAATTAATATTAGTTAACTAGACAAAATAAATTCACAGTCGACTTTTTGAAAATACATATTAATCAATGAGTGGGCAAACCTCTGTAACATAATACTTTCCATATTGATTCTTACAAAAGTTTTCATATTTATTTTATTAATAATTCACACTTGGATATAGACTTCATAATATTTCTTGGAAAATATGGAATACAGGAAACCCACTTTGTACTAAAAGTAACTATGCTGGCATAGTCTTGTGAAAAAGTGGGCTTAAGATTTGTGAAACATTCAAGGAAAATGATGAAACATCCAGGTACTTTCTAGTCTATCTTTAGCATTTTTACAAAATCAGAAAAAATGACTGATCTTTCACTTGATTTACGACCATTAAGGGACCATTTCCACAATAATATAATTAAATTTATGGTTAAAATACATCATTTTTGTGATTTAAAATAAATAAAACAAAAGCTTTGCCTCATCTAAAGCTTGTTAAGTGATTGTCAGTCTTCCCATCAAGGGTAACCCCAGGTGTTGGTTAGTTAAATTTATAATCCTTGAATTTTAACTTGAATCTCCTGGATAATTTTTATAATCACATTTACATAATTCTTATCTTTTAATAAATTATTGTTAAATTTCCAGGTGCCCCTCCTCCTTGGTTGCCTCTGAGTATATGCTTAATGTTAAACTTTTTGTACTATTTTCAGTGCCAATAGTAGGCATAATTGTTATATATTTTGTATGCACTTCCTACAGACAGTGAAACTAAAAAGAAATCTACCTTACTTTGAACAAAAAATGTTTTAGGTTTCCCTCGCTAACTAAATTGTGACATACTTTTATTTTTTAATCACTAAATGTCTACTAATGAAAATCCATCAATTCATCAATAAAATTAAGCACATAAGCACTCTTAGATAAAGTAAAGGAAATAAAAGGTCACATGATACATAAAAACCACTGTGGTTATTTGATAAGCTTGGATTTAGTTAAGTCACCCTTTTGTGAAATCCATTTAAGTCCCAGACCTATCTAAAACCAAAGTCTTAGATTTAAGTCCCTGACTAAGCCCTGGCTAAGTTTAGGATCTTTTATGAAACTGGCCTATGGATCTTTTACTAAATGTAATCACTTTTTTGTCATTTTACCACACTGTACCTATAAACAAAATCGTGATGATAAGCTCAATACTTTTAAAGCAGTGTCAAACAGAAAGCCAGTGTCATTAAAATATATTGAAAATGGAATCTTAGAAATTCAGGATTCTTTCTCATTTAGAATATGATCCAGAACTTTCCCAAAATTTAGTCATAATTCTCTTTGGTCAGGCTATATCCAAATAAAATAGTTATTTTTGTAAACACAGACAAACACAAAATAACACAGCCTCCTCGCAAAGACAGAACCACTTACATCACCTAATGTCTGTTCAGTGAGTCTTCCAATCATGATAACCCTAGGCGTTGGTCCGTAAAATTCACAATCCTTGTATTAGTTAAACTGAAAAACCATTTCGTAACTATGGATGATTACCATAATAACTGCTCATAACATGAACTATCCACACCTTTGAAAATGAACATGCTGTAAACAGTTTTTAAAGTGTGTTGAACATACAACATACTGAAGAGAATGAAAAGGAGAACAGTCTTACTGTAAAAGGTGAAGGACATCTCATAGACAGAGATAAGTCCAAATTTAATCTTGGAGAACAGAAGTGGGGTATCATTGTTGTACACATCAAATTGGTCTGCCCCAGTCACGTGTCCATAAGGTCCGATCACTCGCTTGTTGGTGGTCAGAGTTATCTAGAAATATTCATAGAACCACTAACCAATAACCTCTTAATGCTTTATCTCATGAGCAATATGTATTATTCATAATCATTAATTAGTCTTAATTATTTTCCTGTCTCTCCGAAAAAGAGACAGTTTTACAATTAATAGGATGATGGATTGTGTCGCCTTCCCAAAACATTCACCCAATTGCGAAAAAACAAGCAATCAGTGCCCAATGAATTGGTCACATATCTGGAGTTGGCTGCAGAGCTCGATGACTGACAAGGACACAAGGTCTGACAATAGTAAGGCTATGATGGATTGGCCAGTTATCAAAAGTGGTCCAAATTCTTAGTCAAACTGATTAAAGAGGTGAAGCAGGTAACTGAAAAGCTATTAAATAAAGGGCAAAGCAATTTAATACTTTGGTAAACCTTAGTATTCTGTCAAATCTATCTACCCGATATAAGGTTTTCATGTTTTCATTCAAAAATTTGAATGGCCCTACATCTACTCTCGAAGTTACATACATTACAAATTCAGGTCTAAAAGAGTATTCAAGCTATAAATATGACTTTTATACAATTTTGAATGTGTTTTATTGTAGTTTGTGACCATTCTTTATCAATTGGTTCTGTGTCAGGATATGTGCAGAAATAAGTGGTTGTGAAAACAAAATCGGCTTTTAAAACTTTTGTTCCCTTGCTTGTTTGTGGATTGTAATGCTATAAAATGATCAGAAGCACTGTTCAGTGCCTTTTCAGTGATATTTCTGGTGCTGTACAAAACATTGAGATGTGGAGGTGTGGTGGGTGTGGAAATATTTGTGTCGGTGTGGAAATATTTGTAAAATGATGGTAGAAAACTCATCCTGGAACCGGAACCACATTTCTTCAACAGTATAAATGTTTGTTAAGTTTTTATATTTGAAATTTATGTGACAATTTAACAACTTATTTTTAGGCTATATTTGTCAATGTGCAATAATCATATATCAGAGATAAACTTTTCATGTGGTGTCCTTAAATTCCCCTTTTTAAAATGGTGTAGTTCCACTATCAAGGCTGGTCAAGCATCACACCCAGAGGTAGGCAATTATTATGGTTCGGGAGCCTTGCTCCCTGATTTACTTGATATTGTCACCTTTTCAACCCTTCCCAGGTTTTTCCTCCACTCCTTGAAAATTGAGGACACTGACAAGGTGTTTAAAGTTTCTTCAATGTTGGCAGTAGGCATTGCAGGCTGCAGTATCTGTCCTTCCCATCCTTCCACCTCTTGTTGTACAAAAAGGTCACTGTTCTCATCTGTCAGCAATTCCACCACTTTCTGTTATTCTTCATCAGTCACATTAGAAGCAGTAGTAGCTTTATTTTCAATCTCTTTTGGACAAGTTTTCTGCAATCGAAAAGGCGTAAGGCCAGCTCATATCCTGGCCTTATTTAGACAGAATTCTCTTTCCCAGAGAATCAGGCTCAGATCCATTTTACAGAGGTACTGACTAGTTTATCCACATTTTGGCTAGATTCCAATAGCATAACTTACATGAGCAAACTAAATATTGACAAACAGCAAACTCTGTATCTTGACTCTTGTCTGTCATGCATAGGAGCTGCTTGGTGCCATAAATTGTATGTTACCCTTGCCCAAGAACACAGCATCGACTCAGGATTTTATATCTAGATATGCTAAACACTATTCTTGTGCTATGAGTATGGGAGTAATTTTGACAGTTTCTGGTATTATGTATTAGTAATCTCGGGTTACTCACAGATCGCTGCCACATAAACTCAACCTATAGCATACTTTTGCAGTCCTAAGAATGTCAAATGTAGCACCACATTCCCATAGGAAAGTGATCACAATAAGCGCTAACTCATCCAAAAGCTCACATCGTAATTAAGTGGACAAAGCCCTAAAGGACAATTCAGCTCATCATTTTGTCCAAATTCCTGCTTTACATTATGCAGGGCTATGCCCGGTAAGGACACTCAAGGCCATCCTTGACCTTAGACCTTTGAGCCAGGATTTCCCGCTATCTGCTTCAATCAAACCCCTGCTTTACCCAGTTATAGCTACAACCTTCAGGGATGGTCTTAAGACCATCCTCTCCGAAATTCCTCTTCCAATACAAGGTCACAGATTTGAAACCCTCCACGGATCTTGTGATACCTAGGCATTTGATGATAAAATAAGTGTAAAAACATGATGGCAAATGAGTTTTGGTGAAGCACAGCTGTAGGGAACTACCTCTAGCATGCTTTAAAAGCTCCTTCAATAGTACTCACTAACTTTGCAGAATCATACCCCACAACTTTAGTTGGCTTTGTTTTTGAAATCTTGCTTTTATTTTATTTTTGTCTCATTAAACGAGCTGTATAGTTACCTCTCTAATGATGTATATAGTATATTTGTGGATTAGATAGTTTCCTACATGTTAATGAAAAACTGGCACTTGTTGACACAAATGTTCACCTGCCATTTCCAATTATCAATGACCACTTGTATTTTCTTGGAATTATTGAGTGTCTCTAACTGGAGTTGATCCCAGTGCCTTTGGATTACACATAGAAATAAACAGCTCTTTGGCCAGCTGAGCTCAAGTGGAATCCCTGGAAGCCCAGGTGTTAGCAGAACTAATATATGTGAAAATATTACACTTGGTTAAGTGGCGCTGCTTTAAGTACAGTAGATTCGTGATTATTCTAACATCTTGAGAGACATCATTGAAGTTTTGATAATTGGGAGGTTCGGAGAGCCATGAGTGAGACTATGGTCATGCATTAGCAGTAAGGCCAATGGTCGATAATAGAGTGTTTCTGTCAATATTGCTTTTATTTAATTAAAATAAAATAAAAGCTGCATATACCCATGTTATTCTGTTTGTTATAAATAATCCATAACATTTGACAAACCAAAACATGTCATATGTATACTGCTTCATGCCTTAACTTGGCACACCTTGGACACAAAACCTTATTTTTCGATCGTTTTGAGTATAATTTCGTTGATTTCTTTTTATTAAAATATCAATTGACACAAGCGCAAGTTATAAAATCATTTTACTGACATAAAATCAAAATCACAAACCTTTTACACTCGTTTTTAATGAGCGATAATATAATTTCTACATGAAATCAGCCCCCTCAAATTGGCACAATTTGCATACGGAAATTGCCGAAGATATTTAAATTACTTATGTCGTCACTTCCACTTCTTTATTTAGCAAGCAAAAATGTACAAGTGTGGGCGATAAAGAACAATTGTTATTAAATAATGTGAGGAATGTGCCAAGATATGAAGCCAGGCAGTATATATCCTGTTCTGTATATCCCCACAATGCAAGCTCATGGTGGATAATAAAAAAGATAGATCTTATGAGGCAAACTAGACCTTGGCTTACCTTGTTTATGTTGAACGTGGCTCTTCCAGTGACACGGATGATATACTCATCTGGATCTAAAATGTGAGTGTCAATCACTTTAGCAAACTCAGATCCGCAATCATTTTCTTTATCCCCATATGAGAACGAGATGCTAAATGAAATAAATAGCATAGTTAGCAAATCTATTTTTTCTGTGTTCAGGCATTGTCAGAGTGACCCTATTTCAAAGGACAAAGCCTGGGGTGTAGCGTTCCTTTCAATGCTTAAGATCATTTTGAATCCATAACGTCAGATGTTAGATTCAAGTTAATATGTCCAACAATGTCTAAACTACTAAACTACTGGTTCATTGAATGATGATGATGATAGTAACTACAACAAGTAGAATTTGTTTGGCCTATATAAGGTGACATACTTTGGTACACTTTGGTCAGAAACAAACCATTTTATTGCGTTAATACTTCCTATCCAATGGACAATTGCTTATCCAGTCGGCGCAGACTGGCCCGCCAAACGCCAGAAAAAGACGTCCTGTGTTTCCACCGGCTGGCCGGTCTGTAGTACTGTGCACTCCCCAGATGGTGCCTCGTACTTCCTTCCTGTCTAGACAACCTGACGTCATAGCATCTTTTTCGTTTGGTGCGTGTACTGTGCAGACGTAGTTTCTACAATCTCCAGATTTTTTAAAGAAAAGTGTGCATTATGGCGGTTTTTCAACCTCATATGTGGATATTTTCAGTGTAGAAGTGTTATCTACTGATCAAGCATGGATATACCTTTAGAAATCTGCTGGAAACGTTCCCTAGTTATCTCAATTTAATTTTGATGATAGTGCAGTAATCGACGAGAAATATGAAGGTAGCCATTTTGCTAGTTTCCTCCCATTCAACCATTGGGTTGTTTAGGGGCAGATCGACAATATGGAGGAATTATGGATATACTTCTTACAGGTATTTTTCTCCGTGTCTTTTGTTTGAATGAACCTTCTGTAACCTTCCAGCTACAGTTACCATAGAAACGTCTTCTAGTACTACATATGCAAATCCCGGGAATCTTCAGTCTACGTAGTTTTGAACATTGTATATAGAGGGAATTCCCCTATGGAAGGTGCATTCTTCATCAGAGCAGAAGTCTTCAGATTTCTTCAGAGCGCGCCCTCAACAACTGGTTACAGAGTGTACCGGCTGGTACTGGCTACACAGCCTTGTACACTTGCCTCAACAACTGGTTACAGAGTGTACCAGCTGGTACTGGATACACAGCCTTGTACACTTGCCTCAACAACTGGTTACAGAGTGTACCGGCTGGTACGGGCTACACAGCCTAGTACACATGCTTCAACCTACAGGTTACAAGTCTACTAACAGGGTGCTGGCTACACAGTCCTTACTGAAAAGTGCTTCACCCCAACGGGTTACATAAAAAGCTGGCTAAATATAGACCAGTAGCTGTCAAATTAATTGGTGACCCCAGCCTGCCAGTTTTTTGCCGGTTACAAAGAATTGCTGGTTACAGTAAAAGTACCGGGTATGGAGTCCTGGTACCAGACAGAGTTGCCTAAGGTTAATTTGGTTACAGAGAATTCTTAGACCGGTCAGTGGTCTTGGCGATGTGACATGACAGTGTCCCAAGCTACTGCCAGGCAACCTTCCCTTATCACATCTCTCAACAACCTGTTATCAGTGCTGGACTTGGCTGGAGAGATAATAAATTTTGTCATCATGTCCGGCCAGGGGTCAGACATCTCACAAATGACAATTGCTCTGTAAATGCTGCACCTTGCAGGCTGCTGGCTCGGGGCGAAGAGTCTATTAATGTGAAAAGTTGTGTCAGCCCCACTGGACCACAATAAGAACAGAGAGACTGTTAACCTGGATCATTGTCACCAGACCGGACCAGTGTCCGGAGGGACAGAAAATGTTTGTCAGTATATCAAATGTCCCAAATGTGGCCCACAATCTGCCTGTAGGGTCCAGACTAAGCCCCTTTTGGGAACTTAGGAAGCCTTGGGGGGCTGGACCCTAGATAGTACAAATGTTGAAGGAGGGATGCCTACTTCCATATACCTATACAAGAACAATCCAGGAAATGCCTGAGATTTCACATCCAAGGTCGGGCATACCAGTTCAAGGCCCTGCCATTCGGTTTGTCCACAGCACCTTTGGAGTTCACAGTGATACCAAAGGAGGTGAAATTGATGGCCATACACAAGGATTTAAGAAGCCACCAGTGCCTAGACGACTGGTTGGTGAGAGCCAGATCCCACCAGGCTTGTCTCCAACATACACAAGAACTAGTAAATAATGTGTCAGCAACTGGGTTGGCTGATGAACTCAGAATTCAGAGCTGGAGCCCAAACAAGACTTCGATTTTGTAGGCTACCAGTTCGAATACAGGTCTGATCAGTTCCGACCGTCTCTGGACCGGTGACAGAACCTTCAAGAGACTGTAACACTGCTATCCCTACCGGCTTGCCCGGTCCGGGAATTCATGTCCTTGATAGGTTACTAACAGCTACAGAAAAGCAAGTTAATCTAGGCCGGCTTCATATGAGACTCATATAGTGGCATCTCAAAAAACAACTGGAGGGTACCGGAATCACTGGAAAAGGTGACCCAAGTCCCCAGGTCCCTGCACCCCCATTTACAATGGTGGCTGAAGGAAGACAATGTACTTACAGGCCAACCATTACACCCAATAAACATGCTCTGCAAATATTTACAGACACATCAATAGAAGGGTGGGGCGCTCACTTAAACGAGCACACTGCAGGAGGAACCGGGTCCCTTCCGGGAAGCAGGCTGCATATAAACTATCTAGAACTTAAAGCAGTCTTTCTGGCTTTAAAAGAGTTCCAAGACCTTTGCTCAAACAAGATAGTACTTGTAGCAACCGACAACCACACAGTAGTGTCATACATAAACAAGGAAGGAGGCATGAGGTCGGGCCCACTTGTGCCCCGCTATGGGGACTCTTGACCTGGTGTACCAGGAAACAAGTGACTCTAAGCCCGACACATTCCAGGCCGGCTGAACGTGGTAGCGGACAAGCTATCCAGGCTAGGCCAGACCATCCAAACAGAGTGGTTTCTCCTTCCAGAGGTCTTCTACTCAATATGCAGCAGGTGGCACCGGCCCAAAATAGACTTAATTGCCATGAGGTTCAACAACAAGTTGCCTCTGTTTGTGTCACCGGTACCGGATCCCCTGGTCACAGCAGTGGATGCGCTCAGTCGGCCATGGTAGGATCTGGAAGCATACACCTTCCCACCGTCAGCCATATTGGGCAAAGTGGTGGAGGAGTTGCAGGACTCCCCATGCAAGAGAATCATTCTGATTGCTCTGGGGTGGCCCAACATGCCTTGGTTTTGGGATCTAGTGGCCAAGTCCAGCCAAATCCCACTGAGCCTGCCCAATCTGCCCAACCTGTTGACAGCCATTCAATCAGATCCCTCACAGAAATCTGACAAATCTTAATCTTCATGCATGGCTCCTAGAGTCTCAGCAATCGAGGAGCCGGGCTTGTCTGAGGCAGTGGCAGCAAGAATTGAGGCTCCTCAAAGGGGATCAATCAGATCAGTCTATGAGGCAAGTGGGCCTTTTTTACAAGTGATGTATCACTCCTCAGGTGGACTTTGGGCCCCCCCTGTAAAGTCAGTTGCTGACTTTCTTATGTACCTGTTTCAGGACAGGAAGTTGCAACCCAGCACCATTGAGGGTTACAGGTCAGCCATTGCTGATAGACTGGGAAATTCGCCCATCAATATCAGTAAGGATGAAAATCTCACTCGTCTCCTGGATAATTTCCACTGAGACAGACCCAAAGGCCGGAAGGGAATCCCCTCCTGGAACCTCTCCCTGGTTTTTGCACCAGCTGACAAGGTTCATTTTGAACCAATTAAAGAGGCCTCCTTGAAGCATTTGACCTTCAAGACAGTTTTCCTCTTGGCCCTGGGGTCAGGCAAGCATAGAAGTGAGATACATGCTTGGCAAAACAGAAATATTAGACACCCATCCGACTGGTCAAGGTGTCCCTGTACCCGTCACCCAGCTTTCTCTCCAAGAATCAGCTGGCCAAAGAGGGTCCAGACAGTGTGGCCCCAGGGGTATAACAGCCCTGGCCCCAACTCTGGATAGATCCCTCAAGTCTGACAGGTCCCTCTGTCCAGTTAGAGCATTGCGCTACTATTTGGACCTCGGGCAGAATAAGGAGGTGGTTTTTGTCTCCTTTAAGAAAAGTTTTGACAAAGACATCTCACCTGCCACTATCTCCTCTTGGATCAAGCAGACTGTGATCCTATGTTATGAGCTCTCTGACCAGGAGGCCCACACTTTACATCAGGTTAAAGCCCATGATGTCAGGGCCTTTGATGCTTCTAAGGTCTTCCAGTCAGAAGTTTCCTTGGATACAGTCTTGTCAGCCTGCCTCTGAAGTCAGATAATACCTTCATATGCTTCTATTTGAAGGGCAGGGCTTTGGGCTGATTCAGAGCTTTACCAATTGGGCTCGGTAGTGGCTGCTCAGCAGATCCACAAGTGGCCCTTAGATTGAGGAGATTTGTATATATGTATAAACGGTTTCTTCATGTACATAAGAATTAAGTGTGGCGTGCTTCCTTTGGGAGGTTTATTTGCATTCTGGGACTGAACTCATCCCTCTCTTCCCCTACCTCAGAGCAGGTCTGCAAAAAAGGGGGGGAGGCAATGGCGGTATAGCCCCGGTTAACCGGCTGCTGGCAACCGACCATGGTTTCCTGACCTTAAGGTCAACCCAGGCCTGGGCCTATAGGTCTCCTGACGAAGTCAGCCTAGACCGTAGGTTAAAATTTGCTATTACTTGTGAGTTCACATAAGTCCCTAGTAACTTATCCGCTGGCCAAGCGGTAGTTATTCAGCAATTGTCCATTGGATAGGAAGTATTAACGCAATAAAATTGCAAATTTAATAAGTAAATTAAATTTTTATAAGTTAATACCCTATCCAAGGAAGTACGAGGCGCCATCTGGGGAGTGCACAGTACTACGGACCGGCCAGCTGGTGGAAACACAGGACGTCTTTTTCTGGCGCTTGGCGGGCCGGTCTGCGCCGACCGGATAAGCAATTGTCCATTGGATAGGGTATTAACTTATAAAAATTTAATTTACTTATTAAATTTGCAAACTTGTAAGATAAGGTCAAAGGGGGTGGAAATCCAACCGAAAAAGTTTTGAAGAGTACATTATGAATCAAGGACCAAAATGTACATAGAGTGACACACTTTCAGAAAGATTTACTATATGAAGTAAAGCTTGGAGAGAAATAGCAGTAATATGAATAAATAGCATAAAAAGCTCCGGGTCTATCAGACAGATGAAGAATCCGGCCACACTGACCCCCAAAGCAATAGGGCCAATGTGGCAAGACTCGTAGCTCGTCACATAATAGAGAATAGAACAGGACCATTTGAAGTAAAATTTTACTGAGAAAAGTTTCAATGAAAGGGACATAATGATATGCCCAGTCACCAGGGCCCCAGTACATGATGCCCAGGTGGGTGGTCAAATCTTTGTGAAAAAAACCATGTAAGGCCCACTTACCATGATTATCACAAATCAACGGACTGCATTAATGCAGTGTATCCGGCCACCAGTGCCTAACCTTATGCAAACTCCGAGGATCTAAGTCAAATATATTGCATGGTGGATCATAAGTGTCCCTATAAGTGTTTCCTGCCTCTAACACACATAATACTAAATAACCATTCTCAAATTTTTGAACCAGTTGGTCTGGTTCCTGTACTAGCTTTTTTGAAAAAGACAGTCCAGTATCGGCCACCATTTTTATTATTGGCGTTGGCAGTTACTTATCTAATATACTGTAGACTTTTTAGCACTTAATATCCATCAATTGACAGACTCTAAGGCGCAACTGAACAAAACCAATGTAAATAATGGTAAGTTCAATAATTTAGCAGTGAGGTACCAAGAGACTACTCGTACTTGTTGGAATAATACGGAAAATGGTACTCAACTAAAATGGTGCACATTAGGAGATTGCATCCCTATATTTGCCCTAATGTTATCGTTTATTAACTTTAGTAAATTTGCTTAAATAGAAAATGTGCACAAGTTTAAAGGCTTCAGTCATCTATTATCACACATTAATTAACCTTTACCCTTTCAAAATCCAAATTCAATTCAATTTTTATCATTCAATCATTAATATTACACGTAAATGTTATAATTCCGTCTATACATCACTAAAAATAACTAAACCTGTAAAAACAGATATCCATAATTTAGTAATTAAGAGAAAAATCCCTGATGTTATTCATTCTCAACCTCAATACAATGCAGTTGAAATGTGCTAGGTGGAAGTTACTGCAGGCAAAATCAGATCTGTTCTTTTAAACTGAACAGGAGGTGTATTTTACAACGATATTTAATTCTAATTCTAACTGGACTTTTATAGCGCTTAATCTCCCCTATTCAAAGGGAACTGTAACAAAACCAAAACAGTCAACCAATTTCAGTATCCAGGGACAGAAGAAAGGCCAATCACCACAGAGTATGCCAGGGAGTGAGTAAGACTAAGGTGGATATGCCTTGGTGTACAGGTAGGGTTTGAGCTGCTTTCTGAAAGAGGCTAGGGAGGAGGAAGCACAAATCTCACCAGGAAGAGCATTCCAAACAATGGGGGTATCAAAATCAAAACTATAACCAAACTGCTTGACAGATTTATGGATAGAGAGTTGGAACTTTGGAACTTTTATAGCGCTTAATCTCCCCTATTCAAAGGGAACTGTAACAAAACCAAAACAGTCAACCAATTTCAGTATCCAGGGACAGAAGAAAGGCCAATCACCACAGAGAATGCCAGGGAGTGAGTAAGACTAAAGTGGATATGCCTTGGTGTACAGGTAGGGTTTGAGCTGCTTTCTGAAAGAGGCTAGTGAGGAGGAAGCACAAATCTCACCAGGAAGAGCATTCCAAACAATGGAGGTATCAAAATCAAAACTATAACCAAACTGCTTGACAGATTTATGGATAGAGAGTTGAAACTTTGGAACCACAAGGAAATTACCACCACTCTGACTGTACTCAGTACTGTAAGAACTGCTGTAGGAAGATATATATGGGGCAAAATACTTGGGAAAGCCAGTGTAAAGAAACTTATAAACAAGAGTGGCTGTTTTAAAAACTGAGTGATGTTGAACAGGAAGCCAATGCAATTTCTTAAGGAGTTATACTAGCCTATCTACTGGTATTTGATATGATTCTAGCTGCACTATTTGCCATATAAAAACCATATAAACATTTCCGAAGAATATATTTTTACTTTCTCAGCAATTTAAAATTTTCTAGTGGAGAAAAATATATCAGTACATATTAGTTGGGCAAGTTTCTGCACTGCAAAACAAAGGCTTTTCACAAAATTTAAGATTACCTTTAATTTAACTGATATGAACCAAACCCTAACCACTAACATTGTCAAAGCAGAAACTGTATCTGTAAACAATGGTTTTGTATAAAGAATATGTACAATGAAAGTTGAAGTAAAATAACAGCAGGTATATCAAAATAAGACAGTTTTTGCACCATGTTTCTGAACCCACAAGAATAGGATATTAGAACACATTGCCATATGGACAAATAACTTATCAGATGTCAACCAATTGAACAACACAAAGCATCAACATACAGAGTTTTATTCGGTGAAGAAAACAAACGAAAATAAAATCATCTAAACAGTTATGTATCAGTAAATTGTACCATTTAAAAGAGAATTTTGTCTGAAACTTGCATAGTCTCCTCAAACATATGTCGGGACTGAAATGTGATTTCATTTACATGGTGAAACAATAACAAAGAGATTAGGTAGTATATTGTTGCCATAAAACCTCCAATGCATTACAGTAATATGTGTAAATTTAGCAAAGCTGTGTTAAATTTGCCTGTTAAAAACGCCTTCTATTTCTTTCAGTTTTCGGATATTCTTCACATATTGGAAAGTTTTGTAACTAAATTTTCCCCTGATGTAAAATTGGCACAAATTTTATATGCATAGTCTTTATTTTTAAGATGTTCCCAACCATGGCACCTTTCTCTTATGGGGGATAAATTTTACATTTTGTACATTTACAGATACCTAACCATGGGTTTAAATTAACCATGGTGTGAAGTAATATATATTCCTTATATATTATATTTCCTTATCATTGCTTTCTTTAATGTTTCTTTAATGATAACATCTTTGTTTAAAATATGTTAAAATATTATTGTAATATATGTTAAAAGTCTATTCGAAATAATATTCGTGAACAATACAATAAAGTTTGCATTTCATTAAGTACATAAAGTGCTGGGTATATTCTCGATTTTCAAAGTAAGATAATAATTAAACTGCTTAACTCTTCCCAAAAATGTTTGTTTTATAAGACCAGATTTTTCTCAATGTAAATTGTTCTTACCAGAGAGTGACTCAAGTGTTATATATCAGTCTGTGCTGCTCATTCTCATGCATTCAGAAATGTCAAAATAGGGCTCTTATGTTCCTTGCCCCCCCCCCAAAAAAAAACAAAAAAAAACAACTAATTTGTATGAAAAAACATAATTTGATCTTGGTGAAAACAGTTTCAGGGTTTACTGAAAGAAATTTTAAAGACACATTGCAGTACACCGTCCCTGTAAAAATATAAAGAAATAAGTGAATGATAAATATGTAAATAGGAAAAAATGCAATAGAATTAGTGCCAACTAACACCTATTGACTCATACCTAGTGTTACTTGTATGAGTTATTGGAAGAGCTAGCCGATTTGTTAGCAGAGAGCTGCTACAAAAATAGTAGCAAATCTGAAAAAAGACATGTGACTTGTCTCAAGAAAAGAGATCAGATAAAAATAACGGCCTTACGACCTGACCCATCAAGGCAAGTTGTAGCAACATAAAACTAAATTGTAACACCATTACCACTACACAATAAAGATAAGTCATAACACTATAAAGATAAGTCGTAGCATCATAAAGATAAGTCGTAGCACATTAAAGATAAGTCGTAGTACCGTTAAGAAAACTCAAGATCAGTCGTAGCTACCTTCTGTTCAGTCATTGTAACTTTGGACAGAAATACTCACAGAAGTTTTTTAACATGTTTATAAGATCATGAATTTCATCAGGAAGAGCATTCCAAAGAGGGAGGGCATCAAAAGCAAAACTATAACCAAACTGCTTGATTTATGGACAGAGGATTGGAACTTTGGAATGAGGAGGAAATTACCACCACTCTGATTGCACCTGGTACTGTAAGAACTGCTGTAGGAAGAGATATTTGGAGCAAAATACTTGGGAAAACCAGCGTGAAGAAGCTTGGTGACTGTTTTAAACAGCTATGTTTAACAGGAAACCAATGATCCCTTAGATCATTTCTAACCTATATTTCAAGTATTTTTTTTTATTTCAAGTAAGAAATGAAGGCACATGAACATTCATAACTTTTGTATCATGAATACAAAGTGCACTAAAAACTTAAACGAAAAACCTCCCTTTACTTAGATCAAAGGTCACTCAGTATTTTTGTAGAATACGACCCCTGGGGCCAATATCACTAAAGGACTTAAACTAAGTCCCTTTATTGGCTAAGTCAGGGACTTAAATCTAAGACTTTGGTCTTAGCTAGGTCTGGGACTTAAAATGGATTTCACAAAGGTGGCTTAGCTAAGTCCAAGCTTATCAAATGACCACGGTTGTTTTCTGTGTCATATGACCTTTTATATCTGTTTAAAATGTAATATTTGTGCCATATATCCTTCTTTTGATGTATTTTATCTAAGGATAAGGGCTGTTATGAAATGGAAGACCTTGTTGTCACATATAAACTTCCCAAGACTACTTTAGTGAGATGTTCTGTGTAATTATACTTTATTTACAGCCATTTCAAATTTTGAAGTGGAGTAAAGTTTGTGGCAGCCATATTTAAGTCCTCTTTACACAATTTAAGCCCTCAATATCCCAGACTCAAAGTTAAGACCACTGACAATTCCATAGACTTAGCTGCTTTGTGAAATCCACTAAGTCTAAGAACACAGACTTAACATTCTTATGACGAAATTTAAGACCAAAGTCTTAAATTTAAGTCTGAATCTGGAAAACTTAAGCCCTTTTGCGAAATCGGCTCCTGGTGTCCAGTCTAGAATCCAGGAGACAAAGATGGGGCACTAACGAATGGAGTGTTAAGGTTATAAAGCTTTGTTTAACAAACACGTTTAGAGATATTTACCATTTAATGTCCATGACATCATTATATTCAAAGTAGCCAATCTTGACCTTGGTAATCATCAGTTTGTTCTGTTCCCCATCATGTGTCCTGGCTCCTGGATCAATTTCAGCATTGCCTTCTCCAACATTGCCCCAGTAGAATCTTTCCACCTTGTCATTTAACTCACCTGAAAGAAATATATGTGTGCACGTGCAGATCTGTTAACCTGGACATTGAATGAGAGACCAAAGGTGAAAGCTTACTCTCAACAAAACCTTTGCAGTCCTTACTGTTCAGTATAAAATTCACTGAAATCATAACACAAAAATGCAGCAGATATATTAAAACAAAATTGTGGGGAAAGTTTACATAGTAAAGCAATAAAAGAGTTTTTGAACAGAGTTGCTGGAGCCTGTTTCTGTTTTTGCCAACATAAAATGCAAGGTAGACAGTGTAATGTCATTTCACGACATCAAAGAGATGTTTAGTGTTACGTTTTAGCAATCAAGCCATTATACTCAAACATGTTTACGTCATCAATAAATGTGTATGGCTAATGTTTTACAGGTCCATTACGTTAAGTTTTGTATGTAAAGTGTAACTTCCTTACGCTCCCTCACCCCTATCTATTTTATTTAAAAAAATTAATATACAAATAAACATCTGATAGCTCCTTCACATGTTTACCTTTGTGCTACTTTACTTGTGTTTAGAGCCTTGGTATGACCCACATAATACTGAAGATTTTCTTCAGAAACAAATCCCACAAATGTATTAGTTATATTCCCTTCAACGTATTAGAGTGCAAATAAATGAAATTTACCCATGTTCAAATTTTTTTTTTGTTAAATTTTTTTCCAAAAATTTTAAAATGTTATTTTACTGAGAAAGTTGTGTGAAATGGCTTGTATATCATAATCTCTGCCTCCTTAAATCAAGATCAATTGATTTTAAATGCCTAAATTTAGCCATTTATCTAGTTTAATTCAACAGGAAAGCCTTTTGTGGGGCCGAGGTAAATATGTCTAGATAGCCCCATGTGCAGATACATATATATATGTCATGGTAGAAAGTCCAATCTGGTAGAATTTCAAATTGTACCAGTAGAAAGTCCAATCTAAGAGATTTGGGTATTGCCCTGGGGTCCGAAGTCTAAAACTTGGACGATATTCCAATCTAGATGTTGAAACTCTGGATGAGGTAACAGAAGTACAAGCTTTACATACTGAGACCAACTGGGCAGTTGTTATAAACAAATGCTACTAGAAGCATAGGTGTTAATTGCTCAGCTAAATGCCATGTAGGAAGTGACTGCTGTCAAAATTTAATTGGCTAAAAGTGTACCTTGCATAACACTTGTAACACAACACTTTAATCTTACATCAGTTACTAATGTCCATATTACAGATTTCCCATGAAATATACTACTACACGTAATACTACTGGTAGAAACTCCAATTGGACATTTTACCAGTAGAACTTGAAATTCTACCAGATTGAACTTTCTACGCTTGTTTTGTAGATCATCAAAAATACTAATTCGGTAAAAAATTTCTTCATATGGATGTTATTGTGAAACCTTAATTGATCAACATTGTTTTAATTTATGTTGCATTTTTATGTTACCATTTTTACGAAATGATATATGCAACCTCTCTATTTTCTACGTGAAAACTGCAACAAGTGGCAGTTTCTACATTATGAAATGACGTCACACCCAAAAATGATGACATGTAACGCAGTTGAAGACTCAGAAACTTTGTTTGCAATTTCTATAATACTTTACACAGTCTAATAACATTAGCAACTTCTTTTCAAGTAAGTCTTGATAATAAAATAGATTGATCAGTTGACATCTGTCAGTCATTGTTTATCATTGTCTTTCCTTTTTAGGTGCAAAAGCGATAGGCGACAGGTATTCATTACAGAGACGTATGTGTCTGAGTTCTGGGCCAGGTATGGGCAGATATAGAGTGACTTGGATGAGCACTTAAAATGGCGGTATTCTGTCATTGGGTCCTGTCACGAGCGACAGGCTGATATAAACATTTTAAAATACAATACTATGATAATCTTGGCAAATGAAGGATAATACAGGTGATTTAAAATTTGAACAACATTTGAACAAAAGGGGTAGGGATGTGGGATCATGTGATAAAAAGGACCCACACAATGTTCTTTAATGATTTTCCACTTTCTTACCATTGGTCGGCAGTTTACAGTACAGAGCCTTGACCAACTGTATGTACTGGCTTCCTCTGCCGATAAAACTACCTGTCATGATATGACCTGTACAGTGTTGTCCTGAGAATACCCAACAAACTAATGACAATATCTGGTAATTTCCCCACAATAATCCAGCAATCCAATGTGAAAATCCAAATCCAAATATGTGAAGACTTTTCTGACACAAGAAGGAATGAGTCGATAAAAGGAAGAACATACAGATGTTTTACTGAGAATAAGAACTAGTATGACTGGTTGACTGCACTATGGCAGAGATATTTATTTCATTTCTGTACATAGATTTATACTTTTTTACAATATGACTAAGATTTTTGCAATATAAGTATATGACGGAAGTTTGTGAAAAGGGAACAGCGGAAACTGAAGCTTATCTTGGCTGATCCCACTACAACCAGCAAAATTACATTGTTTTTTATATTCACCATTAAAATTTTGAAAGGTCTAATCTGGTCATACCAGAAACATATCCTGTGTTGTTTAAGAATGGTAGCAAGTACTTGCGGAAGATTTTTAAATGTTGAGTATTCTTTGACGGATGTCTTAAATTGCCTCAGATTCTCAGTCTTCACAAGTTTAACTAAAAGCCCCAGTACAATGCGGAGCTCTGCCAAAAGGCATTCCTGAAAATTTCAGATAATTCTCACATTCAGAAAATAATCTGGATCTTTCCCAAAATGTAAGCAGATTATCTTATCGGTCAGACGTGACTGGCATAAAAGAATTATAAATATAAACTCATTACTTTTTGAGAAAATAAACTAGAAAGGCAAAGTCATTGCAAATACATTAAAAATTAACTCTGGTAACTTTCTTGTATTCAGAATATGGCTCTGATCTTTCCCCAAATTTTATCACTTCTTCCTTTGGTGAAGCCATGCCAACATAAACAATTGCCTAACAACCTGTTAATTACTTTTGGAGTATTCACAAACACAGAAAAACAAATCAACAAGCTGAAAAGAAAAAAAAACAATATGACTTGTTGTGGGATATTTTCCAATGCCTTATCACCTTATAGATAACGTAACCTGGATATTTGTATTAGCTGAGCTTCAATTGAGTCTTACGGGGTGAACCCCAAATCCTCTGCAATGTTCAAACATTGTTATAAAGTGAGAAAAACAGACTCAGCTCTTAGCATATGTTATATATTGAGGAGAAAACTCTCAAATTCCCAAGTCAACTGCAACTAAAACAAAACACTCTAATTTGAGACTTAAACTTTCTGCAAATTTAGACTGTATAGAATATACTATATAATATATCACAAAGAAACTAATTTGCTTCATACTAAACATTAAAAACAAATGTCTATGATTATAGGAGTTCCAACCCAATACACAATAAAATACATCACTTTTCTAGTGTCTGCCTACATCATAATTCACTTCTGTTATTATACACTGTAAGAATTGTAAAATTCACCATAGTATGCAAAATTCGCTTTTCATTTTGTAGGAATTTTTTTACACTTTCGCAATTTTTTTGAGTCCAGACTTAGACTTCTGATCTGTCCAGATGCAAAGTTCATGCAAATTTTGATTATTTTATCTTTTTCAAAAGGACGAATTTCGCATTTCTAATTCTGGAATTGAAATTTACCATACCAGATGTAAACATCCAGAGTTGCAAGAATACAAGAAGAGTCTTCATCACATTAGCCCACACCATCTCACAATACACAGTGAATAGCTCCTGTCACAACAAAATCTTCTCACCAAGTGATGTCTGTGCAAGAAAGTCTTGAGGGTGTTCAGACCACTGGTCCGATATCTTCTGTGTCACTTTTCTTTGCCTAGATGTTTCTGTTCTAGATTTGGTGTCTTGCTTTTTATCACTCTCTCCATCTGGGAGTTATAAAAGTGAGACAGTATCTGTCGTAATTTTGCTTGTACTATTTTAGCATTTCTTGAACCACAAATACAAAGATCACAGTTGGGGTTTTATGTCATTTTTATCCCCTCTTCCATTGTCATGACTTTATCTCCCAGTCACCCTGATTAGGTGGCCAGGAGTGTATACTTTTCAGTTGTATGAAAAATGTTATCGCTCATAAACGGTGGGGAGTTTTGTTGCGGTAATGGTGAACACCCTTTGAAAATATTTAACAAGTTTCAAAACCTTTGCAAGGGAGTATTACAATCTAAGTACTCTCGACTAATTGTTTCAGTTTGTCACTTCCTTGCAACCTTTTATTAGTGTAACAGCCTATCTACAACTAATCTTATCTAATCTTTTTATGATATAGCTATTCTGGGGGGATGACCATAGAGTGGACATCTCGTTCAGTCTGGGACCAGACTAATGCTATGCATTGTGGGTGCTCTGCTTCATTAGTTTTTCCTATAAAAGCCAGCCTTTGTGAAATATTGGCGCCACACTCGTTTGAAATTTCAAGGACTCAGATGTTTTTGAACTGAACTAACGATTTTACTTTATTTTCGTTTAGTTTTTAATGTTTTACTTTCTTTTACTGTTCAGTTCAAAATTCAAATCATGCCAAAAGCCCGACCAGCTGAAGGCAGGTGAGTCCTTTTCTAGTGATTCCGAGGTCATTGCTCCCTCTTCCCATAACGAAATTACGGGTAATGACGAAATATTACGACAATTGCATCAGTTGGGTGAAAGAATGGATTTTATGGACAAGAGGGTGCAACATACGGAGGTAGCACTCGAAAAAGGGTAACTCTCAAGCCACAGACATTTCGGCTACTTCCCAGGGTACTGCTGGACAAGTTACGGGTTACGATTCTGATGAAAATTTGACTCCTCCTCTTTTTGATTTGAGCTTTACAGAACTGTCATTACCTGGGAGGTGTAAACTGTGATTTAACTCTCTAATCCTCCTGTCAACTTTCTTCTGAATAACACTAGACTTTAACTTTTCCATGGAGGGGGTGTCACTTTCATCCGAGGACGAATCACTGGTTACATAAGTGGGTCTGAGACGGGTTTCTGAGCATGGGCCTTTCGGATCTGATCAATTCGGTCCATGTCTTCCCACTGGAGGGAACCCCACTCCATCTCACAAAGTAAGACAGCATGTGCTGCCTTAGAACTCTGCCAAGAAAAATCTGTGGCATCTTCCATCAACTCACTCAAGTAGGGAACTATGGTATGCTTTCTTTCATTACAGCTTTCCGCCATAATATTTTTACAGAAGCCCTGTACAAACTGAATTTCAACTGTTCGTATGTGACCCTTTGTCTGCTGACGCCACCCAATATTGCTTTGTGAGGCCAAGATACTTTGTTTTTAACATTGACTTCAACACTACCTCCTCTTTTTTATTTGAGCTTTACAGAACTGTCATTACCTGGGAGGTGTAAACTGTGATTTAACTCTCTAATCCTCCTGTCAACTTTCTTCCGAATAACACTAGACTTTAACTTCTCCATGGAGGGGGTATCACTTTCGTCTGAGGACGAATCACTGGTTACATAAGTGGGTCTGAACTTTTTACTTTTGCTACTTTTTTACTAGCACTTGACAATACAGTATCTGTACTTAACTTTCCAGTGTCCACTCCAGAGGTTGACACCTGTACTGTCTGCTGAGCTGTAGCCGCCACTTGATCTTCCACAAGATCCAGTCTGTGTGATATCTTCTTCAGCTGCTCCAAGATTTCCATCTGGATCTGCTGTCCGCCCAGATCCTGGCCCAGATCTGTGGCAAGTGACTCACTTACAACAGCAGCATCACTTAAAAGTCCCTGGGTCACATCATCATTTTTAACATTTTTAAACTGGCACTTTTTTCCAGTAGGTGGAACGCGTCTGTTTTTACAATTTTTGCATCTCTGTTTGTTAATATCTGGCATTTTTTATGATTTAAAAATATCTGTCTCTGTAAAGAACATATGCAAATAGATTCAGATACAACCTTAGCAATCTCAGGCTTAAATCAAAGGGGAAAATTCTGAAAATCATGACCAAATTGGCATAAAAATGCAAGAATGATAATATAGGTTAGACCATCCCTTTGTACACCACTGTGAAATGCCTGATGTGAAAAGCCTGATGTTGACCAGAATCAATTCAAAAGGCGTCAAAAACTTGATGTGTCACATAAAGTTAATCATGTGGTCAATACACTGTTCAGTTCCCAATGATATCACACACATAAAAGACTTGTTGCTTGATAAATGACTGTCTTTTCATATATTTACACTATCTTACAAATTAAAACCTAAAACAGTGTAAAAACTCAAATATAAGTCAGAAAATAAAAAGAAAATTCAAGTTATTTTTTAACATGTCTTCCGTTCAATGTCAAGTTTGAAAGTGACTTTGGTTCAAGGAAAACAAGACTGTAAAACATGAGCAGCCAATGGGAAGCCTGCTTACTGGGCTGCCTGGAAACTGACATTGGCTTACATAGCTTTTAACATTAGACTGGTACTTCAGTTAGTTTTAAGGTAGAAGCTAACACTCTGTCTGTGGGGCAGGACTGACATCTGGGGCGTCTGGACGCCCCAAGTGAAATGTTTATTTGCTCTCCTCTTGACGACCACATTCTTACAGCTCTGAAAAGAGACCCTAGTATCAAGGTAGTAAATGTTGAAAACTCGGCCACCTTGTATATCTATCCAGACCCTTCCATCATCTTTCTAGCATTTACATTTTTTAAGGCTTGCGCAAGGTAATTAATTTTATTTTTAAAATGACAAGTCATTCAATTTCTACAAGTTTGTTCCCGTGATAATGTAAAAATTACAGTCATTGTGTCACTGGTAAGGCAATATAGGATTAGTTAATGAAATATAAGCGGTTGCAATAAATATCCTTGTAAAGATACTGTATTTTTGCCTTCTTACACAGATTTGGTTCGTTTTTCATTGATAAAATTAAAAAGATCCGAGACACCTTCAAACACACCAAATCTCTTCACCCAGACAAGGAGCCTCCAACTTTCAGTTCCTTTCAAGTTGTCACTGAGAGCGAAGTCCTCAAGTTTATCAAGGAAGCCCCTTCAAAAACTTGCTCTCTAGATCCATGTCCCACACATGTTGTGAAACAATGTATAAACATCTTTCTTCCTTCATTCACAAAACTGGTTAACTTGTCCATCAAAAATGGCATTTTCCCAAATCCTTTTAAACAGGCTATTGTCACACCTCTCCTCAAAAAGTCCACCCTTTCAAAAGAGGACTTGAAGAGCTATCGACCGGTGTCTGGTCTTAGCTTCTTGTCAAAGTTGATGGAGCGAATAGTGGCTGCCCAAATTAGATCTCACATGGATTCTCATGATCTTGGAAACACTTTCCAGTCAGCCTATAAGGTGGGGCAGCAGCTTTCAATACTATCAATCATGACACACTCCTTTCCTGTTTGTCAACTTGGTTTGGCTTTGCTGGATCTGCACTAAAATGGTTTAGATCCTACCTCCAAGATCGTTTTCAGTCAGTCAAGATTGGTTCTAGTCTTTCGAATTTGTTCAAATTGAAGTTTTCAGTCCCCCAAGGTTCTGTCTTAGGTCCTCTTCTATTTTCCCTCTATACAGCACCTCTTGGTCAAGTCATCAGAAAATATACTGGAGTTAAATACCACTTTTATGCTGACGATACCCAGTTGTTCATTCACTTATCCCCTGATGATAGTCTCAAGTCTTTTGACCGTCTTAAATCCTATTTGAATGATATTCAGGTCTGGATGTCTGAAAACAAACTCAAGCTAAACCCTGATAAAACAGAATTCATATTCTTTGGTGCCAAAGACAGATACAAATGGCTCAGTGACTCATTTCCTGTCAATATCCTGGGTAATTGTCTCTCTCCCACAGATGTTGTATGCAATGTGGGTGTTTTGTTTGATGCAAAGTTCTGTTTCACCAATCACATAAATTCTGTCATCAAATCTTGTTTTATTAGCCTCAGGGACTTTCATCGTATCAGGAGGTTTCTCTCCATTGATACATCAGTGGTGATTGCAAATGCTCTGGTCAGCAGTCGTTTGGATTATTGCAATTCTCTATTTCGCAGTTTGTCCTCCCCGTAATGCTACCAGGCTCCAATATGTTCAAACTGCTCTTGCACGGTTTGTCACCGGTGCTTCTAAGTACACTCACATCACATCCAGCCTTAGGACACTTCATTGGCTACCCATCAGACAATGAATTATCTTCAAAACCCTAGTTCTGGTGTATAAGTACCTCAGCACTGGCCGGCCTGAGTATTTTGCACCATATCTCTCCTTGTACAAAGCTGGTGTGAATACAAGACGTTCCAACCCCCAAAATTTGTTCCTCCAGGTTCCTCCTTATTGTGCTTCCATCCATAAATCAAAGGTCCACTTCAACAACAGTTTCTCATATGATGCCCCGAAGTTATGGAATGATCTTCCACATGATATACACAGTGCTCCAAATCTCTCCTGTTTCAAAAGTCGACTAAAAACCTACCTATTTCAGAAATCATTTCCACCTTAGCTTCTAACTACCGAACACCGGATCGCCTCCCTGGGTACAACTTGGAACATGTCTAATGTCTTGATGATTTATTCCTTAAGAACTGGATGGTGTGCCTTAGAATCCGTAGATAAGCACTTGGACAACTGATTGATTGATTGAAGAGAAGTTTTATTGGGTTTATGAACATTAAGGGGATAGAGGGATCCAGTGTATACTACTTGGTCAAGATTCTGCACCGAAAAAATATTATTAGGCATAGGCACATAACTACGAATTGTTCAAGAACCCACACCGTGAAAGGTGGAAATCCATTGTTTTATCCACTATGTCCCCATACCAATTAATATTGATCTTCTCAAGACTAATACCAGTTTGTAGTTAAGATTTGGCACCCTTATGTAGTTTAGATTTGTCGCCCTTATGTTCATATGTCCCGACAAACTGTGCCACCTGATATTTTATATAAACATTGCCATGATTATTAATGTAAGACACTTTGTATGATGTTTTGCTCTCTCCTGAATTCTGGACACAAACATGAAATTATTTGTAGAGCATCCGAAAAAAACTTCCATATGAATTAAAAAGTAAAAGACTTAAGTACATCAAAGACAATTTGACAACTATTGTTGTACAACATACTTCGTGTAAACAATATGCTGAATAAAGCTAATTTAACTAGTTAGTTGCTAACTCCGTTTAAATTAATACTTATTTTATATCTTTCATTTTAAAGCTGGTTTTCTTCAAATTTTGTCGAAATTTGCTCTGAAATATGGCAAGTCTTAATTTTTGCTTTACATGATAATGCATCTACAAAACACATAATGTAGATTATTTTAACCTAACAATAATCTCACGTGTACAAGCCACAAATGTATATAAGATCAACATATGCTAGTGTGCAATTATATTCATGGGTACCTGTTCATATCTATTTTCACCCACTTTATAATGCACACTTGTAGCCAGTTGAAAAAAATGATACATATAAAACAATGAATTTTAATAATATGTCTAACATGCTTCGGGTTGCACAGTTTCCAATGTTTTTTCACCCTAAACATAAGGTGAAAAAGGCCCGAAAGTAATAATTCTCAAAGTGACAATATGGGTTTAGTTACAGTACTGTAAGACTGAAACAGGGGTTTAATTTCCTTTACTTCGTGATGTTTTCCAAACAAATTAATTATAAAAAGTGTCTTATTTGTAGCCTTTTTGTCCAGCTAAGAGCAATTTTGTTAACTCGCCAGACAGGTCTGTAGTTCAAACCTCGGACCCTATGTAGGAAAGTTGGTAGTTCCTTACCAATGGTCCACAGTTTACAGTACAGAACCTTGACCAATTGTATGTACTTTTCTATGCTGCTCATAAGACTACCTATCTTGATATGACCTATACAGAGTTGAAAGCGATGTTAAAACCCAATTAAATAAATTAACTTGACTTTTTAAACATTTGCCCATTTGAATGTAAAAGGAAGAATGATTCACAAAGAATTGTAATTCTCTGCCTACCTCCCCAAGACAATAATAGATAAAATGGGTTTAAATTATTTTTAGAAGTTATTGATTTTATTGAGCATTTTATGCTCCTAAGATCAGGAATGAACTCTGTAATAATGTGTGCATTGCAACATCTGTTGCCTCCTTCAACAAAAAGCTCAAAACTTACCTGCTTGCAAAAGCCTATCCGCCATAGCCTCCCCTGTCATCCCTGTGTCTCCTTGGTATGACCTGGCTATGTCATTGGATTAACGTTAATTACCTTGTTTTATGTTCAGATGCAGCTTGGAGTCTGTCATTGATGGAGATTAAGCGCTATAAAAGTCCACATTTGATTAGATTAGAATGACATATTTTTGCTAACACCATACACTCTATATACATAAGAAATATGGCGGTAAACCGTCACTCCTGTCATCCATCATATGACTGTTACATATATGGGCACTATATAAATGCATTGTTTAATCTAAGCTTTATGTCTATATATTGCCATATAAGGTAATTGTGTTATTGATTAATTTTATGTGTTATGCAGTACTGATCTATTTATAGACTGGGGAGATCCTTCTAATAACCCCAGTGATTATATTAGTAGATTTGGGGAAACCCAATTACCAGTAGTCTCTAGAGCTTCCTTGGGGAATCTGGTAACAGGTCTTAAATTCAAGTTAGTTCTGTAGCTGTCTGGAAGTTTCTATGCTTGTATATAAGGACTGTACACCTGACCACACATGAAATTAGCTTTCGTTTGCGATAAGGAAGGCTATTGTGTCTTGGAATATAATATTCAAGTGGATATAAAATGCTTGTGTTGTTGTGAACTTTTGCTGGAGTGAACTTTCTACAGTGTCTGGATAGATTTGCTGTACTTTGGATAATACATATTATATACAGTGTATGATTCTACCAGAGAATGGATTTACTTCATTTTAAAGATTTTGCATATCTTGGAGCAGACAGTACAGTTGTGCAAACTCTTTGAATATCTCTAAACAGACATTCTGTGTGATTGGATTTCAAAAGGATAGCAAGACAAGGACATTTCGTGGTATCAAACATTGAACAGATAACAGGATACAGATATCTGTGTTAGTGAACATTGGACAGATCACAGGATGGACCACAGGACAGATTGCTGGATATAGTGGACAAACTTAACTATCAGTTCCAGTGGTCAGGTCAGATAGGTTTCATTATTGTGTCATTGTATGTACTATTGAGAGCATACCAGTTGACTGTAATCATTATTTTAATTGTTAAATAAATTTGTTAAGTTAAACTTTTTGTCTTTTCCTGTTGCAACTTAAAAGCAACTGGTAATTGCTACTGTGCTTGCCCCGTGACCGTAACAGGAAAATTGGGGGCTGGTCCGGGATACGACCATTTGATCTAACCATTTGATTCAACCATTCAATTGACATTTTGAAAATTCATTTGATTTGACAATTTGTTACAGTCAACAGTGCTCAAAATGGCTAGAAACAGTTTGTACAGTCACAATCTATGGAAGTTCTAGAAACTTTTAAAACAGATATGTTAATGCAAATAGCACAAGAGTTACACTTAGAGGTGAAAAGGTCAACACGTAAGTATGAACTTAAAAGGTTTATTGTTGAACAATTAGTTGATGAAGATTTTTTACCTGATAGCTGTTTAGAAGTGTAAAAGCCTCTACCAATGGACCCTTCTGGGCAATATGACATCAGGCGATTAGAAATTGAAAGAGAGTTAAGACTTAAAGAGTTTGAAGCTCAAGCTCAACAAAGAAAAGAAGAGCTTGAAGCTCAACAAAGGAAAGATAAGCTTGAATCTCAGCAATGAAAAGAAGAGCTTGCACTTAAATATGAGAGAGAAATGAAAGCTTTAGAATTAAATGCCAGTAGAATTGCCCATGAAGAGTCCATTGCGACCAAATTTGATTTGGGTAAAAATGTGAGACTGGTGCCACCTTTTAACGAATCAGAAGTTGATAAGTACTTTCAGCACTTTGAATGAGTTGCTGAAAATTTGAGATGGCCCACAGACCAGTGGCCTTTATTACTACAAAGTGTTTTGAAAGGAAGGGCCAAGAGGCATATACAGCTTTGCCAATTTCTGAATGTGTGGGCCATAACTGTGTAAAAATGCTATTTTGAAAGTATATGAGTTGGTACCAGAAGCATATCGTCAAAAATTCAGAAACTATCGTAAAAAAGAAAGTCAAACTCATGTTGAATTTGCCCATGAGAAAGGAGTTTGACTTGAAAAGCTTATACAAGTCATTTTGATTGAAGAATTCTAAAGGTGTGTTCGCGATGACATTAAAACCTATTTAGATGAACAGAAAGTGGAAAATTTGACACAAGCAGCAGCTTATGCTGATGACTATGCGCTGACTCACAAGTCTACTTTTAACAAGAGTAGATCCTTTGGTTCCACCAAAAGTCTTATAGAATAGAATAGAAACATTTATATAGCGCAAAATTGATGTAACATCCTCTAATGATCTTGAGCTCAAAAAGAGAAAGTCCAGGGACATATCAGGTCGAGATCCAAAATTTAGTGCCCGCCAGGGAGATGTACTATGGTGGAGGATATGCTAGTCTAAACAAATAAGTCTTTAGCTGGCTACGGAAACCTGTTATTGTTTGTTGTGATCGTACTGATTGTGGGAGTCTGTTCCATTCTGTGGGGGAAGCCATTGCAAAACCTTGCCTACCAATGGCCTTTTTGTGAGAGACTGAGGAAAGAGAAAGACGATTTCCACGTGTCAAACAACTGGTTTTGATCAAGGATGATAGGTATATGTGTTGAGAGAATTTGATAGCCTTGAAAGTAATTAGATTGTACTTATGTGATATGCGGTATGTGATAGGAAGCCAGTGTAGTTTTTGAAGAAAGGGAGTGACATGGCTAGTTCTATCAAGTCTAAAAACAATTCTACAAAGGGCATTTTGAATCTTTTGGAGTTTAGCTACATTGTATTTACTTATGCCATGAAGTAGGGAATTGCAGTAGTCAAGTCGAGTGCTGATCATTGAGTTTGCAAGCAAGGCTGCAGTCTCCACACTGAGGAATTTACGGATGCGTCTTAGGTCCTTAAGGTCGCAGTAACAGGCGCGACACATATTGGTTATGTGGCTGGTAAAGGTGTTTTCAGAGTCAAAAGTAACACCTAGGTTCTTGACTGTATCGGTAGGGAGATAGAATTTCCAAGAAGTTGAGTCGGGAATTTGTTGATGGGGAGACTCTCTGGCTTGTCTATCACCAATGATGATAAATTCAGTTTTCTCAGGGTTGAGTTTAAGTTTCACATCAGTCATCCAATTTTGGACACATGTGAGACACTCAGTAAGCTCAGCAAAACTGGAATCAAAGTTCCTATGGTCTAGTGCTAGATATATTTGGGTGTCATCAGCATATAGATGATGGGTGACATTGAAATTGGAAATAATATTACTGAGAGGGGTAGTATAGAGGGTAAAAAGGAGGGACCCAGGACAGAGTCCTGGGGCACACCATATGGTAGTGAGAAAGCATCTGAAAAGCTATTACCTAGTTTAACCTTCTGTTTGTGGTTTGAAAGATAGGATTTGATCCACCTCAACACAGTGCCATCAACCCCAAACCAATCCCTGAGGGAATTAAAGAGAATGTCATGGTCGATAGTGTTGAATGCCGAGAGGTCCAGCAATGTGAGTGCAACAGCCTTACCAGAGTCCATCGAAGCAGCAATGTCATTCTGGATTTTCAGGAGTGCTGATTCTGTGGAATGGCGTCTCCTGTAGGTGGATTGGTTGATATTGGAGAGCCCCTCACTATCGATATAATTATTTAACTGTTTAGCCACTACTTTTTCAATCAGTTTGGAAATAAAACTGAGGTTGGATACCGGTCTGTAATTTTTGAGGAGATCTCTGTCTAAATTAGCTTTCTTGAGAAGGGGGTGACATATCCGGTTTTGAAACAGTTTGGGAAGCTCCCTTCTCTGAGTGAGTAGTTTATAATATTGGTTATTGGAGTGACCAAAATGTCCGAACACTCTTTGACTAGTGCGATTGGTATTGGGTCCAGTTCGCATGATTTGGTGGTGGATGATTTTAGGAATTTGAGGATATCGCCCTCAGATACAGGCTCAAAAGAGTACAGGAAAGAAATCTGAAAATGTAGCTGCAGAAAAGAGTTCAGATAAGGGTCAAACCTCAAATCAGACAATGAGCAAGGATAGGAAACCCAGATCCTTTGCTCCTGTGTGCCATTATTGTAAAAAACCTGGGCATGTTATGTCTGACTGCTGGCTCTTAAAGAAAAGGAGAGAAAAGGAGGCAACACCCAACGCCTTTGTGTCTAGTAAGTCTAACTGGCATTCAAATCCCAATAGAGCAGAATCTAGTATTGGTTTAGACAAGTCTGAGATCATTAGGGAAGAGATCAAACCTTTTGTATCGGGGGTTTTGTATCCTTAGAAAGTAGTTCCAGTAAGGTTCCCATTAATATATTGAGAGACACTGGGGCTACTCAGTCCTTACTTTTAGAAGGTGTATTGCCACTGAGTGTAAGCACATTTACTGGTGAGAGTGTTATTGCTCAAGGTATTAAAGGAGGATGTGGGAACGTTCCCTTACATAAGGTCAACTTAGTGTCAGACTTAGTTACTGGTTCTGTTGTTGGGAAATTATCTAGCAGGTGGAAAGGTGGTTGCTGATCCTAAGGTTACTTCTAAGCCGATCACTTTGGTTAGCACTGAGAGATTCGAAGAGGTTATTCCTGGTATTTTTACCTCCTGTGTTGTGACTCGAGCTATGGCTAAGAAAGCCCAAGGAGAACCAAAAGATTGTAAACAATCTACAAATGTCTTAGTTGATTTGTCAGATACATTTTGTAACAACTATGACCCTGATATGCAAAATGCTAGTGATACTAACCCCAAGGCTAGGATAAATTCTGAAAAGCAAGACACTATTGATGGTCTAGATGTATCACTTTCAAAATCAAAATTGATTTCAGAGCAGGAAAGTGACCCTGAATTAGCTCCTTTATTCAAATTGGTCTTGCCACCAGTAGAGCTAGATAAGGTACCTGTAGGCTATTATGTCAGAAATGGTGTGCTTATACGAAAGAGGAGGCCACCAAATGTCCCTGCATCTGAGGATTGGTCAGTAGTACACCAGATTGTTGTGCCAAAAGTGTACCAAAGTGAGATATTGAAATTAGCTCATGAGTCTTCAATGGGTGGCCATTTAGGCATCAATAAAACCTACAGCAAGATAACCAACATTTCTATTGGCCTCAAATCCGGCACTGTGTGGCAGAATTTTGCAAGACTTGTCACATTTGTCAAATGGTAGGGAAGCCAAACCAAAAAATTCGAGGAAGCATTTAGCAAAGTGATAATTTCCCCTTGCCAAAAACTAAATCCAGAAACCAATATCTTTTGACCATTATGTGTGTCTCAACCAGATTCCCAGAAGCCAAATCTTTGACTAACATAACAGCACCCAAGTTTTCCAAAACTTTAATCAATTTCTTTACTTTAGTTGGCTTACCAAAAGAGATCCAGTCAGATCAAGGGTCAAAATTTATGTCAGGACTGTTTCAACAGATTGTATTTCAACTAGGTGCCAAACAGATCAAATCTAGTGCTTATCACCCAGAAGCACAAGGTGCGCTTGAAAGGTTTCATTCTACTTTGAAGAATATGATTAGGACATATTGTCTAGACAATAAAAAGGCTGGGATGAAGGTATCAGCTTATTATTGTTTGCAGTTAGGGAGTCAGTTCAAGAGTCCTTAGCCTTTAGTCCTTTTGAGTTGGTCTTTGGTCATTCAGTCCATGGTCCTCTCAAGCTGTTAAAAGAAAACTGGTTGTCTGAGAACACTGAGAGCCTAAATCTGCTAGATTATTTCTCAAAGTTTAGAAATAACTTGAAAAAGGCTTGTGAGCTGGCACAACAAAATTTGAGAAATTCTCAGTCAAAAATGAAGATGCTCCATCATAGAAAATCACAAAACCGTGTTTTCAAACCAGGTGACAAGGTTTTGGTGTTATTACATGTCCAGGAGAATACACTACAGGCCAGGTATCATGGGCCATACATGATGTTAAAGAGAACAGATGATCTGGACTACATCATTGAGACCCCTGACAGAAGAAAGTCAACCCAACTATGTCATGTAAATATGGTAAAACCATATTTGTAGAAAATGACAGTAATCAGGAGCATGAAACATGGGGTGATACTCCTGATCTTGATGTTGAATGTAAGATATGGGTGAGTAATTCTGAGAGTCTTGATGATTTGGAAACCAAAATGCATCATGTACCACCAGATAAGAGGGTCTCACTTATTGAATTGTACTTGAATTATAAGTCAGTGTTTCCAGATGGCCCTAATAGCACCAATATACTCATGCATGATGTGGATGTTGGCAATGCCCGTCCGATCAAACAGCATCCGTATTGGGTAAACCCTATCAAACTCGAAAAATTAAGGCAGGAAGTACAATACATGCTGGACAAAGATATAATTGAACCAAGTCAAAATAGTTGGGCATCTCCATGTGTTTTGGTCCTAAAACCAGATGGTTCAATCAGGTATTGCACCAATTACAGAAAAGTCAATCTTTTGAGTAAAACTGATTCATTCCCTATCCCAAGGATGGAAGACTGTATTGATTGGATTGGCAATGCCAAATATATCACAAAGTGTGATCTACTGAAAGGATACTAGTGTGTACCTCTTACTGAGAGGGCTAAAGAAATATCAGCCTTTGTGACTCCAGATGGTCTATATCAGTACAAGGTAATGCCATTTGGCATGAAAAATTTCCAAGCCGCTTTTCAAAGACTAATGCATATATGTTTAAAAGACTTAGAAGCTGTTGAGGTGTATGTGGATGATATTGTCATCTTGAGTGATACTTCGGAAGAACATTTAAAAAGGCTTGAGCAAGTTTTGTTTTGGCCCAAAGAGGCAAACCTCACCGTAAATTTATCAAAGAGTGACTTTGTAAAAGCAAAGGTTATTTACTTAGGGCATGTTGTAGGTCATGGAGTTGTGGCACCAATTAAGGCCAAAGTTGAAAGAATCATTGACTACCCCATTCCTGAAAATTACAAATGAGATTTAATGAGATTCCTTGGAATGGTGGGATATTATAGAAAATTTTGCAAAAATTTCTCAGAGGTCACTGCTCCACTGACTGAGCTACTAAAAAAGGTATAAAATATCACTGGTCAGAGGCTTGTCAAAAATCATTTGACAAAGTAAAAAACCTTCTCTGCTTGGAGCCTGTACTGGCAGCTCCTGACTTCAGTAAGCCTTTCTGGCCGGCGGTGGATGCCAGTGATGTGGGTGCAGGTGCAGTTTTACTGCAATCTGATGATGAAGATATCGAACATCCTGTTTGCTATTTTTCCAAAAAAATTAATGTACATCAAAAGAACTACTCCACAATAGAAAAAGAATGTTTAGCACATATTTTGGCCATTCAATATTTTGATATCTACATATCTTCATAATCAAAACCCACTATTGTATACACAGATCACAACCCTTTAGTCTTCTTGCACAAAATGAAGAACAAAAATAGAACATTGTTGAACTGGAGTTTAATGTTGCAAGAATACATTTTACAAATAGAACATGTTAAAGGAAAGGATAACATCTGCATGGATGCTCTATCCAGAAATTGTGTTTAAAGTACAATTTGTATACTTGTGATAAGTAAGTTTGTAAAAGTTACACATGATATAAATGTTACTTTTGTATTTAGATAAATATGCTTTGAGAAAGGTTATTACCTGTGTATATGTATATTTTTTAAAAATTTGAAACCCCTTGGCCTCCAAAACTTATCTTTAAGGGGGGAGGTGTTACATATATGGGCACTGTATAAGTGCATTGTTTAATCTAAGCTTTTTGTCTATATATTGCCATATAAGGTAATTGTGTTATTGATTATTTTTATGTGTTATGCAATACTGATCTATTTATAGACTGGGGAAATGCTTCTAACAACCTCAGTAATTATATTAGTAGATTTAGGGAAACCCAATTACCAGTAGTCTCTAGAATTTCCTTGGTAAATCTGGTAACAGGTCTTAAATTCAAGTTAGTTCTGTAACTGTCTGTACGACTGTACACCTGACCACAGATGAACTTAGTATTCGCTGGCTATAAGGAAGGCTATTGTGTCTTGGAATATAATATTCAAGTGGATATAAAATGCTTGTGTTGTTGTGAACTTTTGCTGGAGTGAACTTTCTACAGTGTCTGGATAGATTTGCTGTACTTTGGATAATACATATTATATACAGTGTATGATTCTACCAGAGAATGGATTTACTTCATTTTAAAGATTTTGCATATCTTGGAGCAGACAGTACAGTTGTGCAAACTCTTTGAATATCTCTAAACAGACATTCTGTGTGATTGGATTTCAAAAGGATAACAAGACAAGGACATTTCATGGTATCGAACATTGAACAGATAACAGGATACAGATATCTGTGTTAGTGAACATTGGACAGATCACAGGATGGACCACAGGACAGATTGCTGGATATAGTGGACAAACTTAACTATCAGTTCCAGTGGTCAGGTCAGATAGGTTTCATTATTGTATCATTGTATGTACTATTGAGAGCATACCAGTTGACTGTAATCATTATTTTAATTGTTAAATAAATTTTTTAAGTTAAACTTTTTGTCTTTTCCTGTTGCAACTTAAAAGCAACTGGTAATTGTTACTGTGCTTGCCCTGTGACCGTAACAATGACAAAACTATACAGCTTAATACCAGACTTGTTGTTAATTGTATGAGTTGCTCTTACTGGTTACAGTTATATCTCAACACTACTGTAAGAAGTCTGATGCTGGTTGTTACTATTTCAGAACATCTAACAAGGTTAGGTTATTTCTGTTACTAGTATGTCACACTCTAACTATTTACCTCGATGTTGAATGCATTGATGGGAGATATGTGAACCACCTCGTTTCAGTTTATCAGCTTTACTGTATTCACTTTAACTTTGAGATGTTTGGGACGCTAATACTTGTGTGCTATATTGTGGGGCTGACAGCAAACAATTGTTCCCTAAAATAAGTTAATTGCAATAAGATATAACTACGTTATAGTTAAAAGTAATCTTTTAAAATAAGTAACTATACTATTTTTATCTGCGTCAAAGTATATTTACCTCAGCTAAGAAGGTTATGTTTTAGTGTTGGTTTGTCTGCCTGTTTTTGTTCATGTGTTTTGTACCCCAAAACTTGTCAATGGAATTTCTGGATTTGTTATGTGGGTAAGACCTGATGAAAGAATGAAATGATTAAATATTAGGAAAGATCCGGAGCATACTCTGGTTACAAGAAAGTCTGGTAATTTTAAGTCCCTTATCACTTAATTGTATAATGCTCAAGTGTTATCCTTCTATGAGAGTTAAAATGTAAAAAAGCAGCATTTGGATAAAATTACAATCTGTGGCTGCCTTGACCGAATTCTGTGCTTTATGACACTTTTTATTAACATTTTATCTTTCAAAACAGAAACAAAATCAGTAAATCATCTTTTCAAGCAGTCACAAAAATCAATATTTCATTCGAAGCAGTCACTTTATCAATAATCTATTATCTTTTGTAACAGCCACAAAATAAATATATCACTTTTCCAAAGAGTCACAAAATCGTAATTTTATCTTTCAAAATAGCTACACTGGATAATAAAGCAGATAGTTTCTACTGAGGAACTGCTTTTTATACTGCTGTATTTTGCAGTTATGATACTTTGTTATATACATGTGTTCTATGCTGAAAGATCTTCTGCAGCTTCTAGTTCACCTAGAGGTGGCTGAAGAATGTTGCATGGGTTGCTCCTGACAGATCTGCTGTGCTCAGTGTTACTGGTCGACTGGCATCGGCTGATCTGTATGTATTGACTACATGAATGTAGCATTGGGCCCAAATGTGGCAAGGATGGATTACTGAAGTGAACTATGTTGCTCTTGTTGGTGCCTGTTCTTGTGTTTTATGTTACATATCAGCAGATAAAGTCTCCCCTTGAAAATCTTCAAAGGACTCTGAGAAAGCTTTTTCGGTTTGGAGTGCAGCCAATCGCAATAGGCAGCTGTATGGCCATTCTGGGTCTTCTGGAAGATCATGTATTCTAATTTGTCTTCCAGTGAGAGATGCCTAATTATCCTCGAGGCTCCTTTATTAATCTATGTCCGCTGCTAAGGGGTATCAACTCCACCGAAATGCTTTCTGTGGATGTGGGCTGCTTGGATTCCTTTGATGACTCAGCATTGGGTGGTCCGGAAACTGTGGACTCGTGTGGAAGAAAAATGCCCCACAATGTGGGTGCTAAGGAAGCCAAACTTCTGTTTCAGCTGTAAGATGAAGTGTACCTTGTCCTGCCATCATGTGTGGTAGCTTCCCATAAAACGTTGGCTTTGATAACAATATTTGAAGACAATCTTGTTGCGGTCATTCTAAGGAGAAACTTGGTCCACAGTGCCTCACTTTTTGGGGTCCTTGTAGTCCAGCATCCATTTGTTATATATCAGCTCATTCTCCCTGGAAAATTCTATGATTTTCATTTCATGTTCCTCGGTCAAAAGAACAACACTCGATCTCTTGCCTTCTTTGTCCCCGTCCACCACACAAGCCTCCTGAGTCATTTCAGGTGTAGCCTCATGGGTAGCCTCCTTGTAGCATAAAATTCTCTACCAAACTCCTAGTCTCACTCTCTAGGGTTTGCTGGAGGTATTCTCTTGTGCTTCATTTTTGGAGGCATTTTGTAATTAGTTTTAACACCCTATAAAAAGTGTACTCAGAAACAAATTTAAAAAAGATCAGTTTTAAGCCTGGATATATTATTTTTTCTAATGAATCTTTCTTCCAGTTTCTGAGAGAGTTTTTTTAAATTTGCTTTTTATATACGAGGTCTCGATCTTAACATTGTTACCTCAGTTTAACAGATTGTATGTATTCTGACCTAATTATAAATTAATTTTATTGTAGTAGTTTTTCTTTGTTTTCTTTCTATTGTCTAAAATAGTTTTTAAATGTGTTCTGAGATTTAAGAGTTTAGTTTCTTCATTTTAATATCTTAACTTTAGCGCTTGCAAAAATCACGGTTTTATATTCTCATCTGACATTTCATATAGTCCCATATGGTCGATTTATCTGAAAAATGGTTTACTTCAACCTGCTGAATAGTCTTTTAATTAGATTTAAATATTCAAGATCCTTTAATAAATTATTATTAAACTTCTATGTCTCTCTTGCTCTACGTTGAATTTGTTATATATTCAGTGAAAGAAAAAGAAACTCTGACCTGAAAAAAAGAAGCTGCAATAGTATAAGACAATTAATTTCAGACTCAAATGAGTTTAGAAATAAGCCAAATGTCGATTCTTGATTGAACAAGTCCCGGTCTTTTCTTTTCAAAGTAGATTGCCTTGGCTTTTTGTTCCTGATTCTACAAATATCTACCAAGGAGTACAATGTATTCAGTTATGATGTTTAGCAGATTGAGCCTGTAGTTTGATTCCTTTTCAACTTTACCTCCCTTTTTCTCAAAACGATGAAAAATATTTAATTCATCCCCCAAAATAATGGTTTATCACATTTTTTATTTTCTATAACTTACTGTGGTTTATAACTTAGATGTGGTTTTACCATACGCCAGGGGAGATGTGGTTTTTATTATTCTCGATTTAAAATTTTAAATCACCCATAGAAACCGGTCTGTATTTGCTCCATTTTACTGTTATTGAATCTCTTGGATAAATTTTCGTAAACCAATATATTATAGGCTCTCAGTATGCCCAGATATTAGTTAAAACTGTTGTTCATCATTAAACGGGTATTATCGCCCACCCGATAACTCCTGTGGTCTCACTTACAATGTTTTATACAATAACCATACCAAGTGTATCACATGTAAAATAGATATATATCATAAAAATACATTGTTCGTTTGGTTGCAAATTCACATTTTCTATCCACTGTTTGTTAAATTTTATGTCCATACATCCCAAACAAAAGAACAAATCTTCCACTCCTTCCTAATCTAGTAACTTTTGTTTTTGGTACTGTGTTGCTGTAAAAGAAAGGATTGTACATAGGAAAAGTAGGTGAACCTATTTCTAAATTTTAATTTTTGGTTTCCATTGGTCATACATTGCACTTTTTGGTTCTGTTTTTCCATCCTTTTGACTGCTCGGTTAACATCCCCCACCAATGAAAATAGATTGCCATCACCAAAAATTATTCACTCAAGTTTACTATCCTCTTTGAAAAGTTGCAACATTGCTTTTGTTGCCCTGCAGGCCCACTGTCATCAAGTGACTCGCTGTTTTAGAAATGTCAACCCTTGATGCTTCATCATCTTTATTCTCTCCAGTGACATTAGTTTGAATCCATGTCCATCGGTCAGAAATATCAACGCTTGTCTGATTAATGCTCAGTCATTGCAAAACAAAATATTAGCCTTTAGTGATTTTATTTTGTCAAATGATCTTGACATCACTGGTGTCACTGAGACCAGGCTAAGGATGCCGGACACACAGGGCCTAGTGGATGAGGTAACTCCTGCTTCACCTGGTAGTTTCCAGCTTTACCATGTCCCACGCAGGAACAAGAAAGGAGTTGCTGTCTTTGTCGGGCATGACATCGATAGCGTGCTTTGTCAAACTGATCAGCGGGACACTTTTGAATATATCACTGTCAAACTATCAGAGTGTCAGTCAAGCCATCCTTTAGTACATGTCATCTATCGACCTCCAAGCACAATTAAAAGTAAAATCATTTAGGAATTTAATAGTTTCATGGAAGTGGCTATACTTTGTCACCACATGAAAACATCATCCTGGGAGATGTCAATTTCCATAAGACTGTCAAAACTGATGGACAGAAAATTTCAACACAGTTCTGTCAGATTTTGATTTTATCCAACATGTGTCAACACTTACACACATACAAAGACATATCATTGATGTACTCTGCACTACTCCTTACAGGAGGGCAGTTTCCCATCCTGTTTCAAGACTGCACATGTCAGACCCTTGTTAAAAAAGCTGGTCTTGACAGAAACACTCTCAAGAAGTATCAACCAGTATCCAACCTCAGCTACATCTCCAAACTTATAGAGAAAGCTGTGGCTAGGCAAATAAATGAGCACATTCCTCACAAGGGTATATTTGATGAAAATCAGCCTGCATATAGAGTTTTTCACTCAACTGAAACGGCATTGCTAAAATACAAAATGACATTGCCACCTCAGTGGACAAGGGTGCAGCTTTTGGATTAGTTCTTCTGGGCTTATCTGCAGCCTTCGACACAATAGACCACTCAATCCTATTCAACTGCCTTCAGCACTGGTACGACATTGATGGGGTTGAGCTTAAGTTGGTTCAGTTGTGCTTGAGTGGGTTCAGTCATACCTCTTTCAGATGCTTTTCAACTCCCTTATGGGGTTTCTCAGGGCTCAGTTCTGGTGCCACTCATTTTAACCATGTATGCAACCCCTCTCAGTTCAGTCATATCTCAATTCAATGTTACCATAACTTTTATGCAGATGACACACAAATTTACTTGGAACTTGACTCTAGGAACTTTGATTCTAGTATCATTGAACTGACAAATTGCCTTGAGGCTGTCCAGGCGTGGATGGGAAATAACATACTTAAATTAAATCCTGACAAGATGGAATTCATAGTGATTGGTGATGATCAAATCAAAAGCTCCCTAAAGTCATCTTTCCCACTAAGTTTTCTTGGCATTATCATGGAACTAGCTGAATTAGCCAAATTCCTTGGTGTCATCCTGGATGCTGAAAATTCAATGCAAAGACAGGTGGCAAATGCCTTGATTAGCAGCCGTCCGGATTATTGTAACTCTCTGCTTTTTCACACAAAAAGGAATATACTGTCAAACTGCAAAGAGTTCAAAATGCCTTATGTTGTATTGTGTGAAAACTAAATAAATTTAGTCATGTTACACCCTTCCTGCAAAAACTACACTGGCCACCCATTCATTACCGTGTATTGTTCAAATATAATCTCCTTATTTATGAAGCAATACATTTCAACCAACCTCCCTATGTGTCCTATCTGATTAGGTGGTGTGATCACACAAGGGGCAATCGCCTATCAAGTTCCACCAAATAAACGCTCAGGATTGCGCAGTTTCACAGTAGCTGCTCCCACAGAGTGGAACAAGCTTCCCCAAGCCATCAGAACCGTGGAAAGTATCTCTGGATTCAGAAAACAGTTGAAAATGTACCTTTTCTGATTAGGCTATCCTCCACCATAGGCTATCTCCTCTGACTTCCTTCCTTCCTTCCTTATTTTGGATTTTACTTTCAACACTGTACAGGTCATATCACGACGGGTAGTTGGAAGGGCAGAGGAGACCAGTACATACAGTTGGCCAAGGTTCTGTACTGTAAACTACCGACCAATGGCAAGCAACTACCAGCTTTCCCACTTGAGGTTGGGCCAGGATTCAAACTCTGATCTCATAGGTGGGAGGCAAGTGTGTTACCACTGCGCCACTGTAGCCTCCTATAAGTAATAGAAGTTTTATGACAAGCTACAATTAAACTCAGTTGAAAGACCTATCCTTGTCCATCCTAAAATTGAATTTCTTTTTATGAAAAACCTTTCATCATCCAGAACAACCCTCACAGAAACCGAAAAGGAAATCTGGACCAATGAGTAAGCTTTACAATTGTTACATTCTTCAATCATTTTATAAATAAATATTAATAGAGATTGTTAAATATCTTTAAGGGTACGAATTGGAACAGACATGCATGGTAGAGTATACATAAGGTACATAGTTGTAATTGAATGTATAATTGAAAAATATACATGTGAATTGTGTTTCCCTATTATAACCCATATTTTTTTCTAAATCTTGCATGCCAGTAGTGCCCGGTCTCTTTGTTAACTTCAGTATCATTCAGTTCACTTTTTCAAAACACTAGTTAGACTGGTTATGGTCTCATATTCTATAATATTGCCCTTTTCTGAAGATCAGATGACTCACATATCTGTACTTTAATAATTGTTTTAATATGAAACTTGATGGACAAGTGGTTAGCAAATTCAGCTTTTGCCATGTGGTTGTCAGCCCTTTGTTGGTGGGTTCGAACCGAGCTCTTAGGAACATTTGGGAGTGCCTGAGAGCCTGTGCTGGTTAATTATATTCAAGTTGTATGTAGGCCATAAGGCCAGAACCCTGTGAACTTAGTATTAGCCACATTCTCAAAATGAGCAGATGCAGAAATCATATGATTAAACAGTGTACCTGTGAACCACTAAATTGCTGAGGCCTTTTGGGTATAAAGCTGTTGTTATAACTTACTGATGTCAGGTTACATCCAAGGTGTGCCATTTTAATAGCACTGTGATTCTCAAAGGGAACGGGTGGGGGCGTAGTTGCTCTTTGTATGAGTAGACTTATTTTTGGATACATTATTGTAGTACATTTTTCAAGAGGATTTGAGATTGAAACGTGAAATCTTATATTAAAGTCAATATAGGTTGTTTTCACCTTTATTAGCGTAGGTCAGATCAGGAGAGGCCCTTAGTACATGCCACATGTTGTCATCTGATGAATGTGAACCCCCGATCACAGAGATCAAGTCACTGAATGTCAAACTTGATCATGACTTGGCCTACTGTGGCCTAAAGTAATTACACTTAAAGGAGTTTTCTATTGCAAAGGTTAGAGGGAATGATTATTACAGAGGCAGGGCAGAAGGTTTCACCAGTAGTGGATGTATCATTATGATTTCAGCAAGTAATGTGTTCTACATCATTTTCTTAGTTTAATACGTGGGCTTGCGTTTTTTTTATTTTCTAAAGATCATTTTTTTTCGATCTATTTCTTGTATCCAGACTTTCATAAATTGTGGCATAGCGTGATGAGTAAGCTAAAACATATGACGTTTTTAAGAATCGGTTCTTAGATATTCTTTGGATATTTCATCATTTCTACCGAAACAAAAACAAAAAAGGTATAGAAATTCACTGTTCACACCACCATCCAGTGTGTTTATCTCTTTAGGTCTCTCTGTACCAGCTTGATCTGATACCATACAGTTTCAGGTGCAAGAATGGACTAGTTTCCATTTTTAACTTGAGGCCATTACTATATGCTGACATTATCCCCCAATCCAACAATAGTAAGAAAATTCTTCAAAATAGAATTCATTTCATGTAAGCTCGTATTCTTTTGGTAACAGAAAAATGATTGCATACGAATTCCCACCATGGACCTGTCCCTGTTTAAAACATATATCTGATCTGATACCAATGATTTGGAAAGGGCAGTTGTTTGTTAAAGCATACAGAAGTTTAACAGTGAAACAAATTTGTTTTGTTGCAGTGAATCTATTGAGTTTGGTGGTTCAGTCATTATTATGAAAAAAGAAGAAAATACAAACTATGTAGCTGTGTAACATTTGATATATACTCGGGAATTTAATTCAACATTTCCCTCTGATAGAAAGGTACTCAGGTTATTGTCCAAACTAAGTCTGGTAATCCCCATTGACAAAAAATATCACTTGAGTCACTAAAGAAAGTTCTAGTCCATGGAATCAAATACAATACAAGTGTGAATTGTGACCCAAAGGATGAAAGTGAAAGGTCTCTTTGTTCACTACAGTATCATTAATATTTCCCTCTTTTAAAACACCTTGATCTCACATTGCATAATATTGTTATTTTTAAGACCAGATGGCTCGTCTGCCTATAGTTTAGTTATTGTTTTAATAAAAAACTTCTGCAACCAACACAAAATCTGTGTTTAATCACATGGTTTCCACCCCTTAAGGCTGGTGGATACAAGCCCAGCTCTAAGGAACAATTGAGAGAAGCTGAAAACCTGTCCTAAACCTGCTTTACCTGTAGAAAGGATCTTAAAGCCACAGTTCTGATAATTCTATAAAATGGTGTCTTTATAAAGTGTTATTAATTTGTTCACTGTTTTTCTTTGTCACAAATGCTGCTGTGTTTGATCATTCTCTTGCAAGGTACTGGTGGTCCCCACTGGCCTAGTGGTTAGCAAGTTTGGCATCTAATGACAGGCTGTCACCTCTGTGCGTTCGAGTCCCACAAGTGGCAAGGATGAGGTCCTGTCCCAATATGACCCTGGCTGTTGAATGGAATGTAAAAGCCCAACTTTGACTTTACAAGGTATTGGTTCAATGCAAATCTGTCCATCTCAGAAATCAATAGACAAAGTGTCTACAATCCGTTATTTACCTATACATTACTTAATACTCTTTCTTGTAGGTATTTATTGATAAATATTTTTACCTCTATGCAACAATATATATTATATACGTATACTCTATTACATACTTTGTATTTATTTACATAATTATATGACCAAATTTACATGAGGATGACCTTTAATAAGAGCAATAGCATGAGCTGACATGATGTTCATTCTCCTACTCCTCCACCCAGTGTCAAATATTGTGGTTATTCTAAAATGTTAAACTGACAAAAGGAATCCAAAACTATCAAAGGAAACAACAAATATAACAAATGGGTGTGTCTTGCATGATCAAATTGTTTTCAGACAATGAAACACCTCACATGGGTTCAGTATTCATCCGGTAACAAGTTTAACGCAAGAATTCTCATCAGATGTCAAAGAGAGTACTTTAATATAATAATTAACACATTGTACTTCTGGGCCGGGATTCACAAAGATTCTTTGTGAATCCCAGCCCTGGGCCCATATTCACATTAGAGATCAAGCTCAACTTGAGCCAAAAATCAGTTCAAGTTTACAACTGCTATAATTAAATTTGAGCTGGTTTTAGCTCAACTTGATCTTGATCCCTTTTGCAAATACGGGCCCGGCATCTCAGGTTGCTGTTTTGATCTGAAGTGGGGAGGTTCATAAATGCTTACAAATTCCCATAGTTTTAACAATAACAATCTTGATCAACTAGTCTGCACTGCAGTGTGTTGCCAGTGACTCTAAACCAAAATACATCAAGGATGAAACAGATCCAGGAAGTGGTGTTGACTGCTTGCTGATGGTGTACAGAATCTTGACAAGATAGAATGCAATTGTTTCCTTAGTCTACTTAATTACCCTTAATATGGCAGGTACACTGTGTTGAAAGCCACGTCAATTAATCAATCAATCAAACAATCAATCAGTTAGCTGATCATTAAGTATCAAACAGATCGACATAATGTGCTGTTGCTTTATACTTTGTTTTAGCACTCAACGAGCATTAGAACATATATACTATGAATGAAATATTCCCTGGGAATATCCATATGTTGAAGGCTTAATAGCTGAAACAGGTTGAAATAGGCTGAAATAGTATCAACAGTCACACGACTGATTCTGTGAGATGGTCATGTCCTAATAACTATAGATTACCATACACTGCTTGCATTGCTTAAGATGGTAAAACATAATGATGAGATATGACAGTATTCCACTAGCAATAATTAAAAAGATCATCAGATGTAAGTGGATCTGGGTATACCACAGGGTATTGGTAGCTTACAGATGGAGAAACAAAAGAAATATAAACAGTTTTTTTAATTCTGCTTTATTAGTGTTTGCAAACTATGTTAGACATTGCCCTTACATTTACTATTCCTCAACAAACAGAAAAATTATATATCATATGTCCCAAAAAATAATTTTTTGCACTCTTCTTTTTTTGTCAAAATGGCATGTTTTTTTTATCTTAATTTAATCATTCAGTACATATTAATATATTAAACTACCTTCGATTTTACATTTAAAGTTAGCAAATAAAGTTTCATATTATGTTCAAAATAATCAACTGGTAAGGAGATTTATTCCAAAATAAACTCAAGCATGTTTTTATCATGAAGATCAGCCATTGTGATGCATTTGATCATTAATATAACAGTATTTGTATAGAATTTAAACATTCAACAAATTATACAGGGTGACAAATCAACACTAAATGTATGCTAACAAAATTCAATGCCAAAAATTTAAAAAGTATCCATTGTTTCTCATAATTACAAAATATATGCAATGATCACAGGGCATTAGACAATTCAGACATGACATACCTGGGTAGCTAGTACTTCACTGATGATACAATTACTAGGTTAAACAAACAGTAAAGTTTTTTATATTTTGTTTATTTCTGTAAAAATAGTATATCCAATGTTTCAGTGGAAGTAAGTTGAAAATTAGGAAAGGACTCCATTTGACAGGTACTAGACCTCTGGATATTCATTGTGTGTATGTATATGGGCTTATAATGAGCTTGGGGTGTAAAAGCAAATTCTCAGTGAAATTTTAAAAAAAGGAAAATTACCCAAATTGTCCACATGATCGTCTCACAAATGAATCTCTATTGTAAGAAGTAATGCAATAAGAACGGTCATATATAGGGGCACTAGTGAATATATATTCTTGAATATATTACACGGGCGACATCAATTTGTGACAGTTTTATCCTGTTTTTACATTTTTTTGCCACTTATCAAAATAAACGTATAGTTCCATGCATATTAATAAACAGAAGAGCACCAGTATTTCATTGTGTGCTAATCAATTTTTCTTTTTCTATGTTTGTAAAAGCCGAAATTAGACAAAAACTGAATAATGTACCCAAAACAAAGGGTCATTGATTTGGGACACTTCTGGGAAACCCCCAAATTACAATCCACTAAATTGAGACATTCACTTTCATTGGTCCCCAAATTTTTGTAAATAAAAGACAAACATCAGTGACTTGATTTTCATCATGTATGAGCCATAGAAATTGTATAAAATAAGCCAAAAAAGACATTTATTATAAAAGTACTTTATGGGAGATGAGAATTTTGGCTGCCATATTGAAATAGTATGGTATGGTCAACTAGAGTAGTAACAGCCTTGTTTACAATAAATATAAAATCACTAAAAGTTAATTGTATGTGTCTTGATAGAAGATGCAATAAACATGTTTAGTGGTTATTGTTTTGGACTGACTTTGTACTTTGGTGATAACACAAGGGTTTTTTCATTAGATGGATATGGAGAAGGTGTGGTATTTTCTTTTCTATACATTGTTGCATATAAATGCTAAATGTACAGTACCAGTGGGATATAATCACTTGTATAAATGAGGTAACACTTCTGTATTCAATGTTTATGGTGCCAAGTCAAACAAACAGTTTATTATCTTCAAATGTAAAAAGTGTGCCAAATTGGTGACCGTCCCAAATCAATGCCACCCGTGGTACTATTGATATCTATGTCATCCCTGCATGGATTTTAATACAACAAAATGAGAGGAACTCTACACAAGTACCTTCTAGTTATGGTTATAACATAGTTGTTGGTCACACAATTTCAGGAATATTAATGAAAAAGTGAACTTGTTTACGGATTTGTATTGCTACTTGTAGATTATTATGCTAATTACAAACAAAATGTATGTTTAATAACAAAATAAATTAGCCTGTCAGTATATCCCCCTATGTAGTACAAAATAGCTTGTTGTGAATGATAAAATCGGTATTGATATCTTTAATTGAAATAGAGCATTAGTGATAGTTAATTTTCACTCAATTTCTTAGTTTTTTTCAAAATGAGTTCAAGATGAGGTCTTGGTTGAGTTTATTTTGGAACTCTGGAGCCGAATTTCTCCAATGTTGCAATGTTAAGTAATAACTAAGCAGTTACGTCTAGTTGAAAATAGAATTAGCCATTCTCCTTTGAAGGATGTTGTGAGCAGCAAATCCTGATATGTCCTCAGCCAGTCAAGAAATGCATCTGTAATAAAACATAAATAAACAGTTTTAAAACACTGATATATGTACACCCCATTGTCAAATTTAGCCCATTATGTACATTATCATAGACTTGATTGATTTTGAGCACCGGGTCATATTGAGACCAGCTGCAAGAAATAAAGACAGAAAGCTGTTATTAATTGAAAAGTGTACAAGAAATTTTCTTATCTCTGCTTACAGGCAATCTCTATGCCTTTATATCACATAGAGAAATAGCTACAAGGAAATCAAAAATTTTCATATAAATTTTCAATGACTTTAGCTTCCTCTTTGATATTACTGAAAAGGTAACAAAATAGATCTATATGAATATTTATGAATATTTAATAGATCTTTATGAATATTTATGAATATTTAAGAATAATCTAGATAACTTCCTCAATACAGAAGTCTCGAATTTTCACAAATGTACGCTGGTATACACCTATGCTCAACAAGGGCTGTCTAGTTTCTAGTTTTTGAATTCTACTTGATGCTGTATAAACTAAACAGTAAATTGAAAAGATTGAATGTTTGTAAATATAGAAATAAACTATTCTCGGTTGGTTTTAACCATAATTCAATCGAAGGAAAACTCTGTGCTGTAATAGCTTCTTTACATACCAATTTAAAATTCTGGAAATACATAATTTTCAACAGCTCTTTACGGATAACCTCCATCTATTGCTTTCAGCTATGCATTCAAACCTTTATGTTGAACAAGAGTTTTGACAGAGAAGATATATGCTCCAGGTGAGATCAAATTTAAACGATTTAACAATGTCTAAAATTTTAATTACCTTGTTAAAAAAATAATTGTATTTTCACTGACCAACCATGTGTGAAAATAAATAATTTTATCTAACTGGCAAACACGATTTGGCAAAGCACTCAGTACAAATGGATAGTTGTAGTTATTTACTGGTCTACCCGTATAAAGTTAGTTAAAATACTAAAGCACATACCAATGCCACCTTGATATCATTAAGAAGAGCCAAAATCTCCTCTACAATAGATACATCTTGGCAGTGGTAGTCTAGTTCATCATCCACACACAACTGCTCAGCTGGGCACCTGCTACCTGTGGGCCAGCACTCATCCGTACCTGTAAGGTTAATTTATTTTGGGTTTAACGTCGCTGTAAATGTGAGTCAACCTCTTTACCTGCCTTCAAAAGCCCAAGTTGGTCTTGTATGTCCCTTTTAAGAGCTAATGCCAAGCCAGGAGAGACCCTAACTACAATCCGCATGCTATCTCAAGTTGGATTTAAACCTGCGACAACAGAGCCAATTGATCAAAGGGCAACTTGTTTGAAGACAGAGAATTAACGCTTTATTACTTTATTGTCCGCCGTATATTAACTATATACGGGGATATACAGGGCGGGATTGCTGAGAAATTGTAAGTTAAAGATTGCAGTTTTATGTTTACTGGTGTCAGTGTGCATATGAAAGCCTTCTTCAGATTCTCTCTTTAAATATAAGGATTTATTTAAGTCATAAATCATACAATTTATTCATTTATTTATTACAGTGACATGAAATTTACAAAAAAATATAAATATTTGAAATAAAATAAACCAATTGTGCAGCCCCTTATGAGCTTATAAGTCACTTCAAATACTCAGTATTTCATTTGATGGTTGAACATGTTACAATTACATAATTGGTTATGTAACATAAATACATTTAAGTATGGAAACATGGTAGTAACAATAATAAAAAATGACAGAATAAATATTGAACTGAACACAAAAGCAATTGAATTGAATTTATCTATTGACTATACTTTGTCTTTAAATAATCAATTAACAAATTTTTAAAATCTCTTAACACTATTTCAATTTTTCTTCATCAGTCAAACTTACATATTTTTTTTTACTTTAAGACATACAAACTGTTGGATAATAAAAAAAAAACATCCCTCATTAGACATGTACAGAAAAATTTATGTCGCAAGTATATAATACTCGTGCTACGCACATGTATAATAATTTTATCTTTATTTTGTGACAAACTTTTCCTAGTATCTTTACACAACAGGCAAGGTCAGCCAAATCTTGTTTCCAAACAGTTATATATATATTACCGAAAAATAAGGGCTTGAATTTATAATATCTGTGTCAGTGTATTTCTAGGATCTGTTAAACCAGGCAGAAGAGATCAAATTTGCATCTGGACATTTTTATTGGATTATATAAGATCAATTTGATTGGTACAGACCTTACTAACCACGAGCAGAATCATTTTAAACTGACAATGGAAAAGCTACAGCCAAAATGCAAACTTGAAAAATAGCCAGACTCTACAGGCAAGAACCCAAGCCCGCAGGTACAGCTAAATGGCAACAACATTGAGATTTTGAAAAATTCTAGGAACAACTTCTGTTGTAAGAAGTATAGAGAACCCACAAGATGTTCTATAAAAGATTCACATGCCATGATTCCTTACAAGTAGTTTTCATATTTTGAAGCCAAAGAAACAATTATAGGGGAGATATAAGGCCTTTTTGACATGATGATCCTTCTATTTGCCATTAAAGATTGGTGTGGCGGCCATTTTGTTTCCAAAACAAGGACACAATTACTCTCCTATCCATTTGCATTTTGTGCAAATCTGATGAAGGTAGTTGCAATATTTTAGGTCACAGAAAACATTTTAACTTTAAGACCCGAAAATTTAAAAAGTGTTGCCATGCCATGGCAACAGATATTAATGCATATCCCCCAAAACCTAATGAGCTCTAGATCCCCTTGGGGTAAACATCCCCTGAAAATTTGGTGAAAATCCGTGCAGGGGTTTAGGCTGTGGAAAACCCATAAGCTTTATGCCCGCCGCCACCCAGATGGCACATGGGACGACTATAACCCCAGCCCATAAAGGCTAAAAATTACCTCCTAGATCTGTTGTTTTATATTCATGGAGAATCACACTGTTCTATTCCCCTGTTCATCATTAAAATTTATTTAACTGCAAGTTATATATGTTGTGAAAGTCTGTAAATTTAATTAATTAAATGGGACTTTACTTTTAACAGTTGTCCACCTTACTAGACACGTTTCATAGCAACATCTCTTTACATGATACTTGTCAGTAAAGTCCACTTGAATAGACATATTTTTCACAGAAGTATCACTTTACTTACTTACTTTTGTCCATAGGCCTCCTTTAATATAATTTTTGTGTAGAAACACCCCTTTACCTTTGACTATAACTTTGTCAGTAGGTCCACTTAAATAGGAACTTTTGACACAAACATCACTTTACATTAGGTATTACCTTTGTAACATCACCACATCTATCAGCTCTGTTAACGCACAGACTTATGGGGATTCCCTTTTGACTCAGCTGGTTAAACAGCTAGACTTGTGTGTATTTATGTATTAATCCAAAGGCACTGGGATTGACTCTCAGCAGAGGCAATCAATAATTTCTCTTTACAGTACACTTCATCAGTAGGTGCATTTGATATGAAACATTATCTAAAGTAACACCATAATGCATAAGACTTTACCTTTATCACTTGGTGCAGCTTTCACCATGACCTCTCTGATTGTAATCTTGAAGGTTACAAGTGGGTAGAAGTCAAAGTCAGGGTCAAATACCAGCGTACAATCACTGTCACTGTGGACGGTCAAATTCCATCCTGTGAACAAGGAGGGAAGTGTAAAGTCATCTCTCTCATCATGGGAAATATCACCTGCAAAACAATAACATATTTCTATATCTCCTGTAAATGACCCTATTCCCCAGTGATGAGTTTCCTTCTTCATCAGGGGGAGAATATTCTTGTTGGTTGTGTTACCTATCCTTACACAAATGGTGATTGAAGCAATCCAAGACCTGTTATCTTTCTCATACATGATTTGAAACTCAGAGAGCTTATTTGACAGATCCTCTCAAAAAGGTGATACAAAACATACATAAAAACCCAAATTTAATCACAGGGAATATAAATCTACAGGATTTATAAATCTGAGACTGTTTGTGATTTAACATCACTCAATTAGATTTTCGTAGGGGGAGATTAGCCAAATGATAAGAATGGTTGTCATGATGTCACTCACTACAGGAGTGATTACAGGAGTTATTTAAAACTAACATCAGTCGTGATTCTGAAGGAACTATAAGCATAGAAAAGTGTGCAATATGTCTTGATACTTTTTAAGATGTTAGAACTGACAGTATGAGGGATTATAACGATTAATAAACAAGTCAGTGAAAATATGCCTAACAATCTGCATCTGATTGCTGCAAAGAGCTCTATGTTCTCTAAACTGTGTCTGGGGTCAATAAAACACTATTTATAACTTCATCACATGCTAGAATACAATGAGAAGAATCACTCTTAAGCTTTTGTATGCACAAATGGTTAACAGTCTTTATAACTTTTTGGGAACAACTAAATTAATTGGTGAAATACTGTCCACTTTTGGACATCCCTGATTTTATTGCCATAGGACATGTTCTCTGGATGTGTTTGTACTTATCACAACATATATTTTAGGATGCTACTATCATTTCACATTTCACACTAGGGTTACTATGCTTTTAGAAGGAGAGGTTTTCCACTTCTTTCTGAACGAGTGGAAAGAAGAGGCTAAGCATACATCATTACATCATCAAGCAAACCAATTGAAATCTTTTGAGCATCATATGCAAATCTTAAGGTCAAAACGCTAAGTAGACTTACATACTGATGAGGCAATGTTTGGGACCTCTGACAAGACACCTTTGGCTTGACTTCTTCATGTATTGCACTAAGTCTAGGTTTTAGAAAAGTTTAAAATATTTGGGAACTTTGTAGGAACTTACACACCAGCAAGGCAGTCTTAAATACAGAGTGATGTTCGATAAGTAGCCAGTGCAGAGTATTTCTGACAGGAGTAATGTGTGATTACTTGGTGGTATTGGTCAGGATTCTATCAAAACTGCTCTGGACAGCTTACATTTTGTTATGATAAGAAAAATGCTTTTAATACCTTTTGAGGTCACACATACTTTTACTTCTTTATCTGCTTCAAAGTCAGTTGTGTCATTGCGTACCACTGGGTACTTTGTCTAAGATAAAAAAGCAATAAATTTCTGCAATTATTCTTTCCAACAATGATTATCACACAAATATATAGAAATTGAATTTATATGTTGAATGCACAAAGAAAATGAGAGAGAAGTTGGTTAAATAAACAAACAAAGGAACACAGAAGAATGAAAGCAATCAATATTTAAAGAGCAGATAAATAAAATGTCCTAAACAAAAGGCCTCATGTTAACTCAAAATTGTATGAAGAGAGTAAAACATATTCCAATAAAGATGTTATCAAACTGTGAATATTTAATATACCTAATCAAGAGACATTGTATTTATGTATCTATAAATGGAAGGTCCATATGAAGCTGGCCAAGTGTTGTCTATAGTAAGAAAGAATTTCAATTATATCTAGAATAAAAGCTGTCAAAATACTAAAAGTGGTGTATGTACCTTTCATATAGTATTAAATTTCAATAGAATTTCCTTTTGTTTATATACTAGAGTTTTACCAGTTTTCTAAAAAAAATTACAAGTTTGAGAAATTAGAGTAACGTAAATAATCAGTGCTCCGGGTAATGAATTAGATGCATTATAAATTGTAAAGGTTGTATTTCATAGCCTATGACCAGATGCAAGCTTTTACTTCCTACCACTTGTCATTATTTGTATAGTAACATTGTATAAACCAGACCAGTTAAAGATTGACTTTAAGCTGATGTAACATGTACCTAAGGCAATCAGCACCTATATTGTTTTCTTACAAAGGTATGACAAATTTATTTTTATGCCAATTTTTTCCATTCTATGGATTTATTTTCAAGTTATATCTAACCATATCAGTGATTACAAAGGAATAAATTATCTGATAAACTTTATTTTAACCTAAATAATTATGTATTGATAAGATTTGTCTTTACTAGTTTTGACTTAAAGCTTTATCGTGGAAGGATAATTGGATAATTGACTAAACTTTTTTTGGTCACTTTGTAATTGGAATTTGATTGCTAAATTATGAATAATAAACTCTCAGTATTTTGAGACTTATGAACCTAGGTAGTGATTTCCTTGTGAGAAATATAAGAATCAGATTTTGTAGACTGTGTCACATACCAAAGACTATATTCCATACTGGGTTACCACCATGTCTCATATACTTTTTTTCTATTTGTTTTGCACTTCTTCAAAAGATTAGTTTTTTATTCCTTCTTTGGCTTATAAATCTTCTTTCCTTCTTTTTGTCCTAATTTCTATTACTGTTTTTAATATGTTTACTTTGTTTTCTTTTATTATTCCCAATACCTGTTACATCCATATGAGAGAAATGCAACAGAAATTTTTATTTGTTTGTATGAGGATAGATAATTAATTGTATTTCATATGTTTCATATTTGACAGTTTGGAAATGTTGATTGAAAGTGTATATATATGTGTATATATATGTGTGTGTATATTTACTTATTTTTACCAGTTGGAACTTTTCTGATTAAATGACTACAAAAATAGGTCAAAAAGTAAAAAAATTCCATGAATTGTCAAGGGCTAAGAAACATGACCAAACCAAAAGATGTTATTAATTACTTGAAGTTAACTTGTGCAGATATAATTTGCTTGCAAGACACCCATATAATTGGAAATGATATTAACTTAACAAGAACACTGTGGAAAGGTGAAATTTATCAAAGTGGAATCAGTACTGACTCAAGGGGTGTTGTTTTTTTATTAATAATACTTTTGAGTATCACATCATCGAAAATAAAACAGATACTGGAAATATGTTATATCTTAAGCTCCAGATATATCATATATCCATATTATTAAATGTATATTGAACAAATCATGATGAGCCCAATTTTTTCCAATGTGTTAAGGACATGATCAATAAATCTGACCAAGAGTATGTTGTCTTATGTAGAGATTTAAATATAAATCCAGCATTAGATAACTTTAACTATCTACGCATGAATAATCCAAGAGCACAAAATGCTTTAAAAACATGATTAATGAGTGCTTATTAGAAGATGCATATAGATTTTTCTATCCAAATCGTAAATGATACACATGTCATAAAAAATCCTATCAAGACTTGACATTTCATTGTTTCTTTGAGCCTAACAGATATAATAAGTGATATTGATACAAAACAGGCTATCATACTGACCACTCCCTATTGATGATGTCTTTGTTGGTTAGTAAGTTTACTCATGGCCCTGACATCTGGAAATTAAATACCATGTTACTTAAAGACAAGGACTATCTGTCCCTTGTTAGAACTTGGATAAAAGGCAAAAAATGCAAATATGCAGTTTCCCTGCACAATTTGGACACTTTTGAATCTTTATCTGATGATTCTATACACTTAACAATTAATTACAACTCTTTCTTAAAAATGTTGTTACTTCGAGGCAGAGGAGAAACTATTAAATATGCAACTATAAAAATTTGCAAAAAGAAATACAGTCATTACAGGAATGTTGCAATGCACTGAATATTACTCTTCTAGAAGAAAAAATTGAACTATTAAATATTAGGGTAAGTCTAATACAAGGTCACTTAAGGTCAAGAGTTCAATGGCTAAAAGAAGGAGGCAGTGTGTTATAACATGCTTGCCAAAAAAGGATAAAGCTAGAGAACTTAAGAATTGGAGACCTCTGTCTATGCTTTCTGTTATATATAAGATATAGACAGTTCTCAAAATGGTAGATACATCGGTGAAAGTACTAGGCTGGTGTATGACATTATGGATTTCACAGAAAAAGTAAATATAACTGGACAACTCATGGTCATTGATTTCCAAAAGGCTTTTGATTCTATATCTTGGAATTTTATTTATAATACCTTGCCATGCCTTAGATCTGGTGAGAATTACATAAACTGGATGAAACTGCTTAATAATGAAGTAACAGCAAGAGTTATGCAGAGTGGATATTCATCCAACTCAATTCAAATTGGTCAAGGCTTCAGCCAGGGCAATCCAATTTCTCCTTATTTGTACATTATTGGTGGTCAGATATTAACAGTTCTTATTATTTATAACCCGGATATCAGAGGCATTGTTATCAAAGGAACAGAGTTTAAAGTTACACAATATGCAGATGATATGACCTTATTTTTAAATGGGTCACAGTCTTTAATATTAGCAGCTCTCAACCCTGGAAATTTTTGGAACTATGTCAGGCTTAAAAATGAATAAAGACAAGATAAAAATAATCTGGATAGGTAGGAAGAGATACTCAAGAGAATAATTCCTAGATACAGGGCTTCAGTGGAGATTTCAAGAATTCGTAAGTTTAGGATTAAAGTTTTCTGTTCACCTGGATAACATTGTTAGCTTGAATTTCAACCTCAAAATTCTAGAAATCAAAAGGATGATAAATAACTGGGAGACAACTTACACCATTAAGAAGAATTACTCTAAGAAAAACCTTATTCTTATCCAAATTAAATCACTTGCTTATAAGTCTCTCTAATCCAAAGCCTCAAACAGTAAGGCAGATAAAGGAGTTATTTTATGGCTTTCTATGGTTAGATAAACCAAGTAAAATTGGTAAAAATAAATTAGTAAAAATACGCTGAATAAAGTAAAAGGTGGAACATGTTTAACTCTACAATCTTTCTAAAATCACTGAAAACAACTTGGTTCTGACAGCTTATTCTCAGACCAGAAGCACCTTGGTCTAAATTGATTGAACGTATTATGAATAACACCATTAATAATTTTATACTTTTAGGCCCAGAGTATTTATTTTATCAAAGCAAAGAATAGGTCAACAAACAATTTCTGGGCTGATGTTTTTGGATCATTACACAGTATTATAAAAAACCAAAGACTTTTTCTTGCTAATTTTTCTTCAGGTACATCTGTTGCTTGCATATGTCTAATATTTTTGTTTACTATTGTAGTTAACTATCTATACAGATTTATGGGAAAAAAGAGACATTGTATTTGTTTAAACTACTCAATCTTCTTTATTTTTTATTTAATCATACAAATGTTCAGGGAAAAAAGAAATAAAAAATTTAAATTTTGGAATCGATTTTCAAACTTAATAAAGATATACTTTTGGACTATCTTGAGATTTATGTAGAAAAAAACGTTGAACCCTTCCTTTAGCAAAAGCAAATTTACATATTATTGCAAGAAATGAAATCATCAAAATATAGATAGGGGTCTCTCATAGAAGTAATTCCCCTGCTTATTGTAGACATGGGGTCTGCAAAGTCCTCAGAAGCCTCAGAGGCCAAACAGGGCTCAAAATAACAAAACTTTACAATGTAATCATACAATTTAGGTTTACTATTATTTGAAAAGTTTAGCTATTTGAGTTGCATAAAACTGCAACTTTTACTTACATATTCTACCGGACATGAAGAGGCACTGGTTTCATATGAGAACTTTACTTTCTGTTGGTGTATTGTTGCAGCTGGTACGGCTGGCTGTTTGTAGAGCAGTTGGGGTTTACCAGACACCAGTTCCACGTAGACCTTGGCATTGGGTTGGTCGGTTTCATTGCATTTAATCCCTGGAATAAATGGTTCTATGGACTCAAAGTAGAATCCTGTTTCAGCATCAAAGTATCCTGGAAGCCAGCCATATTTCATGAGCCAATCTGTGTTGTTATAAGGGACTTGGAGAGTGATACCTCCACCTCTTAACAATTTGTCAATATCCACGAATGGCTGATCAGAGTAGTGCTGATTGGATGTTGGGTAGTAGGCATAGGCAACTCTTTGAGATTTTGAAAGAGAGGTTTCATATGCTATCAGTGACATGATTTGCTCATCAGTGAAGAGAAGGTTCTTGCATACATCTGGCCTCTTACCAGCATCAACATACTCCAAAATATCACACCTAGCCTAGAAAAAGAAGGTTGAGAAATTTATTCAATTATTCCAAAAAAGAGCAGATGCCTCAGTGACTGCATGGCTTACAAGTCTTTCATCAGTGCTGTAAACATTTTTTTACATAAAGAATTTTAGCATGTCTATCAAAATGCCCTATGTTTCACTGCAGTCAATGGAAGTTTTAAGAATTGGATAATGTGGGAAGACCATCATACAGTGTAAATTTTGAGAATGCTAGATTCTCCTGAACTCAAAGTGTGTGAGTGAAGAAATAAAGCGACTATTTATTATTATTAACCAGGAAAGTTTCATAGTCATATTATCTTACAAATTTGTCATTTGTTGATAAAATTACATGCATATATCTATATGAATTTAATGAAAGTCTTCGCATTCATCTGAAGCCTCTATCCAAGCAAATCATTGCACTACAGACAACAGATGCCCATTGATATAAGTCTACTGAATTCGCAAAGTTAAAAATATTTATCTATATCTACTATAGGCATTATATATACAACTGAAAAGGTCTTATTCTGTATATTTTAATCACATACAATTCATTAAAATCTAGAAAATAGTTGTAGACAAATCCCAATTTATATAAACATAGTTCAAGTTGTGCACAGACATACTTCAAATATAGTTTTTATACGTTTGTCGGGAAAAACTTAAGTAATTTATTCTGTTCTCTAATATTAAGTCATATGTTTTCATTTACAGGTTCTAAAATTTCTTACAATATAACATGAACTCTCTGTAAGAGCTTAAAATGCTTCACAAGGTATTAAGGTGATTTAAAAGTATAAGTTGATCCCAAAAGGTAATCTACTGTAATGTGATATCTACCTGGCATGCAGCCTGAAATTGGATTTCCAGCATACATGAGCCAATGGTTGTAGATTGTACATCAATTGACAACCCAAGTGTCCCAATGTCACCTGAGTAGACAAATTAGAAAAAACAGTCAACGCTTTATCATACAAAAGCCTATTTTAGCCATATGCCTGGTGATATTCAATACATCACATATCTTGCATCACAAAGGCTTATCCACCTTAGTTTCTGTTCTTTCTCTGCGTCTGTTGCTGAGCATTTTATTGGATATCATTCCACCTCTGATGCCAGTGTTCCATTCCTGGCACAGCCTCAAGTGGGAAAGCTGGTAGTTGCCATTGGTCGGCAGTTTACAGTACAGAACCTTGACCAACTGTATGTACTGATTTCCTCTGCCCTTCCAACTACCCGTCGTGATATGACTTGTACAGTGTTGAAAGTGACGTAAAACCCCAAATAAACAAACTATTGGATATCAGATCTTTCTGGACTTACACTAATAGATTCATTGTTCCTTAGAATCAGTGTGTTTCAGAGATTAAGTGTTATAAAGGTCATATTTGAAGTACATTAATAAATAATACACTTTACAAAATTGAGCATTCATTTTAAGGAAGGTGTTGTTTTAAATAAGATAATAGGTAAATTGCAACAGAGAAGATCTAATATCTACTATGCTAGATTTTTCAAAGGAATATTTCTTAACAGAGTTTTATTTAGAAGGGTTTCAAAACATTTAAACAGTTATATTTTTCCCCAAACATGACCCACAAATCAACTTTAAATGCTATTTTCTAAATAAGACCAGATAAAGGCCCCCTGATTGACAGAAACAGCTAAATATATGAAGTAAGAGGATAGCATATAATAAAACTCATTATCATGTGCAATGTCCACCCTGTTAATGCTGCCAAAAACTACTACTATAGTTATTTAAAATTATTTTGGCCAATATACAGATCCAGCATAAGCTTAACTTTCAAGGTTACAGATACACACTTAATCCCCTTTATCTTACCTTTTTCAAAAAGTTATCAACCAAATGTACGTCCTTGTCTTTAGACTTATTCAAAACACTGAGCAAAATTTAAACTGCTTTAATGCGGCAGAACAGCATTGCCCTATCATTTTTCATTGCTAATGTTACAATCTGTTGTTTTTTTTTTCATTTTAAGTTTTACAGATGTTTCTGCCTTTAATATTTTATGGAAAAGATCCAGAAAGCTAGGGTCTTCCTTTATCTGATTCAGCATTCTGACTGGCCAACCACTGTTAACCTCCAAAATGGAAGTCAAACCTCAGACATGGAAGGGAAATGGGTTACACACTGTACTACTAGTCCTGAGGTTCGTATTAGAATCTCATCAATAAAACAAGCTCTATCTGTCAAAAACTTTTCCAGTGAAGCTAAAGTGAGTCACAATACCTGCCATGTGCTCAGCTACACTGTACCTCACCACACTTGTAAGAGCATCTACAAGCTCAAACTGCAGACTGTATGTATCATCATAGTATGAATCAAGTTTGGCTTGGTCTGCTGGCAAGTAAAGACAGTCATGTGTGCAAGTTTCATAGATCATTGCAGCAGTTCCAGAAAATCCATCAGTGTCAGCAATAATACCACAGGCTTCATCCCCTATGGTCTCCAGCAGTGCAGTCATGTAATCAATATCTTGCTGTGTGACTTGAGGGGAATAAGCACCATATGCCTGGATGTAATCTTCTGCCAAAACCAATAATTCATCAGTGTCATTGACAGTGTTAAACTTCTCTACCAGTTCATTCATGGCTGCAATCTGGTCGGCATTGTCTGCAAACTTCTGGGCAATGTCTGTAGAAAGTGCTACATATTCATCGATATTAGCACATAAATAGGCCATTGTTGCCAAGTCTCTTGCATCTGCCATGAACTCATCTACTGCATCAAGGATATCTTCAATTTCTGGACCACCAAAAATCCATTTAAAAGGGTTGAGGTTCTCTGCTATGACTGAACCCAACTCAAAAGTATCTTCAACCAAGTCAGTTACAACAAATGCTATTCCAGAATCAATTATGTTAGTTAGCCTATCTCCAACTGTCTTGGAGGTTTCTGCTGCACCTGATAGTGAAAAAGATGATTAAAAATATATACATACCTAATGTTAAGTTTACTATCAGTAAACTGTCAAAATAAATTTTTGCTTTCAAAAAATAACTTAAATGTGACAATGATTAAAGGCTTGTGTCTTTCACAAAGACTCAACTTTTTATTCCACACAATATGACAAGTCACATATTCTGAGTGTAATTTTTATATTGAGATAATTTGCTTCTGCACATTGGATGGAAGGGATAATATTATATATATATTAAACTTTATGTTATGCTCAATGATAGAAATAATAAAATATAAAGTATGGCAAAGCATCACATTTTTTTCATTGTTTCTAATAATATGGTTGATGGTTAATTTCTTTTCTTTTGTGAAATGTATGTATGAGGCATACTATGAGCTTATGTCATATGTTCTCATGTCAGTTTGTAAAACTGATGTAGTGTCACTGTATACTATCAGATATGTTAAAAATAAATAAAGTATAGCATCGCTGTTTTTCAAGTTTACACAGTCTGAAAAATTTGATTGGTTAAATTGAACCAGTTTTCAATTTCTCGCATGGTACTAATTTACACATATGTTTACAGAAGTAGCATGACTTTGAACATTTCGAATGAGAACAATAATAACATCATAATGGATGGTGATTAGAGTTCAGGGTTGTTAATATTCAAAACCTCTCTAATTTTTATAGCCCATCCTCTGGCCAAAAAACTGTGTTTTTGTGTCATGTGATTCAGATTTTAGTTAATCAAATTTATTTAGGTATAATAATTTGAAAAATCTAGCCTAACCTTTTTGACAACGATCCAACTGACCCTGTATATACAAAATGTCTTGCTCTGCAATTTGTTTGTCATACTCAGCTTGAGCTCTGAAATTGGTAAAATATACATTTAAGTTAATTATATTTTTCTAAACATCCAAACTGATGTAACACGGGTAAAATAAGCAAGAATGAGACATGTTTGAATCCATGATATATATACGGGTAGCAGTACTGGCAAATATATAGACAATTTAATGTGGAGGACATTGTCCATATGAAGCTGGAGAAAAATTGTTCTAACAAACTACAGCAACAAAGACAGCTCTGGCTATAGCTTGTATTTCACTTACAGGTTATGATAGGCCTTATTTAGTGCCTTTAATCAATCTAATAAGCCAAAAAATAACAACACCCAGCTAGCGTGTTTACAATATCTAATGTTTTGCCTTAAAATAAAGCCTTGACACATCTACAATATTGCATGATTTTAAAAAATATTACAAGCATATAGGTTTCAAGTGGTTGCCACTTGAACTGTTGGTTACTGCATAGAAATAAATCCTAACAACAAATCCAACAACTTGAAATTGCTCCTACAGTAGAAACATATAAAAAATATCAAAATAGGGAATGTGAATAGTGAAATTAAGACTTATTCCAAATTCTAACACTATATTACCGTATAAGGTCAATGGAGTGTTATTTTTTCTGTTCTCTACACCGATGTGCTATTTATCAATTTTGGAACCTTCTAATTTTAATTTCTAGTGACTGCCCAAGTGATTTGTTTGGAATTTGTAGAAACTATATATATACTCCTGGATCAACAATTAGGTAGATGCTTCGGTGTAAATACACCACTTTAGGTAGACATTTTACTTAAGTAGACATTTTCGTGTCTACTTAATGTTTGGACCTCTGAAAAATTATTTTGGAGTGATTTAAATGTGGCAGATGCAGTTTTGTCCTGTTCTTTGGTACCTATAATTTGAATAAAATCATTTTGTATTTCGATTTTTCATGAAGTAAAGTAACAATAGCCTCTTAAAGTTTGGAAGTGTATATTTTCCTTAAATAGACAGTATGTAAAAACCTCACTTAGGTAGACACAAATTAAATTTAAAATATTAAAAAAGTTATTAGTGTATATGTAAATTATATTTATTCTGTTGAGTAAAGGATTTTTGAAAACATCATTTAAACTCTGTTTGAAGTTCTTCCTTCCACAATTAAAAAAAATGAGAAGACATATACTTTTTTCATCCCAAATATACACTTTGACTAAATGGCTACATGTGTACATTGTATTTATGTACTCATACATATCTGCAAGATTCCAAACATGCAATAATAAATTGTCTGTATAATCTGTAATTGCATTTTGATTAAGATAAGCATATCATGAAGAACTTAAAATTGTACACAAGCATTTTAAAAATATCCATTTTACATGTGAATGTTGTTGCTCAGTATCTTATTTGTAAGACATCTTACTTCGGTTGCAGTTTTCATATCTATAAATTAACATTCTGAATATAATACTGAAAAAGTTTGCAAGTTGTCTCATTAAACTCTCCCACTTATTAAGCATTTTACATGGTCTGAAACCTATACTTTGACTTTCAGGTATAACTTAATTGGCAAATTTATCCAGAGAATTGAAAAGACAATTGGGATAGTTCTAATAGCTAGGCAATTAGTCTTTGTATATCATTACACCTGAATGTTTCTGTGTTAAAATTTTCATATAATTATTATTTGGTATATACCAAATTACTCTTACCTTATTTCAGTTACGCCCTGCTCGTAAAAAAGTGAAAGATTAAAAACCATGTGAAATCAATGCTGAAAATACTGTCACCTTACTATATTCTTACATAAGCTTCATTTTATAATGACTTACAACACAAGAATTTTACGTAATAAGAGCCATACATTCAATTCATAATCAAAGATAACTCACATATTAAAGGAGAAAAAAAAAAAGTCACTGACACACAAACTCCTATTTATCTATAACTCACATATTAGTTTGCTGAGGTATATTCTATATTAGAAGATTATTACGTACGAGAAGTAGTCATTCAGCTGGTTAGATTGTTGAGCTGTCACATTGATAACTGTCTGCAAATCAAACTCCAGTTGTGTCAACAGAGTGTGGAAATCATTTGCTATCTCTACTTGTGAGACAAATTCTTTGGAGTCGTAATTTGCATAAGGCACAAGGTTCCTTGTCTGAAATAATAAACAAACATCAATTTTACAAATGAAGTGAAGTGATTCAGGCTATTTCAGGTTATATTGTATAAAAAAGTTGGCCATGAGAGACCTTTGTTACTGAGTGGTAAGGCAATAAAATAAAGTTGACTCTCATATGTATGGTCGTGAGGTTTGAGTCTAAATGCCCTAAACACTGAACCAGTCCTATATACTCACATAAAAGTCCTGTCCAAACGACCAGAAAAGTTAGAAAAAAAACCCCAGTAAATATGGAAGTTTATTTTAACTAGATATCTCTGACATACACTAACATTACCTATCTATCCAATAAAATTTTGCAAATTTTTTTTGTTGTGTTTAGACATGTCATTGCAATTTCAATGTGGAGACCTTATCTTATTTATTTATTTATTTCGGGTTTTACGTTGCTTTCAACACTGTACAGGTCATATCACTTCAGGTAATTGGAAGGGCAGAAGAAACCAGTACATACTGTTGGTCAAGGTTCTGTACTGTAAACTGCCAACCAACGGCAAGCAACTACCAGCTTTCCCACTTGAGGCCATGCTGAGAACCGAACCCCGGCCTCAGAGGTGGGAGGCGAGAGTGTTACCACTCTTCCGCCGTGGCCCCTGGAGACCTTATCGATTTGAAGTTTGTTTTATAATGTTCTTAGGTGTTTTGGTAAAGCGCCTTTTTTACCTTTAGCAATTGACCTGTGAATATCATTTTAGAAATCTCAATACCAGTCAAAAGACAAGTTTATGATGGGATAACACGCACACATCTCCTACTTATGGGGTAGAGGACATTAGCCCAGCCTCCAGATATAAACTGGAATGTGTGTACTGGCTTGCTGATATATGCAGGTTAATGGTGAAAAAGAATTGTCAGCCTAGTATGCATTTCTTGCCTGATGCTGAGACAAGATTCTTCAGCTCCTTTTTAACAGAGGTGTATGCAAGAATAGTGAAAGCAGCTTTAAAGATAAGCTGGCTATTACTAGTGATAAAAAATGCTGATGATTCTCAAAGGTTTCTTCAACATGTTTCATATTTTACAGGAAAAGCCTTTGTTTCTGACCATATACTCAGTGTGGTCTGGAGGTAAATACATAAGAGTGGAACTGGGGTATGACTAGCTATGCTAAATAAAATTACTCTTTTAGTGTAAGTGTCATTCTTGCTGATATATACAAGTTTTTGAACATAGTGCAATATCATTTAAAAGTTGGGATAAAAGGCAAAATTGGAAGGATCTGGATGGAGGATGGCTATAACTAGTAGTGTAATAAGATCAAGAACACAATGGCTTGATTGAGGAGAGACGTGTACCAAGTACTTCTTTTCACCAGAAAAATATAAAAACACTCATATTATCAGTAGTTAACCAAATTTTGCTTCTCTTTCTGTACTGAGTGCAAGAATTTAAATAATCTTGTATCCTCTCTCCTATGGAAAAATGGATCAGACATAATATGCATAAAAGATTACAAGCCCTTACCTTCATGGAGGCCTTAAAATGGTTGATAATGATGTCATTGTACTATGTCAAAAAAAACTTACGTGAAGCTACTAATTCAAACTACAGATGTTACTTGGGCGAGAAATGTAAACTGTGCTGAAAATTTCTATTTACTGAGAGCTCTTTGCACCTGTATCACCACTGGTAACAATGAAAATAGATTTTTTGAAGAGTGTTTAAATGACATGGTGTAACTTGCTAGATAAAGGGGAGCATGCCAAATTTGAATTTGAAGTTTCAACCAAGAATCTTTCCTATCCACACCAGTAGAGGCAGGAATTCTAACACCTCTCGATGTATTCAGTACTGGTGAAAGCATAAAAACTTGGTTGATGTCAAGCTTTAAAATATAGGCTTAAATCATATTTCTGTAGTATTTAAGAATCAAAAGATCTTTTGAAAGGGTACCTAAACCTACAAAACAAATGACCTCTATATCAACCTTTCTGTTTTTATGTTAGAATAAATGTTATTGGCAAGTCTACAGAATTTTGAATGAGAAATTCAATACTCTTAGCCAACAAAATGGTGTCACATCTAGAATACTGGTATAAGTAAAATGACATGGCTTGGCTAATCAGTACAAACTTTGCTACAAATTTTTGCTTATACCTTCAATTTTAGCGGCAAAACACATACTTTAAATATATCAGTGACTTAAAATTTATAGCTAAAATTGGCTATAATGCTGGAAAATGCATGTGTTTAGCAGGGAGAGTTAAAAATTAATTTTATTTATTATGTATCATCTTAGTATTTGTAGTCTGTGTTTATATAAAACAATTTAATCTCCCTGCGTCTAAATGCTTACTGATGCCTATTATTTAATTTAATCATTAATCATTATACATACATATTATGTGCAGCCAGAATTGTATCAAACACCAGTCGATACACCAGTATAACTCCTGTGCTTAAAAATTGCATTGGCTTCCTGTTGAACAGCGCATAATGTTTAAGACAGCGACGCTTGTTTACAAGTTTCTTCACACAGGTTTTCCTAGGTATTTTGCTCCATATCTCTTGTCCTACAGCAGTTCGTACCGTACCAGGCGCAGTCAAAGTGGTGGCAATTTCCTTGTCATTCCAAAGTGCTATCCTTCTGTTCATCAATCTGTCAAACAGTTTGGTAATAGTTTTGCTTTTGATGCTCCTACTGTTTGGAATGCTCTTCCTGAAGAGATTCGTGCATCTCCCTCCCTAGCCTCTTTTATGGTTTTGTCGTACCTTAGAGTCCTTTTGTACAAGGAGATTAAGCGCTATAAAAGTCCAATTAGAATTAGAATTATGTATTTCATGAATATTTCTCTGGTAGGTAATTATGTAACTCAAAAAGAGAAATAAGTATAAAACCTTGGTACACATTGATACACAATAGGCTGTTAGCACATATGTACTCACCGAATGATCCATGTGTGAGGTTGTAGATGAAGATAATACATTGACTTGAGACAAAAGGGTCTGAAGGTTACAGGCCCATAAAGCCTCAGGTGCTTGGGTTTCTTGGTAAGGATAGCATCCTTTTCGTCCCACATCTATTAGCATGTGTTCATAGTCTTCTTGCACTTGGAAGATATCAGTTATTTTGCTGTTGATGATTTTATAAGTTTCTTGTGAAACTTGGTCAGTAATCCCCTTCAGGTCATCAACTAAGTATAATGTAGTAAAATTTAAAAAATATTTTAAGCACTCGTAATACCTCTTGTTGTAGTGGCTCTTGTTGTAGTACAACATGAGGCAGATTGACAAAACAGTCCAATAGTTATAATTTTACCACCAAGTAATTTCCAGAAGTTGTCACTGTTTAAGCTTCTTGTTTCTAATGTTTTCATATCAGTTATTTTGAAGGATTAACTTAGTTGTGCTATAATTGAAAAATAATTTCCCAGTATACGTTTTGGGGTTTTGCAAACATTTTATTTATTTATTTGGGGTTTTACGTTGTTTTTAACACTGTACAGGTCATATGACGATGGGTAGTTGGAAGGTTTATTTATTGTTTATTTTGGGTTTTACATCGCTTTCAACACTGTACAGGTCATATCACAACGGGTAGTTGGAAGGGCAGAGGAAACCAGTACATACCGTTCATTAGGGTTCTGTACTGTAAACTGCTGACCAACGGCAAGCAACTACCAGCTTTCCCACTTGAGGCCGTGCCAGGAATCGAACCCCGGCCTCAGAGGTGGGAGGCGAGAGTGTTACCACTCTCCCACCGTGGCCCCTGGGTAGTTGGAAGGGCAGAGGAAACCAGTACATACAGTTGGCCAAGGTTCTGTGCTGTAAACTACTGACCAACAGCAAGCAACTACAGGCTTTCCCACTTGAGGTCGGACCCGGAGTCGAACCGGGCCCCTTCTTTCTATTATCATATTACATTTTACTCATAATTTTACATGTTTATACTATATTATGGTCTCATGACCTGCTTGGACCTCTCCAGTTATCAGGGTTCAGGACCTGGCTGGGTGACCTTGACCTTTGACCTTAACTCACCTCTGCTTGTCATATGTGGAGGTATTGTTTTCAACCCTTAACTTACAAGGATAGTTAAATCACGGTTCATGTTTCACCTCGACCTTTGACCTCAATTCACCTGGGTTTTACCTCCAGGTATTGTTTTTACCTTTAACTTGTTTAATTTCTACTCCTTTCATTTGTTAATTAACAAGATTTATCCCAGCTAGTAGCTGTCGGTTTGACCTTGAGGTCAACCCAATTACATTGGGGTCATGGGGGGTTTATAGATAAATATATATTAATGAGGTTATAATGTTAACTTTTAGTACGCCTTTAAGAATATTATGTACTCGTTAATGTCATTTGTACAAGTATTTTTAGTAGCAACATTTATTGTATAATAATAAATATATATAACCCCACTTTGCCTTTATTTGGGAGGGGCAGGGACTGTGAAAATATCATTTTATATATGTCTAAAATTGTGAGTGGCTTAGAAATTGTGCCCCCATTCAATCCTTACTTTTAGTGATTGCATGTAGGGCAATTTTTGACCAAGTCCTCAAAAACCCTCTATTATTGCTCACTGCCATCTTTGTTTGGACATGTTTGAAGGTTTAATAGGCATTATAAAAATAGGGGTTTTGAAAAAATGTTTTAAAATGATGGGTATGTAAACAAGTTGCTAACTATTTATAAAACATTGTCAACAAATGTTGTTTAAACATTTTATGCGAACTCTATATGAAACATTTGATAATGAATGTTGAGAAACATTTCCAGCATAAACTTCATTTTTCAGCAATTTTATAATTTTATAAAAATGGTTTCCAGTCGAATGTTTGGACAGAGAATGTTTTTAAAATGTTACAGTGTAAATGTTTCCTTGAAAACATTTAGAAAACCGTAACATAGTTTTAAATAGGTTTCAAAAACTTTTTGTAAATGTTTAAACGATTTTAAAACGTTTACTGTTTAATGTTTACTGGGTTAAATTCTCACAAACTTTTTGTACGGTTAATTTCTATTAAAAAGCAGACCCGTGGAAGCCAGTTTTATTTTTATGTATGAGCTCCCATATTATCCAAGAAGCCAGTAGATTGCATCGACATCCTGCAGGCCTTACTAAATGATAGGATTATTCCGGATGATACCTGGCAGTTTCAGGCTAGTTCAGCAAAGCTCCCAAGTATTTGTGTGATGCTTAATTTCCTAGAGTCTCGGAGCAAAGAGATTTATAGCTAATCAAGAAGCGGTATGTAAGCATTAGAGGGGTGACGGGGGGCTGTAGCGTTTTTTTAACATCACTTTTCTCTCCTGAATTACTCCCGGACCTTTAGTAATGCTTCCCAAATGACAAGTATTAGTCTATTATGTGTCATGTACCTGCCATAGACATACCAAGGACATAGGCTTCTGAATGTTCCTTCACCAATTATATATCTCCCATATAGCACTCCTGTAGCTCCTGAACAGGCCCTAAATGTTCCATGACTTTCTGCAAAGTACTCCAGAATGTTGGTGGCCTATATAAACCCACCCTTCACATTTCTGCTGAATCATTCATTTGCATCTGTGCACTGATCAAATAACATCACATTTCTATTTTAGGGGGAAATATCTAAAATATTTAGATGTCCCTCTAGAGGAAGAGGAGAGGTGTAACATACAAGAAGAATGGGGAGAAGGAACTGTACCCCCCATCTGAAAAACAAAGGGCACAAGAAAGGACACAGATGCACCCACACCCCAATTAAAGAGAGAAACTGTTGTGGTTCCTGAGACACAGATAAGTTTTACCCAAACGTCCCAAAACCCTGGGGATAGCAACAAGGTCACCAAGAAGGAGGACAGCCAGGGACAGAAGAGGTAGAAAGCTGCTGCAACCAATGTGTCTGATGCAAAGGAGGAACATGTGGTGATGTGGCTGATGGTAAAGGGCCATGACCTTGTGTATAACAAGAGAGAGAAAGATTACAAGGACACAAGCAAGATGGCGAGGGCCTGGGTGGAGCTTTGATTGTGGGAATAACCGTGTCACTGTGGTTTTCTATGCAAAGGAAGTCAATGGGAAGCTGAGCTACACCAATTCTGACCAAGAGGCATCGGAGGGTCATGTGCAACAATGACTTCTTGAAGCAATATATCAAGCAACAGAGTATCATAAGAAGCATCCTTAGGCCTGGGCACCACAGTCACCGCCATGCTAACCACACCTTTCCTCTGACACAGCCATGGTTTTCAGGCTTCATAATTATGAACGTGATGATTAAGACCAAAATCTAGGCCGAGCAGTAGAAGAAACTATAGCAATGCATTACTTGCTTGCAGAGACATCGTCTATAACACAATCACAAGTTATCAAGAGGAGATGGACTTCCACCCATGCATCATCTGTTGAGCCCTCTCTGCCGAAAGAACTCATAAAGAGGTTGGAGAAGTGGTCATAAAATCTGAGCTGCTGAGGTCATTGCTGAAAGTGGCAGCTAAGAGACAAACAGAAAACCAATTCATGTCCGGACAAACAGAAAACCAATATGGAAGGCATAGAGAGATTGACTGTACCATGCGGCTTCAAAGAAACCCATGTGTAAGTAGGTTGTATGGGGTCACATGCTGAGAGGAAACCCATGCTGTAAGTAGGTTGTATGGGGTCACATGCTGGGAGGAAACCCATGTGTAAGTAGGTTGTATGGGGTCACATGCTAAATTTTGGAGGAAGTCTTCCATACGGCAACAATTCCCCTTCTCTCTGTGTGACCCCAATATCCTCCCAAACTATACTTGGAAGTGAAATTGGACCTTTAGTTGCAACAAGACAGTATGAATTTCAATCCAAGGAGGAGAATGTATGTAACACAGATCTAATCTCCTTTTATAGTGCTTAATTGCTATCACCTGACAGACTCTAAGGTGCAACTATATATAAACATACCGAATAACAGTTGGTCCATTAACATAAGCACAGAGACACATTGCCAGTACTTTCAGGACAAATAGAATTCATATGTAGTAGTTTTTCTGATAGTCATGCAAATGAGTCTCTGCAAACAAGTCAGGTTAGCATTACCAAGTCAGTGTTGATCATTACATCAACAAGATGATGTCGAAATAACAATCAAAATCATGTATCTTGACCCTGTGTCCACTTTCCTGGTCAAAGACTGTATTGAAATTATTGCACCTTATTATCACCAAATTGGTCAACCTGTGTTTATCTCAAGGCATAGTTCCTGACTCCTTAAAGGAGGCCATTGTCGCCCCCATTATAAAAGATCAGAAACTTTTCTCAGGCCTCCCTCTTATTCCTAAACATGTTAAAAGGGTAGTTGCTGCTCAAGTTACAAAACATATCAATGCAAATGATCTTGGCACATTGTCCCAGTCAGCTTTCAGGCAGAATCACTCTACAGAAACTGCTCTCCATATAAAGAATGACAAACAATGTTCATTATAATACGGTGTGCCTACTGCACTACTGATCCTTCTAGATCTCTCCTCAGCCTTTGACAATATTGACCATGTAACTCTCCTGCCTGAGGTCAAACACATGTATGGCATATCAAGTGTTGTCCTCAAATGATTTGTGTCATGTCTACCAAATAGATGCCAGTGTCGAGTTCATTATTGGGCCAAATCTATCAGGTGTCAATTTGAGTGTGTGTAGCATGAAGATAGGTCTCAGTTGAGCAGAACTAGATTGCGCAGACAGATGGCATACTCCCTTATTGCATATCAAAGATTAGACAAATCCTTCGTTGTCACATGGTGAACCTACCGCACTTGTCTTACCAGATCTTTTGTCTGCCTTTGGCACGAATGACCACAATACTCATCTTCAGTGGTTCACCTCTTATCTTAGCCATTGATGCCAAGCAACTAGAATTCGATCAACCCTCCCTGAATTGTGTGAGCTTATGTTTGGTGTACCACAAGGTTCAGTCGTTGGTCCCTGCTGTTGTCTTTATATACCTCTCCTCTGAGTAAGGTTATTCTAGAGCAGCCTAACAGTAAATACTACTTTTATGCCAACGACACCCTGTTCTTTGTTCACATCTCTCACAAAAATGCAGCTTTTGAAAAATTCTTGTCTTCAGGATGTTCAAGAAAAGCCCTGATAAAATGGAGTTCATTATCTTTGGGTCTCATGCTCAGCTCAGGAAATTAGATTGCCACCTCCCTGTCAGGATATTTGGTAGTTTCATGTTTCCAAAAGGTGTTGTAAGGAACCTTGTTGTCTGGTTTGATAGAAATTACTCCCTCATTGATCATGTCCGATTATTTATACGGCCTGTTTCATTCAAATGGGTGATTGCAGGTGGGTTAGACAGTATCTGACAGATAAGCCTGTTATACTGGCCGAAAAGGCCTTGGTGAGTTGTCATCTTACACTTCTCTCTTCAGACGTCTGTCCAGTTTCAACATGCATAAACTGGCAATGTATCCAAATGGACTTGCTAGGATTGTCACAAACTGATATAGATACACAAGGGTCTCTCCTATTCTCAGAGAACTCCATTGGCTGCCAGTTGAATTTTGCTACATCTTCCAAATGGCTGCTTTGGTTTATAAGTATGTTCACTGTGATCATTCCAACTATTTTCCTTCGTTTGTGTCCATCTGTTGTGGAAGATGTGGCACAAGATACAACCGTCCAGATAAAAGGTTTCTGGAAGTTCCTTAAGTCTACCCATCTGTACATAAATAAAAACACTAGGGCCACAGCTTTGCTTTGATGCTTCCACAGTTTGGAATGGTTTACTCAGTGATTTTTATTCTACCCTAACTCTTGCCTGTTGCAGAAAAAAAGCTAAAATCGTATTCTTTCAAGACGGCTTTTCCACCTTAGCACATAAAATATCTGGCGTCTCTGTAGTATCAACCTGGCTATGTCTATGAAACATTGATTACTGAATTGGTTTCCTGGGTGTTGCACCTTAGAGTTTACATTTGCATAGATTAAGTGCTATAAAAGTACAGAATAAAATACATTAGAACAGAATAGAGTTATATAGTGACAGATAGTTGGTAGGGTGGATTGCATTAGTTGATACAGTTGGACAAGGATCTGTAAAGTGCCAACCAATGAAAACCAACTATCAGCATTCCCACTTAAGGTCAGGCCAAATTGTTTAAGGTTCTTCATCCTTGGGTTTAACAAAAAGTTTTCTTAATTTGGCCTTGATATTGACACTTGTAGTTAACATTTAAGTTTAGCATTATTATGAATTATTGATAAATTTAATAATGACTTAAATACTTACCTTTTGAAGCTGCAAAAGACAAAACATAGTAAGAATTAGTAAACTGGACAAAAAGAGAGTAAATTCACTGTTGTTCCTTTGAAAATACAAGTTACGGAGGATAGCAAACAAACCTCTGTGCCAAAAATCTTTGTAATTCTTTTCTTATTGACTGTTACAAAACATTAATCACCTTAATAAAAATTCTTCATTAAATCTTAACATTGATTATTTGAAAGTTTAATAAAAGAACATGAGTGTTTTCTGCAAAGTTCAGATTTTAGACAAACAAAAACTGTCTACTTGGTGAAGAGATCACAAAATATATGAATGATACAGTCATAGTCCTTATAGGTTCATAACATGGTATAGAAAACAGTTTAAATAATACCTAGATTAAAATATTAAATGTGAATATAAATGTACCTTTTCATGAGCTTTCAAGTCTCAATTATCAAATGTTCATAACAGAGCAGTTCTGTCTCTATTAATAATATTAGTAATATAAATTGTTTTTTAAAAGTCTAATAAGTCCGAAAGTATGATTTGGGGATAACAATAATAGTCATAATAATAATCAGAGTTTTAATAATAAGTTTAAATGTAAGAAGCATTTTAAACAAGTTTTAAATCTACAGTGGACTTTCTGGAGGTTTTGCAAAGCACCCAATATTTCTTTCTTTAATGCAGTGTACACAATGTATTGATAACAAGAAAGCACCTTGAGAGTACTGACCTCCGCCGAGGTATTTGTTTTAATATTCGGGCTTTTATTGTGCCCAGAATATGATCCAGATCTTTTCCAAAATATTAACACTTCTTCTTGCATTCAGGCCCTACCCACGGAACTTTTTTCATGAAGGTCTATTCATTGCTTTTGCAGTAATGTTACCAAGAAAGCCAAATCATTACAAATACATTTGATATAAGACCTGTGTAAATTCAGAATATTTTTCTATCCATAGTACGATCTGAATCTTTCCCAAAATTTAATCCCTTCTTCCTTTTATCCAGGGCCTACCCACATTTAATCTTCAAAAAGATCTGTTCATCACTTGTGGAATATTAGCACACACAAACAAAGAAATCAAAAGTATGCCTAAATGTCCAACTGCGTGGAGAAGGTGGTAACATACAACTCATTTTATCTCTTAAAGCTAACCTAGTAATTATAGTAAGCCCAGGTATTTTCATGGTATCTTTATTGTCCTAAAATTGTTGGATCATTGACTAAAACATGTATAAGAGAATGAAAAGGAGAACAGCCTTACCATAAAAGGTGAAAGACATCTCATAGACAGAGATAAGTCCAAACTTAATCTTGGAGAAAAGAAGTGGAGCACCGTCATTGTTAGCATTAAAAGTATCTTCAGCATCTTGTCCAAACGGTCCAATCGTACGTTTGTTGGTGGTCACAGTTAACTAAAATACATATACAGCTACTCTTACCAATCACCTTCAATTGCTTCATCTGATGAGCAATAATGTTAACAATTATTCTTACTCAAAATAATTTTTATTTGTCATGTTCCACCTGGGGCTTAGCCATTTTAATTATAACTTGGTGAGAATGTTTTTCAAAGAATAAATCAAAGTACTGAAATTGTTTTATTACTTATTACTGCGTGTACAATATTATTGTTGATAATAATATTTAATATATGGCACATATCATCAATGAGATATACAACACCCCATCCCCTACCAAATATTGCATATAACCACAAATTTCTGAAAAATCATGACATACCAAATCACAAGTCCTAGCTTCTGCCCTGATAACATGAAATATTGCTAATAAAATAATATATTTCTCTATACAACAATACTGTGTATTGCTTTACAATGCAAATCAAGCAATACTTTTCTATAAACAATTGATACCAATAAGGGTTTCTTACACATCAAAGTAATAAAATAATATTTGGTTGCACTATTTATTGAAAAACAATAACAAATTTTCTAGCGATAACAGGAGATTAATCACTTTTAAACTGATGCACACTTTGATTTCTGATAAAGTTTATTAAATTTATATGCGATAACAGGATGCAGTAAATATATAACATAATGTTAAACTATGCAACATATAAGTTGATATTAATACACATATTATCCAAAATGGTATCCCTCCTGGACCCTTTTAGTACAGAAAAACTGCACAGGAAACTGACAAAAATGTTGCATCAGAAATTTCAATTGGAAATGCATGTGGACAGGATTTCAATTTCTGTTGGCTTCCAATCAGAAATTCTGTCAAGATAATTGGACAAAATTTGAAATTCTGTCAATTTATCTTGACAGAACTTAAATTTGAAATTAAGTCAACAGAATTTTAAAATTCTGACAGATTTTATGTTCTGTCACGACATAATAAATCATATATGACATAATTTGTGTTATAAATGATATTAATAAACAATTACTTCGTTACATTTTGGCATAACTTATAAAATGTTTATAAATGTGACTTATTTTTCACTTTTTTAAATATTGTTTGATTTTATAGCATATGCAGATGAAAAAACAACAACACACCAATTAAAAAATACACTTTATTACCCAGGCTCGATCTGTGGTCCTTGTCCCATGTTTGCAAGTTGTTTTAAAAGACATAGCTGATTTGAAGACTTTGTAAACTTGGAAACCAGTATATCTAAGTTACGAAGAATATTATTCCACAACAATTCTAACGTAAGGTGTGCTTTGTTTTTTTACTGAATCATCTGCTTGGTTAGATAATTATGAAAAAGCTCATTTTCTTGAGGGAAAATGCTATGCTATTTTTAACATTGTGTTATGGCTTAGTATCAATGGTATACAGGATTCACTGCAATATTTGCATATTTTTAAACATTTTGTGATTTAAGGTACATCTTCAGATAACTTGAAACCAAAGTAGAGGCCTAAGGTGACCTTAGAGTTAGGAATGTTGATGAATACTCTTTTGATCTAAGATAGTAAATGCTTGAGAAAAACTTAGAATCCAAGTTAGGAATAGTCTAAGTATTGTTAAACAATACGGCCCCTGGTCTCATGAACTGTGCCTAAAGGCTATAACTAGTGAAAATGGCTCAAAAATAATCCCCAAATACTTGTCTGCATTGGTAAGCTAACTTGTATGACTTATCTCATGGAGATAAGATTATCATTTTTACATAAAAGTTTACAAGAAGATAACTTTACAAATGACATATATTAGAAAAAATGATGATATAAGATGACAATATCATATGAGTGAATAGCACAGGTATTATAGTTGGAGTCTTCATCAGTGAAGGATAACAAATCGACTAGACAAATTGGCCCTTTGCCAAATCAACCCTAAAAACTCGCTAAATCAAAAAGGCCCTCATGTGAAGATATTTATGAAATTAATGATACAATACGTACGAAAACCCTAATCAAATAAATAATGGTCACATTTGTACATTATAAGCTGTACAATTACATTTTCTACTGTTTATCTTATGCTGAAGAATTAGTTGGTGATTATCCTGTGGAACTATTTGACTTGGGTGTTTAAGGATGAGGGAGGGTGGATAGGTAGTGATTTGGTAAATAGGTGATTTGACTATGATTCGATGTAGTGTTTTGCAGGGTATTTTATTTATCAGAGTTTTTACAGTGGCACAATCCTACCCAGGGTAGTACACTGACCTATTTATGAATGACCAATGAAATCATTTAACAGACATGTGGGTGGAGCTTGAAGTTACCATCACGGGTAGTGTGGGTGGTCAGTGGTTTACAGGGGGGTGTTTAAGCTCATTCACCAAAAAAGTTTAATATAATCCCATTATGTTAGAGGGATGAAGGGCTGTGTAAACCTTTTCCAAACAGTGCGGCCAAATATAATTGTTCTTCAATGGGCAAATAATCAACTCACAAAATCATTTATTGCATAGTCTTGTATACCTTTTGGTTTGGGGTAATCTAGTTCTAGGCTGGCTCTGAGATATTTTCCCAACAAAGTTAAAGTCAGTGTTGGTGTTTTGCACCCCATTCAACAGCAAGGATCATATTGGGACAAGTCCTCAAAAGTATTGCCGCTTGCAGGGGTTGAACCGACACAGACATGATAGTAACCAATGTAATAGATGTAATAGAAAAGTAATAGATTGATGAAAATTTCGATGTAATAGTAATAGTAATAGATTGAAATTTTAAAAATGTAATAGTAATAGTAATAGATGGTAATACCATCTATTACATCTATTACTTTTCTATTACATTCTATTACTTTGAGGGAAAATTAATAAAATCTTCCAGCAACTGATGAATCCTTGATAAATAATGTAAAAGTTAAAACAGGTAAAAAAAACTGTTCTAATTTTGAGAATTTTGTGTAGAACTATTCTAAATTGTAACAAAGTTAATTTAGTTTAACCTTTAAAGCCTTACTGAGTTTGAAATTATAATTTTGTCAGAGTTTGTGTAAATATTTGCTTGATGGACTGTGACATTTTCCCCTTATACATATGAAGCTAATATAAAGATAAAATTTATAAAACCATAATTCAGTTTTATAGTTAAAGTGTGTTGCATCCTGCAACTTGCATGTCAAAATAAAACTTTAACAGAGGAAAAGCCACTATATCCACTAAAGACCCACTAAAGTAGAAAACAAACAAAAAATTATTTTTCTACACTTTTAAATTATATTTTATTTTAATGTTTTATACTTTATACTGGTGACTTTTTAAGTATTAATTACATTTAACAAGGGCATGGGGGCTTTGGTTACTGCCAGGGTAAGTAAGTTCCTAGTGTTTTCATTGATCATTCAATTCCAATTCACACCCCTAGTGTTTTCATTGATCATTCAGTTCCAATTTACACCCCTAAGACCCCCTTCTGTTTGAGGGAATAAAGGTTCAATAACAGGTGTCAGTTAAGTATACATGAAAGAGTTGGATAGCTTAGCTTAATTCTCCTGAGTAGGTAAATGTAAAGAAAAGTGGGTTACATGAAAGGCACATGAATGGACCTGAGTACTGGCCCATTTCTGTATATATACTGGTCGGGCATTGATGCAGTTCAGTTATCTGCCAAGTCTACTTTCATGTAACTTGAGTTGTATAAAACATTTGCAAAGATGTCACTTTGGAGTCACTTTGATGTGGATCCAACCAACAAGGACACTAGTTCCTTAAAGGCTGCTTGCAAACATTGCTCTTCACTGATTTCTTACAATAGTAAGAGTTCATCAAATCTGACAACTCACCTTAAAGTAAGTATAATAATTGCTATTTTGATTAACTACTTGGACACAAAAACTTTCCTTGCTTTATAGGTAAATACTTTGTAGGTTTGTTTGTCAGTTATATTCATGTGGTGGCTAATCTCCTCTGAAGAGTAGACAATGTTAGTGTCTTGTATCATGGGTTCTAAAATCTTAAACCACAAATTGCTATGACCCTATTAAACTATTTACCATTCTTCTCTTCAAACGAAGATGAAAAATATAAAAAAAATGAAATAATGTAATTAAAGATGGCAAGCCTGCTTCAAGTATTATGTGCATGGATTTTACTATTGTTCAGAGTTATAACAGGGTATTGTTTTTTTTTAATTATTAGCGGAAACACAGAGATATTTTCATCAGTCTTCAAAAACCAGCCAAAGCAACAGTACCATCATGCTCAGCGCTTCCGCAAAATCAACCAGCCATATCAACCTTCATCAAAAATCCATCCAAGTATGGTGTCAATGATCCCAGGCAGAACAAAATCACTGATGCACTTCTGATGTTTGTGGCTTCTGACTTGCTTCCCATCTCCATAGTTGAGAGCTCGCACTTTCAACATTTTGTTCAGTGTCTAGACAGTTGCTACAAGATTCCATCCAGACCACATTTCACTGACAAGCTGCTGAGAGGGAAGTGTGATGAAATCTTCCAGATGCTGAAGGTGAAGTTGACTAGTGTAAAGTCAGTGAACCTCACCATAGATTTGTGGTCCAACCGTCAAATGCGTCGCTTCCTTGGTATTACTGCTCACTTCATAACAGACTGGACTCTGAACTCTGAAAACATAAGTGAGCATGTGGATGAGACAGTACCTTCCTTTGCTATCTCCAGGAAGCTAGATCACATCACCACTGACAATGCATCCAATATGGTGAAGGCTTTCCGACTTCCAGGTTTTGGGGCTGATGACACTTGTGCAAGTACCCCAGAGTCTGACGACACTTACGATGAAACCCCAGAGCCAGTCAGTATTCAAGATTCAGTTACATCAGTTCACCATGAGCCATGCTTTGACCATACACTGCAGCTTGTGGTAAAAGATGGTTTAGCCAAAGCTGGTCAGCTTACCAGGGTCATAGCCAAAGCCTCAAAAATTGTAGCCCATGTGAGGAAGTCCGTCCATACCACAGAAATCCTTGAGGGGGAGAAGAAGCTTCAGACAGCCACTGTGACCAGATGGAATTCCCAGTTAAAAATGATCCGCTCCATTTTGGCCATTCCTCAACAAAAGCTGGATCAACTAGACTGTCTCACATTAACTGTATATGAGAGGCAAAGCCTGGAAAATCTCACTGAAATTCTTCAGCCATTTGAACAGGCCACCAAACTCACTGAAGGATCCAACATTGTTACTGCCAGTTTGGTACTACCATGTGTGAAAGGCCTGAAAAACCAACTCACTGATTTGATGGAAAAGTACAAGAGTCCCCTCATGACAGCTCTGTATGAATCATTCAAGAGGCGGCTACTTCCATATGAAGAAAAGGAGGATTTCTGCATGGCAACAATACTTGACCCACGGTTCAAATTGAACTGGTGCTCTGGAGATGTATATCAGCAGTGTAAGTCACTGCTGATCGTGAAGGCGAAGAAGGAAGACAGAACTGGTGGTAGCTGTACAACTGAAGAGCATGAGTGCCCAAAGAAGAAACGCAGGTGTGATGATCTACTAGACATGTTCTTCGAGGCAGATGACTGTAAACCATCCACAAGTTCTCATGTCGAGGAAGAAGTGGACAAGTATTTATCTGGTCCAAAACTAGAGTGCCACAAGGACCCCCTGTCAGTGAGAGCACATTCCCCAACCTGGCTTCTCTAGCTTGCAAGTATCTTCCAATACCCGCCTCCTCTGCAGCTGTTGAGCGTCTTTTTAGCATAGGAGGAAAGATATTCCGCCCAGAAAGATGCAGACTTTCAGACAAAGTGTTTGAACAACTAATGTTTATCAGATGTAATGGACACCTTCTCTCCTCTATCTGAGGATTAATGTTCATGGAACTGTAAATGTACTTCATTGTAATATAGTTAAGTGTTCCTTTCTCTAAATGTTTATCAAATGTATGTTATAGTGTGCGCTGTTCATAGTTCAATAAAATACATGATACTGATCATTTTGTTTTGCTAAAACTCCATAGTAGACGTCTTTAAAATATGCACCCAATATTATGAAAAGTAATAGAAAGTAATAGAAGTAATAGATGTAATAGATGCACTTGTAATAGTAATATTAATAGTAATAGATTGAAAGAAATTGAAATGTAATAGTAATAGATTCAATTTTTTCAGATGTAATAGTAATAGTAATAGATTGCATGTAATAGATTACAACTCTGCTGAGGACCACTATTTTCCTATGATATGCATATAGCAATCTGAATGTTGGACCAAAAGAAACATGTAATTAGATTTCTTTAAACTGTTAGACCTGTACAAAGACAAAAAAGGATCAGCACTCTAATGCTTAGCCTTAATTCTAGCCTAAACCTATGAGCTAAGGCTCAAGGTCAGAGGCCTACTTTTCATACCTCATTCAAAAGGCAGCATAATATTTGTACAGACTTACAGTATTTCATACATTGAGCTAGGGGTTCCAGTACAGCCCATGGGCAAGGCTAAATGTATTGGTACATTGAATTACTAATTTTAATACACCAGTGTCTGGGTCCATGTTTTAAGATATTATTTGTACTATTGTGAAGTTTGGGAAAACATTATTTAACATGTTTACCACAATTCCTTGCACAGAGCCTAAAATAAATAATTCCTGAAGTTCAAGGATAATACATATTTCACTGATGTGTAAAATTGATCAAGTTACAGAAATAACAATTATTCAGTGTTTCCTTTTCAAAATATCCTGCATCAATGTAAAATATACAGCCTTGATGCCTTTCAATTCCAGTCAAAATATACTTCTCAGTTGTAACTGGTTCTTGAATAAAACTATTTGGTGGCACCTCCATTCACAGTTAAAGATTTCACTACAATGTTTAACCCTGGGAAGCCATATTCTATTTCACTAGTAATCATCTAAAGGTTGAGCAACTGTAACCCAGAGTAGGTTTTACTTTTTATTAAATAATCTATTTTATTGTAAGTACATGGGGACATTAGGATTGAAAATAACAGCATTGGGTAGTTTGCGGAGCAATTGTAATACCCCTTTAAGTAATGATTTGCCTTTTCATAAGCAAATTACACACAATGTGTAGAGCTTTCTCCATGATCTCCAAAAATAATGAGGGGCCACTGCAGTACAGTGGTGACACACTCGCCTCCCACCCCTGAGCTTGGCGGTTCAAACCACGAACCTTATGTGGGAAAAATGGTAGTTTCTTACCAATGGATTGGCAGTTTACAGTACAGAACCTTGACCAACTGTATGTACTGGTCTCCTCTGCCCATAAAACTACCTGTTGTGATATGACCTATACAGTGTTCAAAGCAACGTTCAAAAACCCCAATAAATAAGTAAATCAAAAAATAGTATATGGCTTATCTACAAGGTATCATACAGTGTAGAGATTTTTTCCTAGGAAAAAACATTTGGGTAGGATGTCTTCGTTAGCATTCCGCACAGCTCGAAAAACACTATGCATTCAGAACCATCTATTTTTAATAGTTGGACATTTAGGAGGCTCATTCTCATTTACTGCTCAGATATGAAGGGTCTCTTTTTGGAGGCATACGGTCAAGGTAGACAAGGGGAAAGCAAATACGTAGACAACTAACTAAAAGGAAAGGTATAATAGGCCAATATCCACTAAACCACTGTGCCTCCCAAACTGAGGATACATTCACAAAATCCTACTACATTCCAGACTGGTGGTTATCTTAGGGTTAAAACAGAAATATATAATGCAGATTTTATGAGGAAGAATAAGTCTTGGTTTACCTTATTGATGTTCAAATTTGATCTTCCAGAGACCTGGGTGACGTACTCATCTGGATCCAAGATGAAATTCTTAATCACTGTGGCAAAGTCAGATCCACAATCATTTTCTTCATCTCCGTACGAGAATGAGAAGCTGGAAAAAAGAAACCAATTACTCAGCATATTTATTTTCTTTATGTTCTGTTTGTATACACAAAGAGCCACAATTTTCCTAAATGGGGGTACACACCAGAACAGATTTTTAGTATACCTGACACCACTTACTATGTAAAATTAGCATTTACCAGGATGTACTCACAGTTAATCCCACATGCTGTCATCAGATGGGTTCGAAAACATGCCCACACAGGTGAGAGTGGGATGGAAAACTCCACAATGGCCCACTGGACTAGCAATGCATCATCTATACAGTAGTGTAATGAGTATTATTTTTTGTGGTTAATCAAAGGGAGAATGGAAGGAAATCAGAATCCAGAAATTTAGCAGGCCAATGCTAGAAATGCCACAGAGACAGGAGAGCTATGGAGGGTAGGTTTTACTGAAGAAATAGGTCTTTAGTTCGTGCCTGAAAGATAACAGAGAAACCGCTGTTTGGATTTGCACTGGGAGCTCATTCCTCAAATATGTGGCATCAAATGCAAAGCTGTGGGATAATCTAAGTTTTTAAAGTCTCAATAGCACACCCGTATGAAACCTGTTTTTTACTGGAAACAGAAATATGGTGATAACTTTACTAAAATAAATATGCACTAAAACAAAGTACATTAATAGTGGAAAATTATCAAGAAATTATTGTTTGCTACACTCTGGTCAGTGATCTAAAATTCTTGTTGTTTTTTGATGACATAAATGAAGAAATATTGTAAAGTGATTTATTGATTTTTTTCTGTTGTTCACAGAATTGGTCCAGATTTTTTTAAAAAAAGATACTGTGCCCATGCATGATTTAGTTAGACTTAAGTGATGTGTGTGTTGCCACTCAAGGTCACTGAATTATTGATTGCCTCTGTCAAATACTAATATTATAACACTCTGCTAGAATGATCTATTTATAGATTTGCGATATCCCCCAAACTGGTTTCTCAAAACCTCTTCAGTGGATCTTGCAACAATGTTTACTTTTAATTTAGTTCTATAGCCTTCTGGGCATTTCTCAAGGTATATATGCGTTGTACATATGACCACAAATTATTAATGGATCTTGCTTGATATAAGGAAAGTTAATTACGTCTTAGAACTGTTATACTGTGTTATTTATATTTTCTGATAAACTCTTTTTGGATTGAACTGGATACAATGCACGGATCTACCAGGTGTTAGATTTGCTGTATTTTGGATGTTGTTTATATCTGAATAAAGTGTGTGAAGGTACCAGAGAGTGATTTGCTGTATTTTGGATATTGCCCATATCTTGGAAAGGACAGCATACTTGTGTAAATTCTCTGAATATCTGCATACAGACATTTGGTGTTAGTCAACACAGAAAGGATCACAGGATATAGACATTTTGTGTAAGTGGACTCAGAATGAATAACCTAAGAGACCTTATGTGTTAGCAGACACCAAAACGACACACTGGACAAACTTAACTGTTAATTACGTGGATAGGACTATGGTCAGCTCAGATTGGTTTCATAATTGTAATTTTGTTTTACTGTGCAAACTACTAAGCGCATCCCAGTTGACTGTTATCAGTAATTTAATTGCTTAGTAAATTTGTTAAATAAAACTTTTGCTAGGAGACATCCAGGTGTCTCAGGACTCCTTCCTTTATGTCCCAACTTAATGTAATTTTAGGTGCTGCCCATGCTGTTTGTTATCTGATTTTCTATTGGTTTTTTATTGGTTGCCTGTCCTTGCCACCAGCAGCTTGCAGGTCACTTTCATGTTGAAAGTTGACCTGTGCACATCAAAAATTTCTTTTGATTTTTTGTTTTTTTTTTAACTTTTATTTTCGTATGTTTATGATGGAGGCTAGTAGATATAACCTGAGATCGAACAGAAGCGAGTCCAGTATTCCTGTCCAGTTACAGTTGGCCACTGATGAAGAGTTTGTGAGGGCGTCAAGGGGGTCACATGGAGTCAGCGCAGGCAGGGCAAGTGTTTTTTGAAGTTTTGGACAGCAAGTTCGACATTGACCTATCTGATTTAATTCGGCATTCGGATCAAAATTTATAGCCTGTTATTTCTAGCAGACAAAGTGCTCGGGCACCTCAGGTTCAAATTCCTCCACCTCTGAACAGGCAGCTATAAATCAGAAAATTTAGCGGGAATAAAATGTATTGGGTCAACATGTGGACAGCATTAAAAAAAACTCTTTGCAATGCTGGCTCAAATCCCAAAGTCACATCAAAGCAAAGGCTATCTCCCCCCTCCTGATAGGTTGAAGCAAGAATTAAATATTCAAGAACAAGTACAGGAACGACTTGGCTCCTGGCTGAGAAAGAATTGGCATCTAGCCGAGAATGCAAGGCCAGGTAAGGAAAAAATTAAATCCCAAAGAGGTGGTTCAGTCGAAGTTTTTGTTCCCCACAGGGTCAACGAATTTGTTCTTGTGTATCAGAATAAGGACCGAGTAACATACAATCAGTTGCCCCCCCATCCAGTGAATGGCTGGTTTTTGCAGAACCATCCGGCAGGAGTCAGATATGGCAAACAGGGAATATATGTTAGATAATGTCATTAACCTTTTGGATGACACCACTGACATCTCCTGGGCTTCTGCAAAGGCCAGCCATGCAGTTTTATTGTGCCGCATGGAACAAGGTAAGATAGTTGGATGGGCTGAGGCAGATAGGATAGACTGGGTCCATAGAGCTCATGCTCAGAGACATTCTGTCGGTCAAAACAGAGCTTAAGACAAAGGTTGAAAAGGGGAAAAAGTTTTTCCCTGTGTTTATTTTAACAAACAAGCTTGTTTACACAGACAAATCCATAAGAACAAAAGCGTCACTTAGAGACATATTTGCAAAAAATTGGTTATCAATAAGTTACAAGTACCGCAAGGAAAACAGTAAGTAGTGATCAGGTTTTCAATATTCCCTGTACTAATCGTTTCCAACTCCTGACATATATGGCCTATCTGGAGACAGTATGTGTATACAAATGGACACCGGGTTTGAGTCTGATGGAGTTCTTGACCAAGACACGCATTCCAGTGCTTTAAATGATAAACTGGGTGGCAGTACTAGTGTGTCCAGTGATTGTTACATTCACGTTGGCAGTCCGTTTGAAAGTAGTCAGGATTGTCTGGTTCAAAATGAGTTACAGGATCTTGATGTTTGTCAACATGCACAGAGTGCTTCTTGTTCAAAATGAGTTACAGGATCTTGATGTTTGTCAATAAACACAGAGTGCTTCTTGTTCAGAATTTTTGATGAGTATCCAAGAGCTGGGTTCCACATTTGGGTGTATTCCTTTCACCCCAATTTCATTATATCAGGGCCCTTCCAAAATGCTCACAAAATGATTCGGGAGAGTGGCATTCCAAATTTTGGGATTACGTATTCCTGTCAAGACTAAGTTGAAAGTTTCAAGTTGGCGTAAGCATCTTTGTGACTATTTTGACAAACAATTAGTCGACTTGATCGAATTTGGATTCCCCTTGGACTTTGGTAGAACCAGGAAGTTAGAATGTACCTTTACCAATCGTGCTTTAGCCAAATATTATTCAGAACATGATGAGAAATACTTGCAGAAACAACTTCACTTTGAGGCCATTTTGGGATCTTTGGATGTCCCACTATTTGATATACATATATCCCCCTTTATGACAAGGATAAAAATCTGGATCAAACTCTCGTCATACCATAATAGACCTTAGTTTCCTAAAGGTTTGTCTTTTAATGATGGGGTAGCCAACGGCACAAAATTTCAGATGTATTACCCTTCAGTAGATTCCATTATCTGAACGTTGGTTGCTTTAGATTCATCTACCAAAAGTTGATATTAGCCGGGCTTTTAGGCACATCAGAATTGATCCAGAGGACATTGACCTTTTAGGATTGCAGCATAATAACCATATGTATCTTGATTTAACAGTACCATTCAGTTATTGCTTGGGTACTTAGTAAGATCAGTGATAGCATCAGGTATATCATGGCATAAAATGGTCATAATGCATTCATGAATTACATTGATGATCTCATATATTATGGTTTGCCATCATCTATAGAGGCTTCTTATCAGATTCTACTAAACTTGCTTCAGGACCTGGGTTTGGACATTAATCCCCCCCCCCCCCCCCTGATACCAAAGTTATTTGTTTAGGTATACTTTTTGACACGGTTAACAGAACCATATCTATTCCAAAAAAATGAACTTCAATCTATGTTAGGTCTCTTATTATACATTTCCAAATGTGTCAAACCTGCTAGGTATTTTCTAAACCATATTCTAGAACTGTTAAGAGACAATCTCAACAATCCTCATATTTTTAGTACTGAAGAATTTCTTAAAGCCTTGGCATGGTTTCAGATTTTCCTTAAATCATATAATGGGGTCAGCATAAGCGATATTAGACCCTTAAATATTAAAAATTTTGTCTACAGTATACCATTACCCAGGAGTTTCAATGATTATAACATTGTACACTTCGAAATGCTTAATGTGGTCATGGCCTTGAAGCTGTGGGCTGTTTCATGGGCTAACAAATGTATACATATTTACTGTGATAATCAAGCAGTTGTAGATGTGTAGATGTGTTAACTTATGGCAGCACCAGCGATCATGTCTTGTCCACATAAGCTAGAAATGTCTGGCTGCTTACAGTTATGTTTAATATTTCACTTGTAGTCTTCTGTCTAGATGGCACCTTATCCCAGATAATTAGCAAAAATTATCTCAGTTCAGTCCCCTATATATATTGATACTCATATAGATCTTACATTGTTGAATCATGGTATTTAACTTGTGTCTTATGTTTCAGAACATGATGCAGTAAAAGGCACTTTGGCCTACAGGGCTTTTGACAGACTTTGGCTGGGCTTCAGACCAGCAACATTGGTCTCTTATCAACACATGTTCAGACTCTTTCTGGCCTTCCTGGTGGTTCTAGACCTGTCCCTGCATCAGATCTCTACCATAGACATTCTGGTTGTTATGGAGTATTTGACAGAATCTGGTATGTCTCCTGATAATATTGTTAATCACTTGACTGCTATCATATCATTATGCATAACTTATGCCTGTGATACTACACCGTTCCAAGATCAGAGACTGCCTTTATTTGTCAAATCTTTAAAAATAAACAGAAGTTTTCAACCAAGAACTACCCTCCTGGTGGATGAACACTTGTTACTTGAGATGGTCACCGACTCTCAGCATCTTCCCAATTCAATGGCTTTTACAGCTTCATATTTGTTTACTTTTTTTCTTTTTCTAAGATTATCTAATATATTGCTGCATGCTGTAAATGATTTTGATCCCACTAGGCACCTTTGTGTTGGAGATGTTATTTTTTCAGATGCTGGGGCCACTTTCTTGATTAAGTGGTCGAAAACCATCCAGGACAGGGTTTCATCCACTACTATTGCTATACCATTTTAAGGTGCTTCTGCTTTGTGTCCCATTAAAGCGTTTAGGTCTATGTTGGCTGCCAGGCAGGTGTACCCAGATCAACCTATATATTTTCAATCCAGGTACCTTCTCAGTGGGTCACGTTGACAGATTCCAGGGCCAGGAAACACCTTAAGCAAGTATCAGAAATCTTGGAACTACCTAAAATGGTTACTTTTCATGATTTCAGGCGGGGTGGTGCAACCTGGACTTTTTCCAAAGGTGTTCCGATTGAGTAGATCCAGATGCAGAGAACTTGGTCTTCCTCTTGCATATGGAGGTGCATCATAATGCATTTTCCTTTGTTTGGAGGGACTGGAGGAATGTTATCTTTACCCGTTGCAACTTAAAAACAACCGATAATTGCTACCATGCTTGCCCCTTTGCGGTAACACTATTTAGTGCTATACTAGAATAATCGATTTATTGATTTTGGGGAAATGTCACTAAAGTTCTAGAACCTTCCATGTAGTTTAGTTGTGTATAACTGGTATGTTATATGAACAATGGACAGTCATGTAAACTATTTGTGATAATTTTGTGGGAAAGTCTTATTGGAGTGTACTGGATATTGTGTGTGGATTTACCAGAGATGGCAGATTTGCTGTATACAGAATATGGTTCACATCTTGGAACAGAGTGGGGAAATATGCTAAACAGTTGGAGACAGACATTGAGTTCCTGTGAATAGTACATTGTTTACACAGTAGAGCCAAAAGCATAGTTGTGCAGACACTCTGCATATTTGGATACAGACATTTTGTGTTAGTGGAAGCTGAAAGGATCCCAGGACAGATTGCTGTATATGGTGGACAAACTTGTTTAACTGTTAGTTAGGCAGATAGGATTGTGGTCACTTCAGATAAGTTTCATTATTGTATTATTATACAAACTATTAAGGGTATCTCAGTTGACTGTAATTATTATTTTTAAAATTAAATAAATCTGTAAAAGTAAGTGACAAACATACACAAAACATAACTTCCTTGGCAGGTGTAATAGGAACCACAAAGTGCATATTTTATTGAAAGAGTGCAAAAGAAGATTATGAAACATGCTCACAAGGATAGCACAAATAGCACAAGGAAATATGAAAACTCCAAATTTTAACTCTAGATTTTCCCTCTATTTTAACATGTATATTTATGCGACAAACCAAGTAAAAGCTTTCTGATGATGGATATGACATTTACGTATAGTTTACGTGATTACATAAATTGTCACAAAACTGACACTTATTTAGATATTTGTTACACCAGTCATCCAAATTAAGTGGTGCCTTGAAAAATATAATATTCCCGGATCTTCATTCCCAGTATTTAATTCAAGTATATTGAATTACAATATACTTGTCAATAACAAGTGTCTAATTCAAACAGATTATAACACACATGAAATAATTTATTTGGGGTGTTACGTCGCTTTCAACACTGGACAGGTCATAAGATAATCACTCTAAACTTATACAGATAGTGGACAAACTTGTGACTTAAACTAAGGAGTGCTGAAATAAAAGCTTCTTGAGAAATATTTACCATCTGATGTCCTTGATACCTTCATATTCAAAGTAGCCAATGGTGACCTTGGTAATCATCAGAAGGTTGGGTTCTCCATCACGTGTCACTGCTGCTGTATCCATTTCAGCATTTCCTTCTCCAGCATTGCCCCAGTAGACTCTCGGCACCTTGTCATTTAACTCACCTGAAATAAGTATAAATGTGCATATAAAGATCTGTTAGCTTTTAACCTTGAATAGGAGATCAAAGGTGGAAGCTTAGCCTGACAATCATTTGCATTTCCCCAGTATTCTATCTCTATAAACCATAACTTTGAAAGCAGATAAAACAAAAACAAGTACATCAACATCCCAAGTCTGCGATGGCAGGCTTTAATCTCAAGTCCTTGCTAAAAATATTGATGCACGTCTTTTTTGACAGCACAGTCGAATGTAAGACAAAAACAGCTAAGAGAGCTATTTGAAAACCTATTTCTAATCAAAAGTGCATGTTTTTGAAAACAATGTAAATATTTGCAAGTAGTTCATTCAGAAAATGACTGCTAAAATGACCCTCAAAATATGAATCCAGTGGCAGACAAGTTTGCGGTGCCTATCACAAATAGGTTTCAGATTCTAACTGATGAAATCTCTCTTAAAGAGGTGACATTAGATGTAAAAATAAAAGTAGTATTTCTGTCGAGGCCAGAGTCCCTCACTGGAAAAACAAATCCTTGATAAATCAATGGTCCCATAAGGACAAGGGCAAACACTAGGCCATCATGCCAGATCCAACTTCTCATGATTATCATTTGCGTAAAAGTTAGATAGGTTAGATTTTGGCTGTATCCCACTTTCTCCCACCAGATTATTTGATGGTTCCCCTACATACTGGAAAAATACCAGATATCATAGAAACACATTAGCTTGCTAGAGTGGTGTTCGAAATTTTCCTGGGACCCAGGATCCTTTTAAGACTCAGCTTAAAGCTTATATACTGAGGTTTTGTGTCAGAGATTCTTTTGATCAGCAACTCCCAGATTTATTAAAATTTGGGTTCCCTTTAGATGTTGATAGGAATCACTTGTTGGGTGTTATTACAGACTGTGACAAATGACAGTGCTTCAAAGTATGAGTCTGATGTCACAAAATATATTTAGAAGGAACAGTTCTTCCAGGCTATGATTGGACCTTTGGATATACATATATTATATTTGCTTCTTGACTCAGCAAAAGCTGATGTCAGAAGAACTTAACATAATTCAAGTCAGCCCAGGGTCAGTCTGTCGATGATGGGGTCACTTCTGATATTTATTTGATACAATCACATTATATTTCCATCGATTCTATTGTTAAAACCGTCTTTGCGAGGTCACAGTAACAGAGTGGTAACACTTGTGCCTTCCACCTCTGAGGTCGGGGTTCGGTTCCATGCTTGACCTCAAGTGGGACACCTGGTGGTTCCTTGCCGCTGGTCTGCGGTTTACAGTGCAGAACCAGGCAGGGCAGACATATCAGGATATGTCAGCTTTTTGTTGATTTATCTTTGCCTTTCAGCTTTAAATTGGAACCTTTCACTTTCAGAAAATCAGCAATGCCGTCAGATATGTCATGCGTCAACATGCACTATTAAATTATATTGATGATTTATTGTATTGTAAGCTTAGTTCTACTATCCAGAACGCATATAATTTCTTTCTGTACTGTATTAGAAGACTGGGAAGGTAGTATGTTTGGGAATATTTTTGGATATTGTGAATAGAACTTTTTCTATTCTCAGTGAAAAATTGCAAAAAAAGCTATCAATATCTGTGGCGAGACAAAGTAACTTACCTCAAAAATGAGTTACAGTCTTTATTGCGCTCAATATTATGTATTACAAAATATGTTCACTCTTGTGGATATTTTAAAAATAGAATGCTAGCATTGTTTAGAGTAGATCATGATAGTCTGATTCATCTGAATGCTAAGCTTTAGAAATATTTTTCCTGGTATGTTTTTTTTTTTATTTTGGGTTTTACATCGCTTTCAACACTGTACAGGTCATATCACGACTGGTAGTTATAAGGGCAGAGGAAACCAGTACATACAGTTTGTCAGGGTTTTGTACTGTAAACTGCCGACCAATGGCAATCAACTAACAGCTTTCCCACTTGAGGCCTCAGAGGTGGGAGGCGAGAGTGTTACCACTCTGCCACCGTGACCCCTTTTTTTGCCTGGTATGTTCATGTAATGGGGTTACAATGTGTGATGTCAAACGTATTGCTGACAGTGTTGCTTTGGAAGCCTTACTTACTGGTTTAGGTAGGGGCTATAATAACATAGTATATACTTTGCCCATAGAATATAAATTCTTAAATTACAATAGTATTCATCTTGAGATGATAAATCCCTTTGTAGCACTTCAATTTTGGTGCAATTCTTTTCACCAACAAAAGGGTTTGAATCCACTTTAATAATCAGGCAGTGGTAGAATTACTGAAATATGGCCATGTAAGGGATGCCAATTTGGCTGCTTCTGCTAGAAATATTTGACTGTTAAGTGCTATGTTTAATGTTACTATAGTTATTAAGCACATTGCTGGCATAAGTAATAAAGTAGCAGACCTACTTTCCAGGCGGGAAGGTACTTCAAATAATCTGCAGATATTAATTACATATTTTAAATAATCAATTTGGATGAATGTTCACATTGATCTTCTTAATCTCAATCATATTATATATGTTGTAGATGCTGGGGCAATCAAACTCCATCTGGCATCCTAGGCATCCTCCAGATTATGGACAGCCTTCAGACATGCACCTATGACAGCATACCTCAGGATGTTCAAATATTTTATGTCTCTTCTTATCTTCTGTGAACTGTTGTTGCCCCAGATTGCAAATATACATATCCTGGCTTTTATGCAGTATCTCTTACATCTTGGTATGTCAGTAATTTTCATAGGGGGATAAATCCATGACGGAGTTTTATATTAATATTTTCCAACACACAAAGCTAAATTACAAATGTACTTTTTCCCACATACAAAGTTAAATCTACCTTTTAGAAGGATTTTTAAAAGAGATAGTATAATTTCTACTTAAAATCAGTCCCGCTAAATTGGCAAAAAAACTGGACTCCGTAAAAATGTCTTAACATATTTGATGTTCATTTCCGTCATCACTTTAGCTACCATGCCAACGTGCATTGCATATGACAACTAACTATTTTCCTTTTTTTGTATTTTGTGTCAAGTGACAACGCCAAGCAGTTTCACCTTGAATGAGACACCTTGAAAGAGCAAATCTTTTTGCTTTGTTAAAGTTAACACTGGACTATTTTTTTTTTTGCAAAATGATCTTATAAAAAGGTGCCCTGTAAATTTACAGGTGACTAAGGCGATGTGATCATTGACGATGAGAACTTTCATATACCTGTGATTAGCTTATCTTGCAGAAAATATAAGAAATATAAAATATATCTTCATCTTTCAACACCAATACTTTGTTGTGGGTTTTTACAAAATTAATGTTTTTTATGTTTTGGGTTTGTCACTTCAAAATCTCACAAAAATTTCAAAGTGTGATGGTCGGTTTGGTTGGTTATTTGTTTGTTAGCACATTCTAGGCCACAGATTTTCAGCTATGATTCTCATTTTCCCTATAAGATTGCCATTGGTCTGAATAGAGCATGACTGAATTTCAACAAAGTCGGTAGCATTTTTTCATAGATATGACCATTTTAGCTACTTAGCTACTGCATTCACAAATATGCGGCAAGATATCAAAGTCTGTCACTCGGATGAGTGGATTTATTTGTTTATTTGTTTGTCTTTCTTCATGATAACTCTAAAATAATGTCGGTATCTTTTGGAAATCTTTTGTATGTGTTCAATCTGACTAAAGGAAAGAAAATATGACTTAATTTGGGAACACATTCTGGGTACCAGATAAATCTTGAATTTTTGGAAAAGTGTCCTGGTGGAGGCCTGTGCTGCATGAGTACTTTCTATTTCAGTTTTAGTTTCAATATGCATTATCTTCTGCAAGGTTTATATATATTCGGAAAACCATACTGGTGTGGATGTATAATATGAAATTTTACAATCATTTTCTTTAAGATTATTGCCCCGAAAATCCCTTTCCAAAAGCATATCATCATGAATCCTCCTCCCCCAGTGTAAGTTTACCTCACTTTCAATATATGGTAACTGCAAAAAAATTGGTGAGACATTTGTGGTCATCGGGATTGCTATTTAATCAATTAGATCTGGCCACAAGTTCGAATCCAGGATACATTCATGGCCTATCTTTGTATGACATCATTTGATGAAAGGTATGTCGCTTGTTATTGGATATCTAAACTCTGTACTCTGTTACTCTGTTGTATCATGACCTCTATAAATATCAAAAACAGATGTTTATGTTTTAATTCTTCTCAAGATTCGGGGCGAAAACTGTAGATGGCATTTATGATACTGTCTGTTTTTTTGTCAAAATAAGTAACACCATGTTTTGACTTCATTTTGATTGACAGGTTAAATTCATTGGAGAGCTTTACCAGTTATATATAAATATTTGCCATCCCCTTTTGTTTGTGGTAAATGTTTAATCTTTACAATTTGTCATGTCAAAGCAGGAGGTTGCAAATGGCCTATGATACATGTATGGTTGACCAACAAAAACAGAACACACATGTGTCTTTGGTTGTGATTTAGTTAAGAGCAATTTTTGAACATATGGTTGATGTTTTGGGAAGTAAAAATATTGCTAATATATTGTTTATGCATTGTGCTATCTTTCTGATTGAACCTTGACATTGGACAAATAATTATAAACATAAACCTTTAAAACAAATGCTTATTAATAAATTGACCCCAAACTCAATACACATTATATATATATATAAATGTATACTTTAGTATATATATCTTTCTGCGCCTCCCTGTCTCACGATTTATTATATAGTATGGCTTCACAATCATGACATATTTAAACTAGAAAAAACACTTGAAGAGTGCAGGCACCCACAACAAAGCCCAACACAACTAATGTTGCTTTTGCAAGCAATGATAAAATAATTCTTTAAAAATGCCTGGAGTCTAACTGTGATCGAGACCACAGTTACAAATTTTATTGTCAGTCCTCTGTACTTTTGTTGACAATTATTGAAAATTTTATCAGAAATCCATCTACTCCTTTACAAGTTATTTTGAGATAAAACAAACACAATCGATCGCGTATAGCTACTTGTTGGAGGCTTAGTAGTTGGAGTTCACACGTCAATTGTTATGTAGCAATGAAACTGATAGTTATATAACTTTATAAAACTAAAGTGGCAGCATAATTTGGCCTCCATTTAAATGCAAAATTAGACCATTTTATGATTCTCGGTATTACCAAAATAACATAGAAGAACTATACAACGTAAATACACTTTCAGTATTCCAAAAGATGGATAATTTCACAGAAAATTACCAACAATTTTTGCAACCTATAACCAAGATATACCATTTTAAATACATGACTAGCCAATTTGTCTATTTTGTCTACTGTAACACATGTATAATTTGCCATAATATTCAAAATGTGCCTTTATTTCTTTGCAGCGAATTTTACTGTAGTGTTTACCATACCATATGCAAACATCCACAACTGCAAGCAAACCAGCAGAGACTTCATCATTTTAGGATGCACCATCTTCTTGGAGTGGATATATATACGTATATATATACACACACTGAATAGCTGCTGTCACAACTAAGTCTTTCCAAATGATAACTGTGTTCAAGAAAGTCCAAGTTAAGTATGTTCAGACAACCAGACGTTTGCCAGCATCCTTCCCCTGTGATTCGTCAGACTTCAAATCTGTGACACTTTGCCCAGATGTTTCTGTTCTAGATTTTGTGTTTTATTTTCCCAAACCAAAAAAAAAAAACATACATGTGAATAAATGTATTGTTCTCCCTACCTGGGAGTTATGAAGTAGGACATTATCTTTCATAGTTTTTGCTTATACATATATTCTAAACAATACAAGACTATTCAGCAAAAGTACAAAGATAAAAGTTGGGCTTCTGTGTAGACCTTATACCCTCTGTTCAACTGTCACGACTTTGTCTCCCAAATGGCCTGATGATGCAATTCTAGAGTGTAAGCCTTTTGGCTTTATGACAAATATTTACACAAATGGAAGCATAGTCATGACTATTGTAAACACCCTTTGAACAAGGCCGAAAGGGGTTTCAGTCTACTAGCGAGAGCTGCAAAGCCATCAGAGACAAGAGGAGTGCACTGAGGCAGTCACCAGTACAAGTACTAACATAGTCCATTGCTGCTTAACTTCAGTGATGAGACAGGCACTCATCACACTACGCCAAAATTCATGAAAATCAGGAGAAAAAGAAAACAAACAAAACCCCCAAAAAAGGATTTCTAGAAGAACTAGCCTTGCTACAGCTCACACTTTAAAATATTCAACCAGTTTTAAAACCTTTGTGAGGAGCCTTATTCCCAGAGTACTCACTACCAATTGTTACCTCAACTAGGGTGTCTTTGTTTATGTTCACTATAACTCCAAAGTAAAGAACGGAACTTTTTTAGGTTTTCTTTGTGGGTCGGACCTGACCAAAGGAAAAAAAATCATTTAATTTTTCAAATGATCAGGATCAAATTCTGGATACAGAAATTTCCCCAATTTCAATGTACTTTGAATGGCTCTGGTTTTCTGGTTAGCAAAAGGAGTAAATCGTGATGAAAAATTTTAAGTGGGTAGGTTTGGCCAAAGGCGCAAGAAATTACATTTTACGGAAAGATCCGGATCATATTTTGGATACACAAGAAATCTCAAATGCTTGGAAAATCTCAAATGCCCGCATGGAAGTCTGCCCTCTAATTTTATACTTAACTTTAATGTTTGATTCTTTACAATTGCAGTAGGCAATTATAACCTAAAACAATTGAAACATGTGTATGCACTCTCTGATTGCTCTTGTCTTATATTTTCTATTGTGTCTTTATAAATCATATGTTTTAAGATGTCACTAGAAAAAACCTTAATGCAACATTGTGGATAAGGGTGGATTACTTTTTAGTGACAGAGACCACCCATATTGTGGTAACCACCAAAGTAAGTTTAGAGTTCACTGATAAATTGGTAGCACGACTTGGTTTGCTGAATGAGAAACATCTGCTGCAAGTAAATCAGTACTTTACTGATGAAATATGAAATTATTTTTCAGACCTGAGTTCAAAATTTCAAACCTTAAACCAGACATAAGATTTAACATTAAAAAGCTATTGTGCGCATGTAGTATGTGTGGATTTAAATGTATTAAAAAGGTTGAGTCTTTGTTTCATTGTTCTCCCGATGTCTCTGTAACTTCTCTGTCTGATATTGCTGATAAAATACCTTTTTTTCTGTGTAAATATTTCAATAATTATGTGTAAATAGCTACAACTAATTTAATATGTTACATTTTCATTAGAAGCCTATTTATATTGTCTTTTGTTCATTGCATTTAAATGGCGGGCCAATTTATAGTTACACATTGAAACACACTGGTTATCAATACTATGGCTCAGTTTAATAGTTGACCTTTTTGAAGGATTTAGAGAGAAGTGGACTGATTACTGCCGCCAAGGGACTATTAAATTCATGACTGTTTATTTGTCTGTTTGTTGGTTTGTTTGCTGGCAGGATTACGCAAATACTACTGGTCAAACCTTTATGAAAAAGGAGAACATGGGTTTTGGTCCAACTTAAATCCCATTAAATTTTGACACGAGTGATCCGGGCCACAGCCTGGATACAAACGAGGTTTGCACTCTCCAAGAACTCTTGGTTAACTTATTCTGTCAACACAATTTTCGATAATAACTTTAAATTAACCCGTAAGTTGAACATCACTTGATAAGACAAAGTACACAATACCTAGCTGTATTAATGGACCAACAATTACTTAATATGTTTGTGTACAGTTGCCCCTTAGATGTCTGTCACATGGTGGAAATTAAGTGCTATAAAGGCCCTTTTTAGATTAGATCCCAGTCCCATTGATTCAAATCATGCAGATATGTTTGTTATTTTTCATTATAACATGCGAGAGGGTTTAGGTCCTTTAACAAATGGCTTGTCCTGTAAAATCTTTATTTTTCTACAAGCCTTTACCTAAGTCATCCATCAAATCATATTTAAAGTTTCTGAGAAAATAAATTGACTATCAATCAAAGAATTTGTTAGCTATTTAGCTGATGGAAAGATATTGGTGGAAACCAATATGAAATCAGTGTAATATTCTATAACATGTTGTTGAGAAATTCTATAGAAATGCCAGCTTAAATTTAAGCAAAAGCATTTCACTGATTGATTGTTAATATTGTGCTTAGTATGTTGTTTTGGTTATATTGTGATGGGACAGCCATTTAATTAATCATCCGAGTCACTATGTATCCAAGAATACCTTGGCCAGAACTGCGACGGTCACCCATCCAAGTACAAACCTAGCCTAGTGCTGTTTAACTTCAGTGATCAGATGGACACTGGTCAAGCTACACCAAATTGGCAGATTTGAAACAAAAACAAGGTTATAACATTTTTTACTCATATTTCGAAAATCCCATGGCTTATGAAGACAGAACTGTGTGAATTAAATGGATAGACATTGATCGCGCTTTTTGATTTTATGAAGCTATAGCCAGCGAAGTGGTATAATCCCCCCCCCCTTTGCTCCAGTTAACTTTATAAATGCTTCTACTAGCACTAGCATGCATGAAAACAGGGCTTCAGGACCGTATTCTACAACAATACTTAGATAAGGTGACCTTAGGTCTAAGTAAGGGAAGGTTGTTCACTTTACTTTTTCTTGCACTTTGTATTCACGAAATAAAAGTTAGGAATGTTCAGTTTCATCATTTCTTACTTGAAATCTAAGAAATACTTGAAATCTAAGTTAGAAATGGTCTAAGTATTGTTGTAGAATACAGCCCCCAGATCTGCCTGTGCGAGCCACAAAGCCATCAGTAGAAAACTCACATCAGAGCTTGGAAGCAATCAGCAACATAAGTAATGTACCCTGGAAGGGCAGATTCCTTGCCTGGAAGTGTAGAGTCCATGAAAGTCTGGCGACTAAAAAAAAGTAAAAAAAGGTGATCTCTAGAAGTGTGAGCCCTACTGAAATATGTTCACAATGGATTATATTTCCTACTATTTTGAGAAAATACTGCCTTAAATAGACAAAAAAATATGTATATATTAATAGTACTTTTAAAGAATTATACACTTTGACAGTTTTTTTATGAAATCTGCCAGCACAAAGTCAAATAAAGGCACATGAAGAGCTGGAACTTAATCTGACAAATTTTATGATTAAGAAATGCTTTATTACATCTTTAGCAAAAACTATTATTCCTTTTCTACTAATCTAGCTGTGATGAGCACGGCCACTTTAGGGGCCTGCTGTGGCAGTTGGTTCGACCTTATGAATTTAGGTACCCCCAGCATTTCCCTGGTGAGGTTTATTTCAAACTGACCAATCAGTAGCCGATCCAAGAATAACACATAGCCTTTGGCGGTAGCCATCCATTTTGAATTTTCAAAGCATTGGACACAGATGTGTCAAAAATATTTTGTCGATGATCTACTAGATTATAGATTTAGATTAGATTTAGATTTAGATTTTATTGTGGTTTTAGTTTTATAACTATTCGACATGCCAAAGAGAGGCAAGAAAACAGTTGGATTACCTGTGGAAGGCAGTGCTTCGTCAGCTAAGAAAGGAAATGGGAAGAAGAAGGGCAAAGGGACGGATTTGAGCGGATCCTTCCTACAATCACCAGAACCTACTGGAACTGTGAGTAGCGTTGAATATACGACCCCTGCTGCCTACAACAGCCAAAGTTCATCTTCCAATTCTGACGCTATTTTGTCATACTTAAAGAAACTGGATGAGTCCAACCAAGTTCTGTTGAAAAGGGTTAGTGATTTAGAAGCAAGTAAATCTCTTCCTTCGACACCAAGTCCTCGGTCACATTCTCATGCAGCTCATCCTCTCGCCATGCCTCCACCGGTCGGGCAGAACCAGTTACCCGACACACGCGTCACAATGGCCACATCTAAACCCATGGCCACTCAGAACACTGCAGTTAACCCAAATTTGACCAGTCATACCCACTGTACACAGACCACCGGGGGTGCAGCGTCAGTAGACCACCAACCCATCCACTATGGCTCAGATGGAGTCCTGCCCAGCGTGAGTGCCCTGAGACAAAATCCGACCATCTCACAATCTGTGTCGCAGGTGATGGCGTCATATGAGGCCCAAGCCAAACAAGAAGCATCACTAGGTAAGCAGATTCCCACCAAGAAAAAAAAAGTGTTACTTCAAACCATTCTAGCATTGAAGGATGCTACATCACTACCCTGGCAAGCTGTAAGGGCAGCATACGCGAACTCCATGCATGACATGGAACAGGGGATCCTAACGTGGGATGACCAGATGCAGTGGTCATTAAACAGACTTTCAGCTTCACAGATTGCCATGGCCAATACCAATATTGTAACAACACAAGGCAGTCATAGGAAAATATGCAAATATTATAATGAGGGAACATGTTCTTTTGACAGTAATCACGGGAATTTCAAGCATGTTTGTAGTTTTTGTGCCAGATCTGGCAAGAATTTAGTACACCCGGAACTTAAATGTCACAGTAAACAGAGGGGGTTGGACAAGCAGGTTAATAAGTAATATATTGTGCCACCATTGGGACCAGCCGCCAACCAGGACAGTGAGACCCAGGTTTTAAGCCAAAATATAAACATCCCTTCACATATCAAAGATGTTAAATTGAACAAGTTATGTAACTGTCGTGGCCCCTGTCTAGGTGTTAATTGCCTCACGTATAACAGGGGGGTCAGTAATTGTTCTAATACCAGGAGCCCTCATAGTGATTTGGCTACTTCTTCAACGTTCAGTGAATCTAATGTAACATTTGACAGTAATACTAGTACCAATATTGTGGATTCTATGTGTGACAATGTCGCTTGTAATGGCATGATAAATTCACCAAATGATTCTTGTAATATTTCTGTATATTCTGATCTTACTGTGATTAATAATTATAGGAGTATTTGCTCGTCTGATGTCAGTCTGGCTTCCATGCCCAGGCGTTGGGGCAACTCACCACAGGCCCTGCTTAACAGTACTAACAACGGTGATGGGTTTGTATATGTTTCTAATAATGCTAATGTCCATTGTCAAGCGTTTCAGAACACCAGGTGGGGCATTCACCCCTTGGCATCTTACCTAAATACAAGCAACCATATACATAAGGTAGACTTTGTCGACTTTCAAAGCACTTTATTGCACAATTATGGTCTCCAGATTGTATACATCCACCCCTCTGATTTTGATGGGTTTTCAGGGTTTTATTACATAACCAGGGAATCCGGATTTAGTTTACTGGGCCCCTGTACCCCCCCCCCTGGTGTTCTTCGCCTGCTGTATAGTGTATGGATGTATTGTTTTCCTTGTACAGACTCACCGTGTGACCAAGATGTCCAGGCCCAAACCACTAGGGACTTGGCCAAACTTTCTTATGACAATTTCAGGGCTGATATCCATTGCTGGGGCACTTATGGTTGCCCTTATGAGGCACATATTCACAACGTCATCGATGAGCTCATTACTATGCAGGATAAATTAGTACAACCTGTAGATGATGATCACAAATGCTCAGATCCCAAGATTAGCCCACAGTCCCATATGCATCAGAATAATCATTGGGAGGAAGACTACACTCCCCAAATTGATCACACTGTCCCCTTAGGCATCAGAGCCCATCTCGACCAGCATACAGGTCGGGACAGGATATGTAAGGATGCAAATATTCATGATAAAACAATAGGTTTTCGCAACCATCATCCAGCAGAATTTTCCTTTACTGGCCCAGATAGGTTCCCTACCGCGATCGACACCATTGAGAAATGTTTGGCCATTGGCAACACTATTCGTCAAACTGGGGTCCCTAATTATGCCCATGCTAGAATTACCCTTAAGTCAGGTTTGAACCTGGACAAGTGGGAAGAAATATTAGTTGATTACCCAGATAAGATGCTTTTACAATACCTCAAATTTGGCTTCCCACTCTCACTTACTTATCCGGATCAACTCCATAACATTCAGATTAAGAACCATTACTCGGCTAATCAGTACCCAGTTGCCATACAGGAATACCTCCATAAAGAGACACACCTTGGGGCCATTTTGGGCCCTACCCCCTATGTGGAATCAGCACACTTCCACTGTTCTCCCCTTCTCACACGCCCCAAGGACCTGCATAAGCGTCGAGTTATTCTCAATTTGTCTCACCCCTATGGGGCTTCTGTCAATGACCAAGTGTCTAAGTTACATTTTGACAAGAGAAAATTTACTCTCAGGTTCCCTGGCATTGATGATATTGTTCAAAAAAATTTGGAGACTGATGACCCCCTCATATATAAAATTGACGTGGCCAGAGCTTTTCGGAATCTAAGGATAGATCCTGTTGACGCCGTCAAGTTTGGCATCTACTGGGATAACTGCTTCTATCTGCATCAAAGCGTGGCGTTCGGCTGGACGCATGGGAGCGCTGCGTTCCAGATGATCTCCGAAGCCGTCACGTACGTCATGCGTAAGTCGGGGGCGTCAGTTTTCGCCTACATCGACGATTTCATTGGGGTTTCCCCCAGGCGTGACGCCATGCGTCATTTTCAACATCTACACAACCTTTTGCAAGAATTAGGTCTCCCTATCAATTTAGACAAACTGAACCCCCCTTGTAGGGATCTCATCTGCCTGGGGATCAGGATCCAGATACCCCAGGCCTCCCTTAGTATTGATCCACAAAAACTCAGGGCTATTCATGACGAATGTCTGCATGTTACCCATAGGACATATCTATCCAAGAAAAATTTTCAGTCCCTATTGGGAAAGCTCATTTATATCCACAAATGTGTAGTCCCTGCCCGCATTTTCATCAATAGAATGCTTGATCTCTTTCGTAACAATGCTTCTAAGAAAAAAATTCACCTCACTAAGGAATTCTTCAAGGATCTCCAATGGTTTCAAAAATTTTTTACCCCACTTCAATGGGGTTACCATTTACGATAAGCCCATTATCCATGAAGCTGATGCTCTCCACCTTGATGCCTGTCTTACGGGCATAGGTGGCATATGGCATGACAGGGTTTACTCCTCCCCTGCACCTGTTATACCTGGGTTTGACCTTAAGATTGTCCACCTAGAGATGGTCAATGTTCTGGTGGCATTGTGAATTTGGGGAAAATTTTGGCAACATTCGCAGGTGAAAATATACTGCAACAATTTGGCGGTGGTCCAGGTGGTGGCCAGTAGCAAAACCAGAGACCCATTTTTAGGGGCCTGTATTAGAAATTTGTGGTTGGTTGCTGCTCACTTTGACATTTCGCTACAGATAGAACACATCAGGGGTGAACATAACACCAAAGCCGACCTTTTGTCCCGAATGTACTCGGACAAACCAGTTAATGAACATTTATTGCAGGAACTCAAGCAAAACTTTATATGGGACAAAGTGGTTCCTGACCATTTTAACCTTGACCTTAATTTATAATTTCAGGGGTTACCCAGAGGTCAACCCAGTTGTTCAACACAGCCTGGCATAGAGTCACCTCTTCCTACAGACCTTCTACAGCCTCAGCACATTCCAGACATTTCAGAACATTTCTTGCCTTCATGATCTTTATGCAGCTTCCCATCACCATTAGTGTACACAATATTCTTATTTTCTTGGAGTACTTGTACAACAATGCCCTCTCCCCAAATGTCATCAAAAATTACTTATCCTCAATCTCAGTCGTAACTTCTTTCTATCACCTTGACACTCGTCCTTTGTCCCACCTTTCCATTTCCAGGTTCCTTAGGAGCATCTCTATAAATTCCCCTTTCAGCCCCACCCCTAGAGGCATATTTACCATAGAAATGATGTACCAGATTTCCATGGCATGTGATATTCTGTCGGACCCCCCCCTTATTCAGGGCAATCTTCCTCACTTCCTACTTTGCTTTCCTTCGAATGTCTAATATAGCCCCTCATAGTGTTAAGAACTTTGACCCTTCTAGGCACTTCCTGCGTCAGGATGTTATACTGGGTCACCCAGGTGCCCATATTATAATAAAATGGACAAAGACTCTCCAGGATAACAAATCTCACCACGTAGTTCAGATCCCCCAATTATCAAATATGTACTTATGCCCAGTCAGGGCCCTGAAAGCCCCCCTGACCTCTAGATCCCTCCCTCCTTCAGCCCCCCTCTTTGCTGTTCACACTTACCCCCATAACCAGGTTATTGATACCCAAGTTAGGACCTCTCTCAAGAAAGTTCTCCTTTTTAAAAATTTTCCATCCAAGGGGTTTAGCTTTCATGCATTTAGGCGCTCTGGGGCCACTTTTGCCTTTGATCATAGCGTCCCCTTACAGAACATTATATCCCATGGCCTATGGAGGAGTTCTGCGGTCTGGATTTACCTTCAAAATGCCTCTCAAGCTCCTTCCATCATACCCTCCACCGTTTCCGCAAACATTCCTTCCCATTTTTTGACTTGGGTTTGGTGGAATTTTAAAATTCTTTATCAGTGCTTCATTTTAAAATTTCCTGCTTTTAATATATGTTGTCTACTACCATGTAAATAAAATATCCTCAATTGTGTTTCATTGTGTTCTAAGAAATGTAGTCGATACTGTGGTTTATGCAACTTGCACTGTACTTGACCTTATCTTGACCTTTCCTGACCTGTGGGTTCACCTCTCTCATCTGCCACTAACTATGGCTTGCAACTCCAGCTCTCACCTGTATTATGGTTGAGCCCAACTGTGATGAGCACGGCCACTTTAGGGGCCTGCTGTGGCAGTTGGTTCGACCTTATGAATTTAGGTACCCCCAGCATTTCCCTGGTGAGGTTTATTTCAAACTGACCAATCAGTAGCCGATCCAAGAATAACACATAGCCTTTGGCGGTAGCCATCCATTTTGAATTTTGAAAGCATTGGACACAGATGTGTCAAAAATATTCCCACCTGCCCTCCTCTGATACATGTGATTTTATCTTTCTACCTGTGACTTTACCCCTGTCACAGGCTGCAAGACTAGGGGTTAATAGGCGGACCAGTTTTTGGTACCCCCCACTGGTTAGTCACTCTGGCCCCTGATCCGAAGCCAGAGTTATACATAGGATTCTTGGCAGTGTGATTATTCCCAAGTTTGGTCACTTCGGAACGTACTTCTGCTTTGTTGACCCTCACTGGCCTGGACCCCTTCCATTGGTCCCGATGGAAGGGAGGTCTCCTTTTGGATTGATGTGGGCCTTTGAGTTTTAGGGATAGGTTGGGCCAGGCTGACCCTGGTTCCCCCTCTTTACTTTGTCCTTTCGACCAAGATTTTGACCTTTCGACCATGATTGTGACCTTTAACCCAATTTTGACCTTTTGCTTGACTTATGTTCCCAGCCTACGTTTGACCTCATATGTCAACCACAGGCGTACTAACACTACTAACTGTTACTAACTTTATCAGTATTCTATGTATGATCCACTTTTAGTATATATTGTGGTGGAATTTTAAAATTCTTTATCAGTGCTGCTTTTAATATATGTTGTCTACTACCATGTAAATATCCTCAATTGTGTTTCATTGTGTTCTAAGAAATGTAGTCGATACTGTGGTTTATGCAACTCGCACTGTACTTGACCTTATCTTGACCTTTCCTGACCTGTGGGTTCACCTCTCTCATCTGCCACTAACTATGGCTTGCAACTCCAGCTCTCACCTGTATTATGGTTCAGCCCAACTGGGACTTATCCAGTCAAAAACTGAAAAAAAACTTGCGACTTTCAATTTCAGTATAAAAATTGGTTATCACTGCTATTTATTATGATAAAAAATTCTCACTCAAACATTTTGATAATGTTGAATATTCTAATCTACAATTCTCTAAAAATCTAAAACTCTCAATCATGAAGCCCATGTCACTGGAACAGGGGAATAACATGTTTGATCAGAAAAATATACCAAAACTCTTTGTTTCACTATGTTACAGGTCTCAATATTTAATTTTTTGTTGGGTTTATTCAATTTATAAATTCTCAATTAATTCAATTAATAAATATCGCGATAAATATCTTAAAAGAATTTATACCTGTAGAACAAAGTTAAGTATGGTTAACGGTTTCACACTGAACATATTCTTACTGTTCACCATCTAAATGGATTTCAGGACATATAAACAATTTTATGAAGTATGGCAAACAAGTATACAATATGGGAGGCAAGTAGACTGGAAGGTGACTCATTGCATACACAGAATCTAGAATATAAAACCATATTGTAGCATAAAACTCCGTATAGCCTTCTAGCTCTGATTTGCACGTCTGTGTCTCATGATTTGATCACATTTTATGCTTTTTTGGCACTCAGTTTCTGAATTATAAGATCTACTGCCTCCCTGTCCCCGCCATAACTTTGTACAATATAGAATATTTTAATCATATTTGCAATAAGTGCACTTTTGCATTCCAAACAAGAAACTCGAAATGATGACAAAAATTGAATTAAACATCTTTGTTACTTTCTGTGTGCAATTTGTGGCAACTTGGGGTGCAGATTTCCAGTGGAAATTACATTATCGCCCCTTAAAAGGATTTTTTTAATTTTATGCTAGTGAAATACATTTATAACTGGTGCTCATGTCAATGCATATTTTGAACAAAAGAAATCCACATAACTACACATCAACGAGTAAAATCAACTTTTTGTATCCCAGTTCTGCAAAGTTACGGCAGAGAGCAGTATAAGGGGCAATTTTGTTAAAATCAGATGTACCAACATCATAACAGCCATTGTAAACACGTGGGTCAGTAACCATGGAGACAATGGGTGGTCTCAATGAAACAAGGAATGAAGAGCATTGTTTAACATAGATTGAGAAATGAAATTACAAGGGCAATTTATACCACAGCTAAAACGCATCATATTAAAAACAGTCATTGCAATATTTTTCTGGTGATCTTATAAACCTCTTCCTTATTAAATACTAGTATGTTCAAGTATGATACATTTTATGCGAGTAAATCGGTGTTTCATAATGGTAGATTGGTGCATTATTTTATCTCGGCGTTTATTTGACTGATAATTCAGTTCCACCGTCACTTGTCTGCTTCCCGACTGCACTGATAAGGTAGTTTTGAGCAGAATGTTTTGAGAAACTAGCCACAGCGTTTTTTGGTTTCTCTTTTGATCTTATAAACATGTTAAAAAACTTCTGTGAGTATTTCTGTCCAAAGTTACAATGACTGAACAGAAGGTAGCTACGACTGATCTTGAGTTTTCTTAACGGTATTACGACTTATCTTTAATGTGCTACGACTTATCTTTATGATGCTATGACTTATCTTTATAGTGTTATGACTTATCTTTATTGTGTAGTGGTAATGGTGCTACAATTTAGTTTTATGTTGCTACAACTTGCCTTGATGGGTCAGGTCGTAAGGCCGTTATTTTTATCTGATCTCTTTTCTTGAGACAAGTCACATGTCTTTTTTCAGATTTGCTACTATTTTTGTAGCAGCTCTCTGCTAACAAATCGGCTAGCTCTTCCAATAACTCATACAAGTAACACTAGGTATGAGTCAATAGGTGTTAGTTGGCACTAATTCTATTGCATTTTTTCCTATTTACATATTTATCATTCACTTATTTCTTTATATTTTTACAGGGACGGTGTACTGCAATGTGTCTGTAAAATTTCTTTCAGTAAACCCTGAAACTGTTTTCACCAAGATTAAATTATGTGGTTTCATACAAATTAGTTTGGTTTTTTTTTTTTTGGTTTTTTTTTTTTTTTTTGGGGGGGGGGGGGGCAAGGAACATAAGAGCCCTATTTTGACATTTCTGAATGCATGAGAATGAGTAGCACAGATTGATATATAACACTTGAGTCACTCTCTGGTAAGAATAATTTACATTGAGAAAAATCTGGTCTTATAAAACAAAAATTTTTGGGAAGAGTTAAGCAGTTTAATTATTATCTTACTTTGAAAATCGACAATATACCCAGCACTTTATGTACTTAATGAAATGCAAAACTTTATTGTATTGTTCACGAATATTATTTCGAATAGACTTTTAACATATATTACAATAATATCTAACATATTTTAAACAAAGATATTATCATTAAAGAAACATTAAAGAAAGCAATGATAAGGAAATATAAATTACTTCAAACCATGGTTAATTTGAACACATGGTTAGGTATGTGTAAATGTACAAACTGTGAAATTCATCCCCCATAAGAGAAAGTTGCCATGGTTGGGAACACCTTAAAATAAAGACTATACATATAAAATTTGTGCCAATTTTACACCAGGGGAAAATTTAGTTACAAAACTTTCCAATATGTGAAAAATATCGGAAAACTGAAAGAAATAGAAGGAGTTTTTCTCACTGGCAAATGTAATACAGCTTTGCTAAATTTACACATATTACTGTAATGCATTGGAGGTTTAATGGTAACAATATACTACCTAATCTCTTTGTTATTGTTTCACCATGTAAATATAATCACATTTCAGTCCCGACATATGTTTGAGGAGACTATGCAAGTTTCAGACAAAATACTCTATTAAATGGTAGAATTTACTGATACATAACTGTTTAGATGATTTTATTTTCGTTTGTTTTCTTCACCGAATAAAACTCTGTATGTTGATGCTTTGTGTTGTTCAATTGGTTGACATCTGATAAGTTATTTGTTCATATATAGTCCATATGGCAATGTGTTCTAATATCCTATTCTTGTGGGTTCAGAAATATGGTGCAGAAACTGTCTTATTTTGATATACCTGCTGTTATTTTACTTCAACTTTCATTGTACATATTCTTTATACAAAACAATTGTTTACAGATACAGTTTCTGCTTTGACAATGTTAGTGGTTAGGGTTTGGTTCATATCAGTAAAATTAAAGGTAATCTTAAATTTTGTGAAAAGCCTTTGTTTTGCAGTGCAGAAACTTGCCCAACTAATATGTACCAATATATTTTTCTCCACTAGAAAATTTTAAATTGCTGAGGAAGTAAAAATATAGTCTTCGGAAATGTTTATATGGTTTTAATATGGTAAATAGTGCAGCTAGAATCGTATCAAATACCAGTAGATAGGCTAGTATAAATCCTTAAGAAATTGCATTGGCTTCCTGTTGAACATCACTCAGTTTTTAAAACAGCCACTCTTGTTTATAAGTTTCTTCACACTGGCTTTCCCAAGTATTTTGCCCCATATATATCTTCCTACAGCAGTTCTTACAGTACTGGGTGCAGTCAGAGTGGTGGTAATTTCCTTGTGGTTCCAAAGTTCCAACCCTCTATCCATAAATCTGCCAAGCAGTTTGGTTATAGTTTCGCTTTTGATGCCCCCACTGTTTGGAATGCTCTTCCTGATGAGATTTGTGCTTCCCCCTCCCTAGCCTCTTTCAGAAAGCAGCTAAAAACCTACCTGTACACCAAGACATACCCACCTTAGTCTTACTCACCCCCTGGCGTTCTCTGTGGTGCTTGGCCTTTCTTCTGTCCATGGATACTGAAATTGGTTGACTGTTTTGGTTCTGTTGCATCTGTTGAGTCCCCTTTGAATAAGGTTCCCATTGCTAAACAGACAGCATGTTTGGCCAATTACATTAAATTTTATTTTTAATTCTAATCAACTTTCATCGCATTTAATCTCAACAAAAAATGGCAGACCCTAAGCTGCACCAGTCAAGGACATGACATAATTTAACAAATCCGAGGACAAGGAAAAAAAAGTCAAATGAGTTACCAGTAGTGTATTCTGAGTATCACTAAAGGGTCACCTGATGCAGCAAACCACTGTGGTTATTTAATAAGTCCGTCTAAGCTTGACATTAGCTAAGACACTTTATGTGAAATCAAGTCTCAGACTTTGTTCAGACAAAAGACACAGTTTTAAGTACCCAGGGGCCGATTTCACAAAAGGACTTAAGTCCAGATTTAGACTTAAATTTAAGACTTGGAGATAAAAGATTGATGCATCCGTCGTCCGTCTGTCTGTCAACATTTCCGTATCTGGACTCTAACTCAAAAAGACTTTGTCCAATCGATTCAAACGTGGCAGGGAGATAGATCACCATCATAGCTAAATTGCTTTCCAAATTGGTGTAATTCCGTCTGTTTGTTTGTCCCTTTGTCTGTTTAGCGAAGCAAACACTAAACTGGATGCATCCAGTAGATACAATAAATGGTTAATACTACCCGTTATTTTGGAGATAAAAGATTGATGCATCCGTCGTCCGTCTGTCTGTCAACATTTCCGTATCTGGACTCTAACTCAAAAAGACTTTGTCCAATCGATTCAAACGTGGCAGGGAGATAGATCACCATCATAGCTAAGTTGCTTTCCAAATTGGTGTAATTCCGTCTTTTTGTTTGTCCCTTTGTCTGTTTAGCGAAGCAAACACTAAACTGGATGCATCCAGTAGATACAATAAATGGTTAATACTACCCGTTATTTATGTACAAGTATATACTTTTTGCAAATACAGAGGACACAGTGGCAGAGGACCTTTTTATAAAAAAACTTGAAATTTGTTTCCAGACCTTATCCTTACTGCCAATTGCACAACCAACCATGTCCTAATTAATTTACTCTGGATACAAAAGTTGAGGAAAATTAATGTGCAGAATCTTTTGGTTCTTACATTATTAAAATATAATGACAAGCTATGTATTCATTTTTCCCCATCCCTTCACAAGTGAGATGTGAACCGTGCAATTGCAAGGATTGGGAACAGGGGTCTAACAAAATAAAAATTTATTTTTTCAGAAAAAGAGTGTACAGATATGTAGTTTAATAAGTTTAATAACCTCCCAAAAAAGTTTCTGATCATGAAAATTTTCCATTTGGGAAGTCAATCTTTTTAATTGGGGCATTCGTAAACCCAAATCTTAATGATCCAGATCTCTCCCAAAATTTAATCATTTCTTCCTTTTACCTTTTCAGACATATCCTGAAAATTTCATCAAAATCCATCCATAAGTTTTTGAGTTATCTTGTTCACAGACAGACGGACAGACAAAAACTAATCTCCTTTGCAGAGGTAACTATTCCTTAGATCTTACATCTCCCACCTTATTGCTCCAATATTTTCATTGTAATTCACCATATAGCAACAAGGAATACACTGCATCAGATTGACAAGATATCTACTTATTATGTTCTTTGGTGGAGATATGCACTCTTTGAGTGCTCTTGTAATATGATTACAGGCTTCCAGAGAGTCTACAAATAATTTATACTATGCAGTGTTAACATGGTATCTTTTGTTAATTTATTTTATGATTTTTGAGTTTTACTGTTGTCTGTACTTTTAATTTTGCAATGAAAATGAATGCATTATATGTAGCTTCCTTTTTACTCTACCAAATCTAACAAATAACAGAATGTGTGTACAGCAGTATATGATACTGCCTTTGTTTACACAAGGGACCCAGCTGGATTTGTGGTTTTGCAACATGCCCCATCACCACAACTAGTTTAAAGACCACAGTGCATGAAATTTTTTTTTTGCATTATTGTACAGATTATGTGTGTAACAACACACCTGCCAAGTCCCATCGTCAAACTCCCACTAGAAAGCACATTAAAAGCCAGTTATATCTGACAGTTGGAAAAACAAAACAGATCTGTCTCTGAAACTGTGCCACGTCACACAAGGACATTTCCCACTCTGATTTCTGTGTGTCCAATACAAAATAGTGTAAAATGAAGTGAAATTAGTGTTTTATAAACTGGCTTGGAAAGGATCAGCTTCAGTCAAAAAAAAAAATTTTTTTTCCTACACTTAGTGCAAAGATTACTACAATTTGACTGTAACTTGTGTTCAAAATAGTGAACAAGTGTGCAGCTTTTAGTATAACAATGCAGCTTCTGATAGTGTGTCAGGTTTTAAATAAACTGATAAACAAGTTTTTCACCCAGTTCTTGTCCACATTTTCTCAAAATGTGATAAAATTTTAAGGCACCCTTGATTATCCAAACTCCTTATTATCAGAACAGAAAGAGTTAGCCCCAAAGTTCATTAGTCAATATTACAATGTATTAGTTATTTTGAACAAATCAATATTCATTACTAGTTCTAGTTGACCATTAAGAACTGCCGGTGACAATTCAGGGGCGGATCCAGCCTTTAAGTAAGGTGGGGGTTCACATCAGACACACCATAACTAAGGGGGTCAGAGGGCTTGCCCCCCCCACCCACCCCCCACCCCCACCCGGAAAAAAATAATTTTTGGTAAAAATATAGTGCATTTCCTGTAAATTTAACACCACTCTCAAGAAGTAATTTTGTACTTTGGGTTGAACCCCTTTACATTATTTTTCAAGGAGAAGGGTTCGAACCCCCTGAACCCTCCTGGATCTGCTAGTGCAATTTGTAAAACCAGCTGGTGAAAACACACTGTAAAAGACTCAGTGTATCAGGCTCTTTTATATTGGGCTACACTGCTGCCAATATTAAAAGTAAGCAGGCTGAAATGACCAAATGCTTAAGCACTCTGGTTCAGGATGTAGAGTTTAATACACTGGAGATCTGAACCACATTCTGACATTTTATTGACAACAGTGTGTCTTTCATGATATCTACTTTTCATAGCTGTGTAGGGGTCAGATTGCAATGTTAATGTAAATTTGCATCTGAAAGTTAGCACTTTTAAAGTATGAATTTTTTTTTCATAAACAATATTTTATTGAAACAATTGGGCAAAATCAACAAAGCCTTCTCACTGGACAAACTATTTACAAAAGTATATGAATAGATGATAATGATGATGAAGTTGTGGACATGTGACTAATATAAAACTATGAAAACCACCCTGATTCCTTAAAAAATTCTTGTACTGCTTCAAAAACTACCTTTTTTTATCAAAAGTCAAGTTATAATCTCCATTAAATGAAAATCAGTGGTTATTGTTGGTAAAACTCATAAACATTGACTGCCTATTTTGAGTAGTAGTCTGTATTCTAAAAGAAAATAAAAATTGTTTTCTACAGAAAAGCCACAGTCACAAGTTGAATTTTCTATAACATGTAAACTATGTGCAAGATGTTCTTTAAGAGGACTACAGTTTATTTGCATTTTTGAGTGTATCCAGTTCCAATGTCTATCACCTGTACTAGATAATGTAGTTACGGGTTTAAAAGAATCATCTAATGTATTCCATAATTTTAATCCAACAGGAAAGAATGAATTTTGATGAAATTCTTGTTTGTCACAGAGTAGTGTACCAGTACTTTGTTGATTATAAAACATTTTAATGTACTTTGGTCGAATTGTATGCAAGAAATAACCAAGTTAAAGACTATACTCAAAAATTTCATTGAACGTTTTACAACCCAAGCCAAAAGAAAAAAAAATAACACTTTACTAACAATGACTGGTACACATTAATAAATGTGTGACTGTAACCCAAGTAGCTCTTACAATTACATTACTTATGGTTAATATTTAAAATGTTATCTGTACAGAATCCTCACTCTATCAATGACAGTTTTAGATGGAGTCTGATTGAGAGTTTTCATATTGAAGAATAAATGCTAATTATCATATAAAATTATAAAAACTTTTCAAACAAAATTATCCTTGTTCAGTTAAAGTTAAACTTCAACAAAAAAAAATCACTTCCAAATGCAATTAAATCAGCTACAAATTCAGTTACATCCAATTCTTCCCAATACATTTACAACAAAAACCATGGCAAATTTACTGCTGTGTACCTTTTGTGTCATCACAACACCTCCACACATGTTTTCAGGGATGTTATTTTATATGCCACTTTGAGAGGCTGTATCTCAGTGGGGGATGCTCTGATTGATGTCTGGTTTTCTTTACTGGGATTGTCTTACTCTCTGGCACACACTTACAAATTTTTAAAGAAACTTTTTTTTTCACGCACTGTGGACTTTAAGTTGAACACAGATTTCAAGTTCATGTGCTTTTATGGTTTCTAGAATCAAGTTAAAAAATCAGGCTAAAAAAACACATTTTGTAGCACCAAAGAGATTGGGAGATATTAGCCTATACCTTGTGTGTAGAACTTGCTTGTTTGTATGTACACTTGTGTTCCTATAACTATTACAGTGTTGTCTTACTATCAAAGAAAATAATGAATAATAAAAGTAAAATCCCTCTCGCAAACACATTTGTGTTATTCATTAAGATTAACATTTTAAAGGCCCAGTTCCACTAAAAACTGCCTTTCAACTATTGTATTATGTATAAACCCAGGAGCAAGAACATACATATTATGCAGCTAACAGTTAACCAGTTAGCCTCCAATCTCTATGTGTCAGATTCTCTGAGTGCAGAAAACACAGCCATGCTTTTCTTAACTGTGATGTAGGAGAATGAGATCTGTGTGTGCAGTTTTACAAATTTAACTGTGCAGAGTAGTGTTTTGCTTCATTTATCTGTGATAGACAAATTTCAGGACTGTATTTCATTATTTAGTTTCTGAACACTTACTCAGTTAGAGTATAGGAGAACTGAAAAATATATTTCAAAGGAAAACATAATGCTGAATCATGTTTTCCATAAGTTCTTTATGGCTTATTGGAAATTTAATTTCCATAGATAGTTATTAGCTTATGTATTGTATCCAGTACAGTGGTAGTGTATGCTAAAAAATTAACTTATTATATTTTTAGAATACAGTATATAAATACTCCTATAAATCAAATTTATTTCAAATTTGAGAACATTTTGTACAGAAAGCTGAAATTGGTACAACAATCTCAGTGTTTACTTAATGTCTTGTAGGAACATAAATCTTAATGATCAAACTAAAAAATTGATGCACTTATTTATGTATATTTATTATAAAACTATTTTATACTGTACATATGTTATTACTGATCAGCAACATTTATGTAACCTTTAATTGCAAAAGCCTTGACTTTTAATGTTATCTGTTCTGTTTATTCTAGTAATAATTTTGCTAACATATTGTTCAGAGATAATTAACTCTCACTCACCACTCAGTAGTCTGTAATATATGAATATATTTTGTCCATTTGCGTGACTAGCTATTCTGTCTCTTCAAATATTTGCATTTTTAAGTGCAAGCTCTAGCAAGGCTCAGCCTTCAAGGGATCACTTTTTGTGTCTTTTTTTTTGTCTCGGAACTTTCATGAATTCTGGCATAGCATGATGAGTACATGTTTTGTTACTGAAGTTATGCAGTAGTAGCCTACATTAGTACTTGGATGGGCGATACCTCAGGGCACTACTTATGTCTCTGATGGCTTTGCGACTTACTCTAATACACTGAAACCCCTTTCGGCCTTGTTTAAAGGCCTAGTAGCACCTAACATACAACTTTGTCTCATATATTCAACTAACATGCACACACCCCAGTAATTATGACCACACAGCTGAGAGTTGTGTACTTAGATAAACATTTCGCTTTTTATGCTGCTTGTCGGCTTTCTGCTTCAACACAAACAGTAGCCATTTTATCTTTTGTGCGTACGTCATCTGTTGTGTGTTCATTCGGTGTACACAGTACTGACTTCACTATATGATTTGCTGTTTGTTGATGAACTTGACCAATTTATATTTAAAATTGCTTGACTATAGGTAAAGATGGCATATGAAAATCTATAGATTGAAAATCTCCAGATTAAAAAATCCCTGAATATTTTCAAACCCATAGAAAATCAAAATGTGGCATTAAAATCACCAACATAAAAACTCCTAATACTCTAGTATTTACAAATGCATTATTATTTTGTCTTGTTATTAATTCATTTCTGTGTACACATGTAGACCTTAAATTTGACTTCCATTTCCTGTTCATCTAAACAGAAATGTAGTTGTTAATTATAATCAGGGAAAATAGTTTTCATTTGTCTTGTTGTCTATGTAGAAGTTTAACAAAATGTATAATGAAAGTATATATAGCCTATTACTTCTGTTAGGTCAAGCCTACTGACTTGTTTCTTTGATAAATGCTTAGAACGTCAAAGGATTGACTCAACACTTTAATTGATGTATGCTCTGAAACTGACACAAACACCTCTCAAATAAAGTGTATTGTATATTATTACTATTTTATTCTCTTATTTTTATGGATATTTTATCTTGGGGATTTTCAATTCCACATCTTGAAATTTCTGTGCCAATATCCAGTGATTTTTGATTTGGGGATTTTCAATGTGTTCCAAAAGTGAAATCAAAAAATTATTTGGAAAGCAAATTAACTTTATAATATATCTTAGATAATTTTCTCTTCTTTAACAAGTAATTAATATTGTTAATTTAATCAAGCAATATGTGACATATGTTTGATGTCTAGATCTTGTGGAAGCATTTGATGTATTTAAATCTACTGACATATTAACATTATATTTATTTATTTGGGGTGTCACATCATTTTGAACACTGTACAGGTCATATGACGGGTAGTTTTGTGGGGAGAGGAAACCACTACATACAGTTGGTGTAAACTGCTTACCATCGGTAAGCAACTACCAACTTTCCCACATAAGGTCTAGGGTTTGAACCACTGACCTCATAGGTGGGAGGCCAGTGTGTTACCACTGTGCCAGGATGGCCCCTCATTAACATTATAATCTACTTTGCTGTTTTGAAGAATACAGTAAAGAAATTAAGAAAAAAGATTATTATTTTAAAGATTTATTTATATCATTGTAGGAAGTGGAATAGTACTGTTTTGATAGGAATGAGAAAATTCAGAGAAATCTATGGTAATGTTTTCATTTTTAAAGGCTAAAGGTTAAATTTAACCCCGATTTCAATTTCCAAAACCAGATGTCCCATATCCTCACAATCACCCAGAACCTATAAAACCAGATGTGAGATATTGCACATTTTTAAGATTCTGGCTCCAGATAAAAAATGTTTTATTATTGTCCAATATGATAATGCAGTATATATCTCACTGTTACACATTCAAATTTTGTCAATACTGTCTTACCAATGAAGTTTAGATGAATAATTTTGCTACAAATTATCCTTCTTATTACTACTTTCAGAATCAGATATACAGGCCTCAAAGTTATAAGGTTTTATTCTTGTACATTCCGATCAATCGTATGTGGTAAGATCTGTGTTCTCTCCATCATTTTTGCTACTTGGTATACTATTATTATCATCAAAAGCATATAGGTTTTGAAAATTATTTTCATCAGACATATATATATATGATAAATGATGTCAGCTAGTTTGATTATCTATATACGCAAATGAGAAAAACAACACCACACTGAAACTGTGCATTTCTGTATACACACACAGAGCATTCACAGAACAAGCCCATTTGTTGTGCACATAGTTGATGTAGTACACACAGTTTCTCACTGGCAGGTTTTGACAGGAGAAATGGCAAATTTAGAGTAAATAAATCGGCTGTGGAATCATGAATACTGGATTGTTTTTCAAAAGAGTGGTATTTATGCAAACAGATGTTCAGTCCAATGTTTTAAGCCTAAAATATTACTATGTTAGATTTGACGCTACTAGGCCTTTAATTAGATGACTGTATTCAGAAGAGTGAGTGAACAAAATGCTTGTCAAAATTGCAAGACAGAGTGATAACACTCTCGCCCCCCACCTCTGAGGTCGGGGTTCGGTTCCCAGCACTACCTCAAGTGGGAAAGCTGGTAGTTGCTTGCCGTTGGTTGACAGTTTACAGTACAGAACCCTGACGAACTGTATGTACTGGTTTCCTCTGCCCTTCCAACTACCCATCGTGATATGACCTGTACAGTGTTGAAAGGGACGTAAAACCCCAAGATAATGAATTTATATCGGAACAAAAATTGTGTGACTGCCAATGTAATAACCAGGCCTGAACATTCATAGCACTATGTGTATTCTCAATAATATCAAAGTTGGGTTTTATGTATCTTTAAACAACTACAGACATATCATGACAGGACCCAGGCAAATCCCACTTAAATTGGGTTCAAACCCAGAATCATAGCAGTGAGAAGCTATGGCACTGATTATTGATAATAATTACAACGGGAAATCTGTATTTCAAGATATGTTCTGTAAGACACATATGGATTAAAAGTTTAAGTAAACAACGGAGATTCATTCCAATGTAAGACAAACTTTTTTTGCACTTTTTTGTTTGAGATAAATACGTCTGATGTTACTTGTAAAGAACCAACTTGAAACCCATGCAGACAATGTAAAAATTTAGAAATGCTTATGATCAAATAGTAGTATTGTATAGTTAAAATTTACGACTAATATACTGTGTCAAACAACCTGTTGAACACACTTTAAATGCTCACTTCATTTAAGTTAATAATTCAAATGAATGAATACTTTTGTGTAACTCTTGTTGAGTGTGTCTAACATATGTTTACATAATGATGAATACCCTAGATAACCGATATTTACATCAACTAGATTATTACTAGTGAAAATAACTGGTTAGCACACTTAGGTTATATGCTATTTAAAAAGGACAAATCAGCATATGATCAACACACATGGTCCAACTAGATGGTCGAGTTTATGTACTGTAAACTTCAGGATATTATCAGAATTAAAGCTGTCTTAAATTCTTCAAATAACACAAAAATATACTTTTTATATTAATATTAGAATTTATTTCTGTATCACACTTTGTATTGTCTGATCAATAAACTTTTAATCCAAGTGTTTAGAAGTATATATCTTTTTGATGGGGGGTAAAACATGGATGTTAGGCACAAATTCCCAGCAAGGAACAACTAGAGTTGTGCCCTGTGCCAACTCACGGTGGTGAATTGTGATAACTAATTATTTCTATCGCAATTAATTATTGTGATTAAATTCATCCACCACACACTTTACCTGAGTGTACTTAGCCATGGTTACTCCATATAAAAGTTTTAAACTCCTTGGGTAATCAACATCATAATATCCCTTCCTACTCGTATCAAAAGGCAGAAATGACTTAAGCAGAAAATCCGTCTACTGACAATACATTTTTGCCAGGGCTAATCTGTACATTGATCTCTCTGAACATGGCTACTACAGAACTTTGTGACAGCCTTTAAGAATTTGCTCTATTGAGGCCCACGGTTCTAGAATTTACTGTTTTGTTTATTTGTTGTTTTTTATTTTATTCTTTTTTGTCACCAGACTTTGTTGTTAGTATTTTGATGCATGACCGTCTGAATTCTAGTGCACTACTCGTATCTCTCATGGCTTTGCACCTTATCTAATCTAATCTAATCTAATGTAGACTTTTATAGCGCTTAATCTCCATCACTGATGGACTCTAAGGTGCATCTAAACATAAAGCAAGGCAGTTAGCGTTAATCAAGGGACATAGCCAGGTCGTACCAAGGAGACACAGATGTGACGGGAGAGGCTATGGTGGGTAGGCTTTTGCAAACAGGTAAGTTTTAAGCTTCTTTCTGAAGGAGGCAACTGATGTTGCACTGCGAACATCTTGAGGGAGGTCATTCTAGATCTTAGGAGCATCAAAGGCACAACTATGGCCAAAATGTTTGGCTGATTTAAAGACTGATGAATGGAAAGGAGGAACTGTAAGGTATTGACGATCTGGGTGACTATGCCTAGTACTATAGGGACAACTACTAAAAGACAAGAACGGTTCAAAGTAAGAAGGAGAACCACTATGCAAAAATTTATACACAAGTGTTGCGGTTTTAAAATACAACGATACTTAAAAGGCAACCAGTGGAGTTTCTGTAGAATGGGTGTAACATGAGCATACTTTCTATGATTTGTAACAATATGAGCAAGGGTGTTCTGAATACTTTGCAATTTGTAGACTTTTCAGCCTTGTTCATGTAACAACTTTTACTATTCAACTGTGATAGCATCCTTCCTCTGCTACGTTTTGAATAGTAAACTTTGGAAGTGATAAATGGTGTGACCTTTCCCAAAGTGCAGATGAGTTTAATGATTAATCTTTTTCTGCTTCCACGAGTGATCAGAACTTGATGTTATGTATGATCTGTGTAAATTGTGAAATTAAGGGCCAAGTCACAACACCTAACATTTCAGTCATATCATTAATATTCTCACATGGTGTAAATTGTGTGTTTCTTTGTACAAATTTCCTATTTATTTAAAAGGATCAGCAATAGCAATCCCACCAAGTTTTAAATTACATTGACTTTTTGATCCATCATAAAAGTGGGAAAAGGGGGTATAAAACCACATACCATTATTACCATACGTGTCTGTCTGGAGAGGGCATCTTTTTATGTATTGTATTTATACTCTAAGCAATATATCATTTGCTAATTGACCTATTCCAATTGTTTAAGCACAGCCTAAGCTCAATCACATAACATTCCCCTAACTAAAAGATGAAGTCTCATGAATGGCCATTTATCAAATGCCCCTGAGTTTATTAACATATCACCTAAGATGGGACCCAATGACAGAGAACCAAGATTTTAAAAGTAGTCATCTGAGCAGCTACGTATTTGCCTGTCCCATAAGTTCAAACCCAGGTCCTCTCTGGCCATAGGCGAATATTACTTAACTAAATAAGCCACTTTCATGTCGTGGGATACCCTCTTGCAAAAGGTAGCCCCAGGGTGTGAAACTACCTTTAACTTTATGATAAAGTCTGTGGTCAACTTTAAATACAGTAAAACTGGACCTGTTTAAAAATCTTGTGATAGATTTTACATCCGCAAAACTATTTGCATACACAAAACAGGGCACTTGGTGGTCTACCAAAGGTCAGACTTCATTCTTTTAAAAGTTTATTTCAGCTCAGGACTGGGCTTCAAGCTTATGTCTTGGGGGAAAATGTTTTACCCACTACCTCCCAAGAACAACCAATCATTAAGGATATTCTCAAAACTAATACAGGTGTGCAGTTCAGCTTTGTCAGCAATGTGGGACCCAGGATTAAGTAAATGGTTTGGAATGATAGGCTTCTTACAAACAGTGCTACATGATATTTTAGGTTAACAATAGCATGAATATTAATGTGAGATACTTTTTGCACTTACTTTTTTCATTCAAATGCTGCAAACAAACATTAAATTATTTGTGGAGTAACAGACCAAAAGTCCATATGGGTTTAAAAAAAGTAAAATAATTAACAAAATCAAAGACAATATACCGAAGTTGTGTTATAAAATTGTTTTTAAAGATAAACTGCAATAAAATTACATCACAATCTTTAATAGAAAATACATTTAAATTAATTCTTCTTTCATTTTACCATTTACTAACTAGCTTTCTTCCCTATTTTCAGATATGTTTTTAACATATGGGAAGACTCAAATGTTGTTTGCTTTACATAATGATGCAATAACTCTACACATCATGTAGATTATTTTTAACAAACTCACACCCACCCGACTGAATCCACATGCTCTAGCCATTTATGTACAGAAATATCTACATATGGTAGATTTATGTCACATGTGTGGTCACATCATATGCTCATGTTTGTCTGTATCCACCTTAATACGGCCGTACACGGTTGACAAAACTAGCCATATACAAAACAATCCAATTTACCTATGGTCCTTTATAATCTGGGAGTTGCACTGTTTGACATTTAAAAAATACTACTATTATTCAAACTGAACAAAATACAAGGGGAACAGTTGGGGACAAACTAATAATTATAATGTAGTTAAGAGGTTGTATTTTGGAAACACTGTCTGTCTGTCTCTCTGTCTGTCTCTCTGTCTGTCTGTCTGTTTGTCTGTCTGTCTGTTTTCACAATAACTCCAATTCTGATTTTTGTTATTTGGGTAAGGCCTGGCCCAGGAAAAAATGATTGCTTTTTAAAAAAGATTAGGCTAATATTCTGGATACAAAAAATCCCCTTTTTTTCAAATGGCAGCTGGTAGAGCTCTGCGTTCTCCAAGTGCTTTCTCGTTGTAAAAGTGTCCATATGGGTTTTCTAACACCATTGTCTAAAAAATGGGGCTTAATTTTCTCGCTGTATTGCCTTCTTCAAAACAAATAAACTAGAAAAAGTGTCTTACTTATATTCTTACCTAGCTTGAAACAAAGCTTTAAATTCACCTGACTGAGCGACCAGTTGTAGAGTTGACTGTGAAAGGGGAAGAAGATTGACGGACAAGTCAAATTTGATAGCAGCGATAAACACAGTAACAATCTCCGGTTGGAGTTGTGAAGTCTCCTAGTTTTAGTCTGTTATTATTTTTTTTCAAGAAGGTTTTTATCTTTTGAGGATAAAGATGTTTGGCAAGCTACTGCTTGTGTGCTGCATTGTAGGACTGACATCAGGTAACTGTTTTCATATGTTAGGTGTTAGGTATATGATAGAGGTTGATTACCCAGTTCTGTAATTCAGGAATGGCTAGGTACGGATTGGCTTCCCTCCACCACAGAGAGGCTTGGCAGTCCAGATATCAAAAACCCTCATTGTGAAGAGTTTCAGTACTAGTTGATTAGCATAAGAGATTACTTATTTACAGCAATAAAACTGGTTTTTTTTTAAATAACTAGTAACTTTTCTATCTATCCATGTGTCATAATATTTACCAGTCAAAGAGGTTATGTTCTGGGGGTATGTTCGTTTGTTTGTTTGTATTGTGATATTCATGATTACTTCCAAAGCTAATGAATGAACCTCTGTGAGTTACTTTTAAGTGGATTGACCAAAATAATTTGCAATATGGGAGATAATCGTCTCTCTTGCCATAGGTCTCCACTGCATGAGTGTCATGTACCTCTTGATATGTTGTTGAAATAAAAATTATCTCTCTGTTATAATAGCTTCTTAGTTAATAACAAATTAACCATAACTGTTTTGGGCTTCAGAAAAAAAAACGTGTGCATTAAATATGCTACATTTTTAGTTTATGTTAGTGTAGATCTGTGAAAAGAAACTTATTTTTGTAGATCTTCTGGGTCCTTTCAAAACATTGTGTCTGCCTTTGTGGATTCACATGTGCAAAACTTATACCTGGTTCACACTGTCCTGTCTTGGCCTCTGGAGTCACATACGAGTTTAAACTATTTAACTCACCCGGGCTTGTTTATGGCTCAACGCTTTTTATATTTGGTTGATATCTATTAAGTTTCATAAGCGTACATAATTCGGGATTTTTAAAGGTAGGATATGTGGCAGACTTTCTTTTTATCCATTTGAAATAATTGTCACATCCCCTTGTAAGCTGTATTAATATATACCAGCAGGATAATACAAAGTAATTTTTCAAATCACTCATGAAGGCAATTCTTCTCATGAGATCCTCAAAATCAACATTTGATTTTTCAAAATAGCCACAAATTCAACATTATATCTTTCAAAGCAGCCACTTAATCAATATATTCTCTTTTGGAACACCCACAAAATCAAAATATTATCTTTCAACATAGTTACTAAATCAATATATCATCTTCTGAAACAGCCATAAAATCACATTTTATCTTTCGATGCAGCCACTTAATCAATATGTTATCTTTTGGAACACCCACAAAATCAATATATTATCTTTCAAAATAGCTACTGTCTCAATATTTTATCCTTCAAAACAGCCACGCTGGAAGACGAGGTAGAAAGGTTCTTCTGGGGGACGGCTGGAGAAGGAAATGCTAATGCAGAGTTGCATCATGACGTCACTGATGGGGAACAGAACCTGATGATGATTACAGAAGTACACATTGGCTACTACGAGAAAGATGACATCAAAGATATCAGATGGTAAGTTATTAAATACTTACCACTTCAGTTGCCTTCACACTGACCCTAAAATGTAAGTGGTATGTATTTTTGTTGACGTTAACTATAAGGGTTACTATCGCCAAAAAAGTACTATTTTTTTCTTGCAATCAACAAAACAAATCACACTCTGGCAAATCCCAAAATGACATTTATAACAAGCCTGTCAAAGTAACATTACACAATCCTCAAGTATCCGTGGGCCAGTTTCCAGACATCAACTTTGCCCAATCTCAGTGCAGAATTAAAAAAGTTTTAACACAATAATCATTTTCTATTTCAAAAATCTGTATGGGGAAATGATTTACGATATTGCTATATTTGTTTACAGTCTTTTTGTTTGGGAGCATAGTAACACATTAACAGTTACAGTTGTTTTACTGATTATTCAGTTACTAGTTCAATCGAATATGAGCTCGAATATGATCTAAATAGTTACTTACTGGTGCATAACGAGCTATTTCACTAATGAGTTACTAGATCAGTCTCAATGAGCATTTTGTTCTATTTAGTTACTGAAGTGTTCATTAACAGCTGTTTTACTAATTAGTTACTTAATGGTTTTTTAACTGTTGTTTCAATAACTAGTTACAAAATTGTTTCTCAACAGCTGTTTTACTAATTACTTCATGGTTCCTTAACAGCTGTTTCACTAACTAGTTACTTAATAGTCACATAACAGCTGTTTGACTAACTAGTTATTTCATGGTTTCTTAAGATCTCTTTCACTATCTAGTAACTCCATGCATTCTTAACAGCTGTTTGACTAACTAGTTACTTATTGATGTCTTAACATCCGTTTCACCAGTTGGTCACTAGTTCAGTCTCACATAAACCTTTCCTCTATTTACTTATTTCATGTTGCCTCAACAGCTGTTTCACTAATCATTTAGTCACCAATTTAATCCCATATGAAATGTATGTTCAGATTAGTAAGTTATTGGTCCCCAGTTTTTAACTAATTTGTCAGTTATTAGTTCAAGTTCACCCAACCTTGTATTCTGATCACTTATTAATGGCTGATTAACAGCTCTTTTTTGATAATTAGTAAATTTAATTATTGCTATATTTCTGTTTCTCTTTGTGCATAGATATCTGAGTAAGTAGCACTTACATCTATACTTATTAATTAATTGTATGCTTAAAGGCACTTATAAACTCTATGGGACTGTCCAAACATTGATATTTTCAATTACTGTTATTGTCCATTTGTATTTGTATGTGACTAAAAAATAAATAAAAGTGTATACATATATATACATATACTAGTTAGATATCATATGAACTAATTAATTTAAATTAAGCTTTAAACTTTTGTAATCCTTATTTTTTTTTGTTCTTTTTGTAGTTAATGTATATTAATGAGCAAAATAAAGTCAAAAATTTTAATTTTGGAAAATTCTTTAACCTTTATGGGATCAGTTGATATTATCAGTAGAAATGGTACAAGTACACTTTACTAGAGACAAATATAACATATTTATAGGTCACATAATTTAAAAAATATTGGCCCAATAAATTTACAATCGCTTGCGCATGATAGAAGTCCATGTATTTAGGTCTTGTACATGCTTGGTGGATGATAAAATGGAAATATTTAACTCCTGGAGATTTTCTTATTTATGTTCTTGGTTTCAGCATCCAGTTTTACTATGGGGACGAAGCAAACCCCTGCCAATCTTCCCTTGTCGTGAATACTGATGTATTTGTGCTGGAGTCTGATGAATACATCACCGAAGTGTCCGGAAATGATGATTACTTCATCAAAACCGTATGTATTTGGAGCAGAGATTTACTATTTACTAAAGCTGAGATAAAAATTCAGAGAATTAAATTAGTTCATTTTGTGCAAAGTAAAAAGTACAGATATGAACACATAAGGTAAGTTATTTACAAACAGTTAAACGCAAGTAGTACAGAGTTTGTTGAATCTCTGAGCGACAGTAGATCCCTAATATTACCAGCTACTTTTTCTATAGTCTGCCTCTAGGCTCACATCAAACTCAATTTTATATTCTGGCAGTGTATACCTCAGAGTGTGGAAAACATTGCTTAATACTGTTAAGTTATTACTTACAGATTATGTACTGCCGTGAGTTGTCAAGTGAGAACACAAACTAATGCAATTATTGTTTGCATTACACAAATATTTAAGGAACTTAATCAATCTATTATACAATTGCATAACTACAGGTATATCATCAACAATCCATTGCAGTAAATTACCACATTGCCTCATGTTCCAAGCATAAATAAGAAGCAGGGGTGGGGTAAAATATATATTTTATTTACAATTTATACACTAATATACTAAAGTTTATTTACAGTCCAAGTAAAACTTTGTAAAATGATATTTAATACTTTCAAATTAATATTTCAACTTTTTAATACTGCAATAATTTAATATTTAAAATTAATGTAACAATAAAGGGGACCTTAAAAATTGGCAACCTGAATGGTACAAGTGATGGAAGGTGAACGTAAGGTCACCTTACCAGAATGAAATTTAAGGCAAACTTAACCAAAGGGGTGGCCCTAAGGTCACCTTAAATTTAGAAGAGAATAGTTATGAGATGAGCATCAGGTTGACCATAATTTAAGGTGGCCTTAAGTGACAATTACTAATATTATTAAGATTATGACTTTAAGCTGAAGTGATTAAACTAGTTGTTTTGAATGGACATAAATAATTTTAGAGTCTGTGAATAAAGGAAAAGTGCCCATTCATATAAATTTAAAATGCCAAGCATAGAACTATAACCTGGCTAGTCCAGCCATTAACATAAGAACAGAGTAATGAATACTTTAATACTTCTATATAATAGATGGCGAAAAACTAAAGTTGTTTGAATAGTACATTGATGTATCATAGTTTATCAAAAGTAGTAATTGGGTGCATAATAAAAACATTACTGAAGACATTATTACAGTATATTGTGAACTACCAAACATTCTCATTTTTAGGTTTGAATTACAAGAAATGGGCTAACATGTTAACATATGTACCTAAACCATATACAATATTTAGGGGCCACGGTGGCAGAGTGGTAACACTCTCGCCTCCCACCTCTGAGGCCGGGGTTCGATCCCCGTCATGGCCTCAAGTGCGAAAGCTGGTAGTTGCTTGCCGTTGGTCGGCAGTTTACAGTACAGAACCCTAGCGAACTTAATGTACTGGTTTCCTCTGCCCTTCCAACTACCCGTCGTGATATGACCTGTACAGTGTTGAAAGCGACGTAAAACCCCAAATAAATAAATAAACATATACAATATTTAATAATCTACAGAAGAACCTATTTATGAAAAATTTCAGTTAGTGAAAGAGCATTAGAACTCATTATGAGAGTTTACCATGTCTGTTTTAAATTTTAAAAGAAGCATTACACTAAGCATTATCACAACCATTACAACAAAAGTTTGTCCATAATCTGATAAAGACCTAAAAATACCATTGTTAATTTTTAATTGCACTAATTACAAAGTATAAGCAAGTTACACAAGAATTTTTATTTTTTACCAGATGTAATTGATATAAGACAATGAAATGCTGATGAAGAACCAGTATAAGTATAAATACACAAATGATAAAATTATAAGAACTTTACAGTCACATCGACCTATTGAACAGTGTAAGAGTTAAAAGAGTCTAAGGGTGACCCTGGCCGTTTAATTTAACTTCCTGTGAACACACTAGCCTAAATATAACAACTAAGAACAAGTTACATTAAAATATTTTGTGGCACAACACCATCATCTGATAATTAGGAGCACCTCCTGAGCAATTTAAGTCCATTTCTCGGGACTTCTATCACATCTAACATCTATGAATGACAATGAATATTGTAATTAAATAAGATACATCTAAAACAGATAACATAAATATATTCACTGCAAAAACCTAGACTAGATTAACAAAGGAATAGCAGTGTGCAGTAACAACTATCACTGAACATACTGATATATGTTAACAACATTTATGTTAACACCCAACAAGGTTACTACAATCAACAAATCTTGTATAAATCACTTGAATCATCACAGATATGTGGAAAACTGACATGGGTTACTTCAAACATTAACTAAAAATAACTTGTCATTGTTTAAACCTTTCTCAACGCGACAATGTTAATCTTAAAGTTAAATGCTTTACATTTTTAACCATCATGCTCGCGCACCACACATGACTCTTGGAGAGGGAAGTCTAGCAATGAATATTTAATAAATTTTACATAATAGAATAGCCATGCCATTGATGAACAATTACCAATACACAAATACAATGCCAGATTTCCAAAAACACAAATTTCTAGTTGACAAGCAACGTCCTACTAAACAATAATTTTTTATTCAGCTGCCTAGATGGATATGTAGACAGGTGTCCTCCCGGGCCATGGTCGAGGAAGAAGTCGGTGCAGGCAGGGATATGCAGAACCGAGGAGCCTAGGGTAACACTTAGGCAGGGCTGCTAGTGAACCCAGAGCTGAGGCCCCATGGTGGGGAGTGACACTGAGGACGACGTGGAGCTGAGATGCACAGCTCTGAAGGATGTGATTTGTAGATTATGTAGAGCTGTTGTCAATGGCAACCTGGCAACCAGCTCAGCCATATTGGTCAGCCCGAACCAAGCCCCACTCAACTGGTTAAGAGCCACTCTATGTTAGCAAGCAACCCAAGTACTCCAGGACCAGGAGGAGGTGACTCTTGGTTGGGATCCAGGCCAGAGCTACTGTTGCCAGGCAACCTGTACAACAAAACATACTTTAATATGTGACAATGGTTCAAGGGTGGGGAGGGGGACATGAAAATATTTTACACATGTTACATAAAGCAATTAAAATGGCGTCCTTGCAGTTTGACTTCCCTCTCAAGAGTGAGGAAAGTAGTGTTTTAGCGGGAAATTTTTAATTGAAAGGTCAAAGGTCATCCAATGAGATTAAACAGGGCAAACAAGAAGTAACTTTTAACTAGGAACTGGAGCAATGAAATGTGTGGCGTCTTTACTCCCCACCCCCACATTGCCTCATGTTCCAAGCATAAATAAGAAGCAGGGGTGGGGTAAAATATATATTTTATTTACAATTTATACACTAATATACTAAAGTTTATTTACAGTCCAAGTAAAACTTTGTAAAATGATATTTAATACTTTCAAATTAATATTTCAACTTTTTAATACTGCAATAATTTAATATTTAAAATTAATGTAGCAATAAAGGGGACCTTAAACATTGGCAACCTGAATGGTACAAGTGATGGAAGGTGAACGTAAGGTCACCTTACCAGAATGAAATTTAAGGCAAACTTAACCAAAGGGGTGGCCCTAAGTCACCTTAAATTTAGAAGAGAATAGTTATGAGATGAGCATCAGGTTGACCATAATTTAAGGTGGCCTTAAGTGACAATTACTATCAAAGGTCATCCAATGAGATTAAACAGGGCAAACAAGAAGTAACTTTTAACTAGGAACTGGAGCACTGAAATGTGTGGCGTCTTTACTCCCCACCCCCATGACATAAAGGACTGATTTTAACAACCTTTTTACACAAACTCGCCATCTTCTATAAAACAGCATCAAATCTGCATTACTGAAATCCCATAATACAGAGCCATATAAAGGCATGCAAAAAGAACCACTGATATTTAATATCAAACTGGACTCCTTTAAATACTGAGCACATATAATATGTAAAAGTTCAGAAAAGCAACATCAGGGACCTGGTTTCAGAAAGAGTTTTAGGACTTAAATCTGAGCCATTTGTCTTTGCTAAGCCTTGGACTTAAATGGATTTCACAAAGAGTAAATAACAGCTAAATTCATTCTTAGACTGATTGATCAAATAACCACTGTGGTTTTCTGTGTCATGTGACCTTTCATTTCTATTCAAAATATACTACTGGTGACACATATACTTTGCTTGACATGTTTTATCTTTGGAAAGACGTTGTCATACCAGATACTTTAGATCCGTATGGTGTATAAAGGCTGAATGTTCCTTTGGCAAAATATCCCAAACAGATTAATCACTTTTGGTAGCTGAAGTCTATTTATAACTTGTGTTTGTGTCAATGCAGAGATTTTAGTCAGTAGAGATCACGAATAAGGATTTTGTGGTGAGTTTATGAAAAGTTTTGGCGTGGAGCAGTAGGGATATGAACTCTTGTACTAAACAAATTGGACTTAAGTGGCTTAAAGATGTTCTTATCACCTACTTTATACAAACAACGTGGGAAAAAATAAAATTTATTCACATAATGAAGACTTAGTAAATAGAAGCTTACAGGATTTCATTCATTTTCTGAATCCCATTCTAGGAAATAGGCCAGTACAAAATTGAACCTTTATGTTGACCTTCATCCTGTCATCCGTGTACATTTTAATTTAGTATGTGAGAGTTCATGGTAGGTTTTTCAAAAACATTCAAAAAATCAGCTATGTTTTGGAAATGCTGTCCGTCCAACTGAAATCCGAATCCCTACCTATGTCCATTTGTGATAACCTAATGGATACTACCAAAATATACTAAACACATTGAATTAAGATGAGTTAAATATTTTCAGTTCATATGCAGCTCTTGAGGGCGGTATGGTACTGTATGACTTGGTCTAAGTTCTTCTATGAATCCCCCCCCCCCCCCCTTCAGCCTAATCTTGGCTGAAACAAAAGTCTTAACTTTTGGGCTTAGACTTAGTCAGGCACTTAATTACAAGGTTTTCTCTAGCCAGCCTTTTTGCTTTGCTACAGTGCTTTGTATATACTGTATTCTAGATTACAATCAAGACCAACAAGAAGAGCATTGGTCCGTATGGCCAACCTGCAGCAGGACACGAGTTTGTGGCCAATAACAACGGATCTCCGCTGTTATTTGCTAAAATCACCTCTGGACTCTTTGTGTACGAGATGTCCTTCACCTTTTACGGACAAGAATATGGTAAATATTAATGCGCTATTTATTAAATAGCATTATTACAATGGGTTATCAGGACATTATTCCACTATTAAGTTGTTAAATCTGATGCTGGTGATAACTATTTCTTCAGTTTATTACCCATGATATAGTGTTTTTAAATTAAATACCAGCAAATAAAGACTTAGTAATATTTTATGTCACATTTTATCTATTTATTTGGGGTTTTACGTCGCTTTCAACACTGTACAGGTCATATCACGATAGGTAGTTGGAAGGGCAGAGGAAACCACTACATACAGTTTGTCAGGGTTCTGTACTGTAAACTGCCAACCAACGGCAAACAACTACCAGCTTTCCCACTTGAAGCCATGCCGGGAACCAAACCCCAGCCTCAGAGGTGGGAGGCGAAAATGTTACCACTCTGCCACCGTGGCCCCTTCCGTGTCATTTTAGCATAAATATTTCCAGTATTCTCTAGTGTATAAACATGTCATGTGTGATATATGGTACTTTACAGAGATTCTGGTCAAGTTTGGTTGTATTAAAATCCATGCAGAAATGTTAGAGAAAACTTCAGTTAAAATTATTACAAGTTTCCCTAACTATGGACACCTTTCATAGCTTATTTATTTTGTTTTGCATTCTATAGCTAAATATGAACTTAGTTTGCTTATTTTTTATGGAAAGTGGGATCATATGTTGCAGATTTTCCTCGTGATAGCATTTAAAGATATACTGTAATTGTAACTCTGTTAAGATTTAAATTCATTGCACAGACTGCAGGATATAAAGTAAAGTGTATAAAAGGAAAACTTTCCGAATGATATAAACAGAAAAAATATATCACGAATGAAGATAAGAATACTGTACGATGTGTGTAGCAGGAATATTATATTGTTATTCTTCATGAATGATATATTTTTCTGTATATGTCTGATGAGGGATTTTTCACTTTTATTATCCACCATTTTGTACGATTTATGGGTTAAATTAGCATGAATATTTAATGAGAAAACGTGAAAAAAGCTATCAAAAAGCAGTAGCAACTGTGAATATAAAAACTTCAATCTTGAACTTGCAATATCTCAATCATTTCTACATGGATTTTTATGTAATTTACATGAGCAGAAGCGCTGTAAGAATACCTTTCTAATGCTATATTATACATATTTGTAAGTTATATACTTCCCGAGATATTCTTGAAAACCGGAAGTTATTCACACTCATTATCCATACTACCGGGGCGCCGGTGTATACAAATAATACATCCCGGTCTGTGTTTCCCCGTATTTAGGGCAAATACATTGGGTGGTGGATATTAAAAATTAAAATCACCTATTTAAAGGCAAAGATAGTCACCACTTCACTTCAGTTTGTTATTTGGTTGTAATTACACCACGTGACCCAGATGTGGTTCTCAATCAATGCGGAACTTGGCAGACTCCATCTTGTGTAACAATGTGACTTGGACTCCATCTGTATAGTTTTCCAGTGATGCAAACGAACAGACAGACATTGAGACAAACCCAATTAAAATACTTTCAGCCTTCCCCTTCAAGGGACGAGGGTAAGAAGTGAAATAAGTTCTTGCAACACTAATGTAATAATAGCAGACTGAACGCTCATTACAAAAGTTTTAACCTCTATTAATACAAACATTGAAGTCTGTCCGTCTGCTTCAAACCCTGGGCCAATCAGATCCACAGTTTTGTGGGGGTGACTTCCACAGGAGCTAGCTAAATATGTCACATGGGGTGCGGCTTTCAAGATACAGCCAGGGAGTCATCATGGCGCATTAGTAACAGTCTCGCCTCCACCCTCTGAGGTTTGTGATTCAAACCCCAGTGCCTATGTGGGAAAGTTGGAAGTTGCTTTTCGATGGTCGGCAGCTTACAGTACAGAACCTTGACCAACTGTATGTACTGGTTTCCTCTGCCCACAAAACTACCCGTCGTGATATGACAAAACAGTGTTGCAGTACAGTTATAAAATACAATTGATGAACTCCACTCTATGAGCAGTGTACTTTCTATGTAATAATTTACTCTGTCCATTATTTTCCCAATATTAGATAACACATCACTACAATTTTTCCTGTACTTTTTCAGCTGCTCCTGGTAAGTTTGAACAACTTTCTCTTGAAGAATAGTCAAACCATTGATTACGGTAAAGTACCAACTTGTCTTAAATTGCCAGCTCTAATGGTATGTTTATGCACATAGTATGATCCACATAAATATGTCTGTGTTGAGTGGAAATAGTATTTTAACATATATCATTTTTCTAAAAAGCATTCCCAATAAAAAAATGAATAATTTAATTATTCACCAGTTTTCCACAGACTCCTCACCGAGACGGTTCATATATAATCTTTGGTTAATTTAAGAATCTCCGTTCCTGATGAACAAAAAGAGAAAAGGGATGAATTAGTTTGATTAGAGCTAGTGTGTTAAGAAGTCATTCTACTGATTGGAGCTAGAAGTCTTTAATTCTATGAATGAAGTAATCTTGCAGTGCTTCTAATAACTGAACTTTAGTTTACATATACTGGTAAACAAACTCATTCAGATTCACTAATACCCCTTTCACACTACAAGCGGTACGACCCTTGGTAGAAGTTTTACTTGGGGGCAGAACCTCCTTCCCAGGTTGCCCCATTTTATCCGAGTTGTTCACACTATAGGCAGATGGCTACTGATTGGACACAGTTTTTTAACTTTCAATAACAGTAGGATGACAGAACTACAAACGCTGGTCACCAAGAAGCAACCTCCATTAACCTCAACTCACCTTGGTAACCATCGAACGAAACATGTGGCAAAATGACCAATACCTTTACTCACCTAATGCCACCGTATTACATTGAAAGACAACCGAATCAGAACCTTATGTCCACTGTGGCCCACACCTTTGGTTAGCATAATCAGAAACTGGTACACGCATGCATAAAATCGTCTGCACATGCTAACGGGACTGAAATCAGAGGTGGAAATGTTAAACCGTTTAAAACATCCATAGGACTCGCAAGGTAAAGGGTGGCTCTCTACTGACTCATAAGTTCACAAACGGACGTCAGATGGTGATCTAAGGACAGAGACATTTCACCAAACACGGATTACCATGGGTGATACTGCCTGTAGTATAAAAAGGGGTATAAACATTTTTACCTAAAAGATTGTATTTTATGACTGAACTTTTTTCAATGTGTCATTTGAGTATATTTTCTTCCCTATCCAGAAAGGCTTTAGTTTGTCTGTATTCATTTTTCACAATGTATTTTATACAGATATTAATGAATTTTTACTGCCATCCAATATTAATTTTGTATCATCAGCAAACTGAGTAATCTTGAGTATTCCTCTTTGTTTTGCAAAAATTGTCTTTAAACCCAGACATCTTTAATGTAAAGTGGAGAAATGTCCATGCTTAATGATTAATATTGTGCTGCTAAACATGTATAAAACCATGTTATTGTACTATTAATGAGATCTTATGTGATATGAACATGCATATGTCTTTGCATTAATATTGTAAGGTGATCAGCTGGAAAATTAGAACATTATTTATCTCTTGTAAACTATGTCCTTGCCATACTTCAGTGACCACTCTAAACCTAACTGACGTGGCTAACAAAGTGGCTACAGAGACCAATGAAGTCCTGGACACCGACGTCCTAAAGATCATGGATGTTAGAACTGACTATGAACACATGTTGTTTGATGTGGCTAAAAAGGTCTGCGCCCTCTATGGAGTGGAACAGACTCCTGAGGTACTGTCCGCCTGTAACCTGCAACACATACTGGGTCAAATCAATGTCTTGGCCAGTTCTGTGGATTCACATTACAACCATGTGGTAAGCTTTACACAATGGAATCCTGTCTCTTGTAATCTCATTGCAAACCTTCAACTCCTCTACTTGTTCAAATTCTAAAAGAAGCAATCTCAAAGTTCAAATTTCACATATATTTATATATTTATGCCTTATTAAACAATTCAAGTGAAGAAAGTCTTAGCTTTAAGTCTAACTCCGAGTTAGGTCCTTATAACATCAGTCATAGTAGTCTATATCAGTGATGGTAGTTGAGACCAGGTCATAAGTATTAGTTTATTGGTGGTACAAATTAATCATTTGAATCTCTTGCTACCAATTTTTTAGTCTTTTTTGAAAGGATCAGTTGAGTTGAGTTTAAAATAGCCTAAGTAGTACAATTAATCACAAAACTGAACAGGGTCATAAAAGCGATGTAACCCCTTCCCCCATTTCTTGAACTGTGTTAACTCCTCCAAGGAAGATACCCTTTCTTTGGGGGTGGGGGGGGGGCGTTGAATGGTTTGCTTGTCTGTCTGTAAAATACTCAAAAAGCTATAAACCAATTTGATGACATTTTTAGAAACCATTTACAAAACCAAAAGGAATAGATGAATTGGTTGTGGTGGTGATCCAGATCACCAACTGGATCCAGAAATTCTTGTGATCAATGTGTAATGGGGGCTTATAGCTGCATAATCAATCGCCTGATTGTTTGGCAAAAGCTAGGGGACATTCCCACAACAGTGTTTATAATATACCTAAGTTTTAGCAGGATTCTAGCAAACTTCCACGTACTATGATCCATAGTAGAAAAAATAAGGGTTAAAATCAGTAGGGTTGGCGGAGTTCTGTGCTCTCTAATTGCTTTCCCTACATGTACCTTGTATCATCTGCTATTTTGGAAGGGTTAAGATGAAATGTAAAGCCTACGTTTGACCTTTGTCTTATTTGTGCTTTAGGCAAGGAATTTGTTCCCATACAAGAACACGGACATGAATGTTTTACTGAATATTTTACGAGAGGCTGAAGAGTTTCACAAGTTGTCAAAGCAACTGGATTTTGGTTTCCAGAGCGTCATCGACATCACTCTGGAGCAAAGTCAACAACTCAACGAGTACTTTTCGTAAGTAAGAGTATTCACTTAGGAGTGGTCAGTACTCTGTTGTAATGTGACATATACAGTGTCTTGAAGGTGACATAAAACTGGCATCAAGAGTCAATAAAAAACATTTTACAAGCACTAATTCATCTTATGAGTGTGACATTCAAGCAAACACTAATGTATAGTAACGTTAATAGTATGAATATGCAATAGTATGAATTGTTTATGAAGCGCAAAATCTGATGTAGATATTCTCTAAGAGGATGACGTTGAAGAGGGGAGGATAGTCCACAAAGTTGTACTGGATACAGATCAATAACCAGGACCTGGACCTGGATCAATCATTAAAAACCTTTTTAAAAAAACATGTTAGCACTCTCTTGTGGGGTTGAGGGTTTGTCTGCCTGCTGGTCTAACTTTTATAACATTGTCAATGTCTCTCGTTAATACAGAGCCCAGGCCAAATTTGATCACGACATTGCAGTGAATGACGTTGCCTACATACAGGGCCAACTGGAGCGTACGAAAGCAGGTGAGTACTGTATATCAAAGATCTTTGGCCTTTAGCCAAAATGTTACCATGTACAGTCATCTACCAGTTCTTTGCTAAATTGAATTCATAACTTCAAAGTCATTGTCGGCCCTAATATAATTTCTTAGTAAGCATGTAGACAACAGCGAGAATATTGTTTGTACTGTAGCACCAAATGTTTGGACAAAATATTGATGGTCTGTGTATAGTAAATGTAGAGACCAATATTGCCTAAATCTGTGGTCTGTTTCACAAAGGGTCTTAGACTTAGCCTGGACTTAGGCCAAGTTAGGGACTTAAACCTCAGCCTTTTGTCTCAGCCAAGTCTGGGACTTAAATGGGTTTCACTTAGGGTGACTAGTGACTTGTTGGTTTTATGTCATGTGACCCGTTAGTGTTGGTAAAAATATTATACTGGTGTGGTATAGCCTCTGTTTACGCATTTTTCCTGTATATTTATTTCTGGGTTTTAGGCATTTCAAATATTGAAGTGAGAAACATTTACGGCGGCCATATTTAAGTCTTTGTTTACAAAGGTTAAGCCCACTCCCAGATGAGCTTAACCAAAATGTAGACTTAGCTGCTTTTATGAAATCGTCAAACTATAAGACCACAGACTTAACATGACTTAAAGACAAATGTCTTAACTTTATGTCTAGGTCCAGGCTAAATTATTTTGTGAAACTGGCCCAGAATAAAGACAAATGGTTATGTGCTAAAGTAATTTTAATAGTGAAACAATTTAAAAGCTGACATTTGTGACATATCAATATTCTTTAAAAATGCTTGTTGTCCTAAGTAAAATGAAAACTTTGTGCCTATTTTTTTATCAGGTGACTATATTTTAACATGGATAGAATAAGCATCTGATTAATCTGATGATGTGAAGCACTTTACATAGAATCAAATGTAAAAACAAATTCACCACAAAACTAACATATCCATTGGCTTCATTTACAAAAACTGCTAGTATAAACCCTTTTGTAAGCATAATTACAACCAGTGCTGTCACTCAAGATTATGTCAATAGCAAACACGGCAATAATACACTTAAAATGGAATGATATTTTATTTATTCTATCACTTTGATACAATACTAAAACATCTTTTTGAAGAAAACCAGGTTCCCCTTAAGGAAACTTGAGATGTACATGTCTAACGGTACTGTCACCCCAAACTCAGCATTACAGTCTTTATTTCACTTGAGGTCGCCTCAGTTATTTAATATAAGACTAATATGAACTATAGAGTTAAGGTCGCCATAAGAATTACATGTCCATAGAGATGAAGGGTGTCAGCGTAAGCAGAGTTTTGGTTTTCATGAACAGTAACTTTGAACAAGACTTCGCAAACAGTTAGATCTTGAAAAATTGTTTTACTATACATATTATAAATACCAGTGTGAAATGATTTAGTCTGTAGATAAAGATGTTTTAAATGAAAGCAGAAAAAAACAGATGACGTTCTCTTGTGTCTGTGCTACTACTCATATAGTGGGCCACGGTGGCAGAGTGGTAATACTCTCGCCTCCCACCTCTGAGGCTGGGGTTCGGTTCCCGGCACGGCTTCATGTGGGAAAGCTGGTAGTTGCTTGTCATTGGTCAGCAGTTTACAGTACAGAACCCTGACTAACTGTATGTAATGGTTTCCTCTGCCCTTCCAACTACCCGTCGTGATATGACCTGTACAGTGTTGAAAGCGACGTAAAACCCCAAATAAATACTACTCGTATACCATTGTCACCTTCATTTGCGATGTGTGTTTTTTTTGTTCATGTCATTTGGGAAGTTTTCTAATTTTCTCACCCCCCCTGTTGTATTACAAATAGGTGCAGCTACAGCTTCTGAAGCTGTGGGAGAGAGGCTTATACGCATTATTGACACTGGTATTGCGGCAGCAGTGGCAGAAGCTGTAGATAAATTGGCACAGTTGGGAACTATAATTGCGGAGAACCTGAATCCATTCAAGTGGCTTTTCGGGGGACCAGAATTCGAGGACATTTTTGAGGCGGCTGAAGAATTCTTGGAACAGGTCCGCATGATTACAAAACTCAGCTACCTGTGCGATCATGTGCAAGAGTACTTGGACTTGTGTTACGACTTGGCAGACAAGTTTGCGGAAAATGCTGAGCAGATTGCCGCAATGGAAGAACTTGTGAACAAATTTGACACAGCTCCAGAAGATGAGATCATCGAGTTATCTGAAGATTTTGTCCAGGCTTATGGAGCTTATACTCCTATGGTAACCGAGCAAGATATAACATACCTGGCGGCAATCCTTGGTTCTATTGGAGATGAAGCCTGCGGGGCTCTAGCAGATATACATGGTCTTGCCGGGGACACGCTTGCTATGTATGAAGAAATTATGCAAGACTGCCTATACCTTCCAGCTGATCAAGCTACCCTAGACTCCTACTGGGAAGAAACGTACAGTCTCCAGTTTGAAATGGTGGATGCCCTAACTGCGGTTGTGAGGTACACAGTGGCTCTACATATGGCAGGTAATGTTTCTTGTCTGCATTATCTCTGCCCAGCAGGTTATATTTTTGGGCACATTTGTATGTGTTTGTCTGTTTGTGTTTCTGTAATTACTCCATAATCAATAGATGAATCTTTATGAAATTTTTCACGAGGGTGTATAGCCTGGTTCAAGCACGTAGGAATTGAATTCTGAGGAAAAAATTGAATCATATTCTGGATACAAAAATTCTTAAGGTCCTTTTTTATTGTATTCTCAGTGACTTTGACTTTCTGGTTGAGATTACTCTAAAGGTACTCAGATCTCCATGAAATATTTTATGCGGGTAGGGCCTTGCCAGTGGAAGAAGTTTTGACATTGTTGGAAAGACTTGGATAACATTATGAGTACAAAAAACTGCCTGAATTTTCAGAAATAACAATTAATATAGAGATACAGAATGTAGAAAACATGCTGGATCATGGGTACAAACTAAAGCCTTCTAAGCAGTTGACTCAAGTTCTGAGCTCCGAGTGTCAAGTCCTGTTGATACCATTTAAAAATAAACAAAATATATTTTCATAACATATTTTCACGTCTGGAATTTTTAATTTGTAGCCTATGAGTAAATAGTGATTGCAGTGTTATATTGCAATGAAATAAAATATTTTCATTAAATAAGTTTCAAGAGTGGACTTAAATCCTGCCTCAGTCTCATCTTCTCAGCTTGTTTCAATACAATAAAACGAAATAATTATGGATTTATCTTTCCAGATTCTGTTGTTATTTGTAAAGCATGTTTATTCAAAACTCACAAAATTTACAAAAAATTTTACGAGACTTTTGGCTCATACAAGCTTTATTTAAGTCAGCTTTTGCAAAACAAATTTAAGTCCAAAAATTCAGCTTACACTAAAAACTGAACTAAGCCTGAGATTGAGACTAAGTATTAGACCTTTCATTAGATGGACCCCTGTTATTTTTAAGCATGACCTCTAGCAAGATTTGAGCTTCTATGGATCTTTTTTTTTTTTTTGTTTCATTTTTTTTGTCTCCGGACTTTGTTAAATTGTGGGTGAAGGTACTTGGTGCCTGACATTTGACCAAATCAATATTATTTTATAATATAAATCACTATTCAATATATCTTGGTTAATCTTCAAACATGTATTGGAAGAATACCGGAAAAGGGGACACTGGACTATTGTCTCTTTCAGAAAGAAGCTTAAAGCCTAGCTGTACACCAAGGCATACCCACCTTAGTGTTAATATATCCCTGGTGTGTGACCCCTTTCTGTCCCTAGATGCTGATATTGGTTCCCCATTTTGGTAATGTTATACCTTAGAGTCCCAATGTCAAGGGAAGATCAAGAACTACACAAGTCCAATTAGAATTTGTTTTAAAGTCAGGGGAATAAACCTAAAATATCACAGACTACATTACCTCTTATTTTGAAAGTTATTACTCTGTGAATTAACGTATCTATTTCTCTACAGAAAACATTGGTGAGGTGGGCACAAGGGTAGATGTACAAGCTATTACTATCGGGGATTTGATGTTAGAAATCCAGTACCAAGCTACAGCCCAGGTTTGTGTCAAACTCTATAAGTGAAATAAGCGTTGGGTGGTCCCTGGACACTGTATCAGCTGACATTTCTATGACACAGCTTGAAAGATTTTGCCTGTATAGAAAGAGCTCAAGAATACGCCACGAATATGAGCCTGCATGGTCAGATATGAGCTTACAAACACTGTATCATATCCAAGATATTTTTGTAAAGTTATAAACCTCACAAGTTTGAATAATTTTAATAGAGTTGTAAACTTCTGACTATCGTGTAAGGAGGAAATTAAGCTTAAAATAACTCCATAACCTTTACCAATATGTACCTTTATTGTAAAATCTCTGTAAAGTCACAAAAATCAAAAATGACACTGTGATAAAAGTTTCAAAAGTAAATCCTTAATTCCACAAAATTTATACCGTTCACAACCCATAATTACTAATTATTATTTATTATCAGTAGCTTAGTGCTACAACTTTGTTACGTGGAGATCTTTTGATCAAAATATGCATTGACACAAAGTTATACCAGTATTTTATTAACAAAATATCAAACTTATAAAATCCTTATAGAATCGTTATTAAGTGACCATAATATAATTTCTACTAGAAATGCTAATTTTGCACAATTTGCATAGGGAAAGTATAAAGATATTTAATATGCTTCTGTCGTCATTTTATCTTCTTTATTTAGTATGTGAAAGTGCAGGAGTTTTACCCAGTGACAATTAAATATTATTAAATAAATACCAACTACCATTTTATGCAATGTTGAGGTTTATACAACCTCTGAAAATTACCAAAAAAACTCATTGTTCAAAAATCATTTTTTCTCTATATTTTTCAGGCTAGATGTGACATATTGGAGTATGTCTATGCAGCACTGAGACCAGATATCTGTCAGAACTTGCTTTTCACCGATCAGCAAATCATTAATTTGATTGCTTACAAATCCAGCCAGCCGGTCTCCAAAAGGAATGATTTCACCTACTTCCCAACATCCAATGAACACTCAACTAATTTCCCCTACATCGATATCGAGAAGCTTTTGCGCGGCCAGGCCCAAACCTTTATTCTTCCTATAAACAACACAGAATGGCTCCAGAAATACAAATGGCTCCCCGGACATCTGGATCCGGAAACAGCGTACTACTACGAAGTCGTTGAAGCCTACATCCCAGGTCTTACATGTAATGAAACAAACAAAGACAATGCCAGAGTTTTTGTGGAGATGCTCTCTGCCAAACCGCAGAGTTTGTACAAAGAGCTGAGTGAGCCAACCTTTTCCATCTATCAGCATCTGGTCAGGTTCACCTATGACACTGCCACTAATTCATGTCCTGGGGAATATGTGAGTAATTGTTTTATCGTGTATTTTAATGTGCGAACACAAGCTGGGCACGTGCTTCTGGAGATTACTTTTTAAGCAATGCTCTCACTCTTCTAGGGATCAATTTTTCATTTTTTTTTTCATTTTTTTTTTGTCGCGAGTCTGTCATGTCTCTGATGGCTTTGTGGCTCACACTAGTACACTGAAACCCCATTCGGCCATGTTTTCATCCTTTTCTGTCATCAGACTTTCATGAATTGTGGTGTAGCGTGCTGATTACCCGTCCATTATTTAAATTAAGCGGCAGTGGTGTAGGTTAGTACTTGGATGGGTAACCGTCTGAGTTCTAGGCCATGTATGGGGATGTATCTGACTCAGAATTTGTTTTTGTTGCTATACTTTCATGAATTGTACGTAAGTAAGAAACACTTATAAAGCGCCGAAATTGATGTAAACATCCTCTAAGGCGCTGATATCCAAAAAGGGATAGTCCAGTTCCAAAAAAGAGAGGTCAGTATCCATATTACCGCCCAAGAGGGGAGATAGGCTAAGGTGGAGGATAGGCTAATGTAAAAAGGTACATTTTGATCTGTGTTCTGAATATACTTCCCATGGCTCTAATGCCTTGAGGAAGCTTGTTCCACTCTGTGGGAGCAGGTACTGTGAAGCTGCGCAACCCTGAGTGTATATTCAGTTTAGATGATGAAATTGATAGGTGATTGCCTCATGTGAGATCACTCCATCTTATCAGAGAGGACAGATATGGAGGTTGGCTAAAATGTATTGCTTTATAAGTAAGGTGATTATGTTTCAACAATATATGGTAATGAATGGGGAGCCAGTGTATTTTGTGCAGGAAGGGTGTCACATGACTAAATTTTGCACACATTACGACATATGGCATTTTGAACTTTTTGTAGTCTGACAGTATATGCCTTTTTTATGTGATAGAGCAGTAAGGTACAGTAATCAAGGCGACTGCTGACCAAGGCATTTGCCACCTTCACAGCTGTTTCATGATTCAAATACCTGCGGACTCTTCATAGGTCCTGGAGATGGTAGTAACATGTGTGACATAGATTAGCCACGTGTCTTTACCTTGAATGTTAAGCATCCAGGATGACACCAAGGATTTTGACCAATTCAGTTGGTTTCATGATATTGCCAAGAAAACTTACTGGGAAAGATGACTTCAGGGAGCTTTTGATTTGATCATCACCAATCACTATGAATTCCATTTTGTCAGGATTTAATTTAACTTTATTACTTCCCATCCAAGCCTGGACAGCCTCAAGATAATTTACCAGTTCAGTGATACTAGAATCAAAGTTCCTAGAGTCACGTTCCAAGTAAATTTGTGTGTCATCTGCATAATAGTCATGGGTAACATTGAATTTAGATATGACTGAACTCAGAGGGATTGTAAGAAGTAAAAAGAAGGGTAAAAAGAAGTGGCCCCAGAACTGAGCCCCGAGGAACCCCTGAGGGAGTTGAAAAGCATCTGAAAGAGGTATGACTGAACACACTCAAGCACAACTGAACCCACTTAAGAACAACCCCATCAATGTCGTACCAGTGTTGAAGGTAGTTGAATAGGATTGAGTGGTATATTGTGTCGAAGGCTGCAGCTACCTCGTGTCTCCAATGGGTGTGTCCCTTGCACATGTAAACCAAGGCACGTTTAGACCTTGTTTATTACCTTATCCAAGAAGGTTATGTAATTGTTGGATTCTGTTTGTTTGTCGGTTAGCACAATTACCAAAATAAAAAATTTTCTGTAGATGTCTGTCAAACATAGAACTGATTAAATTTTAGGAAAGATATCTAGCTAATTATGGGGCCAGCATTTTAAAAACTCTTTATAATTAACTCTTATGTTTAGTTATTTATTTTCCTATTTATTTATTTGGGATTTCATGTCACTTTCAACACAAAACAGGTGACAATGGCTAGTTTTGTGGGCAGAGGAAACTGGCAACAATTGGGGCAGAAAGGACCTCATCGGGTAAAGCATTCCAAACCAAAGGGGTTTTTTAATTTATGTACAGATGGACAGTATTGAGGAACCTCTAAGAACCTTGTACCTAGATGGTTGTATCTTGTACTATATCTTCCACAACAGAGTAGACAAAAGAGAACCAAAGCAACTGGGATGACTACTGTGAAGAAACTTGTAAACTAGAGCGACAGCTCTGAAGATACAGCGAATCTCAACTGGGAGCCAATGGAGTCATTTGAAAATAGAAGGTGCCCATGTGTATTTATCACATTGTATGACAATCTGCATTTATGTTACATATTTTTTCCGTAAATATCATTTGTGAACTTTTTCTATTGCCTGCAGGTCAACTATGCCGTGGTGAGGAATGACACTGACAATTTTGAAGCTGATCTTGAGGAGCAGGTGTGTGTTATATCAAAAGGTAAGAAAATCACAGCTTCTGTTATTCTATTGCATTGTACATTTCTAGTCAACACAATATCTCTTTAAATGAAGGACTAAAAGCACTGTTGACGCAACGTTTACAGTTATATCTTGATATTAGGACACTGCAATCATCTTTACAGTTTACAGAATCCTAAAAAGACTCTCATATCTGGGTAGTATATGATACACTCTGAAGGACGAGTTATCCCACGCCCTTCAGCAGGTTTTTTAAACATTTAAAAAAATGTGCTCAAAATGAACTCAAAATCTTTTCCGAGTCATGTCGAATGCTGCTTTATCCCAAAGGGCTAGAGTTTGTAACTCAGTAGAATGAGAGGCAGAATGTTAAGTTATTTATCTTTATTCCCTGTGCTCAATAACAAAAGTAAAAAGTCCAATATCTGCCCCTAAGTTCCACTAAATTTAGAATTTTGACGTCTCAATGGACAGAAGGCCAAGAGTAAAGTGTGAGTGTGCCCAGCTCCAGAGCTCTGAGCTTCTGTTGAACACCTTCCCTTTGATTGGCTGCTAAGATTATCCAATAGTGAGTTCTGACAAAAATGCAGGCTCCACCTGCTCAGAGATGAACAGTAGTAACACAGCTCCATTGTGGAATCTATTTTTAGAACAGTCATGTTTCTTAGGAAATTGTGATATTATAATGTGAATGGATTCAAGGGTTTAGAAGATAATTCTATTTATAGCTTGTGCTTATGTCAGTGCATATTTTATTGAATAGAAATTTACTGTGTTAAGCAAAATAAGCACAAACAAGAGATCCCGGAGAGCACAAACTTCCCCCAAAGGCATGTTTAGTTTTTATCAGAACCTTATCTCTTTTTGTCTAAACCAATATGGCTCAATAATAAGTAAATAGGAAAATCCAGATCTATGATATATATGATATATATAAAATTTAATGGGATCAAAGTTGGACCAAGACCCATCTTCTCATTTTATTTCTTAAGATCCAACTAGTAGCATTGGCATAATCCTGTTAACAGACAAGCCGACAAACAGACGAACAGTCATGAAAATAATAGAACCTTTGCAGAGGTAATAAAACTTTGAGGATCAAGCGTCAAGCTAAGTCACACTGGGTATCAGTATTGTTTTAAATTTCAGTTGAAGTTGCCAGTGAAATTGTGATAGAGAGCTGAAGTTACAGTAGTATTGTTTGAATTTCAGGTGAAGTTGCCAGTGAAATTGTGATAGAGGGCTGAAGTTACAGTAGTATTGTTTGAATTTCAGGTGAAGTTGCCAGTGAAATTGTGATAGAGAGCTGAAGTTACAGTAGTATTGTTTGAATTTCAGGTGAAGTTGCCAGTGAAATTGTGATAGAGGGCTGAAGTTACAGTAGTATTATTTGAATTTCAGGTGAAGTTGCCAGTGAAATTGTGATAGAGAGCTGAAGTTACAGTAGTATTGTTTGAAATTTCAGGTGAAGTTGCCAGTGAAATTGTGATAGAGAGCCGAAGCGACTTTACGCTGCCCTCCCTTTATTCCCAGTGGCATCTGAGTGTCAGCAGTGATGATGACTGTACCCTGGTGTTTAAGCCGGACTTTAACTTCTATCCTCTTGTGACCTTCAAGGTCAAGATTAGAGAAGTCAGTGTGAAGGCTGATCCATCTGAAGACGGTAGGATTATCTAATTTTTTGCTATTATGTTTAAAATGGTTGAAATCTACTGCAGTAATGTGCAAAATTGTTGAAAGGGGAAAGGTTTCGTCCCGGTACAAAATTCTCTGTAAATTTCACTCATATATTTATTCGTGTTATCTAGATAAATAAACAAACCCAACCGACTGCTGAGGTATATTGCATATTATCTTCCTGACAGTGGAATCCTCTCTACGCCTTTATATTCAAAGCAGTCTCACATCCTTGATATGTACATTTATTATCCGACACTTGTCATGTATATGGTAAGATATTTACTTTAGCATCACCCTTGACTGAGGAATGACTTATTTTAAATGCTCTTTGACCTCTTGACTTTGGGCCTTGTGGATATTCATACTTGGTCTCAAGGAATAGCTTCTGATCTCAAAGTGTTCAAGTTTAAATTTTGTTTATTAACACCACTTGTGAATATGTATATAGTTACAACATTAGAGAGTTTAAGAAACTAGTGTCCGATTGCAATGTGTGCAGCAAATCAAATGGAAGACATCATGTTTCCCATCATAAAGATCCAACCAGTCAGTGAATTTCAATGTTAAACATTAACGGATACTTGCAGGTTTTGCCGGATACATACTAACAAAATTCTGGTGACTATACTATTAAATACTAAACAAACATCTATAGTAATTCTCACATTTAATACTTGTGACTTATGTATGGCTATGTCCAGTGGATTCGACGTTCCGGTGGGTTCGACGGTTCTTACTAAAAGTCGGAAAACTGCAGTGTTTTATCACAAAATTCACGGAATTATGACAGAGAGGTAAGAAATATTGTGTGATACAATTTTAATAATATTTTCTAATTTTTTCATGTTTTTAAAGGAATGAAAATTATCAGAAACTTGATCTGTTTAAATATGTTTCCAATAATATATTTTATGGATCCAAGGACAAATTATTTTTTAACATATTTGAGGAAGATGAAAACATGGATATCTTCCACCTTGCTTGAAGTTCAGTCTTTGAAATGAAATTGCGCACTTTAAATGGTCATATCTAAAACAAATATGGAAGCCACAAATGTGATTTTTCCCATATGAAATTATTTTATTGCACTTTATTACATATTTAATGAGATATCTGAAAACTGGTATGTACACCATTGTTAAGTAATTAGTTGTAAAACCAAAGTCAGGTTTCAATAATTTCCTTCTTTTTGGATTTTAATGCAATAAACTCAAACAGAAGAACTGTTCCATTGCCTTTGATATGATATATTGCATGCATGTGTAGGTAAGGAAGTTTCTAAAATATTTCAAAAAGATATGCATCAGGTGAGATCCTCCATCTTGTCCAAATTTAGTAAAAATCAGCTTACATGTTTGTAGCATCTCAATTAAAAATAAAATATTCATATCACATTAAGTTAGTTTGCTGTTTGCTTCTTTTTCTTTAATTTGAGAAAAGTAGGTTGTTTATTTGGCATTATTGCTAAGATATATGAAGATGTGAACACAACAGAAATGACATTTTCAGAAAAAGAAATTTTTCCTCATTTGTTTTTGTGTGCATTAAAATGTATTGAAAACAAACAAAAGCACTGCTAAAAATACCTTTCCAAGGATATACATATTAAATATATATGGGTAAAGTAGTTTGTAAAATATTTAGAAAAGGTGAACACCTTGAAGTCCTCCATCTTGTTTTTTCATAATTTAAATGCTGGCAAAGTGAGTGTTATTTACAAATGCATAATATTGAATATTATTTACAATCATTCATGGTCTACACTGTTTTAGAATTGTTTACTAGTATTTTTGTACCTTAAAAATTTATTTTCCGTATTTTAGCTTACCCCATTAATCACCATAGCAACAGTAAATCTGATTGGTCGAACCCACCGGACATTTCCTTCAAAATGTAAACAAAACCATATTGAGATTTAATCAATAAAATATCAATAAATACCCTATGAACTCATAGTTTCTTTGTTAAATTGATAGAAAATGAATTTTGTGTGAGTAATTGTACGATTTTTAAAGCAAAAATTATATGCGATATAATATATTTCTTAATTTAAATCTAAGATCATCGAATCCACCGTACGCGAGGGTATATGCCATCAGGCATATTGTATACTCTTTCATGCTAGGGATCGATGAGTGCTGGCCGAGTGGTAGCAGATGTGCCGAAGGTCTGTGGTGTCACGACGCCCTGCTAGGCTACACCTGTTCTGACAGTCAGTACAATATGCTTGGCGTTCATGGTTCCCATACATCCGTTGTAAGCCTGCTTACTGATATCAGGGACGGCTTGTACAAAATTGTAAGTATCAAGAATTAGTAAATTGGTTCAAATTGTTTTGAAACTAAGAAAATGCCTTCCCACAGTCTCCGTCTCCCTGAAGGCGATTAACAAGAGGTTTATGGTAATTAGTTTATTTATACATACAACATATGTAAAACTGAGTAATAGAATAAATGATAAACTATATTTCATCGCTAGTTAGTATATACAGCATTTGGTATTTCTAATTAAGGGAATTAGTGGGGCAGTGGATTACAAACCCACCTTCCACCTCAGAGGTTTGTGGTTCAAACCCCAGACCCAAGTGTAGATGGGAAAGTTGATAATTGCTTACCAATTCCCAGCAGTTTACAGTGCAAAATCTTGACCAACTGTATGTACTGGTTTCCTCTGTCCTTAAAACCATCGTGATATGACCTATATAATAGGTTGCATGCTACAATAAACCAAAATAAATTAAATCTAACTGTACTTAAACTTTCATAGTGCTTAATCTCTGCTGACAGAAATACTGGTAATAGTGGTATACAACTCATGCAACGTAAACAATCACACCTAATGTTACTTGATCTGATAAACTTGATAAACTGAGTGCATCAAACGATACATAATTGAAGCAATTTACTTTAAAACGACTATAATATCTTGTAGTAAAACAATGACTAGAGTTAAAATTAAAGTTGCCACATGTTTAAACTAGCAAGCATTAACTTAGTTTACTTAAGCATAATACTCACTGATCAGGGATATGTTGCTCAAATTAACTCTAATGCTAAGAAAAGAAGAAGATTCCAGGGGAGGTTTTTTTGTATTTAGTAGCTTGAATAATAGTATAAATACACTATTATTGCATTATCTTTATATGTGTGTTTTGTATGTTTCCTGTACTTGCGACGAATCTACTTATTGATGCCTAAAGTATTATATAAATATTATGCATGCCAATTGTCAGTCTTCTTATATTACACAACTTTTCTCCCTTAAAATAAAATGGAAGCCAATTGACCTTGTCTAAAAGATTAGTGGTACTTGTCCATCAAGTTGTTAAGTCAAATTAAAATCTTGACAGAAATATGTCAGAGTTTGACACATAAAATATATCAATGCAAATTCACTCATGTTCTGTTTCGCTTGGGGCGTTTGGGCGACCCAGGTGTCAGTCCTCCTCCAAGGCAGGGCTAATCATTGTTACTGGTTAACTTGGACTGGACTGGGTACCAGGCTGACCTCTTTGCTTTCACACAGGTGAATCCTGAAGTGGGGTTTCTCATGGTTGTCATTGGTAATGCTATAACAAACCCATATGATTGGTCAGCCACCTGACCTCCATTTTTGGGTCCCAACCATTGTCACTTTGAAACTAATGCCTGAAGGGCGAACATGTTTTTTTCCCTCCCTCCCAATGACTTGGCGTATGACCCTTGTGTGACCTTGGCAGGTTAGGGTGGTTTTATAATGCTTTCACACATGTCACTTGTATTTTAATTCTAAATGTTTTAGTCATTTTTTGTAAACTCTGGGGGTCCCTTCTTCCTTTGGCAGTTTAGGGGGCTTTGTGTTGACTCACCTTCTTCAAAACTCTAGATTTTTGGTAAAGTTATCCTTTGCCCAGTAATGAACTTCAAAGCCTCCCCTTCTGCCGGGGTTGAAGGTCACCTCAGAGGTCACTAGTCAAACTAGTCAACTCATCTTTGTTATCGTTTCAATTGAAACGTTAATATATGAACTGTGACCTTGTAATTTGACCTTATGAACTATGAACTGAACTCTAGTAGATTGATATATATGATCACAGTTCTTATTTATGGCTGCTTTGTACAATAATGCTAATTACTGCAGCCTTGCCTATACTAATGTTAACTGTATACTTACTGAAGAATTTTATAACTTTACAGACTTGTAAATATACATTTAGTTATAGTATGTATTATTATATAATAAACAAGTACCCGCAGTCCTGTTTTACTGTCTTGGGGTTGGGGACTGTGAAGAAGTGGCCTCATGTTTGACAATGTCAGTTGTCCTTTTTTCACTGAGATCAAATCAAGGGTTCACTCCATTTTGTTCTATTTGTACTCACACAAATTTTCACCTTTTCAGATTGATTGGATTACAGGATGAATGGAATCCAGATTCTGACAGTGACCTCCCTACATGGACTCTGATCACGAAAACCAAGAAGAAAGAACTATCGAAGTAGTTTAATAACCCTTGCCCTTTTTTGCTTAACATACAAAGAGAAAGATTGAAGGCAATAAAATACTGTATACGTTGAAATTTTCATTAGGCATTTATTTTAGATATTTTTAGCTAAAGAGTTTCTACAGTGAAATTTAATTCTCAGTGTATTTTTTTAAATATCTGTATTAATGTCTCAAGAAAAAACTAGCCATTAGTTTCTATTGATTCTAGTGAAGTTCTTCAAAAGTAAAGAAAAAATTAGTGAAATTTTCTTCTAGTTAAAATTTCTACTTATACAGTACCATAGCAGTTGCTTATTTGATTGATGTCAGTGATTGATTTGATTGACTCTCACCTCAGTATATATTTACCTGGTTTGAAATGAAAAAAACATCAAGTTATACTGCTTCTCGCCATAACTCAGCACATGGCTCTAATTGGCACAAACAGGGAGACAGAATATTTAATAACAGGTGGTTGCGTTCTACATAACTCATTCATTTTCCGCATACCATATAAGGTAGTGGAAGTGACGACAGAAATATTTTTTATTGATTTCGGGAAGTTTTGTGCCAAGTTGGGACGCTGATTAGAAATTTGATTATCACCCATTAAAAAAGCAAAGCACTGTAATTGGACAATAAACTCAGCCTAGCTAGCACTAACACTAGCCTCCCACCTCTGAGATGAGAGTTCAGATCCTGGTCTGACCACAATGGGAAGCTAAAAGCCTGGTCTGACTACGGGAAAGCTGGCCGGCAGGTTACAGTACAGACCAACTTAATGTGCTGGCTTCCTCCACCTTTCAAACTACCCATCACAAAATAACCCATACAAGGTTACTAGTCGTGATGTAAAAAATTAAATAAATAAACACACACAATGATTCTGTGTCCAGGTTGTATCAAAGTTAGACCAGGAGTAATATCTACCGAATTTATCAAGCAAGCAATAAATTCAATAATTTAATTGCATGATGGTTAGAAATTGCAGAACTATATCAAGAAATTGTCACCTTTTAAAATATTTTGTGATAATTGTGTTGTCAATATAATAAGGATTATACAAAAAAAAATTTCAAATTGATTCACTTTATAATAATTTTCTAACAACCTTCATTATTACAAGTGTATGTGAGGTTGAGTTTATAAGTGGATGTTTACCACAGTGTGTTAAATGGGCCAGTGAAAAAATCCCCTCCTATTTACTTGACTTGTGAGAAATTCTTTAAAATTTGTGCTTTTTGTGACAACATAAAGGCCCTCTGGTCTCGCTTGAAGTGAAAATTGAGAAGAAATTGGGATAATTTTGTCACACTATTAAAGGGTGACCCCAGTTTTATGTATGGTCTCTTTGGTAACAGCTTTTTCCCAGAGTTTCTACATATAAAGATTGTGAACTTAAAAAATCAGTAAATATATATGTGATAAAAAATAATTGTTACCCAGTATGTTTCAAAGCCCATAAATAATAAAGTTGGTAAATTTTGGTTTATAATTTTGTCAAAATACACTGTAAATTCTATGATGTAGTTACCACTTTAACTTATGTTACAAACTACTGTTGGTTGGAGTAAACTAAAATTCTTTAACAAGCTTACTGTAGTACTAATAAAGCAAGATGAAAAAGATATGGCTGGTTTTCTTTGATACGAAGGTGTCATTTATCTACCACTGTGGCACAAACTTGGTCCCAAATGTTTGGCTCGTTATGATAAAAAGAATGGCAGACAATTACAGAATAGCTAGTTGGAAACTTAAATGCTACTTCCAGGATTTTTAAAATTCTTAATTTAGACATTGAGTTAAGGCAGAATTTTAACTTATTTCAGTAGGTTTTTAAATTGTGCTTAAATTGGGACTTGTTGATACTAGTAAATGATGGTTGCAAATTAGGGTTGGCCATAATTTTGCAAGACCACAAGGGAAGCCATATATGAGTCATACACATGGCATAGTTACCCTGGATTTACACCAATTCAAATACTCCACTTAGCCAATTTTGGTCAAACTTAGAAGTGTCTTTATCCTATTATTAGTCCTGGAGGTATGCGATTATGGGAAGCCACATGAGTCATATGCATAACATGGTTACCCTGGATCTACACATACCTGGGGGAATGAGACTATTGGAAGCCACATCAGTCATATGCATAACATGGTTACCCTGGATCTACACATACTTGGAGGTATGAGATTATGGGAAGCCACATGAGTCATATGCATAACATGGTTACGCTGGATCTACACATACCTGGAGGTATGAGACTATTGGAAGCCACATGAGTCATATGCATAACATGGTTATGCTGGATCTACACATACCTGGAGGTATGAGCCTATTGGAAGCCACATGAGTCATATGCATAACATGGTTACGCTGGATCTAAACATACCTGGAGGTATGAGATTATGGGTGTGTAATCTTACATTGTGGTCAGATGTGACATTGAAACCCTCACCCCCACCTGTCAAGGTCAAACAAGAGTACTCAATCTTAAAACTAATTATAACAATTGTTTTTGATGCTGCAAAATTTCCCCTTGCACACCTCCTTTTAAAGTTAAAATTGAAACTGCTTATAACTTGCTCAATACTGTTCCTAGATGTTTGAGATGTGTAACCAATATTATTAAACTTGGTATTTAAAACTTAAAATGCTTAGCCTAGCTTACGGCTCAAATTTGCATGATATATTTTTTAAACATGTACATAGATATCTGGTATTCATAAAGCACCCATACATGTTATGAGATAAAAGCTTATCAGACAGAGAGCCTTGTAAACTTTGCAGACATGGTTCAGCATTGCAGTCCCTCATTACCATGACTACCAAATGATTGACAGGCTGTCTTCTGAGGGAAGTATTCCCCCAAGCTCCATTTGACTGAAACCATATGTGCGTGTTTTATGAGATGCACAGCAAGGCATCTATCTACTCTATAATGTATACTGGTGTGGTTAACCCACCTAAAGTGTCATTCACAGATAAAAGGTTTTCCAATGATCTTGCTCTCTCGCCTCACTTTTCATTTACTAGAGATCATTTTCTTTCTGTAACCTGCTTAGTTTACTGTCAAAATTTATATTACTGTGATAAATTATTTGAAATCTGCCTTAAATATCAAGGTAATGTGTTAACCACACAATTCTCACTACTGAGAGGAGGCCAATTTAAAAATATACACTTAATCTTAAGTTAATAGAAGTATTCAGACCAATTTACACTGACAGTGTCTAAAACAGGATCTAAAAACAGATTTCTTTAGAAAAAAAGCAATGTGTCAAAATATGACATTTGCAACTAACTTTAGAGTTGAGACTCGGTTATCCAACCTTGTCGAGAGTTAGATTTTGTTTGGATGGCAGAAGTTTTGCAAAGCAGAATGGGTAATTAAGGGTTGGTAAAATACACAGGACTGTTTTATGATATGTATTTCATATTTTATAAGGACATTTATGTATATTTGACTGAATTAAGAGGTTATGTTTGTTTGTCTATTTGTCAGTTATATGGGTGTTCCACTGGGGCCATCTTGTTGGTAACTAAGGATTTTTCAAGTTATGGTCAGTTTTAGTTTCCTGACTTGTTGTGGTGGGTGAGCAAAATATGAAACATATTTCACCGACCCTCCCAGACTCTTGATCCAGACCGTGGCTATGCCTACCTGGAAAACGACTCGTCCTAGTCACTTCCTGTCTTGTCCTAATTACTTCTAGTCTTATCACATCCAGTCTTATCCTTTTCAAGAGTGCTTGACACTTGATCCCTCTTTTTCCCAGAATGCATTAAAACTGGACTGGCAATACTGACTGCAAGTTTGGTCATGGTGAGTCGGTAAACTTCCCCAATATTGTTGGTTTGTCACTATGGCTTATCTTGATGACCTACGACTTGTCTATTGTATCTCTTCGGCTTGTCCAGATTGTTTTCGATCTAGTTCTGAAGAAAAACACCCTGATCCCTAGTCAGTTCATTATCTGGATCCCGACAAACCAGGATGTATTACGTCCTGTCATGGAGGTGAAACTGACCCTATTTCCCCACGGCTTTTTCTGGATTTTTGTCCCCTATCCGCAACTCAGCTATATGACTAGAGTCATAGGGTCAGTTGTAGGGTCAGCTCCAGTGGAATAACCCCCTTACTCTGTGTTCATAATGACTCAAAAATGATGAACAGTTCTTTCTGAATTTTTATATGGATATTTAGTTATTACATTTCGATCTCGATTGTATTCTGGCTGTAAAAATTGTAAATTTTTAGAAAAGCCATTTGTGGAGGTCTTTGTAAAAATGAAGAATGAAAATAATTTACATAACAATATTAATTCTTAATTGGTGGACCAGAGGCAGTGATAAGTAGCAAATTTACTTGCTTGTTGAAAGAACCAAGCAATGTTGTTAGAACATTTATGACACAGTTTAGGGCATATTAAACTTTCCTATGTGAGGTGTCTGTTCACAAATCAGATGTTCAGTTTCCATTGATACCTCCTTTTACTGTGTAATATAACTTTGGAAAAGTTTGTTGTTGGTGTGACATAAATTTGTAAGACCTTTTTCAATAGTATGCATAGGAATAAATGGGTATTTTATCAATATTTTCTACATAGAAAATATTTCAGAGTGACAATTCACAAAGTTGATAAAAGAATTTAGACTACAGAAAAGCAGCATCAAGTTTATAAAGAATTTATACCAAAAAAGCAGCATCAATTTTATTCCAATACTGTGAAGACAGGTACACTTTACATGGTGTTATATTACACATTTGCAGCTTTGAATCATCTTTATTCGCACTTCAGTGGTAAGTTACTATTAAATAGTTCACATTTTACAATATGAATATGGGAAATGAATTTTAAATATATTAAGTTGATTGTGACATTTTAAAGAAAACAAATAGAACAGTAAGAGCAAAATATCTATACACAAAGATTCTTTTATGTACAAAAGAATTCCAAAATTAAGTTACATTCTGCAACACTCAGGAAATCATTGTTTTCCCTCATAAATAATAGTTCTCTGATGCTACAAATACACAATTGATCATTAATGTCATAAGTTTCATGTTTTTCTTTTTCATAAGTGTGTGGCATACTGGTCACAGTGTTATATGAATTTTTATCAGATTTAGATGCAATCACATTATATTTAATCCAGATATAATTAAGACTTTTACAAACTGTTGACCTACTTCCAGACAGTACAAACTGGCCACAGAGTTTAACAACTGGATTATTACTTTTTAATACAGATTCATAAACAATTTAAAAACCTTTTGTGTACCTGGGCATCTGTGGCAATATCCTTTACCAATATGTGTAGGTACTTACTGTGGGTTTTGTAGGGCAAACCTAGTAACTGACGTATACATTTTCTCCAGGTTGTAAAGAATCTATTTATACAATTGCCCGTTAGATTCCATAAAACACACACATACAAATCCATACAAATAGTTTTAAATGGCTTATATTTAATCTCATATCCACAATCTTTAAAAATACTCATCAGGTAATTAAAGTTGCCAATGAGTTTGCTAATTGACTTTTCAATCATTGTATCATTTGCATTAACACCTATATAAGTTTCAAGGTGACTTCCACAGCTAACGTTTTGCAGCACTGCACCATTAAATCTAATTTTAGGAAGAACATTGTGATTATTAAATGTCAACAATTGATTTTTTCTGAGTTGAATTTTACATCAAATTCATTACCAAATTTACTAGTTACTGACAACATCATATTCACTTGGTGCTAAAATTATAGCATCATCAGCATATCCCATCATCCCTACAAACTACAAAAAAACTCCAATGTAGCACCCAACACGAAGTTTGTGTAATCTATCAAATAATTCATTTATATATATAATAAACAAAACAGGTGAGAGAATTCCTCCTTGCTTAACCAATGAGAGCTATTTAGAACATTTGAATATGTTCATCTGGGTATGTGGAGATAAAAGGCCACATTAAGTCACCATGTGGCTTTTCATGTTAGGCCCTTGTGGAAAAAAGAAAACAGAATGCCTGTAGTTCAACCAGTGAGAGGTGGGGCTAGGAGGAATTTGACTTCAAGCAAGGTTTACAAGGCTCTCTGTCTTAGCTATATATGCTAATGTAAAAAGCCAGTACATGTATGAATACATTATGTAAACTGAAATTGTCTTATCTGAACTAAAAATTTCCCCTAACAGCAAAGAAACTTGAGCCTTCAACAAGGCTGCAAAATGCCTATAACTTGTTTATTTATAATCCTAGATGTTACGGATTTGTCACTAAGTTTAAGGAAATCATGAAATAAGAATTTTTTTATTTGGCCTTAGACACTCTTCCTTCACTTCTATGTCAAACCACTACAGCCAGTTTATAATGACATTATATCTCACTTTATTATTGGTCCCAGAGGTTTGGGATATGTAACTAACCTATAGTAAATCATATGCTGGGATTGCTTTGCTGTGATCAGATTTGGCCAAGGATCCCTCCATCAAAGTAGAATAGCCAAACTAAAAGGTGCTCACAATTTGCCTTCCACCGATCACTGAGGTTTGGGATTGTGCAATCCCCTCTTCTTAAAAACCGTAACCAGACAATCTTCTGCTGTGTTCACATTTGACCTCAGACTCCCCCTGCAAGGTCAAACGAGAGTAGCTAAAATTAAAACCTACAGCTTATAACTTACTACTTATTGCTCTCAGGGGATCAAGCCCTGTGATGCACTAAAAAGCTTGTATGAGAGGTCTGAGAGTGTGGAAAGTATCTGACAGATACAAACCACTCTAATGTTGTGCCACATCAAGCACTTGAGAAGTGAAGAATAGTATATCGTGCCAGAGCAGTAGATAAATCCAGCATTACTGAAGAAGTAGGCTGACTTTGTGAAAGGGATAGATGGATCTAAATTTTACAGTGAGAAGAGCAGTTTTTATCGAGTGTTCGATCTTGTAAGCAGCTTGCTGGGGGTTGTTGACACCATTTGTATCAGTTTGAACAACCTAACCATTTTGAAATAAAGGAAAGGCCAGAGACTGGCCGGTAACTCTCAAGATTTACCTTGGGTAAGGTAGCAATAAGGGGTTAAGAATATCTATCTTAAAATAGACTAGTACATACCCCACGGCTACAGAGCACTTAACCTGTAATATAAGCAGGTGTTTATACAGTGATGTTGCATGAAGGGAGCTTATCACATCCAGTCTTAAAACTTATCACTAAAGTAAACTGCAAATTTGTTGACCAAAGAGCTCTTGATGAAATTTTGAAACAGAGAGATTCGGGTGTCCTGCGTAGAGCTAGGGTCAAAACCTTCCACAGCTTATTAGGGTCATGACTATTGCCACCAATCAAGTTCCAATGATGAATGTGTATAGTTTTACCGTAGAAATAAAGTCCAAGGGCAAGTACTTTATTATCGTTATAGAGGATGGCACTTTCAGTGGAAAAATGGATGAGCACAGTAATTCCGTTCTTATAGCAGTAATATAGTATTAAGCTTAAGGACCTTATTTCTCTTACAAAGTCCAGTTTCATTTAAGGATACATAAATACTACTTCATATGTACCCTTTTGCTGCACTATATTCTGGCTGTATGGATGTATCATCTATTATCGATGTTCAATTAATATTATTTTTATAGCGCTTAATCTCCATCTAAAAACAGACTCTAGGTCCACAAACAGAAAAAGCAGAAAACTAAATCATTAACTAAAAAAAATCATTAACCTGAGATATAGCAAGGGTCAGCGCCACGGAGAGAAACCAGGAAAAGCAGAAATTATGGTGGATTCACTTGAGCAAAGAGAGTCATAATGGAGCATCAAAAGCAAAGCTAAGGCCAAGGTGCTCAGAAGACTTGTATATTGAAGTGGCAAAGTGTGGGACCTCAAGGAACACACCATCAGCTTGGCTTTTTATGTGTGTTATAAACACTATGTCAAGGTTTAAGGAAAGGTATAAAGTATTTTGGATAACCACAATGTAGGAACTTGTACACCAGTAAGGAAGTCTTGAATATGGAACAGTAATCAATAGGCAACCAACAGAGAGTCTTCCTAACAAGAGTGATGTGTGAATACTTAGAGGTGTTGGTAACAATTCTAGCCAGACTATTTTGAACACATTGCAGCTTACGAAGGTCAAGGACTGAGAGACTCCTAAACAAGGAACTAAAGTAGTCAACTCACAACCTAAGCATCCACAGCCATAAGAGCAGCATGACATGTCAGATAACCTCTGAGACTCTTCAGATCCTTGATTTGAGCAAAACAGAACATGTAGATATTCTGGACATGCCGCGAAAAGGAAAAATCACTATCAAGCCATATACAAAGGTTCCTGACCACCCCTACAGGAAAGAGGAAATTACCAAGAAAATTAACTGGAAAAGATTAATTGAATGTTTATGTAATTTTGAGCCAAAAATAATGAATTCAGTTTTATTTGGGTTTAGCTTCAACTTATTTGCAGAGAACCACTTTTTGTCATCATCCAAACAACTTTTCAACCTGTCAAAGGCAAGAGCCACATTCTTATGGGTGAGATGAACATATAACTGTGTATCGTCTGCATAAACGTGGAAACCTATGCCGGGATGATATTGAATGACTTTGCTGAGGAGAATAGTATATAAGGAAAAGAGTATTGGTCCTAGGACAGAGTCCTGAGGCACACCATACAAGAGCTTCCTTGCATCCTTGAAATCATCAGGTAGTAGTGAGTATTTTTTGATCAGTGCAGTAGCAACAGCTTTTGTGAAATCGGCAGGAACAACACTTTCAGACAGAGAACAATTAAAGAGTTTGGTGAATGAGGGTAGAAAAATATGTAAACACTCCTTAACCAAATAATTAGGCCGCGGATCCAAAAAACAAGATTTTATTGTTGATTTCATTATTGTCTTATGAATTTCTTCATCAGAAACTGCTTTATAGAAGTCAAAACTAGGAAGGTCCGAAGGAGGAGGTAGGCTGAAAGAATCAGTGCTGGAAAACGTGTCCCTTATCTTGGTAATTTTGTCTGTGAAAAATTTCACAAAACACTTAGCAAGACAGTCCTGGGACTCATGAGAAGGGAGTACACTTTCGTGATCGGAATGTAAGGTAGAATGTAAGATCTGCCACAATTTCTTTGAATCCTGAGCATTTTCACTGACAAGATTTCTGTAGTAATTGGATTTATCCTTGTTTACTAGTGAATTACAACGGGCCATCTGCTTACGCAGTCTAGCATGATATTGTGGTGATTTATCTTTGCACTATGTGAGTTTGATCGAATTAGTGCCTGACAGCCTTTGCCAGCAGAAAAGAATTTGAGAGCCATTTAGCAGGACCTTTGATGAAAGTGCAAGACACCTTAGGAACGTGTTTGTCAAGCAAATCATTTAGGTTGTCTGTATATTGCTCATAGAGAACACTAGCAGTATTACCAGGGTATTTAACAAATGACCAGTTGGCCAGATCACTCCTAAAACTGTCCTAAAAAACAGGTGGCTGATAAACACAAGCTTTCACAAAAGCTGGTGAACCAATGGTAATTGCAATATTTCAAAAGGATTTATAGGAAGGACTATCAACTCTTTAAACTGGATTTTATGGTTTACAAAAAGCCAACATCTATCTGTCAGTTATATGGGTGTTCCACTGGGGCCATCTTGTTGGTAACTAAGGATTTTTTAAGTTATGGTCAGTTTTAGTTTCCTGACTTGTTGTGGTGGGTCAGCAAAATATGAAACATATTTTACCGACCCTCCCAGACTCTTGATCCAGGCCGTGGCTATGCCCACCTGGAAAATGGCTTGTCCTAGTCACTTCCTGTCTTTTTTTTTTTTTTTTTAAATTTTTTTTATTTGATAGATATACACTGATGACAATTGACAAAACACAAAATAGGACAGTTGAATAACACTAGACAGAAAAAAAAACACAAGTACAATAGACATTACATTTTCAACAATGATAGACTTTTAAATGGACCGGTGTGACAAGACAAATGAATGTAAACTAATTTTACTACTAAAGTGTGCACAAGACAGACTACATTACACCAAAAACAGCTGATCAAATTAATTTCTCAATGAGTATAATAAACTGTGATATATTAATGTTATCCTTCAGTATCAGTTTACACACATGGAATCACTTCCTGTCTTGTCCTAATCACTTCTAGTCTTATCACATCCAGTCTTGTCCTTTTCAAGAGTGGTTGACACTTGATCCCTCTTTTTACAAGAAATTCATCAAAACTGGACTGTCAATACCAACTGCAAGTTTGGTCGTGGTGAGTCGGTAAACTTCCCCAATATTGTTGGTTTGTCACTATGGCTTATCTTGATGACCTACGACTTGTCTATTGTATCTCTTCGGCTTGTCCTTTAAAATTTTGCCATCGTTGAGCTTAAGACATTTAATAGTCTTTTCAATAAAATTTTGCTTTTCTAATGAGCAAAAAAATCTGGAGGGCTTTTCACCCTCTTTCAGCCATTGAACTCCGGCTCTAGTGGCAATACCTTGGATACACTCTTGTCTAGTATCTTCAAGTTCCTTCTTTTTATCCTCTAACATGTCAGAGAGACCGAGATACAATCCAGCTTTTTCTAAGAACTCAATATCAGACATGAGTTTTTTTTCTTTAGTTTCCATTTTTTTTTCAAATCAATGCAAATATGATACTTTCACCTCTAAGTCACCTCATATGTGATTGTTAGATGCATATCTCCAAAGGGAGCAGAATTTAAGTAATTATATGTATAAATAGGAGCAGCATATTTAATAATCCTCTTTAATAATTGATTTCACTTTTTTAAGATAGTCTTATTCTGATGGTAATCTACAATTGAACATCCAAATCCCCTTTACTTTAATGAATTTGTTGATTACTGGGTTAATTTCAATTATAGAGTGATCACTCCTATAACTTTGATCAATTGACACCCAAGATATAAGGTCAGTTAAACTATGGGATACCAAGAAATAGTCTAGCAAGTTGTAGAGGACTTTTACACTTCTAAGTATATTATTTAGTTTCAGGATAGTAGTGCCAGAATGCATCTTTTATGCAAAAGGTACTCATCAGGTTTAAAACTATTTCCCTTGATTTATTTATTTATTTATTTGGGGTTTTACGTCGCTTTCAACACTGTACAGGTCATATCACGACCGGTAGTTGGAAGGGCAGAGGAAACCAGTACATAGAGTTCGCTAGGGTTGTGTACTGTAAACTGCCGACCAACGGTAAGCAACTACCAGCTTTCCCACTTAAGGACGTCACGGGGATCGAACCCCCGACCTCAGAGGTGGGAGGCGAGAGTGTTACCACTCTGCCACCGTGGCCCCCACTATTTCCCTTGAGTGAGGGTTAACATGTTTGTAGTTATATGTATCTAGCTTTGAATCAAGGGCTCAATTGAAGTCGCCACATATAACAATGTGATCTTGCTCATTATTTGCCAAAATGTCTGATATTTCATCATACCATCTTGGACAGTCTTTATTTATGGCATATAATGATATCAACCTCACAGAAAAGTTACTAATTATTGAAATTAGTAAAAATTTAATTCCAGTGAATTTCTTTGAAATTTGAAAAGTAGTGAAATTTTAGTACTGTTTATTACCGAGCTGGTCACACTGATTAATTTAGTATTTACAATTACAGTATTTTTATGAATGATAGAGTTTATCTTGGAAATCAAAAGAGGTCCCAATATTCAGGAATAGCCATTTCTAGTTGAAAGTAGCCATAATTAGTGGTGGTCGTCTCAAGAATATTGCTGCAGCCAGGAAGGTCTTGTGTGCCTTTAACCACTCCACCAATCCATCTGCAATAACACAAAAAATAAACTAGAAGAACTCACAGAGCACAAACCTATGCCATTGAGTGCGTTTTTTTCAAGATTTTTATTCTAACCGAATATGATCCGGGTCTTTCCAAAAATGTGGCCACTTCTTTCTTTGGGAAGGGCCCACCCACATAAAAATTTCAAGAAGATCTGCTCATTACTGTTGGAGCAATAATAATCAGAAAGCCAAAGACATTGAAAAGACATTCAAAAAGACACCTTAGAATGTTCTGGAGTGTATTGTGTCTAGAATCGGTCCTGTACTGTAAAAATGCTGGTGAGTAGCAAACAGCTACCGGCTTTCTCTCAGAGGTGTGAGGCTAGTAATCATGTTTTTGTGCTTGTTTTGCAGGACTCTCTTACAGAGAAATATTTTGGTCTTATTTCCTCTTTCTGAAAGTAATTTTGTAGTTTATATGTAATAAACAATAAACTGAAACTATTAAATGAAACAATCTATTGAAGTTTTGCAATAGATCATGTTTAGACTTTAATGGAGATTCAATCACAGAAAAATTCTCTGTACAGTCTTAGTGTATTTGCTAACTACTTGAATATCTAAAAATAAAAATACAAAACTTTTGATCACCTTTCCTGTGTGATTCCATTTGTCTGATTCCGTTCAACCACATATCTGAACACCTATGTCAGTTAAACATAACCTTCCGAAACGGTGGAGTTTGTTTAAGGTAGGTAGATTTTTACATTATTTGGAAAAACACATTAATTTTAAATGTATCTCCATTGACCAACTGACTATGTGTGAAAATAAATGCTTTTTCCAACTGCCTTACATAATTCGATGAATAGTTTAATACATATTCATATATAATCTTATTTATCTTTCGATCTAGCTTTACACAGTTAGTCAAAATATTGAAACACATACAAATGAATCCTTCATTTCTTCAAGAAAAAGCCATGCACTGTCCAGTACAGCTTCAAGGGATTCTTCCTCTTGGCAGTGATAGCCTAGTTCATCATCCACACAGAATTGGTCAGCCGGGCACCTGCTACCTGTGGGCCAGCACTCATCAGTACCTGAAAGTTTAAAAAATATTTTGGTTAAATTTTGGTCAACCCCCTTACCCATCTGCAATGGTGAATTACCTGCCACTTTTGCCTAGTTGGTAATACAGTTAGACGTCGGCTCAATCCCTGGTGCAGGCAGCTATATTATGGCTCTGATGACCACTTAAAAATAGCAGTCCTGTGTCATTGGGTCCTATCCCCAGTGGCAAGCTAAAAAACTACCTGAAAAATGGTCATCCTTGACCCCAGTCCTTCAGTTATACGAAGCCCAGTCACTATAGAGCTTGGACTGTACTTGTGCACTTGAAATGGTTTGATTGCCGGGTTTTGGCAGTTGTGGCATCATCCAAATGAAGAATATTAGCATATGTAGTCAAGAAACGACTATGTCCTCTGTTATGCCCCTGTTCCACCAAAGGACTAAGCCCCAATCCTGTCCGCGACCCTTAATTGTGGACAGTCAGTGAAAAAAGGAAAAATGGGCGGGAATACTGAATCGGTATTAAAGCCTGGGATTAAGTTCAGATGAGCCGCAGGAAGTCTGAGGAGGCCCCAATAGGCCCCACACAGTCCTCGACTGTTCTGCGACTAAGAACCGAATAAGCCATTTTTTTGGTCAGTTTGAACCACGCCTCAGGCATCCTGAGGCCTCCTCAGTGTTCCCCAGACCACGATGGCCGATTCTTGTTTTGCAAAATAACTGGATTTTCTGGGTATATATATAAATTCCAGGATGTAATTGTCATTACTTTTCTAGGAACATAGCAGGATGCCACCTTTCAATGGAAGACAGCTTCAGCAACAATTTAGGGCTTTTTAGTTTTTATTCAGTTACATATACTGATGTATTTGCTATTTCTACGTCGACCACAGCAACCACCACCAACAGCAGCTCCACCACTACCACCACCACCAGCCAGACAGAGACCTAGAAGAAGGCACAACATGTGGGTCAGGCCATGGCTACTACAGAGAGAGGAGAGGGGGGCCTACCACAATATTATGGCAGAACTGTATGCCACAGACATTCCAGGATTCACCAATTACATGAGAATGACCCCAGAATTCTTTGTAATGATAAAGACCAGACTGAAACCACATCTAGCCAGGCAGGCCAACAACTACAGAGCTCCAATCAGTGTTGGAGAAAAGTTAGCCCTCACCATCAGATATCTGGCCACTGGAGAGTCATACACATCATTATCCTGTCAGTTCAGGGTTGGCAGATCCACCATTTCCAAGTTTCTACCAGAGGTCTGCAGGGCCATCCAGGATGAGTTCACCAGAGAGTACCTCAGATGTCCTACTACTCCAGATGAGTGGAAAGAACTGGAAACAGAATTCAGGATCAGGTGAAACGTTCCACATGCCCTGGGAGCCCTTGATGGCAAGCATGTGGTCAGCTGGATCTTGCTCAGATGCCCAGATATTAATACCTGTCACCTGAAGAGGAAGATTGATGATGGCAGCATAGGCTTCCCTGACCTAGCACCTACAACCCAGGGTGGTCGAGATGTCCCCTACTTCATCCTGGCAGATGATGCATTTGTCCTGAAGACCTGGCTAATGAAACCCTATGGCAGAAGGATGGTAACCAGAGAGGAAAGGATTGCCAACTACAGAATATCAAGGGGCAGGAGAGTTGTTGAGAACGCTTTTGGCATCCTGGTCATGATGACCACTATTGAACTACCCCCAGAAACAGTCAGGGATGTGGTCTTGACCTGTGTGGTTCTGCACAACATACTGAGAAGCCAGTATCAAGGTCAACATGGTGGTCAACAGCCTGGTGGTGATGATGATGATGTGCCTGGTGATGGTCGGTTGATTGGTGGTGCTGCTGATTGTGGTTGCGACAGAAACCCTGCCAGAGAAGCCAAAAGCCTGAGGGATTACCTCAAGGACTACTTCAATAATGAGGGAGCAGTGGCCTGGCAAGATGGCAGAATATAACTGCTACTGCAGTAACCAGTCCTTTTCAGGACTAATAACCAGTTCTTTTCAGGACTACCTAATATTCCAAAAACAATTCATCAGCTGTGCTTGTTCCAAATAACCCAACCATTACCAAACATAAGTCACCCAACCAACAAACAGACAAACCCAATGCCCAACATAAGTTCCACAAATAACAGACAAACGCAATGCCAAACATAAGTCCCCCAACAAAGTAACAGACAAACAGACAAACCCAATGCCCAACATAATTCCCAGAAAAAACAGACAAACAGACAAACCCAATGCCAAACATAAGATCACCAACCAACAAACAGACAAACCCAATGCCAAACATAACTTGCTAAATGGAATAAATATTGCATATATTTTGAAAGCTACACCCTAATTTCACTTACATTTGGTTTTTATTCTGGAAAAATAACTGAAACTGATTTCTTTGCAAATCTCAAAATTAAATTTTTTTATTCCATTTCAAGAAAATTTAGAAAATATAACCACCCAAATGGTTCTCTTTACAGTATGATTTATCTGTTTGTTGGTTGTGGGGAGTTATGTTTGCAAATTCGTTTGTCAGTTCATTGGTTGGGGGCTTATGTTTGATATTGGGTTTGTCTGTTTGTTGGTTGGTGGCTATGTGATAACATAATATGTTTTAACTCTAGGGATGGTGTCAGTGTTGGACTTTTTTATTACAGATTTAAACTAATCCCATGGATTTTAAACTACAAATGGGCAGATTATTGGACATATTGGGAGGTTATTTATCTATTTTTTCTATGTGGCCTTCTGTTGTTATGTGTATTACCATGGGTTATTTGTTTCATGTTTGGGGTGGTGTGGGTGTTGGGCTATTTTTTTTTTTTTTTTTTTTTTTTTTGTGATAAGTATTTGTTCTGAACTGTTATGTTTTGGGAGGGGAATTTGAACAACTTGCACCTTAATAATCGTTTTTGGAAGATTTAGGCGGCCCTGAAAAAGGCCTATGGGGTTTACGAGACCCACCCGGACTGGCTGGCTACTGAGGAGGCTGCTGCTGTTGAGGCGGTGCTGTAGTGGTGATGGTGTAGAGCTGTTGCTGTGGCTGCTGAGGCTGCTCAATGATCTGTGTTGATGTTAGATCTGGTAGCTGGCTAAGTATGCCACTTAAGTTGTGTCTATTGCCCTCGTCCTGTACTGTGACCACTGATGGAGGGTTTCCAAAGCCAATGGGGCTGGGTGTCTAGTAGACGTAACTGCTGGAACTGCTGCCTGCTGCTGCCTGGGTGGAACTAGATGCCTGTTGAGTGGTTGTTGGCAGTATCCCGACCTTCTGTGAGTGGTTGTTGGCAGTATCCCGACCATCTGTGACCTTCTTCTTTGGTAATAGTGGCTAATCTTGTGGGTAGTACTTGACGTCTATGAGTGTTCTTTACTGCTTCAATGTCTCTAAAAATCCTGCCCTTGAGGTCCTCAAACTCCTCTTGGGTTATCTTTTCAGCCTCTGATGCCATGTAGTCAAAGAAGGGCTGCCTGTCTGACTTCTGCTGCAGAAAACCTGAGATCCATGTCCTCATCTGGTCAAAGTGCTTGAGTATCTTGGAATCTGTAGAAACTGGTGTAGATGTAAGTATTGGTTGACTCCTACTCTCCCTCAGGACACTGGACTCAAGATGTTCTGTATCAGTAGTAGATCCACGAGATTCTTCATGCCTGCTGGTGTTGGGACTGGCCTCAAACCCAGAACTTATGTTGGCCCGCTTGCATCTGATTTGGGTCTTAAGCAAACCCATCTGCTGGTAGACCCAGGACTGTCTCTTGGTCTTGGCCAGACTGTAGCTTGGAGAGCTTGCCATAACGCGTTATCTGTGACTGAAACCACCTTCTGACATCAAAGGGCTGGAGCTTCAGTTCTGCAGAGATTTCTGCCCAGAGAGCCTCGTTCCTCTGTCTGTCGTGGAAACGTCCATGCTCCTTGTCGTACAGCTCTGGGTGCTCATTCACAAACTGTACAATGGCATTTTCTTGGCTGTCAGTGAATGTAGCACAAACCCTGGCTCTCTTGGCTGCTGAGTGGCACTCTGATTCTTCCTCACACCTCTCATCTTCTTCGCAAGCTTCCTCAGTAACTTCTAATCCTTCCTCTGTATCCTCTCTTCTGTCTCCTCCTCTGTCCTCTCCTCTGTCCTTTCCTCTGTCCTCTCCTCCAACTCTCCACCTTCCTTCTCCCTCTCCTCTTGCCTCTCCTCCATCTTCTTTTTTCCTCTCTTTCCTCCTTTCTCTTTCCTCATAACTCCAGTGAATATCACGAAAAAAGTAAAAAAAATGAAATGCGTCTCCTAACTTTTAAATTTGCCTAACTCAAGTAAAATGTGAAATGTAAAAAAACTGAAAACCCCTAGCTGTAAGTGACACACGTCTCTCAGTAGCCAACCAGTCTAAAACACAGAAAGCGTGTGCACAGTCACTTATATAGTCCCAGACCCCCTCATTGCCTCTTTTTGGTTTCAAGCGTGCGGAAAAGAGTCAGTGCTTAATCGGTACTTAGTCCCAGGCCTCCTGGGGCATCCTCAGACAGTGACAGACTAAATTTGTGTGGTCCCAGGTGGCCTGAGGAGGCTGGCTTGGATCGGCTTCTCTTAGTTGGGGCTTAGTCCCAGACCCAAATTTCTTAGTCGCAGGACACCTGAGACTTCCCGGAACTAATGAAACCGATTCTTTTTCACAAGCATGAAGCTTCAAAGGTCTGTTATGAGTCGGGGACTGACAACAGGCTTCCTGGGACTAAGCTAGGGATGCCTGGGACTAAGGGTCGCAGGAGGCCTGAGACAAAATAGGACTGTGTAAATTTGGGTCTGAGGAAGCCTGAGACTGGACATTTTGTTGACGGCCGGAAATAAGAATTGGTTTGGGTCGTGCAAAATATCAAACATGTTTGATTTTTCTCACGGCCTGGGACTAAGCAAATTTTTGAAACCGACTACAAAAAACCCTTAACCAGGAAGCTTAGTCGTGTGGTGGAACACCCACATAAGACACAAACTTAAGCCTCAATATTTTAGACTTGAATTTCCAACCCATGAGTATCTTTTACCTGGTAGAAGCTGTTCTTGGGAGCGGAGCTGCCTCCTGCTTGCTTAGCTATCTTTTCTTGGAATAATATCGAATTTGTGTTTACATCATGCTTAGTACCTCAAAACACTTATATTGTGACAGGCTGTTCAAATGGCAGCAGCAACCATCCCATACAGTTGTTCAACGAATATTTGTAATATATATTTGATTAGGGCAATACACAGTAATACTCTGTTACATTAGATTTTACCTTCATCATCTGTTGTAGCTTTCACCATGACCTCTCTGATTGTGATCTTGAAGGTTACAAGTGGGTAAAAGTCAAAGTCAGGGTCAAACACCAGAGTACATTCACTGTTACTATGGATGGTCATATTCCATCCTGTGAACAAGGAGGGCAGCGTAAAATCATCTCTGTCATCATGGGAAATATCACCTGCAATACAATAATTTTTCTCAACACTTACATCTCATATTAACTAGACTCTCCACATATGGTTTTCAAATAACTCTTAATGCATTGTAAAGCTCGAAAAGCGATAATAAAGGAGATATAAGGCAAAATGTCAAAATCCACACTGTTTGACCCCTACAGGGAGGTCAGGGGATTAATTTGACTTGCTTTCTAGACTCTCCACATATGGGTTCTTACTACCTCCCAATACATTTTATGGCTCTAAATGCAATACTTAAGAAGATAAGAGGGGGTTCACATGAATCTTAAGCTTTCTGATTGGTACTAATAAATTGGTGAATGTTCATTCAGGGGAGACCATAATGCGGCGGCGGTGGTAGCAGCAGCAAAGAAAACTGAAGTAAAAACAAATTAGTGCCCTTTCAGGGATGCTTAATAATTCAATTCTTCAGTTATAAGGTTGCCTCTAGTCTGCTGTTATTATGTAGGCAAAGTAATCTTCTTTTTGGTCATGTGACCTTATCTTAAAACCAGTGAAAGTTGGGACCGTAATCACAGTGACCATTTCAAATGTGTTTGTAAAACCTGTGTGATGACAGATTTCTGTCCTAACTATTCACTGACATGCAAACATGTCAGTTATAATGTCAGAATATAACTTCTAGTAGACTTGCAGGTTGCAAATCATCTTTAGAGAAGATCTGTAGCATAGAAGTAACAACATCTATAAATAGCTGTTACATAGTTGTTCTTGAAAGTCATTTTGCTGTTCAAGAAATGTGCTTTCAGTCCTTACTGGGAATTCCTTCTTTATCAAAAATATAAATTATCTGAAAAAAGACAATGTAGATATATTAATAAAATTCTACCTGGAAGACCAAATAAGTCCGACGAAAGCAGAATAATAAGACATTACAGTAGTGCTTGTTCACATTTTCTAGTTCCAGCCAGTTTGGTATCAAATGCCAAAAGGCCACACAATTTTATACCGATCTAATACCTCAACTGAAAATTTGTGATTGATCCTAAACAAGGCCAAAAAGTCTTCCGATTCACATGCGCAAGCTGTAAAGCCATGTAGGGCACTGACATCAGAGCTTGAAAAAAATCAGAAACAGAGGTTCTTGCACACAGGAAGGGCAGATCCCTTGTTTGCAAATTCCATGAAAATCCAGTGACAAAATAAAACTAAAACCATGATTGCTAGACGTGCGATCCATGCTAGAGCTCATGCATAAAAAGAATCAAACAACAAAAGAATTTGTACCCAGTAAAAAGATTAGTGGTACGACCAAAAAGATAGTTCTTACGACTAACCGCAGTAATTCATAAATACAGCTTGTAACACCTAATCTCAATCACTTTTACAAGGTGGGAAGATTCATTTATGGAAAATTTGCATGAATAATTGTCTTTATTAGGAACAAGATCACACGGGTTCATTTTCATAGGAAAGTTAGGCATATTATACGACTGGCCGTAAGGACTACAGCCTAGAAGCTGAAGAGTTGAGTTGCTAGTACCCTGGAAAGAAATTCTCACTTTCAAAGGTTTTTGGGAAATGTAGCGGCACATTAGATGCTGAGTTAAAAGTTCAAAACCTGTACCTTATGTGGGAAAGTTGGTAGTTGCTTACTGATGGTCAGTATTTTACAATACAGAACCAAGACCAACTGTATATACTGGTTTCCTCTGCCCATAAAACTTCCAGTCATTATATGACTTATACAATGTTAAATGTGATGTTAAAACCTGAATAAATAAACAAACGAAATATTAGAGGCAATTATAGCCTGACCACACTGTTCCTTGTATGTTGGTAGTGCAGGTATGTTGGTAGTGAACCACTCCATAAATGATGCTGTCCCCTTCTTCAACCATTCCAGTGTGTATATATCAGTTTAGTACCTGAGTGCTCAAGAGAGGTTCTTTTCAAACACTTTGAATTGCTACATCCACAAAAGTCTATTCACTGTGTGTCGATAGCATCCTACCCAAATAGAAATTCTGACTTACTGCATACGGGCGGATATCACTAAAATAGAGAACGCATCTAGCCAGAAATGAGCCAGGATGAGTTTAGTTTTATTGTGACCTGTGAGGCCCGCACAGCACACTGCGACCTAGGTATAAGCATATAAGAATTGTTTGTTATACCTGGTGAGGTCACACATACTCTCACTTTTGCATCAGATTCAAAGTCAGTTGTATCATTGCTTACAGCTGGGTAGGTCACCTAAGAAAAAAATAGTCGATTACTGCACAAATTGCAATTATTGTTCATATATTAACTGCTTAACAAAAAAATGAAAAAATGAGTAGACACGTAAACAAAAGACAACCAGTAGATCAGACGATATCAAATATTAATGACATACCTAGACAAATAGCATCATGTCAAATCATGATCTGATGAAATTAGAAAAAAAGATCTGCCAATAGAACCTTTTTAACAGTCTCCATAAAGTAAAATTTTTATCAAATCAAACTAGTATTATAATAGTTTCAACAACTTAATCTTGCTTTATTTAATGCTCTGCTTATCAGTATAAAAATTTATCAGGAGAAATTTGAAATTAGAAATTCAAATCTAATAATAGATATTTAAATTAATACACTTGGTTAAACCACCAAATCTTACCTTATTTGAGTGTCATTTTAATTGTTTATTCACATAAAAATGAATAAAAAAAGACATCTGAAATTAGAACCTGATATTTAATAAACACTTTTGAATTATGTTTGAGTGATCTGTCAGAACAATTTTAAATGAAACATTACTATCAACAGCTAACCTACTTTAAATAAAAAAGATGGAGCCATCTAAATATAGGTGGTCTTTTATAGCCTCCATGTCTTCTACTACATTTATAAATAGTCCAGTAGTAGCATTCATCAGAGGGGTTAGCCAAGTCTTAAGCAAAGCTTAACTTTTCTAGACATTTATAGCCAACTTAAGCTTTAGATCTGACCTTCATTGGGGGGTACCAACTGTATGTGCCGGTTTCCCTGTCTATAAAAGTACCCATCTCGATATGACCTATACAATGTTGAAAACAACATGAAACCCAAATAAATAAATACATATATACATGATGAAGACCTTTGATGTATCTGACCTCAGGAGCTTACATATTCTTCAGTTGCCAACATGTCATTAAACATGAAGAGAGGCTATGTAATGGTGCCTTGTGACTCACTATTGTCTTAGATGCCTAGCTATTCTAGTCAGAGTTAAAAACCCAAAAGTGTGACTTACATATTCTCCTGCACACGGGGATGCATTGGTTTCATATGAAAACTTCACTTTCTGTTGATGAATTGTTGCACCTGGTACAGCTGTCTGTTTGTAGAGCACTTGAGGTTTACCAGATGCAAGTTCCACATAGACTTTTGCATTGCCTTGGTCAGTTTCATTGCATTTGATCCCTGGGACAAACGGTTCTATGGACTCATAATAGAACCCGGTTTCCGCATCAAAGTACCCTGGAAGCCATCCGTATTTGATGAGCCAATCTGTGTTGTTATAAGGGATTTGGATAGTGACAGCACCGCCTGTCAAAAGTTTCTCAATGTCAATGGATGGCTCATCAGAATAGTGCTGATTGGATGTTGGGTAGTAGGCATAGGCAGACCTCTCAGACTTTGACAGAGATGTTTTGTATGATATCAATGCCATGATTTGTTCATCGGTGAAGAGAAGGTTCTTACAAACATCTGGCCTCTTGCCTGCATCAACGTATTCTAGAATGTCACACCTAGCCTGGAAAATGGAAATTGAGGAAAATATTAATTAGTCAGATGAGTAGAGGCCTGTTCACGGGGTAAGCATTGTAGTAATTATCGGTTGCTTTTAAGTTGCAACAGGAAAAGACAAAAAGTTTAACTTAACAAATTTATTCAACAATTAAAAATAATGATTACAGTCAACTGGTATGCCCTCAATAGTACATACAATAACACAATCATGAAACCAGTCTGACCTAATCACTGTAACTGACAGTTAAGTTTGTCCACTGTGTCCTGTGATCTGTCCAATATTCACTAACACACAGATATCCGTATCCTGTGATCTGTTCAATGTTCGGCACAAAATGTCCTTATCTTGTTATCCTCTTGATATCCAATAACACAAAATGTCTGAAAAGAGATATTGAGAGATTTTGACAACTGTACTGTCTGCGCCAAGATATGGAAAATGCCCAAAATGCAGTAAACTCACTCTCTGGTAGAATCATATATATAAGATTGTAATAATAAAATCTGTATATAATAAGTATTATCCAAAATACAGCAAATCTATCCAGACACTGTAGAAAGTTCATTCCAGCAAAAAAGTTCACAACAACACAAGCAGTTTATATCAACTTGAATATTAATTCTAAGACACAATAGCCTTCCTTATAGCCAGCGAATACTAAGTTCACTTGTGGTCAGATGTACAGTCCTTAATGATATAGATACTTATAGAAACTCTAGAATCCTATAGAACACAACAGCTGTCACCAGAGGCAGTGAGGAAGTTCTAGAACCTACAGGTAGCTTATAGGGTTTCCCCAGTCTATAAAAATCAATAAACATCAGTACCAGATAACACAAAATCAATAACTCCCCTACTCTAAATGTTCATATAAACATAAAAAGCTTAGATAAAATAATGCTAACACACAGTGCCCATATATATAACAAGACCTTGGTTGTTGAGTGGCTGGGGTAAGGAGTTTTTGTACTTTCAGTTGTGGATTGTCGATGTACAATTCACTTTGTCTCTTGGAAGGACATCTTCGACACGATTAGATTTGATTCACATATGGGTACTACATGTTTGCCAAAGCTCAGAATCTAATCTAATGTGGAATTTTAGAGTGCTTAATCTCCATCACTGACAGACTCTAAGGTGCATCTGAACATAAAACAAGGCAGTTATCGTTTATCCAAGGACATAGCCAAGTCATACCAAGAAGACACAGGGCTGACAGGGGAGGCTTTCAGCTTCTTCCTGAAGGAGGCAACTGATGCACATCATTAGAAAGTTCATTCCAGATCTTAGGAGCATCAAAGGCAAAACTATGACCAAAATGTTTGACTGGCTTTTTAAAGACTGATGAGTGGAAAGGAGGAACTGTAAGGTATTGACGATCAGGGTGACTACGCCTGGTACTATATGAACAGCTGCTGAAAGACAAGAACAGAAATAGGAAGGAGAACCACTATGTAAAAATTTATAAACTAGAGTAGCAGTTTTGAACATACTGCTGTACTTAACAGGCAACCAGTGGTATTGATTTAGGATGGTAGTGACATGAGCATACCTTCTATGGTTTGTAACAATACGAACAAGGCTATTCTGAATACTCTGCAATTTGTGCTGATTGAAACACGACAAGCCTTAGTGTATTTAATTTAATATTATATACTTCACATGCGAGTCTTCCTTATAGGAGGCAAATATTTTACCACTTTACCACTGACACTTTATGACAATATATATTTTGTTATAAAGTGTCAATGAAGAACACTTGTGACAGCCATTGGCACAGTTGATGTAAAATCAGCCACCAATATTACATCTGGCATAGGTGCATTTTACCCAACAAGCACCCTTAGTATGAAATTCTACTACTGTTACCCAGCTGCTTCTGCATTCACGAGCAAATACCAAACTTGTGAGTGTTCTTACTGGAAGTACATACCTATGTAAAAATATTTGCCTCCAATAAGGAAGACTCACCTGTGAAGTATATAATATTACATTAAATACATTGTATAAAGCGTTATTAACAATACACAGGTGAGACGAGCAATTAGACACAGAATGTAGAAACATTCAGTCATCACTAAGAAACACAATTCCCCAGTCAGACCAGTATCAAAACACTTTTCCACTGATGGTCACTCTCACAAACACATGGGATTCAGTGTAATTCAATGGTGTGGAAATGTTGCATTACCAGGATGTTTGAGAAGTTGTAAAAGGCAGCAGCTCAATCTTATTGGTATGTTGTGACCATATACAACCATTTCTTTTTTTATATTATGCCATTTATTCTTTAACAATCATCTAGCAGAAATCAAATAACATGGAAACGACTGCACGTAAAGGTGTGACTTTGGTATAGCACGAACTGAGCTGTTGAAAGAGATATTACACAGGTCATCCACAACCCTAACTTTTTCTGGGGCCACAGTGGCAGAGTGGTAACACTCTCGCCTCCCACCTCTGAGGCCGGGGTTCAGTTCCAGGCATGGCCTCAAGTTTGAAAGCTGGGAGTTGCTTGCATTTGGTCGGCAGTTTACAGTACAGAACCTTGACCAACTGTATGTACTGGTTTCCTCTGTCCTTCTAACTACCGGTTGTGATATGACCAGTACAGTGTTGACAGTGATGCAAAACCCCAAATAAATGAAAACTATTTTTTTTCTTTTGAGAAAAGTACAGGGGCACTACAGGCATCAGAAGTGCAATGAGGGAGCACTATCTATTACATGCATTGTCAACTGTCAAACAGTTGTGTTGGGAAGTGTAGAATATACATAAAAACACATGTGTGTGTCTATAAGAAAGGCTTCCTATCTAACACACTGTAAAACATGCAGTTCTACACTCATATCATTATATGTGTATGATGAAGTAGTTCAGATAAACAAGTAACCTTTTCGTTTTTCTTATTATAATCCTGATAATTTTCAGGATTTTTAGGGACTTTTAATTTTATTATCTGAAGGCTGATGATTTATTTATGAGTTCATGAAACAGTAATTATGTTTGTCATGGAATATTTGAAGAGGGTCATTTTTGGCCTTTTTGGAGATATTTTCACACTTAATGCTGACTATATTGCATGGAAACTATTGAAAATGGCTTTGGAGGTTGAGTATGTGATGGACTTCTACCATCCAGGCTTACTGGTTACAGATCTTCATTTAAGGTCATCCATTGACCGCCAACGTACCTGACCAAGGGTCATTTTTGGCTAATTTGGAGATATTTTCACACTTAATGCTGACTATATTGCATGGAAACTATTGAAAATGGCTTTGGAGGTTGAGTACATGATGGAGTACCAGCATCCAGGCTTACCGGTTACAGATCTTCATTTAAGGTCACCCACTGACGGCCAAAGTACCTGACCGAGGGTCATTTTTGGCCCTCTATTTATTTGTTTGTTTGTGAACAAGATAACTCAAAAACTGACAGATGGATTTTGATAAAATTTTCAGGATATGTCCAAAATGGTAAAAGGAAGATATGATTAAATTTTGAGAGTGATCCGGATCACTATCTGGATCTTCTGGATCCATGAAATTTAATTTTTAAAGACAGATAACTCAAAAACTTATGGGTGCATTTTGATGAAATTTTCAGGAAATGTCCTTAATGGGATGAGGAACAAGTGATTAGATTTGGGGAGTGATCTGGATGACTGTCTGGATCATCCGGATCCAGGCTGCCAGATGTGTTTGTGTACAATATAGCTCAAAAGGCTATGGATGGATTTTGATGAAATTTTCAGGATATGTCTGAAAAGGTAAAAGGATGAAATGGTTGAATTTTGGAAGTGATCCGGATCACTATATGGATCTTCTGGATCCATGGAATGTAATTTTTAAAGACAGATACCTCAAAAAGTTATGGATGGATTGTGATGACATTTTCAACAAATGACCTAAATGGTACAAGGAACAAGTGATTACATTTTTGGTGTGATCTGGATCACTGTCTGGATCATCTGGATCCAGGCTGTAACATAATTTTAGGATGAATTTTGATGATATTTTTAGGATATGTTACAAATGGTAAAAGGAAGAAGTGGTAAAAGGAAGAAATGGTTCAATTTTGCGAGTGATCTGGACCACTATCTGGATTTTCTGGATCCATGAAATATAATTTTTAAAGACAAATAGCTCAAACAGTCATGGGTGGATTTCGACGAAATTTTCAGGAAATGTCCTAAATGAGACAAGGAACAAATGATTAGATTTTGGGAATGATCTGGATCATCTGGATCCAGGCTGCCAGATGTGTTTCTGTACAAGATAAATCAAAAACTTATGGACGGATTTTGATGAATGAAATTTTCAGGATATGTCTGAAAAGGTAAAAGGATGAAATGATTGAATTTTGGAAGTGATCCGGATCACTATGTTGATCTTCTGGATCCATGAAATGTAATTTTTAAAGACAGATACCTCAAAAAGTTATGGATGGATTGTGATGACATTTTCAGCAAATATATGATCTAAATGGTGCGAGGAACAAGTGATTAGATTTTGGGAGTGATCTGGATCACTGTCTGGATGCCAGATGTGTTTGTGTACAATGTAGCTGAAAAACTTACGGACAGATTTTGATGAAATTTTCGGGATATGTCTGAAAAGGTAAAAGGATGAAACGGCTGAATTTTGGAAGTGTTCCGGATCACTATATGGATCGTCTGGATCCATGAAATGTAATTTTTAAAGACAGATTCCTCAAAAAGTTATGGATGGATTGTGATGACATTTTCAACAAATGACCTAAATGGTACATGGAACAAGTGATTACATTTTTGGAGTGATCTGGATCATCTGGATCCAGGCTGCAACCGAATTTTCGGATGAATTTTGATGATATTTTTAGGATATGTTAGTAATGGTAAAAGGAAGAAGTGGTAAAAGGAAGAAATGATTCAATTTTGCGAGTGATCTGGACCACTATCGGGATCTTCTGGATCCATGAAATATAATTTTAAAGACAAATAGCTCAAAAAGTCATGGGTAGATTTTGATGAAATTTTCAGGAAATGTCCTAAATGGGACAAGGAACAAGTGATTAGATTTTGGGAGTGATCTGGATCATCTGGATCCAGGCTGCCAGATGTGTTTATGTACAAGATAAATCAAAAACTTATGGACGGATATTGATAAAATTTTCAGGATATGTCTGAAAAGGTAAAAGGATGAAATGGTTGAATTTTGGAAGTGATCCGGATCACTATATGGATCTTCTGGATCCATGAAATGTAATTTTTAAAGACAGATACCGCAAAAAATTATGGATGGATTGTTTCAGCAAATGGCCTAAATGGTACAAGGAACAAGTGATTAAATGTTTGGCGTGATCTGGATCATCTGGGTCCAGGCTGCCACATAATCTTGGGATGGACTTTGATATTTTTAGGATATGTTACAAATGGTAAAAGGAAGAAGTGGTAAAAGGAAGAAATGATTCAATTTTACGAGTGATCTGGACCACTATCTGGATCTTCTGGATCCAAGAAATGTAATTTTTAAAGACAAATAGCTCAAAAAGTCATGGATGGATTTTTATGACATTTTCAGGAAATGTCTTAAATGGGACAAAGAACAAGTGATTAGTTTTTGGGAGAAATCTGGATCACTGTCTGGATCATGTAGATCCAGGCTGCCAGATGTGTTTGTGTACAAGATAACTAAAAAACTTATGGATGGATTTTGATGAAATTTTTAGAATATGTCTGAAAAATGAAAAGGATGAAATGATTGAATTTTGGAAGTGATCCGGATCACTATATGAATCTTGAGGATCCATGAAATGTAATTTTTAAAGACAGATATAAGTGAAAGAATTAGTGATTAACTTTTGGGAGTAATCTGGTACTATGGAGAATCCTGACCTGGTGCTCCAGGAAACAGGCTCAAGACCGACATATTCACGCCTTAACTATGTCCCGTCCGGGGATACACTGCGTCGAGATGCAATCTCTAGTTTATATATGTGATACATTAAACACTTTGCAATTTATCAATTTTCAGCACATCTTCATATGCTATCAAAACCAAACTTTCAGGACATCATCTCTTTTATCCTTGACCCGATGAAATTTATTTAAAAGGATATTTTTACATGAAAAAATGATATCCAAGTTAGTTTTCAAGATATTTCTGGCACTATTCAAATATACATACCAATGATGCATGGTACGCGTAAATTACTTACCTACAAAACAAATGATGAACACCTGTTAGTAATCTCCATCTTTCTAGAATTTTAATGAAAATCATTTTTGTCTGATGGTACTGGGTACACATTTCTAAAAGCTTCCGATATTAGCTTCAACTATGAGGCTTTTACCTGACATGCAGCCTGAAACTGGACTTCCATCATACAAGTGCCAATGGTCGTAGATTGTACATCAATTGTCAGTCCAAATGTTCCAATGTCCCCTGAAGAGACAGATTTAGAAATAATCTTTACTTTATCATACACAAGCCTTTTTAAAATGTTTTCTATAAATAATTTCAGATACAAATTTGACGATTAGTTGCAGTTGCTGTATGTTTCAGTTTTGAAATGATATATATATATAAATTAATTTTATTAGCACATGTCTAATTGTGAATGAGAAAAAAAATATCCTGCTCTATTTAAGAATATAGCAGATTTAGCATGTTACATACATTCATTTAAGTTGTTTTTGGATAATGGCTTTTGCTATCTTGCATTTAGGTTTTCTGTCTATCATTACATCATCACTGAATATTGTATGTCTGCTCTAGCATTTCTCTGATCTGAATTTTCAATTTAAAATTGAGATTCACATCACTTTCATCATGTTGTACAAGTAAGGTCAAGATAAGGCAAGAATAATAGGAGATGCATTGTACAAGATTCAGCATAGCCAGTCACCAGCCATTGTTAATTGTAAAGGCGTAGGCTCCAACCCAATTCCTCAAACATGGAAGGAGAATCTGTTAGACTTATTTATTTATTTAGTGTTTACATCATGCCCAGTATCTTATCAGTGATACTGTTACAGGTACTTTTGAGGGCAGAGGAAACCAGTAATACAATTTGTCAAGGTTCGGTACTGTAAACTGCCAACCAATGGCGAGCAACTACCAACCACCCCAGATGAGGTGAGGCTGGGATTCGAACTCTGATCTTCAGACGTGAGAGGCAAATGTGTTGCCACTGCACCATCATGGCCAATGAGAACGAACTATAGCTGTTGAGTTAAGCTGAAGTGAGTAACAATACCTGACATATGGTCAGCCACACTATACCTCACCACACTTGTAAGGGAATCCACAAGCTCAAACTGCAGACTGTATGTTTCGTCATAATATGAATCAAGTTTTGCTTGGTCGGCTGGCAAGTAAAGACAGTCGTGTGTACAAGACTCGTAGATCATTGCAGCAGAACCAGAAAATCCATCAGTGTCAGCAATGATGCCACATGCTTCATCCCCAATTGCATCCAGCAGGGCAGTCATGTAATCAATATCTTGCTGTGTGACTTGAGGAGAATAAGCACCATATGCTTGGATGTAATCTTCTGCCATCGTCAATAATTCATCAGTGTCATTTACAGTGTTAAACTTCTCTACGATTTCATTCATTGCTGCTATCTGGTCAGCATTGTCTGCAAACTTCTGGGCAATGTCTGTGGACAGTTGTAGGTAGTCATCAATATTTTCACACAGATAGGCCAGTGTTGCCAAGTCTCTAGCATCATCCATGAATTCAGATACTGCATCCATAATATCTTCAATATCTGGACCACCAAAGATCCATTTAAAAGGGTTGAGGTTCTCTGCAATGACTGTACCGAGTTCAACAGAATCGTCAATCATTTCAAATATAACAAATGAAATTCCAGAATCAATGATGTTAGTCAACCTATCTCCAACTGTCTTAGAGGATTCTGCTGCACCTGGTGATGACAAGAATACTGTCTTACTGATGATCACAACATAAATACAAAATTCTGAATGACGTATATGAAAAAATCGTGTGTGGCATGAATATTTTATTGTGTATCTTCTAATTTTTTCTGTACCATCTCCGTAGGATTTTTAAGGCAACAAAAATGGATAAGACCTTTCAAATAATAGATATAACATATATAACATATATATAGCTTAAACAAGTAATAAAATATAAATGAAAAATGAGCACTTGCTGGCAAATTAAGACTAATTATCGATACTAAGTGATGCCACTTAATATGAAACACATGGCCCGTTCTGTATCAGACAGTATGCCCCACACCAATTTAGACTTAATACAACTCTTGTTGTGTATTATATCACTAGCGGATCCAGGGGGGGTTCAGGGGGTTCGAACCGCCCCCTTGAAAAATAATGTAAAGGGGTTCAACCCAAAGTACAAAATTATTTCTTGACAGTGGTGTTAAATTTACAGGAAATGCACTCTATTTTTACCAAAAATTAATTTTTTCCCGCAGGGCATGCCTCCGACCCCCTTAGTTATAATATGTCTGATGTGAACCCCCACCTTACTCGATGTGAACCCCCACCTTACTTAAAAGCTAGATCCGCCCCTGTATATATATATTTTTTGATATCATCAAACCTTTCATACTGATTTATTCTCGTTGCTTGGAAGCAACAAATTAAATATGATTAAAATCAAGAGCTTCTGCCTGCAACAGGGATTTGAACTTTTAGACAATTTCTGGGAAAAGTCTTTTAATCTACAGACGCAAGCTGCAAAGCCATCAGTAGGACGTTAAAACATTACCGAATTGATGAGTCGGAGACAAAAAAAAATATATAAAATCTTCTAATCATAGACTGAAGCAATAATGTGATTTTGCACTCTGATGACTGAGACATAATAACTTAAATGTTAAATTTAGGTGTAATAAAATTTAGGTGTTATAAATACAGTAGCACATTCTAACCTTCTTGACAACGATCTATTTGACTTTGAATATATAGGACATCTTGCTGTGAAATTTGTTCATCATACTCGGCTTGAGCTCTACAATTAGTAAAATGAATACAAAGCTAATTGTCTTTTCCCTTAATAACAAAAAAATAGGAAAAGTAATTTAAGCTGATTCATGTAATTTTTTATCACCAGTTTACTGATGATTCCATTAAGTTGTTCTATTGTTGTTCAATTTGCTTTTTATAGAAGTAAAATGTTGGTGATATCCCAAGAGAATTTTGTATTTCAAGCGTGCACAGTTTAAAGACATATCTTCACAATAAATATTAATCAAATAATAAATAAATAGATGAGTAAAGTTTTTTTGTCAAAATTGACTTGCTTTGTGATAACCATTCTTAAAGTTTCAAAATACAGGTTGGGTGTGGTGAGCAATTATCCATATACTTTTTACATCAATAGATCAACAGCATTAAATCAAAAGATCTTAATTCAATTAGCAATATATCTAATCTACCACTGACATAACAGTGTTGGAATCACAAACCAAAACTATAGTTTATTAATTGGTTGATCACTAAATGCATTTTGTAACTTGAAGATTTATTGAGTTGGTGAAACCATTTGAAGTAATCTTTAGAATCATGTACAATATATATATAACTGTAATAAAACTTTTTAATCTAAAATTATACAAATAGTAAATATATTTTACCATTTGCTCCCAATAGCTTCAAGTTCGAAGGCTAAAATGCAAGGCTTCCCATTATTTTCAAAATAGATCCTGAACTATAAGTCATATGTAAGTCTTTTGAACTATATTCTAAACTATAAAATATAAGTACTTACGAGAAGTAGTCATTAAGCTGTTGAGATTGTTGGGCTGTAACATTAATAACTGTCTGCAAATCAAACTCCAGCTGTGTCAACAGAGAATGGAAGTTATTTGCCATCTCTACTTGTGACACAAATTCCTTGGAGTCGTAATCTGCATAAGGAACAAGGTTCCTTGTCTGAAATATTAGATAAAAACATCATTTATTGACTGGTTTATGCATGAATGAATAGTACAGATGTACACTGTTCTAGTTTATGTAGTATAGAATAAAGAGCTGACATTGACACTTCAGTTACCAAGTGGTTAATAAATTTTTCAGTGTATCATTTGTTTCTCATCTTAATGATAACTGGTTTGAGTCTAATTTATCAAAACTTGTTGTATCCACTCGGCTCGTATATCCACTTAGTAGTAGCTTACTGGCTTTATCTCTGAACTACAGCTTTGAGTTGGAAACTTTTAAGTTGCTTGTTGTGATGGTTTACAGTGTGAATAGCCTGCACTCTCCTTTCCTTGTCATTGTGCCTGAACATATTTAGTTCTCCCTTGTGACACTGGTCTAATTACCCCGAAAAAGAGACCCTTTATATCTGGGAAGTTGACACTGAACAGCAACCCTCCTGTATATCCGTCCCATTTTCCATTATCCCTCCAGTGCACTTATTTCTACACATCTTGCAAAGCCCCTGAGAGGTATTTCAAAACATTTCAGAAAAGCGGGTCCCACAAGAAAATGTTTTTATAAGTTGTCTCGAATGCCAGTGAAGATATATTACCCCAATACAAAACCCTGACAAAGACACCCTAACCCAATGAATTATACAGCGCAATCCAGAGCCAAAACATTTAGGAGCTCTTTCAGTTCTAGCTCATGACTCCTGTGAGGAAAGGTCATAAACTAGGTATTAAATTGAAAACCAATGTGTAGTGCTTGCTCCAATCTTATTTACTACACATCATAAACAAAATTAATCATTTAAATTTCACACTGTAGAAATGTTTTCATAAGAGTTGGTGTGAGAAATTTTGTTATGTGATATATGTCTTCCATAAGAGATAGTCAGTAGTTTAACTACCAGTGTATTCTCTGTCTTATACTGTTCATTATCTCATTCCCATGAGGGCGATAGTGAATTTCCATATAAGATCCCACTCAGTCTCAAAGAAATCAAAAACCATGCATTATCATGAATTTTACATGACAATAAAAGAATGATTGATTGGACGATTGATTGGTTGGTCAATCGATTGATTAATTAATAGATCAATCGATCGATCGATCGATTGATTAATTGATTAATTAATTGATTAATTGATTGATAGGGTTTTAAGATTTTATAATGTCACAAATGATGACAACTTGTCCGAAATCATCCCACCAGGTTATAATCGTTATCAACAGCCATGTGCGGTCCGTCATGGTGGAGGACTGGGTTTTTTTGTAAAAGATGGCTTGGATCCTTCCATTGTTCCTACAAAGACCTGCACCATCGCTGAAAATTTTCTCATCAAGATATCCCTACACAAAGAATTTTTTTATTTTTGGAATATATACAGACTACCATCCTCCAGTACTACAACCTTTTTTGAACAGTTCCAATCACTTTTAGAAGATATTCATCACACCACTGAAAATCTAGTGATCATCAGCGACTTTAATTTTCACCTTGAATCAACATCCTCAAATTCAAAAACCTTTCACTCATTGATTGACTCATTTGATTTAATTCAGAAAGTTAACTTCCCCACTCATATTTATGGACATAGTCTTGACCTAGTTTTAACCAAATCCAACAATGACAACATTTCTAATGTCCATACCACTGATGCTTTTTCCGATCATTTTTCATTTAGTTTCATTCTCTCAACCCCTAGATCCCAAACTAATGCTACGGTTACCTTTTGTAAATATCATAAAATCAGTTAAGAGAAATGAAAACAGATGTCATGGCTTCTGATCTAATCAACAAGGAAGACAATACTCTCTACAAACAATGTCCACCACTTTGTCCACCCTTATTGACAAACACACACCACCTCATACCAAACATGTCAAGGCGAAGTATATCCCAGGATGGGTCAACAAAGGTGTAATCGCAGCAAAAGAGACCAAGCATTTGTTCAAACGAATTTGGTGCAGATATAAATCTCCCTTCAATAGATCCCAATACATGCAGAAAGTCCACCAATACAATAAAATCTGCAGGCCAAATCTGAATTCCATAAAGCAAAAATTCAGGATAATCACCATGACCCCAAAAAATTATGGCGAGTCCTTGGCGATATGTTACACAGACTGCCAGCCAAGATGCTACCATTGATAAATCCCCCTCGGCTCTTGGCTGACAAATTTGTGGAGTTCTTCACAGAAAAAATTGAAAAAATACGCTCAATTTTTCCTACTTCCCTGAAGTCACAACACATCACCTCAGACTCTCCTCCCCCATGCTTTCCACTTTCTCTACTGTAACTGAGGATCAAGTAACCCAAATCATTATGAATTCTCCAAGTTAATCATGTTCCCTTGACTCTTGGCCCACTTTTCTTGTTTTTGATTATCTGGATATTCTCATCACCCCCATCACTCCAATAATAAATGCTTCTTTTGAAAAAGATAAGTGTTCTAATTTCTTCAACCAGGCCCATGTTACCCCCATCCTAAAAGTCATCTTTAGACAAAGAAATCTTTAAAAACTATAGGCCTGTCTCCAATCTAAACTTTATTTCAAAGATACTAAGGGTAGTAGCAGTCCAGCTACAAACTCACCTTGATGAGGCCGGCTTTATGATTGCCTTCCAATCGGCTTATAGAAAACACCATTCTACCGAAAGTATCCCACTTAATATTCACAACAATATGCTTCTCAATATGGCCAAAGGGTCTATCACAGCCATTACCCTTTTGGATCTCTCCACCGCATTCGATATAATTAACCACACCATGCTCCTGGACATACTTATTTTTACTATGGAATCAGTGAACTAGCATTCCGCTGGTTCAAATCATACCTGTCGGGAAGGGCACTCTCGGTCAAGGTAGGTAGCACACTCTCACATCCTGCTGCACTCCAGTATGGGGTCCCCCAGGGCTGCATCCTTAGTCCAATTCTTTTTTTCTCTACGCTAACCAAATTAGCTCACTCATTACTCTTACAGTAGTATTAACTACCACTTCTATGCCCATGACACCCAGTTATACATAACACTCTCAAATTTCTCTCACTCTGTACAAAAACTAAAGAACTGCCTAAATGACATTCAAAATTTTTATGTTCACAAACAAATTAAAACTCAACCCTGACAAAACTGAGTTTATTCTGATAGGCTCCAAAATAACCGTAAACAACTCCTTCGTCTCTTTCTGATAAATATTCTTGGTAATCAGGTCTCACCAGCACAAAATGTCAGGAACCTCAGAGTGGTATTCGATTCCAATTTCTCATTCTTAGACCATGTGTCACAGGTCATAAAGTCCACCAGGGTTCATGCAAGAAACTTCTAAAGAATTCGTCCCCTTCTAGACCTTAAAACATCAGTTATTTTAGCAAATGCTTTGGTGAGCAGCAGATTGGACTATTGCAATTCCCTGTTCTTATTACTCACTGATTTCGAGTTAAGGAGATTGCAGTTAGTCCAAAACTCACTCTGCAGGATTGTCACCCATTCCTCTAAATACTCTCACATTACCCCTCAATGGGAAAAATTATAGGGTGCAATTCAAAATAGGCCTCATTACATACAAAATTCTCAACTAGGGTGAACCAGTTTACCTAAGAGAATTACATGTAATTCATGACTACACCTCTTCCAGAAATACAAGGCAAAACAACACCAAACTCAAGTTCCTTCATACCCCCACTTTCGACCGTAAAGTTCATAAATCAATCAAACACTTTTCCAATTCTTTCAATCACTATGCCCCGGTTCTCTGGAATTCCTTTCCCTTCCAAATAAAAAATAGCCCCTCTGTCGTATCTTTCAGGAAACACCTCAAAACCCACCTCTTTAATTCCAGTTTCTCAACTTAGTCTCCTTCCCTCTTTGTCACACCCACAACTCCAGATTACTGCCCTTGAAAGCAACTCAACACTCAGTATGATAAATGATTTTTGTAAAACTAGCTCACTGAGTTTCCCTTTTGGTGAAGACATTGCGCCTGGAAAGCAGTAGATTAGGTTAGATAAGATAGATATTTGAACAGATTTAAAAAGTCATAATTAACTTTCAAGTGAAAGAAACAGTCACATCTACTTGGACAAGAACTACTCTAAGCCAATGCTTTAAAAGATGTTTAAACATGATCTACAATTTTACTTTCAACCTTCACAAGTCAAAGGTTTTACAGTTTCCTAGGCATATTCGGGATAATCAGGAGGTATATAGCATAACTGGAGTATAACCAGTTGGGCTAAACAGGAATGCCCTGTAATCAAAGAATTGGTATCTGGTTCTTTTGGCACAGACAGGTTTTTCTAGCCATACCATAAGGAGAGAGAGGGCACATGCTGCTTCAGAAGACTAGAGATGTAAGTGCGTATAGATCCATCCAAAGCATCTTACCTAACTGGTAGCCAGTGGATGGGTTAAAGTAATTCTAATTCTCATTGGACCTTTATGGTGCTTAATCTCTCCTTAGAAGGATATTCTAAGGCGCAAGATAACCACAATGGTCAACCAATATCAGTATCCAGGGACAGAAATGGGTCAAGCACCACAGATAACAACCAGGGAGATATTAAGACTAAGGTGGCTATGCCTTGGTATAAAGATAGGTTTTAAAGCTTCTTTCTGAGAGAGGCAATAGATCGACACACACGAATCTCAACAGTATTCCACACATCAGGAGCATCAAAAGCAAATCTATTACCAAAATGTTTGACAGATTTTTGAAAACATGGATAAAACTTTGGTACAAGGAAATTACAAACACTGCATCTGGTACTACAAGAACTATAATAACTATAAGCACATGATTTATAATACAAATAGCTACTAACCGAATGATCCATGTTTGAGGTTGTAGATGAAGAAAGTACATTGACTTGAGACAAAAGGCTTTGCAGGTTACAGGCCCATAAACCCTCTGGGGTCTGGTTCTCATGGTAAGGATAGCATCCTTTACGTCCCACATCCATTAGCATGTGTGCATAGTCTGCTTGCACTTGGAAAATATCTGTGATCTTGCTGGTGATGACGTCATAAGTCTCTTGAGATACTTGATCAGTGATGGCCTTCAGATCATCAACTAAGTATAATGTGGTAAAAGTTTGCAAACTATTTTAAATTATTTAACATTTCCAGTTGCAGTACATGCCTTAAAGAAACAGTGGTGTAGAATAGAATTTACTAGCATATATATGCTGTGAGAAGTTGTATTTCCAAGAATCTATACAGGATGCTTAAGCTTCATGTTTCATATTAAATATTCATATTAGTCTCTTTTAAAGATAAACTTGGTTCTGATGCTCTTGTATTAAAAGACCAAAAAATTGTAGTTAATATCTAATTTAAATACAACACTCACTTAGTTTTATTTTAACCATAATTGTATAAGGGATTTACATATTTTAGAAACCTGTGTATATATGCGATGCTATTGCTTTCAGTGGATAATTTGACAGTTGTCTTAGCTTCCCAAAACTGTAAATTTATTGGTCATGATGTGACCAATACAGAGTGCAGAAAGCAACCGAATTTTTTAAATCAAACTTCTAAAGAGTCTTCATTCTGGATTTTAACAAATAACTTAAACTGGTTTCAAGTTCGAAGCTAATGTCAATAGTTCAAAACATGTGGTAAAAGTGTTCAGAGCAAACAAAACCCTTTTCAAGATTCTTTATTCTCACGTTTAATAAAAAAAGTTGGCTTACTCTGGCATTAGAAATGATCTTAAAGTCAAGGTACAACACTACTTATAACTTTCAGCAGAAAACATCACTGTATAAAAATCATTAGTTCTGTAAAACAGGGCTATACTGGAGATGGTATGTGTGTGAATAAGCAGTACTGTATTTACTGTATTCATGAATTCTGAATAAAGTACTTACCTTTTGTAGCTACAAAACACAAAATAAAGATGCAATTAGTTGAACAGACAAAATGCATTCACTGTTTAATATTTAATAATTATTATTGTTTATGAAAGTATTTTAAGGAAGAGTTGTTTACAATTTCAAAGTACAAATTTTTGAAAGTATTTTAAGAAAGAGTTGTATTTATCTCAATAAATCAACATAATTATGTCAATAAATTAAGATAAATTTCGCAGTTTACCGAAATACAAAGTTAAAAGTGAGAAAAGAATTGGGCCAGACGATTCTTCCATATTGACTGATTAGTCATAATTAAATATTTGCCACCTTTAAAAATTATAAAGATTTTTAAACTTTCCACTCTTTGTGACATGATCATTTTGTGAAAGTCAAGAAAGTTGTTGGAATATTTGAAAAAAGCAATCAGTGTGACGGAATGAATCAGTCAATATCTAGGGTTTGGGACATTCTGCTGTCTCTTATTTGAAAAAAAATCCATTGAGTAGTTCTAGAGATATAGTGGGGTATTTTTTGTCAATGGAAATCATTTATTTAGCAAAAACTTGTACAAGCCACCGATAATTAAGCTTTGTGAGTTATAAATATCCAAAACGATTCATCCAGCGACGATTAGTGACCACTTGGAACTGCCCTGAAATATCAGTTTTAGGAACCAAAATGGTACCTCTAAGGCTGGTGCACATGCGCAAACCCCAGATTAAAAATACATATTTTGATTAAGAAACTAAATGAGAAAAAATAAGTCTTACCGTAAAAGGTGAAGGACATTTCATAGATATACATAACCCCAAACTTAATCTTGGAGAAGAGGAGTGGGGCTCCATCATTCTGAGCGTTAAAATCATCTGTTGCATCTACCTCTCCATAAGGTCCAATCACATGCTTGTTTGTGGTCACAGTAATCTAGAAATATTCAATATCCACCACGTGCTGTGTTTAACCTGAATGTCCTTGGGTAATATTTTCTTGTATCCCTCTGGGCAACTTATTATATGCATACCCAGTGTTACAGATTCGCCAAAAACTGCCAAGTTGTCTTTAATATCTATGCATTAATATTCATTAAAATCTATACAGAAGTGGCGGGAAAATCTCAAGTGGAACACCCCAATAGCCTCTCTTACATCCCATTGTACGTGCACGTACATCCTGGTTACAGAGAAAAATCGGCCAATTTGCAAGGGACACTTTAAGCTACACTTGCAATTTTATAACAGATTTTTGAGGTTGTAGACTCCTCACAATAAAAATTGGCATGCACATTATTCTCTGCGTGCTCGCAGCATGGCTACAAACGCATCCATATCTCAAGGGTAACTTAAGAGAGACTTAGGCACGTGCATTCTCCTTACTAGTGTTGTAGGTTCTCCCCATTTACTTACATTGTTTCCATGTGCTGTAAGATACATTTACGTGTACCTTGCATGTATATAAATCCACTGTACGAACTGTAGCTAGTCGCAGTCCGTTCTTTGATCTTCAAGTAGTGACACTCTTGTTGGGAAAAATATACCTTGTTTGCACGTGCAAATCTCTACTACCCCACTACCAGGCTACGTTCATATTTTTCAACAATATTTGCAGCACACTTACGTGTGTATCCACATACGATGGGATGTAAGAGAAGCTAATAATCTCAGCATAATACCTTTCTGTCACTAGCCATTTCAATGCAATTGTCACTTGACAATGCGCCAATCTGATTGGTTCATGCTATAGTGTAAATGCTATTTCTTATCCTTGCTGTCTCGCCAACGCTTGGTTGATGTCATCTAAATGACCAAAATGTTTTAGTATCATGCCACAGACCTGGAGTATCAAATACAAACCTGAGGCTAGTAACTGTAGAACCCTTCAGGTAATTTCTGTCAAGATTCTGCATTGGGGACTCTTTTGCACTGGCAAAACAAGCTTCAAAATCTAAACTTTCCCCTTCAGTTTTAGGTTAGAGTTGAATTCGAGCACAGGGAAGTAGGAGGCCAGTGTATTGCTTGCTGTGTAACCAAGCCCCTTGACTATGTTTAAGGATAATATCACACATTCATGCCACATATACATTAGTAGAACCTCTATTATCCGACCCTCTAGTATCCGAATTTTAATTATCTGACCTCAAACCCACTCTCCCAACTTCATTTAAACCTGTTATTTTAGGCTTTCTATTATCCGACCTTTCTATTATCCGACCTAATTGTTACTCTCCCAAGATGGTCGGATAATAGAGGTTCTACTATCAAGTGGTTATTGCAAGGCTCAAATTGAAAAAGTGAGACTGACTTTATGAGGCTAAATGAGACATGACTTACTTTATTGATGGTGAGAGAGGATCTGCCAGAGATACCGGTGATATACTCATCTGGATCCAAGATGAAATGGTCAATCGAGGTGGCAAAGTCAGATCCGCAATCATTATCTTGATCCCCATAGGAGAAAGAGAAGCTGAAACAAAACAAGAATAAGTGAGGACTCGGTGAGCGCATTGTTTCTATCCAGATGGTGATCCAGATCAATGTTAAAAATTACTGTGATCAAAGTTGGAAGGAGATTTTTTCAGGAAGACCCTATACCAGTAGTATTCATGTAATACTGCTATCGATCGAAAAAACAGATGGCCATAAAAATAATACCTCTTTGGTGGGGATTAAATATATAACTTCGTTAACAGATCCCTTTTTCTCTCTTCACCAAAGAGGCTCAATGGAAAAATAAAAGTTTGAGGCTTTACGTCTCATTCCATAGCTAAGCTTTATCAGACCAGGGACCTTATTCTACAACAATACTTAGAGACCATGTCCAACTTAGATTTTAAGTATTACTTAGATTTGAAGCGAGAAATTATGTAACTGAACATCCCTAACTTTTGTTTCATGAATACAAAGTCCATGAAAAACCTTCCCTTACTTAGATCTAAGGTCACCTTATCTACGTATTGTAGAATACGGCCCCTGGCCAGCAGTGAATATTTGGAGTCAAACCTACAACCACTGAGTTAAGGGCCAAGTCAATGAATCCTAAAGTAAGTAATCACTGGCCCACTGTAATACTTGGTTGAATAAAATATCAACAAGGCTGTAACTGATTTTGTTCTACCAGAGTTGTCACCCATCAAAGTACTAGTATTGGCCAGTGCTGCTCAACTTCTGCAAAGAGACAGGTACTCATCCCACTATGACAATTTTCATGAAAGTCCAGTAACAAAACAAAAAAGAAATTATTCAAAATTGTTATGACTTGCCCATATGGTATGTATTTAGCTCACTGGAAAAGCATTATAAATGTGCCACAATTCTGGCTGAATTAAAATAAAAACACATCGTACGTTAAGTAAGAAATGGTTACTTAGTACACTTTTGTCATTAAGTTAAACCTAAGGTGCATTGTATTGTAGTTTCATACTCATTTCATTACAGGACTCAGTGTTGTTTGGCCCATCCTGACATACCAAGCTTCCTGACAACTGATAGGCTCCTAATTGAAAGACAGAATCTCAGGGATGACCATTTATCAACATCCCTGACATCGCTGAGCCTTCGACTAAGGATAGGACCCAATGATATGGGACTGCCATTTATGGTGGTCACTTGAGTCACTATGTATCTGCATGTACCTGGCCAAACCAAGGTCCTCTTCATTCCAAGGGGAGTGTGTTACCTAGGCAACAGACTTTTATAATCTTACAGCCATTTTACAAGCATGGAACATCAGATAATGGCTGTGTTAAGGCATGACAGCTCTATTGAATGAAAAATACACAAGAAATATGCACCATCTGATGTCCTTGACACCTTCATATTCAAAGTAGCCAATGGTGACCTTGGTAATCATCAGTGTGTTGGGTTCACCATCACGTGTCACTGCGTCTGGATCTATTGCAGCATTCCCTTCTCCAACATTGCCCCAGTAGGTTCTGGGCACCTTGTCATTTAACTCACCTGAAAGAAATACAAAGGCAGACAATATGCATATATATATCATTCATTCACAACTTAATTCTTAATAACAAATAGAATAATTTATATAGCGCAAGACTTAAGCAGAACCTCTCCTGCAATTCTTTTTTCCATGAAGGGATTGTTCAATGATAACCAAAGGGCATTTATTTGATAAGTGATAAACAGGTTGTAACTAAGATAGTAGGGTATAGGCCTGAAGGAGCCGACTTTTACCCAGATGTGGTCAATTAGAGTTTCTACTGATAGAAAGTGCATTTGGGGTTTCTAACAATCTAACCCTGAATTTTGTTGTAATCTTTTCACACATCTCAGGCGTTTTTTCTTATACAAGATGGAACCAAGAGTATTTATAATCCATTTGTGTTTCTGTTCCATACTGAATTTAAAAAATATATTGAGAACTCGTATCTCTGTCTCCCATTTCAGAGATAGCTACACCATGGAGTGTCCTGTTAATCCTATTAATTGCTGTTTAGGGAAATACTCTGGGTCATAAACATTAAAAACATCGTGCTTACCTGACGCCTAATTGCTATAAATTTGGATTATTATTTTGTCTTATTTTAAAATTCATATTTCTTAATGCTGTAGTAACATATACCATACCTTACCATATGTAACGATCCATAGCTGCAAGCAAACAAGCAGATACTTCATTCCTTTAGGATTCACCATCTTAGTATAACACTAAATGCTTCTTATCATAACTGTACCATCTCTCCAATTGTTGACTATTTGCAAGAAAATCTGAGTGAACTAAGTAACCTTGTCATAATCCTTCCTCCCTGACTAAACAGTCTTGAAATCTTATGTGTTACTTTTTCTTTGTCCAGATGTTTCTATTGTCGTTTGGTTGTCTAATTTTTCTATACACACGGAAAAAAAATGTAACTTAATTGGTTTGTTATTCTCTCTACGTGACACAAATCAAATAGCATTTCTTTGCCATATTGCTGCACAAACCAGCACCCAAAATAATAAAGGACACTTTACTGTTTCTTCAGACATGAATACAAAAGTAAAACATCAGAAGAAATTTGTGACACAAGAGTGGGAAAAATAGAAATATATATTAATGCAGATATGTAACATCTGTTATTTAAAAATGTCGGTGTCTCAGTGATATACACACGCATACATAAAGTATCCAATTACTTTGCCATCTGTGGGCCACTAGTGGACCAACAGTATGTGTACCATTCAGGCAGAAGGTGGACCACTGATCGACCACCAGTGGCAAATCTTACAATTTTTTTGTGTAATAAAATTTAAAACAGCAACTCACATAATAGGTAATTCACATAAACCAAATGAGTTTAAGCAAAGGCATTATTTTTTCAAGGTCTGTCACAACGAATGCCGTTCAGCAGACATTGGCCCACCAACTAAGTATAGTTCTTATAGATCATAGTTGCATGTGTCAGATAAAAAAATTGGGGATAATTTTAGGTTTCATTAAAACACAAACAATTATATCAAATGGAAAAAACTGAAGATATCTTTCTTTAACATTCACTAAAAATAAAATATATGCCACCAGTGGCCCATTTATGTAGTGAGTGGGCCATTGATGGACCAATGTGGTAAATATATAAGCAAGCAATATATAAAGTAATAAAGTGGAGGAAAGACTGAGTGAGCAAAATGAAGGAGTACAGTATAGGTTTGTTTATACAAATGACACTTATGTTTAGTCAAGGAAAATGAACATTTTATCTAATTTTTTCCAGAATTTTACACCAGTGGGCATAGGCTGGTCCCTGAGCTACAGCCACTGACTTTGGTAGTTGGTGGGCCAAAAGTGGGCCACGCAATATATTTATATTTTGAAATGATATGTTTTTAACATTGAATATTGTTAAATAATATGTCAGAGAGCAATAGTTGAGGTTGCTTATGAAGTAGTTTATAATGCTTTAAATTTTTTTTTTAAAATGCAGTCAGTGGTCCAGCAGTGGCTCAATGTTGGCCCACTAGCTATAGTTTGCCACCCATAGCCAACGGTGGCCCACTAGTGTCTTGCTATCTGGGATGTAGCTTATAGTTGCGCCTTAAGGTCTGTCAAAGAGGTCCTCAGTGGCTTACTGATAAGCAAGTTTGGCATCTAATCATTAGCTGTCTCCTCTCTGGGTTCGAGTCCCACAAGTGGCAATCCTGAGGACCTGTCCCAACATGATCCTGGCTGCTGAAAATCCCAAGTTTGATTTTTACTAGAGTCTGTCAAATGATGGAGATTAAGCACTATAAAAGTTCTGATTAGATTAGATTTATTCTACATTTGGGGAAGTCATCAAACATTCATCACACCTTTTCAACTTGAAGGGGAGATTAGTCAACCATTACACCAGGACAGACACTTGGGGTTTAACCCCAAGCCACTGGGACCAATGTTTGGATAAATGTGGTATACAAAGAGTTGTCCTGATCTAGATATATCACAAATATCCAAACCTTTTGTAACTCCAATGAGACAATATGGCTGAAGTAGATTAGCTTTCAGTTATACTGATGAAGTTCACCATATTGCAGAACCTCTCAAAGTTTGTTCACAGGTTAACAAGTTTGTTTGTGACCTGTTGCAAGTAAAATATCATTCCACTCCAAGATAGTCCAATGTTAGTGCAATTTCATGTTTATTTATATATTTATATTTATTGAGTGTACATAGACCTATGTTCATGAATCCTAAGGTAGAGGAATAAGTACTCCAGTTTAACTAAGTCTAATCCATCAACCAACTCCCATAATACTAAGCTGTAGAATATGAACTGAAGTCCTGATGATTTTCCTATACATCTGTACTTTATGTTCGTTTCACACTACAGGCGATATAACTCGCGGTCAGAAGTTTTACTCGGCAGCAGAACCATCTCCTAGGTTACCACTTTTCATCTGAGTTGTTCACACTACTGACAGTGTAATTTGCAGTTATAGGCTTTTGGCGAAACGCCCCTGTACTTCAAAGGCTGTCCAAGATTCATAAGTGGCAAAATGTCCAATACCTCAACTCACCTTAAGTCACCGTATTACACGGAAAGATGACCGAGTCACAAGCTTGTGTACACTGTGGACCACACCTTTGGTTACTGGAGTAAGAAATTCATAAGCACATGCCCGGAATCATCTACGCATGCTCACGGTATGAAATCAGAGGTGGAAATTTTAAACTTTTGAAAGCAAGCGTGGGACTCGCAAGGTGATGGATGTTTTACCACTGGGCCACAAGGTGCCATCAAAACTTTGGATGGTAGTTAAAGGACAAGGGCATTTTGCCCAACACCTATAACCGCCTGTATTGTGAAAGGGTATTATGGAGACGAGCTCATAAGCACCACATATCAAACAGTGATGTGAAACTTTGGCCTAGGGGTAACACAGTTACCTAGAAACGCAGAGTACCTGGGTTCAATCCAAAGTTAAGGCAGATGCATTGTGGCTCCAATGGCCACTTTAAGTGATACTATGTCATTTTGTCCTGTCTCCGGTTGCAGGCTGAAGAACCTCAGGGATGTTGATGAATCATCACCCTTGAGACTCTGTCATTCAGTCAGTTATTTAAGTCACTAGAGAACTTGGGCTGAACTTTGGCGGAATGGGTCAGGATTCTATAACTTGTCTTTAGAAACTAGATTTACACTTTGGCAGCAATTCAATACTTAACTTATGCTAAAAGAAAGTTTTATCAGCTATTCCACCAGTAAACAAAGCTACCACTTTAATTGGTACAGATTTAAATTGTTATTTACTAACAACCTTTGCCCATATTGCTTATATGATATTAATCTTAAGAGCTGTCATGCTACATTTCTTTCAACCTTAGGTCTTTTATCCCTGTGACATAAAAATTCGAAGAAAAAAAAATCTACTTGATTAACAAAGTCATCAAGGACATATGGTATATGACTATGTCATATCTATTATTTTACAGAGCTTCTGTTCATTTTTGTTGAACTAAAATCCGTGCAGAATCGGCAGGAGATTGTTAAGTTAAATGTTGAAAGTTTCTATATCCACAGGTGCCCCTTAATACGGATACGTGCCATAGCCAATTTCTGGACATCCTTTGGTTAAATACAACTTATTTCACTTATTATTAAAGAATGGTGAGTGAGAAACGTAAAGTAATTGCTTGTGAAAAGTTATCACTCAAAAAGACAAACAACAAAACTCAGATGTGTTATGTTACGATCTTAACAATAATTAGAATAAAAGGTACATAATTCCCAGGTTATATGTTGCAGGCCATTTCAAAGCATACAGCATCTTATAAAACCGCCTGGCTATTTTATGACATTTATGCCAAATATAATTGAGACTAAATAACGACAAAGTTCTTGTATTAATTTTATCCATTAGTAAGTGTTACACAAATACAAAATGTGAAAATAATTGAAAAAAGAGCACTCAGTGAGTGCATACCTCCATCAGGGCCCTACAGCTACAATATTGCTTGTATGTATTTATTTGGGGGTTTTACGTTGCTGTCAACACTGTACAGGTCATATCACGATGGGTAGTTTTGTGGCCAGAGGAAACCAGTATGTATAGTTAATCAAGTTCTGTACTGTAAACTGCCAACCATCGGTAAGCAACCACCAAGTTTCCAACATACGTTCTGAGGTTTGAACCGCCGACCTCAGAGGTGGGAGGCGAGTGTATAACCACTGCATCACAGAGGCCCCAATATTGCTTGTAAGTTAATGATACTGATAATCCTTCAAATAAAATGCTGAATCCAGGCGGTTATATGGATCACCACCAGAATGGAACCATCTGTGTTTCTTGTACCATTGTCAACATTTCCGGAACATTTCATCAAAATTTGTCTGCAACTTTTCAAATCAGTTTGCAAAGAGACAAAGTTTTTGTTTGTTTGTTTGTTTTGGTGCGTTTTGCTTGTTTGCAAGATTATGAAAAAAGACTACGCCAACAGTTAACATGAAAGTCCTAATGTAAGTGATTCTTGATCTGACATACGACCCATTTAGTTTTGAAAATGATCCGCAACCAGTTATGAATCCAGAATGGTTTTATAAGATCTTTATCATTGCACTCAAAAGCAATAGCAGTCATTCTTATTCTAATTGGACTTTTATAGCGCTTAATCTCCCCTACTCTAAGGCACAACAAAACCAAAACAGTCAACCAATTTCAGTATCCAGGGACAGAGATGAGACCAAACACCACAGAGAACGCCAGGGGGTGAGTAAAGACTAAGGTGGGTATGCCTTGGTGTAAAGGTAGGTTTTGAGCTGTTTTCTGGAAGAGGCTAGGGAGGGGGAGGCAAGGATCTCATCAGGTAGAGCATTCCAAACAGTGGGCCATGTTAAGCCTCAGGGGAGGTGTGCGCTCACTGAGTTATCTTGCTTTGTTATCCTTCTTTAGTTTCATCAAAACATGAACATGTTGGCTCACAGGAATTAATAAACAGAAATATCTTATTTTACTTGGTTCTAAGTGTCCATGTTTGTCCAACATTTTGTTTACCTTATTCAATGAACAAACTGTCTCATAATGTTGTAGACATTTATATTTGTGGGACACAGTGAATCACGGCTAATAATTTCAAAGTCAACACATATTCTTACTATTTGTAGAAGTAGATTGGAGGATAATAATACTTAACATACATACAAAATATGGAATGTGAAACCATATTGCCACACACAAGTTAATAACCCCTTTCGCCCTGATTTGTGAACTTGCACTTGGTGATTCAATCAAATCTTATGATGCTTTTATAGCACTTAATTTCCATACCATACTGACTTATTTTATGAATGTATCTTTAAAAATACGATATCAAAGGTTTTAGAATGCTCTTAGAAATGACACACAGAAATTCCGGAAAACAGTTAATATATTTCCATCTTCACTTCAACTACCTAATACACTACGCAGTAGTTGCACGAGTGTTGTTAAAGACAAACCAATTGCCAATAAATATCCTTTGTTCCGATTTTTGCTAAGTTATGGCAGTAGGCATTTAAATTCCAAGGTGCATACTTTTGACAAATCATTCTTAGCACATCACAAAGCCATTCAACTACAAATGGGTCCAGAACCGACAAGGACAGTTACACCTATTAAATGTACATTTCCAGCTGCCCAGATATGGTCTGCAGCTTCTGGCTGAAGCTTGCAGTCTTGAAGTTTGCGGATTAAGTGAAGTTGCGACCACTGTTAAATGTTTTTCAGCATCTGCAACCTAGCGTAAAATTATATCGAAAATAAGAAAGTTCTGGTAATTTAAGGAAGGACATATTGACAATCTTAATTCATTCACCACTGAAATGTATCCACCAAAGCAGATTAGTGCTAAATACTGGTACATACGGACTGGGTAATATTTTTTATACAGGGGGGGACAGCGATTCGCGGGGGATAGCGATTCGCCAATTTCTATTGTACCTCATTTAAAACTAACATCTGTGTTGATACTGAAGGAGCCTTATAGTGTAGAAAAGTGTGCAACATGTCTTGATACTTTTCTAAGATTTTAGAACTGACAGCATGCAGGATTATAAAGATGAATAAAAAAGTTTATATGTCAGTGAGAAATATGCCTAACAAACTGTATCTGACTGATGCAAAGGGCTGTATGTTCTCTAGAACTGTGTCTGGAGTCAATATAAATACTATTTATAACTTCATTAAGTGCTAGAATAGAATAAGAAGTATTGATCTTTAGCTTTAATTATTGTTTACAAAGTGTTTAACAGTCTTTGTAACTTTTTTGAGAACAATATAAAATAATCGGCGAAATGTTGTCCACTTTCCAACAGCCCTAAACTTATTGCCATGGGACAAGTTCTATGGGTATATTTGTACTTCTCACAAAATATGTTTTATGATGCTACTATCATTTTACAGTTTGTGGAACCTCTTTTCATTCTGATAACTTTTATAATACCACACTGCATATTTGTTCTCAAGAAACTGCATTTTGCTGTTTTTATGGGCGAATCGCTGTCAGCCCCTGTATATTCCCTGGCATTCCCTTACATAGGATAATTGGTGTAAGAAATGTGCACAAAGGGGTCAATTTTTCATAAATATTTCATTTATTGTATAAGCTACAAATATTTTATAAACATCAATAGGAAGGAATTTTTACAAAGCTTCTGCTCATTTTTAAAATTATTTTTACTAGATTGCCCTACGCTTATTGCTCCAAACATAGTTGTTGTATTATCTGCCACTGTGGCCTAGTGGGTAACACACTCGCTTAGGAACACAGAGGACGTGGGTTCAGTCCCAGGTACAGGCAGATAGATAGTGGCTTGGATGACGACTTAAAATGGCGGTCCTCTGTCATTGGGTCCTATCCCCAGTGGCAGGTTAAAGAAACTCAAGGACATTGATAAATAGTCATCTTTGACCCTCTTTCTTTCAGTTAGGGGAATGTCAGTAATTTGAGAGTTGGACTGTACTTGTACAGTCGGATGGGTTAAATATCGCTTTGAACCCTGTAGTACAAGGAGATATTGCGCTGAGTATAAATACAAATACAAAAAAAAAACAAGCTGCCTGATATAGCCATCCCCCTTAAACTGATTGAAGGTGTAGATTTTCTAAAACAGCTCATAAGAGGATGTGGCCATTTTTTAAGTGAGGGTCAAGGGAGGTTTGCTCTTTCAGAAATTACCTTTTTTCGTTTTTTTTTGTTTTTTTTTTGTTTTTGTCTCCAGAATTTCATGAATTGTGGCATAGGGTGCGGAGTATCTCTTCACTGAAATTAAGTGGCAATGGGCTACATTGGTACCACGATGGGAGACCGCTTCAGTGCACTTACATGTGTCTCTGATGGCTTTGCAGATCGCGCTAGTAGACTGAAATACCTTTCAGCCTCGTTTCAAACATTTGAAAAAAATCCTGAACGTATATCATATTTTGTGTTGTGTCCTACCTATCTACCGAGACACAAACTGTAGGACATCTGAAGGTAGACAAAACTATTCAGTTGCACCTCATGACCCCTACACGGAAAGTTGTGAGCTAGGTCTAATATGTACTGCTTCACCCCATCATTACAACTGCTCAATAATTTTTTTCTTTTCAGAAACACCATAAAGTTTATGGAGCCACTATTAGGATATTGTGATTTTTTTGCTATGTACCAAGTCGTGATCACAACTTAATTATTAAGTAGTTATGGCAGGAGGCATGAGGGTATGGTTTGTGGATTAAGTGAAGCATTGCCTCTTGTGGGACTCGAACCCACACAGAGGAGACAGCCTATGTTTTGGTACTAATACTTTATGTATACCAAATATTTGTTGAAGTCAGTGAAATTATACAAAAATGCGAGTCTCAAGCAAGGCTAACTTCAAGTTTGTATTTAGCATATTTTTGGCGTTATGTTCGGTCATTGTCCCACAAACCACAAATAACCTACAACAAGGAGACTGTCTTCAGTCCCATATGTAATTACACAAACATTAATAGGTAGAATCTGGAGAAATTGTTGCACTGTTGCTTGAACACCCTTTAACCTTGTAAGAGGCTCATTCTTTAACTCAGCTGTTTTGCAACTATCGTTTACCAAAAAAAAAAACCTTTCTGCACTAGCCAACTAGCCTCCCTGTATTTTTCTGGTATGGTCTGGCTACGTTTATGGACAGTCTCTTATTCAATATATTTATGCAAAGTTGTGTCTTAGAGTCTATCACATGTTGGAGATTTAGCACTGTAAAAGTCCTCATTAGATTAGAGTTCATTTTACAATATTTTGAACATTAGTGGGTTTCTTGATTTCTGTTGAAAACAATTCTCCATGATAAGCCTTCATAACATCATAGGTACAAATTGTAAAAATACATCTTTTCTCGTCTCCCACCTGTTGAGACAGGAGTTCAAATATCAGCCTGACCTCAAGTGAGAAAGCTGGTAGTTGCCTGATATTGTTCGGCGGCTTAAAGAACAGGACATTGACCAACTGTATGTTCTGGCTTCCTCCACCTTTCAGACTACCCATCACAATATAACAGATACTAAGGTACAAAGTGTGTCGTAAATCACCAAATAAATAAATAACTTCTCTTCTTAGTTCATTGGTAGCCGACTGGGTCTACTAGTATCTCTTAAGGTGGGGGGAACTCTAGGTGATGGACAACTTTCAATGTTGATTGGACGTTTTCTTATAAAATATTGAACCCCACTCCGACAGTAAAACAGAGGGAAAGAATGTCCACTAAAGCCCAACACCATGATGGTTGTTATACACAGGAAGATGCTAAGGTAGAGAAATAACAGACGAGACAGTAGTCACCAGTTATTTAAAACTGCTGTCCACATCTGTGATAATTTGACTGGTTATACAACATTTTGCAACATCATCTGGATTACTGTAATTCTGGCTTATAAATTCTTACATAGTGGTTCGCCTTCCAGTTTGAACCATTCCTGTCTCTCAGCAAATGCTCTAACAGTACCCTGATAGTCAAACATTTTGCCCATAGTTTTGACCTTGATGCTCCAAAGATCTGGAATGACCTCCCTGATGATGTGCACTGTGCAACATCAGTTGCCTCCTTCAGGAAAAGCTCAGAGCTTACCTGTTTACAAAAGCATATCTGCCATAGCCTCCTCTGTCACCCCTGTGTCCCCTTGGTATGACCTGGCTATGTCATTGGATTAACGCTGATTACCTTGCCTTATGTTCAGATGCGGCTTGGAGTCTGTCATTGATGGAGATTAAGCGCTATAAAAATCCACATTAGATTAGATTCTTTTATGAGGAATCTCTAGAAGTCTAATCTGTGTAAATTCCAATGTTTTTTTTACAAAAAACTCTGTCCAACTGCATTGTATTGAACGCTAGTAGATACACCAGTATAACACCTTTATTTTCCAACAATAGTCAACTATTGTAATAGATGGCATCCATCAAGATCCCATATACCAAGATTGCCAGAGAATTTGGCATTACCTTTTTGACCTTGACTTATGACACTCTGACCACAGTGGTTGTGGCTTCAAAGACAACCCAGGACAACATGAGAGTAAATATTTGATTCTATTCTAGGACTTTTATAGTTCTTAATCTTTACATTCAAGCAGACTCTAATGAAAGGTCCTCGGTGGTCTAGTGTTTAGCAAGTTTGGCATTTAATTATAAGCCGTCACCTCTGTGGGTTTGAGTCCAACAAGTGACAATGCTGCGGACCTGTCCCAATATGACCCTGGCTGTCGAACGGGACGTAAAACCCCAACTTTGACTTTTAAGCAGGCTCTAAGACCCAACAATCACAAGCAGTATTTCAAATTTCATAAGGCCATAGGCACAGCAATGTTCATTACATAAAACCTCTACTTTGACCTAGAAATAAGGACAAGGTGACCTTTGGATGGTTAGGGATCCAATCATCTTTATAATCACAAAAACACAGGTTAAGAATGGCCGGTTTTATTTCATTAAGAAGCCATAACATGTTAATTATTCTGAGTGATATAACATGGATGTAACTATGGAATGATAAAGAAAACATATACAGTTACAAACTAAAAAATAAAGATCCTTGTACAATCAAATAACAACAGTGTCAGTCATCAACAATTTACTCTGTATTTTCAAACAAACAACATGTAGTAACTAGTACATAAAAGCTGGTGAAATCTGCTCCCCAATTTATGTCAATAATAAACAAAACCTCTTTCTTGGTGTAGAGAGTGATAGTAGTGGCATAAGTTCAACAAATGTACCCTTGTATTCACTAGAAATTCTTTTTTTGTCCAAATACTTAATACTCTTTGACTATGGAAATCGTACTATATAAATTAACCCATTATGCAAGCAAATGCCCATTTCCTGAATCAAAGCCATTTCTAAATCTTACATAACACTGTAAATTTATACAGTACTCTTAAAAGAAAGCTAGTTCTCGAATATTTATAGTATTACCCAATATAGCAAATTTAACTAGATTAATACCTTGAATTCTAAGACAAGAGCTTTAAATTGTTCAGCCCAGAGCGGAATAAACACTAGGAGTTATACTGGGGTCACTTCATTAATTAGTCTGATCCAAGAAGATCACAGTAAGTATCTCCAGCCTCTGAAATGTTAAAGATTTTGTAATGCCCCTAGATTTGGTCACTAGATTTGGGTCCCTTTAGTTCAGAACTGCGGAACCCAGTTTGCATTCTTGTCCCATGGCTAAGTTTTGCAAATATTTGGTGAAATAGCTGCAGGGTGCTTCCGAGAAGCAGTAACAGTATTTACATAGAGGAGAGGAGGACAACCATTGCATAGTTCAATTAGAAACACACTCTCTTCAACCCTGTAAACTTGAATGTCAACCAAGACTTGTCAGATAATAAGGTACGTCTCAATAGAAACTATCATCACGTTTCATATTTCATGTAAATAGCTGGTTCACATTTTTGCTGTCACGCCGGTCATTGACAAAAACCACTTCCTGAGCCAAAAACCTTGTGTCTGCCTACAGGTCCATACACACCAACGCGATACAATACAAGCGGAGAGTAAAGTTTGAAGTCTCATGACAAACCTTGTCTTAAAGGCACTGAAACAACAATGCTCAACCATTTCCATTTTAGAGAATTCACAAACTTTTATTGAGTTATTATATACCATTAAACATAAAATTTCAACCAAACCCTCCAGAATTTCTCTATTTCTGGACCAGTTTTGAACTTAATTTTTTTTTACTTCACCATTTTGTTTAGTTTAAAACATGTTCATATCTGAGCAAACAGTGTCAGTAATGGATCGGTTTGGTGTGTACTTGCCTTAAAACTCCACCCCAGCTACACTAATGTGTACACGAAACATGGAATACAGATGGCTTACTGATAAAAAGAAACACCCACTGGTTTGACACATAACAAGGACTCCCAGTGGTTTCCTTTTAATTCATAATCAATTCATACCAAATAAGGTCTTTGCAATGACAGATCCCTCACAACAAACAAGGAATTTTATTTTTAGTGTCATATGTTGTCTATCGGCCCTTTCGAAACAGTCCACTTTGATATTGGTTCTGTTTTGGGTTGTAATAAGATTCATGTACAACAACAACTACACAACTGCTACTTGTACTGAGCACAGTCTACAAATGGTTACTTGGATTCACAATAAAGTTTCAGTCAATTAAATATAAAGCAATTTCATTGGGAATATTTCAAAGTTAATATATTTACAGGTATATATATAATTTCTGGGTTATTTCTCTGTACACAGTTGTTATCCATATACTTCACATTTACTTGTTACATTAAAAAAATACTACAGATTCTAAATCATTAATTTTACAGTATTTTAAGCAGTTAGTAGTTGCACCCGTATAATTAAAACTCGAGTGACCAAAAACACTTCCATTTAACCAAGGCTTCCTGAAAAAAAAAATTCCATTGAAAATGTCGTTCAACGACCTGGGCCATATAGATTCACTTTCTTATTCTTAGAATACAAATTTTCTTACAATATAGGCAATTTCTCAGAAAAAAAAAATTCTAAGAATAACAAGTTTTCACAATTTCCACAAAAAAGTGTATTTGCAGGACACTTCTTTTTTTTCTACAAGAAATCCATTCCCTGTGATTTAGAGTTAAAAAACTGACACTACCAGTTTTCTTCAGAGCAACTAAATCCAATTCATCATCATTATCTTCAGAAATATAAAAAAACGCCTACGAATTTAAAAACTCTTATTGTTATAAAATGCTCACATATTCTCATATAAAGAAATACTCTCAAAAAAAAATGGGGGGGGGGGGGTTCTTAGAAAAATTCCAAGAATAATTCTAAGAATGTTAATAAATTTTGGCTCTGATCTGTTTTGCTACTTAGAATGAAATTCTACTGGAAAGGAGTCCGACTTCATTTTATACAACACAATTTGACTGTTGGGAATGATTTCTTATGTGACCAATGATGGCAGACAAGTGAATTAGGTTGATCACAGGCACATGTTTAAAACTATTGTGCAGTGTTCGGGTCATAACAACTCACAGCTGATATTACAACTTTCTTTTTAGGGGTGTAGTGATCCACTATTTTGGTCCTTTTAAGTCCTACAGCCTATTTTGCCCAATTTTTTTCAGAGTACAATTTGTTTTGCCTTAGATATAGAGCCACAGAAAGGGGAGTGTACACTTCAGATATTATTGTATCAACCATAACAACCCATAGGCGATCTGACCAAATATTTGTACAGTTGGCAATGGGCTGTTACTAGAATGAAAACGTCCAGCACCTTAAAAAAAAAAATACCCAAATCTAGTAATTGAAATTTTTATATACACCAGCTGGAAGTAAAGCATGGTTAATTACAAATCAAACAGGAAGCAACACAATTTGACTGCTTAAGTAAGTTATATTGAAAACAAATAAAAGGTACCGGTAATCAAATTTGACCACATGTTAGCTTTTACTGGAATTAACTGGCTTAATAGCCATATATGGCAGATAATGTAAGATTGTGGGGTGGGGGGGGGGGGTGTCACATGGGTCTTTCAGAGAAAGCCATGACATTTAACAAAATCTTTACTGGGGCTATAAATTCATGCAAGAGTTGCAAACTTGACAACAAAGAATATTTCTTGTCCATTGAATATGTCATGTATGGTTTGTAAGAAAATTTCAAACAACGATCTATAACACACAATAATTTTACAAGAATCACTCGTTTAATAACCCATTTTAATTGGCAATTCACGAACGATAAAAAAAGAATACTGAGCTTAAGAAATGACTGACAATCAAATTTCTGAGAGCAAAAGTTCCTGAATCCAGCTTCAGGCTAGGGTATTTTGACTCACTGCTTACAAAATACAATTACATTGTCAGTACAACCGTTAACAGCAAACAAATGACCAAACTTTATCACTGGAATTGTCCCTTACAAGAGATTTGACAAAAGGCCTTAATTTGTCTCTCACAATTTTTAGAGTGCAAGAACTCAAGGTAACATCAGGGAATGTCTTTGCAGATGAAGCTATTTTACACCACATTGAAGTCACTGCTATTAACTTATAAGGCTGAAACAATTAATCATCCTAACCAATTATCAGGTTGTCCAAGCACTATTCTATGCCAATACTGCAAAATCGGTTAGCTGTTTTCTCATGCAGATCACCACACAGGCGATTTTACGAGATCGTTGAAACTATGAATATTTTAAGTTAAGACCTTAAAAGGTATCAAATTAAAGCATTATATCTGTATTTTATTTTAAAAATACTAAAATATTATATTATTAGCTAATTACCCAACAATATCTTAAAGTTTTTGCTTTTCTAGCATCTTGCAATCTGTCATATTGTTTGTTTACATTCGGAACACATGACCATGTGACATTTTGGTATTTCTCAAACATGCTAAACCTCAGAAACCGTTAGTTGTCAGGCAACAGTTAATGCAAATGACTACCCAGTTAGCGAATTTTGCTAATCATTTCAGCCTTATTAACTTATCTTTGACTTTAAGGTGACCTTAAAGTGGAACTCTTCCCGAGTCCTCGGTACACTCACTCACTCACTCAAAAAAAAATTTACATAAAATCAATTATAATTTTCTTTGGAATACAAACTATTAGATTAGTAACCTGAGAGTTGCTATAACCAAGCTACTATGGGACTGACCAAAACAAGCCACATTTTATACGCTTCTATCCTGTCTGGCTGGAACGAGATTGTATGTTGGAAATTTCATAGTTTATTACAAACTTGGCCATTGTGTTGGCCAATGGGTTGGATTGCTCCAACAAATAGCTACTGTTTGGAAATGGTAAGGGTATTTCGCTATAAAAATTCACATTTTCTACTTCGACAACAAAATAACAAAGGCTCAAACAGACAAATCAAAAATCAATAGATCAACAATTAGAAAATGTAGATAAACTCTTTTATCTCTGACGTACGCTACAACAAAGACAATTCTAAAACACGAGTACAATAGACACAGAGAAATAAAAATAATTTATTTGGCCACTATTTACAACTGTATAAAAACAATTTTACACAATTAACAACAAAAATTCATCTATTCACCTCAATTACACTGCGGGTACCTAGCCAGCTGAAGTAAATTGTGTAGTTTAACAGATCAGTATTTTGGAGAGGCAATACACTTGAGTAGCGATTTTGTTCAATGATCTAAATCATACTTTCAAAGATGAATAAAAGGATAAAAACCCTACTGCCATTTTGGTTCACATTTCAAAAGTTTAAATCAAACTTCATTTACGGACAGATATTGACGAGTCATCAACATTCTTCTAACACTGTACAAATGAGTAATTGTAGTTAATCACCTTAAACAACCAATATTAATGCCACGAAGATTTTAAATACATCTATTTGTATTTATCTCTTTAATTGTGGAAATAGATTCTAGTATTATATTTTCCAAATTTTGAAAATTGGTGAAATTTCCTAATGGCAAAAACTTACAATTATATACAGTACAAGATGTTAAACAAGTATTCACACTAAGTGCACGATATGTACAACTATTTTCTTTACACGCGCACACACACACTGCAGTTAAGTGATGGAGTTCATATAACATATGAGTTCACATGACATGACGAGTTTTACTTCCTTTTCTGAGTAACACAAACCTAGACTCTGTATAACTAGAACCTCCAATATCCAGGGTTATACAGTTACCGCTTCAATAAAAAATAAAGCATTTTCTTGATTTGGAGATATCAAAATCAGCTCCACTTTTGTCAAAAAATAGCACCAGAGATGCCCATACCCCACAGCCTAGTGAAATATTTTTACCACCATCAGATATAGAAGTACTGTATCAGTACAAAGTTCAGGATACTTTAAGAGCACTGTCAGTTATATAAAGGTCCAAACAATGTTTAAATAGAGAAAATAATGTCTAAGAGAAAGATAATGAGTGTAAAGATGAAGTTTTAAAACAAGACAATTCAATAACAAGATGACAGCATTAATCAGTAAACTAAACATTACAACACACTTTATCTACATCTGCATGGCATCTGCATCAACTTCCTACACCTCACGGTTTCCGAGATATAGCCCGGACAAGATATTATAGGTCAAGGTCACTACAGCAAGGTCAAATCAAGGTCACACCATGACGTTGCACACCTACACCCCCTAACCAATGTCCCTCCCAAATATCAACTTCATACACCTTACGGTTTGCGAGATACAGCCCGGACAAAAATGGTTAAAGGTCAAATCAAGGTCACACCATGACGCTGCACACCTACACGCCCTAACCAATGTCCCTACAAAATATCAACTTCCTACTCCTTATGTTTTCCGAGATATAGCCCGGACAAGATTTTCAAACTCAAGGTCACTACGGCAAGGTCAAATCAAGGTCAGACCATGACGTTGCACACCTACACATCCTAACCAATGTCCCTACCAAGTATCAACTTCCTACACCTTACAGTTTCTGAGATATAGCCCGGACAAACTTTTTCCCGCCACCCACCCACACACCCATCCGGACACCATGGGTGAAAACAATACCCCGACAGCCCTTAAGGGCTGTGGGGTAAAAATTGGAATAACACTTGTTATATGGATATAGGACCTACATTATGTGAAATAACAGTTTTGTTTCACCCAGGAATGTGTTTCTAACAAAGGTATTTACAGATTTAGGAGTTTACAGACTTCATAAATTACAGACAACTGTACTTTTTCAAAATTTCATATTTTAAAAATATTATTCAGGTTTAGATCAAAGTCCAGACTTAAAAGACAGATGTATTGGATTTAATCAATATCTTTAATGAATAACTTTTTGTGAGAATAAGAAAAACTTTCCAAAGAAAAACAATTTTGCAAAATTTGTCAAGTGTATATTATACATCTTTTTTTTTCCTTTTTTTTATTTATTTATTTTTTTTTTTTGCAGAAACCGTACCTTTTTGATCAACAACAAAAACAGGAATATAATCTGTTTTCTGCAAAAGCCAAATTGTATCCAAGTTTTCACTATTAGTTTTGGACTTCTACAAACTATCAGGAATGTACGTCTCCAGAATATGTTCTTATTCTTAGAAGTTTTTCTTGTGCTAAGAATTTTTCCTAAAAAAATCTTGATTTCTTAACATATTCTGAGTATAAGAAAAATTCTGACAATAAAAATGTTTGTGAATAATAACCCTAATCAGGTGATGTTTGAAACAAAATATTAACACCTGAACTAAATTTCATACATCTACATTAGCTATGCGACTTCACAGTTCCTATTTCCTGAGTATTGAATATTTGTCCTGACTCCGATTTACGAAATGTTAAATGTCTTTAGCGTCAAACATTTTCACAGCAGGGGGTTTTATTGTGACAGACAATAAGTATTTCCCGGATGTTTCTATCAGCTGAACTTGAAGCCACAACCACATGCAGACAGGCCAAGCAGTTATTTACCAAACTTTATTTCCATAAATGACACTGAAGAACTTGTTAAGTCTCTCCGGTTTCTAAAGATAGGAATTGATGAAGGATATTTATAATACACCAAACTTTTGACTCCTTTGAACAAAATAATGCAACCAATTAAACAGGACCATTCACTACTGTACATTAAAACATCTATTGGAATCCTTTCTTAGTGGATTATGTCACAAATATGATATTATGACTATTTTCCCTACTTTTCTGCAGTTTCACAACTCTCGTGACAAACCGAACCCTCTTATGTAAAAATCAGCAAAAGATCAGCAAAAATGAGCTTAAGTTTAGTACAAAAGGTTGTCTAATGTATGCTGATTTTATACCAATCTTTGACTTTTCCCTATTTATGTATACAGGTCCTGTAATACAGTTTTCCAGAAAACTGTAAATTTCAATAAGAGGAAAAGTCCCTCCGCATACTTGTTACTTACTTTGCCTTAAGAAGTAATTGTAAATAGGGATGGGTCGGTACTAAAACATGGCACTTCTGCTCAACGCAATCGCTACCAGTATATAGAAGTCTGCAGATGCAAATACGGGATAAAAGCTTACAATTTCTTCAGATTTGGGGTATGTTTCAAATATTTCAACTCTTCCCTCCATTATAGGTGTCGGCAAGTGAAGTGGCGGTTTTAAATCTCATAACTATATTTAAGTAAAATTCTCTCGATACTGATACACGGGGTCTATCGAACCATAATAATAGTACATAACATTCATACTTAAATGGCTGTATAACTGTACATATAGTCAAGACTTTGTGGCACTTGCTGCGACATCTGCATTGTAGCTTCAACTGTATAAGGTTGTGAGGTATATTCTCAGTAAACCCTGAATACGAACCATGTATTGTTTTATTTAAGGGTTGGGTGACAGGGGGGTGGGGTAATTCAATTGCATAAGGTTGTGAGGTACATTTTGGATAGACACTGAATACGAACAGGGTGCTATATTATTCTATGCAAAGGTTGGGGGGAGGGACGTGGGGGGGGTGTTCGATTGTATAAGGTCGTGAGGTACATTTTCAGTAGAACTCTGAATCCGAGCTCTGGACTGAACCACATTGTTCTTTGGCATCACACTGACTTTCATTTAACTCAGAATTCGTGCTCTCCAATGACTGTGCGCCACCTGACGAGAAAAAGTAAACATAACATATAATAGTTAAACACAAGCAAAGTTGAATGTGCAGCCAACAGAAGAATGCTTTTATTATCCAGGAATTTACCTTACAGTCCAGACAAGTTGGCAATGGTCATTACATTAGTTGACTGCAATAGCCACTGACAGAAAATTCTAATTCTAATTGGACTTTTATAGCGCTGAATCTCCCTTATTCAAGGGGAATCTAAGGCACAACAAAACCTGAACAGTTTAGCCTTTTCATAGAGATTTAGCTCTGTAATAGCCTATCTAATTTTACTGTATTGCTGTTGATTTCTCTTTAGAAAGATTATTGTGCTCTAAAATCCAACACTACAAAAATAGCATCAGAGATGCCCGTACCCCACAGCCTAGGGAAATATTTTTCACACCATGAGATATAGAAGTACTGTATCAGTACAAAGTTCAGGATACTTTCACAGCACTGTTAGTTATACAATGGGAAGTTGTAAAAGTAAAATTCTTAATGAATTCTAATATGACTTTAACAGTGCTTAAACTGCATCAAAAGACAGACCTAAAGGTGCAACAAGATTTTAAAGGTCAAGGTCACTACAACAAGGTCAAATCAAGGTGCTGCACACCTACAACCCTTAACCAGTGTCCTACCAAGTATCAACTTCCTACACCTTATGGTTTCCGAGATATAGCCCAGACAAGATTTTATAGGTCAAGGTCACTACAGCAAGGTCAAATCAAGGTCAGACCATGACGTTGCACACCTACACCCCCTAACCAATGTCCCTAGTAAGTATCAACTTCCTACACCTCACAGTTTCCGAGATATAGCTCAGACAAGATTTTATAGGTCAAGGTCACTATGGCAAGGTCAAATCAAGGTCAGACCATGACGTTGCACACCTACACCCCCTAACCAATGTCCCTGCTAAGTATCAACTTCCTACATCTTATGGTTTCCGAGATATTGCCTGGACAAGATTTTATAGGTGAGGGTCACTACGACAAGGTCAAAGGTCAAATCAAGGTCACACCATGACGTTGCACACCTACACCCCCTAACCAATGTCCCTACCAATGTCAACTTCCTATGCCTTACAGTTTCCGAGATATAGCCCGGACAAGATTTTATAGGTCAAGGTCACTACTGCAAGGTCAAAGGTCAAATCAAGGTCAGACCATGACGTTGCACACCTACACATCCTAACCAATGTCCCTACCAAGTATCAACTTCCTACACCTTACGGTTTCTGAGATACAGCCCGGACAAACTTTTTCCCGCTGCCCATCAGGACACCATGGGTGAAAACAATACCACAACAGCCCTTAAGGGCTGTGGGGTAAAAACACACAGAGTAGATTACATTTATTTTGTGTACTGAGGGTTATGGTATTGTCATTTATTCCTCTTTACAGCGATCACATGCCATAAAGTGTAAGCACTATACAAGCCTGCAGATTGGATTACATATTCTGTGTACTTATTGAGGATTATGGTATTGCTATTAAATACTCTCTACAGAGAATAAACACTATAATGCCTGCCTAAGCTCTATAAAAGCATACATATTAGATCACATTCTCTGTAAACTTACTGAGGGTGATGGTGTTGCTGTTGATTCCTCTTTGGTGTTTGAGTGTGAAGCAGCTGACACTGGGAAACATGTGAGACAAGATCATAGCCAGACACTCAGCCACATGGCGGTCTGGTGCACAGCTCAGTGCAGGGGTGTAACCTGTGGGGTGAAAACATAAAGAGTTGGTGTTACATACATAGGCACTGTGCTAATGCATGATGTTATATGAGGGAAAGTGTTGTGTGTGCATATATTGCCATATAAGCTAATTGAGTTATTGATTCTACAGAACTTGGTCAGTTAATATGGATATTTGTTACACTCTGTTGGAGTGATCTATTTATAGATATGGGGAAACTCCCTAAACTGGTTTCTAGAACCTCCTCAGTAGTTCTTGTAACAGTATTTACTTTCAAGTAAGTGCTATAACCTTTTGGGCATTTCCTAAGGTATAAATAATGCTGTTACACCTGACACTAGCATTATGGATCTTGCTTGGTATAAGGTAAGTTGAATCTTAGAACTGCTTTTCTGTGTTATTTATCTTTTGTGATGAACTCTTGTTGGCGTGAACTGGATATAGTGTGCGGATATACCAGAGAGTGGATTTGCAGTATTTGGATATTGTCCATATCTTGGAGCAGACAGCATATTTGTGCAAACTCTCTGAATATCTGTACACAGACATTTTATGTTAGTGAACTCAGAACGGATCACATACTTAAGCTGATTTTGCTGCTATCTTGGGACTTCCATTTTGTGAATACCAGTGAGGAGTGACTGTATAAACTAGCTTCTTTTGCTAGTACTGCGATTATGTCACACGAAAGGCAAGAGATTAGATTACCTGATTCATCCGCCAATAACACGTCGGCACCTTTACTCAGTAACAACTGTACCACCGACACCAGGCCGTGTCTGGCTGCTATGTGCAGGGGTCTGAAACCATACAAACAAATGTTTTCAAATTTAATTATAAAGTCACTTTTAAACATGAAATCTCCAGTGAGGGTGAGTTGAAAAAGTCTATTAAGTTGAATCTTCAGATACCACAAAAACACTTAAACAGGACTTCCAGCCAGTGTTACATTCAGCAGGTAATACTGAAACTGGAACCAACAAATTTGTATGAAAAGGTATTACAGTATTAGCCATCGCTGCAGTAACTATAAGAGCATTATAATTGAGTAATCTTTGGGACTTTAAAGATACACATATTTAATGTTATACTTTTGAAATATTTATAAATATCATCTGCCATGCTTGTTTCACTGGTACTTCTAACTCAAGATTTCTGTATATATTTTTAGAAGATCTTTTAACATCATAAACTAGGGCGGGGTCGGTAGGCCCGGTGTCTCATTATTGAGAGCATTTTACTGAAATACTGTGATTTTACAACCGCCACTTTGCTTGTGAACACATATAATGGAAGAAAGAGTTAAAATATTAGAAACATACCCAAAATCTGAAAAAATTATAAGATTTTAGCCCATATTTTTGTGCATTTGCAAAATTTTATAGGGATTGTGTCGAGCAGAACACTTGATAACCTCAATCTCCCTTGTCAGCTCATATATTTGAAGGGAAACTTAAAATATTGGGAACATACCAGAAATCTGAAGAAATTATAGGCTTTGATCTCGTATTTTGTGCATTTTGCCACTTTTATTGCAATGTCGTTAGAGGGAACATCCAAATGAAATGAAATAATCGTGTAGATCTGCTTAAAAAGGGAACTTAACAGAAAATTTTTTCAGGATGAGAGGATTGTTCATATTTAACTTTTAGAGCGTCTGCTGTTCAGTGGTTACTGAGAAAAAAAATAAAGAAATTTCTGTCTTTCCTGAAAAATAGGCAGAAAAAAAAGATTATAATCAATAATCCATCAATGACAATTACCAATTAATCAATTTTGATTTTTCAGACCGATTCCTCACCCTAATAGAGATATGATATATACTTACGTCTGAAGCTGGCTATTGGTGAGGTTTACTAGTGGGTCGTCTTCCATTTTGTCCAATAACAACAAGGCAGCGTTCTCGTGTCTCTGTAACATAGTACCCACAATTCTTTAGTAAAGGAAACTGACTTCAAAAACACAATGTATAAAAATACAGTGGGTGTATTGTATATGCAAAGGCACGATTTTCTTTTGTACACATCACAAAGTGATCACAATTCTCTTTTTTCCCATAGTACAGATTACACACTGTAAATGTGTCTTGTTATAAATAGACTGTGGATTTATAGTTAAGTTGATTAATTCACTAAAAAATAAATAGCAAATCAAACACTAACATATTATCATAAAAAGAAAAACAAAAAAAACTAGATTGGGCCAACTCGGCGCCAACATATCCCCAGACAGGTCATCACTCACGCCACAGGTTTTGATCGGGAATTTTTTAAAACATAATTACCCATTATTATATGAACTTCAGCACATCAATCTACTCTGTTTATATCTTCCCAAGGAAGATGGTGTATCCCCAGACACCGAATACATAACTCAAATTATATTTTCAATCTTCCTGCAATGATAACTCTAAACCTATTTTCAAAGTATTTAAATGATTGATGATTGAATGTCCATTCTAAAATAATAATCCCAAAAGAGCATATCTGTTTCTATATTTGTTGACAAATAAAATATTATTTTAACTCAACTCATCATACTTTTCAATCTTCCTTCAAAGTATTTAAATGATTGATGATTCAATGTCCATTCTAAAATTCATAATCCCAAAAGCGCATATCTGTTTCTATATTTGTTCACAAATAAAATATTATTTAAAAAAAAATTATTTATATTATTATTTTATTATATTATTTTTAGAATTTGCAAATTGTTTTCAGTTATTCATTTCCTCTATACCTATATATGTGGTCCATATATATGCAACCTAAATATGTGACACAATCTCAGTTCTGACTCCCCTTTGTGTTATATGTAATGAAGCCCACTACCTCCCACCCCCACCCCTCTCCCCTTCTCCACACCTCTCTCACTATTACACAAGATCTGCAACCCCATTGAGTTCTTTGTTTCTCATCTGATATCATTAAATACCTTTGTTTATTTAGTGTCACTCAATATAGCTGGAGGTCCCAGAGGTGGGGATAAATGGTAAACAAACAATCTATATAAAAGGGGTACTCAAATACAAAAAGAATTGAGAATTTTAAGTATGTGATTATCAACTGAAATGAGTTCATAACTGTAGGAGCTGTGTCAAAATTAACTGAGGCAAGTTGAATAAAACTGGGCTAGTTGAGGGTTAAAAATCCCCTAGTTTTACTACATAAGGATATAATTTCATTAATATTGGGACTTAAAGCTCACTTAAAGTGTCCATTTTGTCTACTTGAATATGTTTAACCAGTTTCATTTTAAAAAGTTAAAAACTCAGCAAGCAGAGGTATAACACACAAAAATAAGTTCTTAAAAGACTAAGATAGCCATAACATTATTAATAATCAAAATTTAAATAGACAGGCATTTCCTTTGAAAAATTCAAAGATTTCAGCTCTATAACCCACATAGTTTGACAGTTACTGGGCTTTAAAGTGGCATAATGTCCATAAATTGGGTTTCTGTGGGCATTTTACAATTGTTAAAGAGACCTTAGCAATTAAACTACAGATCTGAAACTTTTTGGGGGGGACATACATAACAAACAAAAATTATATATAATACAGTTTAAGACTTGTCACACGAAGCATTTCCAAATAACAGGGCAAAATACGGAAAAAATGTCAAAAAAGGCACTTGGGCGAGTGTCTATGGCCCTCATACACAGGTTAAATGTCTACTAAAAACCTTGATTTTCGGCACATGTAAAAAGGACATAATAATGTATTCCCAGATGGGATTTCAGCTCCATCAATCACATAGTTTAACAGTCACAGGGCTTAAAGGTGGTAAAAAGTCCAAAGTCGATGTGGCTTTCAAATTAAAGCTTCAGACTTAAAATTTGTTACATACTAAGATTACACATAGAATATGTATCTAATAAAGTTTGAAACTTCTCAGACTTACCATTTCCAAGTTACAGAGCAAAATATGTGAAAAATGTCTTAAAAGTGTCACTCAGGTGGGTGTTTAAGGTCCTCATACACAGGTTAAATGTCTACTTGAAGCCTTGATTTTTGGCACATGTAAAAAGAACATAATAATGTATTCCAAGATGAGATTTCAGCTCTATCAGTCACATAGTTTAACAGTCACAGGCCTTAAAATTGGCAAAAAGTCCAAATACTGGGTCTTTATGGGGCCTTCTAGAGACCTAAATGTGGCCTTTAAATTAAAGCTTCAGACTTAAAATTTGTCACATACTAAGATTACACATAGAATATACATCTAATACAGTTTGAAACTTCTTAGACTTACCATTTCCAAGTTACAGGCAAAAATATGTGAAAAATGTCTAAAAATGGTCACTCGGGTGGGGATTTATGGTCTCATACACAGGTTAAATGTCTTCTTAAAGCCTTAATTTTTGGCACATATAAAAATAACATACTAATATCTTCCCAGATAGGATTTGAGCTCTATCAGTCACATAGTTTGACAGTCACAGGGCTTAAAAGTAGCAAAAAGTCCAAATATTGGGTCTTTGGGAGCCTTTTAGAGACCTCAATTTGACCTTCAAAATTAAAGCTTCAGACTTAAAATCTGTTACATACTAAGATTACACACAGAATATATATCTAATACAGTTTGAAACTTGTCAGACTTACCATTTCCAAGTTACAGGGAAAAAGATGTGAAAAATGTCTTATAAGGGTCACTCGGGTGGGTGTTTATGGTCCTGATACACAGGTTAACTGTCTATTAAAGGCCTAAATGTTGGGGCACATATAAGAAAACACATAGATATATTCCCAGATTATATTTAACTTAGATGAGAGACATAGTTTGAAAGCTACAGTGCTTGAAAGTGGCAAAAAGTGCATAAATTGGGTCTCTGTGGGCACTTTTGAGACCTTAAGTCGACCCCTTTGGGTAAACCTACAGCCCTAAAATTTTCTACAGACAAGGATTACATATCAAAGTTATACCTAGCGCAGTTTGAGACTCATCAGAATTACCACTTCCAAATTATAGGGCAAAATATATGAAAAGTATAGCAAAAAATCCCTAAGTGGGGGTATTTATGGGCCTCAAACACAATTTTCTCCTCAACTTAAAGTCGTGATTTTCGGCACATGTACTAAGAACATATTAATGTGTTGTCAGGTAAAATTTCAGCCAGCTGAGCATCATAGTTTGTGACCTACAAGGCTCTAAGTGGCCAAAAGTCCAATTTCTGACCTTAAGGTGGCCATAAGTTCTTTTTTACTGGGAGTTTAAGGTCACCTTAAAATAGGGATGTTCCTTTGGGCACCCTTAACATGTGTACCAAGTTTGAAAAAAAAATATTAATTTGTTTTTGAGTTATCGCGTCCACAAGGAAATTTCTACGGCGGCGGCGGCGGCGGCGGCGGCGGCGCGACGGACCTGAATCCAATATATCCCCGACTTTCGTCTGGGGATATAATTATACAGTAGAACCTCTATTATCCGACCCTCTATTATCCAAATTTTCAATTATCTAACCTCAAACCCACTCTCTCAACTCCATTTAAGCCTGTTTTTTTAGCCTTCCTATCATCCGACCTTTCTATTATCCGACCCAATTTTTACTGTCCCAACAGGGTCGGATAATAGAGGTTCTACTGTACTTACTTGGGTAAGATTTTTTAAGCAACAGCAATCTATGCATGATATACATATGTGGAATTAGGACTTATGAGTGTTTTCAAAGTTAAAGCAATTAATGACTTTTTGAAATAAACGGAAACCCAAACAATGTCAAGCTAATACAAGCATGCTGGCTGGCTTTTTAAAACCTCAATTTCAAACGACTGTTACCAAAGACTTATTAGTGTGATCAACACACTACCATGGTGAAGTCCATACATGTAAGTGTTTTAACACACTTTTTATACCTGTTCGAGTTTTTAAAGCAACAGTTACCAATATAAACCACACACTATTAAGTTTAAGTTAACACTTACTGACAGGCTTTTTATTTGTGTTTTTAAAGTAATGGTAACCTGTGGTTTATCAGTGTAAAACCCCAGTCACACTACAAGCGTTCCGTGGTTATAGGGGCTTGGGCGAAATGCCCGTCCTACAACTACTGTCCAAGGTTCGTATGCGACCTTGTGACACAGTAGCAAAACGTCCATTAACTTGTGTGTTCTACGAGAGTTTTAAAATGTTTAAAATCTCCGCCTCTGACCGCCTCAGCGTGAGCATGCACAGATCAATGTGAGCAGGCACACATGAATTTCTTGCTACAGTATCTGAAGGTGTGGTCCACGGTGTATGTCCTGTCCTGACTCAGTCGTCTTTTGGTGTAATACAGCAACATAAAGTGAGTAGAAGTAAATAGACATTTTGCCACTATGTCTCAAGGTCGCAAACAAACCTCGGACGGTAGTTGAAGGACAGGGACGTTTCATCCAACGCCTATAACTGGAAATTTATACCGCCTGTGATGGAAACATCAAATCTCGGGAGATATGAGGCATCCTTGGAGGCTGTTCCGCCGCCGAGTAACCACCACCCAACCACAGAACAGGGGCCACGGCGGTAACACTCTCGCCTCCCACCTCTGAGGCCGGGGTTTGGTTCCAGGCACGGCCTCAAGTGGGAAAACTGGTAGTTGCTTGCCGTTGGTCGGGAGTTTACAGTACAGAACCTTGGCCAACTGTATGTACTGGTTTCCTCTGCCCTTCCAACTACCCGTCGTGATATGACCTGTACAGTGTTGAAAGTGACGTAAAACCCCAAATAAACTAACCACAGAATGTACAGGCCTGTAGTGTGACTGGTGAATAATCAACACACTACCAGGGTGAAGGTGATACATACGTGTTGACAGGCATGATGGAGGGCAGTGTTTCTACCGTGGTCCAGTAAGTTTAGCTCAGCACCTGACTCCAACAACATCTCTGAAACAATGAAACGGATTGTCACTCACTTAACTATAAACAGTGAAAAATTTTCAAGAGGTCTTTGAACAGTTTTCACTCAACCCAAAATGTGCTGAATGTCTGTACATTCTTCTAATTTTAGGTTAAGATTTTCAGCATTCAACAGCATTGCTGTCCCATTGGTTTTTTACCAGTGAAAAAAATGGCTACAACTTGCATGTCTTTGAAACTCGACTGTCTGTTTTACCAGTTGAGGATGTGTTACAAACAGGCAAAGCAACAATGTCCTACGAACAACAGTTACATATTGTAAAGCACGATGAATGAAAAACTTTTATGTAATTGATATAACTGCAGATTCTGGTGTAATACTTGGGTACTTTTACTGTTGAGCTGTCAATGTCTTTTAACCTCAAAACAAGGACCACAACTTGGATTACATGTATAGCAGATTTTGAAATTTAGTGGTCCTGTGATCCAGTGTTGTATTTCATTAAAATCTGGAGTATTTTAATTTTGTGTAACAATAGTTTTGCTCATTTGAAAGCCGTAGTTGCAGCTGTGAAACCATATTTGGCAATTTATTTTCTTCTATTGCAAGGTTTGACCATTCACCCTTACCTATAGCACCGGTCTGACCATTCACCCTTACCTATAGCACCGGTCTGACCATTCACCCTTACCTATAGCACCGGTCTGACCATTCACCCTTACCTATAGCACCGGTCTGACCATTCACTCTTACTTACCTATAGCACCGGTCTGACCATTCATACTGGCAAACATGAGAGGACACCTTCCCAGGTTGTCTGCTCTGTTCACCTCGCCCCCGTGTTGTAACAACATCTGCAAGGACTCACAGTGGTCATTGTAGGCAGCGGAATGCACGGGAGTTCTGCAAGCAGTTGGTACACAGTTGTTTGTAATATGTATTTGTAATTTAACTATTTCTACATGAAACAGTTAAATATAAAATACATGAATGCAAATCTCAACAGCAGTCACCCATTTGAACAGGTTCTTTTGAATGTATACTGAAGAAAAGACACAAATGGAAGGCACAAGAGTTTCACAAGGGGTTCTTTATAGATGTGAAACTTGTTTGTGAATTTCATGAAAGATATACAAATATTTACTACAGTACAGTGGACTCTGAAACTAGTACTTCCAAATATCCACACAATTTTGTACTAGTTACGGTTAACTTCTTGTTGTCCCTGCAAAGATTAAGTTTGTAACAGGTTACTCAGTTACCTGAAATATTCAGGAGTTATTGATGTTTTGCGTTACAGTATATTATATCTCTGATAATACATAAGTAGATTCAATTGATCCTTTAAAATGATTGTAAAGATATTATTCAATTGATCCTTTAAAATGATTGTAAAGATATTATTCAATTGATCCTTTAAAATGATTGTAAAGATTAAAATTTAACAGAGAAACCTTATACTTTGTATACCTATGCTACTCACCTTCCCTTCCCATCTGGCAAGTTACTGATCTTTGAGCCTTTGTGTTCTAGCAGTAATTCTGTACACGTATCGTTACCATTTATCCTGCACAGAGACAAACACAGAGAGAAAAGTGCATTATGCAATAAAAATTAATCTAAACAGAGTAAGGGATAATGGTGTGAACTGTAAACCAGTATACCGCATTTTGTTTCGTTTAGGTAGAAATGACGAAATCCGCAAAGAATATTTAAGAACCGGTTATTGAAAACGTCATTATATTAGGCTTTCTACAGGTTAATATTTCGTCAAAACAATAAAGAATGTATATATTTGAGGAAACAACTTACATTTTCACTTTATATTCATGGTAAATAAAGTTTATAAAGTTCAAACTATCTCGGGAATGCATATTTCCTCTGGACAATACAGCTCATGTACACTCGCGTAAAATTTTTACCATATTTCTGCACACTTTCGAAATCCCAGATTTCGTTCGGTTCAAAGCCCCGAAAACCGGTTTTTATTTTCAGAACTGGTCCGACCATTAGTAACGGATATGATAAAAGTTGCAATTTTACTTTTAATAGGATAAATACCATTTCCTAAAAATTGCTTTTGGTTGATTACTTATAACTGGTCAACAAAGGTAAACATTTTAAATACATGTACCATATAAGGCATGACCACCAAGGCAGTGTACATGTCATACCCTGTGTATATATGTTACAGTGAATATGTGTAATCAGGGAATACGCGTATTCCCTGAAAATTTCCGTGAATACGCGTGTATTCCCTAAAATTTTCAGGGAATACGCGTATTCCCTGGTTTTGTCAAGCAGTTGCTTCACATATTCACTAAACTAAAATCAGTGAATATGTGTAATGGGTCACCTTTAAAGAATTACACTATAAATAAGCTAGAAACTTCATGTATAAATTTAACCATTTAATGTCACACTTCTCATCATACATTACTTTTTTTCTAAGTTTACTACAAAGCATACTGAGAGACACTATAAAGTATACTAGAAGAATGAGCTACAATTGCAAAGTATAAATAAGTTAAGGAGGGAAAACGTGCATTCTATGGTAAAATACTAAAAATACAACAACATAATGCCTGTGGTAGCCAGTTATCAGTCACTGTCTTCGTTGCTGGCCGTCGTGTGTACAGGCGTTACTCACAAGAAGTGTTTTAGTTCTGGCCATAACTCTGCCGTTTGTCACATATATGAAATCAACCACTCAGAAAAAGTCCCTTGTTTTTCTTTAAATTATGTAATTTCTTTTTTTGTCTTAATGGTGTAGAGATAAAGAATGTTTCACAGTACAATCCTTCATGCACACAGACTCATCTAATACAATGGACTGTTACAGTAATTAAGTGTTTGTACACACGCATGTATTTCTTGGGATACAATCTGCGTCTCATAGGTACACATTTTCTGGAAGCACAAACTTACACAGCACAATGGACTGGAGAGAAAGGGTTGCCGATGAATTCACCACCTTTTCTCTTGTCTTGTTCTAGAAGTACTTCTACACAGCTATCATGGCCTGCAATGGAACAAAAACAATGTATTTTTATGTATTTTATACTCAATATATTCATTTTTACTGATCTGTTTGAAAGCAGGTAACATATCTGTGAGGTCGAAAAATCTATTAACGTTTAAGTTCCACTGTCAAGTAACAAATCTCCAAATAATATCTCTCTACAGCTGTATCCCTGATAAAGTGGAATATCTCTTGAACAGAAGATCCATCTCATTTGGATGATAGAGCACCCATCAAAATCAGAAAAAGTCAATTCTTACAAAACCTTAGTAAATGACAAATTTCAGAGAATTCAGTTGCAGTGTGCTGTGAAATTACATATCCAGATAATAATTCAGATAATAAATACTCGGCTAAGTGAGCTTCTACAGAACTACTCCATTAAGAAATAGCTAGGAACCCCAGCCTGCTGGTACAACTAAATCTGCAAAAAAAAAAAAAAAAAAAAAAAAAAAAAAAATGTGCAATAACATTGACATACTGGAAAATTTAAAGAACAACTTCAAATTTAACTAGAATACAGAACCCAGGTGATGATGTCAAATGTAAGAACTTTCATGTTGGTGAAGAGGGGGAAGAAAACCTACAGATTTTATTTGTTCCTGGATGAACAATTGTGTTCAGATTTTGGCTGTAGGGCTCCAACAAAACTTTAAGATTAACAAAAAGTGAAAGATTTGCAATGGCAACTAGCTACTTCCCAAAACCTTATTAGCTCTTACTAACAAGAACAAACTTTATACCCACTGACAACAATGCCTGAACAGTTCAGGGGATGATTAGAACCCCAGCCTTTGTGAGCTGGGGTTAAAATAAAGTGAAATTAAATTTCTACAATTTGTTATAAACATTATTTAAAATTCCATTACCATCAAACACACAACCAATATCTTTCCCTCTACACAAATGGGACTCTAATTGAACAGAGCTGTCTATCATGTGAGTTCCAAGCTACTCACCATTATAACAGGCCCAGTGTAAGGGTGTATAATCCTTACAATCTAACAAGTCCTGAGTTGGTCCCATCTGAAATACACAGCATCCGAGCATCAGTAATTTATCCCAATACTGCTCATAATGAATAAATTCAACTATTTAACTTTCATATGAACTATTTTTAAATTCCTAACAATAGCTACTTGTCTGAACCATCCTACATGATTGATCAATGCAGGTATGTGAATTCGAGGTTTTATAACAACCTTAGCCGGGTCAATTAGTAACAGTATTCTCTCATCCCACCTACACAGGACTGATTACTTCATTAATTTTATTGTTCATCAACATCAGGGACACCTTTTGAGAAACTTGAACTCCCTTGGCAAACACGAGTATCAAGCAAAGCAGTATTAAGCATTCTCGGGATATATTTAGAAATAGCTACAGTTAGGAAATGATAAGGTTACTTTTGCTATATAAACACCCATTGGATTTAGAACTCTGCTTTTCTGTATTACATCCCGTTCCACAATAGTTCATAAAATATCAGCAAAATTTACATCGGTGTCAAGTGAAACAGTATTTAAACATTTTCAGGGTAATAAAATCTAGTTAAAACAATTTGGACAGTGCCAAATTGATAACACTGGCCAAAACTACAATGTCCAAATTCTAAGAAGTGCATGAACTAAGACTACGGTTGTTTCTAGAAAAACACCAGAAGAAAGAGAGAAACAAAGCATGATAGATCTGTCTTGCAATACAATTCTGAAAAATACACTTCTGAAAAAAAATACCAACAGAACAGATTCCAACAAAGCCATTTCAGCAAGAGGCAGAGTGTATACAAGAATGTCAGACAGAAAGCTGACCAGTCTTACCTCTACGAGGGCGTTGAGTAGCCCCACATGACCACATAATGCAGCCATATGAAGCGGCGTTCTCCCGCGTACATCTCTGGCAGTAACGTCAGCCCCATTGTGTAACAAGGCGTCCACACACGCCTCTTGTCCATTGGCTGCCTGATGTAAACAAACATGCATTAAGCCGCTGTCCTAGCCAACAGGATGAATGACTGTATATCTACATGTGTTTAATGGTACTATACAAAAGCTTACATTGCTGAGCTAAAATTCACTTATCCTATCAGTGAGAGATCGGTGTAGGAGTGTTTTGATATTTATTTGTGACAGATACAAGTAACCCTGATGGATAAATAGAATCTTTAAGACATTTTATGATGACAGAAGCTTCAAAAACCATCGATAATTCATGACTGGACTTTGCAAAGCTATGGAAATATGTTTTTTTTTAATTGGCTTTTGGTGTTGCACCTTAGAGTCTGAATGGAATAGAAAGTAAATACATCTCAAGTAAAACCTTTTGTGATGCGCAGATGCGGAAACTTTCCATTACACAGGATTTCCAGACAGCAATATCAATTTAAACCTGTGGACTTGACATTTATTTTCACTGATCATATTTATAGGCATTTGATTATTATGGGTAATAGTCTATTACTTTAATATGAGTGGAACAACAATGAGTCCATGAAACAGGTTTGGACAACACAAGTTCAGAAGATGAGGTTGTATTGAAGCCTTACCCCTCTGTGTAGAGCAGTCCTGTGGTAAACATCTACAGAGTGAATGTTTGCCCCCATGGCCAGCAAGACTAGAACTGCATCGATGTGACCACAGGCAGTGGACAGCATGAGGGGCGTTCTGAAAAAGTACGTTCATTCACAGTGTGAAAAACGGCAAGACTTAAGCTTACAAACAACAAAAAATACGTGAACGGATACAGCTGAGAAATTTATCAATGCAAGTTGTTGATTACATGGGGAGATAGTTGTTGATCCTGCTGGCACAACTTCAAACTTAACCTGTACAATTCTTGGGTTCAAACCTCAAGATATTGCCTTAAATGGGAAAACTGTCAGTGGCCTGCAGATCGATAAGCAACTGATGTACACTATGCTACAAAGTCTGCCTGGTATGCAATACAATGTATTTAAAAGGATCATTATGTTAATTCCAGATGTAGGGCTGCTTAAAATGCTTAAAGTGTGATGAACTATTGGGAGTAGAGACAAATAATCACCCTTTCCTTCATTAATATTAGCTGTTTTTTCTTATTATTGGCTCAAAAATGATAAAAATTTTATTTCTACTACTTTTCAAAGTAAACTGTCCTTTTTTTCTTGACATTATCATCAAAATAAGTGATCCTTTACGAATTGTGGTAGAAGAGTCAGTTAAATTAAGACTCATGGCTGCCCAGCCTGAAAATTCAATTGAAATATCAAGCCAAAAGAGCTCTCACCTTTCCAACTCATCAATGCAGTCGATGGCTTCCCTGTCTTCTGCATTCTGGATGAGGACTTTGAGGCATTCTGTGTGACCGTTACTGGCTGTGATAAAACACAATGTCATATACTGCATTAGAGTGACATTCAATACAAACTTCCTCAAGCATTACATTAGAGTTACAACAATTTAAAACATAATGTAACTCTCAGTTACTATTTCAAAAACTAAACAGAGATACTTAGCCTCAGCCAAAACAGCAGCTCTTCTCTATTTGAAGAGATGAACTAGAAAACACTCCTAGACTGCAGGTCTCACATTTCACGATTTTTCTTTTTTTTTTTTTTTTTTTTTTTTTTTTTTTTTTGGGGGGGGGGGGGGGGGGGGGGGGGGGGTACTCTTCAACCACAAACCAAAACCATTGAAGGTGGGACTGTCAAAAATTTGGGATTATTTATCTTTCCTAAAACACAATCACTTCTTGCTCTGGTCTGTCCCTACTGACGCAAAAAAAAAAATAAAATTCATAAAGATGCATTCATCAGTGTTGAGTCATCGTGAAGAAACAGAAAAACAAACTAATGAGACCAAATACATAACCTCCCTGATGGAGGTAGAGGCTTACACATTGAATCCTATTAACATAACTTACCCGCGGAATGTATTGGTGTACTTTTGGTGAGCGTGTCGTGTATCATGACGGTGGCTCCGTGACTGATGAGAGTCTCACAAGTTCTCGTGTGACCTCTTGATGCAGACAAGTGAAGGGGAGTCTTTCCTGGTAAAAACAAAACCCACTTGTTATAAAACTGTGTTTCTTTTTTTTTTTTTTTCAGGAAACCGAAATTTTATTGGTGTTTATTTAATTTCAGTGAACGGATTCAAAAACACCAACACAACTGTCATGACAGTTAGCTCCTGAGTATTCCTATGGGTCCTCATCCCTAGGATATACTTACATAGATATACCAACATATCAAACTTGAATGAAATCCATACAGTCATTATTGAAAGTTGGCCATTAGAGCAGTTACCTTTAAGCTATTATAATTGAGTTATATTTTGGACTTTAAGATTACCATAGACAGAAAACCTTCCTGGGACCTAGGCACACCCACATACAAAGTATTAATGAAATCAAAATAAAGTTTTTGGAGTAAATTGCCCAAAATAAGGAAATGTGATAAACATACTGGCCGCACAAAATACTCACCCCGTTCATCCTGAAGGTCCAAGTTGACTATGAAGTTCATGAGGACGTTCACTGCGTCATAGTTACCGTTGTAAGCCTAAAATACACAAAATACAAAAATTCAGATCCAAACAACCACAGAGTGTTCGATTGATTTGGTTCACTTTCAACACGTTAACAAACACCCCTGTAAAGACATATACTTCAAACAAATTTAGATAGACATTTATACATGAAGCCACTTTGAGGTGTGTTGCACTACTGAATGTAAACAGGAAAGGTAGCAATCAGTAATATCAAATCTTGCAAATACTGATTGTTTAGTGTATTTTTGTTATAGATACAACCTCTGACTCAACCTAAAATATATTCAATCATCCAAATAATGAGCTTTCACAAATGAATGTACGATTAGGGACTTACTATAAAATCTTCTCACAATCTTAAGATAATATAAAACCATTATATTCATCGATATTTAGGATAAATGTCACCACAGTCTATGTTTCATAGTTGGACAAAAATACCATCTTTTGTGGAATGATGGTGATTTGTAAAAGTTTTGCAGTGCCTGGATTTAACATTTGAGCAAAACTTCAACATGGCGACAGTTGACAAGCAAATTATTAAATTTTTACAAATATCACCAGAACTCAACTATATACACACAAACCGACGAGTGTTATAAGTGTCCTAACAAGAGTACTCAGAGATCACAGACCTCCACCACCGCCAAACAAATCCTTGTAAAATAATCCTGGATCCAGAATTGGTTGCAGAGCTTTTTTTTCAAAATTAACTCAGCTCTACGTCAAAGACCCATCCGCTGTGGAAGTTTGATGTAAATCTGTGCAGTAAGTTTTACATAATCTTGCTAACATTTAAAAACACAACCCAATGATCATATCACCTCCTTGGTGGAGACAATAACACAGCAATGTGGCTTTCACAATGGTTATGATTAGGAATGGGTCGGTAGGCCCAGTGTCTCGGTATCAAGCACATTTTACTGAAATACCGTGATGAGATTTCAATACCGCCATTTCGCTTGCCAACACATAGAGTAGAAGGAAACGTTAAACTTCAGAAATATTCCCAAAATCTTAAGAAATTATAAGCTTTTATCTCATATTTTTGTGTATTTGCAGACTTTTATAGTGAAATGTTGAGCAAACCTGTTATGTTTTGTTTACAAGACTTTATAATCTCAATCTCACTTGGCAACACATAAAATGGAAGGAAAACTTAAAATATTGGAAATAAAACAGAAATCTGAAGAAATTTTACAAATTTATCTCATATTTTGTGCATTTGGGGACTTTTTGTCCATGTTTTGCGGGGATGTTCTAAAACGTGGAGTCCCGAAATTTCCTGATGTACACATTTTTGGTACCGACCAATCCCTAGTTATGACTTTTTGTCCATGTTTTGCGGGGATGTTCTAAAACGTGGAGTCCCGAAACTTCCTGATGTACACATTTTTGGTACCGACCAATCCCTAGTTATGACATTGCTAATATTTTTATTAGGGCTGGGACGGGTGCTGAAAATCCATCCCGGTACCCGAGCTACGCAAATTCATCTTGCAGTTCGGTATTTGCATGTTTTGGTATGCACATTTTTTCCTCTCCATAAACAAAATGGTGGTTTCTGGAAACAATGTCTTAGCATTAAAATAGTGGTGAAAGGTAATCAAAACTTATTATATTGTTATAAAATGAGGAATATTGTATAAAATTTCCCAATATAAAAAGAATTCTGCCATTTTGCAGTGTTGTCATTCTTTGTCGTCCTAAAAAACGTGATAAAGTGGGTGACAAAAAAATATATTATAGCAGTTAATGACGATCGGGTGGACCAGAAAGCACTCGAGATCTTCCCAAATCGACTCCACTCGCGAATACCGACCACCCGGTCGCAGCCTTAATTTTTATCGATGAGAACCACACATCAACATTTTAAAACTGCCAGCCTCAGCAGGTGAGAACCCAAGCATGGAGGTATAATTTTGGAGAGCTGCAGACACATTTGGGAAATTGCCCAACATTTTAAATATAAGAGAAAATTGGATAAAACTCCAGGAATTGGTAAGACGGTACAGTACCCACAAATGTAGAGGTCCAAGGAACATAAAAAGTGTTGCCATGTTCTTTTCCAGGTCCTCCTTGTAAAAGCATATCCCAAAAACTTGGTAAAACCCCTTACAGGGGTATGGACTGCTGACCACCAATAAACTGTATGCCCACCAACACCTGGAGAGACCAAGGAACGACTATAACCCCGACCTTTATTTGCTGTACAGTTAACGAATATCCAAGTGATTTTTTAATGCTCCTTCCAGAGAAGTAAATATAACAGAGTTCACTCACAGCCAGATGCAGTGCAGAAGCAGGTGGACTGAGGCTACTCCTGGCCAGTACGTCTGCTGTGGACATGTCCAGTAACATCTCCAGGGTAAGCTTGTGTCCACTCAACGCAGCATAGTGGACAGCATTAAAACCCTGCTGGTCTCTGATAGACACGTCAGCATCATTCCTAAGCAGGTGTTCCACGACCCTAGATGGAAATAATGTGATATTAATGAACTGACCATTACCTGTGTCACAGGCACTGTCTGTAGCAGGGGTCTGAGTATCTGTTTCACATCCCAAACTGATGTCATATAATAATGTAGAGATAAAGGCTTTTATATCATCTCTCCAGTACTATGCAAATTACATTAAAAATGCTGTGAAGGGGACTAGCAGCTGTGAAATTGTAAGGCCTGATATACCTTGTACATATTATATGACATGATTTTGTGAAGAAATGAAATATACACTGGAAATATCACAATTTGACAAATATGGTGGTTTTTTTGTGTCACCAGACAAGGCAGAGACTGTGGCGTGACGAGAAATAATCAATATTATATAAAATATGGCCCAAACCCTCCAAATAACCTTGAATTAAATAGTTTCAAGTGGTAAACTTTCCATTGCCACCCAGATGTATGTACTCTTGATGTCCCCAACCACTTACACACTATTATGATTGTTGTACCTATTTCCAGTCTATTACAAAAATTAGACAATATCATTTAGCCGTCACTTCTGAAACATTTTAGTGCATTTTTCTTGTTACAAAATATCGTTTGTATAACAAACAACACTTCTAGTATAAGAATATACAGTTTCTTTTAATATTTTTGCACAAAAACATGCATACGTCTGGCTTTAAAACCGTTTAGACCGGAAAGTGGAATGGACCGGATTCTGGTTCAAGAATGATACAGTGCATACTTTGTGAATACTTGTAGGATGCTCACATAAGGACAGCAACTTGTGTGGTAAATTTAAAACTTAGAACATAACGATACACGTTAATCCCAAAAACTGCAACAACTCCAGGCTTTAGCTCTAGTTACGTGCAGCTGTTAAATATCCCTACAAAATTACAGTATCTCCGGATGTTGGGATGCCAAAATTGGTGTTTGCTTTATACTTTATTCCAACTTGCACTGTGTCTACTTATACAGAAACTATTTAATTACCCACCACAAGCCGTATAGGACCTATATCGAGGGATGTACAGGGCAGGATATGTTTTTTTCCGTATACAACAGCGCCACCTGACCATGGACAATTAGTGTCAATAACTTCTGCTTTTTTACTAATATCTCTGAAACTGTGTAATCTACAAATATGTATTATATGTCATTAGAAAGGTCTTTTTACAAAGCTTCTGCTGGTTGCTGTTGCATAAAAATCCATGCAGAAATGGCTGAGAGATCACAAGTTAAATATCGAGAGTTTAAAATTCACTGGTACCCCTGTATACATGAGAGCCTTTTCCCACATTCTCTGTTTACATGTGGATATTTTTAACTCATAAATAATATCAATGGTAGTTAATAAAAGTAAAACACTACTCATTAGACGTACACAGAAAAAAAATATGTCACTCATAAAGATTAACTAGAAATAGGCCGCCCTGTTGATAGTAGATGCGAATAGAAACAGGATAGCATAGAAGAACACACATTATCATGTGTAATGTCCACCCATGAACCTTTTGCCCAAATTGTACAGTAGTCTTACAAGACCCTGTTTCATTTGTAAAATATATCAATGATGCTTAAATATTTGTTAGTGTAGATGTAAATTATTTCAGCTTCATGCCTTTTTGCATTGGTTGGGTTGAAAATTTTGACGAAATCACTCTATCTTGCACGGTTAAGAAGATAGAAGCAAATTCCTGTTTTTCTATTTTTGGCAAAAATTTGAAAATTCAAAATGGCCGCCATTTTTGGGAAAAGGAAATTTTTTTGAAAATTGCCAAGAGTACATTTCTTAGATACCCTATGGGTCGAAAATTTCAACAAAATAACTCTATTTTGCACGGTTAAGGCCAGTTTGTGTTTTTCCATTTTGGGCAAAAATTCGAAAATTCAAAATGGCTGCCATTTTTGGGGAGGGGAAAATTTTTTGAAAATTGCAAAGATTACATTCCTTAGATACCCCGTGGGTTGAAAAATTTCGACGAAATCGCTCTATCTCGCATGGTTAAGGAGATAGAAGCAAATTTGTGTTTTGCCATTTTTGGCAAAAATTTGAAAATTCAAAATGGCCGCCATTTTAGGGGAGGGGAAATTTTTTTTTTAATTGCCAAGAATACAATGCTCAAATACCTGTGGGTCGAAAATTTTGACGAAATCGCTCTATCTCGCATGGTTACGGAGATAGAAGGAAATTTGTGTTTTGCCATTTTTGGCAAAACTTCGAAAATTCAAAATGGCCGCCATTTTTGGGGAGGGGAAAATTTTTTGAAAATTGCAAAGATTGCATTGCTTAGATACCCTGTAGGTCGAAAATTTTGACGAAATCGCTCTATCTCGCACGGTTAAGGAGATAGAAGCAAATTAGTGTTTTGCCATTTTTGGCAAAAATTCGAAAATTCAAAATGGCCGCCATTTTTGGGGAGGGGAAAATTTTTTTTTAATTACCAAGAGTACAATGCTCAGATACCCTGTGGGTCGAAAATTTTGACGAAATCGCTCTATCTCGCACGGTTAAGGAGATAGAAGCAAATTAGTGTTTTGCCATTTTTGGCAAAAATTCGAAAATTCAAAATGGCCGCCAATTTTGGGGAGGGGAAAATTTTTTGAAAATTGCAAAGATTGCATTCCTTAGATACCCTGTGGGTCGAAAATTTCGACGAAATCGCTCTATCTCGCACGGTTAAGGAGATAGAAGCAAATTAGTGTTTTGCCATTTTTGGCCAAAATTCGAAAATTCAAAATGGCCGCCATTTTTGGGGAGGGGAAAATTTTTTGAAAATTGCAAATATTACATTCCTTAGATACCCTGTGGGTCGAAAATTTCCACGAAATCGCTCTATCTCGCACGGTTAAGGAGATAGAAGCAAATTAGTGTTTTGCCATTTTTGGCAAAAATTCGAAAATTCAAAATGGCCGCCATTTTTGGGGAGGGGAAAATTTTTTGAAAATTGCAAAGAGCACACTCTTAAGATACCCTGTGGGTCGAAAATTTTGACGAAATCGCTCTATCTCGCACGGTTAAGGAGATAGAAGCAAATTTGTGTTTTGCCATTTTTGGCAAAAATTCGAAAATTCAAAATGGCCGCCATTTTTGGGGAGGGGAAAATTTTTTGAAAATTGCAAATATTACATTCCTTAGATACCCTGTGGGTCGAAAATTTCCACGAAATCGCTCTATCTCGCACGGTTAAGGAGATAGAAGCAAATTTGTGTTTTGCCATTTTTGGCAAAAATTCTAAAATTCAAAATGGCCGCCATTTTTGGGGAGGGGAAAATTTTTTGAAAATTGTAAAGATTGCATTCCTTAGATACCCTGTGGGTCGAAAATTTCGACGAAATCGCTCTATCTCGCACGGTTAAGGAGATAGAAGCAAATTTGTGTTTTGCCATTTTTGGCAAAAATTCGAAAATTTAAAATGGCCGCCATTTTTGGGGAGGGGAAAATTTTTTGAAAATTGCAAATATTACATTCCTTAGATACCCTGTGGGTCGAAAATTTCGACGAAATCGCTCTATCTCGCACGGTTAAGGAGATAGAAGCAAATTTGTGTTTTGCCATTTTTGGCAAAAATTTGAAAATTCAAAATGGCCGCCATTTTTGGGGAGGGGAAAATTTTTTGAAAATTGCAAAGAGTACACTCCTCAGATACCCTGTGGGTCGAAAATTTCGACGAAATCGCTCTATCTCACACGGTTAAGGAGATAGAAGCAAATTACTCAAAAGTAGTACTGAAAATACACAATGAAGTACCTAAAATGGCTATTACTCATGTACTGACAAAGCTATCAGTCCCAAATGCAATACCAAGCGAGCTATGGACATAACAATCTTGTATTAAAAGTTGTAGTAAAATATCTTTAATTATTTTGGCTTAAATGCACGGAAATTCTTAAGGAGATAGAAGCAAATTTGTGTTTTGCCATTTTTGGCAAAAATTCTAAAATTCAAAATGGCCGCCATTTTTGGGGAGGGGAAAATTTTTTGAAAATTGTAAAGATTGCATTCCTTAGATACCCTGTGGGTCGAAAATTTCGACGAAATCGCTCTATCTCGCACGGTTAAGGAGATAGAAGCAAATTTGTGTTTTGCCATTTTTGGCAAAAATTCGAAAATTTAAAATGGCCGCCATTTTTGGGGAGGGGAAAATTTTTTGAAAATTGCAAATATTACATTCCTTAGATACCCTGTGGGTCGAAAATTTCGACGAAATCGCTCTATCTCGCACGGTTAAGGAGATAGAAGCAAATTTGTGTTTTGCCATTTTTGGCAAAAATTTGAAAATTCAAAATGGCCGCCATTTTTGGGGAGGGGAAAATTTTTTGAAAATTGCAAAGAGTACACTCCTCAGATACCCTGTGGGTCGAAAATTTCGACGAAATCGCTCTATCTCACACGGTTAAGGAGATAGAAGCAAATTACTCAAAAGTAGTACTGAAAATACACAATGAAGTACCTAAAATGGCTATTACTCATGTACTGACAAAGCTATCAGTCCCAAATGCAATACCAAGCGAGCTATGGACATAACAATCTTGTATTAAAAGTTGTAGTAAAATATCTTTAATTATTTTGGCTTAAATGCACGGAAACCAATGGGTACTGAAAATAGCTGTACTTAAGTATTACTCAGTAAGCAAAAGAGGTACAACAGCCAAAAGCAATCCCAAGCAAGCTACTGACCCAATAAGCCTGCATACCAAATTTGGTGACAATAGCTCTAATACTTTTCCTTTAAATGAGCGGAAACCATGCGTGACGCCGGACATCGGACGCCGGACATCGGACAACGGACATCGGACGGCGAAAAAAGCAAAAATAATATATCCACCCCCCAGGGGGGTGGACATAATTATAATACTCGTGCTACACACTCATACAATATTGTCATCTTCATTTGTGATATATTTTTCTTCTGTATATGTCATTCGGGAAGTTTTCCTATTGTACATGGAAGCCTTAATATAGGAATAAAAGACATATTCGAGTGCTTTATGATGGTTTTAAACTATCGAGCGGCTGTATTAAAGGCACGAAGCCCGAAGGGCGGAGTGCTTTAATACAGCAGATCGATAATTTAAAACCATCATAAAGCACGAGAATTTGTCTTTTATTCCTATTCTAAAATGGTTACACTAATATTTTAGTCAAAATAAGCAGTAAATCTTACACAAAATTCAAAACAAATCCAACGCCATGTTGGCTGTTCCATCAATGCAACATACATAGTGATATCTAGGGTTAAAAAAGTAAGTATTTTTGTGACTCTATTTTCATAGAATTTGTTATGAAATATTGAGAGATTGTCACTGTAGATGCTTTCAATTTTTTGTAAGCTTTAAAATGATATGCTATTTATTAAAATCAAGCAAGAAATAACAATTTTATAAATATTTTAACCACTTATTTTACCGCGAGTCGTTTGTTTACATTTGTACGCGAAGGGATGATGTACGTACAATTCAACAGCGTTACTTTATTTACCGTTCTATATTCGCGATTTCTGAATTGCGCAAAAGACGTGTTTAAGGTCACTGCGCAGCCTACCATTTTAGAATGCTCTTTATAACACATAATAATACCCATAAATGAAACACATCCTTACTTTGCATCAGTGTCGGCTGCAGCAGCGTAGTGTAGCGGTGTACAGCCCCGTGTGTCCTGTAGATTGACGCTGGACCCTGCAGCTACTAGTGCCATCACTGCATGGTGGTGACAATTAGCGGCTGCATAGTGAAGCGGCGTCCTATGAAATCAAACATAAAAACTTCAATTTGCCAATCACAAAACTCGTTTAAATTCTTCCAACATTCTAACCAAATCTGTCATTATAAGAATTTGGTGTCGAATTTCAGTAAATTACCCTTTCTGTGTTGCCAAATTAAGGACGGATGAATAATATGTTACACCCCTACCCTTCTACATCCCTAGAAATGGTTAAATATCAATTTAATTTTTGCCATTTTATGTGACTGATATATAAAAAGTGTCTTTTAGTGGAAATGAATAAAAGTTTTAGATATTAATTTGAATTTGAGTTTCAAAATGTTAACATATTTTAACTATTCATTCAGTATGTATACTTCATTCTATCATATTTTGCCTGATCATTTAAGACAAAATGATTTACACCCAAACCGATTTGCATATATTCTTGAAGAATCTTTTGTTAACCAGAGATTTTCAGTTGGTGTTTTCTTTAGTTTGTTTTAATCAAAGTTTAATTCTTTGTCATTTTATGGTATATACATACGACTTTAATGTAGATACTGGCTACTTGATTGGCTACTCGACCAAAGAATTATATAAAGAAACACTTAAAAGATAATTTAATTCAACTTACTTTCCTTCGTGATCCAACAAGGCAAAATTGGCACCTGAGGCTAGAAGTGACTCGACTGCGTCTATGTTCCTGTGCGTGGAAGTATAACAAAAATACAGGTCACGAACACATACAACAGACTCTATGCAAGTTACAGATGGCATTTTTATGATTATTTTAACAGCTAACGCAATGTCAGGGAAGGCCGCCAGTATATGCCATAAATAACCACCAGCTGAGTTTGAACCTAAGGCTAGAGAGGTGAGAGATAAGTGATAAAATGACATACATGTTAACCACCTGTATGCCAAGAAGGCCATTGAACCTGATGAACTAGAATCTCCAATATTCACAAGATGTAATTGAAGTTTTCACTAACTCCCACTCGTATCTCAAACAAGAATTCAGTTTACTGTGTCACCAGCTAGGGGGTGTAATTTGAGACAGGCATAGAAGGTATGGAGAGCTGCTGGAGACAAATGTAGGCCACACATATAAAACAGGAATCTGAATACAGCAGACATCATCATGACTTTCAAGTGACCCAAGGTCAAGCCAAAAATCTTAGCAAAAGACTTTGGGCACATGATTTCCTATATATTGTTGTAAAACACATCTCAAACATCTTGCACTTCTACTAGTAATCTACAATTACTGCATCGAAGAATCGACGCAGATATGTCTGGAAAGATAACCTCATTAGCAAGCACCTAAGGAGAAATAATAAGCGAGTTATAAGGTCTTTTAAATTTAGCTACTCACACTTAACCATGAAGGGAGGGGTCCCCAAGATCAAATCTCATCACATCAAAAGATTCCCAAACCATAATTTCCTGTAGATTGGTTTCACATCCCAAATGTCTATGACCAATAATGCATGAGTCAGCAGCACTTTAAGTTGTTCTAACCTCATTTACCTTGAAAGAAGTGTACAAGGTCAAATCTGAAAACATCGAGACTTGATGAATAGTAAGTAAAGTATTGGGACTTTTCAGTTTGGTTACTGTCATTTGATCTCGTAGGAGTCTAAGGTCAAATGTGACAATATCAAAAGAATCCCACTCCATGATTTCCTATACATATATATCGGATAGTTTCACATCCAAAATCTGTAGACCAATAATGAGCAAGTTATAAGCACTGGTCAGGCTTTGATATCCTTGTTTCACCTTGACGGAAGGGTCTATGGTCAAATCTGACTACATACAAAGAATCCCAGACCATAATTTCCCACTGGTTGGTTGCATATCCCAAACCCCGAAAAGAAATGTGATTTATGTGACTTATTAGTACTTTTCGAGCAAATGTAACCACATCAAAGGATCTCAGTTCCACAATTTCCTAAAGACTCATCTTTTCAGACTTGCCTTCTTGTGACTGTATCTCGCCTGGTGAATGCTGCATGTGATTTTTCCCTCCTGGCTAGTGGACTATAATCAACGTTTTAGAGGATGTTTCAATCAATTTGTCGCAACGCAAATGATTTATATGAAAACTTACCCTCCACAGGCAGCCGCATGCAGACATGTCCTTCCATAGCGGTCAGTGGTGTTAATCTGAAAACCCTCAGTATTAGCGATGAGCTTCTTCAGACTATCTACATAGCCATTTAATGTGGTCATGTGTACGGAAAGCATCCCACACGAACCTCGCCTGAAAAAAAATGACAATAATAATAATATGGAAACTTTATTTTATGAACTTCTATAATCCAGCTAATTAATTATTTTTTTTAAGCTAAATTGAAAGTATACTTTCCTGTAACTTTAGGTACATTGCACTGAATTATGTCTTATTTTATAAAGCTTTTACTATCAAAATATACGCTAGTGCCACGCTCTGCAGTACACATGCTTTCATAAGCGCCCCTCCATGATCTCACATTATTGCTAATAAATTGCTAATATGTCATTTCGATGTAAACTGTCTCCATCAAAACAAAATAATCGGTCTAATTTTATTATTTTATATCCATTTTCAAAAAAATTTACCTGATTTTAGTAGTTATTTCAGATTTTATTTCGGAAAGGTGTTAGTTTATCAACCGCATTTTACTTCCAGTTGGTGTGTGCTAAAACGTGGTTTCTCCAGACTTCCAGAACGCGAAACTAGTTTTAATTGTTGTAAACGCCCATCCGTAACTTTTGCAAATATTTGATCACATTGCCAATGGGCGCTTCAGAAAGCAGATACGGTATCAGTACATGTTTTGATAACCTATGTCATGGCGTTTGCTAAATCAAACATGAACCCATGTTTTGTTTGATTTCCTCTTCCAGAAACCAGTTCTTAAATGTTCAATAAACCACAACATTGATGACTATAATACAGAAACCTGGCATATTTTGGAAATCACTTACTTCCATGGATCTGCTCCATTCTGTAGCAGAGTATTGATGAACAATTCGTGACCATAGCGGGCTGCGATATGTAGTGGAGTATTCCCATCTTTGTCAACACAATCTACCTCAGCACCTGTGAATACAGAAACCACAAAGCATCCATTTATTTCTCTCTTTACCATTATAGCTCCTTGAATTGCAAAAGTTATGGTCAGTTATGTGAATGTAAACTACACAAGCTAGTTAAGAAATATGAGAAGCAGCAGCAAATCTAGCTCAAGTTTTACAAAATACCAACTGGAAGCAAAACATGGTTGAAGTAAACAAATTTATTAGAAAAATGTGATATAACTGTTAAAATAATTAAAACCATGTTGAAAATGAATATAAGATTAATCAAATTTGACTTAATATTAGGTTTTAATGGAGTTTATGTACCTCAGAATGAAATATCAATGAAAATACAAGATTAGGTGGATGAATGCTTTTGTCTTTTTCATCTTTAAGACAATAAGTAGACAAATAGAAAAGAAATACATTTTTAAATCTACCGTAAATTTCCAAAATAACGCCCAGGTTCAAATAAACGCCTGGTTCAAATTAACGCCTGGTACCAAGCACACTGTTTACAATTTATAACACTGTTTCTTGTATTTCAAAAGAACGCCTGGTTCAATTAAACGCCTGGTCTGATGCCATTTGAAAATAATTAACGCCCCGGCCATATTTTGGAAAAATACGGTATATATACTCAAGGTGAATTACTAAATACTCTGAAACCTGTATGGATATGTACTCTTGTTTATTTTGACAAAGCTCAATTAAAATCTATTAGCTTGGCTATACCGTTCATCCTTAACTCTAACGCAAACAACAAACTCTCACCATTTTGTATGAGCGTCTGTGCTCGGGTAAAACGTCCGTGCAATGCACTCATATGAAGGGCAGTCCTCCCTTCTTGGTCCTGTATCAAGAAACAGCAGAGACTATGTTAGTGATATCAATCAATCAATCAGTTGTCCAAGTGCTTAATCTCCGTATCAACGGATTCTAAGGCACACCATACAATTCGTAAGGCATAAGTCATAAGACATTAGACACGTTCTGAGTCGTTCCCAGAGAGGCAGTCCAGTGTTCGGTAGTAAGAAGCTATGGTGGGAATGATTTGGTGAAATGGTGATATGGTGAAACGCAATAGCAAGCTACACATTCTTTCAAAACAGAAATATCTGGATGATCTAATATCCTAAAACTAACAAGCCTTTTCCATTTACAAGCTTACTATATATGATTCAAACATATCATCTTTGGATTTTGGATTAACTCAGACAATTGGTATGTACAAAATTTATTTATCGTAATCACATCATACTCTATACGAAGTACAAGGACTAAATGTAAATTTGAAAGTAAAAGTTATGCACAGGTGAGCATTACGATTAATATTAATAGAAAGCTTGAGTACTTTGGTGCACTACTTTCCTTACTTCTTGATAAAACAAATTCAACATAATTTAATAAATCTGTGAAAAAGATTGTTGAGGTGTTGTAGAAATTTTACTTTAATTGGTTCTTCATCCAATCGTAATATTGAGTAAAGTACAATTTATTACAACCATATACTATTATAAACAGCTACATGTGATGTATTTGATGAGTGATTGAACATTTGTACATTGTATGTTTAAGAAAGTTCTGAGATAATGTCATTACAAAGATGACAAGCACTTGTAATCCACCCGATGGTGGACTAATAAAGATATAAACTGGGGGGGGGGGGGGGGGGGGGGGAATATGATTCAAATCAAACCACACACACTTGCCTGAATGTTTGTATCCGCCTTTTCATTGACCAGAAGTTCAAGGCAAATCCCACCATGTGTAGAAGCGGCGGCCAGATGGAGAGGTGACTGAGAACATAGAAATGTACATAAACTTCACCAAGAGTTTGCAACACCTGGTGTTGTAAACCATTTTCAGAATTCAGAATCAATTTTCCAGTGCTTTAAAACAAACAAAAGAAAATAAGTGTTCTTGCTTATGTTATAATGACCAAAAAATACTGAATGACACAATATTGGCACTTATTGATCCAGCCTTGATCAATGGTCTTGAAAATGGGTGACTAGTTGAGGTGATTCCCAAAACTGTAATTTACTATCCAAATCATTAATCATTTATTCATGCATCTACTGTTTATCAACTATCATACTTTATAAAGCGTGAGCTCTGGTGAGGCTCTCACTTCTAGAGATCACCTCTTTTTTGGTCTCCAGACTTTCATGAATTCTGGCGTAGCGTGATGAGTATCTGTCTCATCACTGAAGTTATGCGGCAATGGGCTACGTCAGTACTTGAATCTGTGACCGATTCAGTGCACTACTTGTGTCTCTGATGGTCTTTGCAGTTCACGTCAGTGGATCGAAACCCCTTTTGGTCTTATAAATACTAGATTTACTGAGATAGATATAAATAGCCACAAATTGACATAAATTCATTCACAACAGATAACTCTGCAAGCTAATCATCCACCCCCCTCACCTGACCCTTGCCATTCACGGCGTTGACCTGTGCACCTGCTGCTACCAGCTCACTGACCACTACATCTTGACCATTCAGACAGGCGATGTGTAGGCAGGTGTTACCCAGAGAATTGACAGCATCCACCTCGGCATTGTTCTCCAGTAGAAACTTCACCATGGAGATCTGACCGCTGGCTGAGGCAGCATGGAGAGGTGTATACAGCTGGAATACAACATAAAACATCACCCGAGTGATGCAGATATTAAAATTTTATCAAGAGAGAAGATGTATATAAAATCTCAGTCTATAGCAATTGTGTCTTCTCAAAAATTTATAAATATGTGGAATACAGGGTGTTTTACAAGGGATAAGAAAATACAGTTAATGGACTAAAAAAATAGCATCAGAGATGCCCGTACCCCACAGCCTTGGGAAATATTTTCAACACCATGAGATATAGAAGTACTGTACCAGTACAAACTTCAGGATACTTTCAGAGCACTGTCAGTTATATAAAGGTCCAAACAATGTTTAAATGGAGAAATAATGTTTAAAAGAAAAATAATGCCTATAAACATGAAGTATTAAAACAAGATAATTCAATGACAAGATGACAGCATTAATCAGTAAACTAAAATTCAACACTCTTTATATACATCTGCATTTCCGAATTATGGTTTAGATGGTTTGAATATTACCATGCATACAGAAGTGGTAATACATTTAATGAATGCTTATGTGTGGTGTTGGAGTAAAATCTGCGGCTCACTTGATGAAATTCTATCTCTTACAATGGGAAGTTATGAAAGTAAAATTCTTAATAAATTCTAATATGACTTTTGCTTAATCTGCATCAAAAGACAGACCCAAAGGTGCAACAAGATTTTAAAGGTCAAGGTCACTACGGCAAGGTAAAAGGTCAAATTAAGGTCACACCATGATAATACACACCTATAGCCAATAACCAATGTCCCTACCAAGTATCAACTTCCTACACCTTACGGTTTCCGAGATACAGCCCTGACGATTTTATAGGTCAAGGTCACTATGGCAAGGTCAAAGGTCAAATCAAGGTCACACCATGATGCTGCACACCTACACCCCCTAGCCAATGTCTCTACCAAATATCAACTTCCTGCACCTAACAGTTTCCGAGATAAAGCCCGGACAATATTTTATAGGTCAAGGTCACTACGGCAAGGTTAAAGGTCAAATCAAGGTCAGACCATGACGTTGCACACCTACACCCCCTAATCAATATCCCTACCAAGTATCAACATCCTACACCTTACGGTTTCCGAGATATATCCCAGACAACATTTTATAGGTCAAGGTCACTACGGCAAGGTTAAAGGTCAAATCAAGGTCAGACCATGACGCTGCACACCTACACCCCCTAAGCAATATCCCTACCAAGTATCAACTTACTACACCTTACGGTTTCTGAGATATAGCCAGGACAACATTTTATAGGTCAAGGCCACTACGGCAAGGTCAAAGGTCAAATCAAGGTCACACCATGATGTTGCACACCTACACCCCCTAACCAATATCCGTACCACGTATCAACTTCCTACACCTTACAGTTTCTGAGATATAGCCTGGACAACATTTTATAGGTCAAGGTCACTACGGCAAGGTCAAGGGTCAAATCAAGGTCACACCATGACGTTGCACACCTACACCCCCTAACCAATATCCCTACCAAGTATCAACTTCCTACACCTTACGGTTTCCGAGATATAGCCCGGACAAGATTTTATAGGTCAAGGTCACTACGGCAAGGTCAAAGGTCAAATCAAGGTCAGACTATGACGTTGCACAACTACACCCCTAACCAATGTCCCTACCAAGTATCAACTTCCTACACCTTACAGTTTCCGAGATATAGCCCGGACAAGATTTTCAAACTCAAGGTCACTACGGCAAGGTCAAAGGTCAAATCAAGGTCAGACCATGACGTTGCACAGCTACACCCCCTAACCAATGTCCGTACCAAGTATCAACTTCCTACACCTTACGGTTTCTGAGATACAGCCCGGACAAACTATTTCCCGCCGCCCGCCCACCCGCCCGCCCGTCCATCCGGACACCATGGGTGAAAACAATACCCCAACAGCCCTTAAGGGCTGTGGGGTAAAAATAATGATAATATAACATATCAGTGAACACAACATAGTTTTTCAAATTTTTGTGAAAACTTACACAAATTTACAGAAAATCAGCTGTAAAGGGTACAGGTACAAGTAAAAATGTGATTTGGCTGATTATATTTCCTTTATGGTAGCTATCAGGTTTATTATTATTTCCGTGAAACAGGAAGTGGGCCACTAAGAAAGTAAACAAACATGGTGTGAAACTATTTAGGTTGAGTTTTTTATTGTGACTGGGCCCTTTGATTATTTTATATTATAAATATTCATTTAAGTAGTTAAAATGCTATAGTGTTTTTTTATTTCCTTAAATGGTTATGTTGGTTTGATAGTGAAAAGCCAGTAGTATGTCGATATTGGCAGTTCCTTGGATAGATTCATCAATAGTGAATGATCAATCACCAATTCCTACCCTACCTTTCCAGGAGCCAGCTTGTCTATCCCAGCCTTTTTATAACAATATACAGACACTGGATCTGCCAATGTCTGAACTTCTCCGTTTACCTGCTTGTCCCTACAGTTGACTTCTGCTCCTTTGGACACCAAGGCACTTGCTACATCCAGGTGGCCCATAAATGCCGCCCAGTGAATGGCACGCCTCTCCTTCTTGTCATATGAATTGATGGTGGCCGACTTCTCAATCAGCAACTGGACCATCTACATAAAGCCATCAAAAGGCAAGGAATTCATTCAATTTTCTAAAGGCCCACAGGCAATAGGGGTAGTTTTTACTTTACCGGTACGAGATTTGAGTGATTATATAATTAACCTTTTTAGCGATTCCATCCTTTTATTCATTGTAACATACAGGAATAGTATTTATGGGGATTGGGGGCTTGCCCCCATTTATAACTCTGTTAATTTAATTTCATATTTCCTTAACAATTTCCTGCAATTATCAAATATGGCAGATCCCGTACCGGTAAAGTAAAATTGACCCGGCAAAAGCAATGACATGCAGGAAATGATTTTTTAAAACGTTAAAAACTCGTACAATATTTCTTAGTTACTCACACTGAGAACCATATAATACCAGCAGATGTTAAATAATTCTTATTTTAAAGAATTCTCCAAAATTTTATGGATTAGATGTTATTGTAACCATACAACATACACCTCCAGTTAACAAAATTACCATAAATTTACTATATCTGGACCAATTTTGGAAAAAAAAACACAAAAAAACTCAACATTTTATTCAGTGTGATATTCAACGGCATCTGAATATATCAGGTCAGTTTCAGTAAACAGTAATTAGCCCCCGTTTCTTTTCAGTGACAATCATTGATCATTATTGTACTGGCCGTGAAATCAGTCTCTCTTTGTCTTATGCAAGAACTCCATTTCACCAGATTTTCTGCAGATTTGATACAACGTCAATCAGAAGTATAATAAGAATCGGTCAGGGAGCGAAAAAAAAAATCACCATCGCATGAATTTTCATTAAAAGCAACAGAAAACTGTACATCAGTTACTTCACAACTGACGTCATAGGATTAAAATGTGTGGAAAGGAAGCAGGCTTTGTTGACATTTGAGAGTTAAAAATCAGCCGATAATTACATGATCTCCAAAACATATTGTCATTGTGTCTGTCAGTTTGTCTCAATGTCTAACTCAAAAATTATATATCAGATTGGGTTTAGTGCTGTTATATTGCTTTCAATTTCAGCTTGAATGTTTGGTATCTGTACAAGCCAGCGAACTCCAATCTAGTTTGATCATCGAAACAACATTTTCAAAACCAGTTAAAACATGGAAATCTGACACAAAATCTAATTATATTGTTGAAAAAAATGGTAAAAATAAAAAATCCATGTACCTTTTAAATAAATTTCACCATATTTTCCATAAGAAACAGGTTTTATAGATGGCCGAAAATAGGATCCGTTGGGATGTGGCACGATGTTGGTGATTTCTAAACATTTTGCAAAGTTTCTGATGTATGAACTGAACTTCGAATTCGGGGTAGAAATCAAGTGAACTATCAAACTTCTCCAAACATCACCACATCATTAATTAGGGTCATATTTTCACACAAGGTCAGTGTCTACTCCTTGGCCCCTCCACTCTCCATTCCAGAATTTTGGGGAGATTTTTCATCAATATCTGGATGTCCAGTTAACACCGTTATTATCAACAGAAACTCTGGACCCCATTAAATAAGAAAATAATATAAAAAATATAATAATTTCATTTTTGTATTTCTTACCTCAACATGCCCATTGAAAGCCGCGTGATGCAGTGATGTGCGTCCGGCTCGGTCTGAAATGTTGACGTTTGCCAGCAGTGGGATGATGTACTCGGCACATTTCACGGCATTGTTAGCCGAGGCGATGTGTAGCGGCGTCTGCCAGTTCTTGTCACGAGCGTTGACATCTGCACTGTGTCGCAGCAAGATTTCAACAGTGTCCTGAAAATTACATGCTTGTATTTTAAATAAGCCTCATGAATCAATCTTCTTCAACTGAGAACCATGGTCTGTCACAAAAACACAAAGCTTGACTATTGTCAAAGAAACAGCTTTGGTAGCCATCATGTTTCAGATTTTTTTTCACTCAGACTTACAATTTTAGCGGAGGAGCAGAACTGAGAAAATCTCTGAACAAATTATATTGTAAATTATCCAACAGATACAAATATGACCATTTATAAAAAGGGACTCAGTGCAGAGCTTATGCACTCTTTTGGATGACCTTAAAGTAAAAGTGGCAAGGTCAAATTTTGGCAGGTTTTTTATAGAAGATATATATCTAGTATACACATCCGCAAAAAACATGTTCCAAGTAAGAGTATATGAGAATTGGGCAAGAATGTGAAGAAAATGTCACAAAAAACTTACCTTCTCAAGAGGTGTTATTAACTTTGAAATAAAAGGTCAAGGTCTTCTAAACAGGACCTTAAAACTATGCATTTTAGTTCATCCTCAAATACGCACAATAACAGGAAGTGAGGCTCATGATAAAAACATGGCAGTATCAGGTGGAAACAGTTAACCGGTCAAACAAAACTGTCGCGGACTAGTGCTCTGGTGAGCTTACATTTGGTTATGTCGGTTGTTTTCAGCCCTGGTTAATAGCTGTATGAATCAAATAGAAAGCAGACATTTACTTTTCTTTTATACAATAAAGTTGTGGTATTCTGTTGACATTACTCGATCTGTTACACTTACATCGCTCTTACTGCAGCAGGCCCTGTGGAGTGGCGTCAGCCAGCGGTTGTCTTTAGTATTCACCCGCGCTCCACTCAGTAACAAGATGTCTGCTATCTCGGCCTCACCGCAATACGCAGCTGCGTGAAGTGGACTTCTCTTCTCCCCATCCTGAAAGTGGTCCAAAATATACTCAAGAGAGTTGTATGCTAAATAATTTCAAATTTTAAATATTTTTTTTTATAAATAGTTATTTATCCAAAAACATAAACAAGCATCCTGGGGTCAAATATATTAAACATATATCGAAGGTTTTTCAAAGGTAAAGAGGGCAATATACTCTGTTTCGAAATTGAACTGTCTTTTATTATGGCCAAATTAAAATAATGAATTTATGAAATAACTTGGTTTATATGGCTTATATACCTGATAATTGACATCTTCTTTCTTGTAGAGCAAACTCCTGACTTCATCTGGGTCACCATTGAAACAGGCCTGGACTAGAGGTGGCTAAAGAGAAAGAACAACAATTCTTTATACACTGTTTCTAGCTTATGATTCTTTCATCCAGATCATGTGCCTGATAAAAACCATTGAGATAAGGAATTCTGAATAACTTAAATACTCTATATTTTGATAATGGAGGCCTTAACATGAAAGGAACTTTAATCACCTATTTTCACTTATGTCAATCAAAACTTGGCACATATAGCGCTGGGATAATCTAAGAGAATTAAAATCGGTTTGTAGGATTTAAAACCACACAAAATCCAGTATTTTGTACATCTATCGCTGGCATGGTCAAACTTAACTCAGTTAACTGTGTCTATAATGTTTTGATGAAGTGCCAGTAGATAGTCTAAAATAATCACGTTTCCAATAACCGGTTGTTGAAACATTATTTTCCGATTTCTACCAAACAAAACAAAAAACATACAATACTGGTTACCATTCACCGCACTAAACATATATCAATAGTGTGTTACTTATACTTTGATGATTCTATGCCATGCATGCCTCACTAACTACATATGAGTGCAAAATATTGAAATCATTGGGGCTGTGTTTGTGATTCAACACATGTTGTGTTTTGGTACTATCTATAAACTTTAATAAGTCGAGGGATTCATATTTGGGTCAGACAGGGGTCAGATGCATTTGACACAACACAGCCTATTCAGAACGCGACAGCTTTTTTTTTTTCAAAATGTTTGAAACTGTTGTTCCTTCTTCTCACAAGAGGTATTAAAATCTGCAGACAGGAAGGGTGACATCACTTTACCAGATGACTTGCTTTCAAACATGCACTAGCCAGACACAAGGTCGTCTTTTGGAGTCAAAAGGAGAAAGTCTTGAAACATAATACAAATCAGAGTTGTTAACACTGACTATGGAACAGTTATGAATGGGCTCTTAACTAGTTAAGTAGCTGAAGTAATATAGACAGCGTGTAAAGCAAATAACAACGATTAACATAACAAAGACAACTTAAAATACCTACACAAAAAACAGCTATAAGATCTTACTTGGGACATTTCTGTCAGCAACATACAACCTAAGTATTATTATCATTTTTACCTTTTTTATATATATAATTGATACTTGCTATATTTGACGTTAAGGTTTGGGATAATTTATTTTTCACAGGAATACAAGTATATGTCACAGCATACAAGTACATGTCACAGCAAAATGAAAATACAAGCACAGTTGGTCAGGCAGTATACTGGGTGTTTTAAAATTGGTCCTGATGAGTTGTATACGATATTTAAATACATAATTTCTTCTGGATTTTAATTTCAAATCAACAAGCCAAATTTTTAAGTCTACCTACATCAGATTAAATATTTATATTAAACTGAACATTATAATCACGTCCAGGCAAAATCAAAATTTCAGCCTCACACACATCAGAATAAGATTTTACTTCAAATTAATTCAGGAAATTTTAATCATGCCTAGAGCCTGGAGCACCAGGTCAGGATTCTCCATAGTATTGCACAGAGAGGGCCCGACCTACTCCCCCCCTCCTTAAATAGGCAACCACCATGGTGTTGTCTGTAGCTATGGTAGCAATAAGGTTCAAGCAGAGGTCTTGGAACTCCTTTAGGGCCAAAAGACCGCCTTGGTTCCAGATATTTTATGTGTAACTTACTTCTGGAAGTACCCAATTTCAGCTGCTTTAAACAAGTTTCTCAAGAGGAAATTAGAAAAATTATCATGAAGTCACCCACTAAATCTTGTTTGTTAGACCCATGGCCTACATTTCTTGTTAAGGAATGTATTGATATTTTACTGCCCTCTATCACCAGGCTTGTTAACTGCTCGTTGTCAGAAGGTGTTGTACCTGATGAATTCAAGAAGGCTATTGTAACCCCATTGATTAAAAAGTCATCACTACCACCCAATGACTTAAAAAACTACAGACCTGTTTCTGGGTTGGGCTTCATATCCAAACTGGTTGAACGTGTTGTTGCTTCTCAGTTGAATGACTATGTTAGTTTGAACGGACTGGAGAATGTCAGGCAATCTGCCTACAAACTAGGTCACTCAACTGAATCTGCATTGCTTTCAATTAAGAATGATGTTCATTTGGCTTTTGCTAAAGGTGAGGCTACTGCTGTCGTTCTCTTGGATCAATCAGCAGCGTTTGATACTATTGATCATGATACGCTACTTAATTCTCTTAGCTCCTGGTTTGGTGTGAGTGGGGTTGTCCTCGATTGGTTTAAGTCTTATCTCTCAGACCGTGTTCAGTGCATTAAGATTGGGTCAATTTTATCTGATGCCAAAAAGTTATTGTATGGTGTGCCTCAAGGCTCTGTCCTGGGGCCAATCCTTTTTTCACTCTATACTACTCCACTGAGTAAAGTCATACAGAATCATCCTGGTATTAGTTTCCAGTTCTACGCTGATGACACACAATTGTATGTACACCTCACACATAAAAATGTTGCCTCGGCCCTTGATAAGCTGTCACACTGCCTTGAAGACGTAAAGAGATGGCTCTCTACAAATAAGCTCAAGCTAAATCCAGATAAGACCGAATTCATTGTGTTTGGCTCAAAGTCTCAGCGCGAAAAACTTAATCAGTCCTTCCCGGTCAACATACTTGGTAATCTCATATCACCAACAGATGCAGTTAGGAACCTTGGTGTCTGGTTTGATTCTGATTTCTCATTCTCTTGCCATGTTAGGAAGGTCTGCAAGGCTTGTTTTGCTCATGTCCGGGATCTTAAGCGACTCCGAGGACATCTGACACATGAAGCTACTCTTATGGCTGCCAATGCTCTGGTCGGAAGTCAACTAGATTACTGTAACTCTCTGTTCAGAGGTCTCTCAGCTCTAGATCTGCGCAAACTTCAATGTGTTCAGAATAGCCTGGCCAGAATTGTTGCCAACACCACCAAGTACTCACACATCACTCCAGTTAGAAAAGCACTACATTGGTTGCCAATTAAGTACCGTTCTATCTTTAAGACTGCCATGTTGGTATATAAGTTCCTACACAGTGGTAACCCCAAATACTTTGAACCCTTCCTCATTCCCAGACATAGTGCATATAACACTCGTCGAAGTCAATCTGATGGCATATTTCTTGAGGTTCCCCACTTTGGTTCAATTTTCAAGTCTCGAAAACATTTTGGACTCAGTTTTGCGTATGACGCACCTATGATTTGGAATGACCTTCCTGATGAGGTCCGCTCTGCAAACTCACTTGCCTCTTTCAGGTCAAAGTTGAAGTCATACCTCTTTGGAAAAGCATACCCACCCGAAATTTCCAATTTCCTTTCTGCTTTCTCCGCGGTGCTGACCCCTGCAATGTCTCTGGTTTTTGAATATTGAACAATGTTTTTGTGTGATGCGCCTTAGAGTCTGTCTTTTGACAGAGATTAAGCGCTATAAAAGTGCTATTAGAATTAGAATTAGAACCAGGCTCCCCTTGCAGTGTGTTCGCCTAAGTGAGCACTCGCCCTTCTTGATGTATCTGTGAGGATTTGGAGAGCATATTTTAGGTGTAATGGTTGACCTTGAAGCACATTGTCATCCTACAACCACCATTTTAGATGGGGTGGAGTGAACTGGGATCACCTTTTCTAGTGAGTCTGGTACCCTTCAGCTGTTCTTTAAGTGCCACTGTATCGGCCTCATGTGGAGGCGACCTAGGTGGACTTGCTTCTCTATGGGTGTCAGTAACCCTTTCAGGGGCATCAGCTGCTGGACAGGGCCTGTGGGTCCGGAGATAAGTTTCTAGATTTGCATTCAAGGTCTGCTAATGCACTAGGGCGGATCTGACCTTCCCCTCTTCAAGCTGAACTGATAACCTACCAGGTCAAAGACTTGCTAGAGGTTCAGTTCTAATTTTTCATGTTAACCATTAAAACTTACTCCTGACAATAGAGCACTAGATTGTGTATGCTGGAGACAGGTTTGGTGGGCACTGGCATTGACCGACCAGTCATGCTGGTGGATTGTGGTACTTAGTAATAACATAGTTAGACCACCTTCGCCACCACCGAGAGAACATCCCCTGTGTACTGTGAAAACAGACCAAACGGGAGTGCTTGAATTGGCAGGGAAGGGCCTGGATGAGAAGACTCTGGTACTTCCTTGTTGGTTGAATGGGGTGAGGGAGTAGGCACCTTTGAGGTTATCCACTCCTCTGGCTGAAGCTAGGTTAATGTGGTTGTTCCATCTGAATTATTCAGGGTACTGAGCCACTTTTCCTGCCTGGCACCCTGGTCAAACTGGTCGTTTCCAGAAGAGAAGGGTATAGCCTTCCTGGGAGAATCTTATAAACTTGGGACTGGCCCATAGGGCGGCCAAAGTTTGACCAGGCAGGTTGGGGCCAAAAAACAGTGTCAACTCTGGTGACAGGTTCACTGATCCACACAGTAAGAAACCATCCAAAAGGGATCTGCGATCTTAGCTCATTTCCACACAACCCCACTGTGGGAAACACTAATAGCCACTTATGAGAACTGTGACCCCTGGTTTGATTAACATATAAATTTACCATTGCTTGAGTTGTGAAAACCGGCAAATGGGTTATAATCTTGAGGGGAAGGCTGAGTTTGCAAACTCAGGCCCCTGGTATCAGCTGACACTGGTCACCGGCTGGGTAAAAGGCAAGCTGGATGGCCAGTCTAGGAGGGGGGATCACTGTATCTCACTGGAACCCGTAACAAAAACTTGATGAACCTCCACAGTAACTGATATAGCAGCAGACTTCTTGCTGGAAGTAGGCTGACCAGTCCGGTTGAGTTCGGCATCTCACTGGGACCAGTAACTGGCTGGTGTGGGGCCTGATAAGATAAGTCTGACAGGTAGTTGGACAAATCTTGTTGGGAAAGTCTTCTTATCTATAGTCACTTTCGACCAGCTAGGAGGTCCTGACAGTAGGCTGGCTGACTGGTCTGCTAGGTTGAGACAGTCATCTCACCGGGACCAATGACTGGTACAAGAATTTCTCTGTAACCAATTTCCTTGGGCAGTACTTGGTTGGTCTAAGACGGCCACTTGGACTCTTAAAAGGCTTCTGCTGGTATGTTAGCCAGTCCTGTGGACCTGCCAAGCACCAGGGCCTAACCGGTTATAGGTGAAGCAATGCTCAGTAAGCGGTTTCTGGAGGCTCCACAGTTCTGCGAAAACTCATAGCTGGCAGAACTGGGCGAATTAGACTACGTCTCAGCAGGGATAGGCTTATACGAAACAACTGCCTTCTTCCTGTCCATAACTGTGTAATCAGCAGATTTTCTCTGGTTATGCTGGTACTCCATCATGTACTCAACCTCCAAAGCCATTTTCAATAGTTTCTATGCAATATAGTCAGTATTAAGTGTGAAAATATCTCCAAAAAGGCCAAAAATGGCCTCGGTCTGGTACTTTGGCGGTCTGTGGATGACCTTCAATGAAGAGCTTCAAGGTCAAATTTCTGCATGCTTACAGAGGACATATATATATATATATTATATACCAGCCATAGGATGATCTGACTTTTCGTATATGAGAACTGGGCCAAAATGTGAAAAAATGGCCAAAATCTGACCTTTAAGAGGCCACCAGCGACCTTGAAATTGAAGGTCAAGGTCACAAAACAATAGCGTTTGTGGCATTGCCCATATATACCCACATACCAAATTTGAAAGGTCTAACTAAAATATTTTTAAGTTATCGTGTCCGAAAGGAAATCTCTGCGGCGGCGGCGTGACCGTACTGAATCCTAAGTATCACCGACTTTTGTCCGGAGAGAAACAAAAATTCTAATTTGTCCCAGCATATTTAAAATCCGCCTGAGAAATATTGTAAATTTGTCTTTTTCAGGAACATCATAATGCTACTTTTTCCAATATAAATTTAAAATCTACCTGGATTTCAATTTGGCCTATGACAAAAGTATGGAACAAAATGACATAAAAAAATTCATGTCAATAATGAAGTGAGCAAAGTAATATCAGTCATACTGGAAACACAAAACTGGTATCAGTGATTAGATTATGCATCATTAATTGTCTTGACACATTCACTCATGCCAAGGATAAGACCAATTAAGAAGATCAGCAAGAACTGGGTCAATAAGCATGAGTTAGTTTCTCAACATTTAGCATTTGATACCTTTATGTGCAATTAGATAAAGTTCATTTTATTAATGGATATTACAAAGATTATATTATCTCAGAAAAAGGTAATAGGGAAGTTTTACTTTATGGCGGCTCTGAATAATTAATTGTTAAACTATTGCAGCTGATCAAAGTTTATGGGTGCATTGCCAATGATTGCTCAGAGTGTTGTAGAAACATCCAGTCACTAGTTCCCACTTTACAGTGTTTTAGAAAGCTCATAAGACATCCATCACTTAAAAATTCCCTTCATAATTGTGATTTTAGCTATAAACTGGGTGTGAAGTACAATTTATGCATAGATTATTACCTTAACATCCTTATCGGTGCCAAAGGACAGGCCATTAACTGGTTCAGCTAAATCCATCTTTCACAAATATTTTGAAAATGTCATGTTTTAAAACATGCATCCCTAACTTTTCACTTACTTCATATGAATTTATAGAGTTGAATGAGCCTATGGGCTCAATTGACCAAGAAATCTGGCAATCTTCTACATATATTTAAAATTCTCCACTCATGAATGAGACTCCACTGTTCTTTGAATATGTGTAATTTTTTACGACTACTTTAGTCCACTTATCTGATGAAAACTTTTCCGAGAATTTTGTTTAGGATAATTTTCAGAAGATATTGAATGCCACATACTGTGGTAACTTTCACATTTTGCTACTCCACAATTACTGTATAGCAGTTTATACACTATACAGCCCTATCACATAGCAAATTTAATGTTACACAAACTAACTTTCCATATAGTAAAAAAAAAATCACAAAAAACTATTACATTACCTGATCTGAGTACTGTTCTATCTCCGATTCATTTTCAAATTCCTCAGAAAAATACTTGAAGAATAACTGGAGAGCCATTACAGGTAGCAACCACACAAACTAATGCTTTCTATTTTTATCAGGTGTTTTTTTTCAGTATATACAAATAGCCACTGAAAGAATCTCAATGTCAATATACATTGATATTTTCAACAATCCTCTTCCACACAAGAAATAATGCTAGATATTTGTGGATTTATATGCTTAAACGTGAATGAGATTAAAATAATATATGTATCAGCATATCTCCATGCTGTCATGTACGGAAGTTATAGCTGTCCTTTCAATATTTACAGCATAAAATCAAACAAACTTCTTGCTGAAAACTTGTATGTAAGAATATCTGTAAATCCCCTTCTTATAAATGTATGCAATATTCCGACATGTACACCAGGCTTTAAAATATCTGTCTCCAAGTACACAGGAAGGTTACAATGATTTTTCTAGACTTGATAATCCATGATTATTAATCTTGCCGGGGAGTCTTCACATTAACCCAGGTCCTCAGGAAGGCTTGATAAGCATATAAATGTCAACAAAGTCAAGTATATCTGGATTTTCAATACATTCTCTTCATGACTGAAAGTTCATTCAATATTTATCTCGTTGTATGTCATTTCCATGCACTACACCACTTTTTGTACTTCTTAACCTTTCTACCTTGAACAACTGTATTAACCGCATGAAAATAAAAACTTTTTAATTAATATATTTACTGCATTTCATAATGTATCTAAGTGGCAGTGCTATATACTTATCCAGAAAATCATTTACATAGCGAATTAGCGATACATTTGTACTGTAAATCAGTAGAACTTTTTGCTATTATTAGGAACCATCTATATTTGTTAACTTTAATACAGATATATGTCTCTGTGTGCTCATTATTAACTTATGATTCATCCATGACTAATACAACACAAATGGCAAATCAAACACAAAACTTTGACAGCAAATAAAAAGCTTATAAAATAGTTGTCATTCCAGTGATGTGTGAATTTATGGAGGTACTAGAATATCAATAATGTAATAAATGGAGCTTCACTTCCTAGATTTCTCAACATAATTACTTCAATAATATTTATCTCACAAACTAAGAGACAAGCATTCCCCTGTGTGTGGGTCATATACTGTCTGCGAGACACAGAACTTAACATTCACTGACTTGAGGTTACTCCTTGTATAACTTATTCCAAAAAATATTAATGATTCCAAATTAAGTACCGGTATACATAATAACAGATACTAAATTCAATGTTACTGTATCAAAAAAAAAAAAAAAATCCAGTAAAAATACCAGAGTTTATCAGAAGTACAATAGTTTCACTTTCATTAATTTAAAATATCCTGTTTTATTTGTTATCTAAACTCATAATAGATGCCTAGAATTAGATTTTTCCTTCCCTAGTGTACACTAGCATGCACAAATTGTACACACTACAACATGAATATTCATGCCGTCTATAATCCTGATCTCCCTTGTGTGTTAGTGTGTTATATTATATATTTAAGCAATAATATTCTCCATTTGAGAAAAGATCATTCAAAAACATTGACACTATATAAGGTGAAAGCTTAGAACTCTCACTTGACAAAACCTATTCAATTAAGCAACTTAGAGCACACACAATAAACTTTTCACAATGGGCATATCATATCCAGTTCTCCACAGGACAAAGTATTCACATTCCTTGTAATACAAGCATGAACGCATGCAATGCCAATATACCTGTATAGGTATGAACTGAATGCGTAAAATCTGTATATCCAGACTATACTTATCCTAGGATCAGCAAGGCTAAACAGAAAACAAATTGTTTAATGGTTTCAGACCTGATCCTTCCTGATCCAGCCCAGTACAAAAGCAAGTCACTAAAGGCTTTACATTAATACCCTTGTGATTACACAAATAGCATAATTATCAAATAATATGTTGAAAATAATGGTACACTTTCGTTCTCAAAAGAGGAAAGGTCATTTTGAATATATCTGACATTAATACAAGGGAATTATTCATTGAAATTGGTATGAACAGAGACTTCCTGCATTTATTATATTTTTTTTACCAAAATATTGCCTGTACATTTTTTTTATCAAACTCCAGGGTTTGGTAATCACAATATCAATCAAAAAAGGATCAGTGTAAAGTAAGCTAACAACAAGAAAATCAGCCAAGTATTGTATATATTTTTAAACTGGATTTCAAGAGAAGACAAATCATTTTCATAAATTATTAAGAATAATTCTTTTTGAAAATTGCCCTGTGTGCCACTTCAGAAAGAAAAGTACTTATATTCTGTCCAATAATGGAGATTAAGCACTTTAAATGCTCATATTAGATTATAATTATGATCGAGTTCTGCAGTACTTGGTTATGTCAAGCAGGTGAAAGTTCCAACCTAGGGAATTTTCAGATATCCAGAAATAAAGCAGACAACTTTGATCTTGTTGACTTAACCAGTATTTACCTGAATGAAAAACACACATCATAACGAGAAAGTACTTTTTATCTATTACTTTATTTGCTGGATTAAAACTTTCTTATCCACAGCAATATAATTACCTCCACAAGGAGACTATTTTTTGTGTGTGCACTTGTTTGGTTGACCGTGTGTTTGTGAAAAAGTAATGAACAAATCTTTCTGTACTTTTTTATGTGGGTAGCCTCGACCCCCGGAAGAAGTGATTAAATTTGGGTGAAGATACAGATCATGTTATAAATACTAAAATATTTTTAATTTTCAATGTCATAATTTTGTCGTATTTTCAATGAATAGACTGAAATTTATTATGTGGGTAGAGCCCGACCAATCTGGAAAGATGCGCCCCCCCCCCCCCCATATAATGAGACAAAATAGTCCACGTTTGTAGAAAATAATATTAAACCATTTATGTGAGACAAATATAAATGGTAGTAAATCTTGATAATATGTTGTTTATCTATTGCTACTGATTGATCCTATGAGGGGGAATCACCCACATATACCTGCTTATACCTAGGTTCCATCTTTCCCTGCTGGGGACAAAAGCTTTGATTAAACAGGCTTCTCTACCTACTTTTTTGACTCAGACCTCTTTATATTTGGGTAGAATACATTCAATGCGATCTGGGACACTTGGGTAGGATACATTCAGGGTGATTCAACTCAAAGAGATTTACATGCGGGGCTAGTCTTTAAAATCTTTGAAATTGCCACTACATCCTCTCAAAGCTGTATTAAAACTAGAGGATCGCTCGCAAAAAAAAAAGATAATGTTTTTGCATAGCAAAAACAAAGCGTCCCGAAAAGGATATAAAGGTGAGTGCTAAAGTATTAAGAAAATGCTTCGTTTCTAGCCTTATACTGTTGTGGCAACCAAAGTCAGCGCAGTCTGCTCTATCTAGCACGGTTTTCAAGATATAAGCATTTTTGTGTTTTGCAAAAAATAAAAAAATTAAAAATGTCCGCTATATTTGGCGAGACAAAAATATTTTGAAAATTGGCATGGCTACTCTGCAGAGATACCCAGCAGGTCCAAAATTTTGTTGAGTTCACTCCATATAGCACGGTTTTCGAGATATAAGCATTTTTGTGTTTTGCAAAAACTTTGAAAATTCAAAATGGCCACCATTTTTTGGGGAGACAAAAATTTTTGTCAAGACCACTGCCGTGGTGTGTATCTCCCGCCGAGCATTAAAGCAGAAGAAATAGCTTTTCCGAGATATTCACAATTTTTCATTTTAGTGTGTGAAAGGTCTTCCAAAAGTAGGTGAATGAGTTATTTGAGAAAAATTGGCTATCTGCAATACTATTAAGAGATAATTCACATTTACTCATTTTGAGTAGGTGAATAATTATCTATGGGTCTGAAACTTCACCAAGTGAAAGCTCTCCCAAAAGTAGGTGAATGAGTTATTTGAGAAAAATTGGCTATCTGCAATACTTTTAGAGATAATTCGCATTTACTCATTTTGAGTAGGTGAGTAATTAGCTATGGGTCTGAAACTTCACCATGTGAAAGCTCTCCCACAAGTAGATGAATGAGTATTTGATAAAAATTGGGTATCCGCAATACTTTTACAGATAATTAGCATTTACTCATTTTGAGTAGGTGATAAATAGCTATGGGTCTGAAACTTCACAGAGTGAAAGCTCTCCCAAAAGTAGGTGAATGAGTTATTTGAGAAAAATTGGCTATCTGCAATACTTTTACAGATAATTCGCATTTACTCATTTTGAGTAGGTGAATAATTAGCTATGGGTCTGAAACTTCACCAAGTGAAAGCTCTCCCAAAAGTAGGTGAATGATTAATTTGAGAAAAACTGGCTATCTGCAATACTTTTAGAGATAATTTGCATTTACTCATTTTGAGTAGGTGAGTAATTAGCTATGGGTCTGAAACTTCACCAAGTGAAAGCTCTCCCAAAAGTAGGTGAATGATTAATTTGACAAAAATTGGCTATCTGCAATACTTTTAGAGATAATTCGCATTTACTCATTTTGAGTAGGTGAGTAATTAGCTATGGGTCTGAAACTTCACCAAGTGAAAGCTCTCCCAAAAGTAGGTGAATGAGTTATTTGAGAAAAATTGGCTATCTGCAATACTTTTAGAGATAATTCGCATTTACTCATTTTGAGTAGGTGAGTAATTAGCTATGGGTCTGAAACTTCACCAAGTGAAAGCTCTCCCAAAAGTAGGTGAATGAGTTATTTGAGAAAAATTGGCTATCTGCAATACTTTTAGAGATAATTCGCATTTACTCATTTTGAGTAGGTGAGTAATTAGCTATGGGTCTGAAACTTCACCAAGTGAAAGCTCTCCCAAAAGTAGGTGAATGAGTTATTTGAGAAAAATTGGCTATCTGCAATACTTTTAGAGATAATTCGCATTTACTCATTTTGAGTAGGTGAGTAATTAGCTATGGGTCTGAAACTTCACCATGTGAAAGCTCTCCCACAAGTAGGTGAATGAGTTATTTGATAAAAATTGGGTATCCGCAATACTTTTACAGATAATTAGCATTTACTCATTTTCAGTAGGTAAATAATTAGCTATGGGTCTGAAACTTCACCATGTGAAAGCTCTCCCAAAAGTAGGTGAATGAGTTATTTGAGAAAAATTGGCTATCTGCAATACTTTTAGAGATAATTCGCATTTACTCATTTTGAGTAGGTGAGTAATTGGCTATGGGTCTGAAACTTCACCATGTGAAAGCTCTTCCAAAAGTAGGTGAGTTATTTGAGAAAAATTGGCCATCTGCAATACTTTTAGAGGTAATTCGCATTTACTCTTTTTGAGTAGGTGAGCAATTAGCTATGGGTCTGAAACTTCACCAAGTGAAAGCTCTTTGGGATAGCTGCTCTGCAGAGATACCCTGAAGATAAAAAATTTCGTCGAAATCGCTCTATGTAGCACGGTTTTCGAAATATTAGCATTTTTGTGTTTTGCAATTTTTGCGCAAAAATTCGAAAATTCAAAATGGCCACCATTTTTGGCAAGATAAAATTTTTTTGAAAATTGGCATGGCTACTCTGCAGAGATACCCTGTGGGTCAAAAATTTTGTCGAAATCGCTCTATCTAGCACGGTTTTCGAGATATAAGCATTTTTGTGTTTTGCAATTTTGCGAAAAATTCGAAAATTCAAAATGGCCGCCATTTTTTGCGAGAAATTTTTTGTTTGAAAATTGGCATGGCTACTCTGCAGAGATACCCTGCGGGTCAAAAATTTCGTCGAAATCGCTCTATCTAGCAGGGTTTTTGAGATATAAGCATTTTTATGTTTTGCAATTTTTGCGAAAAATTCGAAAATTCAAAATGGCCGCCATTTTTGGCGAGACAAAATTTTTTTGAAAATTGGCATGGCTACTCTGCAGATATACCCTGTGGGTCAAAAATTTCGTCGAAATCGCTCTATCTAGCAGGGTTTTCGAGATATAAGCATTTTTATGTTTTGCAATTTTTGCGAAAAATTCGAAAATTCAAAATGGCCGCCATTTTTGGCGAGACAAAATTTTTTTCAAAATTGGGATAACTACTCTGCAGAGATACCCTGCGGATCAAAAATTTCGTCGAAATCGCTCTATCTAGCACGGTTTTCGAGATATAAGCATTTTTGTGTTTTGCAATTTTTGCGAAAATTTCGAAAATTCAAAATGGCGGCCATTTTTGGCAAGACAAAAATTTTTTGAAAATTGGGAAAAGTACTCCGCAGAGATATCTTGCGGGTCAAAAATTTTGTCGAAATTGCTCTATCTAGCACGGTTTTTGAGATATAAGCATTTTTGTGTTTTGCAATTTTTGCAAAAATTTAGAAAATTCAAAATGGCCGCCATTTTGGGCGAGACAAAAATTTTTTGAAAATTGGGAAAACTACTCCGCAGAGTTACCCTGTGGGTCAAAAATTTCGTCGAAATCGCTCTATCTAGCACGGTTTTCGAGATATAAGCATTTTTGTGTTTTCCTTGTTTGGAAAATTCGTAATGATTAATTAATCATTAATTACTCGGCCATTTCTTGACCAATCAATGCCAAAATCTAATGATTTCCAGATTTTAATAGAATGAATGTATTTGCCAAGTTTCAGGTGAATTGATAAAATTCCTTTCAAGTTATCATCCGGACAAGATTCCCCATCGAAAAAAGACATTTTTGGTCATGTGACCTCTCTGATTGGTTGAAATGTCACTGCAGCATATTCAAAAAAATTCCCCAAGGCTACTGCCTAAACCTGCCAAATTTGAAAAGAATCCGCCTAACGGTTACAGAGTTATAAGGAAAACAAAATGCGGAGCCGGCTCCGCCGGCAGAGCCGCCGGAGCCTGAAGCTCTCCCATACACAAACAAGCGTCCCTTGCAGGACGCTTAATAAACTTCAAGCCTAGTGATAGGATTTAAAATAAAAAATATTGAAAATCGGTATTTACATGGAAGTGACTCCTGTCACGGCATCTTGGTTTTAAGATTTTGTCTTAAGTCACAGCATCTCAACTTCAGCCATTACACCATCAATTCACACAAATAAAATATGTTGGAAAACCCCACAAAATAACGTGACCTCATGAATATTAATGAGTAGTCCACAAATTCTTCAAGTAAAATATTGTTAAACAAGCATTCTGACGCATGCATTTATCTCCCGCCGTATAAATTAGATGTCCTAAAGATAGTGGAATATAAATTTTCCTGCGAGATGGAGGCACATGTAGAAGTGACAAGTTTAATGTTTGATTGCAATACTTTTAAAGACAAAAGGCATTTACTCATTTTAGTAGCTATTACTTTGCCATCCAAAGAGCTACAGTTCTGCCACTTCATTATGCAGATCAACTCAAAGTAGGGAAGCACGTCTTTAGAAGAAATAGCCTATCTGTACTACTTTTAGAGATACAAGACATTTACTTATTTTAGTGGCTATTACTCTGCCATCTAAAGAGCTACAGTTCTGCAACTTCACTATGTGGTAGATCACCCAAAAGTAGGTGAATGACTTATTTAGAAGAAATTGCCCACCTGTAATACTTTTAGAGACTAGACCAAGGATGCATCTGTGGCCAGATGCAAAATGTATCCACCGGCAAAGGCAAAAGTAGCTATTATTCAGCTATGGCACGAGCTAGAGGTCTGAAATTTTAGTATGTTATAGCTGACCCAAAAGTAGGTGAATAACATATTTGCACAAAATTCTCTAAATGCAATAGTTTTCAAGTTACAAGTGATTTTACTCATGATGGAAGTTAGTGAAAAGCCCAAAAGTAGCTATTACTCACTTAGCTATTCAGATAGACACCCAAGTTACTCACCATGTTGTTGCTATGGAAAAAGTAGGTGAATGACATACCGTATTTATTGCAATAAACGCCCCGGGGCGATGCATTTTTCCAAAGGGGGGGGCGACTATTACAGATAAATAAAATCATATCTCGAGTCCAGTGGCAATGGGCGATAATGAACACTTGCTGCCTTGATCTCGCTTGCTGGCATGTATAATGGCGAGACAGCTTAAAATATTTAAAACAAACCTTAAATCTGAAGAAATTATGTAGTTTTATCTCCTATTATTGCAGATTTCAATGCGTCTGTGACCAAAACTGCCATGTTTTGTTTTTATTTTCTTTATTTCTCGTAAGCGATATTCGCTTGGGAAGTACTAAAATGCACCATTTTTCGGAATCCCGGAATCGCAAAAGTGTTGGCTGTTGAGAGGGATGTAAAACCCCGAAATATGAACTTTGCAAAGGTAGAGAAGAGGGGGGGGGGCGCGATTAATAGGGTGGGGGCGTTTATTACAAAAAATACGGTATTTTAACAAAATGCTCTAAATGTAATACTTTTCAAGTTATAAATGATTTAGTGTTGAGTAAGAACTTCAAAGTAGCTATTACTCCGCTATGCAATGAGCCACAGGTCTGGAATTTTACTATGTTATAGCTGCCTCAAAATAGGTGAATAACATACTGAAACTAAATAATGTAAATGCAAAAGTTTTCAAGTTATAAGTGATTTACCCAACAGTGATAACCTAAAAGTAGTTATTATTCAGCTATGCCATGAGCTACAGGTCTGAAATTTTACTATGTTATAGCTGACCCAAAAGTAGCTGCATAACATATTTGCACAAAGTGCTCTAAATGCAGTACTTTTCAAGTTATAATTGATTTAGTGCATGATTTAATTAATTTTAATGTATTAAAATTTATTTTAAAAATTCATAAAAAAACTTAAGCATGTGAAACTTCTCCAAAATGTAGGTGAATGAGTTATTTGAGAAATACTGGCTATCTGCAATACTTTTAGTGATAATAGGCATTTACTTATTTTGAGTAGGTGAGTAATTAGCTACAGGTCTGAAACTTCACCAAGTGAAAGCTGTCCCAAAAGTAGGTGAATGACTCATTCGAGAAAAATTGGCTATCTGCAATACTTTTAGAGATAATTAGCATTTACTCATTTTGAGTAAGTGAGTAATTACCTACGGGTCTGGAACTTCACCATGTGAAGGCTATCCGCAATACTTCTAGGGATAATTAGCATTTACTCATTTTGAGTAGGTGAATAATTAGCTACGGGTCTGAAACTTCACCAAGTGAAAGCTCTCCCAATAGTAGATGAATGAGTTATTTGAGAAAAATTGGCTATCTGCAATACTTTTAGAGATAATTAGCATTTACTCATTTTGAGCAGGCGAGTAATTAGCTATGGGGCTGAAACTTCACCATGTGAAAGCTCTCCCAAAAGTAGGTGAATGAGTTATTTGAGAAAAATTGGCTATCTGCAATACTTTTAGAGATAATTAGCATTTACTCATTTTGAGCAGGTGAGTAATTAGCTATGGGTCTGAAACTTCACCAAGTGAAAGCTCTCCTAAAAGTAGGTGAATGAGTTATTTGACAAAAAATGTCTATCTGCAATCCTTTTAGAGATAATTAGCATTTACTCATTTTGAGTAGGTGAGTAATTAGCTACAGGTCTGAAACTTCACCAAGTGAAAGCTCTCCCAAAAGTAGGTGAATGAGTTATATGAGAAAAATTGGCTATCCGCAATACTTTTACAGATAATTCGCATTTACTCATTTTGAGTAGGTGAGTAATTAGCTATGGGTCTGAAATTTCACCATGTGAAAGCTCTCCCAAAAGTAGGTGAATGAGTTATCTGAGAAAATTGGCTATCTGCAATACTTTTAGAGATAATTCGCATTTACTCATTTTGAGTAGGTGAGTAATTAGCTACGGATCTGAAACTTGACCATGTGAAAGCTCTTCCAAAAGTATGTGAAGGAGTTATTTGAGAAAAATTGGCTACCTGCAATACTTTTAGAGATAATTAGCATTTACTCATTTTCAGCAGGCGAATAATTAGCTACGGGTCTGAAACTTTACCAAGTGAAAGCTCTCCCAAAAGTAGATGAACGAGTTATTTGAGAAAAATTGTCTATCTGCAATAATTTTAGAGATAATTAGCATTTACTCATTTTGAGTAGGTGAGTAATTAGCTACGGATCTGAAACTTCACCATGTGAAAGCTCTTCCAAAAGTACCTGAAGGAGTTATTTGAGAAAAATTGGCTACCTGCAATACTTTTAGAGATAATTAGCATTTACTCATTTTCAGCAGGTGAATAATTAGCTACGGGTCTGAAACTTCACCAAGTGAAAGCTCTTTCAAAAGTAGGTGAATGAGTTATTTGAGAAAAATTGGCTATCTGCAATACTTTTAGAGATAATTAGCATTTACTCATTTTGAGTAGGTGAATAATTAGCTACAGGTCTGAAACTTCACCAAGTGAAAGCTCTCTCAAAAGTAGGTGAATGAGTTATTTGAGAAAAATTGGCTATCTGCAATACTTTTAGAGATGATTCGCATTTACTCATTTTGAGCAGGTGAGTAATTAGCCACGGATCTGAAACTTCACCATGTGAAAGCTCTTCCAAAAGTAGGTGAATGAGTTATTTGAGAAAAATTGGCTATCTGCAATACTTTTACAGATAATTTGCATTTACTCATTTTGAGTAGGTGAATAATTAGCTACAGGTCTGAAACTTCACCAAGTGAAAGCTCTCTCAAAAGTAGGTGAATGAGTTATTTGAGAAAAATTGGCTATCTGCAATACTTTTAGAGATGATTCGCATTTACTCATTTTGAGCAGGTGAGTAATTAGCTACGGGTCTGAAACTTCACCAAGTGAAAGCTCTTCCAAAAGTAGGTGAATGAGTTATTTGAGAAAAATTGCCTATCTGCAATACTTTTACATATAATTTGCATTTACTCATTTTGAGTAGGTGAATAATTAGCTACAGGTCTGAAACTTCACCAAGTGAAAGCTCTCCCAAAAGTAGGTGAATGAGTTATTTGAGAAAAATTGGCTATCTGCAATACTTTTAGAGATAATTAGCATTTACTCATTTTGAGTAATTAGCTACGGGTCTGAAACTTGACCATGTGAAAGCTCTTCCAAAAGTAGGTGAATGAGTTGAGAAAAATTGGCTATCTGCAATACTTTTAGAGATAATTCGCATTTACCCATTTTGAGTAGGTGAGTAATTAGCTAAGGGTCTGAAACTTCACCAAGTGAAAGCTCTCAATTAGCTACAAATGAGAAAATAGCTATTACTCACTTATGGCATGCAATAGAACCCCAAACTATGTACCATCTTATAGCTAAGGACAAAGTAGCTGAACAACATATTTTAGGCAAACACTCTAACTGCAATAGTTTTGGAGTTACAATGGCTTTACTCAACAGTCAGAATTTCAAAGTAGCTATTACTCAGCTATCAAAGATTCAACAGGTCTGAAACTTTACTATGTGATAGCTTACCAAAAAGTAGATGGGCAACATATTTGAAAAGATTTCCCTAACTTTAATACTTTTGAAGATATTTGACATTTACTTCTTTTGTTATTTAGCTACAAATGAGAAAATAGCTATTACTCACTTATGGCATGCAATAGAACCCCAAACTATGTACCATCTTATAGCTAAGGACAAAGTAGCTGAACAACATATTTTAGGAAAACACTCTAACTGCAATAGTTTTGGAGATACAATGGCTTTACTCAACAGTCGGAATTTGAAAGTAGCTATGACTCAGCTATCAAAGGTTCAACAGGTCTGAAACTTTACTATGTAATAGCTTACCAAAAAGTAGATGGACAACATATTTGAAAAGATTTCCCTAACTTTAATACTTTTGAAGATATTTGACATTTACTTCTTTTGTTATTTAGCTACAAATGAGAAAATAGCTATTACTCACTTATGGCATGCAATAGAACCCCAAACTATGAGCCATCTTATAGCTAAGGACAAAGTAGCTGAACAACATATTTTAGGAAAACACTCTAACTGCAATAGTTTTGGAGTTACAATGGCTTTACTCAACCGTCGGAATTTGAAAGTAGCTATTACTCAGCTATCAAAGGTTCAACAGGTCTGAAACTTTACTATGTGATAGCGTACCAAAAAGTAGATGGACAACATATTTGAAAAGATTTCACTAACTTTAATACTTTTGAAGATATTTGACATTTACTTCTTTTGTTATTTAGCTACAAATGAGAAAATAGCTATTACTCACTTATGGCATGCAATAGAACCCCAAACTATGTACCATCTTATAGCTAAGGACAAAGTAGCTGAACAACATATTTTAGGAAAACACTGTAACTGCAATAGTTTTGGAGATACAATGGCTTTACTCAACAGTCGGAATTTGAAAGTAGCTATTACTCAGCTATCCATGGTGCAACAGGTCTGAAACTTAACTATGTGATAGCTTACCCAAAAGTAGATGAATAACATATTTGAAAAGATTTCTGTAACTCTAATACTTTTGAAGATATTTGGCATTTACTTCTTTTGTTATTTAGCTACAAATGAGAAAATAGCTATTACTCACTTATGGCATGCAATAGAACCCCAAACTATGTACCATCTTATAGCTAAGGACAAAGTAGCTGAACAACATATTTTAGGAAAACACTCTAACTGCAATAGTTTTGGAGATACAATGGCTTTACTCAACAGTCGGAATTTGAAAGTAGCTATTACTCAGCTATCCACGGTGCAACAGGTCTGAAACTTTATTATGTGATAGCTTACCCAAAAGTAGATGAATAACATATTTGAAAAGATTTCTGTAACTGTAATACTTTTGAAGATACTTGGCATTTACTTCTTTTGTTATTTAGCTACAAATGAGAAAATAGCTATTACTCACTTATGGCATGCAATAGAACCCCAAACTATGTACCATCTTATAGCTAAGGACAAAGTAGCTGAACAACATATTTTAGGAAAACACTCTAACTGCAATAGTTTTGGAGTTACAATGGCTTTACTCAACAGTCAGAATTTCAAAGTAGCTATTATTCAGCTATCCAAGGTGCAACAGGTCTGAAACTTTACTATGTGATAGCTTACCAAAAAGTAGATGAACAACATATTTGAAAAGATTTCTGTAACTCTAATACTTTTGAAGATATTTGACATTTACTCCTTTTGTTATTTAGCTACAAATGAGAAAATAGCTATTACTCACTTATGGCATGCAATAGAACCCCAAACTATGTACCATCTTATAGCTAAGGACAAAGTAGCTGAACAACATATTTGAAGAAAAAGTTGTAACTGCAATAGTTTTTGAGTTATGAGCCCTTTACTCCAAGTAGCTAAGATAGCTATTACTCAGTTATCTTTAGGCCTAAGTCCATAAAACCAAAAAAATTTTCGAGGGCGTGAAAATTCATTGGGACAATTAATTTACAAAAAATCTGTAGCTGTAGTAGTTTTGGAGGAATCTGCGTGACTAACTAACGCACGCACGCACGCACACACAGGCATCATTTCATAATCTCCCTCCCGGGCTAAAGCCCGGCGGGAGATAAAAAAACCCATGGAATCGTAAAATATTTTCTATGCATATATAAATATTTGATTTTCTATGCATATATAAATATTTGTGAGCTCTGTAGTTCATGTAGTATTTTATCTTAAATCTGAAAATATTCAGAAACCATTATGAAAATATGTAACCTCATTAATACCAATGAGTTGTACATAAATTTTGATCTTCAAGTAAAATATTTTCTGCACATACATTGTTAAGGAACCCCACAGATACGTAGGGTCACCACCGGCTTTACTGACCTGTTGTGGTATCACAATCTAGACTACTGTCAGTTTTGTTTTTCTTGTAGCCATTTTTCATATAACCACCCAGTTTACGCTTAATTTTATATTTTTGGGGTATAATATGTCTAAATACTGTCTGTAGCATATTATATATATTTGAGTTCTTTCACAAATGTAAAGGATCAAGAACCACATCGTCAACATGCATTATTCGAAGCACGTTTCGATGGAAAAATCAAAACCTCCACAAACTCTCAATCCATGCAGTCTTTCGATTTTTTAGATCTCTCGTCTTTTTGCTTCATAAATTTCCTGCATCGCTTTGTGCACTACGCGTTCTCACATAATTTTGTTATCACAGACTCCAAGAAAATCTGCGTTCGTTGACGAATTAATGCGCGATCCCGCGGAAAACGCATCCTAGAACCGCCATTTTTACCCAGCTCGTTGCAAGTGAGTACATCATTTGGCTGTGCTTACATCAATACTGAATGTAAAAACATTTCAATATCGCTGTTATATCGGTTGATACCAGGGCCTGGGTAATATTGTCTACTTACATTGGATGCTGAAAAAGTTTTGTTCCACAAATCTGAACACATCAGACGATTCACAGCCCATTATTTCCTGTAAGTAAGTTTAACATTGCAAAACTCCAGGACTAAAAATAAGTGAGTAAGATTAAGCACTTGGACAACTGATTGATTGATAGGTTGGTTTCACATAGCAAACCTCTAGCACCAATAATAAGGGAGATTTAAGCACTTTTCATGACTGACAAAGAAACGCCCTTGGCAGCCATCTTGTTTTTCAAAATGAGGCCAAAAATATTCCCAGTCAAGATTTTGTAATGATCAACATACATCCTGCAAATTTGAGATCTCTACCTATGATACCCTTTGATCTAAGGACCAACAAAATTTCTTCCTGAAAGTCGAAAAACACCCATGGCCAAAACTATGCCCTGGCAAGGTTTTATGGTTATGAATATATCTTGCAAATTTGAGTAGTCTAGCTATAATATTTTTCTTGTTGGGGTGATAACGCTGAAATCTCTCTACACACTGGATGCTATCTGGTGGATTATAGTGCTGGTATTGTTTATCGATATTGAAATATTTATCGATCCATGCTAAAGACGCTGATATCGATAATGTAGGGTCCATTATCAATATCAAAACATACCACTTAACATGTACAACTATGGTGTTTTTCATTCAAATAAAGGGCAATATTTGAAAAATATCAAGGTTTTCATAATATTTTTGTCAAGTTTCACTTACCGCTAAAGCGGAAACGCCATATTTGTTTACGTTTCGGGAAACAACTAAAACCTGCAAAAGAGTTTGGAATCTCTTTCCCGGAAAACATCAATGACCCGATATTTCAATATCGATCGATACGAAAGGCAAAAATATGGTTTGATATCGATATACATATTATTATTCGATACCAACACTAGTGGATTATCAGTTAAGAAACTGGATGCTATCTGGTGGATTATCAGTTAAGAAACTGGATGCTATCTGGTGGATACAGTTAAGCAACCGGACTTGGTCACATTTTCACTTTTAAGTAAAAATTGACAAAAAAAAAAGACGTTTACCTTTAACAAAATTATACTAGTGATTTTTAGTGGAGGATAAGCAGCAAAAAAACATTACAGATATTGTTTGACAATATGTGTTGATTCCGTTGAAATGACATTAATGAAGCTTACACACAGTTACTTGAGACAGTCTTCTAATTTCTCAGAGGATTAATCAACAGCACAACAGCCATTATATGATGACACGCAACACTGGCAACCTGTTTGTGTTTTTTGCACTTGTCATCAATCATATCACCATTGTTTATAAAAATCAACTTGTAAAAGCTTAAATTTCATCTGGGTCTCTGTTTCTCTGGCTCAATTCACTCGCTTGCCTGGAGTTCTGTTTTAATTAGTTCAATTTTATAAACATTCGGAAAAAGCAGTCACACAACACAAATGAACTTAAAGACAGGTTTTAAAATGAATGCAGCACATTTTAAGGTTGAGTTTAAGATAAATTCATACATCAATCATTCACACTGAAAAGTTGCTTTTACATAATCAATTAAAGATGATGTGAGAGAAGTCAGGAAATGATATTTTGGCAGGTTCACAAACTTTTTTTTTTATATATATATATATATATTTATTTTCTTTTTCAAACATAAGGACATACAATGACGATAACAAAAACATATTACAACAGAGAATACATGGCTACAATATTTGTCGCATCATTACACTAGCATGACATATATATATATACATATATATTTTTTTTTTCTTTCTTGATATGACCAAATAATAGTACATAACCACTGAATAATACTCATTTTTGATACAACTGACATTATGTATTGTAATGCAATTTAAGTTATAGTCTGGATTAGGTTTGAAAAAAGCATCCAATTTCTTGTAAACCGAGCGGTAGCATCTGTTATGGCATACAGGCATGATTGTTCATCAAAGACATGCTTGATGTTTAACTGTACTGCATTAAAACTTGGTTTACGACTCTCTTTAAGACATTTAAATAAATAGGATTTTGCTATAAAGGCAGGGTTCGCGAAGTACCAATCCAATCATTTTATTCTGAGTCCAGTGTTTGCATTAGGGTTATGAAATGTTGGGTACCTGGTACCTTATGACACATCAAAAATGGGGTACTATTGTGTGAAATGGGGTGCAAATAATATTTTTCTCCCTTATTTCTAGATATATTTAAATATACAGAAGCACTGTTCAATTTCCTTTCTACTGATAATAACATGTATCTGTCCATAAATCAATTTTAGAAACATTTTAAAAAGCTGAACCCCAGTCAACAAACTTCATTTTAGTGCAATTAAAGTGAAATTTGTTTTGTATGATTATTTTATTTAAGCTACAAATATGGTATTTATAGTTTTTATACTGTTTGAAAGAAAAACATTTGTAGTTTCTGTTGCTTTAAGTTTGATAAAAATTCATTGGGTAGTTCCAGAGATATATTTCTTTTGTTACATTCCCTATTGAATATTTGTTACAGCTTTTATTTTCCAAGGGATATTCCAGGGTTAAATATCAATAGTTTCCAAGATTTAGTATAGTTTGTCTCCCACAAATTCACAGTTCTGGCTTGTTGTTTCGATTGTTTCCGTGCAGAGATCAGGCTTTCTTTCGACAAATAACATTTAGAGTAGATTTTCTAGTGTACGACACCAGCACTCGCTGGCTGTTTTGGAAGGATCTCGCCATGCATGAAATCTCGCTTAACAATGGTGGAAGTAAAAAACTTGCCAGGAAATCACTCGAAACCATTTAATTTTAAAATATAAAGCCTATCTTCAGTGATATACATATTGCATGCATATCCACGCTTCCTGCCATTCGAAATTCGCTTCTAAAGCAGAAATATTGTCTACATAAAAATCGCATCCCGACGGACGCACTGACAACCGAAATTTGCGTCCAAATCTGAAATACCGCATGTTTAACATACTCGGACAGCGTAATCGCGAACCCTGAAAGGTTATGGCATTTATGGAGAAGGTGATGGCACTGTGACACTGAAGTACAAGTAATATTGATTTTTTGTCAATGTCAAATGTTGAACTGATTTCCTGGTAAATACAGTTTTTAAGTAAGTCCCATATTTTGGTAGAATATAGGCAGTCTACAAAGACACGAGTTATTGTTTCAGGCATATTATTACAGAAGCGACAAAGATTGTTCTCAGCCTTTTTCATTTTATACAGTAAAGCCTTTGTTCCTAATATATTATGAACTTGAAGTATCCTATATTGCAACCAAATAATCTGGTTATCAAGAATCGTTTGAAAGCAGGTCAGATGTATGTTTTTCCATTCTTTTAATTCTATATTTATTTGAAGTAGATTTTCCCAAGTTTTCATATGAACTAAGTCATTTGGAGAATCTTTTTCTGTGAGCACATTGTAGAAGTCTTTACAACCTTTCTTTGATTTATTTATCAGTGATATAGTGTCTGGTAATCTAGTCTGAAATCCAGCACCATTTTTATTTCTGAATTTTTCTATTCCTAACCGTAGTCTGTTACAGTCAAGGAAATTAAGATTAGTCCTAAAAGTATTTCTGACTTCAGGTTGCCTTCACTTTTATATAAATCAGCTGGGTAAATAATTCCCACAAACTGGTTTATAATAAAAGTTACGGTAGTGATAAAGCAATCTTATTATTAGAAATACTGCAACCTAGTCTCAAGTAGGGGTGTGACGAGTACAAATAATCCGGGTCGATTGTTCGCGGACAAAAAATCGACTCGACATCGAGCCCTCGCGAAGTTTAGTATCCACCATTACAGGAAACAACATCTAATATGGCGGCTCCCATAAACAACAAAAATATAAAGATAAAAGCTTTGAATCGCTTGAATTAGCTGATATCATCATATAATATACTTAATATTATGTTAATAATAGTGGATTATGCGATATAATACCAGCAGGGTATGTTATTTATTTTTTATTTCCTAAAAAACGTAACCGCTTCAGTAGGTTGTTATATGCACACGAGTAGTCGACCCTTAAAATTGGGATCGAATTTTCGCGAAATTTGCCTCGCTCGGCGAGTGTCAATTGCTCGGTCGCACCCCTAGTCTCAAGCAACTTAAATCTGAGTATACACAAAAAGTCAAGCAACCAGAAATTGGTGAAACTTCTAATCAGTGTATAATAGTTATAGACATGAAATCCAAAGACATAAGCAGCACATTGCCAATTATTTTGGGTTTTAATTTTAAAAAAATAATAAATTCTTTCTTGCTAGCAATTATAGCCGTTTACCATTTATGGCCACCAGTAAATAAACTTCATATTTCAGTGATGGCTGAATATTCTGAAAGCATTTCTTGTACATTTGCTCCATTCACTTTGAAAACATTTCTACCTTATTACTATATATGGAAAGGATTGTTTGCAAAGTTAAGTATATTTGATTGAAGTGCACTCCTGTTAGGGCATCGATCATGGTTTCAATATTTTGTTGAAAGTCATGGCATCGCTTTTGACTTTGTAGAAACACAGCCCACTTCAAAGATTAAAAACTCTTTTAATTACATAAAGTTCTTTTGAAGTTTTCTTACACCGAACATGATGCAATAATGAACAAAATGTTCTTTCTCAATATGATACATAACCAGCTTTATCTTACTTTATGATGGCATCTGCCAAACAGAAAACAAAAACAAGAGAATTTTGTCCCTCATCATCAGTATATCAACAGCAATTGGTGATGGGACAGATATTCAGTCTAGTGTTGACACATGCCAAGAAAATGTGAGATTATTGAATTCCATATTGCCTTGTAACCAACTATTGCCGGGTACCAATTACTGCAATTTTTAAATAAAATGTTCATAGTTCGGTATACAAGCATCTTGTGACCACGGCAGCTACCCACAACTCGTTCCAAAGATTTTATTTTAAAATATTGCAGGAGACTCCACGGACTTCTGTCTCCTGACATTTATTTTTTTTCTAATTTGCATATTTTACTTTAAAATATTGCAGGAAACTCCACGGACTTCTGTCTCATGTTTTTTTTTTCTAATTTGCATAATTTATTTTATAACAGTTCTATGAAACCCCCACAGAATTCCATGACCTTACGTTTGCTAATTTGTATATTTTATTGCATAATATGGCAAGGAAACCCCCACAGAAGTACGATAATTTGAAGTATTTGATCTCTAACTGAACAAACGTTCTTACATAAAATGCTTGCTCTTCAAGCAGCATTTCTATTGATTAAATATATAATACAGGGGGGGGGGGGGGCAGCGATTCACCCATAAAAACACCAAAATGCAGTTTCTTGACAACAAATATGCAGTGTGGTTATACAAAAGTTATTAGAATGAAAAGAGGTTCCTCAAACTGTCAAATGATAGTAGCATCATAAAATATATTTTGTGATAAGTGCAAATACACCCATAGAACTTGTCCCATGGCAATAAGAAGAGGGCTGTTGGAAAGTGGGCAGCATTTCGCCGATTATTTTATACTGTTCCCCAAAAAGTTACAAAGACTTTGCAAACAATAGTTAAAGCTAAAGATCGATTCTTCTCACTGTATTCTAGGATATGATGAAGTTATAAATAGTATTTATATTGACCCCAGACACAGTTTAGAGAACATACTGTACAGCTCTTTGCATCAGTCAGTTGCAGTTTGTTAGGCATATTTCTCACTGACATATAAACTTTTTTATTCATCTTTATAATCCTGCATGCTGTCACTTCTAAAATCCTAGAAAAGTATCAAGACATGTTGCACACTTCTCTATCCTATAAGGCTCCTTCAGTATCAACACAGATATTAGTTTTAAATGAGGTACAATAGAAACTGGCGAATCGCTGTCCCCCCCTGTATATACATATATACAAGTATTTGATATTCAAACAGAAATAATTTTTATTCTTATAAAATGTTTGTGTACGAGTTGTGGGTACAAGTTGTTGGTCACGAGATGCCATGGTCATGAGTTGCATGTAAATCCATAGTTCTACAACAGCTATATATCTTCAATCCCTTTTGGTGTGCATTTGTCACATTCACTTTGGAAAAAGTTTTACCCTATCAACAAGTTTCAGATGTGATTATTTTACGAGTTATGTCTATTTTAATTTTGCCTGGCAATAATTGGTATCAAGATGTATGATTGTTGTACCTATTTCCAGTCTATTACAAAAAATGGACAATATCATTTAGCCGTCACTTCTGAAACATTTTAGTGCATTTTTCTTGTTACAAAATATTGTTTGTATAACAAACAACACTTCTATTATAAGAATATACAGTTTCTTTTAATATTTTTGTACAAAAACATGCATACGTCTGACATTAAAACCGTTTAGACCGGAAAGTGGAATGGACCGGATTCTGGTTCAAGGATATACAGAACTGCTCAGCCAGTGAATTACGTCACCGAGTGAAGTTTGTCATCTGTCACTTAAACATGACTTAGATAGGAATCCTTTGATATATTCTAATTATACCTGGTGCTGTTTGGTACCCGGCGATAATTGGTAGCATTGCAGTAAACACCCAAGAAACAGGGGCATGTCAAGTCATGAAGTCGTGGGAGGGAGAACTTTTTTCAAAGTTCAGCCTAATTCGGAGGTGCCATTTGAAACTGAAACATACCTCTTCTTCAAGTTGGTTAACAGCCACGGTTGGCTTGTAAAATGTATCAAACAGCCTGTTCATTTATGCGTTTATTCATTTAGCAAATATATTTTAAACCAGAAGGAACAAATCACATATTTTGTAAACTTCCGGTATATTGGGCTCATAGTAAACGAAATCTCGGAAAAATTATTTTCTTATTTCTTGAAAATTTCTGAGTTTTCGACATATTAAAATATTGTTAAAATGTCTGTGTCAATGTCGTAAATTGGGAACTACCACCATGCATATCACTCAGTTTAGCACTGCTATTTCTTTGCAAAATATTAAGATATCAAAAACAGTTACAGTACATGTTTCTGTAAAATATTGTCGAGAAATTTCAAAATTTTGGTTTTAATAAAGTTACATAATTAATTATAGATAAACAGTGTTGATGAAAAAATACATTGTTTATATTGATATGCACTAAATTAAATTAACAACCAAAATAGCATAATCATGTGTCACTTGTCCAGTAAACTCTCAAGAACAGGCAATATTAATATTTTGCCAAATTGAACAAATACTACCAACAAAAGTTTGTGAAACTTAATCAATTAACCTTGGAGAAGATTTCATATTGTTTTCAACTACAAGTGATGAATCCTCAAATGAGTCCTTTAGAGGTGGAACCAAACCCATCATTAAACAAAGATATATAAAGATTTACACCCACAGTGAGAAAGTAAAGTTTTGAGGCCACAATTTCTAAACATCTGAGAAGTTTGAAGAATATGTCTTCTAAACTTGCTGAATAAGTTTCAGTGTGGCTCCGGACTTAGTTGTGAAAGGTAACTAACCACAAATTTTGTTCTCAAATAATAAACAAGATTAGTAATACATGATTCATGAAGCTACAATCTCACCTTGATGAAGCTGGCCTGATGACTGCCTTCCAGTCGGCTTGTAGAAAACACCATTCTACTGAAAGTGCCCTCCTTAACATTCATAATGATATTCTTCTCAATATGGCCAAAGGGTCTGTTACAGCCCTCACCCTTCTAGATCTCTTCGCCGCTTTCGATACCATTGATCACACTATACTCCTGGACAGACTTAATGGTTACTATGGAATCAGTGAACTGGCACTCGGCTGGTTCAAATCATACCTGTCGGGAAGGACACACTCGGTCAAGGTAGGCAGCACACTCTCAAATCCTGTTGCCCTTCAGCATGGGGTCCCCCAGGGCTCTGTCCTTGGTCCAATTCTTTTTTCCCTTTACACCGAACCCAATCAGCTCCATCATTCAATCTCACAGTAGCATCAACTACCATTTCTACGCCGATGACACTCAGCTATACATTTCACTCTCTCCAGCAAATTTTTCTCACTCTGTACAAAAACTAAAAAATTGCCTAAATGACATCCAAAACTTCATGTTCACAAATAAATTAAAACTCAACCCTGATAAAACGGAGTTCATTTTGATAGGTTCAAAAAATAACCATAAACAAATCCTTCTTCACTTTCCAATATTCTTGGTAATCAGGTCTCACCAGCACAAAGTGTCAAGAACCTCGGAGTAGTGTTTGATTCCAATTTCACTTTCTCCGACCATGTGTCACAGGTCATAAAGTCCACTAGAGCTCATACAAGAGACCTCTACAGAATACGCCCCCTTCTAGACCTTAAACATCAGTTCTTTTAGCCAATGCCTTGGTCAGCAGCAGACTGGACTACTGCAATTCCCTCTTTCTATCACTCACAGACTTTGAGCTAAGAAGATTGCAACTAGTTCAAAACTCACTCTGCAGGGTTGTCACCCGTTCCTCAAAATTTTCTCACATCACCCCGCAACTGAAAAAACTCCATTGGCTTCCAGTTAGGTATAGGGTACAATTCAAAATAGGCCTCATTACATACAAAATCTTCAACCAAGGTCAGCCTGTTTACCTAAGAGAACTAATCCACCCCTACACTTCCTTTAGAAATATTAAACGAAGTACCCCTAAACTCAAGTTCCTTCATACCCCCACTTTTGACCGTAGAGTTCATAAATCAATTAAACACTTCTCAAATTCTTTTAGTCACTATGCCCCAGTTCTTTGGAACTCTCTCCCCTTCCAAATAAGAAACAGTCCCTCTGTCGCATCTTTCAGGAAACACCTCAAAACCCACCTTTTCAACTCTAGCTTCCCAACTTAGTCTCCTTCCCTCTCGGTCCCACCCACAAACCTGGTACACTGACCTTGAACGCCCCTCGACTCTTCTTATAAGAAATGATTTTTTTTAACTAGCGCACTGAGTTTCCCTTAGTGGGGAAGATATTGCGCCTGCAAAGCAGTAGATTAGATTAGATTAGATTCTTGGAAAGGTTCATGAACCATTCATAACAATTAACCACCCCTTATCAATGAAAATATAGAATGCACAATATTATAGCTCTGGCTCTCATATTGTCAATCAAATGTTCTACAAATGACGAATTAAGCAATGAAAATCAAAGAAATGGATGACAAACTAATGCATTTATAATGATTTGTTTGAGCTTTTACATCTGTTAAGGATTTATTTTTAAGTCTGCATACCTAGAAATTGTTTATTTTTTTCTAGTTTTGTAGTTTCATTTATCATTAGTTCTCAACCAGTAGAACACTAATTTGTAATCCTATTGAAACAATGTTAATTTTGGTATAATTTGGGGGAAACATTAAATTAGTCTAGGGGTCATCTAAATATATCTTTTGAAAGTTTGCATACCAAGATAGCATTCCGCCGTCGGACCAACGTTGGCTGTTGGTCACATCGTCGACAGACTTTGCCAACATGGGCCCAACGTTGGCTTGCCAACCTCAACTCAGGTTAGATATCTTTATATTTTGCTGACATTGGGCCAACGTTGGGCCAACTGTGGATATTTATTCAAGATGGTGGAGAGCAATAATAGGGGTTTTTTTGAAACTTAGTAAAAAATGATTTATTATGGTATGTCTAAAAATCATATTTCAGTGAGCCCACAAATTTTAGCTAACTATTTTAAAATTTTATATATAAAAATAATATTCTCATTATGAATTCACACTGAAAAAGTTGTTATTTTAACATTATAATTTTGTCACTGTATTATGGACTATCACCTTATGACACTGTCCTACCATTGTTAATGTTTGATCATGTGACCTATCAGGGATTCCCTTAACTAAGATCCTCCCACAATCTGTCTATCACTTGCCTTCTGTAAAACTATGGCCACATAACACCATGCTGCAATCTAGTTGGCTGATGCTATGCATTGAGTAAAATTTTTTTAATGGTGGCTTGCCAACATTGGGCCAACGTCAGACCACCAGCCAAAAAACCGTTGGGCCAACATTGGCAGCCAATGTCAGACCAATGAATGTGCCGACATTGGGCCGGAATTTTATCTGGGTATACAAAAATCTTTAGTCTATACCATGTATATGTACTCTACAAGTATGTTTGGAGGTATTATGTTTTATAATTATGATGCTGAAATGCACTTGTATTTTCTAAATTGTTTTAGTTAGATCGAATTGGTGAATTAGATAGAGTCCAACAGGAAAAATCGTGAAAAAAAAATACAGAGTTTACAAATTGTTTTTATTATGATTCAATACTCAGTTGTATATGTTACTACAAAGTTCAAAGTTGGGGTCTACATTCTCTGCTCTTTTTCAAAAAAGGGAACATGCATCATTCCTCTGATGCAGTCATCAGAATATAATGTCGAATAAGCATATGTACAAGTAATACAAAATTGACAGGATGACAGCAAACTTATTTGATGCATACTTAAAACATTCACTGCTTCAATTTATTGCTTGAATTAGAAATTCTAAAACTTGGTAAACTTGGTAACTCTTTACACCTGCAAAGCAATAGATTTAGTTAGATTGTAAGATCCAGGTGATTTTCCAGATTTCAGTGCCTTTGTAGCACATTGCAATTCTTAATTAGTGGTTAAAATTAATCATATCTTTTTTGGAAAGGTGGTCGACAGATACTGTGTGTATCCACATTAATTGTTATCTCTCTTTTCAGGTGCTCAAGAGTTTAGTAGTTTAATGTTCTTTTAACATATGGCAATGTTTTCAGTTACAGACACAACATATATAATTTCTAAAGTAGAGTTCCTAATAGAAATTTATTTTTAACTTTGTTCCAGAACTTTCTATAGCCATTTTTACTTTGCAATATCACAGCCAATATTATCAAATAAATTATTTTTAAGAGATACTGTTTAATATCTTTGTATGTTGCTATGATTTCCATGCAGTTTAAAGTTGGTGAAATGCTAGCATATTTCTATAGATCACTTATATAATCAGCTGTACTTGTGCTAGAAATACAGTAGTTCTTGTTACACTCTCTATTATGCGCTTCCCTTACAAAAGTGTATATTTCATATATGGAGATGCATGACATCACTCATAACAAGGCTTTCATTTTCTAAAAGTTCCTTAACATGCTACCAAATTTACTTTGCTTCAGATTTACTTGTTTACACGCTGGTAAAATTAGCATGAAAGTCTCCCATAGCAATAATATTATAGCATCTTGATATATTAATAATTGAAGCAGTATTACCTAGACACTGATGGAGCTCTTTAGTATTTCATGACATTCAAAAGGTAGAGAGCAACTTAATAGAAGATTAGCATTATTTCTGTAATAATCAATCTCCAACCAGACAATGGAATCATCACTAAAATGAAAAAATGCTTCAAATTTGCCAAAATGAATACCAGAGTATTATAAGAGCATCACCATAAGGTCTACTATGTAATCAGTTGTCAATTACTACAGGGATTTATAATAACTTAATGTCTTGTATTGCTAGTCATGTTTCCTTAAGTAGAATAACATTATTCTTTCTGTGATGCTCTTGGCTTGCATTGACTTAATTTATGAATGACTTGCAGTTGAAAGATTATATATAGTGTCAAAATGTCTTTGATAGTTTGAAGTAGTAGAGATATCAACTGATCATGAAAATAAAAAAAAAAAGAAATGGCTGGTTGTCTACACCATCATCCACAAAGTAACATTTCGCTAGCCCCACTATTCTGGCTTCAGTAGTTGACTGCACAATTAATTATGGTGACATTTCATGAAAAAATATGCATAGGTATCAAAGTTGGGCAGGATTTGTTCTGCCTTTAGTGAACAATTAAAGTGTTCATGGATGTAACTTTCTGGCACATTACACTTAGTATAAAGGGATAATTGGGAGATAAAAGATCCCTGTCCATCTTCTCTGACCGTTGGAATCCCTTGAAATGTGATGCATTAACCTTATTTTTACAGTGTTGAGATTGGAGCTTAAGTTTCTGTTTGTTTCTTTGGTGGACAACTTGCCATGCACCTCTTGTATCTAACAACTGATGTGTGGAGAAGGCCAGTCGTAATAGTTGTAGAATTACACCATGTAACAGCCTATCTGAACGTTTTTTATTGATTTTCGCATCATGTCTGTATTAACCTCAATCTTTTATTAAACCTTTGTCTTATAAAATGGAGATAAATACTTTACTTTAATGTATATAATAGTGACATTTCAATAATTTGTGTACCCGTTGTGATATGAACTATACAGTGCTGAAAGTGCAATTAAAACCCAAATAAACTTAAAATAATATAATCTATGGAGTATTTTGCATTGTTTTTCCCACTACACCCCAAATAAAATATGCTACTAGTGATATGCTCTGCAAAATGTTTAATGCTGATTTTTTGTATTTCTACTTTTTTTTATTTATTTAGTGTTTTGCATCATGCCTAGTACCTTATCAATTTTATTTTGAGGGTAGTTAACATTCTGAAAATAATTTATTTAGAAATCCCTAAGAACAGTCAAAATAGCAATCCCAAGATACTTGTTGAGGACATATTTGTGCACAGAAGATAAGAATTAATGACAAACTGACAATACAAAAACCTTACACAAACCCCTTTATAAAAATCTTTATTTATTAAAACACCATATTATACAACATAATGTGTGTAATTAATGAAAGAAGGTGCAACCTGATTCTTTAGACTCTATGGATACTTAAGAAGCAATGCATTTACAGAAAATATTTTTTTATTTAATGAAGTATTGAAACTATTTATAAGCTTAGAATATGATACTTTTACCACTTTGAAAACAATATAGTTGGTTCTGCAACTCAATCAGATTCTAATTATCCCAAATACCCATTGATGTCCATCTGCTGGTTGGCTATGGGATCCTGATTGTAATCAGTGAGCTACCTGCTGATTACGATTTTTATCAAAAGTTGTATAAAAAATAGGAAAGCCTGGGGAAATCCCAAAGCAGCATGAAAAGGAAAAAAAACACTGTGAAACATTAACTTTCTATTTTCCATTGATGCAGAAATGAAGGGGACATGAGACTGGTCAGTTTCGGTATAAAGATCTATAACAAGGGTGGTGCTCACTGTGAAAGACTATAAGTAAATGGTGGTAGAGGCCCACTGATTCCAACACTGAGAATGGACTCAGTGAGCAGGAAGTATAGGCTGAACAGATGTGGTAGTGTAGACAGCGAAAATCATGAACACAACATTACCATTTCTGAAGATAACATCTGGGGTCGTATTCACGAAAGGTCTTAGCCAAGTCTTAGGCTTAACTTTTGTATAAAAATATAGCCAAGTTAAGCCTAAGACTTGGCTAAGACCTTCCGTGGATACAGCCCCTGGTTTTCCCTTAGTGTAAAAAGTTCACAATTTAGCACTTAATCTAGGTTACATGTGTCTATATTTTTAAAAAGTTTACTAAATATACAAATTATATAAACGGATATTTTTTTACAGTATTCATTTATGGGCAAGGTGTTCACCTTGGCCTAATTTACCTGTTCAGAGAAGCGTTTTCATTGGCTCATTAACGACCTTGTATCACGTGGTATTGTTGATTAATCCGCCATTTTGGTCAAGGAAACTAACGAGAAGGATGTGATACTTTTCGTTTTTCAAAGCCAAATTCTCGTTAACGAGAAAATCTATGTTAATACTGATGACTTGTTTCGATAGTTCATTATATTGGTAACAAAAGTATGTGCATAAAAATCCTTATTCTACCTTACATACCCCCAATATCCCATTTATCGTCCACAACATACACCTTAGTTTCAGTTTCAACGTTAGTGAATATTCATGTTTATTCCAGAAGAAAAGAAGTTGTTTTCACCTGTGCCAAGTTGCGTTATGTATACTTTGCTATTAACCCTTTATGTATGTAAATTTTTGTTATTGATTATTTCCAGTAGAAATAAGCAGATGCATCGTAAATGAAGTGAAATACACCCTAAAATTCACATATAAGCTACTGTACTGACACCCTGCAAAAGTTGGTCGCAGGCATAAGTTGGCCGCCCTCACTACACCTTCACAGGGCTTTAACATGAGTGACCCGCGAAGTCATGTATTATTAGTCGAATCGTAGATTCGAGTTATGTACTGAGTTGTGGCCACGATTTTAAATTGGCCGTTTAAAGCCTTAAATATCAAATTCTGCATAATATTTGTTCACATATCGGTACATTAAGGTGCATATTATACACTCTGCCATTTTGAAGATTTTAATGCTTTTATTCAGTTATATTTTATAAAGTAAAAAGCTTGTCTAGTACTACGTCTGGCTTTCTGTAAGGTCCCGGATGTCCTAGAAACTATTGTGTTTGCTATTGTAATGGCCTACTCGAACGAGTCTTTTTTAACGGTTTCGTCTGCTGGTTTCTAGACGTGGAAACCCCAATTAATTTATTGGTCTGCTGGTTTATCACGCAGTCACTGTTAATGTAAAATTGTTGTCTGCGCATCTACAGCCTATTACTAATTTGTGAAACAAATAAACCGCAAAGAAATTAATGAATGAAGTGACGTCACGGTAGTACTACACATTTATTGTTCAGCCAATCAGATTCGAGAACACCTCTGGCAGAGACAATGAAAATATTCAAACTCTGTAGTTCTACATTCAACCACTCGAAGGCACTTTTGCATGTACTAGAAGTGAGTGATGAAAACGTGAGGCTACAATGGGGTTTCTAATAATATTTTACAAATATATACCAGTAATCCAGCAATCTTTTACTGTCACCGCAGCTCACTCCGTGTTCTCGCAATATTTAAAACAAATAAAACATCAAATGCTGGTAGTTGTACATCCACAGAGTGATGAAAACGTGAGGCTACAATGGGGTTTCTAACAACATTTTACAAATATATAATCCAGCAATATTTTACTGTCACTGCACCTCACTCTGTCTTCTCGCAATATTTAAAACAAATAAAATATCAAATGCTGGTAGTTGTACATCCACAGAGTGATGAAAACGTGAGGCTACAATGGGGTTTCTAACAACATTTTACAAATATATAATCCAGCAATATTTTACTGTCACCGCAGCTCACTCCGTGTTCTCGCAATATTTAAAACAAATAAAATATCAAATGCTGGTAGTTGTACACCCACAGAGTGATGAAAACGTGAGGCCACAATGGTGTTTCTAACAATATTTTACAAATATATAATCCAGCAATATTTTACTGTCACCGCACCTCACTCCGTGTTCTCGCAATATTTAAAACAAATAAAATATCAAATGCTGGTAGTTGTACACCCACAGAGTGATGAAAACGTGAGGCCACAATGGGGTTTCTAACATTTTACAAATATATAATCCAGCAATATTTTACTGTCACTGCACCTCACTCCGTCTTCTCGCAATATTTAAAACAAATAAAATATCAAATGCTGGTAGTTGTACATCCACAGAGTGATGAAAACGTGAGGCTACAATGGTGTTTCTAACAATATTTTACAAATATATAATCCAGCAATGTTTTACTGTCACCGCACCTCACTCTGTCTTCTCGCAATATATAAAACAAAATATCAAATGCTGGTAGTTGTACACCCACAGAGTGATGAAAACGTGAGGCTACAATGGGGTTTCTAACAACATTTTACAAATATATAATCCAGCAATATTTTACTGTCACCGCACCTCACTCTGTCTTGCGGGCGATAATAGCAAGTTTATAGATTTCAACACCCACTGCTGTCCTAAGATTCGACTCTGTGGCTGGCAGAATGCCAACCACTTCACCCTAGTTATTATATGCAACAATTTTCATTGGTATACAATAACCTATTTGTCTTTCTGGAGCCTGTACTGCTCAGCTACCCAAGTTCGTCGCCTACCCAAGTTCGTCACTTGCATTTTTGGACATCATTAAAACCTCTTCACAATAATCTTTCCTGGTAGCGTTGCACTTCATCATTATTCGTATTTTTTCCATTTGTTTCAATATCAATATTGCCTGTCCTTCACAGTTTTTGAGGCAGGTGACGAACTTGGGTAGGCGACGAACATGGGTAGCTGAGCAGTAGATGAGCCACGGCCAACTTATGCCTGTGGCCAATTTATGCAGTAGTCTCAGCTAGCCCAGTTTGTAGTGGTCGGACCGGTTCTGAAAATAAAAACCGGTCTCCGGGACTTTGAAACCGAACGAAATCCGGTATTTCGAAAGTGTGCAGAGATATGGTAAAAATTTTTACGCGAGCGTACATGAGCAAGAGGAAATATGGATTCGCAAGATATTTTGAAGTTTGTAAACATTTACCATGAATATAAAGTAAAAATGTAAGCTGTTTCCTCAAATATATACGTTCTTTATTGTTTTGACATAGTATTAACCAGTAGAAACTAGTGTTGTGGTTGAATGCGAATTTTGGAACAGGTTTCCGAAAGCAGAAATTCAGCGAAAAACCGGGTACGTTTGATGTATAAAACGCGAAGAAATAAGTTTTTGAAATGCGTACATGAGCTTTAACTTGTATATAAATAAGAACCACAAGGGACTTTTTGAAGACTTTCGAGGACAAAACGTGTGATATATCAATAGAATATTATAAAATACTGGGAAATATTTGTTGTAGTTCAATATTTTCGAAAACTTAAGTTAAAGGGCCACTGCAACCAAAAACTATTTTCTCAGTATAAGTACATCAAAACACATAGTACCCAATCCAGTAGATAAATATACACACAACCACTGGGAAAGCCACAAAAAATGCTTTTGTTTAGCTTTCCTGCAGAAATCTGCCTCACAGAACATTTAACCTCTGGATCACGTGCACACACGTCATCACATGAACACAACTCATCTCCTGTATTCATTCATCAGTATAAAAACAGTGTGTGTGTAGTATTTTGGAGTCTAAAAGCCTTGTGTTTTCTTAAATTACAAAGCATACAAGCAATGATCTCACAATTGATTAAAACTGTCAGTCACTTTAGATTTATGAAAACTATTGTAACAATGAATATCATGAAAAGAAAACATCTCACAGCTAATTTGTTTTTGTAAAAAACCTTTGGTTTATATCACCAACACAATGTTAATGTATAATAAAACATGTGTACATGTAAAACTGTCAATTTGAAGTTTTCATGTTTGTGAATATTTGAATCCAAGAAAGTCAAATTTTTCCCTAATGATAGCTGTAACACAAGAAGGGAGATGGACTGTTTTTTCCCTAGATATCCCCTGCACCATCTTACAAACTGTATGTATGCAGTATACTTGTATTTTTCCTCAATTGGTTTATCCAGAACTCCAAATACTGAGAAAATAGTTTTTTGGGTTGCAATGGCCCTTTAAGTATACCAAAAGAGTTCTAAATAAATGTAAAATCAAGAGAATACACTGACAAATCAACTGATCTCTGCATACATAAACAACCGAAAAGCCAGTACATCTTCTGTTGATGATGTGTGCACAGAAGCAGTAACCTGACCTAATTTCTCCCGGCCTGTAGCAGAAACATACATTTCAACAGATAAAAGTACTGATAATAAACAACTGGGTGTATTCTGGCTTGATTATTTATGTCAGTAGTGTTGTATGAATAACACTCTGTGTTTTTCATCTGAAAAATATACTTGGTAAATTTGGTTGCAGTGGCCCTTTAAAATAATGAAATATGTGATGAAACCGGTTTTGGTTAGAAGAAAACGAAACGTAACCGGATCACTGTCTTTCGGTCGGCAAATAGGTTTCCGGTTTACCGTCTTCAACACTAGTAGAAAGCCTAATATAATGACGTTTTCAATAACCGGTTCTTAAATATTCTTTGCGGATTTCGTCATTTCTACCTAAACGAAACGAAATGCGGTATACCGGTTTACCGTTCACACCACTACCAGTTTGTCACTTGGATTTTATGACAGTATTAAAGCAGCTGGCATTTGATCTCTCTGTTTACCGTACTTATACTGCCTTGCTACCAGTTATCGCTGGGTACCAGTTACGGCCGCCAAGAAATAAATTGTTTATATTTCATTACGGCAGGGCTACTGCTTGGCGCCACATAATGGCGCATATCTCAAATTGGCACAAAGCGGAAGTTAAAATATTTAATAACAATGGTTCTTTATCTCCCACACTCACACATTTCCGCTTAACAAATAAGGACGTGGAAGTGACAACAGAAATAATTTACGTATGCAAATTATGCCAATTTGAGGCGCTGATTTCATGTAGAAATTATATTATCGCCCCTTAAAAATGATTCTAAAAGGTTTATTGTTTTGATTTGTATGTCAGTAAAATAGTTTAATAACTTGCGCTTCTGTCAATTCATATTTTAATAAAAAGAATTAAATAAAATTAAATTTAATGAAAAACTACACTTAAAACAAGCAAAAATAAGGTTTTTGTGTCCAGGTTGTGCCAAGTTATGTTTTTGCTTACATTTTATGTTAGATTATTATTTATACTGAGTGGGATTCACAAAAAGTCTTAAATCCCAGACAAAGTTTTAGCTGTTTATAGCGTGCTCAGCAAAACAAAAATATTTTTCGCCAATAAATACACCAAACATCCTATTCAAAATTATGAAACAGATTTGTTACTTTTTTGTGAAATTATGTAAAAGTAATACAGCTTTTGTTTTATTGGGAGTCAGCCCTTTTGTGTGGTCTTCTCTGTTACAAAAAGTAAATACAATTTTGATTATATATTCGTTAGTTCAACACAAAACTAAACACAGCAAGGACAGACATCCACAAAACAACATATCGGATATTAAAAAAAATAAACTATTAAAATCAATATATCCTATTCAGTATCGCACAACTTAGTCTGCCAACCTATTTTCCCTTTGATAAGAGAGATACCGAGCCTCCTTGCGGTGCCAGAGTTATTCTTGTGGTTTCCTTTCAGTGTTTGCGTCTTTGCAGTGTTTAGCCCGACCCATTTCATTAGCAGTCCTATATCTTCAAAGCCGTTTGACGTGTATTTGTTCAGTTCAGTTTGGGAACAGTCATACTTTATTTACTAGACATGGAAGGTACTATTTGACAAGTTATGTCTATCTGAATTCAGTCTGGTGTTAACTGGTATCAAGGCAGTGCCAATTATCGCTGGTTTCCAGTTATTGCCTCCTGTAAATGTTTGTATTTCAGTTATGGCCACATATTTTGAAAGCTTTTTGTTGTGTATTTGTTCAATTTGTTTTGGAAATAGTCCTACCTTATTTACTAGACTTGGTGGGTACATTGTTGAGTGATATATATATTTTTTGGACATGGTCGCCGATATCGATGTCTAACAAGAAGAATATCCATATATCGCCATTTTTGGTGAAACTAAAAACTTACACTGCCAGTATTTTAATAAAGCCCAAATCTGAAGAAATTATACATTTAAATCTCATGTTTTTGTAGTTTTCAATGTGTTTTTGATCATAGCTACAAGGGGTGAGTTGGTAGTGGCGGTATGCTGGTATCGAGACAATTCTACTGAAATACCTTGACCACTTTCACAACCGGAATCTCAAATGTCACCTTACATACTTATTGGGAAATGTAAAATATTAAATAGTAGTGCTGGGAGATCACCATGATTTTACCTGTCGATTTTCATATCGGACATTTGTGACCAAACTTCGAACATTTCCGATTGTAGAGTTGAACGTGCAAACCACACAAAAAAAATCAAATATTAAATTATAACAAGCAAAATACTCACAAATTACCACAAATATGACCAAAATATAATCTAAAAGCCATTCACAGACATCTCCCTCACTAACAGACCATGCTTGATGTATCCTCACTTGTGATTGGCTGATTTTATGATTACCTTGACAACAGTTGGAAAACCCCAAGGTGTTTCTATTTACGTTATTTTTATTGCATTCATGGCTAGTTTTGTGATTTTAACTAATGAATATTTCAGGTTTTTACAAAATAATATTCCGATTAGTGTTTTATTGTGACCAAAAGGCTACAATTGAGTTTAGCAAATATCGGTTGTACTTAAATTTTACTGATCATTGATCGGCAATGAGCCAACAGGTGATAATACCGATGCAAACATCGTCCCAGCATTATTAAATAGCAAACCTGAATCTGAAGAAATTATAAACTATCACTTCATTTTTCATGAGATTTTAATGCATTTATAGCAATTTCTTTGAGAAAAACTGCCATGTTTTGGATAACGGAAAATAACTTCCTGTGTGTAGGGCTGTTCGATTGGGGAAATGCTGAAACTCAAATTTCTTCGGTATCCCAGAATCGGGACTGTTTTGCATTTGCGGAATCCTGAACTAGAAAATCTGGTACCGTTGCACCCCTAATAGCTGCTATGTTTTGTTTTGATAAATTTCAAGGGAATGAAATGTTTTTGGTAATCCGGATTCAGACAATTTGGCCGAGTTGAGAGTTTTTTTCACCAGCTTTTTTTTCCATTTTTTTTAAGTCCCGGTAAAAATAGGTTTTATCCATTTTTGGACATTACCGAAAAAAACTTTCTTAACTTTTAAGCCAAAACTTAGAATCATTTCATAATTTCTTTGTACTGACAGTGTAACATGTTACAGGACAAATAGTTTACAATAGGATAGCTGTTAATTTCTAGAAAGCTACACTGTTTATTTCTTATGCAATACATTTTAGTATAAAGCAGTAATTCATTTAATATTACGCAAGCATTTTAGGTGTGTTTTTTTTCTCTTTGATATTTTATTCTCCCTCAAAATAATGAAACCTACCAATTTGCAAAAAGGCTAGGGGTACAGTTAGTGCTGTAACGAGTTGACCGAAACTCGAGTTGTAACTCGGTGGGCGATATTTGGGGATCACATCGATTTACGCAATTTAAACTCGAGTTTTTAAGAAATAAATTATGATATACTAATGTTGTTATAAAACCAGCACTCTTGCAATTTATCTAACCATGAAGACAAAAAATCAATGAGCAATGGTCGTTTTTTTATGTCAGCTGACTTGTCAGTCAGCTGACATTATGTCATCACTCTGCGGCGTGGGCGTCCGCGTCCGCGTGAACAACTTCTTCTCCAAAACTACAAGGCCTAGAGACATGCTGTTTTTTTTAAAAGATACCTTATCTATCGAGGATGAAAAATTGTTAAGGCATGCAAATCTGTCTGTTCGTCTGTTTGCTAGAGACATTACAAGGGGGGTACCCCCACCAAAAGTGTGAAAATTTCAACTTTTTATCACAATTTTCTCAGTGACTATTGCAGGGATTTCTCTCATATCTTGCATATATGTACTAGGCCAGAGGTAGATTCTCTTGTGTGAGTATGAGACCTGGATCTGTCTTACTTTTTTTTTAATAAATTTTTTTAATAATTTTTAATGCATTAAAATTCATGAAATCATGCACTAAATCACTTATAACTTCAAAAGTGTTGCATTTACAGCATTTTGTGAAAATATGTTGTTCAGCTACTTTTTTCATAGCTACAATATGGTGAGTAAGTTGGGTGTCTGTCTCAATAGCTAAGTGAGTAATAGCTACTTTTGGGCTTTTCAGTAACTTCCATTATGAGTAAAATCACTTGTAACTTAAAAACTATTGCATTTAGAGAATTTCGTATAAATATGTTATTCAGCTACTTTTGGGTCAGCTATAACATAGTAAAATTTCAGACCTGTAGCTCATGGCATAGCCGAGTAATAGCTACTTTTAGGTTATCACTGTTGAGTAAATCACTTATAACTTGAAAAGTTTTGCATTTAGAGCATTTTGTTAAAATATGTTATTCAGCTACTTTTTTCATAGCTACAATATGGTGAGTAAGTTGGGTGTCTGTCTCAATAGCTAAGTGAGTAATAGCTACTTTTGGGCTTTTCAGTAACTTCCATCATGAGTAAAATCACTTGTAACTTAAAAACTATTGCATTTAGAGAATTTCGTATAAATATGTTATTCAGTTACTTTTGGGCCAGCTATAACATAGTAAAATTTCAGACCTGTAGCTCATGGCATAGCTGAGTAATAGCTACTTTTAGGTTATCACTGTTGAGTGAATCACTTATAACTTGAAAACTATTGCATTTAGAGTATTTTGTTTCAATATGTTATTCACCTATTTTGGGGTCAGCTATAACATAGTGAAGTTTCAGACCTGTGGCTCATTTCATAGCTGAGTAATAGCTACTTTGAAGTTCTCACTGTTGAGTAAATCAGTTATAATTCGGAAAACTATTGCATTTACAGAAATTTGTGCAAATATGTTATTCAGCTACTTTTGGGTCAGCTATAACATAGTGAAATTATAGACCTATAGCTCATGGCACAACTGAGCAATAGCTATTCTCAGGTACTGACTGTTGAGTAAATCAGCTATAACTTGAAAAATATTGCATTTGGAGTATTTTGTTAAAATATATTGTTCACCTACTTTTGGGTCAGCTATAACATAGTGAAATTACAGACCTATAGCTCATGGCATAGTGGAGCAATAGCTATTTTCAGGTTCTCACTATTGAGTAAATCAGTTGTAGCTTGAAAACTATTGCATTTACAGTAGTTTGCTTAAATATGTTGTTCACCTACTTTTGGGTTAGCTATAACATAGTAAAATTTCAGACATGTAGCTCATTGCATAGCTGAGTAATAGTTCCTTTGAGGTTCTCACTGTTGAGTAAATCAGTTGTAACTTGAAAACTATTACATTTAGAGTAATTTGTTAAATATGTTATTCACAGAATTTTTGGTCAGCTATAACATAGTGAAATTGCAGACCTCTATGTCATGGCATAGCTGAGCAATAGCTACTTTCAGGTTCTCACTGTTGAGTAAATCATTGTATCTACTGGATAGCCGCAGTGTGTAGAGAGAGATTTCACCATTACTGCTCTGATGAAAAAAAATATTATAGCTAGCTTTCTTAAGTTTGCAGTATATATTAATAACCATAAAATGCTGTCTGGGAATATTTTTGGCCTCATTTTGAGAAACAAGATGGCCGCCACAGGTGTTTTTTGTCAGTCATGAAAAGTGCTTATATCTCCCTTATTATTGATCCTAGAGGTTTGGGATGATAAACCAACCTGTAGGAAATCATGGGGTGGGAATCTTTTGGTGTGGTCAGATTTGACCTTCAATGACCCCTCCTTCAAGGTCAAACAAGGATAGCCAAACTTAAAAGTGCTTATAACTCGCTTATTATTGGTCCCAGAGGTTTGGGATGGTAAACAGACAGGAAATCATGGGCTGTGAATCTGTTGATATGGTCCGATTTGACCTTGGAACCCTCCTTCAAGGTCAAATGAGGATAGCGAAAATTGAAAGTGCCTACAACTCGCTTATTATTGGTGACAGAGATTTGGGATGGTAAACCATCCCATAGGAAATCATTGGCTCGGAATCTTTTGGTATGGTCAGATTTGACCTTTGGACCCCTCCTTCAAGGTCAAATGAGGACAGCCAAGCTTAAAAGTGCTTATTACTCATTTATAATTGGTCCTAGAGGTTTGGAATGGTAAACCATAGGAAATCATGGGCTGGGAATGTATTTGTGTGGTTAGATTTGACCTTGGACCCCTTCTTCAAGGTCGAACGAGGATATTGCATTTGTAGTATTTCTTTAAATATGTTTTAACCTATTTCTTACACTTAAACAATTACCTTGTTATTTTCCTTCATAATACCATTTACAGGGCACAACTTTTTTATCCTTTTCTTCTGTCAGCTTCGGAATTTCTTTCGAACTTGCTGTTCAGTTACCATTTACTGTATTTCTGTACAGCCCTTTTCCTGATAATTATTCTGTCCTATAATCACCTTCACAAATCAAAAACTCTCAGTCAGCTGACACAGTGCCCGTTCACGGGCACTCTCCTCTTGTTTATTTCCCTTATTTACGTGGCTGTTCCATAAAGTGCTCATACATATCTGCACAATTTAACAGTATTTCCTTGCAATAAAGTGGTACTAAATACGTTAATGCGGATCCCTTGATGACAATATTTGGACATTATTATTTTATTTATATTTGTGTCATTTACTCGAGTTCAACTCACATCTAACAGGCGAGCGTTGATCTACAGAAATCGCTAATGATAACAGCTCTAGGTACTAGTGTTGGGAATCGCCTCCAACTTTCAGGGGCGATTATTCGTCCATTTTCCGACCGATAATCGACCCATAATTGATTGTTTTACTCCATTGTTCATTAATTAAGAAAACACATTCCGGGATAAAGTATAGGTCAATCCGGTAAGAATAAAGGTGTTCCGACATTTAGAATCTACCAAAAGTACCCACTTCCTGTAAATATGGTGGTAGATATAAACAAACTCAAAATTCATGACAAATCTGTTAATTTATTAAGTAAAAATGCGTAAAATATATGGAAAATATGTGGATATTGACATAAATTATCAAAGGTAAGATTTAAGCTGAATAGTCGATCATTAGAAAACGTTAATGACCGACCGCGATTGTACACTGTCACCGACGATTAATCGAGCACACGTCTAATCGTCCACCCACTACTAGGTACAATACCCTGGTAAGAAGGTATCCTAGCCAAAAAACCCCCAAAACACGATAATTTTAAGCACAAAGGATACTCAAATGAACAAAAAACATATATAATTACATTATTTGGATAAATTATTAATTATTTTTCTTATACAAATAGTCAAGAAGAGGACCCCATTTCTTAAATAGAACTGTATCACTTCTAGTTGTTTCCTTTAACAATATCTTTTCAACATTAAAGTGATCTCTAATTAAACAATTACAAAGAAGCGTAGTATTAAACTCTGTCCCATTACACCTGCAAACATAAACGTGTCTTTTACAAATATTTACAATATTATTAACAAGTTGACAGTTACTACCTTTATTTGATCCAAGAAGCACTAACATTTCACTGAGATCTAGCCTAAAACCCATTGATAGTTCCAATTCATTTTTTATAGCAATCCAAAAATTCTGTACCTTTTGACACCTCCAAAACAGATGTTGCAAAAAGTGCAATTATCGTTTGAATTTATACCACTGACTTTAAGAAATTTATTTGTCACTAAAGATCTCTGCAATATTTGATATTGAAAGCTTCTTGAGCGTGAAAGTATGGTACTTTTAAAATTTGCACAAAAATATGTACTCCTATCCTCTGGTGATATAGTCATACTCAGAGCTGACGACCATTTGTCAGAAAGCTTTTTTTCACCTTTATTTATGATGTCCACAAAAGTTGTGTTTGCTCAATAAAAGTGTGCTTTCATTCTACAAACTTAGTAACTTTCTTCATTAGACTTGTACCAAGCATATCACTTGGCATTTTATTTAAGTCTTAACGGCAGATGCAGCATTACAAGAGTATAAAAGAATAGGAAAAAGTGATGGCAAATCATAAACTTCAACAGGTGTAAAGATTGTTTGATTAACGTGTTTGATGGCAAGGAATAGTGCACAAAATTGCAATTTGGAATTTAGAAGCTGGGCTTCATCATAACCGATGTCAACCACAATAAACTTGGGTTGCATAAACCCCTGCCAACGAATATTGTGTCAATTGTTTTATGAAATAAAAGCTTATTTAAACAAAAGCCAAAGGTATTGTAACAACAATCTTCCTCTGGAATCACAGGGCACAAATATCACTCACTGGAAATGTTAATAGTGGTGTTATATTATGTAACCATGATTGGGATGTGACGTGTTGTTTTGGCCAATATGTTACCATTCAGGTAGTTATCAGACCGGTTCTGAAAATAAACATCAATTTCTGGGGCTTTGAAACCGAACAAAATCTGGATTTCAAAAGTTTACACCGATATGGTGAAAATTTAAGGCGTGTGTACATGAGCTATATAATCAAGAGGAAATATGTATTTTGAAGTTTATAAACTTCATTTACCATCAATATGAAGTAAAATGTAAGCTGTTTCCTCATATTTATATTGTCTTTATTGTTTTGATGACGTATTAACCAGTAGAAAGCCTAATATAATAACATTTTCAATAACTGGTACATAAATATTTTTTTGCGGATTTCATTATTTCTACCTAAACGTAATGAAATGCAGTATGCCGGATTATCATTCACACCACTACATGCAGTGTATTGGAAGTTTGACTTGGCTTCTTTCGACTCTTTGAAACTGGTATGGTTTCCCCAGTCCTATTGAAACATTGCCCTCTTATTTAGTGTTCATTGTCACAATACATAGAGGTAGTACCCTATGTATCCCATTAGGCAACAGTTTTTTTGCTGTTGAACAAAATGGGAAAAACTGATGTGGTAGGTGCAAATCTTTTTAAGTTGTAACTCATAACAAAGTGTGCTGAAGCCTATTTTTTAAGAGAGTACAGCCAGATGAAACTGTGCCTGTGAAAACATTGAATAAAAATGCAAACAGCTATCAATGAGTTTCCAGTATCGAGAAAACCGTATACTTCTTCTTTACAAGATGTTCACTCTTGTACATCAAGTAAAAAGGTGAAATTTGTTAAATACCTGTTTACTGCCTTGTTTTCTTGATTGTATTTTATGTAAATTTAATGTAAGTGGAAAAAGTAAAAATAAAGTAAAATATTTATCCGAATTGTTTGTATATGGGAGAAGCGACTCTGCCAGATCCACATTTTATTTTCACAATAGCTTCGCAGCCATCGGGCGGATTCTTTTTACATTTGGCAGGTGTATGCATTAGCCCTGGGAAATTTTTCTGAATATGCTGTGATGACATTTTCACCAATCTGAGAATTCACATGACCAAAAATGCATTATTTTGAAGGGAGTCCTTGTCCGGATGGTAACTTACGAAGCATTTGATCTATCCACCTGAAATTTAGCAAATACCTTCCTCATATAAAGATCTGGGCGACCTTAAATTTTGGCCAGGATAGATTCAGAAATGACTGAGTTATTGATGATTAATTAAGCATTAACAATTTTCTTAACGAGTAAACACAAAACTGCTTTTGTATCTCATTAACCGTGTGAGATAGAGCGATTTCGTCGAAAGTTTCGTTCCAAAGGAGATCTAATCAAACTAATTTCTCCAATTTTCCAAAGATTTTCTCCTCCCCAAAAATGGGTGTCATATTCAATTTTCGAATTTTTGACAAAAAATGCAAAACATAAAATTGGAAATATAGGCTCATAAGGTACACCTATAGAACTAGTACTTTTCTAGTGATATACGAGTACTTTTTGACACCATTTTCTTTATAAAATAAAACTTTACTAGTGGGATTTAGACAAAATTTTTGACCCACGGGGTATCTGTGAAGGCTAGCCTTTCCAAGTTTCAACAAATATTTCACTCGCCAAAAATGGCGGCCATTTTGAATTTTCAATTTGTTTTCAAAAATGTAAAACACAAGAATGCTTGTATCTCAAAAAGCGTGCTAGATAGAACAATTTCAATGAAATTTTTGATCCACAGGGTACCTCTGCTGAGTAACTGACCCAATTTTCCAAAAAATTTTTGTTTCGCCAAAAATGTCGGCCATTTTTAATTTTTCAAATTTTTTGCAAAATATCGCAAACCACATAAATGCTTGTATCTCGAAAACCGTGCGAGATATAGTGATTTCGGCAAATTTTTGATCCGCGGGGTATCTATGAAGACTAGCCCTTCCAAGTTTCAACAAATATTTCACTCGCCAAAAATGGCGGCCAAATTTCTTCAATATTTATGCATCCTATCTCGCTAATCACCTAGCCATTTCACATGTGTTACCAATCCTTAATTCCCAACAAAAATGCACAACACAATGTTTCTCCTCCCTCCTTAACCGTGCAAGATAGAGCAATTTCTTTGTTTATGTAAGCAAACAACTTTACCCAATTTTCCAAAAAAATTTACCCTTCACAAAATTGGGTGTCATTGTCAATTTTCAAATTTGTGACAAATGTTACGGTCACAGGGCAAGCACGGTAGTAGTTACCGGCTGCTTTTAAGTTGCAATAGGAAAAGATAAAAAATTTAACTTAACAAACTTATTTAACAATTAAAATAATGATGACGGTCAACTGGTATGCTCTCAATAATACATACAATGAAACAATAATGAAACTTATCTGACCTGACCACTGTAACTGATAGTTAAGTTTGTCCACTATATCCAGCAATTTGTCCTGTGATCTGTCCTGTGGTCCATCCTGTGATCTCTTTAATGTTCACTACTAACACACAGATATTTGTATCCTGTTATTCTTTTGATATCCAATCACACAAAATGTCTGTATAGAGATATTCAGAGAGTTTGCACAACTATACAGTCTGCTCCAAGATATGGATAATGTCCAAAATGCAGTAAATCCACTCTCTGGTATATCAATGCACTGTATATAATAAGTATTATCCAAAGTACAGCAAATCTATCCAGACACTGTAGAAAGTTCACTCCAGCAAAAGTTCACAAGCAGTGCATATCCACTTTGAATGTTAATTCTAAGACACAGTAGCCTTCCTTATAGCCAGCGAATACTAAGTTCATGTGTGGTCAGATGTACAGTCCTTATATATACTTACAGAAATTCTAGAATCTTATAGAACATAACAGCTGTCACCAGAGGCAGTGAGGACGTTCTAGAACCTACAGGTAGCTTATAGGGTTTTCCAAATCTATTAATAGCATCACTGGGGTTAGCCTAGGGGGATTACCCCAGTCTTTAAATAGATCAATAAACACCAGTATCACATAACACAATAAAACAATAACTCCCTTACTTTAAATGTTAATACATACATATGAAGCCTAGATCAAACAATGCACAGACACAGTGCCCGTATATGTAACACAAAAAGTTCAAAACACCAAATTTCCTGTCTCCTTAACTGTGCAAGATAGAGCAATTTCATCAAAATTTTTGAAACACACTGTATCCAAGATAACTACCCTGCCCATGAAACCACTTTTCCTATATTCTGGCTTTGTTGAGCTATAAGCAGAACTTTCTTACATGATTAAGCTGCCATTATTTCTCCTTTTCGGGATGCGTTGTTTTTTTTGCAAGCGATCCTCTAGTTTATTTTATTGTCTTGATGAAATGTCAGTCATAGAAAATATAAAGTTATAGTTATTTTACTAAGAGCTGGTTGTGACAATGCCAAGCAGTTTTTTTCACTAAAAGGGCAAAAACAGGTACAGTAAAACCTCCGTTATCCGACCCTCAATTATCCAAATTTTCAATAATCCAACCTCAAATCCACTCTCCCAACTCCATTTAAACCTGTTATTTTAGCCTTTCTATTATCTGACCTTTCTATTATCAGACCCAAGTGTTACTCACCCAAGAGGGTCAGATATGAGAGGTTCTACTGTATTTTCTTACCCCCGCTAATTGATTTCTATTAATTTTCAGCCAAGAATTGATGAGATGTCTGTGAAACTAAGAGCCAGCAGTGGCTCTTACAATGTCCGAGCCTCAGAACTGGCCAGTCAAGTGTCCAGACCTGGGTTTGCTCGTACTGTCACCTGCACTGTATACTTCCTTGATGACACTGAAGCCTCATTTGAGATTGATGTAAGTAGGGCAGTGTCGGTCACACCGGTGTCTGGGTATATGGTAGTGCTATTACAAGTTGGCCGTAACTTGAGTGATAACTTGGTGGGAGATATTTGGAGATCACACCAATTTCTACAATTTCTACTCAAGTTTTGAAAAATAAATAATAAATACTTGTCATGAATTTTCAATTTTTTGAACTTATCAAATCTTAAAACACAATAACTGGTGGTCATTTTCTTAGTTACTTACATGGCTCTTCCATGAAGTGCACAGATATTCCCTGTGTGATTTAACCAGCAAAACAGAAAAAAAAATTCTTGCAATAAAATGATTACTAAATACAACTAGTGATAGTATTTGGACGTAATTTTGTTTTTAATTTCCTTCATTTACTTGTATTGAACTCTAGCTTAATTCTGACAGGTTATGCTTAATCTGCAGACATCGCAGAGGATCCCAGTACTGGTCAGGCCACTGGTATCTGGACCATATCACTGAAATACCATGACCACACTTTATAACTTTAGGCATACTCATTGTCAGCATATATAATTGTGGCAAAAACTTAAAAATATTAAAAATTTACGCTAATCTGTAGAAGTTTTATACTTGTCTGATATTTTTGTAGATTTGTAAGACTTCTATTGTGATTTCCTGCCATATTTTATTTTCATTAATTTCACTTTGTGTTAACGAGTCTATTTGATTTTTGACTGGATTCACACATATTGGAGTGGTGTTGCAATTGCAGGATACCAAAAGAAAAAGTATACTTCCAAATCACTCCTAGGTGTAAGACACGTTAAAACAAGTCTTGGGAATTTGTTCCGCAGCTTTCTAGGTTAAACAGTCGCCCAATTCATTGACCTACGATCAAACCAAAACCAATTGTCGACTTATTTTGGTACATTGTTTGTGATTATTCCACAAAACACTTTTTGGGATGAAGTGTATATCAATCCAGTAAGAATTCTGTTAGTTGTTTATATTTAGTATTTAACAAAAATAACCACTTCCAGTAAAGATGGGAGAAAAAGTAATCAAAACAAAAAGGTTTTACAGTATATTTAATTAAAACCGCATAAAATATGTTAAAGGCACATGGCTGTGAGAAGTTGGTGAAAAGATTGTATATTTTGGTTATATTTGTGCAGCCTCGTGTGATATTTGATTTCATTGAACGTAATGTTATTCTACTAGTTATTTGTGTTTGTCTCATGACTGATAAGTCAGCTGTCAACCAGATGAATGGATTTTCCTTTTACACCCTTAGCATTTATCAGTGTTACAAGACTAGCTTTTTCGAAACAACTAATAAAACTGTGATCAGAACATCTTATTGCTTTTATGTGGTTGTTTATCTATATATTAATTACTGATTCTTTGCTATACAAAGGTAATTCTTATATTTCGCCCAGTCTGTAAAGAGTTGAACATATTAGAATGTGATGGCGAATATTTATCTTTAGCAAAGAATAAACCAAAATGAACATCATTCTGTATTGAATAATTGTTTCTTTTACTTAATTGACAGAAAAGAGCCAAAGCCAGCAGTCTTTTGGAGAAGGTGTTTGAACATCTAGAGCTCATTGAAAAAGATTACTTTGGGTTGCAGTTTCTCGATGTTGGTCCAAATGCGGAAGGAATGGTAGGTAATCTGTATTTGCTAGATTGAATCAAATTGGCTTTGTCCAAACGTGGAAGGAATGATGGGTAATCTGTATTTGCTTGATTGAATCAAATTGGCTTGGTCCAAACGTGGAAGGAATTGTGGGTAATCTGTATTTGCTACATTGAATCAAATTGGCTTGGTCCAGACGTGGAAGGAATGGTGGGTAATCTGTATTTGCTAGATTGAATCAAATAGGTGTATAGTTGTTATTGCCTTATTATCTCCCGCCGGGCTTTAGCCCGGGAGGGAGATTATGAAATGATGCCTGTGTGTGTGTGCGTGCGTGCGTGCGTGTGTGCGTGCGTTAGTTAGTCACGCAGATTCCTCCAAAACTACTACAGCTACAGATTTTTTGTAAATTAATTGTCCCAATGAATTTTCACGCCCTCGAAAATTTTTTTGGTTTTATGGACTTAGGCCTAAAGATAACTGAGTAATAGCTATCTTAGCTACTTGGAGTAAAGGGCTCATAACTCAAAAACTATTGCAGTTACAACTTTTTCTTCAAATATGTTGTTCAGCTACTTTGTCCTTAGCTATAAGATGGTACATAGTTTGGGGTCCCATTGCATGCCATAAGTGAGTAATAGCTATTTTCTCATTTGTAGCTAAATAACAAAAGGAGTAAATGTCAAATATCTTCAAAAGTATTAGAGTTACAGAAATCTTTTCAAATATGTTGTTCATCTACTTTTTGGTAAGCTATCACATAGTAAAGTTTCAGACCTGTTGAACCTTGGATGGTACATAGTTTGGGGTTCTATTGCATGCCATAAGTGAGTAATAGCTATTTTCTCATTTCTAGCTAAATAACAAAAGAAGTAAATGCCAAGTATCTTCAAAAGTATTACAGTTACAGAAATCTTTTCAAATATGTTATTCATCTACTTTTGGGTAAGCTATCACATAATAAAGTTTCAGACCTGTTGCACCGTGGATAGCTGAGTAATAGCTACTTTCAAATTCTGACTGTTGAGTAAAGCCATTGTATCTCCAAAACTATTGCAGTTAGAGTGTTTTCCTAAAATATGTTGTTCAGCTACTTTGTCCTTAGCTATAAGATGGTACATAGTTTGGGGTTCTATTGCATGCCATAAGTGAGTAATAGCTATTTTCTCATTTGTAGCTAAATAACAAAAGAAGTAAATGCCAAATACCTTCAAAAGTATTAGAGTTACAGAAATCTTTTCAAATATGTTATTCATCTACTTTTGGGTAAGCTATCACATAGTTAAGTTTCAGACCTGTTGCACCATGGATAGCTGAGTAATAGTTACTTTCAAATTCCGACTGTTGAGTAAAGCCATTGTATCTCCAAAACTATTGCAGTTACAGTGTTTTCCTAAAATATGTTGTTCAGCTACTTTGTCCTTAGCTATAAGATGGTACATAGTTTGGGGTTCTATTGCATGCCATAAGTGAGTAATAGCTATTTTCTCATTTGTAGCTAAATAACAAAAGAAGTAAATGTCAAATATCTTCAAAAGTATTAAAGTTAGTGAAATCTTTTCAAATATGTTGTCCATCTACTTTTTGGTAAGCTATCACATAGTAAAGTTTCAGACCTGTTGAACCTTTGATAGCTGAGTAATAGCTACTTTCAAATTCCGACGGTTGAGTAAAGCCATTGTAACTCCAAAACTATTGCAGTTAGAGTGTTTTCCTAAAATATGTTGTTCAGCTACTTTGTCCTTAGCTATAAGATGGTACATAGTTTGGGGTTCTATTGCATGCCATAAGTGAGTAATAGCTATTTTCTCATTTGTAGCTAAATAACAAAAGAAGTAAATGTCAAATATCTTCAAAAGTATTAAAGTTAGGGAAATCTTTTCAAATATGTTGTCCATCTACTTTTTGGTAAGCTATTACATAGTAAAGTTTCAGACCCGTTGAACCTTTGATAGCTGAGTCATAGCTACTTTCAAATTCCGACTGTTGAGTAAAGCCATTGTATCTCCAAAACTATTGCAGTTAGAGTGTTTTCCTAAAATATGTTGTTCAGCTACTTTGTCCTTAGCTATAAGATGGTACATAGTTTGGGGTTCTATTGCATGCCATAAGTGAGTAATAGCTATTTTCTCATTTGTAGCTAAATAACAAAAGAAGTAAATGTCAAATATCTTCAAAAGTATTAAAGTTAGGGAAATCTTTTCAAATATGTTGTCCATCTACTTTTTGGTAAGCTATCACATAGTAAAGTTTCAGACCTGTTGAATCTTTGATAGCTGAGTAATAGCTACTTTGAAATTCTGACTGTTGAGTAAAGCCATTGTAACTCCAAAACTATTGCAGTTAGAGTGTTTGCCTAAAATATGTTGTTCAGCTACTTTGTCCTTAGCTATAAGATGGTACATAGTTTGGGGTTCTATTGCATGCCATAAGTGAGTAATACCTATTTTCTCATTTGTAGCTAATTGAGAGCTTTCACTTGGTGAAGTTTCAGACCCTTAGCTAATTACTCACCTACTCAAAATGAGTAAATGCGAATTATCTGTAAAAGTATTGCAGATAGCCAATTTTTCTCAACTCATTCACCTACTTTTGGAAGAGCTTTCACATGGTCAAGTTTCAGACCCGTAGCTAATTACTCAAAATGAGTAAATGCTAATTATCTCTAAAAGTATTGCAGATAGCCAATTTTTCTCAAATAACTCATTCGCCTACTTTTGGGAGAGCTTTCACTTGGTCAAGTTTCAGACCCGTAGCTAATTACTCACCTACTGAAAATGAGTAAATGCAAATTATCTCTAAAAGTATTGCAGATAGCCAATTTTTCTCAAATAACTCATTCACCTACTTTTGAGAGAGCTTTCACTTGGTGAAGTTTCAGACCTGTAGCTAATTATTCACCTACTCAAAATGAGTAAATGCAAATTATCTGTAAAAGTATTGCAGATAGCCAATTTTTCTCAAATAACTCATTCACCTACTTTTGGAAGAGCTTTCACTTGGTGAAGTTTCAGACCCGTAGCTAATTACTCACCTGCTCAAAATGAGTAAATGCGAATCATCTCTAAAAGTATTGCAGATAGCCAATTTTTCTCAAATAACTCATTCACCTACTTTTGAGAGAGCTTTCACTTGGTGAAGTTTCAGACCTGTAGCTAATTATTCACCTACTCAAAATGAGTAAATGCTAATTATCTCTAAAAGTATTGCAGATAGCCAATTTTTCTCAAATAACTCATTCATCTACTTTTGAAAGAGCTTTCACTTCGTGAAGTTTCAGACCCGTAGCTAATTATTCACCTGCTGAAAATGAGTAAATGCTAATTATCTCTAAAAGTATTGCAGGTAGCCAATTTTTCTCAAATAACTCCTTCAGGTACTTTTGGAAGAGCTTTCACATGGTGAAGTTTCAGATCCGTAGCTAATTACTCAACTACTCAAAATGAGTAAATGCTAATTATATCTAAAATTATTGCAGATAGACAATTTTTCTCAAATAACTCGTTCATCTACTTTTGGGAGAGCTTTCACTTGGTAAAGTTTCAGACCCGTAGCTAATTATTCACCTGCTGAAAATGAGTAAATGCTAATTATCTCTAAAAGTATTGCAGGTAGCCAATTTTTCTCAAATAACTCCTTCACATACTTTTGGAAGAGCTTTCACATGGTCAAGTTTCAGATCCGTAGCTAATTACTCACCTACTCAAAATGAGTAAATACGAATTATCTCTAAAAGTATTGCAGATAGCCAATTTTCTCAGATAACTCATTCACCTACTTTTGGGAGAGCTTTCACATGGTGAAATTTCAGACCCATAGCTAATTACTCACCTACTCAAAATGAGTAAATGCTAATTATCTCTAAAAGTATTGCAGATAGCCAATTTTTCTCAAATAACTCATTCACCTACTATTGGGAGAGCTTTCACTTGGTGAAGTTTCAGACCCGTAGCTAATTGTTCACCTACTCAAAATGAGTAAATGCTAATTATCTCTAAAAGTATTGCGGATAGCCAATTTTTCTCATATAACTCATTCACCTACTTTTGGGAGAGCTGTCACTTGGTGAAGTTTCAGACCTGTAGCTAATTACTCACCTACTCAAAATGAGTAAATGCTAATTATCTCTAAAAGGATTGCAGATAGCCATTTTTTGTCAAATAACTCATTCACCTACTTTTAGGAGAGCTTTCACTTGGTGAAGTTTCAGACCCATAGCTAATTACTCACCTGCTCAAAATGAGTAAATGCTAATTATCTCTAAAAGTATTGCAGATAGCCAATTTTTCTCAAATAACTCATTCACCTACTTTTGGGAGAGCTTTCACATGGTGAAGTTTCAGCCCCATAGCTAATTACTCACCTGCTCAAAATGAGTAAATGCTAATTATCTCTAAAAGTATTGCAGATAGCCAATTTTTCTCAAATAACTCATTCATCTACTATTGGGAGAGCCATCACTTGGTGAAGTTTCAGACCCGTAGCTAATTATTCACCTACTCAAAATGAGTAAATGCTAATTATCCCTAGAAGTATTGCGGATAGCCTTCACATGGTGAAGTTCCAGACCCGTAGGTAATTACTCACCTACTCAAAATGAGTAAATGCTAATTATCTCTAAAAGTATTGCAGATAGCCAATTTTTCTCGAATAAGTCATTCACCTACTTTTGGGACAGCTTTCACTTGGTGAAGTTTCAGACCTGTAGCTAATTACTCACCTACTCAAAATAAGTAAATGCCTATTATCACTAAAAGTATTGCAGATAGCCAGTATTTCTCAAATAACTCATTCACCTACATTTTGGAGAAGTTTCACATGCTTAAGTTTTTTTATGAATTTTTAAAATAAATTTTAATACATTAAAATTAATTAAATCATGCACTAAATCAATTATAACTTGAAAAGTACTGCATTTAGAGCACTTTGTGCAAATATGTTATGCAGCTACTTTTGGGTCAGCTATAACATAGTAAAATTTCAGACCTGTAGCTCATGGCATAGCTGAATAATAACTACTTTTAGGTTATCACTGTTGGGTAAATCACTTATAACTTGAAAACTTTTGCATTTACATTATTTAGTTTCAGTATGTTATTCACCTATTTTGAGGCAGCTATAACATAGTATAATTCCAGAACTGTGGCTCATTGCATAGCGGAGTAATAGCTACTTTGAAGTTCTTACTCAACACTAAATCATTTATAACTTGAAAAGTATTACATTTAGAGCATTTTGTTAAAATATGTCATTCACCTACTTTTTCCATAGCAACAACATGGTGAGTAACTTGGGTGTCTATCTGAATAGCTAAGTGAGTAATAGCTACTTTTGGGCTTTTCACTAACTTCCATCATGAGTAAAATCACTTGTAACTTGAAAACTATTGCATTTAGAGAATTTTGTGCAAATATGTTATTCACCTACTTTTGGGTCAGCTATAACATACTAAAATTTCAGACCTCTAGCTCGTGCCATAGCTGAGTAATAGCTACTTTTGCCTTGCCTGTGGATACATTTTGCATCTGGCCACAGATGCATCCTTGGTCTAGTCTCTAAAAGTATTACAGGTGGGCAATTTCTTCTAAATAAGTCATTCACCTACTTTTGGGTGATCTACCACATAGTGAAGTTGCAGAACTGTAGCTCTTTAGATGGCGGAGTAATAGCCACTAAAATAAGTAAATGTCTTGTATCTCTAAAAGTAGTACAGATAGGCTATTTCTTCTAAAGACGTGCTTCCCTACTTTGAGTTGGTCTGCATAATGAAGTGGCAGAACTGTAGCTCTTTGGATGGCAAAGTAATACCTACTAAAATGAGTAAATGCCTTTTGTCTTTAAAAGTATTGCAATCAAACATTAAACTTGTCACTTCTACATGTGCCTCCATCTCGCAGGAAAATTTATATTCCACTATCTTTAGGACATCTAATTTATACGGCGGGAGATAAATGCATGCGTCAGAATGCTTGTATATCAAGTATTTTAATCAATGAAGTCTGAATTAAATTGATCAATTTTGTTGTCGGTGATTTTGTTTTCTACATTAATATAAGACAAGAAGAAAATGGAATCATGTTTATTTTCAGTCTAAGCTTGACTTAATCTTGATTACTACTGCATTATAGCATAATATTATATATATAATAAAACATTAGCTGTGGTAAAACCTGTCGTACAGCCACTATCAGCGCTTGGTGTTGTATAAATTACTTTGAACAAAATATTGGAAATAAAGTATTTTGTTTTCTTCTTTTCAATTAATTGTCGACAAATCCTTTTTGGATTGATTTATACTACTCTATACTGTAGTCAGCGTGTTAATAATAACTAAAAGGATTTTGTAGCAGATTCCGCAGTTTAATTTTTATTTTCATTTTAATTCTGTTGTGCAACACAGCAGCCACAGCCGCAGTCACCAAACTCTCCACCCGCCCAGGTTTCTCCCACTGGCAGTTCTTCTTCAGGAGAACTTCAGCCAGTTATCACAACAGATGTCATGGTAATGAAAAAAAAATACAAATCGACCCTGATAACCCATTGTTTTGGCACAGTGTCATTACCAAGTTGTAACTAAGGCTGAGACTGAGTTACCATGGTAACCGTGAGATAGCTTGGAGATTATACGGATGCCTTGATAAACATTATTTGGATGATTCTTTCATATAACATGCAGTTTATGCAGAGTAACATGCCCATATCTGTGAATAAAGAAAATAAATTAACAAAAAAAAAGAAAAAGTCAAGAAGCATTTGTTCTTGGTATCTGAAAGAAAGGCCAGATTGCTGGCCCTATTGTATAATTTTGCACTTTGATGTTGCCATTATAAACCTACAGTTTGTGTTCAGGGGCCGTATTCGCAAAACAGATTAAGTTCGAGCAAATAGCTAGCTTTACATTTATAGAAAAATGGTTCAGTTAATCTTTGGATTAAATTTGTATTCACCAGGTTAAACTAATTTTTGGAATAAGTGTGAAATATTTAATTATATTTAATCCACTTTGATAGGTTTATTAAAGAAGTTAACCCAAAAGTTAATCCAAAAATTAGCTCAACTTCTCTGTGAATGCTAACGTTAATTGTAGTCCAATTATTGGATTAACTTTTGTTAATTTTTCTCCAATCTTTCACTAATCCCTTTTGTAAATATGGCCCCTAATTGGCAAGTAACCAGTATTTAGGTTTTGCTCTGTAAAAGTCTCAGCGTTAGTTTCTTGTAACTGGTCACAAAACACCTCTTGTCTGGTACTTGTTATACAGACTGACAGCGTTTTGGTATTTTATATGCATCTCGAATGTTTCTCAAATCAGCCTGCTTTGCTGTTTGCTAAATGTTTCTCATTTTCATGTAGAGTTAAATCCAATTGACTAGAAATCACATTCAGGTGCTTGAAGGCTTTTTCCATTACAATGTGCCCTGTTTGCTAGATTTCTTTGCTATGTAGACACAATTATATAGTGCCTTGAGTCTCGGGTTCAGTTGTTTCAACAGCATTAGTTTATTCAGAGACAACAGTGTTTCGTGTGGCAAGCACCATAGACTCTTTGTGTGAGCACAATGGACTTTCAGTGTCTTAAATTCCTCTTTCAATACCGAAAACCTTTGCAAAACTGATTTTAGAAAGCGATTCCGATATCATTGATGGCTGAAATTTGTATTTGTGCATGGTGTCCTGTGTGTTTTATAATGCTGTGCGTGCATGTCCTGTGTTTGTAACATTTTGGCAACGTGAGGCATGTTGAAACTATTTGTGTATTTAAAACACAATCGTAGATGTCTGGATATATATTGTTTATGTTAAAATTGCTTGTCCTTTATTCTTGATGCTGCTACTTAGTAAAATTACCTATATAGATATTGGTTGTACAGATTTAAAAAAAAGAGAGAAGACATTTGCATAGATTTCTGATTGCGAACAGTAAAGTTGAGTTCGGCTTTTCATTTTCTTGAAGAAATAACTAAATACACAGAGAAAATTAAGAACCGGTTTTTGAAAAAATCATTACTTTAGGGTAGATGGTTAATACTTCATCAATATAAAAATATAATATTTCATGAAATATCTCCCATTTTTAAAGTATATTCATTTGGTTAAAAAAAGTACTTGGTGTTATCCCAAATTTTTGTTGATTTTACGATTTGTATATCAATTATTTTGAGAAAAACTGCCCTGTGTTGTTGTAATAACTTCAGTTCCTGTTTAGCAGGCCTAATACTAGTGCTGTGAATCGCTTCAAATATCGGGTTCGATGTTTGGTATCTGTATAAGCTAGCGAACTTCGGTCTAGTTCGATCTTCGAAACAACGTTTTCAAAACCAGTTAAAACGCAGAAATCTCACATAAAATCTTGTCACTTTATTGAAAATATAGCAAAAATGTAAAATCCATATATCTTTTAAATAAATTCCGCCATATTTTCAACAAAAGAAACAAGTTTTATAGATGGGCGAAAATAGGATCCATTGGGATGTGGTGTGATATTGGGGATTTCTAAACGTTTTGCAAAGTCCGAATTTCAGATGTTTGAACCGAACTCCGAAATCGGGGCAGTAAACGAGCGAACTTCATCAAAAATCGCCGCAGCACTACCTAATACGGGTGGGGATATGCTAGGACACGATTTTTTTCAGTGTCCCATAATCGGGATGGCGTTGCACTGCTGGGGTAATGAAAATGAAAGATATGCCATGGACCCATCCCTCCAAAATAGTAATCTGCAGGCTCGTCAAAATATCAAGTGTACTTTAAATCCATAAATCGCCTGGGATAACCTTACTTTTCAGTAAGATTTGTATCTTTAGTATTTATTTTTGACATAACTTTCATTGGTCTTACAGATGCTTGATATTTTCTTTTTAGTATTTGACAAATATGTTCAAATAAACTCCAGTCTTCACTTGATGTCTAGTTAGTTATAACAGTAATTAGAACACGGTTGCCTGGATACAGGTCGGCTTGTACCTAAATGCCTGGCCCTGTGTGTCTTCCTAAGTTTAAAGGACCGTATAAACCTCAACTTTTACCTGTGGTTATGTCTTGCTGGAGCAAGGGGTGTTTTAAGGCTGTGTATGCTTTTGACTTTTGTTTATTGCTTACATAATACACCCCCTGACCCCTGTTGTTGTTATAAATAACTTTTAATTTAACCCGTTTCTTTTTTTTAACGATCAGGTGATAACACTTTGTTGACCCCTATGTTGCGACAATGAGAGAATAAAATATGCAGTGGTTTGTGTACAACTCAGCCAGGCTGGGTGGTCACTGACCACTGGTCAGATAATAGAAAGTTCACAAAAAAGAAGAGATTTTCCTGTAAAAGAAAGAGCACTAGAAGAGTGCATACCTCCACCAATGCGAAGCGCCTCCAGTGTTGCTTATGAATGAAAGGATAAAAAATTATTTTAAAAAATTCCTGGATCCAGATCCTGATTCAGATTACCACCAGCTTTGAATCATCTGTTCCTTCTCAGTTGTATCATTGTCAGCATTTCCTAAAAATTTCATCAAAATTTGTGTATAAGCTTTTTGAGTTAGTCTTTGAACACATGTATGTATTGTAAGACGTTTGGCCTCCAGCTTGTGACAGCGATTTTTTGCTCACCTTCTTATATATGCTTGCTTGTTAACATGGCTCTGACTCTGATATGCTACCCCGTACGTCTAATTTACAACAGTGATACTTTTGCATGGGGTGGGAAGAAAATCAAGATGACAAGTAAAATCACATTGAAAATTGCTTGTATGTTGACAAAAAAAAATGAGAAGGTAGAAAGAAAGTCGTTGTTGCAAATCGTGAGTTGAATGTTGTAAGCCTACATGTGTATGCAAACAAATATATACACCCCACCATAGACCACGTACCTTCCGTGGCTGAGGTAAAAGTTGAGCATGGCAAATGTGGAAGTGTTAAAATGAGGTAATAGAAGCTAGTATATTGATAATAGAAAGATGGATATTAGAAAGTTTGTATAAGAGAAGACACATTTAAGTAAAGACATTTGAGCACGGCAAATGTGGGAAAGCGAAATAAGTTAATCAACTTTTATCTAGATAGATGAAGGTCGGATCCATGCTGTGTGTCTTGTATCAATATGCAACTTTTCACAAAATTAACAATGTGAACTCAAGAAATAACAGTAAAAAGATGGTTTGGGAATATTAGACACATAAATGTGAATTAAACCTGACAACAGACCTTTTGATTGATAGCCCATACAAGTCTTATAAATGAATCCATTCTCGCAGAAAAGTAGCTTGTCTATCATATTTTAACAGAGCTCTAAGCTTGTAGATTTAGTTCAGTGAGAGTATGCGTGTTTCAGTCTGTAAACTTCATTTCTGCAGAGCAGGTTCTATTGCTGAATGTTGTAGAATGCACTTTCCTTTTTTATTGGAAAATGCCTTCCAAATACAAGACATTTCTTCCACTTACAAGGTTTTATATATGTGGTCAATGTTCTATGCAGTTTGTGAGAAGTTGAAGACTGCCTGGCTCAAAGTTTTGCTGTTTATGTGGCTTCTGCTAAAATCTACTGAATACTGATCATGCAGCTTGTTAATCAACTTTAAAAAAAAACCTCACAATGACTCAATGTGTTTAATTGTTTTGCTAACATTTTGTTACATCCACTTGCTAAAATCGAGTTTAAATATTGTTTTGCAGACAACTTGCTGTGTTTTTCACCACGTCAACTTTAAGGTATAAAGTAGATGTAAAACACAAAGAATAAAAATAATAAAACACATGACAGTTCTTAGGTATGAAATGTACTCTTGAATTGTCTTTTTATTTTCCTTTTGGCTTTTGAAGTCTGTTATTAAAGTATGCTTCAGCATGATTAAGTTTTGTGAAATTGTAGAAAACAAATCTCTGGAAAAAGGAAATAAAAAAATGCAATGTTATTGTGTAAATCTTCCATGTTATATTTTCAAAATACATTCTTGTACTCACACCATTAATTCATGTGTTACCATAGTGCCAAGTGCATCTCTAAAGTCATTCTCGGTTGTGTATTTTTGTACATGGTCATGTGACATACTGTTGGTCTACAAGTAAAAAATTTCCACAAATCAGTAGCAGCTCCAAAGGAAATCCAGTAACATTGAAACACCTTTTCCAGTTCCATTTCTGATAAACATTTGGTTTAAATTTTCACCCTCATTAAGTAGAAACCTGTTTATATATAGTCAACACCTAGAAGATGAACTCTGATAAGAAGTGACATCTTTCAAGTGCATATAGGTATCAGTTCTATGGTGGTCATTCTCTATTTAAATTATATCCAGTCATCTGGAAATCATGATGTAGTTGAAGTTTTTGTCTGCTCTTCCTAGATATACTTTAACATCTCTGCCACTGTGGCCCCAGTGAGTAATACACTCCCTAGGACCACAGGACCAGGGTTCAATACCAGGCACAGACAGATTTATAGTGGGTTGGATGACCACGTCATTGTGTCCTATCCACAGTGGCAGGCTAAAAAACCTGAGGAATGTTGATAGTCATGCCCAAGCATACGTCTTTCAGTTTGGAGAATGTTCGTTACTGGTGCTTTTGCTGTACTTGTACAGTCGTATGGGTCAAATAGCACTTTCAGTTCTGTAGTAGTGGAGATACTGCCCTGAGTATAAAATATACAATACAATGTACAGTACAGTGGAATAACAGTATAATGTCCTTTACATTGGTTCAAAATGCTACATTTGTATTTTGTGTACTTTCAGAGGTGGCTTGACCCTTTGAAGACATTAAAGAAACAGATACGAGGTTTGCCTTTTTTTTACCTGAATATCTTAATATTGATATTTATTTGTTTTCTTCCATCACTCGGTAGTTCTTACTCCACATCCTCTTGAAACTGGTAAATTGTAGACATTTTCAGGGTAATTTAGTATATGTAGAATAAAACTGTGTTTTAATTCTTGATAGAGAGTGAGAAAGGGCTTCAGTGAGAAGGTGGTAAATCAGTTTGGTATGTAATCACCTTGGTCTCATCACTGTGGGCATAGGTTTGAACCCAGCACATGATCGTATGTTTGTATGTTGAATACCTGTACCGATAAAACCAACACTGTTGAGAGGGAGTATATTTCAGGGAGGTGAACCCGCCAATGTGTACCAGGTTAATCTGTATGTCATCCCTTGGATTGGTAAAATACTTAATTGATGAATAAAGCAAACAACAACATCAACAACAACAAAACTACAAAATTCCATTGTGGATCAATCATGGGTCAGAAAATGGGCTGATTATCGGGGAAAAGTTGCAACACTGCTCTGCAATGGTACTGTGTAAAGCAGCCTCTCAACAGTTGTTTTGCATTTATTCATGTTTTTATTCACTGAAGCTCTCTTATTCTGTAAATTTTCTGAACATAAGAATTTTTTATGTTTTAAATTTTTTTTTTAAAATTTTTTGAGAAAATAATGATACATTGGATACAGTAGCTCTGTAGAAAACAGGTAACATGACAGTTATATTTTTGCTATTTTCAAAAGAAATATTTTCAAAATACAGAAAATGAAATTTTTTTAGACAATTTCATTTATTGCCTGTTTTTGGAAAGCAACAGATGGTTTTGGAAGATTACTTGCAACTGCATCTGTAAGATTACTCATCTGGTAAATCTGGTCTGTTTTACTGGAGTTCATCCGTATCTAATGCTCTTCTGTCTTCTTTCAGTGGCACCACCTTATACATTCTTCTTCCGAGTGAAGTTCTACGTCTCTGACCCAAGTAAACTTCAAGAAGAGTACACAAGGTTAGTTTTTAAAACAAACGTTGAAATTATATCGATAAACTTAATCATCATCTTGTATGGAGGTTGGGATTATAGCAACAAATTATAGACAATTCGTTCAAGTAAAATATTCTGTTAAAGTGGCTTTCTCTTGTTGCTGCTAGTGAGGTTCTATATTGGCAATCCAATTGTATACTCACTTCCCGTAGGAAAAATGCTTGAAAAGCTGAAAATCAGTCTTTTAGCTCTGAATCGGCTGTGATGTGTCACGATCATGGCTGAAGAGAGGATTTTAATTCCCTCCTGAGTAGTCTCTGAATCCTTGCAAACAGGTTTACAAAGCTTATAAACACCAATATGAATGCTACGAGCCTACACCTGAATTAATATAGAAATAATGTCTTTAGGAATGTTAAGATAACTTTAGGATATAGTCCCCAAATGCCTAATCTGGTAAGGATCGGTGATGGTTGAAGCTTCATGAAAAATTCAAGCAGTTTGAATCTATTGGAGCAATTTGAGCGGAAAATCACGCTTTTAAATATCCAGGATGAATAGATTGATTTTACAAATTCTGCCCAAACAGTAAATTTGTGGAATCTCAGAGCAGTGTGGGAGGACAGTCACTCAGACTCAAAAACTGTAAACTAGAACTTTTAATCACATTTATAACAAGGGTACTTGGGAATGCTGACCTTTGGCACGCCCCATCAAATCCTTTCTAAAATCCTGGATCCAGAATCGATTGCTGATCGTTCTCTAAATTAAATTGGTTCTTTGTTAGTCCATGACCCACCTACTGGGAAAAGTTGATGTAAATCGAATGAGTACCTCTTACATAATCTGGCTAACATACCAACAAATGAGCGCACAGAGAGTTCAAACCTCCACCAAGACCCAAGAAATCTGTTAAAATATTCTGGATTTGTGTTAGACTCAAGACTGTGCAAATTTGATGTAAATCTATGCGGTACCTTTTTCGTAATTAGGGCGAGATATAAACAAATAAAATGCATCAATCAAATAACCTCTTTGGTAGAAATAACTAGGACGATGACTCTGGAATATTAAGATAGTCTAAGTAAAAACTAAGGAAACTGGATTCTCCTAAAGCTATTGAAGTTGTTTTTATACCCATAAATAACACGAGTATAACTTGATTTTTCAGTCTGGTTTGTCTAACTTTGTCTCATGTATTCAGGTACCACTTTTTCTTGCAAGTGAAGAAAGACATCTATGAAGGAAAACTGATGGTTCCGTACAAAACCGCCATCTTGCTTGCCAGCTACGCGGTGCAGTGTGAGTATACTGTCGGGGATCGTTATTTCGGCACTGTGGCCTGTATTGGGCAGCCAAGTACAAGAGGTATTAAAGAAAAAAAATAATAAACACAAAAATGGTGCAAAAATAGTAAAATCCATTTGATGCTATAATTACGGAGTACAGTGTAGTGTCTTGGTTATCCATACGTTCAGGGATTTTATGTTAAGAAAATGGTCATCTTTAAAAAGGGTTACAAGTAGATGAGTGGACGCTGCTGACTGCTGAATTATTTTTAAAGGAAAATTTATGTGACTTATGTGAAACCATGGGCTGGCTGAAGTTTTAGAGCAGATGCAGCAAAAGTATGCAAGTGGTTTAAATGTATTGAATACTTTTTGTTCTACTATTGTGAGTGTAATCAAACTTGTGGGTAAGGCTGTCTTATGGCCTGATGTGAATTCTTGCTAAGCAGAGTACTAGTCCAGGGTCCCAGCTGTGAAATAGTAACACGTATCAGTTTGTTATGTCAACCTGGAGGTTATGTTTTTAGGTGCGATCGTTTGTCTGTCTGTCTGTGCTCATGATAACTCCAGAAGTAATTGAATCTTTGTGAATCTTTTTTTATGTGGAAATAAAACGATTACCTGTGGGAAAGAGTGGGATATTATTCTTGATATAAAAACATCCCTAATTTTCAAAGGTGTCATATTCAGTGTATTTTCAATTACCGGCCCTCTGGTTTTGACATTAGTCCATATATTTTTTTATGTGAGAGGGGCCTGGTTACAGGAAGAAGTGCCTATATTTTCGGAAAGATCCAGGTCATATTCTGGATACAAAAATATCAAGGTGGAGGTGTGTGCTCTATGAGTACTTTCTACTTTGTACCCGAGTTTTTATGCTTTAGCCTGATCAGCTATACAGCATGATATATTTTTAAACTTGTGTTTGTCCACAATACATTTGTAAAAAATAATCTAATTATTGAAAGCAATAGATTATACTTGCATTAATTGTACCAATTATACTGTTCTTTCAGCGGAGTTAGGAGATTACCACCCTGACGAACACAGATCTGGTTATCTGGTGGAGTTCCGATTCATGCCAACGACGCCAAAAGACTTTGAGGGCGACGTGTGTGAATTGCACAAACAACACAAGTAAGATTACACACAACGCTCTGTTTAGACTTAGACCAAGTCTTTTTGCCTTCTGTTTAATATATATGGGTACTGTTTGAGTTTCGGAAAACAGACCTGATGAACCTATTTTTAGAAACACTCCCCCTTACTCCCGAATTCTGGTGGTATAAAAAACTCCTCTAAGTTCCCATTTCAAATTGAACTGTTAGGTTGAGGATGGATATTGGTACAGAGTTGAAATAGTGAATCTGTACTCAGCCAATCAGAAAAAAGCTGTTGTAAATGTTGTAATTTGTAATTGGCCCTCTCCATTTCATCAAATGAAGCAGTTTAAGACTGAAAAAAGTGGCAAGATTTTTAGTTAGTTTGTTTCACTGCCACTGATATGGCAATTTAAATATTGAACTTATTTGAACTCATTGACAGGTGGACTGCATTTGATGCACTTATTAAAGTAAATATAATAAACTAATAAAATCATTATGAACTATCCTAATGCTAAGATGTTGATTGCCTCTACCAGAAGGTTATGTTTTGGGGTGAGTAAGATTGTCCATATGTCTGTCCGTCTGTACGGATCTGTCTAAGTGGTTTCTTATGTGGTAAGAACCTAGTCAAAGAAAGAAATGCTTAAAGTTTGGGAAAGATCCTATCATATTGTGGATATCAAAAAAAAAAAAAATCCAAGATATTCAAAGGCCCCATTTTCAATGTATTTTCTATGATGACTTTGGATTTCTTGTTCTCATTACTCAGAAAATGACGAGTGTACCTTTACAAAGTTGGGTACGTGGGTACGGCCTGGCCTGGCCAAAGAAAGAAGTGATTAAAGTTTGGGAAAGATCCGCACCATATTCTGGATATAAGAAAATGTTGAATATTTGGAAGCATGCCCGGTGGAGGTCTGCACTGTACGAGTGCTTTTTAGTTATATCAGGCCTTCCCTAATATAAATATGTCAATAATATGAAGGGGCCTGAATCCGGCCGACAGTGAATTCCATTTCCTGGAGAAGGTTGCCGAGATAGAGACCTATGGTGTGGACCTACACCATGCGTATTGGGTAAGAGAAGAAGAAACGTGTTCCTACACAGTGGCCGCTTCACACCCAACGTATCCTTACACACCACTGTCACACTCATTCTCTCTCTGTAATATGTTCTGAATGCATTTTGTGGAGTAAAAAAATGGTAAATTTGCTGTGGTCTGTGAACTTTGTCACCCATTAAATTTAGACAATGAAAAATCTGTTTTCTATTTGTACTTTTTTTTGCATAAGGTATATAGTTTAAAATTGTCACAAGATTTTAAAAAATCAATATGAAAGTCGTGTAACAAAAGTAAAATTGAAGAGTTTTCACACCCTGTGGCAAATTTGAAATTTCTTGCTCTTGTTTGGACTAGAGCTGGGATAAAGGCGAGTACGGAAAATTAGTCATTTGTTCTAACAACACAAAGTCATGTTTAGTACTATATTTTTTAACAAATAATGGTATCTATAAAAAAGAAAGGTAAAAACCAACTTGGAAAAGCAATCTGTCCATGAAATAACATTTAGTAATGATTAAATCTTTCAGTATTTTTGTATCATTATAAAAATACTTATTCAACACAATACAAGATAGGTGATCTATTTATAATTGAGGAAAATTGAAAACTAAAATCCTTCTAGTTTACTTGAATTACAAAGAAGGTTTTTAATTTATCAATTGTGAATATAAATGGGAACATAAAAGGCTTCTGAGAGTTAAGATGCAATATTGTATTTAATATTGTTGTACAGTATTACATGTAATTGGAGAAAACGTTTCACATATTTCACAATGTTTTTGTTTATGACCATTAAATGACTCCTTATCCCTGCACTAGTTAAACAGTTTTGTTCTGGTTTACATTTAAAAGAATGTTTTTGTATATATTTGTACACTCACTCTAAAAAGTAATGCAGTGATTTCATTACAGTTATATATAATTGTTGCATTTCTTTTTGGATTGAGTGTACATTGAGACCTGCATGTAAGAAAGTGCCTCCATTAAAAGACTAGCCAAAAAATGATTTGTTTCTGTAAAGCTCCTAAGCATCTTCAAACTTTATTCCTTTAGGATATTTTCTAAAAAAGTGATTAAAATGAGTAGAAAGTTTGCTACAATATATGAAAGTTGCCACCTTCTGACTTAAAATATATGCGGCAAAATAAAGAAGAGGTCCAAAAACAGTTGTAAGATTTCTTTTTTTCAGTAAGTAATATTTTACAGTAGGTGCTCCTTATACTCAGGTTTCATTGCATATGAATATGGTTGAACCCTCAAAATATGTTTTAGCATTTCTTTCTTACTAAATAAATCTTACTTCCAGAGTAAGCCATCACAGCATGTGCAATTCACCCCTGCGTTTGCGCCTTAAAATTAAATAAAAAGAGCAGAATTGATAGAAATTTGGTCTCCGCTGACAATTAATTATGTCCACCCCCCTGGGGGGTGGATATATTATTTTTGCTTTTTTCGCCGTCCGATGTCCGTTGTCCGATGTCCGATGTCCGGCGTCCGATGTCCGGCGTCACGCATGGTTTCCGCTCATTTAAAGGAAAAGTATTAGAGCTATTGTCACCAAATTTGGTATGCAGGCTTATTGGGTCAGTAGCTTGCTTGGGATTGCTTTTGGCTGTTGTACCTCTTTTGCTTACTGAGTAATACTTAAGTACAGCTATTTTCAGTACCCATTGGTTTCCGTGCATTTAAGCCAAAATAATTAAAGATATTTTACTACAATTTTGAATACAAGATTGTTATGTCCATAGCTCGCTTGGTATTGCATTTGGGACTGATAGCTTTGTCAGTACATGAGTAATAGCCATTTAGGTACTTCATTGTGTATTTTCAGTACTACTTTTGAGTAATTTGCTTCTATCTCCTTAACCGTGCGAGATAGAGCGATTTCGGCAAAATTTTCGACCCGCAGGGTATCTGAGGAGTGTACTCTTTGCAATTTTCAAAAAATTTTCCCCTCCCCAAAAATGGCGGCCATTTTGAATTTTCGAATTTTTGCCAAAAATGGCAAAACACAAATTTGCTTCTATCTCCTTAACCGTGCGAGATAGAGCGATTTCGTCGAAATTTTCGACCCACAGGGTATCTAAGGAATGTAATATTTGCAATTTTCCAAAAATTTTCCCCTCCCCAAAAATGGCGGCCATTTTGAATTTTCGAATTTTTGCCAAAAATGGCAAAACACAAATTTGCTTCTATCTCCTTAACCGTGCGAGATAGAGCGATTTCGTCGAAATTTTCGACCCACAGGGTATCTAAGGAATGTAATATTTGCAATTTTCAAAAAAATTTCCCCTCCCCAAAAATGGCGGCCATTTTGAATTTTCGAATTTTTGCCAAAAATGGCAAAACACAAATTTGCTTCTATCTCCTTAACCGTGCGAGATAGAGCGATTTCGTCGAAATTTTCGACCCACAGGGTATCTAAGAAATGTAATATTTGCAATTTTCCAAAAATTTTCCCCTCCCCAAAAATGGCGGCCATTTTGAATTTTCGAATTTTTGCCAAAAATGGCAAAACACAAATTTGCTTCTATCTCCTTAACCGTGCGAGATAGAGCGATTTCGTCGAAATTTTCGACCCACAGGGTATCTAAGGAATGTAATATTTGCAATTTTCAAAAAAATTTCCCCTCCCCAAAAATGGCGGCCATTTTGAATTTTCGAATTTTTGCCAAAAATGGCAAAACACAAATTTGCTTCTATCTCCTTAACCGTGCGAGATAGAGCGATTTCGGCAAAATTTTCGACACAGAGGGTATCTAAGCAATGCAATCTTTGCAATTTTCAAAATATTTTCCCCTCCCCAAAAATGGCGGCCATTTTGAATTTTTGCCAAAAATGGCAAAACACAAATTTGCTTCTATCTCCTTAACCGTGCGAGATAGAGCGATTTCGTCGAAATTTTCGACCCACAGGGTATCTAAGGAATGTAATATTTGCAATTTTCAAAAAAATTTCCCCTCCCCAAAAATGGCGGCCATTTTGAATTTTCGAATTTTTGCCAAAAATGGCAAAACACAAATTTGCTTCTATCTCCTTAACCGTGCGAGATAGAGCGATTTCGGCAAAATTTTCGACCCACAGGGGATCTAAGGAATGCAATCTTTGCAATTTTCCAAAAATTTTCCCCTCCCCAAAAATGGCGGCCATTTTGAATTTTCGAATTTTTGTCAAAAATGGCAAAACACTAATTTGCTTCTATCTCCTTAACCGTGCGAGATAGAGCGATTTCGGCAAAATTTTAGACACACAGGGTATCTAAGCAATGCAATCTTTGCAATTTTCAAAATATTTTCCCCTCCCCAAAAATGGCGGCCATTTTGAATTTTCGAATTTTTGCCAAAAATGGCAAAACACAAATTTGCTTCTATCTCCTTAACCGTGCGAGATAGAGCGATTTCGTCGAAATTTTCGACCCACAGGGTATCTAAGGAATGCAATCTTTGCAATTTTCAAAAAATTTTCCCCTCCCCAAAAATGGCGGCCATTTTGAATTTTCGAATTTTTGCCAAAAATGGGAAAACACAAATTTGCTTCTATCTCCTTAACCGTGCGAGATAGAGCGATTTCGTCGAAATTTTCGACCCACAGGGTATCTAAGGAATGCAATCTTTGCAATTTTCCAAAAATTTTCCCCTCCCCAAAAATGGCGGCCATTTTGAATTTTCGAATTTTTGCCAAAAATGGCAAAACACAAATTTGCTTCTATCTCCTTAACCGTGCGAGATAGAGCGATTTCGGCCGACCCACAGGGTATCTAAGGAATGTAATATTTGCAATTTTCAAAAAAATTTCCCCTCCCCAAAAATGGCGGCCATTTTGAATTTTCGAATTTTTGCCAAAAATGGCAAAACACAAATTTGCTTCTATCTCCTTAACCGTGCGAGATAGAGCGATTTCGGCAAAATTTTCGACGCACAGGGTATCTAAGCAATGCAATCTTTGCAATTTTCAAAATATTTTCCCCTCCCCAAAAATGGCGGCCATTTTGAATTTTCGAATTTTTGCCAAAAATGGCAAAACACAAATTTGCTTCTATCTCCTTAACCGTGCGAGATAGAGCGATTTCGTCGAAATTTTCGACCCACAGGGTATCTAAGGAATGTAATCTTTGCAATTTTCAAAAAATTTTCCCCTCCCCAAAAATGGCGGCCATTTTGAATTTTCGAATTTTTGCCAAAAATTGCAAAACACAAATTTGCTTCTATCTCCTTAACCGTGCGAGATAGAGCGATTTCGTCGAAATTTTCGACCCACAGGGTATCTAAGGAATGCAATCTTTGCAATTTTCCAAAAATTTTCCCCTCCCCAAAAATGGCGGCCATTTTGAATTTTCGAATTTTTGCCAAAAATGGCAAAACACAAATTTGCTTCTATCTCCTTAACCGTGCGAGATAGAGCGATTTCGTCGAAATTTTCGACCCACAGGGTATCTAAGGAATGCAATCTTTGCAATTTTCCAAAAATTTTCCCCTCCCCAAAAATGGCGGCCATTTTGAATTTTCGAATTTTTGCCAAAAATGGCAAAACACAAATTTGCTTCTATCTCCTTAACCGTGCCAGATAGAGTGATTTCGTCAAAATTTTCGACCCACAGGGTATCTGAGCATTGTACTCTTGGTAATTTCTAAAAAATTTTCCCCTCCCCTAAAATGGCGGCCATTTTGAATTTTCAAATTTTTGCCAAAAATGGCAAAACACAAATTTGCTTCTATCTCCTTAACCATGCGAGATAGAGCGATTTCGTCGAAATTTTCAACCCACAGGGTATCTAAGGAATGTAATCTTTGCAATTTTCAAAAAATTTTCCCCTCCCCAAAAATGGCAGCCATTTTGAATTTTCGAATTTTTGCCCAAAATGGAAAAACACAAACTGGCCTTAACCGTGCAAAATAGAGTTATTTTGTTGAAATTTTCGACCCATAGGGTATCTAAGAAATGTACTCTTGGCAATTTTCAAAAAAATTTCCTTTTCCCAATAATGGCGGCCATTTTGAATTTTCAAATTTTTGCCAAAAATAGAAAAACAGGAATTGGCTTCTATCTTCTTAACCGTGCAAGATAGAGTGATTTCGTCAAAATTTTCAACCCAACCAATGCAAAAAGGCATGAAGCTGAAATAAATTACATCTACACTATCAAATATTTAAGCATCATTGATATATTTTACAAATGAAACAGGGTCTTGTAAGACTACTGTACAATTTGGGCAAAAGGTTCATGGGTGGACATTACACATGATAATGTGTGTTCTTCTATGCTATCCTGTTTCTATTCGCATCTACTATCAACAGGGCGGCCTATTTCTAGTATAAAATTGTCACAAAAGTTAGAAATGTAAAACTGTTATTTAAGTCAAATAAAATTAAGAAGGGGTTTTAATGTAGAGGTTTGGAGGGGAGGGATGTGTTTACTCGGGAGTAAATTTGATCTTCTGTGTGAATTTTCAAATTTCTCATGCAATAGAAACCATATCTTGTGGCAAGAATGGGATCAAAAGGGTGAAGTAAACATACTGTGAGGGTTCAAGTAAACCAGTGTACATGCAAATGGTTCAGTTATTTTTGTTTTTGTGCATAGAGCATTTAATTATTTACAGCCTGCGTTTAACTATATTATTAACATACATCTTGTATTTTGTTTCTCACAAATTTAAAGCCAAATGTGCTATTGCTGCATGGTTGCATTTATTATAAGAATGTAGAGAGTCGAAAATGTGAAATTTCCCCTAAGTATGTGATGTCCTCCCTAGAGGAATTCCATAGTTATTTTTTCTGTGAATTTTGGATAATTCTTATCATGTTACAGTTGATTGAGTTGAGAGCCTTTTAGTAGAACTATCCTGAATTACTTAGTAAAAATTACTGTCCCCATGCCCAGAAAATCCTGTGACCTTTATAAGCACAAACCCCACCCCCCCAAATGGTGTCTTACCACCCATATGAGTTGTTAATTTGATGTTCCAAGGTAAATTAACTTCATTATAAACTAATATAAGGTTAAATATAACAACCATGTATTCAGTTTTAGGCAATTAGATTCAAGTGTCTTTTTTTCGGAATACCTGGTGTGGGTTTCATTCTTGCAACCGCCCAGTTCCAGCTTAAACAAATATTTGGTCATATTTCTCAGTATTCCTAAGTTGGAATGGGGTTATCAATCAGGGCCCAGTTTCGCAAAGGCCTACTAAGTATAGAAGATAGTATGCTATTGAAGCTAGATCTTAATAGGCCCTTAGTAGGCACTACAAAAGTGTTCCACTGAGCTGATACTTGGGACCTATCAAGTTCCTGAGACAGCAGGGCTTCCAGTGAGTTAAGCCTACCAATAACCGCAGGAAAAAACCATCTCAGTGAAACAGATAGTATAGGCTTAGTAGACTACTAGGTTTTAGCAGCCTACTAAGGAGATAGTAGGCCTTTGTGAAACTGGGCCCAGGAAACTATGTTTCTGTCTCCTGCCCAGATGTAACAAGTTCAGCTATATATCAGGTGATGTCTCCTGCAGAATTTCCATGGATTTCTACTTGTTTTTGAATAATTTCTGTCAGGGGTCTGTCTTCCAGTGGTGGGTTTCACATACTCTGGGGAATTTCGTGTTTCTCACTCTCTCTTTTACGACAGCATTTCATTTTTAGTTTGAAATAGTTTCCTTGCACGAAACTCAACTCATGCAAACATGTTACAGTAAGCATCTTCATTTAACCAACAAAAACTTTCATCAGACATGGTTGAGATTTGCAACGAAAAGTTGGGACACTCTCCCAAGGCCTAAAATCAGTTGGTTTATATTTTGATTTGGGAGAAAATGAAATAATAAAGTTTTTTTGTGGGAAAACCGCTTTACATTATGAGGAATAAGTTCTTAAAAGTATCTAGTACATTATACAATTTTAGAGCTGATATCACTGATATCTTACAAAATTAATTTATTTGTTTTGAAGTGAGAATTTTTATGAAATGCTGAACTTAGAAAACACCGAAATTCATGTCTAATTGACCTCTGCATAACCCAGTTGTGTGTATCTTGGAATAATGGTCAACAATGCAGTAAAAGAATTTATTTTGGCATGATCATCGGAGGTGATTCCTGGGACTAGTCCGAAGTACTTCAGCGTGAAAAGCATTAAGTGCTTTTTCTTTGATACAGATGCATTAAAAATCACAAAACAGAAACCCACTTTAAAAAACTTGGTCGTGTATTTTAGCCCAACTTAAGATGTCTAGGCTGAACATAGACCTTGTCCCAATATAACCCCCAAAATTACGGAGGTAAAACCCAGCTTCGAACTGTCTGATGAAGATGTTTACTGTAGTACGAGTATGCTTCTAACCTTCTCAGTAGTGGTGAATAGCAGTACAACTGTTTCAGGTGGAGAAATGGAAAACTTGTGTAGATAGAATCGCGCAGAGCCTTCAGATTACATATTTTATTGTTTCTCGTCACCTGTTTTTACAAGGAATGTCGACACAATGACACTTTTATGTGTTATTTTTTTCTTTTTGCACATTAAACTACTTTTTTTTTTGTTTTTCTTTTTTTCTGTTACTGCACATAATACAGAGGCCAAACACCTGCGGATGCCGAGTATAATTACTTAGATAACGCAAAAAGACTAGATATGTATGGCGTCGATCTCCATAAAGCCACAGTAAGTTATAGACTGAGCCTTCTATTAAATTATTAGAGGCCCTTGATGGCTTAGTGGTCAGCAAATTTGGAATCTAAACAGAGGCTGGTACCCTTGCATGATTTCTACTCCCACAAGTGACAGATGTTCCAATATGACCCTGGCTGTTGTGGCAACTTGTAGACTTTCTGCAACAAAAATAGAAAAAAAAAATTCTTAAATTTTTAGCCCAGTATTGTAGAAACCCTGCATGTCCTTCGTGGCCCAGTGGTTAGCAAGTTTGGCATGAGTTCACAAGCTGTCACCTCTGTGGGAATTTGTTCAGGACCTGCTCCAATATCACCCTGGCTGGGTAGTGGGATGTAAAAAGCCTAACTTATATATTGTATAATATCAATAGTTTAAATAAGTGGTCAGGTTGGCTATTAGTTCACTGGTCAAGTGGCTAATAATCACTGGATTCTCTCCTGTGGTTACGAGTTTGAGTCCAGATCATGAAAAATGTTGGAAGTACTAATGACCTGTCTAAGCTTGTCTCCAGCTGCTGAGTTGCTTCTGTAAAGCCAAAATTTTAACTTTTAGACTCCCTTTTCAAATTTTGAAACAATTGCTGAGTCACAATTTTTTTGTGGAAAATTACCAAATCGGTAGAAATAACTTCCTGTAGTAAAGATAGAGTTATGTATTCTATTGTTTTGCCTGCTTATTTAACAGCTAAGTTACTAAGCTTTAATATACATATAATAAATCTTTGGTTTTGTATTTTTGTGGTGTCTTTAAAATATCGGAATGTATTTATTATATATAACATACCCGCATAGTTATCCCCTAACTAATCAGTTAACCATGACAATGGTGGTTCACTAATAGCATGGTTATGTAACTTATGTTTCATATTTAAAAACACATGCAAAGGTGCATTAAAAGAATCTAAGTATGTTATTGTGTGATGTTTTTCTCATATATTTATCATATATCGATTAAAAAAGTTGGGGCTTAATTGTGTATATGTTACCGTAAAGTTGTGTAACCAGTTATTTCGTAATGTTCCTGAATGAGGCATTTCACAAATTCCTGATTCACATAACTTTACTATATCTATACAAATATTTCAAAAAGGTATTATGTCAAGGAATCATACTCCGGTCTCCCTTTAAACCCTTGACCTATCAATGACCTTTGAATGGATCTTTCTCCCACGTCTGACCTATGCTGCTGCAGTCCATGTTTGAATATTGTTCAAGATTTGCACATAAATAAGTTGGAGATAGACTTACCAAAGCTCAGTCATTGCTTTGCAGTACAATGACCTTCACCGCCACATCTGCACTGGCTTTTCTCTGCCAGTAAAACTATCTCGCATGATTAGGGATAGAAAGGCCACTTCAGTATATCCATATTAAAATCTGATTTGGCTTTGTGTTTCGACATGCATAGAAATATCATTTCAACCAATAGAATATACCATTCGAAGCTAGTGATTCTGATTCCTCTGTGGATAAAAAGAAGTTACGTTTACATTAAGATTTAAAAATCTGATCACTGTATAAGCAATTAAATGTCTTGAAATATCATAGAATAAAATCTTCCAATTTGTAAATATAGGTAAGTAAAATACTGATAAACTACGAGAACATTTTAAAAATTACTGGCTATTTAAGTGGGGTTTTGTGACTAGCTTTGCCTTTTATGTTGAATCAGTGCACTGGTCCGCTGAAAGCCTTTTTTGCATTGATCATGAAACTGTTTGGAAAACTGATTGAGTAAACTATTGTTATTTTTGAGTTGTATAACCTAAGTAGAACTTTATGAACTATGACTGTGACCTCTTGACATTTAACGTAACTGGGTTAAGCTGAAACTGATGTAAGTAGAATGGGTCAATGTAAGGGTGAAATGGATAACTGTAAAGGATGCAATTATTTCAGAACCAGATAATAGCTATAAAGGATAACTATCTTTATAAAACTGTTTTTGTTCTTTTTTTGAAAAAAAAAAAATGATTCGTTGACACTTGTTTTGCAAAGTTAAAATGGCAAGCGGGAAGTACATACAAACCTGCTAATCATTAATCACTCCAAACTTTGTGTGCCTGATGATAGTACATTGCTCTGTCAAACTACCTCTTAATTTAGTGGTAAATGATAGGTTTCCTGTAAACATTTAGCTGACCACAAAATTAGGACTCTTTCATCCTTAAGTAGGTGTAAGTATTGTGTGTGTGTCTAAATAATATGAAATATGAAGTATATTATAAAGGAAGAAGTAGTTAAGTGTTTAATGAACTCGTGTTACAGGACCAGAGTAATGTGGAGATCCAGCTTGGCGTGACCTCAATTGGTCTGGTGGTCTTTCAGAACAACATCCGGATCAACACGTTCTCCTGGTCAAAGATCGTCAAGATCTCCTTCAAACGCAAACAGTTCTTCATCCAGCTGAGAAAGGAGGTGGTGAGTGTAAGGAAACACTATGCTATTTATTTGTTTTACTGTAGGCAGTGTAAAGAAACACTATGGTATTTATTTGTTTTACTGTAGTGAGTGTAAGGAAATACTATGCTATTTATTTGTTTTACTGTAGTGAGTATAAGGAAATACTATGCTATTTATTTGTTTTACTGTAGGCAGTGTAAGGAAATCCTATGCTATTTATTTGTTTTACTGTAGGCAGTGTAAGGAAATACTATGCTATTTATTATCTCCCGCCGGGCTTTAGCCCGGGAGGGAGATTATGAAATGATGCCTGTGTGTGCGTGCGTGCGTGCGTGTGTGCGTTAGTTAGTCACGCAGATTCCTCCAAAACTACTACAGCTACAGATTTTTTGTAAATTAATTGTCCCAATGAATTTTCACGCCCTCGAAAATTTTTTTTGGTTTTATGGACTTAGGCCTAAAGATAACTGAGTAATAGCTATCTTAGCTACTTGGAGTAAAGGGCTCATAACTCAAAAACTATTGCAGTTACAACTTTTTCTTTAAATATGTTGTTCAGCTACTTTGTCCTTAGCTATAAGATGGTACATAGTTTGGGGTCCCATTGCATGCCATAAGTGAGTAATAGCTATTTTCTCATTTGTAGCTAAATAACAAAAGGAGTAAATGTCAAATATCTTCAAAAGTATTAGAGTTACAGAAATCTTTTCAAATATGTTGTTCATCTACTTTTTGGTAAGCTATCACATAGTAAAGTTTCAGACCTGTTGCACCTTGGATAGCTGAGTAATAGCTACTTTGAAATTCTGACTGTTGAGTAAAGCCATTGTAACTCCAAAACTATTGCAGTTAGATTGTTTTCCTAAAATATGTTGTTCAGCTACTTTGTCCTTAGCTATAAGATGGTACATAGTTTGGGGTTCTATTGCATGCCATAAGTGAGTAATAGCTATTTTCTCATTTGTAGCTAAATAACAAAAGAAGTAAATGCCAAGTATCTTCAAAAGTATTAGAGTTACAGAAATCTTTTCAAATATGTTATTCATCTACTTTTGGGTAAGCTATCACATAGTTAAGTTTCAGACCTGTTGCACCATGGATGGCTGAGTAATAGCTACTTTCAAATTCCGACTGTTGAGTAAAGCCATTGTATCTCCAAAACTATTGCAGTTACAGTGTTTTCCTAAAATATGTTGTTCAGCTACTTTGCCCTTAGCTATAAGATGGTACATAGTTTGGGGTTCTATTGCATGCCATAAGTGAGTAATAGCTATTTTCTCATTTGTAGCTAAATAACAAAAGAAGTAAATGTCAAATATCTTCAAAAGTATTAAAGTTAGTGAAATCTTTTCAAATATGTTGTCCATCTACTTTTTGGTAAGCTATCACATAGTAAAGTTTCAGACCTGTTGAATCTTTGATAGCTGAGTAATAGCTACTTTCAAATTCCGACGGTTGAGTAAAGCCATTGTAACTCCAAAACTATTGCAGTTAGAGTGTTTTCCTAAAATATGTTGTTCAGCTACTTTGTCCTTAGCTATAAGATGGTACATAGTTTGGGGTTCTATTGCATGCCATAAGTGAGTAATAGCTATTTTCTCATTTGTAGCTAAATAACAAAAGAAGTAAATGTCAAATATCTTCAAAAGTATTAAAGTTAGGGAAATCTTTTCAAATATGTTGTCCATCTACTTTTTGGTAAGCTATTACATAGTAAAGTTTCAGACCTGTTGAACCTTTGATAGCTGAGTCATAGCTACTTTCAAATTCCGACTGTTGAGTAAAGCCATTGTATCTCCAAAACTATTGCAGTTAGAGTGTTTTCCTAAAATATGTTGTTCAGCTACTTTGTCCTTAGCTATAAGATGGTACATAGTTTGGGGTTCTATTGCATGCCATAAGTGAGTAATAGCTATTTTCTCATTTGTAGCTAAATAACAAAAGAAGTAAATGTCAAATATCTTCAAAAGTATTAAAGTTAGGGAAATCTTTTCAAATATGTTGTCCATCTACTTTTTGGTAAGCTATCACATAGTAAAGTTTCAGACCTGTTGAATCTTTGATAGCTGAGTAATAGCTACTTTGAAATTCTGACTGTTGAGTAAAGCCATTGTAACTCCAAAACTATTGCAGTTAGAGTGTTTGCCTAAAATATGTTGTTCAGCTACTTTGTCCTTAGCTATAAGATGGTACATAGTTTGGGGTTCTATTGCATGCCATAAGTGAGTAATAGCTATTTTCTCATTTGTAGCTAATTGAGAGCTTTCACTTGGTGAAGTTTCAGACCCTTAGCTAATTACTCACCTACTCAAAATGAGTAAATGCGAATTATCTCTAAAAGTATTGCAGATAGCCAATTTTTCTCAACTCATTCACCTACTTTTGGAAGAGCTTTCACATGGTCAAGTTTCAGACCCGTAGCTAATTACTCAAAATGAGTAAATGCTAATTATCTCTAAAAGTATTGCAGATAGCCAATTTTTCTCAAATAACTCATTCACCTACTTTTGGGAGAGCTTTCACTTGGTCAAGTTTCAGACCCGTAGCTAATTACTCACCTACTCAAAATGAGTAAATGCGAATTATCTCTAAAAGTATTGCAGATAGCCAATTTTTCTCAAATAACTCATTCACCTACTTTTGGAAGAGCTTTCACTTGGTGAAGTTTCAGACCCGTAGCTAATTACTCACCTGCTGAAAATGAGTAAATGCAAATCATCTCTAAAAGTATTGCAGATAGCCAATTTTTCACAAATAACTCATTCACCTACTCCTTAGAGAGCTTTCACTTGGTGAAGTTTCAGACCTGTAGCTAATTATTCACCTACTCAAAATGAGTAAATGCTAATTATCTCTAAAAGTATTGCAGATAGCCAATTTTTCTCAAATAACTCATTCACCTACTTTTGAAAGAGCTTTCACTTCGTGAAGTTTCAGATCCGTAGCTAATTATTCACCTGCTGAAAACGAGTAAATGCTAATTATCTCTAAAAGTATTGCAGGTAGCCAATTTTTCTCAAATAACTCCTTCAGGTACTTTTGGAAGAACTTTCACATGGTGAAGTTTCAGATCCGTAGCTAATTACTCACCTACTCAAAATGAGTAAATGCTAATTATCTCTAAAATTATTGCAGATAGACAATTTTTCTCAAATAACTCGTTCATCTACTTTTGGGAGAGCTTTCACTTGGTAAAGTTTCAGACCCGTAGCTAATTATTCACCTGCTGAAAATGAGTAAATGCTAATTATCTCTAAAAGTATTGCAGGTAGCCAATTTTTCTCAAATAACTCCTTCAGGTACTTTTGGAAGAGCTTTCACATGGTGAAGTTTCAGATCCGTAGCTAATTACTCACCTACTCAAAATGAGTAAATACGAATTATCTCTAAAAGTATTGCAGATAGCTAATTTTCTCAGATAACTCATTCACCTACTTTTGGGAGAGCTTTCACATAGTGAAATTTCAGACCCATAGCTAATTACTCACCTACTCAAAATGAGTAAATGCTAATTATCTCTAAAAGTATTGCAGATAGACAATTTTTCTCAAATAACTCATTCACCTACTTTTGGGAGAGCTTTCACTTGGTGAAGTTTCAGACCCGTAGCTAATTGTTCACCTACTCAAAATGAGTAAATGCTAATTATCTCTAAAAGTATTGCGGATAGCCAATTTTTCTCATATAACTCATTCACCTACTTTTGGGAGAGCTTTCACTTGGTGAAGTTTCAGACCTATAGCTAATTACTCACCTACTCAAAATGAGTAAATGCTAATTATCTCTAAAAGGATTGCAGATAGCCATTTTTTGTCAAATAACTCATTCACCTACTTTTAGGAGAGCTTTCACTTGGTGAAGTTTCAGACCCATAGCTAATTACTCACCTGCTCAAAATGAGTAAATGCTAATTATCTCTAAAAGTATTGCAGATAGCCAATTTTTCTCAAATAACTCATTCACCTACTTTTGGGAGAGCTTTCACATGGTGAAGTTTCAGCCCCATAGCTAATTACTCACCTGCTCAAAATGAGTAAATGCTAATTATCTCTAAAAGTATTGCAGATAGCCAATTTTTCTCAAATAACTCATTCATCTACTATTGGGAGAGCCATCACTTGGTGAAGTTTCAGACCCGTAGCTAATTATTCACCTACTCAAAATGAGTAAATGCTAATTATCCCTAGAAGTATTGCGGATAGCCTTCACATGGTAAAGTTCCAGACCCGTAGGTAATTACTCACCTACTCAAAATGAGTAAATGCTAATTATCTCTAAAAGTATTGCAGATAGCCAATTTTTCTCGAATAAGTCATTCACCTACTTTTGGGACAGCTTTCACTTGGTGAAGTTTCAGACCTGTAGCTAATTACTCACCTACTCAAAATAAGTAAATGCCTATTATCACTAAAAGTATTGCAGATAGCCAGTATTTCTCAAATAACTCATTCACCTACATTTTGGAGAAGTTTCACATGCTTAAGTTTTTTTATGAATTTTTAAAATAAATTTTAATACATTAAAATTAATTAAATCATGCACTAAATCAATTATAACTTGAAAAGTACTGCATTTAGAGCACTTTGTGCAAATATGTTATGCAGCTACTTTTGGGTCAGCTATAACATAGTAAAATTTCAGACCTGTAGCTCATGGCATAGCTGAATAATAACTACTTTTAGGTTATCACTGTTGGGTAAATCACTTATAACTTGAAAACTTTTGCATTTACATCATTTAGTTTCAGTATGTTATTCACCTATTTTGAGGCAGCTATAACATAGTAAAATTCCAGACCTGTGGCTCATTGCATAGCGGAGTAATAGCTACTTTGAAGTTCTTACTCAACACTAAATCATTTATAACTTGAAAAGTATTACATTTACAGCATTTTGTTAAAATATGTCATTCACCTACTTTTTCCATAGCAACAACATGGTGAGTAACTTGGGTGTCTATCTGAATAGCTAAGTGAGTAATAGCTACTTTTGGGCTTTTCACTAACTTCCATCATGAGTAAAATCACTTGTAACTTGAAAACTATTGCATTTAGAGAATTTTGTGCAAATATGTTATTCACCTACTTTTGGGTCAGCTATAACATACTAAAATTTCAGACCTCTAGCTCGTGCCATAGCTGAGTAATAGCTACTTTTGCCTTTGCCGGTGGATACATTTTGCATCTGGCCACAGATGCATCCTTGGTCTAGTCTCTAAAAGTATTACAGGTGGGCAATTTCTTCTAAATAAGTCATTCACCTACTTTTGGGTGATCTACCACATAGTGAAGTTGCAGAACTGTAGCTCTTTAGATGGCAGAGTAATAGCCACTAAAATAAGTAAATGTCTTGTATCTCTAAAAGTAGTACAGATAGGCTATTTCTTCTAAAGACGTGCTTCCCTACTTTGAGTTGATCTGCATAATGAAGTGGCAGAACTGTAGCTCTTTGGATGGCAAAGTAATAGCTACTAAAATGAGTAAATGCCTTTTGTCTTTAAAAGTATTGCAATCAAACATTAAACTTGTCACTTCTACATGTGCCTCCATCTCGCAGGAAAATTTATATTCCACTATCTTTAGGACATCTAATTTATACGGCGGGAGATAAATGCATGCGTCAGAATGCTTGTTTGTTTTACTGTAGGCAGTGTAAGGAAATGCTATGCTATTTATTTGTTTTACTGTAGTGATGGGCGATTGTTGTGGTGGAATTCAGTAGTGTTGTTAATAGTGGATGAATCGTTCGGCTTTGTGGAATGCAAAAATATTTCAATATCGGCTGATTTTGGGAGGCTGAGATTGTCTACTAAATAGTCCGAAATCGGGATACAAAAAAAGTTTTTGTTCTAGCATATCCCCAACTGCTAACAGGAAGTGAACTTTACCAAATATAAATATGACCGTTTTCATCAAAAAACGACAAAAACGTGAGATGAAAGTGTACAATTTCTTCAGATTTAGACTTTATTTCACACATTTGCAGTGTAAGTTACGGTTTTACTTAAAATAATGATATTGATATACATCTTTAAACCTTGATATCGGCAACCCTGTCCCAAAGCAATAAATATTGTCTAATATCAATAAACGATGAACCCACTAATTGTTAATGTAAATGTATACAGCATTTTGTTTTGCTTGGGATTAAAATAGCAACAACCGCTATCAAGTGATCGAAACCAGTATTTATAAATCTATATCCACAACGCATGGCACACATTGCTTGACGTTATAAGAAGTAGGGGTGTTGCGGTAGCGATTTTTTCCTTCCGGTTTCACGTCTGGCACTTCCCGGTCGGTTACCGGTTAACCGTCTCTTATTCAACAAAACATAAGAACCAAATAGTTTCCATACTTTAATCAGGAATTCTGCTAACATGACACAGATGTGTCCTCGATTCTGATTGGCTAATCGACAAACTATGTGGTTTGCTTTGAATTATCGCTCATTATGGTTGTTGTTTTACAGTAAAAAGCAAAGAAAAGCAGATTATGACATTTATTTTGTGTGTGAGGTTAGTAAAATTACTTTACATTGACCTTTAGCGGAAAACCGGTGGCTGAATTTATGACGGTTTGCAGTGATTTATTTACCGTACCGACGATACCGGTACTACCGCAACACCCCTAATAAGAAGTATTGGAAATATTATCAGAGATTTCATAAAATACCTTCAAATGGTTAAATGTGATGTAGAAGACGTTCTCTTCTACATATTTACATTTTTATCTTGACGTCTTGGATGTCTACATTTTTCACCAAGATGAATACTAAAACAAACGAAATGTACCGCATATTGTTTCATTATCATGACCTGGAAACCGGTTTCCATCTACACAAACGATAACACCACTAGAAGTTAGTGGTTGGACTGGTTCTAAGAGTGAAAACCGGTTCCCGGGCTTCGCAACGAAAGAAAAGCCAGTATTTCGTATGCTGCCACTGGTATGGTGAAAATTAACTGCGGATGTACATGAGCCATAATTTAAAACAGGAATTGTATTTATGTGATATTTTGAAGTTTTTAAACTTCATTTGCAATTAATATAAAGTGTAAAAGTGAGCTATTTCCTCAAATTTATATGTTTTTTTTTTATTATTTTTACTAAGTATTAACCAGCAGAAAGCCTAAAATAATGACATTATCAATAAACATTTCAAAAATATTCCTTGTGGATTTTGTGATTTCTACCTAAAAATAGCCAAAAGCAGTAAACCAGTTTACTCTTCACAAAACTAGTAGAAGTAGTAAAAACAGCAAAATATCCAGTGTTAAAAATGTCAATATTTCAGGCTTTCTGTTGGCTGAAATTTGATTAAAACAATTTGAGATCCCCGCCACCATTTAAGAATTTGTAAAATCAACACTGTAACTTTTTTTCCATTTTATATTTCAGAATGACAATGTGGAAAACTTGATCGGGTTCAACATGGCGAGTTATCGATCTTGTAAGAACCTGTGGAAATCATGTGTGGAGCACCACACATTCTTCCGACTTCACTCGCCTCCGCAGCCAAAAAGTAGCATCTTCTCAATGGGATCCAAGTTCAGATACAGGTGAGAATAAAGACTCACAAGTTAATATTTAGAACTGGTAATGCAGTATCAAGTCCATTAAAAGGATTGATACATGCAAAATCTTCAAGCAGTTTACCATTCTCATGTAATTGATTTATACTCCTAGATTTTGTTACTGGCCCAGAATAAAATTGGTTTTAATCACAAGATATGGAATTAGTTTTATCTGAAGACCAAAATGTTATAGTTTTTAAGGTCAAAGGTCAAATTTGGGGTTTTCTGCCTCCCGTTCAATGGCCAATATATTTTTTAAGAGGTTGCAATTTCATATCTGGTTTCGTTTAAGTATGAAGTGAATTAAAGTGTTGTTGATGAAAGTTTGGTCAATACATCAGATTCTTTAGCTCAATTTGATTCTGATCATCAGAATCAAGTTGAACTAAAGGTTGACCTCAAAATTGAGTTTAAGTGAAATTTGTGGTAGTTTGTATTAAAACGCCAGTCGCAAAGACAGACTTTTCAGCTCTCACTGAGCCAACACACAAGACTTGTAATTATTATATCCCCAGACGAAAGTCGGGGATATATTGGATTCAGGTCCGTCGCGCCGCTGCCACCGCCGCCGCCGTAGAAATTTCCTTGTGGACGCGATAACTCAAAAACAAATTAATATTTTTTTTTCAAACTTGGTACACATGTTAAGGGTGCCCAAAGGAAGATCCCTATTTTAAGGTGACCTTAAACTCCCAGTAAAAAAGAACTTATGGCCACCTTAAGGTCAGAAATTGGACTTTTGGCCACTTAGAGCCCTGTAGGTCACAAACTATGATGCTCAGCTGGCTGAAATTTTACCTGACAACACATTAATATGTTCTTAGTACATGTGCCGAAAATCACGACTTTAAGTTGAGGAGAAAATTGTCTTTGAGGCCCATAAATACCCCCACTTAGGGATTTTTTGCTATACTTTTCACATATTTTGCCCTATAATTTGGAAGTGGTAATTCTGATGAGTCTCAAACTGTGCTAGGTATAACTTTGATATGTAATCCTTGTCTGTAGAAAATTTTAGGGCTGTAGGTTTACCCAAAGGGGTCGACTTAAGGTCTCAAAAGTGCCCACAGAGACCCAATTTATGCACTTTTTGCCACTTTCAAGCACTGTAGCTTTAAAACTATGTCTCTCATCTAAGTTAAATATCATCTGGGAATATATCTATGTGTTTTCTTATATGTGCCCCAACATTTAGGCCTTTAATAGACAGTTAACCTGTGTATCAGGACCATAAACACCCACCCGAGTGACCCTTATAAGACATTTTTCACATCTTTTTCCCTGTAACTTGGAAATGGTAAGTCTGAGAAGTTTCAAACTGTATTAGATATATATTCTGTGTGTAATCTTAGTATGTAACAGATTTTAAGTCTGAAGCTTTAATTTTGAAGGTCAAATTGAGGTCTCTAAAAGGCTCCCAAAGACCCAATATTTGGACTTTTTGCTACTTTTAAGCCCTGTGACTGTCAAACTATGTGACTGATAGAGCTCAAATCCGATCTGGGAAGATATTAGTATGTTATTTATATATGTGCCAAAAATTAAGGCTTTAAGAAGACATTTAACCTGTGTATGAGGACCATAAATCCCCACCCGAGTGACCATTTTTAGACATTTTTCACATATTTTGCCCTGTAACTTGGAAATGGTAAGTCTAAGAAGTTTCAAACTGTATTAGATGCATATTCTATGTGTAATCTTAGTATGTGACAAATTTTAAGTCTGAAGCTTTAATTTGAAGGCCACATTTAGGTCTCTAGAAGGCCCATAAAGACCCAGTATTTGGACTTTTTGCCAATTTTAAGGCCTTTGACTGTTAAACTATGTGACTGATAGAGCTGAAATCTCATCTGGGAATACATTATTATGTTCTTTTTACATGTGCCAAAAATCAAGGCTTCAAGTAGACATTTAACCTGTGTATGAGGACCTTAAACACCCACCTGAGTGACCCTTTTAAGACATTTTTCACATATTTTGCTCTGTAACTTGGAAATGGTAAGTCTGAGAAGTTTCAAACTTTATTAGATACATATTCTATGTGTAATCTTAGTATGTAACAAATTTTAAGTCTGAAGCTTTAATTTGAAAGCCACATCGAGATCTCTAAAAGGCCCACAGAGACCCAATATTTGGACTTTTTGCCACCTTTAAGCCCTGTGACTGTTAAACTATGTGATTGATGGAGCTGAAATCCCATCTGGGAATGCATTATTATGTCCTTTTTACATATGGCGAAAATCAAGGTTTTTAGTAGACATTTAACCTGTGTATGAGGGCCATAGACACTCGCCCAAGTGCCTTTTTGGACATTTTTTCCGTATTTTGCCCTGTTATTTGGAAATGCTTAGTGTGACAAGTCTTAAACTGTATTATATATAATTTTTGTTTGTTATGTATGTCCCCCAAAAAGTTTCAGATCTGTAGTTTAATTGCTAAGGTCTCTTTAACAATTGTAAAATGCCCACAGAAACCCAATTTATGGACATTATGCCACTTTAAAGCCCAGTAACTGTCAAACTATGTGGGTTATAGAGCTGAAATCTTTGAATTTTTAAAAGGAAATGCCTGTCTATTTAAATTTTGAATATTAATAATGTTATGGCTATCTTAGTCTTTTAAGAACTTATTTTTGTGTGTTATACCTCTGCTTGCTGAGTTTTTAACTTTTTAAAATGAAACTGGTTAAACGCCGGTTAAACATATTCAAGTAGACAAAATGGACACTTTAAGTGAGCTTTAAGTCCCAATATTAATGAAATTATATCCGTATGTAGTAAAACTAGGGGATTTTTAACCCTCAACTAGCCCAGTTTTATTCAACTTGCCTCAGTTAATTTTGACACAGCTCCTACAGTTATGAACTCATTTCAGTTGATAATCACATACTTAAAATTCTCAATTCTTTTTGTATTTGAGTACCCCTTTTATATAGATTGTTTGTTTACCATTTTTGCTGTAGCACTCCATCTCTTTGAGAGAACATGTAAACTGTGTAAAAAAGATGTAGAAGATGAGATACATTTTGTTTGTGTTTGTCCAGCTTTAGAGCTGATTCGTATGAAATATTTCAAAATTTTAAATATAGATAAATCTGAATTATTAATAGATCAATTATCAAGGGTATTAACTCATATGAATGTCAATATGGTTATTAATTTTATTTTTGATTTGTGGCAAGAAAGAAAAAGTAAATTATATTGTTAATTTTTATGTATTGAATTGCTGTCTTTATTTACTGTATCTTACCTCAAAATATGTTTGCTCTGTTTGTTATTAACTCTCTATTTAAAGTGACTTATAAGCCCATATAGGGCTGGGTATTACTTCAATAGTTTTTGTATAATCCTTGTCAACATAATACATGTCACTATAATAAACTAATAAACTAAACTAAGTCCCAACCCACATCCCCCACCCGGATTCCCCCCACCCACCTCTGCTTGCTGAGTTTTTCACTTTTTAAAATGAAACTGGTGAAACATATTGAAGTAGACAAAATGGACACTTTAAGTGAGCTTTAAGTCCCAATATTAATGAAATTATATCCTTATGTAGTAAAACTAGGGGATTTTTAACCCTCAACTAGCCCAGTTTTATTCAACTTGCCTCAGTTAATTTTGGCACAGCTCCTACAGTTATGAACTCATTTCAGTTGATAATCACATACTTAAAATTCTCAATTCTTTTTGTATTTGAGTACCCCTTTTATATAGATTGTTTGTTTACCATTTATGCTCAACCCACATCCCCCACCCGGATTCCCCCCACCCACCTCTGGGACCTCCAGCTATATTGAGTGACACTAAATAAACAAAGGTATTTAATGATATCAGATGAGAAACAAAGAACTCAATGGGGTTGCAGATCTTGTGTAATAGTGAGAGAGGTGTGGAGAAGGGGAGAGGGGTGGGGGTGGGAGGTGGTGGGCTTCATTACATATAACACAAAGGGGAGTCAGAACTGAGATTGTGTCACATATTTAGGTTGCATATATATGGACCACATATATAGGTATAGAGGAAATGAATAACTGAAAACAATTTGCAAATTCTAAAAATAATATAATAAAATAATAATATAAATAATTTTTTTTTAAATAATATTTTATTTGTGAACAAATATAGAAACAGATATGCGCTTTTGGGATTATGAATTTTAGAATGGACATTGAATCATCAATCATTTAAATACTTTGAAGGAAGATTGAAAAGTATGATGAGTTGAGTTAAAAATAATATTTTATTTGTCAACAAATATAGAAACAGATATGCTCTTTTGGGATTATTATTTTAGAATGGACATTCAATCATCAATCATTTAAATACTTTGAAAATAGGTTTAGAGTTATCATTGCAGGAAGATTGAAAATATAATTTGAGTTATGTATTCGGCGTCTGGGGATACACCATCTTCCTTGGAAGATATAAACAGAGTAGATTGATGTGCTGAAGTTCATATAATAATGGGTAATTATATTTTTAAAAATTCCCGATCAAAACCTGTGGCGTGGGTGATGACCTGTCTGGGGATATGTTGGCGCCGAGTTGGCCCAATCTAGTTCTAATAGTGTTTCTATAGCGGTTAATCTCAATCTCAAGACAGGCTCTAAGGGCATCATACAGAAAAAGCAGAGATCCTTTGTCATTAATCTGAGACATAGCAGGGGTCAGCACCTCGGAGAAAGACTGGGAAAACGGCAGAAATTAGGGTGAATGTGCTTTCTGTAAAGAGATAGGTTTTCAGGTTCTTTCTGAGTGAGTGGGAGAGATATGGCGGAACATGCATCATCAGGCAAATCATTGCAGATCTTTGGCGCATCATAAGTAAAGTTAAGGCCAAAATGCTTAGTAAGACTTATATACTGAGAGACAAAGGGTGGGACCTCGAGCAACACACCACCAGTTTGGCTTTTACATGTGTTACAGACACTATGTCTAGGTTTAAGAAAGGGTACAACATATTTTGGATAACCACTTGTACAGTGCTAAGGCAGTGTTATATATAGAACGATGTTCAATAGCCAACCAATGGAGATTCTTTCTAACGGGAGTGTTGTGTGAGTACTTGGGTTCAAGGTAAGGAGGATGTTTTGGTCACAGAATGTTAACATGTTCAAGCCCCTTTGCTTGTAAGGAATTGGAGAAAAAGCTATTATGATATTTCTATAGTTTACGTGTTTTAAATGGTGAAATTTATTGACAAGAAGTTTTATTTTACAAATTTCAGTCTGTCTTTTTGCATGATTTATCCATGTTGAAAATTTGTAGTTTAAACAAATTTTTGGTCTGAGATTTTTGTGTCTTAGAAATTGTGGTTATATGTTTATTGTCTCGTATTTATTCTTACTCTTTATTCCATGTCTTATTTATATAATAGTTTGTGGTAAAAATATAACGAGGAGAGAAGTCTGCAAGCTTTTGACAAGTTCTGAAACAGTGTTATTTTAATGAAAGTATATTTCAATGATTATAATACAGCAATGATACAAACAACAACGGTAATCTGTCCTTTTTTGTTCTGATAAAAATACTGAACTTTGTAAAGAATGTTTATATTTTATTTATTTATTTATTTATTTATTTTTTTTTTGGGGGGGGAGTGGGGTTGGGGGTGCTGGTTATTGGAAGAAATTGATTGTTTTTGTTTTTTATTGGCTGATACATATCGATGCAATAAATAATATATAAATTTGGTAAAATGTCTGACCTGACCTATTGACATCAAACTGGGTAAAAATAAGGTCTCTCAAAATGTATTTCCAGTTATAAAATGTGGCTCGTATACGCTGGCGATTCAGTTTCATCCTATGAGTGACGAGGGTTTGAAACACTGTATTTCATTCATTTTTACACCGGTGACACAGATTTTGATTTTTGTAGACGATCCAGCCACTTTCTCACTAGACTTTGTTCGCAGTCAGTAAACATAACGCTTAACATTTGCTACTGTGTTTGACGTTTCAGTGAAAACGAGAAGTCACCTGACTTAGCAGATGAACAAAAGTACGGGTATTTTCTGTTGCTGATGTTTGTGTGTTTTCTCGTTATTATTTTTGTTTATCTGTTTATTTTTTTTACCTCCTACCACAGTTTGCAGAGATGCTTGACTCTCTTTTATGACGTTTTAATGTTGCATTTTTGATACACTTTTATATTTGTGTACTCCTTGCAGAATTGCAGCATTTCTTGATAAATGATAAAACAGATAATTTGGGGTTGTACAACTATTCTTCCCTCTTAAGCAGTATTTGTAAATTATAAGCGATGGTAAAACCAAGTATATATGAAAAAATATATTAATTTTGAAAATTTAAGAGATTAGAAATAGTTAATTTAATTGAATACTTGGATAGAAGTTCAAGTTTAAAGCGGGTTCTTTAGTCTTTAGCTTGTTTGGGAATGATATTCTGCAAAGAATTCACAAAGTTACACACTTCTGTGTTGTTCTCTTTATAGTGTTATTCCTTTTACTTTTCCTTGTCATTTTTGCAGTAGAGTGTATGAGTTAAAAGTGCAGGATGATTGTTACTTGGGCCACTTTTTATTAACTTTTTTTGCTGTATATCACTGTTGATTACGAAGTTAAGTAGTGTGACGTTGCTCACTTAAATGCAATATATTTTGAGGCAAAGAAGGAATAATACTATAAATGAGTTACTTTTTATACACAGTTTCAGAACATTAAAAACATTTTACAACAGTTTTACTTGTTTATTTATTACATACAACATACTCGGTAATTTACTTCATATTATATTTGTATATTCTAAAGTACGTTTTACTGTTTTATTGATATATTATGTAAGATATTACTTTTATACATTTTACACATGCAGTGTCAAAAATTTCAGAGGTAGGTTTAATGCCATTTTATGCTTCCTTGTTTTGACATAATTATGGATAAAACAAGACCCACTTTGCACTTTGATGTAGGCCCCAGCTCAGGTAGTGAGATGACTTCAGTCATATGTAGATGTGATTCTATAATAGCTTTTTAGTGACTCTTATTGCAACATTTCATATGTCCTGTTCAAATTTTGGTGCAATAGATGTGAGATAATGTTTATGTCTAGCTTAGTATAATGTAAGGATTAAATGTACTCAATAGGCTCACTGCCCCATTTAATATATGATATCCAAATTTCGGCATAACAAGGCTAAAGCTGGTTTACCATAAAATACTTTTTGTTACACCAACAACTGTTCATTTGTTTGATATTTTATGTTCCTATAGTAACAGATAAAGAGTGATAAACGGGAAAGAATCAGCAACTCTTGTCTTGCCTCACCATGTGTGTCGGTTTGCTCATTTAAATATTCTTCCCTTTTATTGAATATACAAAAGGGTTTGCCATTGAAATAGTTTGTTTCTCATTTCCCTGAGAAAGATTTCCCAACCAAAACTGTACCAGTTTGTCAGGGTTGTTGGACTTAAACAAGTAGAAAGAGTCTCCTGGACAGTGACAACAAGTGAAGCCAAAGAAATAAAGTTTTCCCTGCCAAACCCAGGTTTCGAAACACAATGTGAAACCATATTCTGTTTTCTATTTGATTCTCTTCTGGACTTGTAAGCAGACTTTTAATATGTAACACTCATAAACAGTGTTGCAATATTCATCGGTCCGTGGGCCGAGTAATGGTCATTACTAGGGCTGGGACGGGTGCTAAAAACAGCCCCTAGTACCCGCACTCTAAATAACCGGCCCGAATTTGAGTTATCGCGAGATTTAGTATCTACCATTAGAATTTAGAAGTATTCTGTAAACAAATGGTAATGAAACTTTTGATGAAAAGCATCTTCTATTTAACCAGGTATTATAGAATATGGAGTAAATTATACATTTTTAAGCTAAAACCACAACTTTAATTGATATTATGTGGCAGAAATGCAGAAATGTAGCATATTTTATACAAACAATACACTGTGAGTAATTGAGTAGTTAACAAGGACTAGAGTCCTAGGAAATCCTGACTCGTCTTTCGAGGCTCGAGTAACCATTTGCAGCCCTAGTCATTACTACCAGACACTCTGTAGCCTTCGATTGTGATGTTAAATGTAATAAAGATTAAAATAGGTAATATTTTATACATTTGTAATTTGTGCTGAAAACTTCAGATTAAAGGAAGCATATTTACTTTGTGTTGAACTTTGAAAAATTAAAAAGTTATAAACTGTTTAATATGCAGGTGGGGAGACTAAAGCTGAGAATCCTTCAATGCGCAATGGTGTATACGTAAGCATATGCATACACTCCATCCGTCATCTGTGTACGTATTTATGTGGCTCCATTAATATGTATAATTTACACACACTTCCGTACTGTTTTATAAATAAGGAAGCCAAAAAAAGAGATAAATTAAATGTAGATTGGGAATATACAGAATATGTCATAATATTTACACAAAATCACAAGGTTTTAAGGTGACAACACCAAATGGAAATTGTAAATAACATGAAGACTAATTACCGACATTTAGAAAAAAAAAACAGTGGGAGAGAGTAATATGTGCAATAATCAAAAGTGTTGACTGACAACTATAATGTAAAGAGAATGATACAACAAAACGAGCCAAATTACTCTTAAGCTTACAAAGACTTTTCCCAAGTATGGAAAATATTTTTATCTCCCGCCCGGGAGGAAGATTATAAAATGCATTATGTGTGTGCGTGTGTGCATGCTTTAATTGTGTCACGCAGATTTATATGGTCCGTATGCGTAAAAAATCGCTCAGAAAGGGATTGGATCTGTATATTTTTTCACGCATATGCACCTGGATGTAAGTACATGGAGAGATGGAGTCATATAAACTTAAAATACTGGGAAGGATTTTTTTTATGTATACGCCTATGTACACGGATACGCATACATATCTGTCATTGCGTATAAAAGGACTCTCAGCTTAAGCTTTGAGGAAGTCTGAGGAAGATAAGATGGGATGATAAGTTTGGACTGAGTTACTCAAAAATAACTATAATGACCAGTTTTGGATGAAAAACCTAATACCTAAAAACCTAAAACCTTGAAAAACAAGTATTAAATTATCATATGAACTGCATTGTCAGATTTGTCTGACTTCATGTTCAATTGCACCTTAGAATTTGGTAAATGTGAAAATTCATTGCTTTATAAGTTGGTAAATAATAATATATCAGAGACCAAATCAGCTATCATGTGACAGATTTATATTAATGCATACAGAGTTTTCACTCTTCAGTCTTAATCTAGATTTTATTAATGCTGATTTAAATAACCATGTCCTATTATCACTCAAAACATCAGTATGCACAAGCCAAGTGACGGCATCTGTATGTTAATCTCATATATGCAACTTTATGAAACTCTGAAACGAAAAAAGTATGGATAAACTAATATTGCATTGTTGGTGGTTAAGTTTAAAAAAAAATGTGAAATTTGCTACAACTTGTGGAATAAAAACAATAAGATGAATGCTAAAAATGATACCAAATTAAACAAACATCACAGTAAATCTGTAATTGCTCAGGCAGATGGTCTAAAATGCTGACCAAAAATCCACAATTCTAACCCCCCCCCAAAAAAAAAAAAAAAAAAAAACCAAACAAAAAAAAAACCCACATAATTTATATCAAGATTGGTTGATTTTCCCATGCATATGTTTTGCATCCAAATTTTTATAAAACTGTGGCAAATTTCACATTTCCCACACTCTGTATTGCAGAAAATGTGATCTCTCCATTAAGCCAGAATAGTGCATGAGTCTTCTTTTGTGTTCTCTACCCATACCTGTAATATCTACAGTTATATTCTTATATACAGGCAGTTTAGCATGTTTCTGTAGTGTATAGATTTCCTGATGATCCTTTTGGAAGGGTTTTCCCATTTTCATATATATCATGTAGTTATAAGCCCACCCTCGTTAAGTATGTTTGTCATGTGTTTTATATTGTTCCCCATAGTCTTGGAAGAATGTTAGTATGAAAAGTTGAAAACACTTGCTTCCAGTCTGTCAGGTTCTGGTTTGATTCTCAGGCTAAATCATTATGTGATAAAGTTGGCAGTTGCTTCCCACTGAGTGATATCTTACAAGTTTATTTGAGTTCTAAATATCCCCTACTTTGCTCTTATTTGACTTATAAGTATGGCCTGCTTTGATCCATCTACGTCAACAACCAGTATGACCTAGACATTGTATATTTAAAGTGATAATTAAAATTGAACAAATCAATTAGATTTTAGAAAAACTTCCTATTTGAAGTTAAACACAAACTACGATATAAGTACAACTAACAATTTTAATATACAGAATGTAATGCAGGTCAGACACAAAAAGTAAAATGTACAATTGCCAAATAAGACACATACACAGTACTTAAAGTGATATAATTAATCCTGCATTAATCAAATCAAATTTATCACTTATTCAGCAATAAAAATTAAAAAGTAGATCTAGTTACATAGGTAGGAAAGATTTAAGGTCTCAGTGTCAGCTGTCAAGGATATTGTGACTTTCTCTTTAATTCTGAGGTCTGAACTGTCACTTGAAAATAAACTGCTACATTTAGTTCTAAGCCAGGCGTATAGAAGGAGTTCTCGGAGAAGATATTCTAAACTTGTAGGTTGCTAGTTGTTTGGGCTTTTGCTCATCATTTTAGGCTTGTCTATGTAGTATCATGGTGTTTAATACATTACACTCTATTTCCACATCTTTGCTTTGTTAGTAAAGTTAGTAAGCTTACTCTTCAACCTAATAGTTAAAATAACGTTTTTAAGACAGGCGTTGTAACATGTTGTTACTCACACGCGATGTTTTAGATATTTATGAAGTTTTACCACTGAGCTTAATTAGCTTGTAAGGCACAGTTAACTTTATTGCACTGAAATTCTAACAATCATGCTTTGAGTTTGCTGTTAATGTTTCAGAAATACAATTAGTAGTCCTTACATCCCTGTTCCACTGTCACGAACTTGCCTCTAGGTCACCCCCAGTCATATAGTTTAGAGTTCAGTCTTATCGGTCTAATCCCTTACCTTTTCACACGTGAAGGTGGAGAGCAGAATCATGACAATCGTAGATCTCCATCAAATATATGAAACATGTTTAAAAACCTTTGTGAGTCATGACTACAGTTATCAGGGATAAGTGTTACGTGTGTGGTAGTGTGTACTGTATGAATTGTACTGGGATAAGTTGGTAGCCCCGGTGTCTCAGTATCGAGAGCATTTTACTCAACTACTTTGAGGAAATTATGCAAGTGCTAGCTCGCTTTTCAATACTTATAATGGAAGAGAAAATTTTAAATATTCTTCCACTTTTATCAGATGTCCATTAAAAATGACCAATACTATCTCATTTCTGGTCTGACAGAAATATTTGTTCCCTTTTTGTCCGTGTACTTAGGTGACTGTTTAACTAGGCTGATTTGGTTGTAAAGCTTTTCATCAATTGGAAAAGGCTGATTCAGGCTTGTAGCTCCACAGTATTTTATGGCCAAAAAAGGATATCTTTCCAAGTGAGTTTGTAATTGGGGATATGGTTGCTCTGCAATTTAAGATCAGGACATTTTTTTATCGTTTACGAATTTTACGAAGTTCTATACAATTGCTATGACTGAGATAATGTCATTACAAACATTACTGAATGAGTTCACAAATGCTAGATCTGATAAGGATCGCAGAAAGTTTCAAGAAATTGAAACAGTCTTGTCAGAGGGGAAGACGGAAAATTGGCATAGTGGAACAGCCATCAGATGAAGTCTTGTCACTGAACCTTTTGTATCAGATCTCTTTAGTTTGTACAAGTCTTGAGTCTTCAAATAGTCCAAAATTTTATTATTTTAGTTCTTGGTATTCAGGATTTAATATCTCTTGTCGTATGTAAGGTACATTTATATATTCTTGTTACATGTTATCTTTGTATTATTCTTACAAATGTGTACGGCCAAAAAACAACCTCAGCCCCAAAACTTAATACGTTCTTGCTTGTATCTGTATAATTCTATCCCGACTTTTGTTATTGTTTTTGCTTCAGTAAAACTTACTAATGTTAACAGTTTTTAATCACAAATGGAGCCCTAGTTTGCTGTTCACTAGGGGGATAATACACTTTTGGCACTCCCCACAAAATTGTAAATTTGATTAAAGTGAGAGTCCTTTTTGTAATTTGTAGTTTCACACGAGTGTCTACTTGGAATTTTCTGTGTGTGTGCGTGTGTAAAGTTTTGTCATAACTCCGTTGTGTTTTGCACTCTTTTATAATTTGAATTTGTATTTGTTTAAGTTATTAATTTTTAATTCCTGCCCTTTATCCGTCACTTTATCATTCACATTTTACTATATACAGTGGAATCCCATTGAGTGAATTCTTGGAGTCACAAAACTTATCCTTTCATATGAAATTCTAAAAACTGTAAAGGTAATGTTGAAAATTCTTACATTTAAAAAAATAATTAAATTTCTCTGTACTATTTTGATAAAAAACCTATAAATTGAATACTTTTGAAATTACAAGTGAGTTACTCATTGGCAAGATGAATCCTGGATTAAAAAATGTTTTCTCAGCATAAGAATGTTAGTAAATATTGGTTAGAATATATTCGTTATTTCCTGAGTTTGCCACTTAACTGGTTTCCACTGGAGGAGTGAATAGACTGTAGTGCGTTTGTCTAAAATTAACTCTTTAAAGTCTTGTGTTTTTCTCTGGCAATTTTTATTTTGTTTCTCTCTAGTGGTCGGACTGAGTTTCAAACGTTAGAAGACAGTAAACGACGAGCAAGAATCGAACGGACTTTCACGAGGTATTTCTCTTTCCATTGTCTAATAAATATTGTCTTCAAATTGAAACCACCCCCTCCTCACCATTTTTAATCCTCACAATTTAACTCCTTATATGGCAAATAATAAAATCTTTGCCTGGGAATTTGATTTAGAATTCACATAATAGATTTATTTGTAAATTCCGTACACTTTTGCAGTGGATTCTTGCAGTTGAACATTAACCTCAAATATTCTATTGATTTAGCCTACAAAACTAAAAAAAGCCACATTAGTCGGGGTTGGAACCTTAAAAACTGGTTCTGTTATTAGCTTAGTTGCTTTCCCTGTTTCTATTTGTATATTCAAATCTATATATTTTCCTAATTTCTAAGGCTGAAGGGCAGGTAGTTGTCTATTAACCAACAGTACGATTTGTATATCATTAGACAACAAATATGAGATCCTCAGTAACCTAGTAGTTAGCAAGTTTAATATCTTATCATAGGCTCTCACCTCTGTGTGGGTTTGACTCTCACAAATGACAATACCGAGGACCTGCCTCAATATGACCCCTGGCTGTTGAACAGAATGTAAAACACCAACATTAACTTTGGTATTCGAGTACGGCTACATGCATGAAGTAAATTTCAGGTCACAAACAACTCCTGTAATTTCTAATCCATAATTTGTTTGTCATAACAGTTTAGTGAGCCTTGAAGTAAATGGTGTATTTTTCTATATTTTTGACTTAAAGTTTATATTGTTGGAGAATTTTTTGCTTACTAAATATAATAGGATTTGGGAACCATATAAATTTTAGCTTCTGGGTCCATTTCTAAATAGTGGGGCTCCTCCAAGTTATTATCTGGACTGAAAACTGATTATTTTTCAGTTCTGCTAAATTTATGTATTTAATTTGGCATTTTTCTGTCATTACCCATTCCTTGTATACCGTAAGTGATATTGTGTGAAGTCCAAAGGACTGCCTTTAAGACTGCTTCAGTCCTTGTATATGACTTGTAATGTGACTCAAGTATTTACTTAACATAACCCATAAACGTGGCTTGTATTAAAAAACAGTGACCGGGCTATTGGTTATATTTACTTTCAAGGACAAAGTCTTGGTATCTATTTTGAAAATCTTATATTTAAGTTAGCATAGGATTGAACCCTTGGTCAATAATTAAATAAATTTAACTTTTCACAGTTGATATAATCTGGTGGTTTTCAAGCATGGAAAGCATTATACTGCAGTATCAAACCAAATGTTCTCACAGAAAGGTTGGGTTACTTAAATTATGAGAAATTAAAAATATGACCAAGAACAACTGTACGTTCTGTTCCACTTTCTAGATAAATCAAATATTAAGTTTTATTTTGAAAAGCACTTTGTGATGTCAGTATTAAAAAGATTTGCACGTTCCAACCTCTGTCCTATCTCTCCAGACTTAATTCAATTAACTAATAACTAAAAAAAAAAAACCCCAAAAACTGGGACACCAAGGAATCTGCTGATATAATTATGATGAAATAGAATTTGCCAGATGCATTCGTTTTTGTGCTAATCCAGTAGCTTGCAGTGGTGTAACCTTGTTTTGCTATACATATATGTTATTCCCCCTCCCCACCCACCTCCAGCTGCATGTTAATCATTTTAAAATGGCTCCTGTCATGACAGCATGGTTTTAATTTTTCATTGCATGGTACATATTAAAACCGTAGCAACTCATATTACATATTTGTGGTATATGTTTACTTTCCAATTGAGCTTGTCAAAATTAAACTCCTTAGTAGTAATATGGGTATAATAAAATAAATTACATTTATACATATTTTTATGCTGAATATTTTGCTTGGTAAATGAGTACTTCACATTTTCATTGACTTTGAAATTGAACTCATGAATATTCATGAGCTATGCTCAGGGTTCGCCATCCGAGTATGTTAAACACGCGGTATTTCAGATTTGGATGCAAATTTCGGTTGTCAGTGCATCCGCTGGGACGCGATTTTTATGAAGAAAATATTTCTGCATTAGAAGCGCATTTCAGTTGGCAGGAAGCATAGATATGCACGCAATATATATGTATATATAACACTGAAGATAAGCTTTAAAATTAAATGGTTTCGAGCGATTTCCTGGCAAGTTGTTTACGTCCACCATTGTTACGCGAGATTTCATGTGCGACAAGATCCTTCCAAAACAGCCAGTGAGTGCTGGTGTCGTACACTAGCAAATCTACTCAAAAGTCAAAACATTATATATTGAAAGAAAGCCTGATCTCTGCACGAAAACAATCAAAACAACAAGCCAGAAGTGAACTTTCATGGGAGACAAACTATACCAAATCTCGGAAACTCTTGATATTTAACCCCGAAAGTCCCTCGGAAAATAAAAACTGTAACAAATATTTAACAGGGAATGTAACAAAAGAACTATATCTCTGGAACTACCCAATGAATTTTTAGCAAACAAAAAGCAACAGAAACTATAAATATTTTTTTCTTTCAAACAGTATAAATACCATATTGGTAGCTTAAATAAAATAATCACACAAAAAAATTTCACTCAAATTGCAGTAAAATGAAGTTTGTTAACTGGAGTTCAGCTTTTTAAAATATTTTTAAAATTGATTTGCCGACATATACAATCATTTATCAGTAGAAAGGACAGTGCTTCTATAATTTCTTTAATGTATCCAGAAAAAAGGGAGAAAAATATTATTTGCACCCCATTTTCACACAATGGTACCCCATTTTTGATGTGCCATAAGGTACAAGGTACCCAACATTTCATAACCCTAACACAAACACTGGACTCCGAAAAAAAAAAAATGATTGGGACTCCATTCTTTGGAGGTCGTGTAGTCTGTTTGACTCCATATTTTAGAGATACTTCGTGAACCCTGTATGCTTTATAGGTAAGGTAAAACTACACTGGCTGTGTTCATGGCTATTTGAGTAATAATCCAATTATGTATTGCCTTTCACACTGATGATTAATCCTGTAGATTTGAAAATGAATAGAAAAAATATATAAAATAGTTTGTTCTGTCAATAAAATGCCATGATAACAGGATTATATATATGATTATGTTGCCTTGAAATGAAAATTCAAAACCTCAGTATTTTGGCAGGAGGTACTCTTGTTATAATTTTTGTATTATTGTAATTTACCTTGTGTACCTATTTTTAAATTCACTGACAGTCTTACCAGATGTTTTTTTGGGACTAGGAATACAACAGGGACTGGTTATCCTGATAATAGAGTAAGAAATCTAAAATTCGCCACATATCTGAAATTCGCCACATGTGAAAATACTAATAAAATAAATGAATTGTGGTGAGATTTGTTGACTGTATAGTAAATTAAAGCTTTTTGAACTGAAAAATACCAATTTTTGGACAAAACATCATTTTCTTCATAAAATTAACTAAGGTTTTAGAGGTGGCGAATTTTAGATTCCTGGCGAATTTTAGATTTCTTACTCTACATTGTTAGCAGTAAAGAACCAACTCCTTCAGTTGCTGATCATTTAAGTTGTTGGGAACGTCTATTTTCTGTCCGATCTTTTGACTATTTTGTACCATTTTGTTCAGTTTAGAGAGCACTGCTATCTGAGTGTATCAGGTTGGATTGTATCAAATCTGTGTGGTTTGTATTGACCTTTAGACCTTTATGCTTTGTTAGAAGAATCCATTCTCTTTGCAAGATTTATTTTTAATTGAAAACTATTTCAGAAACCATAGTGTCTGCGGTCGTTGCATATCTACACACTACTTAATACTTTTATTTTTTATATTATACAAGAAATCTGTTAAAATTTTTATAACAGTATCTATTATTACATATATTATGTTTTATATTTATTTATATAAATATCAGTGCTGGGACAATGTTTGTAGAAGTTGGATAGTTTGCTCGTTGACTTCCCCGAAACGAAGCTCGGTTCAAACATCAGAAATTCAGACTCCGCTTTTATCTTTTACAAATCACCAACATCACACAGGATGGTATTTTCATCCATTAATAAAACTTTCATTTTGTAGAGCATAAGGTACAATTCTATGGTAGATTTTTCTTTTTGCTGGTTTTGAAAACATTGGGTTGATGATGACTTTATGATGAAACTAAATTGAAGTTCTCTAGCTTGTAGAGATTACACAAAATTCTAAACAGTTTTACAGTACAAATAAATAAATGACCAATACATGCATGTTAATATGGCAATTGTTAAATTTAAATTTTAATAACTTCCCAGAATTCCTTGTGGTTTCTGTGAGGGTTTGATTTGGGTAAAAAAGAAAAAAACAATCGGCTTGAAGATGGGACAAACTTTTACCCCAGGCATGTTTATGTGTATTTGAATGGGAAATTTAGCAGCTTTGAAAATAGATGTCAAACATTTAACTGTATCCAGATTTTGGTGCTGACAACAGTTTGTATTTCGTCAGACAGTAGGATCCCCACCCGTCCAGTGGATTCATAATGTATATCAGATTTGGTGGAATAAGAAATCGAAAGACTTGGAGCAAGTCTAAGTATGTACAGGTCTTTACTAGTACTGCAACGATAGTTCGGTGGTTCGGTATATTCGGTCATTTTCGGTGAAACAGAGCCACATGGTGGCAAACGAAAGTTTGCGAATCTCATCCCGAGTCGCGGTAACGCATATATATTGCATTATCGCCCGCGTTTTCGCTGTAAATATTGGGAAAATTAGACGAATTTTGTTTAAAAATCAAATAAAAGGACACATATATTGTCTTTTTAACTCAATTCCTCCATGTTTCCTTGCTTCTAAATGCCTTAATTTGATTGGTCGAGCAGAAACGGCACTGTCCAATCATACTTCGTTTAACAAAAATTCAGTATTTATCAATAGAAAACACGTTTATAGTAAGTGATGTAAACTCACCAGTGGATGTAAACTTGCCACTTTTTTCATAGTTTTGTTAAATATATATAGAAATAAATATCTATTGCACAACAAGATTTAATTATCCAGTTTTTAATATTTTCACTTTTTAAGGTATATTTTTGCATAATGCACTCTTACAAGTGACTTCAAAGACAATTGTTAACAAGTAATAGCAAACATGAACACTGCTCATTTGCGCTTATGTTTGCAAATGACCACTGCACAGGCAAGTTAAATTATGTCAAATTGATTCGTGAATCGATTTGGTTTGCAATGATTGATTCGCGGATCGATTCGGTTCGTAATATTTTGATTCGTTGCACCCCTAGTCTTTACAACGGCTACACAGACACAGTGAGTCCTCTAGGATGTTAACTAATTGTCAAATTACATTTTTAGGTTGCTGACCTTGGCTAAAAGTAAAACCAGGTAGAGACAGGCAGACTTTTCTATATTTGTATGTTGTACATGTGAAAATGGAATGAAAATGCTTTGGTGAATTGCTTAGAATTGATATTCAGTGTAAATGTCACAGATTCTCAAAAGTAGTAATCTTAGCTAATTGATAAAAAACAAACAAACAAAACAAACTTATATGGTTACAGCTGGTCTATGAAAAGGGTTAACCATTTGAAGGGATCAAGTCTTGAAATATTCTGTAGAACGGTCAACCTGTATTGTACATGTTTTTACATAAACCTTAATATCTCATTCCTCGGTGGCCTAGTGGTTAGCAGGTTTGGCATCTAATCATACGCTATCACCTCTCTGGGTTCGAATCCCACAAGTGACAATGCTGAAGACCTGTCCCAATATGACCCTGGATGTTGAACGGGATGTAAACCCTCAACTTTGATATAGACTCATTTATTTCTAAAGATATCTTCACCAATTTTGCAGGGCTGAAAACATGTCTGTGCAAAATTCTGGCCTCATTTTGAAAAACAAAATGGCCGCCATAGCCGATTTCTTGAAAATCATTAAGATGCTCAAAATCTAGAAATATTGCAGCTAGCATCATCAAATTTACACAAAAGATACATGGCTAGGAAAGCTAGCATGATAGTAACTTGGCCTAGTTTCAAAAACAAAATGGCTGCCATATCACATGTGTAATGTGAAATCTTCTTATTGACCGGTGGGAGATAACACTGCGGCAGTGGTCTTGTTGTTAGTGTGTTGTTCCAATGTAAATTAACTCCATTAGTATTAGGGATATGTTGGTCAACCTGGTGTATCGGTATGGAGGGCATCTTGCTGAAATGCTGTGATGAAATTTTACAACCCCCCATCTCAACACCTAGTATTATAGAAAGAAAACATAAAATATTGGAAACAAACCCCATATCTGAAGAAATTGCACACTTTTTTCCCATATTTTGTACATTTGAGGACTTTTATTGCTATTACATGGAGAATAAACTGCAATGTTTTGGTTCTAGGAGTTTCACTTTCTGCCAATGACCTATTTGATCTGGGGTGTACTAAAATGCGGAATAACAGAATGGGAACAGTTTCATATTTCCATTCTAGATCAGACTGATCCATCCTTAAATTAAGTATTACATTTATATATGCAGCATTTGAGATGCTAGGTGAATTGTTTTCTTGTGATACAAATTCAGTAAATTGGTCTTGCATTGTGTAACAATGACAGCACCGACGCAACCCAGTGAGATTTTGTAAGGACAATCAAATACTCACAAAATAGAACAGTTGTTTTAGTATAAAAAATAGCGGAAAAACAAAATGTGGAACTGGGAAAAACAATTGTAAACTGGGAAGTGAGGTAATAGAAACTATACGGAACAGATTTTAACCAAATTCAAATGTAGGGGTGCGACCGAGCAGTCGACACTCACTGAGCGAGGCAAATTTCACAAAAATTCAATCCCAGTTTTAAGGGTCAACTACTCGTGTCCATATAACAACCTGTTGAAGCAGTTACCTTTTTTAGGAAATGAAAAATAAATAACATACCTTGCTGGCATTAAATCGCATAATCCACCATTTTTAACATAATATTAAGGATATTATATGATGACATCGGCTAATTCAAGCGATTCAAAGCTTTTGTCTTTATTTTTTTGTTGTTCACCGGAGCCGCCATATTGGATGTTGTTTCCTGTAATGGTGGATACTAAACTTTGCGAGGGCTCGATGTCGAGTCGATTTTTTGTCCGCTAGCAATCGACCCAAATTATTTGTACTTGTCACACCCCTATTCAAAGGTAGCCAATTTTCAGAACTTTCAAAATAAGCACATGCAGTTGGCAAGTGTAATGCTGAAAGAGATTGTATTATGAAAGTACATAAGCAATAATCAAAGCATTTTCATGAAATGAAACATGGCATTTTGGGGTGTCTCTTTTTTCGGTTCAGGTAATTTATCACTTTTGAATATCTTTGTTATCTTTGGTTCTGGTTTTTGTGGCAGTCTATTTCAGGTTTTTTTTTCATGGCAATTTTTGTTGATTGATTTTTAAGAGAAAATTTTAACATTAATTTCTATATCATGCAGGTTAAATTGGACTTTGGGACAAGTTTACGTTTAAAGTTTATGAAACTCGCTTGCGACACTGGTAAATCTATTTAAATGGCAGCAGCTTACCTGAACTTGTAAACATCACTCATCCACAGAAGATTTTATCACACCCAATTCATTTAACTGATTTTGCTTGAGATATAATGAAGAATAGTCATATCATGAAAAGAGTAGACAACAAAGATAGGTCGTAACACCAAATAGGCTTTAACACCCATAAGATCAGTAGACATGCGGCTAGGATGCGATTGGTCATAACAGAAATATTAATTTGCAAAGGCTTTTTAACATGAAAAATATTGTCAACACTCAACAGGCATATAGTCTATAATTGTCACCTTTACACTTCTGACCTTCATGAGTGTATAAAGAGTAGTTACATGTCTGGCAAGGTTATCCCTAGATTACCATAAAATTAAGGTTCTCAGTTGACAGCAGTGCAATTGGGTTTAAAGTGGCGAGGAATTATGGGTAAAGTAATCCGTGGTAATAAACACATAACTTCTAAATCATGGTAAATTGTTTTCTTTTTCTGTAGGTTACAATTATTTAGACATAAAATTATATGATACAGTAAAAACTTTTTGTTTGTAAAATAATTTTTTTTTGTTTTAGTACCCATTTTGTCCTGAAAAGAGGGACCAATTTTCTTATCTTTCATAATATTGGAATGTACGATGGGATAAATGTTTGTGTTTTATTGGTTTAAAGTGGTTTATGTTTTATATTATTTTTCAAAAGTTCTTATCTGTGTATCATCTTTTGGTGTATTAGTGAATTATTTTTAGTTTGTTGCTGTTGAAAATATCTTTTAAAATTATGAAATCTTTACTTTATCCTTAGTCTTTGAATACACCATTATCTTTTTGTTGTATTGGGGGTAATGCTTATTTTTCTTTGTTGATAATTGGAGAAAATTATTCAAGAACTATTCAACCAAAATTAAGTTCGAGATATAAATACAGCTGATTCTAGTTTAAGCTGATTAAATATTAGTGGAAATTAGGTTAAAAGTTATAGAAAATAATATGCAATAATGGCAGAGGTTTCTCTTCCTTGAGTGCTCTTGGTTTTGCAACAAGATACTGTTGAGCTTTGTCATATAGAAACTTATCAGTAAACCTGTCCAATATAGCCATGCCCCAATACTCAATGGTTTCTCAATCGTATTTTAATAATGTACTCAGTTAGGTTTTATTATGTACTTGATTTAATTTGGTCCTACATTTGTAGTCAATGATTAGCCCTACCTTCCAGGCTGTCTGCATCATAGTGGTATGAGAACATAATGGAAACTAATTTTAAGCAATCAAACAGTTGTGCCCTGAAGAATTATTCAAATCAACAAATGACCCTTTAAGAGCACCGATATGTCAATAGATGTTAAAACTGTAGCTCATAACTTATACATATACCTGCCCTTGTTGAGTTTTTGTGATATTTTTCAAATTCAAAAAGGTCATTTAGCATCATAAACTAGCAAAGTCTGTATAAGTATATGTAAGTTAGATATGCCATTAAAAAAAAGGTTTCTATGTAGACTAAGAAGTAAAAGAAATATTTTTAAAAAAAAAAAAAAGAACAAGTATATATATACATCTGTATCTGTATTAAATTGTATTGTAAGAAACTTCCAACAAGATAGAAAAAAATTATATTTTTTCATCACGATAAAAGGCGTGCTATTGTCAGTTGTAAATGTCATCTCTATTCATTTGAAATCCCATGTTAAAAGGTGTTGTAAAAAAAAAAACTTTGTTGAAATGTCAGACAGATTTATAGCTCTTTACAGACAAGGAAATGTGTTATTTTGCCACTGTGTGTGAAATCCATCAGTTAGAGATGGGGCCTTAAAAACACAGCATTAACAAAGAAATTTTACTGGAATTTGCTTTCAGATTTCATACATAATCTAAATTGTAAAATTACAGATTTGATGAAAATGTCCTGTAATTCTGAGAAAACCAAGGAGGGGAGGGGGACATTTTTTCCTGGATGGTGAATTTCACAATTGTTGCTCTTATTATGTCTCTGCCCTGAAAGTGCTATTTCACTGAATGGAGACTGACATAAGACGTGTAAAATTTGCTGCAGTTTATGAAATTCGCCACTGAGGAACTCCTGTTTCCTGGACTTGTGGGGAATCCCTTATAGATTTGTAAATTTTGTACCTATATTAAACCTCTGATCTCCTGCGTAATTGGTGCAAACTTATTATCTCCCGCTCGGCGTGCCGGCGGGAAATGATAATTTACACCATGTGTGTGCGTACGGGCGTGTGTGCGTGAGTGTGTCACGCAGTTTTCTCTGAAACTACTACAGTTACACATTTTTGGTAAATTACTTGTCCTAATGAATTTTTACGCTCTTTAATATTTTTTGGGTTTGGTGAACTTTGGCCTACTTTTGAGTGAGTAATAGCACTTTTAGCTAATATAAGTATATGACTTATAACTCTCAAACTATTGCATTTAGAGTATTTTGTTCCAATATGTTGTTCAGCTACTTTCTCCACAGCTACAACATGGTCAGTAGTTTGGAAGTGTATGTCCATAGCTAAGTGAGTAATAGCTACTTTGTCAATTTTTAATGATAACCATAATGAGTAAATGGCATATACATATCTTCAAAAGTATTGCAGCTACACAATTTCTCTCAAATATGTTGTTCATCTACTTTTTTGTGAACTGTAACATATTTAAGTTTCACAACTGTTGCTCAATGTACAAGTGAGTAATAGCTACTTTATTGCTACTTTTAGTGAAAATGTGAAAAATCACAAATATCTCGAAAACCGTAAGAGATAGAGCAATTTCGAGTGAATTTTTGACCCGCAGGTTAGTACAGGAGTATCCTGTTCCTGGGGGAAAAGTTTCAATTTTCGCCACTTTTGGAGGCCATCTTGGATTTTAGCGGAAAATGAAAAAGTGTGAATATCTCGAAAACCGTAAGAGATAGAGCCATTTCGAGCAAATTTATGATCCACAGGGTAGTACAAGAGTGTCTTGTGCCTAGGGGAAAAATTTCAGTTTTCGCCACTTTTGGCGGCCATCTTGGATTTTAGAGGAAAATGAAACATTAAAAATATCTAGAAAAGGGTAAGAGAGCGATTTCAAGCGAATTTTTCATCCGCAGGGAAGTACAGGAGTATCCTTTGCCTAGGAGAAAAATTTCAATTTTCGCCACATTTGGTGGCCATCCTGGATTTTAGTGGAAAATGTGAATATCTCGGAAACGGTATTTCTTCCCCTTTAATACTCGGCGGGAGATACACATCACGGCAGTGGTCTTGTTTTTTTTTTTGTACTTTTATTGAGTGCCCCTTGGTGGCAAATTTTATATACTGTGGCAGCTTTCACATTTCTTACTGTATATGGCGTTGTTTCTGACACTTTGTGCAGTTTGTCTTATTCATTAGTGGGTAAATTGTTTATCGATATTGCCGATATTTATTGTTTTGGAACTGGACTCCCGATATCGAGATCTAAACACGTATTTCAATATCGCCATTTTAAGTAAAACTGTAAACTTACACTGTTAATACTTGAAATAAAGCAAAAATCTGAAGACATTGTACACTTTTATCTCACATTTTTGAAGTTTTCAATGCGTTTTTGATGAAAACTGCATTGTTTTGTTTTGATTCATTTCGTTTCCTGTTAGCGGTTCGGGAAACACTAAAATAAAACGTTTTCAGTTTCCCGAATTCGGACTATTTGGTAGACAATATGAACCCCCCGATATCGCCCGATATTGAAATATTTTTACATTCAATATCGATACCCACAAAGCCAAACGATTTACCCCCTATTATTCATTGTGTCACTTTTCATTTTATTGTATTGTACTACTCGTCTGTTCCTGTTTCTGTCTTTGATATTTAAAGGTGACAACTGTCTGAAGTTTACCGCTGAAATTATTATCCAGTACCCAAAATCAACATGGTAAAATGCCATGTCAAATACCCCGTCTAGTGGAGGCATCTCATCGATATTTCAATATAGAATGATCTAGCTTCCTGGATTTCCATATCGATACCAAAAGTGTAAATTTCAATATTGTTTCTAACATCTCATAAGGCGGTATTTTCTAAATGTTGTATTTTATAAAGTTAACTATAAATTTTAACCCTCAATACTGATATCTTGGAGGATTTACTTTGAGATCATTAAGGAATTTGAAATCAGCTTAGGCAAGATAACAATTTTGGTTTCAGCTAGGTGAGATCACAAATATGATTTTAATTTCACCTAGGCAGATTTAAAATCCATCTGGATTTCAATTTGGCCTGTGATGTACACAGTATTTTTAAAACAACATTAAGCTCAGATTAGTCTTCAAAACAAAACTAATGACATGTGCCCTGCTATCTCAAATTCTTGGTTAAGTAATCAACTTAAGTAGCAGTGTTTTATTTAGTCACGTAAGATTCAGGGCAAGGAGTAATCCTTTGTATATTATTGGAGTCCATAGGTGTGATATGAAAAGCCTTAGTCATCAGTCAAAACTCATTGTACTTTAAGCTAGGCCAAGTAGGTTTGATAAGAATTTGTAATAACACATTTTTTGTCACTTTCTATGATTAAAACCTTGATAATAACACAATAACAATGATGTATACAAAAAAAATGTTTATAAAGATATAAATGTACTTTACCATTGATAATTGCAATGGTAGCTTTATAACATGAACTCCAATGTAAGCTACAGGCATTGCTTACTGTCTATAGTCAGAAAAAGTTCCGCATTAATTACGAAAGATGTCAATCAGGATTTATTGTCAGGGATTTAATACTGATTTTTTCATTTATCTGTGTAAAAAGTCTTTTGTGGTGGATACATTAAGTTATATATCTTAGGAAACATTGATTTTTAAAAATCATGATGACAGCTTTGGGTTTTCAAATGCTCAGGCCATCCTGCACCAAGCGGGCCTTTTTCAAACCGCAGAAAATGCTGAAAATGCTTTATAGTATTGGATGAGAAATAAGGAAGTTCTGGTTATTCTAAATGGAACTCTATGGTGTATGTTGACAATACTTACTGATCCAATGACACTTGGAGAAACCAGTTTGGTCCGACCACTGGTGACACATTCCCAAATACACTATAGTTTTGTGTTTGGTGGCAGAGACATGGGTTCAAAGCCTTCTCATGGCCAGACAGTGGAAAATACTCCATCTTTATCCAAGTATGTATGTTGATATTGAAGTGGGACATAAATCCCCAGTTTTATCAGAACTGTAACCGTGGTTTTGTTTCAGCTGCAGAAATCTGCTTGCTAAATGTTTTCAAATTTGGCACAGTAATGAGGTTCTGTGACCTGCATCTGTTGTACAGGGGGTAATGTTTTTGCATTTTCAACCAAAATGTGTTTTGAAAGAGACAAATTATTCCTATGACATTTTAAATATGTGTTAATGGCTCACATAGAATATACAAGCAGACCATTAGTGAATATACATTGATGAATTTTCTGAAGTTAGAAGACCAACAATCCATATTAACTTACTATATTTAGAGAAGAGAGAAAAATGCTTTTCATATCTTATATTTTCTAGGTCCCCTAGCAAGCGCTACGCCAGGCGTACAGTCGGGGCGACAACACGAGATGCCATCATGACGGAAAGAAATGCCATTGATGGCTATAGCAACACACCACACAGTAGTTCAGTTGACAACTTCAGTTACGTTGACCGTCTGGGACAGGGGAGTAGGGGCTCGTCTCCACAAAAACTGTTGCCTGGCAACCATATCCCGAACTCTAGTAGCTATCCTCTGGCATTTCCCAGCTCGAGGGGAGGGAACCAGGTCGGTAACCACGGCAATGTGGGAACCACATTCTCATCGCAATCAAATAGTCACTCGAGTACAAACTCGACCACTTCTCCGGTGCACAGTAATCATAGTAACCATAGTAACCATCACCCACACCAAAACAGTGGCCATGGCATCACCACGGCAACTACCACAACGACAACAAATACAAACAGTTTCCAGCATTCTTCTGTACGTTCTACCTTGCCAAATGACTATAAGTCGAGTAACTATCTCCCAAAGTCCTCATCGGCTTCTCCGCAAAATGGCGGCTGGAGTAGCAGTAATACTCCGCAGTCAACATTATCAAAAACCACAACTTCAAGAACTGTCACTCCTCAGCCACAAATGTCAAGTATGGACACAACGGTGGATTCGACCTTGTCAAGGTCATACGACAGCCGGTCCCTAGACAGGAAGGAGAGGAGAAGGTCGCGAGGCCTGCAGAATAAAGCAGACTATAGGATATCACAGACAATGGACTCCAGAGCGGGTGAACAACCGCAGCAGAATAAGGTGTCTCGGGCAGGAGATGCAAAACATCCCGACACAGACGAGTAGGGACGGTTATAATGTTATAAATTATAATATACTTTTTTATGTTGTGAGAATTTTTTAAATAAGGAATTGACGTACACATGTGTTTACGTAGTTTCTTTATTTAGTGTTCAACACTGATTATGTGTGTTTGTCAGTTGGAAGATTTTATAAATTATAATTTTAAATTGACACCATCATATGTAATAATATTCATTTCCATGCTGACTTTGTAATTGCCATGGTTGGCATCCCAGCCCTAGTTTTAAAAGAAGATTTTTAAAGTTAACCCATATGAAAAACAGTAGAACCTTGATTATCTTAACTGATCTGAAACCTCGTCTCCCTACATATACAATGCACAGTCCAGCTCGAGCGATAATACAGAAACCAGTAATTCTAGTGCTTTATAAAATATACCGTTCACAGAAAGGCCTAGCTTCCTTGAGCTTTAATGCCATTGCTTCAATTAGGGAGGTATCACGACCCCACTACACAATTTCTTTGATAATGCACCAATCAATGAATGCATGTTCGATTTGGTTTTGCAATTTATAATCTCCTGGAGTAGGTCAATTCACTGACGTATATTAAAAGAAAAACGTCAACAATGCATTACCAACCAACATACCCGATACTGAAGACATGTTCGATTTGGGTTTTGCAGTTAATAATCTCCCGGGGGTTTTCAGAGGACAAAATGCATTATGATGTTTATCAAAACTGAAAAGTCAATAATGCCTGTACCAATTGAACACACCCAGCTGAAGTCCACGTAATATTTTAAACAAAAATGACAATATAGAAATGAAGCAAATAAGTAACAATTCCAGGATGAGTTTTATTTTATTAAACTGCTTCATTGATGACAACCCCTCGTACATATTTAGTGCCTAAAAAGGATCTTTCTTCAATTATCGCCCACTCAGTAACCCCCATATATATTGAATTTTGAGCAATTTCTGGTATCCGAACCCCTTGATTATCCAACCCGATTTTTCGTCTCCTAGTGAGGTTAAATAATCAAGGTTCCACTGTATCTACCAAATTTGTAGTACCTATGGAAGTTATCAACTTTGTGAATCACATGATACATATTAAATGTGAGCAGGAATGTAACTCTATGATCCACCATTTTCCTAAACAGCTCTGGAGGCTTTTTAAATCACCAACAACGACAGCGTCACTTGCAGTCCAGCAAAAAGAACAGCTCCCTCAATGCACCAGCAGCAGGTAAAGATACATACACAAGCCCTTCCTCCACTCCTGCCAAGCTGATGAATTCCATGGACGACACAACTTCAAACATCACCGACCAAAGCTACGACTTGTCAACGTACAGCGACTATAATCTGGTGAGTGGAAGACAGAATTACCATAATGTCTCTAATAAATGCTCAGGGTTATGCATTTCCTTTATTCGGGGGTGGGGGTGGGGAATTCATAACAACTAAAACACACTGGTGTAAGATTTTTTACGTAAGTTAAACAAGTGCTTTCAAATATTCAATTCCCTCACTCCAATAATTTTTGGCCTTACTGTATTTATCTGTATAAATTCCCCCTACCTTTTAAATGCACCCATCCCGTCTGTTTTTTAACCCCAGCCCATAAAGGCTGGGGTTATAGTCGTCCCTTGATCCGTCCGGGCGGCGGGCATAAAGCTTGTGGGTGTTCCACAGCCTAAACCCCTGCACAGATTTTCAGGGGATGTTTATCCCAAGAGGATCTAGAGCTGATTAGATTTTGGGGGGTATCCGGTAACAACTGTTGCCAAGGCAACACTTTTAAGATTTTTGTGTCTTAAAGATTGTGGGTGTTCCACAGACTAAACCCCTGCACGGATTTTCACCAAATTGTTAGGGGATGTTTACCCCAAGAGGATCTATAGCTGATTAGGTTTTGGGGGGTATCCGGTAACAACTGTTGCCACGGCAACACTTTTAATATTTTTGGGTCTTATAGTTTGTGGGTGTTCCACAGACTAAACCCCTGCACGGATTTTCACCAAATTTTCAGGGGATGTTTACCCTAAGGGGATCTAGAGCTGATTAGGTTTTGGGGGGTATCTGGTAACAACTGTTGCCATGGCAACACTTTTAAGATTTTCAGGTCTTAAAATTTGTGGGTGTTCCACAGCCTAAACCCCTGCACGGATTTTCACCAAATTTTCAGGGAATGTTAACCCCAAGAGGATCTAAAGCTGATTAGGTTTTGAGGGGTATGCGGTTACAACTATTGCCAAGACAACACTTTTAAAATCTTCGGGTCTTAAATTTTGTGGGTGTTCCACAGCCTAAACCCCTTCACGGATTTTCACCAAATTTTCAGGGCATGTTTTTGAGGGTATCCGGTAACAACTGTTGCCATAGCAACACTTAAAATTTTGGGGTCTTAAAGTTTGTTCTAAAATCTTTACTATTTTCTGTAACCTAAAATATTGCAGCTAGCTTCATCAGATTTGCACAAAATGTAAATGGACAGGAAAGCTTGTGTCAGAGTAATTATGTCCTTGTTTTGGAAACAAAATGACCGCCATATCACATTGTTAATGCCAAATAGGAGGGTGATCATGTCAAAAAGGCCTTATATCTCCCTTATAATTGTTTGTAGGGCTTCAAAATATGAAAACTACTTGTCCTGTAAATCATGGCCTGTGAATCTTTTGTAGAACATCTTGTGGGTCCTCTATACTTCTTACAACGGACGTTGTTCCTAAGATTTTCCCAAATCTCAATGTCATTGGCCATTTACCTGTACCTGCTGGCTTGGGTTCTTGCCTGCCGAGGCTGGCTATTTTCTGTTTCTGTGATTCCAACCAAAGATGTGTTTTATGAGTACAATTATGTGTGCTGAGAAAGTATGTAATTATTGCCCATTGGTCGAGGCACTTCTGTGGTTTCTTCATCTCAAATAATAGTACCTCTTTTGAAAAATGCATTACACCTGGAGTATTGATACAGATGAATGCGGTATTTGCACTAATTGTAATGGGTATCAAAAATTGTCAAAAGGCCAGTAATGTGGTGATAATTACTCTCCTTTAATATATGATCCTTGCTCACTGAGAAGTGTAATTAAAAGGTTTGGCTTGTCAAAATAGGTTGGGCATCAGATCACAGGCAGTCACCTTTGTGTGGGTTCGATTCCCATATACTAATATGAGTCGTGTTTTCAAACTCAATCAAATGGTAGAAAAAATGTCAGAACTCATTGTAACCAGAGGTTTATGCTGTACGGTGACAATTGCTACCAATCCGAAAAAAGAAAAAAAAATTTTTTTTTCTAAGTATAATAACATGTCATTTTACATTTAAAAAAAACAAAAAAAACAAAGGAAAACAAATACACACACAAGCACACATGTTGATTGGTCCAAGGCACTTACAAAATGAGGATGGTATTATTTAATCAATATCAATGAAAAGATGTTCCCACAGTGTCCATCTGCGGTTAAATACTTCAGAATTGAAGTTTATCTGGTAGAAAAAAAGTTAACAATTCAGAAATTAGGTAGAGAATTAGGCGGATGACTCTGACTGAAGACTGAGGTTTTCCTGAGTTTTAATGTGAACTAGAGTGCTGGTGGATCAGATATGGCAGATCATATAAAGAAATTCAAACTGAAAAGTGAGATATCTGTGAACATATAGAGTAAGAAATCTAAACTTCGCCAGGAATCTAAAATTCACCACCTCTAAAACCTTAGTTCATTTTATGAAGAAAATGAGGTTTTTGTCTAAAAATTGGTATTTTTCAGTTCAAAAAGCCTTAATTTACTATACAGTCAACAAATCTCAACACAATTCATTTAGTTTATTTGTATTTTCACATGTGGCGAATTTCAGATATGTGGCGAATTTTAGATTTCTTACTCTAAGGAAAACCTGATATTTATGATATAAGAATGGCATTTGGTCCATACATAGTCAATGATTTCTTTTTGTGGTAAAAATCACAAATCTTGTGGAAAAAACTCTTGGAAAATAAGACAGGACACATTCTATAGGTGCAGTGATTTCAAATGTGATGCATGAGAAATATGAATAAAATATTCAGGCTTCAAATTTCAAAATTCTTCAAGACAAAATATAGTGTGAACTTTATGCAGGGTATATTTTGTGTTATCAATAACATTATATCAGATTTCATGCTTAAAAGAGACTACAGCTCAAGTTACAAGTAATGAGTTGTGTATACGTAAGTTCTTGAGAATTTCTTTTGCAGAAGGCTATGTTTTATCTCGTGGAGGGGGTTATTTGTTATCAAACAGAGAATTGAACCGAAAGCAAATCACCAATTGAATGTTGAATACTTTATGAGGTAATTCTAAAGAGTGAACCATTTACTGAACTAGTTGTACATGCAAGGTATTTAGTGAGCTGCATATAAGAGAATAAACATGGTTGATATGTGAAGGTATAAAAAGTATTATATCGTATTGGGTAGGGATAAGTCTGTAGTCTTAGTATCTTAGTATTGAGAGCATTTGACTAACATACTGTGATGAAATTTGACAGCTTGTCAGCTCATATAATGGAAGGAAAACATAAAATATTAGAAACAAAACCCCAAAACTGAAGCAATTGCACACTTTTTTCCCATATTTTTTTGAATATTTGCAGACTTTTATTACAATTTCATTGAGAGGAAACTGTCGTTACATGACTTTTACTTCCTGCGAGTGGCCTATTTGTTGGGGGGGGGGGGGGGGGGGGGGGGGGGGCACTGAAATACAAAATCCCAGAATCAGAATGGTTTTTTTCATCAGCGGTCTGCCAGTCTGTTGTATTCTGAACCATCCCATATTGCCATCAGAAAAAGTGGAATGATTGACAAAAAGTTATACAAATATGAAATACACTTTTGTGTGTATTAGTGATGTAAATGTGGCTGGCAGTTGCACGTTAAAAAGATTCCAATATCACGAACGTGCACTTGGCGTGGCTGTGTTGATATGGCTTACAGCCAGAGAATCTCTAAGTAGGTGATGGAGCCTCTTGTACTTGAAGTTTCATCGCTTGACAATGTGTAGGTGAGTGATAATATCAAAGGTTGCTAACATCGTCTCAGCACTGAAGATTCGTTACCTCAGAGGTTAAGCATTGTTTTCTGATGAGGTCATACAATATTGCTACATAAAATAGGGTATTTTGTCTGGAAGAACCGATCCGAATCCAGGTAACTGAGCTTTAGTTGTGACCAGCTGGAAATCTCAAGTGAAGGCGGATGATGTAAACAGACGTTCTGTTACAAAATGTAAAAAATGTGTAAAAGTAAAGAAAATTATGTGAAAGGCTTAAATACTAGGTACAGAAATTTAAATGAATAACTTATTAATTTAAACCACATTTTAATACTCTTTGGTTACCCACTTCACAATGTAATTCTTCGGTTTCTCAAGGAATTTGGACCAATTGGGTAACTGGGTAACCGATCACAGTCTTTCTAAACATGCATTAGTCAGTATTTTTAATTGAAGCATTGCTAGTGACAGAGAAGTGGGTGATTGTGAATAGGGCAGGGTCGGTAACACCAGTATCTCGGTATCGAGACCAATTCACTTCAACACCGTGGTGACACTTTACAGCCGGTATTTCAAATGTCAGTATATAATATTGTGAGAAAACGTTAAGTATTAGAAACAAACCTCAAATCTGAAGAAATTACAAACTTTTATCCCATATTTTTATATATTTTAGCACTTTTGTTGTGATTTCTTTCAGAACTGCAATGTTTTCTTTTCTCGAATTTTACTTCCGGTTGTATGGCCTATTCGATTGGGAATATACTAGAACGCAATTTCTTCTTTTGGTATCCCGAAATCGGTACGATTTTACACTGGCGGGATAACGGAATGGAAAATCTGCTAGCGACCCTGCCCTAATTGTGAATGCCCCTTGATCTTTGGAGTTTAAAAATAATTTTTTTTTTAACCAATGAGATTCAGCTTGACAGAGTATAGCTGCTGTATTATCAGCAGACCATGAGGCAGAAACATGTTTATATCCTGTTTATTCTGACTAGCTCATTATGATAGATAGAAGTTGCCTGAGATTGTCTTAAGTGTGGTAAACAGGTCATTTATCTTATCAGGAATTTCATAATATGTTGTATCTCCTGTGACACATTTTTCATGAGAAATTCAACTCATTTGAGGGAATAGGCTGTCCTTGCTAAAGGCTCATGTTTCTTTTTAATAAGGGAAAACTCTCAGTTCAGTAAATGAAGTTTCACTGTTTCAGTGTGTATAATGTACTCATACATGTACTGGTTTTACATTAGCAGACTGCTAAGACATTCTGATGAGCTTATATCTTATAACATTTATGAGTGCTTTATAGTGCTAGTATTGTTTATCGATATTGAAATATTTATCGATCCATGCTAAATATACTGATATCGATAACGTAGGGTACAATATCAATATCAGAACATACTACTAAATAGACGCAATTAAGCTGTTTTCCATGTAAATAAATCATAAAACTTGAGAAATATATTGGTTTTCCTATCATTTTTTGTCAAATTTCACTTACCGCTAAACCGGAAACGCCATATTTGTTTATGTTTCGGGAAATACTAAACCTCGCAAAAGAGTTTGGAAGGTCTCTCCCAAGAAAGCATCTAATACCCCGATATTTCAATATCGATCGATACGCAAGGCAAAAATATGGTTTGATATCGATGTGCATATTATCATTCGATACCAGCACTAGTGCTTTATGAATGCCAAATATCTGTGTACATGTTTGAAATAGATATGGCACAAATTTGAGCCTAAGGCAAGGCTAAGTCTGTCTTGATCTCTGGGATAAATGTGACTGTTGTTCAAAGAGAACAAGAATGTTTTGAATTTAATTCTTTTTAGTATTATTCACCGCTGAAGAATTCTATGCCTCAACTCCTACTGTTACTTTGGCCTTATAAATAAACACAAATGCAGGAGACTCCAGAGAGTGTTGGGATTGAAGTGCATTGATCTCAAAACTCTAAATTGACTTAACATATTTCATTTTGGGTTAGAATGACATCAACCTCGGGGAATTTTAAGAATTGTCAATCATAACCAACTCGAATATCCACAGAACTTGGTTGAAATTGGTTTTAGTTTATAACTAATTTCTGTTTTCCTGCTAAAATACAAGATTTTCCTATGCTTGAACTTCCAAATGGTTCCACATAATGATAGAAGTGATGATCAATTTTTGTGAAATTTTGACTTTGCACCTCAATAACTCATTCAGTATTTTATATGTTTTTAATGTTAATAGCTCAAATAATGGGTGTGTTGTTACTTTATCATTACACCTGATGTAATGTTCCAGGTAAATATAAAAAATAGTAAGGATGTTACTTTTTCTGTCTCTAATTAGTGAGTAGGGCTTGGCACCAATATTAAATTCTGTTCCACAAATTGAAAGTTAGAAGGGCTTTTGTCCAGTGATGTAGAACTAGGGGTTTATCTCCAGGATGACTTCTCTGTGTCCACAAACAAAACATGTTTCCATTTCACCAAATACATATATATTGACTGGCACCAGAAAAATGTATGAAAAGAACAAGTGGTAATGGGTACTTTCTACTTATTATGTCCACCCCCCTGGGGGGTGGATATATTATTTTTGCTTTTTTCGCCGTCCGATGTCCGATGTCCGATGTCCGTTGTCCGATGTCCGATGTCCGGCGTCCGGCGTCCGATGTCCGGCGTCACGCATGGTTTCCGCTCATTTAAAGGAAAAGTATTAGAGCTATTGTCACCAAATTTGGTATGCAGGCTTATTGGGTCAGTAGCTTGCTTGGGATTGCTTTTGGCTGTTGTACCTCTTTTGCTTACTGAGTAATACTTAAGTACAGCTATTTTCAGTACCCATTGGTTTCCGTGCATTTAAGCCAAAATAATTAAAGATATTTTACTACAATTTTGAATACAAGATTGTTATGTCCATAGCTCGCTTGGTATTGCATTTGGGACTGATAGCTTTGTCAGTACATGAGTAATAGCCATTTAGGTACTTCATTGTGTATTTTCAGTACTACTTTTGAGTAATTTGCTCCTATCTCCTTAACCGTGCGAGATAGAGCGATTTCGGCAAAATTTTTGACCCACAGGGTATCTGAGGAGTGTACTCTTTGCAATTTTCAAAAAATTTTCCCCTCCCCAAAAATGGCGGCCATTTTGAATTTTCGAATTTTTGCCAAAAATGGCAAAACACTAATTTGCTTCTATCTCCTTAACCGTGCGAGATAGAGCGATTTCGGCAAAATTTTCGACCCACAGGGTATCTGAGGAGTGTACTCTTTGCAATTTTCAAAAAATTTTCCCCTCCCCAAAAATGGCGGCCATTTTGAATTTTCGAATTTTTCCCAAAAATGGCAAAACACAAATTTGCTTCTATCTCCTTAACCGTGCGAGATAGAGCGATTTCGTCGAAATTTTCGACCCACAGGGTATCTAAGGAATGTAATATTTGCAATTTTCAAAAAATTTTCCCCTCCCCAAAAATGGCGGCCATTTTAAATTTTCGAATTTTTGCCAAAAATGGCAAAACACAAATTTGCTTCTATCTCCTTAACCGTGCGAGATAGAGCGATTTCGTCAAAATTTTCGACCTACAGGGCATCTGACAAGTGTACTCTTTGCAATTTTCAAAAAATTTTCCCCTCCCCAAAAATGGCGGCCATTTTGAATTTTAGAATTTTTGCCAAAAATGGCAAAACACTAATTTGCTTCTATCTCCTTAACCGTGCGAGATAGAGCGATTTCGGCAAAATTTTCGACCCACAGGGTATCTAAGGAGTGTACTCTTTGCAATTTTCAAAAAATTTTCCCCTCCCCAAAAATGGCGACCATTTTGAATTTTCGAATTTTTGCCAAAAATGGCAAAACACAAATTTCCTTCTATCTCCTTAACCGTGTGAGATAGAGCGATTTCGTCGAAATTTTCGACCCACAGGGTATCTAAGGAGTGTACTCTTTGCAATTTTCAAAAAATTTTCCCCTCCCCAAAAATGGCGGCCATTTTGAATTTTAGAATTTTTGCCAAAAATGGCAAAACACAAATTTGCTTCTATCTCCTTAACCGTGCGAGATAGAGCGATTTCATCGAAATTTTCGACCCACAGGGTATCTAAGGAATGTAATATTTGCAATTTTCAAAAAATTTTCCCCTCCCCAAAAATGGCGGCCATTTTAAATTTTCGAATTTTTGCCAAAAATGGCAAAACACAAATTTGCTTCTATCTCCTTAACCGTGCGAGATAGAGTGATTTCGTCGAAATTTTCGACCTACAGGGTATCTAAGGAATGCAATCTTTGCAATTTTCAAAAAATTTTCCCCTCCCCAAAAATGGCGGCCATTTTGAATTTTCGAATTTTTGCCAAAAATGGCAAAACACAAATTTGCTTCTATCTCCTTAACCGTGCGAGATAGAGCGATTTCGTGGAAATTTTCGACCCACAGGGTATCTAAGGAATGTAATATTTGCAATTTTCAAAAAATTTTCCCCTCCCCAAAAATGGCGGCCATTTTGAATTTTCGAATTTTTGCCAAAAATGGCAAAACACAAATTTCCTTCTATCTCCTTAACCGTGTGAGATAGAGCGATTTCGTCGAAATTTTCGACCCACAGGGTATCTAAGGAGTGTACTCTTTGCAATTTTCAAAAAATTTTCCCCTCCCCAAAAATGGCGGCCATTTTGAATTTTCGAATTTTTGCCAAAAATGGCAAAACACAAATTTGTTTCTATCTCCTTAACCGTGCGAGATAGAGCGATTTCGTCGAAATTTTCGACCCACAGGGTATCTGAGGAATGTAATATTTGCAATTTTCAAAAAATTTTCCCCTCCCCAAAAATGGCGGCCATTTTAAATTTTCGAATTTTTGCCAAAAATGGCAAAACACAAATTTGCTTCTATCTCCTTAACCGTGCGAGATAGAGTGATTTCGTCGAAATTTTCGACCTACAGGGTATCTAAGGAATGCAATCTTTGCAATTTTCCAAAAATTTTCCCCTCCCCAAAAATGGCGGCCATTTTGAATTTTCGAATTTTTGCCAAAAATGGCAAAACACAAATTTGCTTCTATCTCCTTAACCGTGCGAGATAGAGCGATTTCGTGGAAATTTTCGACCCACAGGGTATCTAAGGAATGTAATATTTGCAATTTTCAAAAAATTTTCTCCTCCCCAAAAATGGCGGCCATTTTGAATTTTCGAATTTTTGCCAAAAATGGCAAAACACAAATTTCCTTCTATCTCCTTAACCGTGTGAAATAGAGCGATTTCGTCGAAATTTTCAACCCACAGGGTATCTAAGGAGTGTACTCTTTGCAATTTTCAAAAAATTTTCCCCTCCCCAAAAATGGCGGCCATTTTGAATTTTCGAATTTTTGCCAAAAATGGCAAAACACAAATTTGTTTCTATCTCCTTAACCGTGCGAGATAGAGCGATTTCGTCGAAATTTTCGACCCACAGGGTATCTGAGGAGTGTACTCTTTGCAATTTTCAAAAAATTTTCCCCTCCCCAAAAATGGCGGCCATTTTGAATTTTCCAATTTTTGCCAAAAATGGCAAAACACTAATTTGCTTCTATCTCCTTAACCGTGCGAGATAGAGCGATTTCGTCGAAATTTTCGACCCACAGGGTATCTAAGGAATGTAATATTTGCAATTTTCAAAAAATTTTCCCCTCCCCAAAAATGGCGGCCATTTTGAATTTTCGAATTTTTGCCAAATATGGCAAAACACTAATTTGCTTCTATCTCCTTAACCGTGCGAGATAGAGTGATTTCGTCGAAATTTTCGACCCTCAGGGTATCTAAGGAATGCAATCTTTGCAATTTTCAAAAAATTTTCCCCTCCCCAAAATTGGCGGCCATTTTGAATTTTCGAATTTTTGCCAAAAATGGCAAAACACAAATTTGCTTCTATTTCCTTAACCGTGCCAGATAGAGCGATTTCGTCAAAATTTTCGACCCACAGGGTATCTGAGCATTATACTCTTGGTAATTTTAAAAAAATTTTCCCCTCCCCAAAAATGGCGGCCATTTTGAATTTTCGAATTTTTGCCAAAAATGGCAAAACACAAATTTGCTTCTATCTCCTTAACCGTGCGAGATAGAGCGATTTCGTCGAAATTTTCGACCCACAGGGTATCTAAGGAATGCAATCTTTGCAATTTTCCCAAAATTTTCAGCTCCCCAAAAATGGCGGCCATTTTGAATTTTCGAATTTTTGCCAAAAATGGCAAAACACAAATTTGCTTCTATCTCCTTAACCGTGCGAGATAGAGCGATTTCGTCGAAATTTTCGACCCACAGGGTATCTGAGCATTGTACTCTTGGTAATTTTCAAAAAATTTTCCCCTCCCCAAAAATGGCGGCCATTTTGAATTTTCCAATTTTTGCCAAAAATGGCAAAACACTAATTTGCTTCTATCTCCTTAACCGTGCGAGATAGAGCGATTTCGTCGAAATTTTCGACCCACAGGGTATCTAAGGAATGTAATATTTGCAATTTTCAAAAAATTTTCCCCTCCCCAAAAATGGCGGCCATTTTGAATTTTCGAATTTTTGCCAAAAATGGCAAAACACTAATTTGCTTCTATCTCCTTAACCGTGCGAGATAGAGTGATTTCGTCGAAATTTTCGACCCACAGGGTATCTAAGGAATGCAATCTTTGCAATTTTCAAAAAATTTTCCCCTCCCCAAAATTGGCGGCCATTTTGAATTTTCGAATTTTTGCCAAAAATGGCAAAACACAAATTTGCTTCTATTTCCTTAACCGTGCCAGATAGAGCGATTTCGTCAAAATTTTCGACCCACAGGGTATCTGAGCATTATACTCTTGGTAATTTTAAAAAAATTTTCCCCTCCCCAAAAATGGCGGCCATTTTGAATTTTCGAATTTTTGCCAAAAATGGCAAAACACAAATTTGCTTCTATCTCCTTAACCGTGCGAGATAGAGCGATTTCGTCAAAATTTTCGACGCACAGGGTATCTAAGCAATGCAATCTTTGCAAATTTCCAAAAATTTTCCCCTCCCCAAAAATGGCGGCCATTTTGAATTTTCGAAGTTTTGCCAAAAATGGCAAAACACAAATTTCCTTCTATCTCCTTAACCATGCGAGATAGAGCGATTTCGTCGAAATTTTCGACCCACAGGTATTTGAGCATTGTATTCTTGGCAATTTAAAAAAAAATTTCCCCTCCCCTAAAATGGCGGCCATTTTGAATTTTCAAATTTTTGCCAAAAATGGCAAAACACAAATTTGCTTCTATCTCCTTAACCATGCGAGATAGAGCGATTTCGTCGAAATTTTTCAACCCACAGGGTATCTAAGGAATGTAATATTTGCAATTTTCAAAAAATTTTCCCCTCCCCAAAAATGGCAGCCATTTTGAATTTTCGAATTTTTGCCCAAAATGGAAAAACACAAACTGGCCTTAACCGTGCAAAATAGAGTTATTTTGTTGAAATTTTCGACCCATAGGGTATCTAAGAAATGTACTCTTGGCCATTTTCAAAAAAATTTCCTTTTCCCAAAAATGGCGGCCATTTTGAATTTTCAAATTTTTGCCAAAAATAGAAAAACAGGAATTTGCTTCTATCTTCTTAACCGTGCAAGATAGAGTGATTTCGTCAAAATTTTCAACCCAACCAATGGAAAAAGGCATGAAGCTGAAATAATTTACATCTACACTAACAAATATTTAAGCATCATTGATATATTTTACAAATGAAACAGGGTCTTGTAAGACTACTGTACAATTTGGGCAAAAGGTTCATGGGTGGACATTACACATGATAATGTGTGTTCTTCTATGCTATCCTGTTTCTATTCGCATCTACTATCAACAGGGCGGCCTATTTCTAGTTTTTAATCTGATATTATCAAGGGAAAAAAATCAGGTAACATTGAGAGTACTGAGTAATTCAGTAAAGAACAAGTTGGGAGGAGAAATTATTTCAATGATAAAATAGAGAGGGTTGTGTGAGAGGAAAACCCCTGAGGACTGAGCCAAGACCGGAGAAAATCAATGGCCATATTGTGTGTCACTGTTGTACTCGGATTTTTGTCAGCATTTCCTGAATTCAACCAGCAAAATTGCTTGACATTAGTGAGTCTGGTACACCAATAATTTGGATGAAATGCTAATGTGTTAAGACTCAAAGATGAAGTTATATTATGCAATTGAAATATGTTGTACTTTTGTACTGGGTTTTTAAATTTTCCATTTCCTGAATTAAGTAAGTGGAAATTGCTTTATATCTGTAAGTGTGGGACATAATAATAATGTGGATAAAATGTTAAGACTTTATGTTTTGAAATATGTTATCAATATTGCATGATCTTGTAGAATCACTGGTGTGTCAGAAAAGACAGAACAAGAAAAAAAAATTAGAATGAAAAAATAAAAAGACATGGACAGCGATGATTTGGTTAAAAGTGAAGTCATTGTGTCTTATAAATTATTAAAATGAAATGGCAAATATAGCTGAAAAATTGAGTGAAAACAAGGATATTGCAGTATAATATCCCTTTCACACTACAGGGTGGTACAACCCGCAATAGTAGCTGTTTGGTGAAACGCCCCTGTCCTTCAACTACCGTTTCACGCCTGTATGAGAACTTGTGACACAGTGGCGAATCATCAAATTTCCTTATGTAAATATTTACAATTACACACTGTATCCAGTCAGTGGCTGTTGTGCATCATACTTATAGATACACCAAACTCTTAAGATATGAGGCGCCTTGGGAGGTGGTTCTGTCACCAAGTAAAACTTCTAACCCTGGGGTATACTGCCTGTCGTGTGTGACTGGGGTATTATAGAATATAAGGAGGATTATTTATTTGGGACTTGGGTAAATGTGACCTGGATAATGAACCTCAATAAAAGGTTTCTTCTAGTGCTGGTATTGTTTATCGATATTGAAATATTTATCAATCCGTGCTAAATATGCCGATATCGATAATGCAGGGTGCAATATCAATATCGGAACAGAGTAATAAACAGTCTGCATCTCTGCTGTCTGCCATTAATATAAAGTACAAAATTTGAAAATTATGGTGATTTTCATATCATTTTCGGTAACTTTTACTTACCAAGAAAACGGAACTGCCATATTTGTTTGCGTTTCGGGACCCCACTAGACCTCGCAAAAGAGTTTGGAACGTCTCCCCCAGGAAACCTCTCATGCCCCGATATTTCGATATCGATCGATACGGAAGAAAAAAATATGGTTTGATATCGATATACATTTTTTTATTCGATACCAACACTAGTTTCTTCTAATATAAGTGTTTGGGTTCTCATTATACACTTCAGTACTTGTAAAGGAAAATGGATAAAGTAGATTGCAACTGCATTGCAATTTTCAAACTTTTGACAACAGAGGTTTTTTTTAACCAAAATTGTGAGTCTTTTCTTAATTATTTGATTTACCCTCATTCTTTTTTGTTTTTCACCGGGAAAAATAGAGGCTAAAAAAGTAGTTACTGCGCGAAAATAATTTACAATTATTGATCAATTACAGGCACATACCTTTGTTAAAATTGTTGGTGTTGATAATATGAATGGCTTGGTACCAAAAATGTGTACATCGAAAGGTCGACAATGCAAAACCGTACTGATTCTGGGACTCTGTATTTTAGTACACCCCAATCAAACATGGACGTTTCCTCTTTACAACATCACAATAAAAGTGCCAACATGCACAAAATATGAGATAAAAGCTCATAGTTTCTATCACTATAAAAGTTTGCAAATGCACAAAAATATGGGATAAAAGCTTATCATTTCTTCAGATTTTGGATATATTTTTAATATGTTAACTCTTCGTTCTATCTATCTTCTAAGTGGCGGTTGTAAAATGTCGCCACAGTATTTCAGTAAAATGCTCTTGATACCGAGACACTGGACCTTACACCGACTCATCCCAAGTTCAAAGTGTGAAGCATCGTTTCTCATTAAGAATTCATAGTTACTTACCAGTTGACAGAGAACATTTGTCACAGAGTAACTAATGTTTTTATAGCGAAATACCCTTACCATTTCCTAACAGTAGCTATTTGTTGGAGCCATCCAACCCAATGGCCAACGCAGAGATGCGATTTTTAAGGTTATATAACAACCTTAATAAAGCCATTGGGTTACAGTAGTCCGTCCTCCCGCCAATTAGGTCACATGACCACATTGTTTACTTCATTATTTTTGTTGGCCATCATCAGTAAGGACGTCTTTGGGAATTAGAAGAAGTTTTGTCAAGGTTTTATTTATTTTTTGAGATTTTTAGTCAATCTCACTTCTTATTTTACATGTATATCATACAGAACTTATACCTTTGTTAAATCTTCGAAGGTATGCATTATAATATGTAAATAAAGGACTTTTGGATGGCGACTTCGAGGTTTCATCTTCTTCAACCTCGAGGAAATAAATCAACAATTATAATATTTTTATATAGCTTGCCAGTCATTCAGTTCAGTTTGCTGGACGTTGGAAGCTATAATTTTGCAGCATACATGTTTAGAAAGAATGTACTCTTCAATAACAGAAGCGATATGGAAGACGCCATCTTGGATGAGAAGGACAATTTGAGTGGCCCTTATTGCTGTTCACGTCGGGTTCTAATTGTCAGAAGAAGGAATCTCCCTTGGGGGCAGCCATTTACGTTGCCATGGACACGGCATCGTGGAGGAGTTTTGAATGCAGGAAAGACTATTTCTTCGGAAAACACTTCCGTTGAGGTCCAGTCAAAACATCCATGCACAATCGAGTATTCTATACCTCTCAGAAGGTCAGAATTCTGGTTGTCAGATGTCCGGGAGTGTCACTCATTAACTACAAGGAGAGGCTTTTGATTAAATGGTTTTGCACAAGAATTTAGTACAATCGGGTTTCTATACCTTTCAAAAGGTTTAGAATTCAGGTTGACAGGTGATGGGGATTGTGATTCATCCCAAGAATTCTATTATTAAGTGGCTAGATGTTGATACAACAGTCACAGCCAGTGTGAATGCTCCCTTGTTTGGTCACATTTACCTACATCTTGGAATTCCCACATTCCTTAGGTGTACAGCCAGAATTGAATGTGGTCCTTATTTTCGGTTTCAATGAGTTTTTGAAGCCTCTGTTGTTAAGAGCACTCATGCAGGAAGAAGTTTTTGCTTGGACTTCCTTACATAATCATTTTCCTGGACAGCTCTTTAGTTGTAGGAGGTCTGCAGGAAGATCACTTCAGACACTGTGGGAACAAGTTCCCTTATAGAAGACTATAGCAGAAACCAAGTGTAGATTGTTCCTTAAGGTCTAATTTAAAGGTTCTTAGGGATCACCATGACATGTTACAGTCTTCAATAATGCCTTGGACTGGGTTCAAATCTTCTTGTTGGAGTTTCACCATGTCTAAGAACAAGTGACTCAACAGGAGGGAGGTAACTTTGAATGCATTTCTTGCTCCTTATGAAGTTCCTGCTGGACATATTGTTAGATGTTCAGAGGAACTTCATACAATGTTTTTCATTTCTATAAGAATGATTATAGTTATGGAAATAACATGCTCCTAGAAAGGGAACAACAGTCATCACAATAGTTTTTGGTCCCTGTACATTACGCCTAAAAACAGTTACAAGTGCCTTCTTCTCCTTAGCTAGTTACAAGGGGGGGCATTCTTGATTATTCAGACCCATGGAAGCAGGGATAGTAGGTTGCTTCCAGGAATTTTTAGGCATTCTTCTTTGCCCAGTGTAGCTTGCATACAAGTCTTGGAAATAGGCTACTATTCAGTCAAACCTTTCAGAAGTGAGGTTTGGAAAAAAAAAAAAAAAAAAAAAAAAAAAAAAAAACCGGGAGAAACAGTGTTTTTGATAGAAAGCTGTTTATGAAATGATCGACAAAAGGGCGATAACACCAGTCACATCGCTGGAAAGTTTCAGTTTCAGTCTATTTCTTGGGAATAGTAAGGAAGAAATGTCTTTCAATGACACTTAAGGTCAGGTAAACAAGCTTTGCATGTATCTTACTTAATATGAATTGTGGCAGTATATTCGGCATTCGTTTTAAGAAGGCGACTGTATGACGTCACTAGAATTTGTGGGTGTAGTACATAATTCACCGATTTACCCAGCTAACAAGGTATCTTCGCATCATTGGAGGCTACAGATTCTACCAGTTCACTGCCTTACCCTGCAATATTACTACAGTTCCTCTTCAGATCACCAAGGTAGCAAAAGAGGTGAAGCTGATGGCTTTTGCAGAAGGCATCAGTATTCGCCAGTATATAGACGGTTGGCTAATGAAAACAAGCTCAAACAGCAATGCCAGGGATACACCCATTGGGTGGTGCATCTTATCGAAAGCCTGGGTTGGATCACAAATTTCTAAAAATCAGATTTATTTCCAACTCCGCTAATCGAATTTATGGTTACAATTTGACCTCAGGGTAGGTCTAGTCTTCCCAACTCAAAGGAAATCTATTGTCTTCTTGGAAAGACACTTACCATGTTGAAAGCTTCTCACCTATCTCCAGGGAAGCTCATGTCACTTTGAAAGCATGGCTTCAATGGGGAATACTATACCATTGAGTTATCTGAGCATGAAGTTGCTCCAATGGTATCTGGAAACATTGCTGATATCTTCAGTCTCTGGATGTTCCATTTCTTGGGTCTTTGGTTCAGGGAATTTCGTCAGTGGTGGACCAATAGTTTAATTTTGAAGGAGGATACACCACTCCTTCAGGAGCGCAGTTTCTCTCCGTTCACAGAAGCTTCCCTAATGGGTTGGGGTGCTCTCTCGAGTCATCCACAGCCATTGGTCTGTGGCATCAGGAAGAGTCAAGACTCCTCATAACATAACATTATACAGCTGGAAGCAATGTTGTTAGCTTTAAATGATTCAGAAATCAGTTTTGAGTTGAAATCAGTTGATTTTCACAGACAATTCTTTAGTGGTTGCCTATATGAACAGGCAGGGAGGCATCCACTCAGGGAATTTGTACCTTAATCTGTAGAGTTATGGGTTAGTCCAATGCCAGAATGATTCAGATTCAGGGAAATTCATTCCAGGGAATCTACATGTTCTGGCAGATTCCTTGTCTAGGAAGATAAAAGCAAAAAAGACCAAAGCGGTTATGAATCGCCAGGTTTTTCAATCAAATTAGACATTGCTGCCATCAATCAGTGGTTGATGTGTTTCCAACAAGATGACTCACAAGTTTCCTAGGTAGGTCTGCTGTCAGGCTTGGGAAAAAGGTGCTTGAACACCTCTTGTGATAGTATGGACAGACGTGTATTTGACCAGGGTCTTGGTCCTCATGTCTCATGTCCCAGACAGTCGGGCTTGGGGAACGATGCATGGAATGTCTTTGGGGAGGGTCTGGTCAGTTATGTCCAGTGGCCCTCATGTGATTCAACAGATGACCACCTTCAGGTATAGAATCATCATATTGTACCAGGGTGGCCAGGGATGTCTTGGTTTTGGGTCTGGTGGATCTGTCCACAAAACCCCTTCTAAATGGGTGAATCTGTTGACTCAACCATTAAGCAACAGATTTCACAACAATCTAGCTTACTTGAATCTTCATGTGTGCCATCTGGAGTCCAGCATGAATATTATGGAAGATTCCCAGAGGAAGTGGTGAAACAATGAAGGAGCACTCCTCAAGGAGAATCAATTGTTGTATTTTGGGAAGTGGTGTGTAGAGAGTCATGTATATATCTCAGACCCCACTATTCCACATTAGCAAATTTCCTGAAATAGTAGTTTAAGGAAACTTCCTAATGCCATACAATATAGAACAGCAATTGCAGATGCCTAATACTATCCACTATTGGGTGTTATACAGGAGCAATTGCTGATGGTTTGGGGCCTAAAGGGTCAAGAAGTATATAAAAGTTGAGATAAATAATGGATCAGTAACTTTTAGTAAGAGACAAACCAATAGTTTGTCTTATCAAGCAACCTTTGAGCCTGTGAGGAAGGCTTTCTTGAAGTTATTACCTTTCAAGATTATCTTTGGTTTTGACTTCAGGTAAAGTAGTGAACCCTTCCCTTAGTTATAGGGAGATTTGGTCACGGTAACTTTGGCCCATTAACGGTTTTTGGCCACGAACCAGTTTGGCTTCAGATGGGCCTATTGCGATTACTGTAATTAAGTCAGTGATTTTTGTCTCTGTGGATTACAGAATCATGGTAAAGTAGTGACATTAATGCTTGGACATTTTCTTCCTTTAGTTAAGGAGAATGAGTCACAAGTTACTCTGGTCCCTTCAATTGCCAGAATCAGTTGGCTTTGGATGGGCCTACTGCAATTAAGCCTGTGTCATGCCAGCTTTTAGCTCCTGGGACAACAGTTTTTTGCTCAATATGGGTCTGTTTGTCCTATTAAGGGTTTAGTGATCAAAAGGTTTGGAATAGAACAAATCTTTTGTTTTTCTGACATTAAGAAGTTTCTGAAAAGGTCTTCTCTTTTGGCACCTATTTCATCTTGAGTCAGTCAACATTGAGTCACAGAAGCTATTGATGTATGTTTTGATTGCATCTCTAGTTTTTATAGGTGATTTCCTTACATGAGTTTCTTGTTTCATGTTATTGGAAATTCCATTGTATGTATACCAATTTCTGTCTGGAAAACCTCTGCTGTCATAGGGTCAGATTTGAAATTGGGTCCTACAGTTGCAGTTACAGTTTTGTTACTTTATAAGTATGTGTTTCATACTTATATCTGTACATTTGTAGTTGTGGCTGTTATTTCTGCAATGCTGGATGTATTGTAGTAGGTATCAATGTTGCCTAAATCTTACTTGAGAAGGATTAGGCATTATGCTGATGACACTTTCAGGTTGGTTTGACCTTGTCTTGGGGTCGGATGTTACAATGTAGATGGGCTATCTATTTATGACATCCTTTTACAACACCAATATTGTCAGCAGTTTGTGAGAACTACAACTACATACTTTCAGTTTTTGGGAGTTGTATGTTGTGATTGTTGGAAGTTTATATGTGGCTAATGCATGTAAATTCCATTGTGAAGTTCTCATGTTGTTCAGTGGTAGGTTGGGTAGTGGTTTTTCTTAAAAGAATTCCCTCCATCCTACAAGGCTGAATTCAGCTACTGTTAGGAAATGGTAAGGGTATTTCGCTATAAAATTGGAAAATTTAATAGTAATTTAAATTTTTATTAGAAATACTTACCATTTCCTAACACTCATATTTCCCTCCCGCCTCCCCGCAAGTCATTCTTTTACGTGCAACAAAAATAATGAAGTAAACAATGTGGTCATGTGACCTAATTGGCGGGAGGACGGACTACTGTAACCCAATGGCTTTATTAAGGTTGTTATATAACCTTAAAAATCGCATCTCTGCGTTGGCCATTGGGTTGGATGGCTCCAACAAATAGCTACTGTTAGGAAATGGTAAGTATTTCTAATAAAAATTTAAATTACTATTAAATTTTCCAAATTTCACCTATATATGACTCCCTTTTAAATATAGAATATACAATTTTATCATTGAAGACTGTAGTTTGTATTTACACCAGTACCTGTAAAATCACGATTGTCAAATATAAGCATATATAGTTAAAAAAAAATTATGATAGAATTTATTCAAAAAGTCTGGGATGAACACCACACCACATGTCAGAGTGCTTTAGTTGTCCTTTATATTTATTATAAATCCCTTTCATTGGGGGTGACTCTTTCATTTCTTCTTACAAAAAAATTCCATCACAGGTGGTAGAATTTCAGTTGAAAGCTTTCAGTGTGCACCCAGTAGTTGTTGTGTATAGTTAGTGCTGTGGTAATTAATAGGATCAGGTGCTAAGGGTGTGGTGATAATAGGGATTTGTGTATATTCAATAATAGGGCTTAGCACAAGTATTAATGCAAGGGCAAAGAGCTTTTCCTGGTTGAAAAAATAGAAAGGGTACAAAAAATACAACACATGCTTGAGTGGATTGAATAATTACAGTCCAATATCAGGTGTAAAAAATAGCCTGGAGTAAGCTACAGGCAGACGAAAAATTGGTCAGATTTGACCATATTTGGGCTCTTTATATTCTTTTTTGATAGCAGAGGTTTTACTGGACAGGCTATCAGCAATTCTCACATTAAATTTGAACCTAGCACAACAGACTTGAGAGTCAAGTGGCCGTCTTTCGTACTTGATTACCAGTAGGTCACAAAAGTCCCCGATAGTAACTAAGAATCTATGTATTAAATGTAGAATTATTATGATCTATCCTGGCAACTGTGATCTACGTGCAGCCTCAACATTACTTGATCTGTATATAATTCAGTCTAAAGAGGGTTTAATGCACATACGGAAGATTATTGGCTGATTGGTAATAACAAGAATATAATCAAGTAAATAAAAAAGTAAAAAAAGGAAAAGGAACATAAATAATCTGGGCCTGAGAAAGACCAAGACAAGGTACAATTAATACACTCTGTGTATACTCATACTTACCCTTAAAGAGAGATACAGGGCTTTGGGGGAGAGAGAGGAGGGGGGGGGGGGGGTAGTGGCCTTTTGTATGGGACCCTTTATAAGGAAGAATCTTGTTGTCATGTGTGAAAAAATGTGGAAGACAATTCACAAGTATTTTCTTGCTTTAGAAATATATATACAGAAGTGATGCATCTCCCCTCTCTCTCCTTCTTTGTAATAAGAAAAAACTTATCCACTTAGTATGAGATATTATGTTATATATACAAGTGTACAGAAGACTTTTAGAATGGGTATACAGAATAAAGGAGGAATCTGATTAATGTGTGTTTGCATGTGTGTGTGAAGACATTTGTACACAAAAAACTGGCAGTGCACACAGGCACACTGGTGACATGTAACTTGTATGGGTGTATGTATGGGTGTATGTCAGCATGCCTACATGTCTGTGTCAAATGTCTCTTGAGGTGCTGAAGGCACTTTTAATGCATTCTCTCTGATGGGGGAGACTACTACTCAATGTATTATTTGATTCGAATGACTCAGATGATTCAGATGACAAAGATATTGTGTTTTTGTTGGTGTATGTTGGATAATATTGGCCATATGTTTAAGACAGATTTTATTCAGAAAAAAAAATCATAAATGCTATCAGTATACAGACTTACAAGGACAGGTAGAAATTTCTTACATTTGAAGCATCATTAATAAAAGATGTACAGAATATTTTGGAAATTATTCTCAGAGAAGTTATATTGTGTCATGGGTAAAGCCACAGGTATTTCAAAATTTTTAAGGAAATAGAAGGACTATACATACACACAAGTAATGAAAAAAGAGGGTCTTTTTCAGCTTTAAGAGTTAAGAGAAATTCTTGTGTATTGAGCTGAAAATTGAAATATTTTGAGTTGGGTCAAAATACAGTAATATATGCCTAGTGCTTGTCTTGGTCTGGTAATCAAATGGTATAACTTTGTTATCTGTAAAAGCACGAACACATCAGAAGCAGACAGAAGACTCGAGTGTTGACCCAAGGATTAGTCATGTGATTAATGACATAAAACGAGACCGCGTTTAACGAGTCCGGGTGTAATATAAAGGATTAAAGAAAGAAAGACTTTGTATACAGTGGGTATCACTTTAGTATTTAAATAAGAAAAAGTGGTTTGAAGCTCTTGAGAGAGAACCTTGTTTGGATAATGCCAAGTGTATGTTCATTGTTGCTTTTTTACCCTCAAAATTTCTGATGTGGTCAGACTAGATAGATATTTGCATGTATGTAATAGGTACATGATGTATTAAGAGAAATATTTAAGACATTTCATAAACTAAATTAAAAAGAAAAACCTCAACCCACTTGTTCAAGTTGAAGTGGTCTGCGCTATAATGAATTTGAAAAGAAATGATACGCGAGTCATACTTTGTGAACAAATAAGGACATGGAGCTTGAGGTTTTATGTATATTTTTGTTTTTGTGAAAATATTAAACGGAAGGAGTGAAATAAGGCTGGTTGATTCAGAGGTATTCAGTGGGTGAAGTAGAGAATCTATATTTTAAACAGTTCACTTTCAAGATTTCAAAGAAGAATATATATGTGTCATTCATTACTTGTGTAAGAGAAGATAAAGAGTGAATACATTATTAACCAGACTGTTGTTGAAGGATCGTTGTTGTTTATGTTTTGGCGTGTGACATTTCTGCTTTATAAAAATAACAACATAACAGGTATGAAAGAGACAGCCGTGGAATTAAAATAAAGACATTATGCAAAACAAGAGGAGAAAGTGTCAGGCTGCAGTTAGACAGAGGGATTGGCTTTACTTGTAAAGAAAATATTAAAACAAACAGGAAGTGTGACATTTGGGTGCTGGTGAAAGGAGTTATTATGTAAGACTCTGGGGTGATAATTACTTGAAGTGTACATACACACATTGATGTATTTGCTACACTTGTGTATGAGAGCTATTGGATTTTGATAAGGATTTAGGCAAAGAAAAGCAGTTTGATATATGTAATGTGTGTGTGTTTATTTTAGTTGTGTTGTTGATAAGGTAAAGAGGTAGTTTTGTGTTAATTTAATCTCAAAGCAATTTGATGTTGTAAATAGAAAGGAAAAATAGGGGAAATGAATGAGAAGACTTAATAGCATTACATTTAATTTTTTAGTGAGTGATTAACTGGATTTATAAAGTGAACAGAAGGCATTTCAACACAGGATATATGAATGGATAAGTTGTACACATTTGAGTTATAGTGTGTGGATTTAAGTGTTTGCAGACAAATTTATGTCCTGTTTTCCAAAAATATGATAAATGGAATGTGGATGGACTTCAGATAGGATATATACACTTGTTGTGTTATATTCATTATTGTTGGTGTTTGTTTCAGTTCAGAAAAATTAAAGTTGGATTATTTGTGACAAGATAGTTCTTCTGAATGTGGATATGAATAGTAAAAAAGTGAGTTATTCATAAAAAGTAAAGAAAAAGTGAGAAGGATATTGAAGTTTCACTGAACAAAAAAGATTATGTAAAAATACTGAATAAAAAAACCAGTTGGAATATAATAGTATGTTTTTGTAACATTAAAAAATCTTGAGTGATAAAATAATGTGCAAGTACAACATAGACCCGAGTATTGTGAAACCTGATGAAGTATTATATCAATGATTCTATAGTGCTGAGAATGTGTCTATTGAAATAAGCATACATTTCTCCATGCATAACTATACCACGAGTATTAGTAGCCCGGATAAGAATAGTAACAACCACAACATCACTGTTACGATGAGTATGTCACAAGACAGTTGTTATGAATCTGATTGGGATGGAAATTCCTCCAACCGATCACGGTCAGATCCGCCGAGCCCTGGGTTTGCGGCAAGAGATCATGCCCTGTTGTTACCACAGCAGGAACAAGTGTTGCCAACAATACCACCTCCAGTGCCCTTGGTCGGTGATGATGTATTGGTGCATGTCAACCCTTTGTATCGATCACTTCCTCCACCCAGTCCAATTGTTGGCCATGGTATGCGGAATTCGGATTTTACCGGCAGTAATGTCCTGGCCACTTCTAGTCCTCTTCCTGGACGGAAAACTGAATCTTCTGGATTTCCAAGTAATTATATGAATCATAAAGAGCAGAGCCTGGCATCTGACTCCAGATTGCCCATAAACTTCCCAAAATACAAGCCGTTCTTTACACGAACAGACACTTCTGGCTATAGGAGGCGTAGTGATGAAAGTCCCGGGCAGTTCAGAAGTGTAGAAAGTGATAGTTGTGATAATAATTCAGGTGCAATGCATTGTGGGAGTAAATACAAAGATCAGCATCAACAGCATCATCACCATCGGACACTTAGTTCAGACAGTCTCATATCTTCTGTCTCGAAAGCAGAGGATACCTTTATGTCTACAGTAAATAGAGAACCATACAGACGAGATATACCTCCCACTATGATACGAGTCCTTCCAAAATCACCTGGCCAGGTGCAGTTAAGGCCGGTATCAACCTCTAGTAATAAGTCAAAGCATGCACAGATTGCAGAAAGTGTTGAATTAAGGGGTAGTAGTATTAAGGCAATGCCAGGATCTCACCATTATGACAGTAAATCAGTGCTGCCCCGTTCTGCTATAGAAAGGATAGACTTTAGTCAAAAAGAGACAAAAGAGTCTACTAATATCGCCCTGAAGTGTGGCGATTTACATCACTCTGAACAGCAACATGTTTCTCATCGTAAGCAGTTGCCCGATTATTCAGAGTTACCTCACAAAGCTGTGCATGTAAGGAAAGCCAAACGGAGGCAAATTCCAGTCGTTGCAGATTCGAACACCGTGAACAAAAAGCCTGAAAACTGGGTGAGAATCAGCAGCAAGAACTTTGACCAGATTCTACAGGTTCTGGACCATACTAAAGCACAGTCCTGTGGGACAAGCATGTGTAATAATAACCTATATCTTCAAGACTTACAGCAGCAGCGTTCAAGTGACTTTAGTGGAAGGTCACGGGTCAGTTCAAGGTCACATTTGGCTCCAAGACATCGTAATGCTCGGTCAAGAGAAAGACCCATGAAAACGTTATTAGATTGCAGTGATTCAGACTCTGTTTCGAGCTGTGATAATATGGCTTCGAAAAGACGAAGTAAAAGTTGTTCTTCTGATGTGAGAAAACCTGCATGTAGTGCCGAGATAGATGAGGGACACACAACTGAGGTTTTTACTGTCATTGAAAACCCTCGCTCTGCTGTACAGCAGAGTACTTCAGATTACACATCAGCTTCAAGGTCGTCGGGTAAACTTGTCAAAGTCAAAGACACATGTGTGGATGAAGATATTGATAACAACGATGGGGATACATGTGCTGGCTGTGTTATGTTAAGACAGTATGACATCGGTGAAGGGACAGTATTTGGAATTTATGCCAAGCCACCAAAACCCTATAACTTTATCCATTCTCCATCTTGCAAGAAGAAAAAGTCTTTAACCAATGCTCTGTATACCTCCAGTGGTAGTAATGCTGGGGGTGACAGATCTCATGAAGATCATTGTACCACAGACTATGGATTATATGTAAGCAATGTAGGTCAAGGCCAGAACATTGACAAGTCGCCTAAACTGTACAGGGAGCTGAAGAATTGTGGCATATTTCCCAGTCATAACATGCTCAGAGAGGCGGCTTTGTGTGTCCAAGTCTCAGTAAGTTTTTAAGACTGTTATAGTAGGGCAGTGTTGTTAACTTGTTACCTAGGAATTGACACTTTTACTTAAATAACGAATTTGACACTCTACAACCAACATTTTGAATGTCAGCTCATACAATTAAGGGAAAAACATATTAAGAACCAACTCTAAGTCTGAAGAAATTTTTTTAACTTTCGTATCATATTTTTGTTGATTTTAATATTTTTGTGAACAATGTCATTGAGAAGAATTGCCATGTTTTATTTTTATGAACTTTAACTTCCTTTTTGTAGTCTGTTCAATAGGAGATATACTCGGAGCCTTAAGACAGAATTTATTTTTTTCAGTGTCCCAGAATTGGAATGGTTTTGCATTCGCTGGATACTGAAATGGAAAATCTGCTACTGACCAGCTGCCCTAATATATAGATTTTATAATAATATTTTAACACGAAATAAGTGGATAAACTTGCTTATCAATTCCACCTTTTTTTTTAAGTGAGAAGTAAGAACACAAAAACAAGCAGTAAGGCTGATTATGATTGGCTGAATTTGTTAGTTTTCTGTAATATGTAATACCGAAAGTAGCAGATGCACATAAAAGGTTCTGTTTCTTGCTTGTCCAATGTTTGTAAGGGTGACAATGTAGTATCTTCATGGACTTGGTAGCAGTCGTCCTATGATCAGTACTGTATTTTAAAATTAATCAAGTCAGTCTTATCATAGGCAGGCATCAGAATTTGAGAATTTGACATGTATAGCATTCCAGTCTTTGAAATGAGTTTTGTGAAGCCATTGTATATCATGTGTATATTGAGAGAAGGTTTCGGGTAAAATATAGTCCGTCATTGACGATGTGTACCATTGCTTCAGGGTTTTTGAGGTACAGGGGAGGAGGAACACAGAAAGAAGCATTTGTTGGTCGGGTAAATTAATGATATTCACTTTTCACAGCTGAAATCACATTTTGAGACCAAAATGCGAGAATTCTTTCTTTATTAGATCTGCGAAGTGTGTCTAGGATTAAAATAAAAACTCTTGTCCTGGTCTCTTAATAGACTCAGTGTACACATACTGTAACCAGATATGTTTCTTTCATTGGACGACCCAAAGGAAAGCCCTATAGTAATAATATATACGGAGTAACATTCGTAAAATTTGCTACAGTGTGGAATACACCACGCAGCAAAAATCGTTGTATTTCTTTGAATTATTAGACAAATTCTTGTTAAATTTCTGAGTTTTTATAACCATCTTACACTTCATATTATATAATGAAGAATTTCCGTGAGATTTCCTCGTTTTCGTACATTAATTGTGAGAGATGTCCCCAGTGGACAAATCTGTTTTTTGTTGGTAAATTTTCAAGTTTCTTTCTCCATATGAAAATGCTGAATCACCTTATATTGAATAGTTTCTTTATGTGGAGTAGCTAACGTCTGAGTCTAAACAGATTTTATATATTAAGTTGTTTTCAGGGTTTATTTGAATCCTTAAAGTGGGGATGATAAAACTGAAACAGAACAATATTGTATTATGATTAAAAAAATATTCAATTATAATAATTATAAGAAGGTATTATAATAATAAAGTTTAACATCTTAAATTTTAAAAATGAAATAACTTAATTCTTAACCTGAGTGGTTTGATTTTAGATCTAGAATTTGTTATATAACATCAATTGAGCTGAAATGCTCTTTATGGTACAAGGAAGGGTAAATGAACCAAATGTGTTGTAAAAAATGTATTTCTAAGGAGGTGAAAATAATGGTAAATATTGACGTTGTATTCAGAGGTATGAACATAAGTATGAGCAAATATTGAAGTACACAGGTTTCAAATTAGGCAATAATTTCAGTTCCTAAATACAGGTTAAATTATAACCAGAGTGTAATAGTATCAATAGGAGATATTTTCCTCGATATGTAAGATTAATTTCATGAATTATCGTGTTCTCTCGTATTTAAAAAGAATTGATCAGGCGTTAACCATTGAATAAGGCATAAACCTTTCAATATCAAGATCTGTTGTATATTTGGAGCTATAAAATTCCCATTTATATAGGTAGGCTTACAGCCAGATAAATTTCATTGAATAAGTTTCAAGTTTTTCTCCAGGCTGTGGTAGGTTACCCAGTTAACTCAAAAAGGTCCGAATTCTCTCAGAAACTCACTGAGTACAAAGTAGTGAAGAGACTAACCGAGGAACTATTAAAATATAGCTTAAATCAGTAAACTATTTGCATGAACTTCCATATCAGATTTGACCTCATTTGATGGTTTGACCCTGTGTTTACGAAGTTTCATGGCATCCAGTCAGAACCCTATGTAAGATCTAAGTAGAACAAACAGGTCAAGTGACTGGTGAAATTTGACCTTTAAAGCTGAAACTTTGACCTCTAAGGACGGGCTCAGTGATATTTTAATTGGGAAAGATGTCTACAAAAATGAATTAAGTTTCTTCAAAACCCACCAATTTATTCACATATGTTTTTAAGACTCATGCTGAGTTGGCCACTGTTTGTGTCAAATTTCAGGAAAAAAAAAAGAAAAAAAAGGCAACCTTAGAAGTTTAATTTCTCCCACAAGGTTGTAAGGCGTGTGATAAAGGACCCTTCATCATTGTTATCACAAAGAGTTGACATTTGGTGTGCAATTTTCAAGTGAGAAGCTCCCACACCATCTTATTAAGTTCACTTTTCATTCTTTTGTACCAGTTGGTCAGAAATAAATTGTGAGATTTTATCGTTATTTATTAAACATTCCACACCCTTCGGGTAGCTTTTAAAGAAAGGCCGAGAGACCACCTTAGACCTCAGTAATTAGGCTTGTTTGTGGAGGGAGCCCAGTATAAAAATAAAAAGAAAGGAACAGTGAGGTCCAGTTATGATCTGAAATTTGGCCTGGAATCCAAAATTGGCTTCATTTACTGTAATTTTGACGTAAAATAGATAAAACTGGGGAGAAACTTTGATTTTGTATAAGAAATTTCATCATTATATCAAAGTCAAACAAAAGTTGCACAAAAGATTCCTCTAAAAATAAATATTTCTGTTGTGTGTATGTTTGAGTACTGGGGTTACTTTACGAGTGTTTCATCTAACCTTCTTTTCAGGTTTTTCTCACAATGTGAGTTCTTTGGGAAATTGATAGATATGTTTTGAATGAATGACAGCCCCATATTGTGTGAGTGGATGTTCTAATTGAGGTCACTGGTCCATTCTCCACTGGACAGGTTTGAAAGGTTACTGATGAAGACTAAAATTATGGAAAATATTAAGGTTGCAAATGGAATATTTCCTTTATCTGGTTATACTTTAGATTAGTTCTGAAAAAAACTTTCAAAACCAGATACTCCTTTCAATATTTAAATATGTTTTTTGGTGGGCAAGATTTCTGTCGACATTTCAGTGAGATAATTCCAGAGATACTTAAAACTGAAATTTAGTTCATTTAAGGTATCCATGTGTTTCTGTCCAGTTTTTCGATGTCCTATAAATGTCTGTACAGTAATGTCTTGTATGCTTGTGTATTTCAGCCAAATGGAAATGCGTATTCATCAGATTCACAGGGTCTAGTCACAATCAAAATGAAACCCGATCCACAGGGGCGGTTTGGCTTCAATGTCAAGGTGAGAGAGTCAAATGAAACAAGTTTATACATCATACAAAGGTCATTGAATGAATTGGTGTATGTTTTTAGCTTCCCCCCCCCCCCCCCCCCCCCCCCCCCTTAGAATTTTTGTTGAATGAATTTGATATTTTGATGTCAGAGACTAGTATTGTAGTTTCTGTCAAGAAAATTCCAATCTAATCCAGTATGGATTTCTTTAGTGCTTAATCTCCACCGTTGATACAATACATAAACATATTGAATAGTCATAGGTCCATTCATTAGGGTTTTGCAAAAAAGGTAAGTTTGAACTTTAACCTTAAGGAGGCAATAGATGTTGCATTGCTTGTCATGACGTACATGTTTAAAGTTCTGTTTAGAATATTAATTATAGTTTCCCATGGTACAATCTGTGATTATCATGGGGAAAAAATTCTGATCAGAGTTTGTCCTTTGACATACGTATAAAACTGTGATTCTGTATGAAATACGGTACATGTACATGTATTATTGACATAAACTAAGCCAGTGAGATTTTGTTTGTACTGTAGTAAGCTCATGAAATCAAAGAGGCATTCCTGTTTAAATAAATGGCAAATAATAAAGTAATTTGTAAGGGTAGAAGTGTATTCATAAAATATGTTGTTCTGATCATTAAATTTTGGATGATAAATCTTCTCACTTGAAATGCCTTGACCCATTTTAATTACATAATTGCACGTTTTTAAAACCTCCAGATATCAATTTTGATGTACTTGTTACACTTTGGCCTTCCAGCAATTTACAGTGAAATTACCATCAAATGTGCAACAGTGAATTAATCACACTCCCTTTGTGATACAATATGCAGTAATTTTCCTAAATAGCACTTATTGGCACTGAAAGTCCTTTGATAATTCCCTTAACTGTATTGTGAACATTTAAATCACCACCCATTATAATATCCTGCATTACATTCATAGAACCTTGTGATCTTTGGATATTTGTTTGCCTATATAGTTTCATTGCCTTTGATTTTTTAAAAGTAAATGTTTAAGGAGTTGAAGGAGTTAATTCAGTGTAATATTGCAAACTCAAAAGGCGGCTTATGGTTGTATACCGAACAATTATATGAAAAGTAAAGCATTACATATATATATATATATATATATATATAGCTTAGCTATTTGATAAATATAACTGACATTGTCATCTCTTTAAAGTAAGCTCATCTAAAATTTGCGAGAAAAGTAAAGCAATATAATTTACTGAGAAAAGTGAAGCAATATAATTGACTAAGAAAAGTAAAGCAATGTAATTTACTTAGTCCAGAGTGAAAGGACTTTTAACAAGGGATAATTTATAGACATATTTATATAAATTTGCTGTCCCCTATAGGGCAAACAGCACATCAAAAGATTTAGAAGTAGTTTTCATATATAATATCCATTTTTCAAGGCCTGAATATTGGCATTATTAGTTGGTTTGAAAGTAAATTGGTGCCTGAAAAGGAATTATGCAACACTTTGAGAGATATTCAAGAGGCATTTGACAGAAGAATGGTGTTATACTTTAAACTGCAATGGAAGGATTCACTTGAGAATTTAATGAGGACTCATTATATACTTTCTATTGTCCATCCAAGGTGAAAATTAACAAAAGTGTGTAGCAACAAAGGTACTAGGAACTATTGTGAATTCATAACTTTTAAAAATGTTTGATACATATATGTATCTAAATTGTGAATTTACATAAAATTGTTAAATACCTGTTGGCTGTTTATTTTACTGATTTAAATTAGCATAATGGGCTACAAGCAAGTCTATAGACTTTATAGGTTTAACAGAATATGTAAGGTTGCTTGTTTTTGTCACCACAGAAGAATTATTGAAAAGAGAAATGAATGCAGAAAATGGAAGTAGAATTTCTGCAACGTCATCTGAATTATTAGATAGCCAGGAGTTGGGAAAGGGGTACAATGATAGAATTACATTTACAACACTTTAGAAGTATTAAACAAATTGGACTGGCACTTATAATGGTCTGCAGTGAACTTGACGTGAATTGGCAGGGTAGATTTTCAATCGTTTCAGTAGTAAAAGCTCAAAGATCCTCATAGCTTCAGGTATGGCTAAGATTGAATGATTTGTTACAAAAAAAATAATGCAGGAATGCTTTGGTGTAGAGATTTCAGAAATGGTTATACCTCACTTAAACTCATCTAAAGCAGATTCGCGTCCACCATTCTTATGCTGGGTGTGAATTCTAGCCAGGTGCATAAAGAATTGACTAAGAAATACAAGTTAACCTGACTCAGACCATCGGGTGGCATGACTTTCCCACCAAGATGCAAGGCTTAAATGTCTTCCAGAGTTATCATTACCACCTTTGTTATGTCTTGGCCAAATCCCAGCCTTACATGATTATTACGTTTTGACTTTGTTGCATGAGATCATTGAGATGCACAAGGTACTTCACTATTTCATACCTGAAATCTGAGATTAGTTACATATAGTTAACGTAATACAACATATATTTAGATATAGTACTGTATTTGTACACATTAATGTTGTCTGGTATAAAGTTACTTGCTTTAGAAAATGAATAGGAATATATTGAAAATAACAGTGATCCAATTCTCTGAAGATAGAAATAAGTTTTGAAGTTTCACTACAAGAATGCTATTTAGGAAAGAGCTGCAAAATCTCAAAGTACATAAGTGGAAAACACTTTTCATCTGTCAGAATAAAGTGCCTCAATCTCGATTTTAGGTATAAAAGAACTTAACATATAAAGTCAAACAGGAGTCACTAATGACACCAGTGTATGTGTAATGAAAAACTAGTAGTTTATTTGTTCATGGGAAAAACTGGAATTGCCACTCAAAATATGCAACAAACAACCTGTGACAAATTAAATTGTTTAAATACCTGGAAAGTCCTTAAGTAATTAATGACATTACCTCCACTCAAACTGTCATACTGGGAGGTCATTAGGTGAGCATGAAAAACTCTGACAAAGGGGACAATATCTTGAGTAAGATTTGGAAATTATTCTCAGCATGTAAAATATACCACTCAGATAACCCCAGACTTACAATACCTTGAACAGTGAGATGTTTTTGCAATTTTGTGATTTTTGTTGTAATTTTATACTATTTGTATACCAATAGATTGCAGAATTTCAATGAATTTTGATGATTTTTGTGAAGTTTTACAGTAATTGACTGCCAGTCCTTATTCTCACATTGCTGATTTCATATCTCTTACTGAGACTACCTGATCAGGCTAAAAATCTTTGACAATTCAATTCATCAATTATTAAAGTAGCCTGCCTCATTTCTTGTGCTCTTTAAAAGATGGTTTATTATTAATTCAAAACCTGGGTAAAATATCAAAGAAAATCTATCCCTGGGTCAAAGAAGAACAATGTTATAAAGGCCAACAGAGGTCAGGTTTCTTGCAATGGACAGCTGGATAAAATAGATTTCAAGTCTCCTTTTATGATAAAAGTGGTTGAACACTTAGATTTTTTCCTTTGGGAATTTATATAATTATATCCCCAGACGAAAGTCGGGGATATATTGGATTCAGGTCCGTCGCGCCGCCGCCGCCGCCGCCGCCGCCGCCGCCGTAGAAATTTCCTTGTGGACGCGATAACTCAAAAACAAATTAATATTTTTTTTTCAAACTTGGTACACATGTTAAGGGTGCCCAAAGGAAGATCCCTATTTTAAGGTGACCTTAAACTCCCAGTAAAAAAGAACTTATGGCCACCTTAAGGTCAGAAATTGGACTTTTGGCCTATTAGAGCCCTGTAGGTCACAAACTATGATGCTCAGCTGGCTGAAATTTTACCTCACAACACATTAATATGTTCTTAGTACATGTGCCGAAAATCACGACTTTAAGTTGAGGAGAAAATTGTCTTTGAGGCCCATAAATACCCCCACTTAGGGATTTTTTGCTATACTTTTCACATATTTTGCCCTATAATTTGGAAGTGGTAATTCTGATGAGTCTCAAACTGTGCTAGGTATAACTTTGATATGTAATCCTTGTCTGTAGAAAATTTTAGGGCTGTAGGTTTACCCAAAGGGGTCGACTTAAGGTCTCAAAAGTGCCCACAGAGACCCAATTTATGCACTTTTTGCCACTTTCAAGCACTGTAGCTTTCAAACTATGTCTCTCATCTAAGTTAAATATCATCTGGGAATATATCTATGTGTTTTCTTATATGTGCCCCAACATTTAGGCCTTTAATAGACAGTTAGCCTGTGTATCAGGACCATAAACACCCACCCGAGTGACCCTTATAAGACATTTTTCACATCTTTTTCCCTGTAACTTGGAAATGGTAAGTCTGAGAAGTTTCAAACTGTATTAGATATATATTCTGTGTGTAATCTTAGTATGTAACAGATTTTAAGTCTGAAGCTTTAATTTTGAAGGTCAAATTGAGGTCTCTAAAAGGCTCCCAAAGACCCAATATTTGGACTTTTTGCTACTTTTAAGCCCTGTGACTGTCAAACTATGTGACTGATAGAGCTCAAATCCTATCTGGGAAGATATTAGTATGTTATTTATATATGTGCCAAAAATTAAGGCTTTAAGAAGACATTTAACCTGTGTATGAGGACCATAAATCCCCACCCGAGTGACCATTTTTAGACATTTTTCACATATTTTTCCCTGTAACTTGGAAATGGTAAGTCTAAGAAGTTTCAAACTGTATTAGATGCATATTCTATGTGTAATCTTAGTATGTGACAAATTTTAAGTCTGAAGCTTTAATTTGAAGGCCACATTTAGGTCTCTAGAAGGCCCCATAAAGACCCAGTATTTGGACTTTTTGCCAATTTTAAGGCCTGTGACTGTTAAACTATGTGACTGATAGAGCTGAAATCTCATCTGGGAATACATTATTATGTTCTTTTTACATGTGCCAAAAATCAAGGCTTCAAGTAGACATTTAACCTGTGTATGAGGACCTTAAACACCCACCTGAGTGACCCTTTTAAGACATTTTTTACATATTTTGCTCTGTAACTTGGAAATGGTAAGTCTGAGAAGTTTCAAACTTTATTAGATACATATTCTATGTGTAATCTTAGTATGTAACAAATTTTAAGTCTGAAGCTTTAATTTGAAAGCCACATCGAGATCTCTAAAAGGCCCACAGAGACCCAATATTTGGACTTTTGGCCACCTTTAAGCCCTGTGACTGTTAAACTATGTGATTGATGGAGCTGAAATCCCATCTGGGAATGCATTATTATGTCCTTTTTACATATGGCGAAAATCAAGGTTTTTAGAAGATATTTAACCTGTGTATGAGGGCCATAGACACTCGCCCAAGTGCCTTTTTGGACATTTTTTCCGTATTTTGCCCTGTTATTTGGAAATGCTTAGTGTGACAAGTCTTAAACTGTATTATATATAATTTTTGTTTGTTATGTATGTCCCCCAAAAAGTTTCAGATCTGTAGTTTAATTGCTAAGGTCTCTTTAACAATTGTAAAATGCCCACAGAAACCCAATTTATGGACATTATGCCACTTTAAAGCCCAGTAACTGTCAAACTATGTGGGTTATAGAGCTGAAATCTTTGAATTTTTAAAAGGAAATGCCTGTCTATTTAAATTTTGAATATTAATAATGTTATGGCTATCTTAGTCTTTTAAGAACTTATTTTTGTGTGTTATACCTCTGCTTGCTGAGTTTTTAACTTTTTAAAATGAAACTGGTTAAACGCCGGTTAAACATATTCAAGTAGACAAAATGGACACTTTAAGTGAGTTTTAAGTCCCAATATTAATGAAATTATATCCGTATGTAGTAAAACTAGGGGATTTTTAACCCTCAACTAGCCCAGTTTTATTCAACTTGCCTCAGTTAATTTTGACACAGCTCCTACAGTTATGAACTCATTTCAGTTGATAATCACATACTTAAAATTCTCGATTCTTTTTGTATTTGAGTACCCCTTTTATATAGATTGTTTGTTTACCATTTATGCTGTAGCACTCCATCTCTTTGAGAGAACATGTAAACTGTGTAAAAAAGATGTAGAAGATGAGATACATTTTGTTTGTGTTTGTCCAGCTTTAGAGCTGATTCGTATGAAATATTTCAAAATTTTAAATATTGATAAATCTGAATTATTAATAGATCAATTATCAAGGGTATTAACTCATATGAATGTCAGTATGGTTATTAATTTTATTTTTGATTTGTGGCAAGAAAGAAAAAGTAAATTATATTGTTAATTTTTATGTATTGAATTGCTGTCTTTATTTACTGTATCTTACCTCAAAATATGTTTGCTCTGTTTGTTATTAACTCTCTATTTAAAGTGACTTATAAGCCCATATAGGGCTGGGTATTACTTCAATAGTTTTTGTATAATCCTTGTCAACATAATACATGTCACTATAATAAACTAATAAACTAAACTAAGTCCCAACCCACATCCCCCACCCGGATTCCCCCCACCCACCTCTGGGACCTCCAGCTATATTGAGTGACACTAAATAAACAAAGGTATTTAATGATATCAGATGAGAAACAAAGACCTCAATGGGGTTGCAGATCTTGTGTAATAGTGAGAGAGGTGTGGAGAAGGGGAGAGGGGTGGGGGTGGGAGGTGGTGGGCTTCATTACATATAACACAAAGGGGAGTCAGAACTGAGATTGTGTCACATGTTTAGGTTGCATATATATGGACCACATATATAGGTATAGAGGAAATGGATAACTGAAAACAATTTGCAAATTCTAAAAATAATATAGTAAAATAATAATATGAATAATTTTTTTTTAAATAATATTTTATTTGTGAACAAATATAGAAACAGATATGCGCTTTTGGGATTATGAATTTTAGAATGGACATTGAATCATCAATCATTTAAATACTTTGAAGGAAGATTGAAAAGTATGATGAGTTGAGTTAAAAATAATATTTTATTTGTCAACAAATATAGAAACAGATATGCTCTCTTGGGATTATTATTTTAGAATGGACATTCAATCATCAATCATTTAAATACTTTGAAAATAGGTTTAGAGTTATCATTGGAGGAAGATTGAAAATATAATTTGAGTTATGTATTCGGCGTCTGGGGATACATCATCTTCCTTGGAAGATATAAACAGAGTAGATTGATGTGCTGAAGTTCATATAATAATGGGTAATTATGTTTTTAAAAATTCCCGATCAAAACCTGTGGCGTGAGTGATGACCTGTCTGGGGATATGTTGGCGCCGAGTTGGCCCAATCTAGTTTAAATCTATTTTGAGTTATTTTCTATATTGAGAGAAATATTTCAAAGAGAAATGGTGTCCCCAGGGATTAATGATATCAACACTGTAAAAAAACACCACATTAGTATTTACAGTAAATGAGGCTGAAATTACATTGAGAAAGTTAATGATGTTTTGATAAATTTGAAGTAAATTGACTATGACCTTTGATGTTTGGACACTATTAACCTTAACCTTAAAATTTATATAAGGTGCAACATTTCTACAGATTTTATGAAAACCTTTTACTGAGATTTGTTTATAATAGGTTTATAGCACAACTAAATTCTTGAAGTTAAAATTTCCAAAATACAGTTTGGATGGCCATTTTATACAACAAGATAAAGGGGGTTTTATTTAAAAGTACATGTAATAATGTCTCGGTAAGTGGTGTGCCATTTCTTACATAGTGTAAATAGAAACTGGATTTTTTTTTTTGCTTTTTTGGTGTTTTTTTTTTAAAGTATTTTACAAAGGAAAAACAGAGAAAAAACTAGGATATGGCTGTAATCCATGGATTTTTAAATCTGTTGAGTGCACCAAGGGTGAAATTTAATAGATATTTGTCGTGAAGAGAAAACTTCAGCTCCCCCTAAACAAAGGGACTCTGTGCCTCGTTTGGGTAACAGCTTCTAGTGTCACTTTATATTCATTTTACTGCAAAACCCTTTAAGGCCATTCGGTGTCCACTCAGTAAATGACTAAATGGAAATATTGTGACATTTTCCATAAGGTTACTCGTTTGTCATTGTACATTCTGATGGAAAGAGCAAAAGTCAGAGCCTTGAGTCTCTATGGGATATTAATATGGAGTATATTGTGATACATTCTTCTCTAAATTCATGCTCAGTAGAAGGCCTCAAACTAGAAGTATGTGAATTAGAATTCTCTTGGAAATGGAAGTTAGAATTAAGTCTGTAGCATCTCTTTTCTACTGAAATTTTCTGAAATTTCTGGAAAATAATAATTCCAAAAATATAAAATCCTCTTCTGATATGTATAGATTGGATCTAACAGGGTCTATATCTCTGTCAAGGGGTCACACATTAACTGCCTCAGTAGTCCGATAATGTTGTTCTGTGTACTCTTAATTGGTTGTACAAACAATGAAGTAGAATGATCTCATCAGAGGGAAGTCTCATCATAGAGTGCCCCCAATTACTGTACAAGAGTTGTTGGGCCTTATTGATAGCCTGAGCAAGTAAACAGCCCACTTAGAACGTCAATACGTTGGTAACTTTTAAGCAGCGTTTTTTTCAGAAATTAAAAGTCTAAATTATGCACGTGGACTTCAAAGTATTGCTAGCCACGTCAAAATGTGATCAAACGACCCAAATATTATGAAAAATGCACAGTATATGTTGTAGTTGGGGAACTCGGTGCAGTTTGCAATTAATGTACATCTGCGGCCTGGGCTTTAAAAAGCTGACTCAATCGTCTTTGTTATTGTAAGTATTTTAATGAAGAAGAATACGTACACAAACTGTATGAAGACTTTTTAATTGTACCTACAAAAATTGTATTATTTTTACAGTGAGATTTCTAATTTTATATCTACAAAGGAATTATGTCACAAGTCTGTTATAGTTCCTTATTTTTGATTCAGTTAATGTGAGAAATAAGTTTGCATGATGTTAGTACAACTGCTAAAAATCAACAACTTGACTTTTTATGGGTAAAATCAACACTTGACTATGCTAATGACAACAGAGAAAAAAGTGACATTGTACAAAACATCAGTCACAGTTCAAAAGGATATGCTACTTATCATGTACAAATGTATATCAATAATAAATAAGGCAGACTCCAAGACTATTTTATGACTCCCTAATTGCCACAATTATTATTTTTTCCCCTGAAAAATATTTAATAAAAAAATCTAAGAAACAGCACTTAACGAGATTCATATTTAATGAATGTATCATGACATGTACTGAAGTAGAAGCAATTTAATTTATAGCAGAGATTTTTAAATATTAACTGTAGGCTATGAATATAAAATAAACTTAAATTTCCAAACCAACTTGTAAAACTCTCAGAAGACTTCCTCATTGTTGATGGCTGACGAAAGTAATGAAGTACCGTATTTATCCGTATAAACGCCCCCTCCCTATTAATCCCCCCCCTCCCCCTCTTCTGAACCTTTGCAAGGTTTATATTTCGGGGTTTTACATCCCTCTCAACAGCCACCAGCCTTGCAATTCCGGGATTCCAAAAAAAAATGCATTTTAGTACTTCCCCAATCGAATACTGCTTATGAGAAAATCACAACAAAACATGGCAATTTTGATCACAGATGCATTAAAATCTGTAAAAAAACGAAATAGAAGTTTATAATTTCTTCAGATTTAAGGTTTGTTTGTAATATTTTAAGCTCTCCCACCATTATACATGCTGGCAAGCGAGATGAAGGCTGTAAGTGTCCATTATCGCCCATTGCCACTGGACTCGAGAGTTGATTTTTTTAATCTGTGATAGTAGCCCCCTTTTTGAAAAATGCATCGCCCCCGGGGCGTTTATATGGATAAATACGGTAAGTATTTGGTATTCTGTCACCTGATATATACGTAGGATGGACTATCTTAATTTTGTTGCCAATATATTCTCTGGCTCCAACAAATAGCTACTGTTAGGAAACCATAAAGTATGCCAAATAAAAATTTGAAGGAAAGTTAAACCGTGTTACTTAAATATGGATGTACTTATTATAAACTAATATCACCAGTTGTACCTTTGTCCAAACAGCTAGGGGCATAGCTAGTTAAGTGTATTGAATATATGTACGCAAATGATGCCTCTAAAAGCTTGTAGAGTCACGTCTTGCAGTTTGTAGTGAAAAATCGTATGCAACTAATATGCACTGGCCTCCTCCACATTTTCACTATTACCTGTCGTGGTATGATCTTAACAGTGCTTGAGATTCACAATTCCTCAGCCACCGGTACAACCGAAAATAAATTTCTGGATATCTGATCTGGTTCGTGATTGAGGAGGACTGGGGCATGGTTAGACCCCATCATGTGGTGTGAATATATGGGTCAGACTTAATGTACAGTATTTGAGTTATGTGCACAGACAGACAAACAGACCAAGTTAAAATACCAGAGAGTAATCTAATAGTAATCATGACAGGGACACAAAAATGGGCTGTCTTATGCAGTGTTATGAAACCGAATGCAAACTTGTAACCTAGGTAACCATAAAACTATTAAGATATTGTTATTTCCATGAATAATGTGGGTTAAGTCCAATATTCAACCAGATTTGGGATATATACCGACAGTTGATTTTTTAACATAAATTTCCTAGTGTACACAGCTGATTGGCTTTTTATTGTCTGTAAAAGTGTGTTTATAATATCTGCCATATCTGCTTTAGGTTGGTTATTGTACAATGTATAATACCCAGACTCAGTTTTTGTCCTGAATGACACCCCCCATGTGATACTAGTATCAGTTTTAATAAAGACTGGAGCTTTACAGACTTTTGAAATTGCTCAACAATTTATCTTTTCATGAAAAGCTTGCAGACTAATGGAAGACTTAATGCAGATATTCAAGGCACTAATCTATTTTAAACTGCAAGGAGTTTGCCATTTCTGACTAATCTCAACAGGTAGCAATTTCCCACCTGGGAGATAATTGAATAATAAAGCAGTGTCAGCTATTGGATTTCTGCATGATAACCTAGCATTATCCTTCTTGATCAGGATATTTGCTCAACACTGTAATTACACAAAGGTTGTAATTTGGAGTGAGTTTAGAATGTTCCCATAACCTTGTGCCAGGCTATTTATGATGGTTTGGTTGAATTGTCCAATCAACTGGCTGAAATATTTGGTATGTCACTTGTTAAAAAACGCCACTGGCTTACCATTTCAAATTGCATCCTTTTCAAATATAGTCTTCTCAGTTTCAAAGCAATAAATTTGTCCCAACCTCCCTATTTGTCATCTTTGATCAAGTCTTATAGTCTGACTCGTGCAAATAAACAGTCAGTTTCTTTAGTCAGTCCAAGCAAGGCCATAGACGGGTGTGATTTTGCTGAGGCTGTACTAGCTGAATGGAACAGGCTCCTACTTAATGTCAGGTCCAACAGACCATTTCAAGATTTAGAAGCGGACAGAGGACTGAAGTGTTTAGCAAACCCACCACCTTAGTCATCCTTCCTGGCAGGCGCTTACTGGGTTTATGACTCACAGCTCAGGTTTTGGACTACCTCTGTTGGGATTCCGGTGCAAGAGAGGATCCTTATCCATTTTGCACTATACATATGATCCTATTATAAGGACAGTGTGTAGTAAATTCAACCAGTGTCAAACTGTTTACTAGGGGTGTTGCGGTAGCGATTTTTTCCTTCCGGTTTGACGTCTGACACTTCCCGGTCGGTTACCGGTTAACCGTCTCTTATTCAACAAAACATAAGAACCAAATAGTTTCCATACTTTAATCAGGAATTCTGCTAACATGACACAGATGTGTCCTCGATTCTGATTGGCTAATCGACAAACTATGTGGTTTTCTTTGAATTATCGCTCATTATGGTTGTTGTTTTACAGTAAAAAGCAAAGAAAAGCGGATTATGACATTTATTTTGTGTGTGAGGTTAGTAAAATTACTTTATATTGACCTTTAAGCGGAAAACCGGTAGCTGAATTTATGACGGTTTGCAGTGATTTATTTACCGTACCGACAATACCGGTACTACCGCAACACCCCTACTGTTTACAAAGGAAAAAGTTTTGATTTCCTAAGTAAAATAAAGTAGTGAGGGGAAACTTGTTTGTTTGACCTTTGATTTGTAGCTTGGTTAAAAGACAACAAAAATGAAGTATGACATGAAGAAAGCTACATTCTCCATTTGAAATTGACATGAAAAAAATGACAGAAATAATTCAGCAAATCAGTTAATGCCCTAACAAAAATCACAGTATTAATGATTTCATTAATGTTGTATTATGGGCCCTGAAGCAAGGCTAAATACAGTGAAGGAGTGTTACCATAGAAACAGGAGTACACATTGTTTCCCAAATAAAGGCCCCAGGTGTGGCTGATTGACCTGTTAGGGTTAAAGCTGGGAACATCTGGGTGGGAAATACTAGTACAGCTAATTTACTCAGTACAATCGGCTTAATAGCAAGAAGTGGAGAGGAGATTGATCTGTCAATAAAATATGGCAGCTTTTCATGGACCTGTGTCATCTGTTCACAGACAAATAAAACCTGTGAAAACAGTTACAGTGTGTTCCCTTGTGTTTATTAATGTCTGATGGATTTTATGGGAGGGTTGGTGTGGATGAAAAAAGGATAAAAAATATTTTTTTTTTGAATTCTGAAAATAAATAGCATTTTATTGTGTTAATAAATAGCGTGTTATGTGGTTGAGCATATTCGTAGTTCATGGTTCAGAAGGTGTATTGTAGGTTTCAAAGATCTGAGCATTTTAGCAAATAAGCTTAGGTATTTTTTATAGGCTTGCCTAAAAGACCATGCAGAAATTATATTTCATGCACCTCAATTTGTGATTAGTCTTTGTAACAGATGCATACAGCCTCAAGATTTTTTTCTTCCAGTAAGCACTTGCTTGGTGTCACTGAAGTGTTAGACCTGCTCCTAGGAAAGTCTACTGAAGTGTGTATAACCTTGTGAAACCCCTGGAACAGGGAAAAATCTCTGTATAGCATATCTTCTATCTTAGCCTTTAGGCTCTCTACACCATAATGTAAGTGTGTAATATTTTTGTCACAATAGACCCTGTACCAGAGGCCTTTCTAGTCTGAGGAGTTCTCCTTGCCTAGCTTAGCTAAATGAATATATCAGAAGGTAATGAAAAGTAATTGCAATACAATTTAAAAGTTGTATCTATACTGTACATATTAATTCCAGTGGAAATGCTACATGTCCTCCAAACATATAGCTTGGGCAGAAACGGTTAACAAATTGATTTTCAAGTCTTGAGCTCATGGGTTCAAATCTACCACATGGCAACTCATGGCACACACCCAGTGCCTGACCATATATATAAACTTAAAGCTCATCTTTGAGCCCGAATGACATAAAGCCTCAACTTTGACCAACATTTAGGGTGCTCTTTGTTGAGGGCATCAGCCTGTTTTTCATATTTGGCATCTAATCACAGGCTGTCACCTCCCAGAATGGGCGATGCTGTGGGCGTCTGAAGAACTAACCCTGGCTGTTAAATACAATGTAGAAAGCTTAACTTTGACCCTTGCACCAGCTATTAAGGTCATTTATTTCTGTTGCCTCTTTACAGAAAGAAGCTTGAATCCTACCTCCACACCGAGGCATACCCACCTTAATCCTTATATCCCCTAGGATTCTCCATGCTGCTTGTCTCCTGTATGTCCCTGGATATTGATATTGGTTGACTCTTTTTGGTGATGTTGCGCCTTTGAGTGCCCATAGTAATTGGGAATTAAGTGCTATAAAAGTCCAGTTAGAATTTGAACAGAAATTCTAGCTGAGCACTAATGTGGGGATTTACTGCCATGAAGTTAATAATAAGGACCAAATGAAATCTAACAGGGTTTTTTTTTTGGATTAAAAGAAAACTGATATGTACCAGCTTGTGTCTAAATCTGATGATTGATTTTTCAATTGCAGTTGGCCATGTCGAAGGTTCAAATTTATAGCAGGGACATTTATTAAACATTTAAGAGATACGATTTATGTTTAAAAGAATTCCTGTATATCAGAAGAAATTAGTTTACCAGTCTACCAAGATTGCTGATGTAAAGGCCAGTATCTGTAAGAGTATATCATTCAAACTAGAACTTTTTCCTGACTTCAAAGAAACTCGGCGTGAAGCAAGACCAGATGACAAAAAAAAAAAAAAAAAATGTTGAGTTTTAAAGTATGAATAATAATTACAAAAATTTGAAAGTATAATTTGTCACAGTTTGTAGGCCAGTTGTATTGACCATGAAATGCAAAGGTAAATTTGAAATGCAAAGTAGTTTGAAAACTTTAAGAGTGAAAGAAATTGAATAGACTATGTGTAAAAAGAAAGAATATCTATGTTTATATGGTTATACGCATTTAGCCTCTGGAGATGTCAAATGGTTATAGATATTATATGCAAAGGTAAGGCACTATCAGTCATCTTCAGAACTCTGATATACTCCCATCTGCCCGATTGTAAAAGAATTTCTTGTGCCAAATAATGAGACATTTTGACATTTTCCCAAGCAATTATTGCACATTTGTTTTCAGTTGCCGTCCTCGTAAATGGTGATAAAGGTTTTCTAGTGTTCAGCATACAACTGATCTGTAGTTTAAGTGTAAAGCTGCCAAAACATTTGTCTTAATGTCAAAATAAAGTAGCCTCTCAATGCAAAATTCTCCCCATTTTTCATTTTCATAACCCTGGGGGTATAAAATTTATGCTTAAATAAATGGTGGCAGTAATATGTCAAAGTTTATTCAAAGAATTCTTAATGAACCACTAAAAAATGTACAGAAAGATGAAAAGAAATGTAACTGGCAGATATTTCTGAATAAGGGCAGGTGTGTCTTCATACATAAAGGTGAGAAAAAGAGCTCTAATAAAAGGCTATAAATACAAGAATTAGAATGGAAGAGTTGACAAAATTTTACACATAAATCTTGTGGCAGTGATAATATCCAAATGAAACTGGTGAAATATACCAGAGTGAAAGAGTGATGAAGGTTATTGTCTCATGGTTTTTTTTTTTTTCAGACATATGTCCGAGCTGTAGACTTTCCTCAAGTTCTTTTGTCTTAGGTATTATATGAGGACTGGATGACTTTTTTTTATCAAGAATTTGGGTGCTGAGAAGTCTCTGTATTGTATGGATTCATAATGATTCCATGTATGTCAGATTTGGTTGAATAAGAAATACAAAGACTTGGAGCAAGTCTGTCCGAGTTGTGGACATTATATATTAACTGTAGTCCAAAACCAGCCACTGTTGTACCATTAAGGCCCTTATGCATTTGAGGAGGGGTTGCACATTAATAACTTAATACAGTTTCAATATTGATAACAAAACTGTTTATTACGGAATTGTTTCCAATACTTCAGGAGGCAGTCTTTCCCAATTATTGTGAGTCTGCTTTCTGAAGCGCTCGTGGGTAATGTATTTGCAAACGTTGGGTTGGGCATTTATAAAGATGAAAACAATTTATGTATTCTTGAAAATTAAATGGTCCGAATTTAGGTATTTGTATACACCAACTGGACGTAAGATGCAAACAAATTTCTCATGAAAATAAAATGTGAAATAACTGCTAAAGTAATGAAACTTAATGTGGCAATAACTTGAAATCATGGGGGGTGGGGGTGCATTAGGAAAGCAGGGGTGATACAATACACAACGTGGCTCCAGTACTTTATATTTTTGTAATTAAATACCATATGTTATAAGATGATATGATTTTAAAGTTGGAATTCATTGAATTTACCTTGTCTTTTTGTACCAACAACAATACGAGACAACACGTTATAGTTTTCATTTTTAAATTTGAAATATTTAAATCATATATGTAATTCTAGAGGAACTTTTATAGTGCTTAATCTTGCGAACTGCAGATTCTAAGGCACAACATAGCCATAAGCCAGAGTAGAAAGGTTTTGTCAGCAATTACCATGGGGCCCCATTTTTTTTTTGTTAAGATTTTTTCCCCCCACCGTTATCTTTGGGGCTTGTATCTGATTCCATCCTATTAAATTTTATTCTATTGGGTTTTGCTCCTTTGGTCTTTCCATTGAGTATTTACCTCCTAACATGAACGAGTGCTTTATGAATACTATCTGTGTGCTTGTTTGAAGATTCTGTGGTACAAATTTGAGCACATAAACAAGGCTATTGAGAATCCTTCATAGCCATAGATTATATTAAGTGCAGTGTATTTACATATATTAGTGATATCTTTTCCAGGGTGGAAAGGACCAGGGCATGCCAATCATTGTGTCACGGGTAGCTCCTGGTACGCCTGCGGACATCTGTATCCCCAGACTGAACGAGGGAGACCAAGTATTGTACATCAATGGCAGAGATGTGTCCAATCACAACCACGAACAGGTAAATACGATAGAAGTGTCATCAACTTAGGCTCATGAGAATACTCCCATTTAATCAGGATTTCCGAATAACAGTAGATTTTAATGGAAAAAAAACTTTTTACACATTTTATTTTTACTTCTAATTCTAAAGGAATCTATCATTACTTTGTCTTCTCAGCAAAAATTGTGTTTTGTTTTTAATCAAAATCTGTATCGAGATTCAGTGATCATAATGCAATCAATTCATAAGGTGTAATGTATGAGGTCATTCTGCAATGTGTTTATATCAAACTTACATTAGTGCACTATGGAATGGACAGTGTTTTGTTGAAATATCATTGCATTGTAAAGAAAGTTAAGAAACCATTGTCTTGCAAAGGGAAAGAAAAAGCAAAAAAAAAAAAAAAAAATGATTTGCCAAATTTGTCTGTGAAAATATATTTCAGTTGTATATTTATAAAACGTATGAAAGGTTTATGCCCTTCTGAAATTACAAGTAACACAAAGTAATCAACATGTAAAAATAAAGAAGCATATGTTAGAAAATAACATAAGGTAGACAAGTCTGACAAAATATTTAGGTTTTGCCAATTAGTTGAGTGATTTAAACTGTAGTTCAATCGTTACTTTTTCGGTTTTCCACTATTTTGTACTCTTGTCATCAATGAATTAAAACCACTTTTGGGTGACCAGGTTACTTATTACATCAGTGAGAAAACCTTAGACACAAGCTACGTTTTGGGGTCTGTGTTAAGAGAAATGGTAATCAAACCGAGTTCCATTGAAGACAAGATGGAGAATGTAATAGACTTAGAAACTTTCACTGCACAAAGGTAGTATAATCTTATGGAAAATGAGCATAAAAAGGGTGCAAAATAATTTTTTTTATGTCAGTAAAAAATAGGTTCAAGTGAATAAGAGGTCAGTTCAATTCATTTTGAGAAGATTGTATAGTTATGTTTAATGTGAAAGCATGATCAGCTGCTTCGTAGAATTATGGAAATTAGTCGCAAGTTTTCATGTGACACAGTAAATACATGGCTGACACACAAGAAACAGCGATTCTGAGAAAAGACACAGTTTGAAGCTGACTCATGGTTTGTTGAAATGATCACAGTACATGAGGTAGAGAGGTCCACTTTGTAAGCTTTTAATATTAAATCTAAACTGACATGAGGCTGAAGTTTCGTGTCTGAAATGACACAATTAAAAGTTTATGGATTGTTATACATTCTTAAAGTGGGTGGGAAGGGGGGTTGGGGGGGAGGCGAGTCAAAATAATATTGAACAAAAAGTATATAAGATATTGATATTTATCTCAAAGGTTATAAAAGTTTTCGAAATCTTAATAAAAGTAGGAAGAATTTGACCCTCAAGTGAGTCATTATCTCTTACTCATGCAAGAAAATAATTCAAAGTTTTGACTACTTAATTTGAAAAAGAATATTTGTTGAAGAAAGTGAAGTTAATGAAATGGCAGTTCTGCTCAATAAAATCACTTTTGAAGTCTTACAATCTACAAATATGTAATTGTAAATTTAATTTCTTCAGATTTATAGTTTGTTTTGTAATATTTTAAGTTTTTTCTGAGAATTCCAGTGCAGAATTTTGTACCTCTTCAAGCCTTTTTGAAAATATTAAACACCCAAACCTTATTTAGGGGAAATACGGTACACGGAATAATGACATGGTTAAAAGCAATTACAGGGAGTGTAAACTACCTCATTTCCAGCCTACGGGGCAGAATTCCTGTAAATTGCTTTCCAATCAAAGGGAAACCACTTCCGGTCACAACTTGTTATTGCCTGTCATTTTCTTTGTCCAACTTTATCACATGATATTGACTTCCAGCCGCAAGTGATATGAGTGGGAGCTGTGGGGCTGTATGGCTGAGTGGACTAAGGAGGTTAGAATTGTGCCTTGCACATTAAAGTATCATTCTATTGCCATCCCAAGAGTCTCAGAAACTGAACTATGTCACCCTTAACCTGAGGCTCCAGCTGAAGAGTGTGAATATTAATAGAGTAGACATTCTTTAAAGAAAACATTTGTTGTAAGTCAAAGCACTTCTAGACAGCTGATTTTTTTTCACTTTTGTTTTAGTTGGAATTCTACTTTAGAAAGTTCGGACTGAAAATGAAAGTTTAGTTTTCTGAAGACCGACTTCAAAGTAACATCTGTTTAGCAGTGTTCTACTAAAAGGGAGGATTATCAATTAGAAATCAATTTTATTGCTCCCAAGCCTTTTTCCGCAGAGATGTTCCCTGTCATCAAAAAATTTGTTTTTCTGGGCAAAATGAACAAGAAGACCTTGTTGTGCCGTTTCTGGACGTAAACAAGGGTGTCCAGTACAAAAAAAATTGGGTTTTTGTCTGGGAAAACTGATGTCATTTGAGATGCTTGTTTATGGGACAGGAATTGATTCAGAATTCTTAAGTCATTTTCTTATCATTGTTTGAAACTCAGCTCAAGCTAGAATAATGTCCTTCTGTTAATGAAAATAAATGTAAGTTAAACTATGCTTTTGGAGGATCCAGGCTGGTTGGTACAATATTTTGTGTATACAAATTATCCAGCAAATGTAAAACCATTCATTGTATGGGTATTACTGAAAAAAGAATTGAGTTTTCTTATTGGCAAACCAAGAGGGCCCAATTACAGGAAGTGAAGCTCGTGAAAACGGAACGTGTATTATTATTATGAAATTGTTATGAAAACTAAAAAATCCACAAATGTATATCATACAAAAATTTTAGAAATGGCTGTCCTTTTCCAGTGTTTACTTAACCCACTATATTTTGCCCTTATAATTGACATGCCGGTTATAATATTTCATTTAAAGTTTTCGTATTTTTTTATAGAACACAGATGTATTATGTGGGGCACAGAATTAAGAAAGTATCATACTCTTCCCCAGTTGTATAGTGTCCGTTTTTAAAATATTCGCTTAAAATTTGAAAAAAAATTTCTTATAATTGAAACACATCGTAATTTTTACTTTTGTTTCTTGTACCACTAAAATGAACAGAGTAGATTTGGTGTAAGTCGAACTTGCAAAATGTGGGCCATTTACTTGTGGCAACTTCTAGTTGTACCCACTCTGAGAAATGTATAAAATACTAAAGATAACACCCTTGCAATAATTAACGCTTGTGTGATCACTCCACAGGGTAATCTCCTTGCTTGGTTTCAAGATTTATTAACACAAGAGTGAGGAATCAGGTACTGAGTAACATAGTGATGCTAGTGTGACAACTCTTTCACAGATTTTGACATTTCTGTACACACAAGAATTATAGGTTTTACTTATACCTTGTTATTCCTATTGAAAAGTAATATTTTGTGCATCAAATTATGTTCTTGTTATTGCCACTTTCTGAAAGTCGAGCTTCTAGTTATCCTTGTATTTTACACTAATAATTGTTGGGACTTACAAACTATTTCTACTTATGGCAATATTCTACTTATGGCAGTTCTGGTTACTCCAAATCTACTGTAATTAAAAAGAGTCAAGTAGTACTGATATAGTACTTGAGTTACACAGAGTACTGCATATAGTAACCCTCATATTTAGCTTTGGTATTTTTTTTCCTGGACTGGCAGTTAGCTGAATGAGGGCTTTTTTTGGTTCAAATTTGTAGACTGGAGAATGTGTGGGTGGGAAATAGGAAGAGTTCTTGTCATTGACCAGGAAATGAAAAGACAGTTTTTGGGATTCAAAAAGCCTTTTAAGTTTCCTTTTTAAGTAATGATTCTTTGGAATTAAAATATTTTGATATACATATCATTGTTACACCGCAGAAAAGGCAGTAAATAATATTTTGTCATTACGTAACCATTTGACAATTGACTAGTTTTATTGGGTAAAATACCCTACCATTATCCACACTATTGCTTGTGTGTTGGTGATAGCAAAACATCAACAACCAAATTGATTAATCATTAAAATTATATTTTTAAAAAATATTCTTGTTGGTATTAATGTGCATATGCCGCAGTATAATACAATAATATGACACCAAAATCTTGAGTGGATTCAACGAAACGTGAAAGTGACAACAAACACGAAGAAAACCTCTATACTGGGAGTCTTGTAGAAAGATGCATTTTGACCGCATTGGTAATTTAACAGTTTGGTATTAATACTTTCTGGGGTTTCATGTTTGAGGTCTCAGGTTTGGATCCATCTCATGGCAGTGTGTGATATACATTAAGGAGCTGTCTTCTTATGACCTTCACTACTCAAAGGGACTTTGAAGTAGCTTTCAGTGACTATCACCTTTACGTAAATAACTCTTGGAAGGGAAAAGACTGGATAAAACCTGGCCGAAAGGGGTTTTAGTCTACTAGCGTGGGCCGTAAAGCCATTAGAGTCATGAGTAGTGCACTGAAGTGGCCACTGATCCCAGTACTAACATAGCCCGTTGCCGCACTTCTGTGAAGAAACAGATACTCATCACACTACGCCACAATTCATAAAATTCCGGAGACAAAAAAAAAAACAACAAAAAGAGATCTCTAGAAGCGCGAGCCTTGCTAGAGTCTCGTGCTTAAAATAATCTTGACTAGAACTAACATAAGGGGTGTGACAAGTAGAAAAAGTTCATATATCGAGTACTTTTTCATCATTACTTGTATTCTAATATCAGCTCTGTTAGCTTTTATATTCACAGTAGTTGAATTTTAAACACAAGTCACGTTCAGCGAAAACTTAAAGTGAAGTAAAACTCAGAAGGATACAGACAGTCCTACAGACAGTCCTACAGACAGACAGTACAATGGACAGATGGTAAAACTCATTGTGAGCATTACGACTGTCCTGTCCACAAGCCTGTCCACCAATGTAATAAAAGAAATTCTTAAAATTCAGTTTGAACAAATTGATGTGTGAAATATTTGATTTCATCATGAGGCGAAAATATCCAAATTTTGGAAGGGGACAGGTCACAGGTGTAGGTATTTTTTGGCAAAGAAAAAAAATAGCATTACTGTGTTCTGAGTTAGGTCTAAGCAAGGACTCGAGTGAACAATTTAGTTTTGAGTACTTCAAGTTCATAAGCCCCTCTTTGCTGGACAGGGTTTTAGTACCTGTGTACATCCCAAACTAAAATATTTAATTCATTTGTTGAAAAGAAAAGTAACACTCAGGTCATATTTCAGAAAAAAATTACCTTTGTAAGCATACGTCATTTCAGTTGCACACTGTGTCATGTATTTCCGGTAATTACTGAACAGGTTTCAGAAGCTGAATAGAGAATAGAATGAGCAATGAATGAATGGCTTTAAAGACTTGAATTGATGGGATTTGATGTACATGAACAGCTGTGTATGTTGAAAGGACTTGGTTTATATAATTATCAAACCATATGGTCGGGTTGAATGTTTGCATTTGCAGATCTGGTACGTATTGGAAAAAATTTAAAGTTGTAAAATAATTATGACAGGACTTTACTTTTCAAACATTGTATGACTGTGGTTTGTCACAGATGTATAACCTCAGAATATATTTCACTATTACACCTGATTCTGAATAAGCTTTACATTGCTTGGACCTGGATGGGAGTGACCTTCACCCGAGTAAGTTTTTGAAAGGGACAAAAATAATCTCTGACCTTTTATGACCTTCTATTTATACTGAAAGATAAACCGACCTCTGTATTATAAATTAAGGCTACCACGAGTAGCAGTTTTTGTACTCGAGTACTCTCTCACCATTACTTTACTGAGTCTAATCTAAAACGAGTACTCTTTTTACCGATAAATACAACAAAATGTGCCATTTTCCCCCTGAAAATTAACAGAAATTTACCCAGTTTATGTCAGTTTTATTGACAATGTTTTGATAAAAGCCACTATTTGAGTGTAAAAGAGTACTCTTTTCTTCATTTTGTACTCCCCAAAATTTAGTAATCTAATCTTTAACGAGTACTCGAGTACTCTTTAAACAGCCCTATTATAAATACTGATAATTGTGTTTTAAATTGGTTCTTGGAACAAATATGATTGGATGAACTGTGAGGCCTTTCCATTGCGTTAAGCAGGTTGGGCTGACCCTTGCGATTCCCCCAACTGTAGGTAACTATGATTCCTGGTAGTGGGGAACTTTGTAAGATAGAGCACTCAGGGAATGCACACCTCCACAAAGGGCCAAAACTCCTTTGCTAAAAAACCCAAAACCCAGAAATAGTGGTGCATCATTCCCAAACTTAAATCTATTCAATGTTAGACCTAGACCCAGCTATTGTGAAAATTTGATGTAAATCTACTCAATATGTTTTTTTTTTCGTAATCTTGGTAACGTACAAACAAACAAACAGAGTGTAATGATTGCATAATGTGCTAGGTGAAGGTCGTCATTACTAAATAACATAAGGTAGAACTTTATAAGATGAAGAAATAAATAACTGTTTCTGACCAGACATGTTCTATATAACATTCAAAAACTGAATGTTTTGGATTCTGAGAAGTCGCTTGTAATTGCTACGTTGTGGATGGATTCTGTGAAATTGGCGTTTTTCTAAGCATATATATACAAGCTTGATTAGGTTTTACACAAAGTATAAAAATTACCGTATGTTGTTGAAGGGTAGTGGAAAATATAAATTTATGATGAATTTGTCACAGTTTTTGTCAGCATTTTTTCCAGTTACCACAAAGGCACTCCGCTTTTAGATAAGGTTCTGAGAAGTTCTGTTTTTTTGACACGATAGCTTGAAATAATCCCCTGTACTTACACAGTTGAAGTTTTCCATGAAAGGTATTAGTGTATCTAATTTGCACTTGCTGTGCTGTGATTCTTACAGGTGATGTGTGATCTTCCATTGTGTGTTGTATTCTTCCTCTGCATTAGTTCACTTTTAACTTTATCCGTTTACAATAAAATCTGCAGGACAACTAAATATGCCTGCAGTTTAACATTGTTTGGTTTTGCCCTGAATTTACCGCACCTACATTAATCGGTCATTTTGCCAAAAATAAATTGGGATCCATTAAGCAAAGACAAAAATTTGGTTCAACATTTAGCACCCACAAAGTTTAGAGTGTACCTTTGCAGGACACAATGTTAAAATTTGTTGGCTTCTGTAAACAAAAGTAAAAAGTAGTAAATGTAAATCCTTGTATCTTTGAAATTAACTGATGTCGCCACATGAAATACTAAATACCACTTTATAAATAACATAAGCAAGCAATATTTGGGGAAAGCCACAATATGAAGACACTAAGCTAAGCGGAGAAAGGTCGGTGCTCTGCGAGTGCTATCCAGTATACACTGGGAGAATATAATACCCCAATCACATCACAGGCAGAACACCCTGCGGTACTACGCATTGGGTAAAACATCCCTGTCTTCAACTACCGTCTGGTGCCTGTATGCAAACTTGTGAGATAGTGGCAAAACGTCCAGTTATTTGCGCATCCTACGGAAGTTTTAGTAAGTTTAAAATGTCCACCTCTGACCGTCATACTGTGGGCATGCACAGATGAAAGTTTACAGATAGTAAGTGAAGGTGTGGTCCACTGTGTATATAAGGTTGTGACTCAGTCATGTTTCAGTCTAATACGGCAACATAAGGTGAGTGGAGATAAATGGAGGTTGTTTCTCGGAGACACACATTTATACTACTCTCGTCCTACTGCCATCCTGCTGTTATTTACGATTACACATCATGTCCAATCAGTGGCCAATGCGCATCATACCTTGTGGATAAACCAAACCTCAGAAGGTATGAGGAGTCCTGGGCGGTTCTACCACCGAGCAACACTTCTAACTGCAGCCTATAGTATGACTGGAACATTATGAAAGATTAAATATTTATGTAATTTAGTTTAAACATATTTTATTTATGTTGTGTATCATTGTTCTCTTCCAGTTCTTTGATTTGCTGTGGGTTTTTGATAAACTAATTGGGAGGCAATATGTTGAAGTGATTTTTAAGGTCAATCAATAAATTGTGTGGGAGTCTAGTTTTCTCCTGTGACTTTCATGATATAAAAGAAGCAAAAACCACAAACCACACCGGAAGTGAACAGATGTTCACGTAACAGCTTGTGCAGTGTGTTTGGGCGTGTTTCCATGGTAACTGCCCATTTGTTTTCTAGTCAGAAAGTCAGTGAATATTTTAGTGCATATTTTTATGTAGTAGTTAAGGCAAAGCTCAAAGTCATATTTCTCTGCTCTATTGTCTGGTAGACAGTAGAAACTAATATAAAAGAAGATACATGTATTTGTATTTTGTTTTGTGTGTCTGAATAATTCAGGCTTTATTTATTTATTTTATTTCATTATTTTGATTGTTCATTTATTAAATAGACATATTCAGTGACATCTTTCCATGTTTGTTTCAATATTAGACTAAAAGCTTTTTTATCGAAGCATTAGGCTTCAGATACAGTATGCAGTAAATGGTATTGGTATTAAACTAGTTTAAGTTGAATTTTCGTATAAGTGGGACTGATTGTCATATCCTAACATCAGAAACTGGCAGCACCAGGGAGTTGGGGGGGTGGGGGTGGGGGTGGGGGTGATGGGGGGGGGGGGGGGGGGGGGGGGTAGTTATTAAAACTGGATTATTGAACAAAAGTATGGATTGCAAAAATGCTTTTTCCTTTTGACTCCTACTTGCTTAGCAGTTGAGTTAGAAGGATGTAGATCAAGAGGGACACATGTTCAATAGTTTCTGTTGCATGTACATAATGCCTTCTGTAAGTTACCACAGTTTATGATTGGAAATGTTGAGCCCATCAATACCTCAATAAGATATCATCCCTGAGACATTCTGATTTCCTCCGTCGATTTGCTCCAAAAGGTTGTATGTTAGCAAAGTAGAGGAGTAGGACATAGGTCCTTGTTGGGTTTGTTGGTAGAATTCATTGAGAATTTAGTGTGGAGGAGGATACTACTACTCCAATGGGAAGGGTGCAGCAGGAAAATGCAAAATTGTCTCAAATTTGCCACACCAAATTCTTAAAATTAAGTCCAGTAAAAAAATTCAGAATTCAAGGAAATCTGTGCTTTTAAAGATAAAGGTCACCAGCACACTTTCATAGAGGTCACAGACCACTTGTGATAAGAATTTCCAACAATACAAAGAAATGTCAAGTTCAACATCAGTGGCCAATTTTTCACTGTATGTTGTTATTTTCTCCATTTCTGGCTCCTTATGCAAGTGACGTCAGAGATATTGTTGTGGTTTTGTGTGTGGAGTGTAGATGTTGGGGGAGGGATGTGTTTCATACTTTTTTTATTTTTTGAGGGGGGGGGGGGGGGGGGAGTATATTTTTTCTGTGGTATTCACTGTTCTTGGCAATTTACGTAGTGTGCAGAAACAGGTTTCAAGTATATATAACCAGAGGCTGATTCACTGGAAATCCAAGTTGTTTACATCTGAATGGCGCTGCTGGTGGTATAGGCCTGTTATTACTGGACCTTCTTTGATGTCCATACTGTCAACATCTTCAGCTAATTTCCTGGAACATTGTCAGTAATTGTACAGTGTTGAAGAGAGACTGGTATCTTCAGTTGTTTGTAAACAAATTGAAGTCTTCTGTGAATATTAGTGTTTGATTTGATATGTAAAATTCTGTAAAAACGCTGTTTGTTTTAGATCTGTGAGCAGCCTCAACAAGAGTGAAAAAGAGGCTTTCTTTGGTGAAATTGACCAGGCTGAATAAAAAATTATTAAGAGCAAAGAACATTTGAAAATCAGTAGCTCGTTTTAACTGAATGTTATATAGTTATGTATGAATAAATAAAACTTTAAAAATATAAAATTTTGTTTAGACAGAGTAAACAGTGAGGAATATCTGTGCTACTTATAGTTGTCAGAAGGTTTTTGAGAACTAATTAAATAGAGTATTACACTTATGAGACTTCTCTAAAGAAACAAATCAAACATTTTCTTAGTTTATCCCAGGAAGATTATTTAAAGTAATTGCAACAGTGTAAATAGTGGGTAGTTATAAATTGTAACAAAAGCACTCTGGGTTATATATAATAGATGATTATACAGGAAACGTGTATTTCAAACAAAAGGAGAGGTTCAATGGGAAAACCTGCTTTGGGGCAAGAGAACACACATTCTTTCTTCATGAAATGCACTCAATTACATGAAATATTCATGCTGACAAGTTTGGCAGAGTGCACGCATTGAAAGAGGATGTCATTCAGTGTGTGTGTGTGTAATAATGATATGGCATTGAAAACACAGTTGCCTCACCATATAAGGAAGTTTGCTGATTTGCATATTCATTGAGGATATTGGTGTTTCTATTGGTGAAGCTTAATTAGTAGTCCGTTCATTGATATAGCTTTGTAGTAGGCAGTGTGTGAACTCAGTGATTCAGAGACTGCATGGTTGTGGTGAAGGGTATGACTAGTAAATTAAATTCTGTGGAATTCCTGCCTTTTGTATTATTAATTGAGAATCAAAGGAGAGAGACCATTATCTAGCAGAAAAGTACTGTTAATTCCAGTGATTGGACAAACAGGATATAAAAAATAATTCATCTGAATAAAAGACTGTTATACATCAGAGCAAATTGTCCTCAGTAACAGTGTTGTTGTGGGAAATCTATTTACAAATATAGAGTAGTTAACACTTGTGAGAGCGATTCTGAAGTGAGTGAAGCATTTGTACAAGAGACTGTATTTGTCTTATTCTTTGGCCTACAGCTTTTAAGTGAGCATTTTGTAAAAGTTATTTAAGCTATTTAGTGTGACTTAAAGTATCAGAAAAGTAGGACCATGTCTCAGGGACCAGAGTCTCAAATAACACAAAGGAAGTTACAGATAAAAAACAGAGGAAATAAAAACCAAGACATTGACCAGAAAAAGGTAATATATAATTTATATATATAGATATATATGTTACATTTTACAATATGGTGAGAATATCTTTTTTCTTAATATCTTTCAGATGGTAAGTTAATTATTGTCAAAATTGTTGCCGTATATTTAAAGCTCAATTATTTAAGTGTACTTGTAAATACAAAATTACTATGATAATCGCAAATTGGGTGCTGTTTTAAACCCTGTTTACTCGACTCCCAGGCTGTCAGAATATTATTTCTACTTAATGAGGATCTCTAGATTTTGGTAAATTTCAATGAAAAGGCCTTTTATTTGAATGACGTATTTTTATTCCACTCAAGGTGGTATTTTCTGGAAATTGGGGGAAATACAAACACTACTGCAGTAGGGGCGGGCATGTTTTTTTCTCATATGTGATACTCTTGTTTTGGTAAAATTGGCTTGTAACACTTTCAATAAAATATAAAACATAGAAAAAAGGCTATAACTTCTTTCATTAGACACACATGAGAAATATATCACTCATAAAGTTTTTCTTTTATATAGGTCATTTGGGAAGTTTTCTTTTTCATTTAAAGGGTTTGGACTGAAAATATACGCGTACTCATATCGGGGTCAACAACTGGAACTTGTTTGTCTAATAATATTTCCTGTAATCTGGTCATTGAACCCTCCTAGCAAATGGAAAACAGATCTTTCCCGATAAATGAACTAATGAGGAGTTGAGCAGGAAATTGCATTCAGTGTATGGATTTCTGGCACCCCCCTAGGGGAAGACATATGGTTGCCCACTGTTTCAGTTCTTAGTGTATGTTCCCATCTTTGCAATTTGCGAAAACTATTTGCAATTTTCATTGTACTCACACATGCAGCTTGATACGGTAGTTTTAACAATAAACTTTTTAAAAAACCATGAATCCAACAAAAATATGTGTTCTATCATCATTCACAAATTTACAAACAGTGATCAGGAATAATAATAATGGAAGTACAGACTAATTGCCTCTGTGTCTATAAACTATTTCATTGCACTCATTTGCATTTTCTGTGTAAATGTTTCTATAGTATAGCTAGATTGTTTAAAATGCTTTACAGAAAACATCTATGTGAACTTGTTATTCATTTCCTTGAAATATTAAAAAATAGTTAAAAGTAGATTCTTGAGAATCTTGAGAATGTAAAATAATCAGTTTGATATTCTTTTTTACAAAATGTATACAGTATTGGTGATTTGATTATGAAATGGTTGCTTAGAGGCCAGTTACACTTCCAAGGATACCCCACGGTTCCATATATCGTAACTGACGGGGATGCACAAGGGATGAGGGTGGGGCATGTAAAAGATTTATGGAATTGCCACGGATCTGCTACAGACCGCCACGGACAGATTTGCGGATGAAAAGATTGCACAAAGGATTGGTCTTATTGGTCTTTAATCCGCAAACCCTTTCCATGTCAGTCTGTAGCAGATCCGTTTAGATCCGGCAATGTTTTTATGAATATTTATTGCCGTGGAAGCATCAAGGATGAAAGTGATGCCACAAGGACATCCAGGACGGGTTTACGGACAATAAGGACACACACGGATGAGCTACGGAAGAACTACGGATACTAAGGTCTGTATGGACTTTACGGAAATAACAAACAGTTTTGATTTTTCCGTAATGTCCTAGGGATCTTACCGGATCCTTGGCATGCCACTATGGATCTCACAAGGACATTAGGGATACTACGGATGACCTTACGGATGGAAAAGACGATCCGTAAATTACTTAACATTTTCCATATTAGGGAACCTGGCGCGATCCGGCAGGCCATCCTTGGATGTGTAACTGCTACTTTATAATGAAAGAATAAAATACATGTGGTTTATAACTGAATGGGGTGGACAGTGTCTGGTTATTCTTCATTACTTGGTAGGTCAAGGCTGAAAGACCTATGTCTTATTAAATGCCCTTCATCCTCCACACTTGTGTTATGGCTGACTGATTATTAAGTTAGTCAGGGTGTGAGTTGTAGTCACTTACATATTCATACACTGTATGTTTGTTAAGGCATGTGAACTTGCCTACATTTATTTTCCTATTTGTTTGAAGTGGCCAAATATTGATTCAGTATTCTGGTGTTTTCAAACCACAAAATATGCAGAACTATGCTATCATTACATCTATACACATTTCTTTCTGAGTAATCTTATCGTTAAGTGAATAGCAAGTTACACACACATCATGTGTTCATTACATAGTGTGATAAACTGGTGGAAAACCAAAATTCTCAAAATTTATGTTGTCATTCAATTGATAAAGAAAGTAATAGTCTATGATGGAGTAATGTATATATAAATAACTGGTCATAAGTTTTGTTTTATCAGCGAAACAATAAGTCATCACATACTTGTGTAATGAAATCAAAAATTATGTATTCGGTTTTGATAACTGGCTTTGGTGGGTATAAATACAGTATCATTCATGGATACTCATCAAAGGTATCAACACACATACTATCAAATATACGCATAAAAATTCACTGGTAATCAGGTATTTAGAAGGAATTGTTTATAGACTTCCTGTTTTCAGCTTATTACATCCTGTCTGTCTTTTGATGAAATACCATTTCTTGCATTCCAAGTCTGTAAGTAATGCTATAGTATGTAAACAAGTGAGAGAGCTTTTTGAGTGTCACTTTGATCAAACTTCCTGTTATACAAAAGCCACGCCCCTCTCCTCCCTCCCGCTATACTATACATGAGTATGTGTTCATGATATCCTCATGCCCCTGGGAATATGTAATCTTCTGTCAACGTGTCCCATTTCCTGTTTCTAATAATAGGAGTGTTTTGTGCTAATGGGATGTAGGTCATTATATATACAAATGCAGTCAAAGGCTTTATATCTGAAAATATATATTTCCTGCTGTGTTGTATACTGTATTAGGAGAAAATTGAGCTGAAACAGGAAATTTATTAATTCTCACTTTTGAAGTGCTTCACTAGAATGAAGTTTCACTAATGGTCAGTTTCCCCTAAGGAGAATAATACAACTTGAAAATTTCACTAGGCATTAAGTTCTACCATCTAAGCTCATTAGGTAGAATACTTAAAAATAATACTTAGTAAAAACTAGGGCTGGGACGGGTGCTGAAAAACGGGATCGAGTACTCGCCCTCTCACAACCGGCCCGAATTCTAGTAACCGCAAGATCAAGAACTACCATAAGAAGTCTTCTGTAAACAAAAAGTCAGTTCAGGAAACAAAACTTTTAAAGAAAAATGTATTCTATTTGACCAGATATTATAGAATATGGAGTAAATTATACGTTTTGAAGTGAAAATAACAACTTTAATTGATATTATGTGACGGAAATGCTGAAATGTGGCATATTTTATACAAGTGTTTCATTACCTGGGCGATAATACAAGGGCAGAATGTTCAGATTAACATTAAATAATCAAATGTAATTGAATGTTTTAATTTTTATCATGTGACTGTGTATCCTATCAAATACCGACACTCTGCCTATTAAAACTATTAAAATTCTAACTTTGAACCCTTCGACTCTTGTGTATTTTGCAGGTTGTGATGTTCATCAGAGCTTCCAGAGAAAGACACTCGGGGGAGCTGGTGTTAGTTGTCAGACCAAATGGTAAGTCCTGCTATTAGGCCTTTCTGTCACCAGAGTAGGTCCTCAGTGGTCTAGTGGGTTAGCAAGGTTTGGCATCTAATCACAGGCTGTCACCTCTTGTGTGGGTTCCAGTCCCACAAGTCAATCAATCAATCAATCAGTTGTCCAAGTGCTTAATCTCCGTATCAACGGATTCTAAGGCACACCATCCAATTCGTAAGGCATAAGTCATAAGACATTAGACATGTTCCGAGTCGTTCCCAGAGAGGCGGTCCGGTGTTCGGTAGTAAGAAGCTATGGTTGGAATGATTTCTGAAATAGGTAGGTTTTGAGTCGACTTTTGAAACTGGAGAGATTTGGAGCACTGCGTATATCATATGGAAGATCATTCCATAACTTAGGGGCATCATATGAGAAACTATTGTTAAAATGGACCTTTGATTTATGGATGGAAGCACAGTAAGAGGGAACCTAAAGGAACAAATTTTTGGGATTGGAACGTCTTGTATTCATGGCAGATTTGTACAAGGGGAGATATGGTGCAAAATACTTAGGCTGGCCAGTGGTGAGGTACTTATAAACCAAAACTAGGGTTTTGAAGATAATACGTTGTCTAATGGGTAGCCAATGAAGTGTCCTAAGGGTGGATGTAATGTGAGTGTACTTTGAAGCACCAGTGACAAACCGTGCAAGCGCATTTTGAACATATTGGAGCCTTGTAGCATTTCGGGATGACAAACTGCGAAAAAGAGAATTGCAAGAATCCAAACGACTACTGACCAGAGCATTTGCAATCACCACTGATGTATCCACAGAAAGAAACCTCCTGATGCGATGAAGGTCCCTGAGGCTAATAAAACAGGATTTGATAACAGAATTTACGTGATTGGTGAAACAAAACTTTGCATCAAACAGAACACCCAGATTGCGTACAACATCTGCGGGAGAGAGGCACTTACCCAGGATATTGACAGGAAATGAGTCACTGAGCCATTTGTGTCTGTCTTTGGCACCGAAGACTATGAATTCTGTTTTATCAGGATTAAGCTTGAGTTTGTTTTCAGACATCCAGACCTGAATATCATTCAAACACAATTTAAGATGGTCAAAAGACTTGAGACTATCATCAGGGGATAAGTGAATGAACAGCTGAGTGTCGTCCGCATAGAAGTGGTAACGGACTCCGGTATATTTTCTAATGACTTGACCAAGAGGTGTTGTGTAGAGGGAAAACAAAAGAGGACCTAAGACAGAACCTTGGGGGACTCCAAGTGACAATGCTGAGGACCTTTCTCAATATGACCCTGGCTGTTGATCGGGGAGATAAAACCCATATTTTCTAGGAATATGTGGATTATACGTATGAAAGGTTACAGGTTGCCAAAACAGTTGTTCTCAAACTAACAAATTAAGATCACTTTGTTTGATCTTGTGGCTTAGAATCGCTTCTAAGCATGGAACTAAGTGCTCCAAAAGCCTATATAAAATAATAAAGTGACTAAAGACCTATTTGACATATATGACCTTTAATTTACAATAGAATATTTAATATGTTGGTTTTAATGGAAAGAATGGCAATTTTAACAGGAAATTGGTACTTCCTGTTTATATGGAATAGCCATAAACGTCCGCAGTTAATCGATTTCCAATAAGCTGAATTTGTCATATTGCACTAATAACATGTGGCTCAAAAATATCAAGTATAATTGCATAAAAAAATGTGATTACTGGGAAAATAGTGCTGGAATTGAACAAAACATGCATAATTCTGCACTGTAGACATACTTAATTTGCATTGCTTTGAACAAATGCAATGATAAATGAATCAATATTTATATAGCTTGAACATTATTTTCCAGCACATTAATAATTGACGACTAGATGAGGAAAATGAAAACAGTATAAAATGTGCATATGTTCCCGTGAAAACAAATGAGTCATAGCATGATTTAATGTAATATCAATGGCAGCTTTATTCTGTAACTCCTTGTCATTATTTTTAAGTCATGTAATTAAAATAAGTCACTTACATCAACTCTTGTTAATACAGCAACTCTATTCATCCAAATATTTTTGATTATCTAACCTCAAACTCATTCTCCCAACTCCTGTTATTTTAGCCTTTCTATTGTCCTTTCCTCCTATTATCCGACCAGCTTGCCCCACCACCACCACCACCACCACCACCACCACCAATAGGGTCATATAATCGTGATTCTACTGTGTAGTATTAGAGGACAGTATCCCCAATCACATGTACACAATCTTTAGAAAGACCCTGCTGACTTCTTTGACCTCTTGCTTGTGTTGAAAGTGATCATGGGAAAATACCAGTTAGAACGTGAGTTTCAAATTAAACTTGCTTTGAATTATGACCAAAAAGATGCTTTTCCTTTCAAAAAGAATGGTACAATTAGTAGGTAACTTTAGTTGCTGATGAGTCTTGGTAGGTCCTTATTGACCTGGTCACTAGCAAGTTTGGCATCTAATCACAGGCTATCACCTCTGTATGGGTTTGACATCCCACCAGTGGCAAATGTTGAGGGCCCGTCCCAATATGGCCCTTATTCTTATACATGATGTAAATCCCTCACTTTGACTTTGTCGTTGGGTCTTGATGGACTCAAAAATCGTGTCTTCTCAAGGGACAGGAAAGATAAGTCATATCATGCCAAGAGCAGATAAGGTAGGTTGTGTAACAATATATATAGGCTGCAACCACTGAAAGACAGGTGATAAGACAATTGTAACTGTAAAGATTGCAAGTGAGCGGTCAGGAGGGAAATACTCATTCACCAAGTCGAGTATCATTCATGAACTGGAGAGATTAAATATAGCTTAAAGTTGGTGTAAGAAGCTGTATAATGCTGTATAATGCTGATCTTTTTTGGCCACCATTGCAGTACCCTCTAGAAATTTGTGGCTTTTAGTTACACCGGTTTACCCCATTTGTTTGTTATTATTATGGGTAAGAAATGTCTAGTTAATTAGCAAGCGGGAAAAACTTCAACAGTTTTAAATTTCTGTAAATAACACGGAATTTAATCACTTTGCTTTGCCGCACTTTCAGACGAAAAAAATCAAAAAGTGGACCAAAGTAGCATTATTCTATTAGTTGTTTTTATCTTTTTTGGGGGGGTGGGTGGGGTGGGGTGGGGGGGTTATAGCCCCTTTTTTATTGACCAGTAGCACATAATATTAGAGCTTTTAGTTGTCATGACAATTAAACACAGAAGTCACTGCACTCAACATGATAAAGCAAGGGATATGAAATTCGTTTCTGATAAAATTTGCCCCCTTCTGTTGCCTCGAGTTGTAAGAAATTCTTTTGACACATTTGTAATTTGAGTGCCTTTGATCTTCCCGATGCATAGTTGACACAAGTGGCAATTATTTATTTAGTTTTACTTTTTAAAAGAATGCCCCACAGAATTGAATTTTCGTATAATCTGTTAAATTATATCTAGCTCTGCAAACGTTTTTACAATTTTGATGAGGCAATTTTGAAGAGAATTACCATATCCGCTCTCTGAATAAGCCTTTCTTTCCTTGTGTTCACAACGATTGTACTTTGAGTTTTGTTACTATTTTCAGTTCTCTGAAAGGAGTGGGAGCAGATCTGTCTGTGAAAAGAATTTTTGTAGACTTTGTAGTTTGTTAATATTGTTATTATTTAATGTAGGCCATACATTCTAAAGATAGCTGTGTCATGTAAAATCATTTGGCTTTAAATAAGGCACAGTTTATTTTAAGTGTGTAGTTTTTACTGCAATGTGGAATGGCAGAAATATTGTTTTGAATCGACAACTGTTTTATCATTTGTCTTAAATAGTCAGGTTTTTTGCCAGGTTACAAAAAATAATAATTTTGAGGTTTGCTTTATGAAAATATTTGCCATTATATTAAACAAGAAAAGGGTGTTCTTTTAAAATTGGGTGTTCTGAATAGTAACACAATATTCATTGTATTTGTATAGATTTTATAACTTATACACAGGAGACAGCACAGAGAATTTGTTACGATCATAAAGAATAAGAAGGCTCGGCTTTTGAATGTGTTGAATGACATTCAAACCCAATAGGAATCCTATTTAAACAGAAATATGAAGGAATTGATCCTAATAAATATGTCTCATGAACCAATATTCAGAAATGCTCCACTATATGGCAGATGACCTGGTCTCTCTTTGAGAAGGTATTTGGCTGTCCTTAACATATTCCAGAACACTTCTTCAGTGTCCCGCAAACCCTCTTCTTTTTCATTTTAAAGCTTTTTGTTAATGCACATAGTGTTTTTCATTCATAAGTCATGTGGGAAAATAGAAAACACTCTGAAGTCAAAGTCAAAGTCTGGGTTTTGTGTCCCGTTCAACAGCCAGGGTCATATTGGGACAGGTCCTCATCTTTGTCACTTGTGGGAGTTAAATCCACACAAGTGACAGCCTATGAGTAAGATGCCAAACTAGAAAACACTCTAACCTACATGTGTATATAATTTTACTGTATTGCACAAAGTACTGACTGTTACAGGCTCACAACTATATTATTTTACTGTATTACGTGATTTACTTATTTTTACTCTCTATGTACTTTTAATGTACCAACTAGTACTCTGAATGTACTTTCGTTGTGCTGACTATTACTTTGTATAAACTTTGTGTACTGATTGTTAATCTGTATTTTTGGTTGTACTGTAACTTTGTACTGGTACTCTGTATATACTTTCAGTGTACTGTTACTGTGTATGTACTTTCAGTATACATAGGGGATGACACAGCAGACACTGAGCCGGAGTTCCAGTACATCCCAGACACGCACCACATTAGCACCACGCTGCCACCTGGCGGGGACGCTCTGGACGCCTCGCTGTTGCTACTGTCGGAGGGATTGGAAAGTGGAGCAGCATTGGCACAGTTTGATGTGAGTCCTGTTGTAATAAGAACAAATGATGTTTAGCTGAAACACAAAGAATATTTAACTGAGTGTCTTCCTTCAGATTACTTTAGAGAAGTCAAACAGGGTTTGATATTAGTTTGACATGTCTTATGGTGTTGGAAGCCAAATAGTGAGCATACTGTTTAAATTTTGGCTGGACAAATTCTTCATTTTTAAGAAATTCACTAGACTAAGATAAAATTTTACTAATGGCTGCTAGTTTCTATGTGAGATATTAATACGGATTTAAAATTTCACTAGGAAGTAATTTTCACTGTCCAAGCTTACGAGATAAAATAGGTAAAGTTAATGCCTAGTGAAAAATTTCAACATAAATAGTATAGGGCAATACTGTTTTGGCCGTTACTTCTTGCTTTGAATCTAGCTGATGGCAATGTGTGGTTGTGGTGGAGGCCCTATCCTCATATCAGGGGCGGATCCAGCTTTTATGTAAGGTGGGGGTTCACATTGAGTAAGGTGGGGGTTCACATCAGACATATTATAACTAAGGGGGTCGGGGGGCATGCCCCCCTGGAAAAAAAAATTAATTTTTGGTAAAAATAAGAGTGCATTTCCTGTAAATTTAACACCACTGTCAAGAAATAATTTTGTACTTTGGGTTGAACCCCTTTACATTATTTTTCAAGGGTGGGGTTCGAACCCCCTGAACCCCCCCACTGATCCGCTAGTGCATATGATAAGCCCTCAGTGGTTAGCATGTTTGGCATTTCATAAAAATTGAGTTCGTCCTTTGATGTATGTATTTGTATTTTTGTCTGAACAGCAATTGTACAGAAAGAAAGCCGGAATGACAATGAATGCTGCAAGATTAGACGTGAACTTGCCAAAAAACAGATACAGAGATATTTCACCCTGTAAGTAATAGTAATAATAGTAATAGTAATAATAAGTATTCTGGACTGTTGAAGAGTGCTACTTCCTGACAGTGGATTTGTTGTACAGTAAAAATATAAAATTCTGCTGAAGGAGAAGATGCCTTAAAATAAAGCAATGAAAAGGTAAAATCATAGAAAGTTGTGCAAGAGATTAGATAAATGTGCAAAGATTATAATAAATATAGAGTAAGAAATCAAAAATTCACCACATATCTGAAATTCGCCACATGTGAAAATACTAATAAGATAAATGAATTGTGGTGAGATTTGTTGAATGTATAGTAAATTATGGCTTTTTGAACTGAAAAATACCAATTTTTAGACAAAAACATAATTTTCTTCATAAAATTAACTAAGGTTTTAGCGCTGGCGAATTTTAGATTCCTGGCGAATTTTAGATTTCTTACTCTATCTATTTAAATAAAAAGTATTGCATAATTGTATGTAAATGATAGAGGTCTTCTTGCCAAATATGACATCCTGTTGACAAAAGTTTTACTCGATCTTTTATCTTTTTTCAGATGATCAGACGAGAGTGAAGATTAAAACTTCAGCAGGAGATTATATCAACGGGAACTTTGTAAATGTAAGTGCTTGTGATGTCTTTTGAAATTGATGTTCACAGAAAATTACTTCCAAATGTTTCTCGTACTTCTTCACATAAAATGTGTTTGTGGAATTCCTTTGCACAAGTGTTATGTAAATTTGAATTGATATGATGGTGAACTATATCATTTCCAAAATTTTGACGCGACTAGAAGTAACCGTATGTAGAAGTTAATTGCTTGCATTTTGTAATTGTTACTAAGACCAAACCGCAGCGTTTATCCTTCAGAAGAAACATAAGGCACATGAATATTATGTTATACAGATGGAAATCCCAGGGTCTGGTATCATCAACCGTTACATCGCCGCTCAAGGTCCACTCCCCAACACCAGTGGCGACTTCTGGCAGATGGTTTGGGAACAACACGCCACCCTGGTGGTGATGCTGACAACTAACGTGGAACAGGGCCGAGTCAAGTGTCACCAGTACTGGCCGGAGCTGTACGAAACCAACGACCTGGGCAGCTTACAAGTGGTCTGTCTGAAAGAGGAACAGACCCAGTCCTTTGCATTTAGAGAGTTTACTCTCACCAACAAAAATGTAAGTATATCAAGAAAATACCTTCTCACAGATAATGTCTGTTCGAAAAGGCGACCTCAAAGTACTACACTGACAAATTAATTTTGAGAGTACATTGATTAAAATTGGTGTAAGAAATGGCCCTTGCATTATATATTTTAAACATGCTGTGTGTATATTTGTCTGGAATTTTTTGATGTTTGGGACTTTTTGTTCCCTAGTTGTTGTGTGTTTTTGAGTCTTCTTTTGATGGAGATTAAGTGCTATAAAAGTCATAGTAAAAGTAGCATAAGAATTGTCTTCACCAAGGAAATAGATTTGAATACAAAATTTACAAACGGTAGAAGTGTTTTATATTCTCATTGAATTTATGATCCTTATGACATTTTGAGTCCATTTACTTGATCTTGAATTTTGCTTGATTTTAACGAAACAACACACGTGACAAATAATGAACGGTTTATTATGGTGCAGTTCTTACATACGATTTGTATTTGTTTTTGTCTCCTACCCTATAAAGTGCTAAATTGATGTGGAGGTTAGGTGCTACAAAAATTGACCAGAATCAGATTTTTACATTGAGAGTTCAGTGTCATCAGTTAAAATATTAACAGCTATCAACCCATGCTGCAAAAACTGTCAATCTGACCGAGTTTCACGACCATTTCATGGAACAGTTATTAACTGATATATGTTCGGCACAAAGAAAATTGTTAATTACAGATATAATTTCAGCTACCTTCAGTCTTCTCACCATTTTCTGTGGTATTGTACACCAAACCTTGGCACTTCCTGTCTCTCTCTCTGTGAGATTTAATCTTCAGGTGGCCTAATTAGCAACTCCCCAATTAGCATCTTCTTAATAGACCATACGGCAGGGGTGAAATTCAATAGCTTGTTTACTTGCTGCTAGATTGCCTCAGACAACACGTTCGGCAAGTTTTTAACAACAAGAGGTGCAGAATTACTTGACATATTCTTGTGTGTTTTGGTTGGCGTCAATGTGACATTATTTTGTTGTTACTTCAACTGTGAAAGGATGTAAATATGTTTAGAAGTGTTGAGGACACACTCCTGTTTTGTTACTAATAGTGATGACTTAAGTTCATATATAAAAACCCCAGTTTTGAAGTTTGCAACTTATTTTTTTACCATCTGTCTATCAGGATAAGTGACATTGTCTTACGTCATAGATACATTTGAATTTTGAAAAACTTTGCATAGTTTTTTCAAGTTATTCATAACGTATCTTAACCAGAACAAAGGAAAAGTACACTGTTTTGTAGTTTGTCAATTTGACCTTATTTCTATTTTTTCTTTCATATTATTTCAGTATTGATATCATAACGGTAATGTTAGCTTTCCCCAAAAGTTTTGTAGAGTACTTACTACCATCTATCAAGTCAGAAGAGCTGCATATCCCACAGATGCAAGTGTCAATCTGGGCCAGATCATGATTTGTGTCTCGATTAATAAAATGTCACATTTTATAACAGTCACACCCCTAATCCAATGCTCTTCTCGGGAGAGTAGAAAAATAAGTAACTGTAGTTCATCATTTACGCAATCCGTCTAACGTAACAAGAGATATCAGAACAACATCACTTTACACAGATGCAGTACTTCTGGCCAGATCATATTTCTTTTTCTTCATCAGTTGATAAAACATTCATGTCATATTGTTGGTCAGATATATGACTTGTACAATGTATTGATAGCCATGTTACAGGTCAAGTCAATCTACCTTTCTCTTTGACCTTTTTACAGGACAAGTCTGAGGAGCGTCACATCACACAGATGCAGTACATCTCCTGGCCAGACCACGGGGTACCCGACGAAGCCACAGACTTTTTAGACTTTGTCCAGAAAGTACGACAAAGGCGTGCAGGCATGACCGAGCCAACTATCGTACATTGCAGCGCAGGAATCGGTAGAACAGGAGTCCTCATCACCATGGAAACCGCCATGTGTTTAATCGAGGCCAACCAGCCAGTCTACCCACTGGATATAGTGCGGCAGATGAGAGACCAGCGAGCCATGTTGATACAGACTGCGGTATGGAGGAGATATTTTCTTAATTCTGTCCCCTTTCTTTTTTATCACATTTTGATCATTAATGTTCAAACAAAGCAGCTTGGTGGGTAATACTCACCTAGGAACAGAGCACTTGAGTTTGATCCCACCTACAGCTAGATGCAAAATGGATTGGGTAAGCACTTTAGAATGGTGCTCCTCTGTCATTGGCTCCTATTGCCGAGTGGCAGGCTTAAGACTCTTATTGGAAAATGATAAATGGTCATCTGTAAGGCCCTTTCATTCAGGGAAATGTCAATCTAGAGCTGGACTTTAGTGGAGTATTTGACCAATAGAGTCTTGTAGTGAAGGAGTTATTACACTGAGTATAAATACCAAAGAAACAGAATTTAATCTTTAAAAAAATGCATTAATGCTGTTTTGCAGTGAAACTGGTGGATTTGTCCAATTTTTGTACAGAAAGCTCTTACAAATACAGTTACAAGGCTGTTTGGTTTCATATTAAGCTTGGATATAAGGTATTTGTTTTTTGGTTGTGTGAAAATATGTACAAAATTTGTAATTTGGGTTTATTCATAGTGTGAGGTCTGTTACTATAATATCTCTTAAACAAATTATGATTTTCTTGTGTATTAATAATGTTTTATTCTTGGTTTCAGATACAGTACAAATTTGTGTGTGAAGCAATATTAAAAGTGTATAATGGTGAGTGATTCAGATTCCATTATGTAACATCATACAGGTATTGCAAAATGTATATTCAAATGTTTATCATTAGGGTATTCATTTAAACTATGAATTAGGTTTACATGATAAAGATTGTATGCAGTATGTTTTAAATCACAGCCTGTAGTTAGTAATAGTTTTATTCAGAGAAAACAATGTTTCTAATGAATTTAAGAAAAAGTTTCTCCACATTAGAACGCTTGAATTCCTGAGCATTTTTATAGCTCAAAAAGATTAATTGATGACACATTGGATGTAAGAATTGTGTAAAAAAAAAAAGGAAAAAAAGTAATTTAATATTTTAGTTACCAACAAGTGCAAAGGTTTTACTTATGAACATAACTGTTTGCAAGATCCTCTTCTATGAAAAACTCTTATTCCTAGAACTTTTCTTATTCTCAAAAAAAAAAAAAAAAAAATTCTTAGAAAATGAGATTTTTCAAAGAATTAGACAGTTACTGAATATGGGCTGAATTGGTCTTTCAAATTTGCCACTTCAGACTAGCATACCCACCACCATAGTCTTGCTCCCCTAGAGGGCGCTGATCAAGTTAAGACTTTCTGCTCGGTTTTGACTGTCCCTTTGTGGCATTCAGTGCATTAGACGATCCTCATAAATTTAACGGTATACAAAGATTTCTTTTATTTAAACTATTTTCCCCATGTGTTTAGTGCTCAGATTGAAATAGGTACTGCAATTTTTTTTTATTGGTCCAGAATACTTAAACCTGTACTGTTCTGTTTCATTAATCGAATTTATTTAATTTTTTTTTGTCTTTCAGAAAAAATAGTCCAGCCGTTGGAAGAATACAAGAGATGATAGTTACTGAGACTGTAGCAGTTCCCATCTCTACATACTGTATAGTGTGTTGTTAGTACTTCATCAGTGAATTCCTCCCAACCTACTGCCACTAGAAGCAACATTAGCACATCTTTTATAAACAAGCCCACACTCGGTAAGGTGTGGAAAAAAATAAAGTTAATATATCTATCAGAAGTTCAATGAGTGCAAAACACTGATTAAGAAAAGGCAAAATACTCTTTCTGCTTTTCTCCGAAAAAATATTGTGTAAAAACAGTTTTGGAGAGAGGTTAGAAAAGGTTTAGAAAGTGAGTGATAATGTGGCTTATGTTGATGTGCTAGTATGCGGAAAAACTTGCCTACCAATGCATTTGTGTATCTTCTGTTGCCATGGAGATAATGACTCGTTCTCCGAGGAGGGTTTATCAACGTTGTTAAATTATTGGGCGAGACACAATATGCCTATGTGTAAACAATGTACGGGTTATAAAGAGAAGCTCCTTCATTATAGAGACAAGACCTTTATTTACTATGAATTGCTGAAAAATTGAGATAGCAAGAGTTACCAGAGGGACATCAGTATAAGATTGCCATGTCTGTTGCCATAGAAACACAGTTGTCTCTGAGGAAATGTTCAATGTTGTTAAAATATTGGCTGACAGTAATTCCGCCAGCCTTGGTCTGTTGTCTACAGACGTAAAAAGAACAACAGTAACATCAGTGGAGGTTATGGCTTTGTACTGATGGACGCTGTTAACCTCTTTAATGAAGCCTCGCTGTTCGTGTGTTTTTGTTTACTGTACACAGTATTGAGGATTGTTTTTTTTTAAAGACAAAGATCATACATGTAGTTATTTAACTGTAGGCTGTGACGGGTGCTGAAAAACGGCATCGAGTACTCGCCCTCTGACAACCGGCCCGAATTCGAGTAACCGCAAGATTTAGTTCCCACCATTAAAAGTCTTCTGTAAACAAATAGTTGGTTCCGGAAACGAAACTTTTGAAGAAAATCGTCTTCTATTTGACCATATATTATGGAATATGGAGTAAATTGTATGTTTTCAAGCAAAAATAACAACTTTAATTGATATTATGTGACGGAAATGCTGAAATGTAGCATATTTTACACAAGCATTTGATTACGTGGGCGATAATACAATACCTCGCGAGTAACCGAGTTTTTAAAATGGACTCGAGTACAAGCCAAGACCGCCTCGTACACTGAGGCTCGTGTACTCGTTCGCAGCCCTATTTAACTGGGTTGAATGGAGTGGGTCTTTGTACCAGAAGTATCCATGAATTCACCGTAATTCAGTATTAGAAATGGATGTTGGTTGTATGTAATGTGTATATCGGTCTATGACTTAAAAGAGGGAGGTTAAAGCGAAGGAAATTTAATAAAGGTGTTAATAGTAATGATTATATTAATAATTACTAGTAATTCTGGGCGTGTGATAGGGGGCGTAAAACGGGGTTGGGTGTTTGTAATTTAACAACCTATATCCAGGTATTTACATTTTAGTGTGAAGAAACAGGAAGTGCCAGAATTTTGGCAATCATATAAAATGTCACAAGTCTGAAAATGAGGAAAATTATCTGAAAAAAATGAAAATGAAAATTAGGTAGGCAGAATTTAATGGAGTTTATGAATGTTAAAAAAAAAACATTTAAATAAGTAGTAAAGAGTTTACCTATTTTTTACCTAGTTTGTGATTAAAGTTAATAATTGGTTAATAATTTAATAACTGATAATTGGTCTGAAGTTGAAGGATTCAGTCCAACTTATTATAACAACAATTGTGTGGAATTCGCTAAGAATGTACCATATACCATTGACAAAAAGTGCTACCTGGGTTGCTAAATTGGCCCTGGTCATAAATTGGCACGAAAACAAGGTAAACAATAAATACTCAATGTGTAGTACTAGAAATAGAAATGTAACTACTAGACGTAACTTAACTAATAAAGCAACAGGCCAGGCACCGACTTTGTGTATAAGTTACATTGTCGCCATTTTTTATATCACAAAAATTTTATAAATGATAGATTCTGTGTGGCACTAGTACTTCTAGTGTCCTCGAGATATATTTCTTATTTAGTACTTCATTCTGAAATATTCTACTGCCAAATTAGTTAAAACCAAACCGTAGAAAGGTGCAAATCTGACATAGAATAGAAAAAAACACCACCCACTGACGTTGGAGTTCTCCTGAATAATAAAACAGTCACAATATTCTGAACAAAATATAATAAAACACTCGATTTTCATGTTTATGCATGATATTTAAATGTCCACTTTTATTTGAAAATTACTTCAAACATTGTGTTGAGAATAAAATATAATTTTTTTTGTCAATGCAAACAGTTATTTACTTTTTGTCAAGTTATTGAATCTTTAATGTTTTTTCTTAATAAACTCGACAGTAACATAGGTAAAATAAAACGGAGTCCAGAGGCTGTGTTTACTAATCTCTTTGTTCTAGTGAGTGTAGGCGGTGTATATCTGTTATTTATTGTTGGTTAAATCTGGTGCTAATATTATGTAATGTGTTATTAAACAAATGTAACTATTGGGGTGCATATACACGAAGTATATTCAGATACTTGATTTTAGTTTTAGAATTTTAGTATTTTTTCTTTTCGTTAGCAAAATATAAAGTCTTTTTTTGAAGAATATTGATTGAAAAATTATGTAGAACATTTTGTGCAGTAGTTTTTATTTTACAGTCACCGGAATTTGTAATTTGCAATGTAGTAAGTTATATTAGTTTCCAATTACATAATAAAATGTGTAAAGGTTTTTATTGTCTGAAAATTTACGGGTATTTTTATGAAATGAAGTAGTGAAAGTACTTAATTATCCAAATCTTTTATACTTTAAAACACTCTACAATGACAGCAATTTGGAATATTTAAAGTAAACATACCATATTATATATTTTGTTGGATTTTCTTTTTATTTTAGTTGTAATACACGGGTCCTGGGGTTGCTGGTTAGAGAACATGTACGACAACGACCTCCTATTCTGAGGTCATGTGTCTGAATCTGGTTCCTTATTTTCAGTTGAAAAGTGCGAGTTGTTTCTTTTTCCAGTGGTAGCTTACAGGATAGATACTTGATCAACTCATTTGCAAAGGTTTCCTCCATTCGTTCAAATAGTCAGAACGGCAGGACTGCGACAAGATGTCCATGCAACATGCAGTTTAATTTTACCAGTGTATGTTGACAGTGGACATTGATTTAAGCTGTTTCAGGTAATGATCTGGGATAATGACATTTTAAGCCGTATCCAAATTTTGGCGGCAAAAAATGACCAAAAATAAAAAAATCCTTGAAATTTGACAATTAGTAAAATTTTATTCCAGCTTAAGTTGTGGCAAGTATGGTATGTATTAAATCGTTGTAGAATGGAATTCTATAGTTCAATAACTTTAAACTTGGGACTTATCAGGACAAACATTTGTTCATTCTGAGGAAATGTGAGGAGATTTGGTGTTTAAGTAAGAGATCTTTAACCTTTTCCACCTTGGAATACCATCCTTAAAATTCACACTGGGGGAAGAATATTCAAGGAAATTTCACATCTGATAAAAAATAAATGTCTAACATAATGGTCAAATTCTCAAATGGGATGAGAATTTCCCATAATGCAAAATAAACAAGCATAGGGGACATTCTCGATCACATATTTCACGTTATCTGGCAAATGTCTTATTTTCTACTCTTAGTTCTTGTCTGTTTGTTTTTCAAATAAATAAAAACGTATTTTGTGCTTTCATTCATTTTTGCGTGATTATACCCAGTATTAACTCCATGTTTCTTGATGTTGTCTCTAAAATGTGTATTTTTCTGTAAAAAAAAATTCTTACGAGGTCACTCTTACCAGAATACAATTTGTCTAATGTGTTTATAACTTTAATGGAAAATAAAATCACTACACAAGTTTTTGTTGTAGAAATAGTTTTCAATTGACAATGATTCAAGGTATTAATCTTAGTAAAAAATATTTAATTTTTAAATCGCTACTAATGTAGTTGAAACTGATAAAGATATTTCATTCAAATTAATCCATTAAAATATGACAATAAATCAAAAGTTCTTTTCAGCTAAAATTTTCAATTAATTGATTGTGTTAATCGAGTTTTTTCATAGCCGAAGATTGAATTTTAACAGGATTACTTAAGAGATGTTTCTGAAGTAACTCATAATAATTTATATGGGGAAACAATTGTGTTTTGTTGGAATTTGAATAAAACGATGAAAAAAAGGACATTTTACTGGGAACTAGTGACTTTTCCATGAAACGCTACCTATTGGAGCGCTTGTAGCAAATCCTGGCCTGGTTTTGGCTTCCTGTGTTAAGGTGAAAAAATTACTTGGTAGTAATTCAAGTAATGGTTTTTTAATCGATCTTTCAATATTGTGTATTGTGATAATTTGCAATGGATATCAAGCTTTAATTGTTTATTAGTTTCTGTGAATGCTGATGCTTAACATTGAAATGGTGGGTCATATCAATATTTGCCCGATTAGGTGGAAAAGTGAGAGACTATAAAAACTTGGTAGATTTAATCCGATTATACGACTTGATCACTAAATACTTTACAGAGTGAGAAATATGGCAGTCATTAAATCATTCTATTACAACCCTTCTGTTATATGAACATTTGCAGCCAAATATTTGATTTTATGAACAACCCTTTCCCCTTCTCCAAGAATCTTGTATTTTTCTGTCGTTAAAATTGCCTCTCCTCTCAGTGAAAACTTGATTTTATCCAAACTAACTTTAACTCTCTAATAACAGATATTCACAAAAGCCATTTTGTTTTAGGAATTAAACATCAGTAAATTGTAATATTTAGAAGAATAAATCCCAAGCTGTTCATAAGATCAAATATTGAGGCTGTAAAACTATAAATTTTATAATATTTCAGTTCTTGGTCTCTTTAAATATATGGGATAAATATATAAGGGGAAATTTGCCACTTGAAAATCACCCACATTTCATTTTGAGATTAGAAAACATATTAAATGTGTTTGTTAACATATCTCATACAGTCGTTTATATAATTGAAGGTACTCTATGGAGATATGTTTGCTTCAAATTGGAATAATCTACGTTTGTCTTTTTATAATGTTTAGTGTGATATAAAAAGTTAATTTATTTCTGTAAAAAGATAGTTTCATGTTAAAACATATAAAAAAAAGAACTGTTTTCCTCTTGTTATATTTTTTCTGTTTCCAAAGTTTTTCTTTTATGTGAATTGTCAGAAATTGTATACATTAGAATCGTGTTGTGGCTTTAGATGAAGAAAAGTTGAACAAAGAGTAGTTCTATCGGTATCGTATTTGTTTTTGATGTTTTCTTGGAACTCGCTGACAAAAAATTCATTTCTTAAAACAAATCTCTTTTTTTTTTTTTCTTTTGCATGCTAGGAGTTGATCGCTGTTTGGACTGTGAGAGCATTTCATTGGAATGAAATAATGGAAGTTCGTGATAAGATATTTCCAAGTCTGTACCTGTATTCAATGCAATTGGAATATTTGAATAATGGCCGATAACAGAGATGCCACTGTTAGATGACAGTGTTAGATGAAAAACTATATCCACTGTATTGTCTGGAATAAATGTCCAGAGGCAATTATTTTTCTCTTTTTTTGCCAAAAAGGAGGCACAAGTAAGAACTAAAAGAACTGGTATGTACCAAAGTTAGACAACTAGAAGGGGGGGGGTGGGGGTGGGGGGTGGGGGGGGGGGGGGGTTCAGAGATACAATGGTTAACACACTCACCTCCCACCTCTGAGGTGAGTGGTTTGAGACTTGGACCAGAACCTATGTGGGAAAGTTAGTGACTGCTTACCGATTGCCGGCAGTTTACAGTGCAGAATTTTGACCAACTTGTATGTACTGGTTTTTCTTTTGACCTTAAAACTACCCGTCATGATATAACCTGCACAGTGCGTTGAAAGCGACAATAAACCAAAAATAAATCAAGTAAAAGGTTTAAATTAGTTGTATTGTATTTTTTGAGTTCTCATTGGTATTACAGATAACCAACATGGTCCATAAAATTGATATTGTAAGGTTTTTATGGCATACTGTTCATTGTATATTGGATCTTTAGAATACTTTTTTGGGGGTGGGGGGGGTGGGGGGGGGGGGGGGGGATTTAAGAGTGGACGTTAATTACAGAAATTATGGTAGATGTCAGTTTCTGGATTAAAATGTGTCCCAGTTGTCAGTATTTTTTATAAGATCAGCAATTTTGTTACGGATTACCGTATTCAATTTCTTTGCATACGCTGTAGATAAATGCTTGAATTAATTAAATTATATCTGAGGTGAACATACAAGAAATTAGTGGTAGCTGTTTGTATACATTTTATATATATATGTAGGTACTTAGGATGATTTACTATGGGCTAGTTTCCCTTGATGACAAGGGAAGAATACTAGTTCGATTGTTTTTGCAGCAAATTGGAATGCCACATTTTTTAACCATAAGTGATTTTATCATGGTCAGAAAATTCATTGATTTGCAATGCAATGCATTATATTGAAGTGATGAATTCAATGGTTGTTAGAAATCAACAAGTCATAGACTATTTACACGAATGTAAACAATATTTTTATTGTCAATAAGCTAACGCATTAAAATTGATAACATTTCTATTGTAAATAGGGAAATACACTCGATAGATGTGTGAACATACCTTGTATGATAAAACTTAAGGATAGAAAGACTTTATATATATAAATATATATATGAATTTTTATTTTTATATAAGATTACCTGTACCATACATGTACATCTATTTGTGGAAAGAAGCTTGAAAACTAGTCTCTGTCACATTGTGGCAAAAAATTTGTGAATAATGTTCTTATTTTTGTTATTTGTAATCTGTTTATATAATTTTTCCTCTGTCTTTTTATAAATTTGAATCAATGCACATAAGTACATTTTTTGTTGCTTTTTTTCCTGTAAAAATATGGTTTAAAAAAAGTAATAATAAGAGTAATACAAATGCTATACATAGTATGAGTATCTGTATAAAAAAATACTGACTATATAATATTTTCCAGTGCATGTTACATTTTAGATGAAAAAAACTACTGCAGTAAATAAATGAAAACCTAAACAAGTACCAAGTGGTTTTATTTCTACGCGTTACGTTTGATAGGTTAGTAAATTTGCTGATCTGCCTCGCAATCAACATGTTTTAGTTGTAACCTCTACTCCAGCAGATCCATAGTAAACTTTCACAATAGTGACACACAACTTGCCATATCTGGCATAAAAAATGTACATTGTAATTATATAATCCAACAAAGTGCTTCTGTTGACTACTGCCATTGTGACATTGTGGATAAAATACTGGTCCAGGAACCCAGAGGACGTGGGTTCAATCCCAGGTACAGACAGTTACATACTGGCTCAGACGACCACTTAAAATAGTGGTCTTATGTTGTTATATGCTTACCCCAGTGGAAGGCTAAAGAATCCCTAATAAGTAAGGCTGTGACTCCATTAGTTAACATGGTGGATGTAAACAAAACCTTATGAAAAATAATGTTAAATGTCTATAAAGTTGGAAATTACATGAAAAACTAACACCAGTTAGAGAAATCTGAGGGAATACTACGGTTTACCCAAGTGTTTCGTTTATTTTACGGCATATATAATGTTTTTATTTTTGGTTACCGCTTTGCCAGTTTGTACTCGGTTTCTGAAGGAATTCAGACTGTTTTGGGTTAATGGGGGGTAATCTGTCACAGTCTTACTGGGAAGTTGATATATGGTCATCCTTGAGACTCTGTCTTCAGGTTAGGGGAAATTCAGTCACTGAAGAGCTTGGGCTGTATTATAAAAGTAGAAATTCAACCATCTTTTCCGCAAGGCTAAACAAAATATTAATACAGTTTAGATAACGACTATGAGATTTACAAAAGTGCTTTCAGACTGTCAAAAAAAAAAAGAATCTGATATGTGAAGCTAAAAAATTATCCTGGATTACTTGTATTGGGAATCCTGAGTTAGAAGTGATCTTTATGAATCAGGGCCAGTCACAAGATCAATTTCAGCCACACAACCTATTTTTAATCTGGGAAAAATCATGTTCTTTCCTTACTTGCCCACACAGCTATTTCTAGGATATCAATCATAGCATCCCCAAGTTTAAATACAGCTTGGTCTTATGATCAGTTGCAAAAGTGAAAAAGATTATATGTATAACCAACAGGTGGCAGAGTTGTAACACTCTCGCCTCCCACCTCTGAGGTTGGGGTTCGGTTCCCGGCACGGCCTCAAGTGGGAAAGCTGGTAGTTGCTTGTCGTTGGTCGGGAGTTTACAGTACAGAACCTTGTCCAACTATATGTACCGGTTTCCTCTGCCCTTCCAACTACCTGTTGTGATATGAACTGTACAGTGTTGAAAGCGATGTAAAACCCCAAATAAATAAATTGATATAAATATAAATAAATATATGTATAACCAAACAGATTAAATATGCACAAATATAGAACAACACATTCAAGATGACCAAAGTTTAACATATTCCACTCACAAAATATAATAACACCCTGCAATACTGATAAATTGTTGCACATAGCAGTCCACTACTCTAGCATTCCTGGTAAGTTAAGCCAGTCCGGCTGACCACCTGCGGGAATCACAAGACTTCTCTCAGGCCTCTGCTGCCAGTGCTACTGGTTCAGTGAGCTAGTACCAGCCACCTCCTCGGGCCTTTCACACAGGCCCAGTTTTTACTCGGGAAGTGGTCCTTCATCCCGGATCATGAGCGTGTTTGCCTCTCATGTCAGGACAACCCCTGGATGAGCATAAGATCACAACCTTTTGGCAAAGTTTGTGTCGCAATGCCGGCAAACGACTGATTCTGCTTCAAGATTGAACAGATGAACTTGCATCAAATTCAAGTCCATATCTCTAGGGCTGGTGACCGTAACTGGATTCAAACTGACCAGTTCATCGAGCCACCCATATCGTAAGCTAGATGGTATGCCATGCACCCTGGAGCTGATCTCTCCAGTTACTAGTCCAGCCAAATCAGTTAACAAGTGGTCAGGTGATGCTTCTCCACTCAACAGTGCATTCAGCAGGATAGCACTTGGCCGGTGTCTCACCTCCTCGACCCATTCCCAAGAGACAATGGATAAGTTGGAAAAATCTTTGAAGGATTCCACAGTGGTCTGCAGTCAAGCTGCTGCAGTCAAACCGATGTGTGAACAAAATCCAGGATGAGGTACAGGATAACCTGTGACTTTTTGTCGATCAATTGGGTTTTGGGAAGTCTTCTCAGAGGGCAGAGAAAGCTCTTCAGGATCTGAAAAACCTGATTGTCTTCCAACAGAATGTCAACTTCATTTTGGGCAATTTGATGCAACACATGACAGACACCATTTTTGCGCAGGCTACAAGCATGACTCTCTTGCAGAGAGATTCTTATTTGGAGTCTCTTAAGCCTGGAGTCAAACCTGATACTTGGTGCCCTCTCAGAAACAGCCCTCTCCACCATGCAGCTTTGTTCCCCAATGTGGCCATCGCCAAAGCTGAGAAAGAGATTATAAAATCAGAGGCTGATAGCCATCCCCCCAACTTGGTACAGGTTCCGGCAGGGCCAGACCTAGGAATGGTCATTTTCAGCCCTGCCAAGTAAATTGCAATACGTGTAAGGATACCAACAACAACAAAGCTGCTCAAGATCAATCTCAGGAGATGCCCACTTGGCACAGCTTTTTGAACAGAAACAACTCCATCAGAGGCTGAAGCAGAGGCTCTAGTGCCCCCAGGCGTGGTAACATTCTTTCAGAAGAGGAAGGGGAAACAAAATAAATGACAATTAAAGCCCTAGGTAAGTGTACTGATAGTGTTAAGGTTTCAGACATTTTATAAGGGTCCCAGTAAGCATTTTAGGGACGTTTTAAAATGGTTTAAACGTTAACAAAATGTTTTTAAAACCTATTTAAGCCCTATCTTATGGTTTTGTAAATGTTTCCAAGTAAATGTTTACACTGTAATGCTCAAAGAACGTTTGATAAACATTTTCTGTACAAACATTTTACTGAAAACATTTATTAAACGTTTACAAATTAACTCAAGAAGCTAGGTTTCACTTAAAGCGTTTTTAAACATTTAGAAACTGGTTGAAGAAATACAGCTTATGCTGGAAATGTGTTTCAAACATTCATCATGGAATGTTTGATAAACAGTACACATAAAATGTTTAAACAACACTTCTTGACAATGTTTTGTAACTGTTTGCCCTGAAAATGTTTTACAAACGTTTAATAGCAACTGGTTTTCATACCCATCATTTTAAAAAAAATGTTTTCTATTAAATGTTTTAAAAACATTTTATTAAAAACGTTTGTTAAAGCCATATTTTTCAGAATTCTTATTAAACCTTCACCTTCAAACATTTCCAAACAAAGATGGTGGTGAGCAATAATTTTATTAGAGGAACTTTGTCAAAAATTGCCCCACATGCAATCACTAAAAGTAAAACCCATTCACACTATGGGCGATATCACCTGCAGTAACCTGCATTTGGGGAAACATCCCTGTCCTTGAGTCACCGTATGCAACCTTGCAAGTCAGTGGTGAACCGTCCATTACCTTGTGAGTCCTACTGAAGTTTTCAAATATTGGAATGTTCTGCTTCTGATTTCAGTATTGTGATCATGCACAGACAATTTTGAGCATGTGCGTATGAATTTCTTTATACGGTAACCAAAGGTATGGTCTACGGTGTACATAAGGTTATGTTTTATTGCGTTAATACATCTTACCTAGTGGACAGATGCAATTGTCCGGCGCTCTGCCGGTCACGCCAAACGTTAGAAAAAAACGTCCTGAGCTGGGCTCTGGCCGGGACCGGTAGTGTCCCCCTCACTCGCCAGGTGGCTGTGTAGCATACCTGCCGGTGCATTACGCATGCTCACGCATGCGCTCTTCCTCTTTTTGTTTGGCGCGAAGCGGATTAAACGCTTGGAAATTTCATAGATTTGTTTGTGGATATTTATTATATCAAAAAAGAAATATTTTGAAGCGAAAAGCAAGTATTTTGTTCATTAATATATATAGAAGCACTTTATGTCGTCTTCTGCTGGCCAGGATTGCGGATCGTGTGGGTATTTTACAATGAACTTTGACCCCGCCTCCGTGAAGTATTTGTTGAGTAAGGAATCAGTACTACTGCATTTTATTTCCTACTGCAAGCTTTTATTGTGTGGATATGTACCAAGAACTACTGTTTCCTGGCCACGTCTTCATATAAAATATTTTAGAAGAATTTTCCTTCATATTTACAAGAATACATCGTCTTCTGACGTCATCATCTCCAGCAATTCTTGTCACGTGACAATAAAATAAACTGGTCACGTGACTCTGCAAGCGAATAAACAGATTTCCTGTCTTCATCTATTAACTAACAGGGAATGTATGCGTCTATCTCTTACGAGAAATAAAGAAATATATTGAGGTTATTGGAAACGTGTTGGCGTTTTGAGGAAACTACAAATTGGAAAATTTAATGGTTAAATTAAATTTTTATTAGTTAATATCTTACCTAGTGGACCAGTGCATTTGTCCGGCGCGCAGCCGGTCCCGCCAAACGTTAGACAAAAACGTCCTGAGCTGGGCTCTGACCGGGACCGGTAGTGTACTCCTCATTCGCCAGGTGTCGTGACTGCACCCAGCTCCCCTACTGCGCGTGCGCGCGCATGCGTACTTCCTCTTTTTGTGGCCTACCTAAGAATGTCCCCCTTTGAGCTATTGCGGGGCAGGTAGGGTGGGACTCTCTTGGTCCACTAGGTAAGATATTAACTAATAAAAATTTAATTTAACCATTAAATTTTCCATTTTATTGCGTTAATATATCTTACCTAGTGGACCAGTGCAGAATAACTACCCAGTGGTTGGAGGGTAGCTATGGACAAAGGGGAGACAGAGACTCTAAGATCTACATATATACTCCGTAAATCCAGAGGAAATCACCCGGGAAGGGTTTCTAACTACCCTGGATAGGTACAGTCTCTCTCTCCCCCCTTTGTTTTGTAGCTGACGAGTCCCCGAGGAAGTGAAGAAGGGGAATTGAAGATTAAGATGGTCCCCCATCTTCTTGCAACGCAAGACAGACTGCAGGGACGTTTTTTTTTTTTTTTTTTTTTTTTTTTTTTTTTTTTTTTATGAATACATATATACATCACTATATACATGGGAGCCTCTACTTAGTCCCTAATTTGCTGGGCAGCTACCACAGGACCCAAATGGTACACATCCGAGTCTGCCCATGCCAAGTCCTTCAAGTAAAATTGGGTGAAGGTGTTATGAGATTTCCAGTGACAGGCTGCCAAAATCTGGTCTAAGGGAACATCCCCCCTGAAAGGCTTTGGACGCCGCGAACGTCATGAGCCCGAACCTGATGCAACTGTTGAGCCTGTTGGTCTGACATCTGGTAACAAAGGACTATGGTTTGTTTGATCCAGGAGGAAACGGTAGCAGGGACAATATCCTTCTGGAAACTCTTCCTAAAGGAAACAAAAACCAATTCCTTGCCTGAACGGAGATCTTTGGTTTTGTCCAAGTAATAACGTAGTGCCCGGACCGGGCACAGACTCCTATCCTCCTTGAGGGATTTGTCCAATGAAGGAGCCAAGGCTGGAATGATAACAGGGGCCACGCAAGCGGGACCCTCTTTAGCCAGGTGGTTCTTAGAGATGAAACTAGGAGAAGGCGATAATGAAACATTCGACCAATCCTCTTGGTGCCTAATGTTCCTGTGGACCCAAGCATGAATTTCACTCCTCCGTTTCCCAGAGCCCAAGGCTAGAAGGAAGACAGTCTTAAAGGTGAGGTACTTCAGAGAAGCCTTCCTGAGAGGTTCAAAAGGAGGTTGAGTAAGTTGGTGAAGGACCAAAGACAAATTCCACGTAGGAACCCCACGCCTGCCTTTTGGTTTGTCCCTATGAAAACTGTCCAACAACCTGGACAAGTTTTCATCCTTGCTGATGTTAATTCTGGAATTCCCCACTTTGTCGGCTATGGCAGTCTTATAGCCTTCTATGGTACTAGGTTGAAGATGTTTCTCCTGAAAAAGGGAAAGGAGAAAATCCGCAATTTGCTCTATAGAGGGAGTTCTGAAGTCCACCTGATTCTTTTCACACCATCTGACAAAAACGGACCACTTTGATTCATAAATGGCTCTGGTAGAGCGTCTTTGAGGAGCCTCAATTCTTGTTGCCACTTCTGCCGAGAACCCGGCCTGCTGGATGGCAGAGGCTCTAGGAGCCAAGCATGAAGGTTCAGATTGGGAAGGTCCTGGTGAGGACACTGATTGAACGGTTGAGTGATCAAATTCGACACCTGAGGGAGCAGGAGGGGAATTTGAGCTGACATGTTGACCAGGTCCCAAAACCAAGGCATGTTGGGCCAACCTGGTGCTATCAGAATGAGACGACGGAATCCGTGGTCCAAGAGTTTCGTTACCACCTGATGAAGAAGGGCCGTCGGTGGAAAGGCATAAGCGTCCAGGTCCTCCCAAGGGAGACTTAAGGCGTCCACTCCCCACGCTGATTGGTCTGGAACCGGGGATACAAACCGGGGAAGTTTGTGATTGAACCGGGTGGCAAACAGGTCCACAGACGGGCGGTGCCAACGCCGGCATATTTGAGCAAACACCTCCGGGAGGAGGGACCATTCTGTTTGGATCACCTGATTGAGTCGGGACAGCTTGTCGGCTATGACGTTCAGGTGACCCGGAATATGCCTGGCCCTCAGGACAATCTGCCTTTGATTGCACCAAAGCATCAGTCTCCAAAGGAGGGCACAGAGTGAGCCTGATTTCATACCCCCTTCCTTGTTGATGTAAGAGACCACAGTGGTGTTGTCTGTACAAACAAGAACTATCTGGTTGCAACATAACCGCTCGAACCGTTTTAAGGCCAGCAGGACCGCCTTGAGCTCCAACAAATTTATGTGCAAGGCGCTTTCTGACTCTAACCAAACTCCTTTTGCCATGTAATCGCCTAAGTGAGCGCCCCAACCTTCGTTTGAGGCGTCTGTAAACAGTTGAAGGGTGTGTTGAAGAGGGTGTAAGGGTTGACCGGAGAGCACCTTGGCCGGGTCCAACCACCACCTTAGATGTACATGGAGAGATGAAGGAATTGGGATGACCTTTTCCAGCGATTCCGGGGCATGCCAATGCTTTTTTAGGTGCCACTGAATGGGCCTCATATGCAGCCGCCCCGACACTACTTGTTTTTCTGTTGCTGTCAGAAGGCCGATTAAAGACATGAACTGCCTGACTGTGCAACATTCCAGTCCCAGGAGAAGGTTGAGCTTCTGAGATAGACTCCTCCACCTGTCCTGAGTTGGTTTGACTGACCCCTGAGATAGGTCGAAATGATAACCTACGAAGTCGAAGGTTTGTTGGGGAACCAGCTCTGACTTGTCCATGTTGACTACCCAACCTAGCGAGCGGCAAAGGTCCAAAAGGATCTGGGTATGACGTAGGCAAATTTCCCGGCATGGGGCTCTCAGTAACCAATCGTCTAGGTATTGGTGGATTCGAATACCCCTCGATTGAGCCATGAGTTTTACCTCCTTGACCACCTTTGTGAACTCCAACGGAGCCGTCGACAGGCCAAAGGGAAGTGCTGTGAACTGAAAGGTCTGACCTTTTAAGTGGAACCGGAGATATTTTCGCGACCTGTGGTTTATGGGAATGTGAAAATAAGCGTCGCTGAAATCCAGCGAAGAGACCCACTCCCCCTGTTGCAGGGAGAGTCTGATGGTCTCCGGAGTTTCCATCTTGAACGTTGCTGGGGCAAGGTAAAGGTTCAGTTGGCTTAGATCTGGAATGGGCCTCCATTTCCCGTTGGGTTTTGGCACCAGGAACTACCGGTTGTAGAAACCCAGAGATGACTGAACGGACACCTTTTCGATAGTCTGTTTTTGACCTAGGGAATGCAATGCCTCGTTCAGACTTTTGTTTCGAGAGGGATTTGATGAACCACTGATTATCACAGGAAATCTTGCCAGAGGTGGTCTCTCCTTGAAGGGTAGTTGATACCCTTCCCTGAGGATAGAGACTACCCTTGGATTTGACCCCAGGGAGAGCCAAACCTGCCAAAACAGTTGCAGACGGCCTCCCACAGGTGGATCTTTTGCAACACATGGGGCATTTGTCACATTTGGGGCAAAAAGACACTGATTTACAGACAAAGCACTGTTCACAGATTTTATTTCTATTTGAGAACGAGAGGGTCTTACGTTTTTCTTTTGTAACAGCCCTTTTACAGAAGGTGCAGGAGGAACAACATGCAAATTTACAGTCTCTTGAAAAGTCTCTTTGTTTGCTGATGACACTAGATTGAGATCCCCTAAACTTGAACTTAACACAACTGGGGGACTCAGTAGATGTTGATTGTCATTTATATGGTTTTGTACCACGGGCAGGCTTGGAGTAGTATGTAGAACCAGATCCACCTCTACCACGACCCCTACCCCTGCCTCTGCCCGAGAATTGCCTCCAAGGTTGTTGATTTTGGGAAGAGGAGAAGCCGGATTGACGACTCTCTTTCTTTTCATATGGTTGGTACCGGAATTGATGCTTCTTTGAGTGCTGATATGTGCCCGGGCCGGGACCAGTAGCACTCTTGTTTGAATCATGCTTTTGAATATCCTGCTCCGCTACTGCCAGTACATCATCCGGGAATAGCCCGTAAGTGAACAGGGGAGCATTTCGTAGTTTATTCCAGGTATCAGGTTTCAGGCCTGGTTTAACGTACTCGAGATAAGAATCTCTCCTCAACAAAATGAAGTTGGCTAGCTGAACAAATAAGCTGTCTGCGAGGTGCTGGAAGGCAGTACCTAAGGCAACAGAAACACTACTGTGGAAAGCTGACAAGTCTTTCAAGTCCTTGATGGCGTCGGTGACCTCCTTAGGGGCCTTGCCCTGAACAATGGTAGCGTTTAAAAATGAAATATGTTGATTCATTTTGTCCTGAATTTTGCTCACGCACCTGTTGAACCCTGCTGCGTGATTGGTAATCAAAGAGCCTTCATTAGCACATTGCTCCCACCTTCTAAGAATCTCCTGAGGGATAGGCCTAGATGCTGGTCCTGAAGATGGATATGAGGAAGTCTTGGCAATACGGGAGAATTGAGAGTTCAGGCGTGCTTCGGAACCCGACCAGCCAAAGATTGTACGTCCAGGTCTTTGATTTATATCCTGTTTGAGTCGTGACTGTGTATACCACTTTGCCTGGCTTTTGGGTGTTCTGACAAACTGGTCTTGTTTCAGACCTGCGGCTTCCTGGGAACGAGAAGGGTAACCTTCTGCAACACGAGTGTTCAGTTTCTCCATTTTATAGCAAAGCCAGTCGTCAGCTGGTAACTCCACTGAAACTTTGCCTGAGCGACGAGGATGTTTTCCTTTCCAAGGGTTGTCAGAACGGTTGTCTGCATCACTTGCTGAAGCTTCAAAATCTGGTATGTGAGACCAGCCAAGAAAGGATCGGACCGACCGGACCGTTTCTCTGTAGTTCATTTCCTCGTTTTTCTCATTGATTTCAGTATCTGAAAGTTCACCCTCCTCACCAGATTCCTTATCTGACCGGTCCGGAAGGGGTTCCCCGTCTGACAGAGCCGGATCCGGCTGAGCAAAACTATCCGGTGCAAAGGAAGCAGAAGTACTGGTATACTGTGGACCGGTAATGACCGGTTGAGAGGTGGACCCTAAGGAAGAGACACTGGTGATAGCAGGCACAGTTTCCTCCGGTTCACCAAGAACTTGTAAACCCGGACCGGGTACCACTGTCTTGGGAGGAATAGGGTCCCTAGCAACCTGACTTGCAGAACCGGCAGCAGCGGCCGGTTTGATAGACTTCTTGTGTTTTGATTTTCCTTTCTGTTTTTTAACAGAAGTAGCAGAATCCTCTACGTCCTGATCCGGAGGCCTCACCGGACCGGTGGCTCTGGGATCAGGAGAGGGATTGATAAAAGGCGTATCAGAGATATGGGCTTGACCCGTTGGAACAGGCATCTTTGGAGTAGAAAATATGTTGGTTCTAGTAAGGAGGGCCTCAAAACGGGCGAATTTTTCCTCCAATTGATTATTTAATAGTTCAAAATCCTGACGGGAGACAAAGTCTCCTGTACTTGTCTGGTCAGAAACCGGGAAGGTACCGGTAACAATCTGTCCCTGCGCATGCGCAGTGACCGGAGACATCTCAACTTCATCTTGATCCTCCACCGGACCCACAACAGTAACTTTACTAGGAGAGATCAAAATTCCTGCTTTTTTGTCTTTTCGGATTTGGTACTGTGGAGTTGCTAACATACCTTTCTGAGAGTCAGACAATTTATCACACAAATCACAATCCTGACCTTTGACACAAGGGTCATCTCCCACCTTTTTGTCCCTGCAGCGGGCACACTTTTTATGAAGGTCAAACCCCGCCATAACATGGCCACAACTACCACGCCTCTGTCCTGGTGAAGCCATGATACATATATTTTGCAATATCCGAAGTTTTCCTTCTAACACGTTTGCAAAGAAACAATATAATTCCAAGATTATTTTACTGAAAATTATCCGCTAACACACTATGGCGCCAAACAAAAAGAGGAAGTACGCATGCGCGCGCACGCGCAGTAGGGGAGCTGGGTGCAGTCACGACACCTGGCGAATGAGGAGTACACTACCGGTCCCGGTCAGAGCCCAGCTCAGGACGTTTTTGTCTAACGTTTGGCGGGACCGGCTGCGCGCCGGACAAATGCACTGGTCCACTAGGTAAGATATATTAACGCAATAAAAACATTATGTTTTCAAATTATTTGTCACTAAACCCACCGGTCCGGTGTTGGACATGTGACAACAAATAAACAGGCTGGCATTTTATACAGAAAACTATTTCACGAGAAGACTTACAGGTATTTATAATTCTTACTATGTACGGTAATTGTTTTCAAAATATTTGTCACCAAGCCCACCGGTCCGGTGTTGGTCATGTGACAATAGAATAAATATACAGGGTGTGAGAGCCTATTGTACCGGTCCGGTACCTATTATGGGCCTGGCTACCCTCACAAATTTCACCATTAATATTTTGTCCCCAACCCCCACCGGTCCGGTGCTGGTCATGGGACAACTCCAGTAAATATACCGGGTGCCTGAGCCCACCGGTCCGGTAATGGTTATGGCTGCCCTCGCAAATTTAACCAATAATATTTTGTCCCCAATCCCCACCGGTCCGGTGCTGGTCATGGGACAACTCAAGTAAACATATACCAGGTGCCAAAGCCTACCGGTCTGGTACTGGTTGTGGCTGTCCTCGCAGATTTAACCAAAAATAATTTGTCAATAATCCCCACCGGTCCGGTGTTGGTCATGAGACAACAAAATAAACATACACGGGTACCAGAGCCTACCACCCGGTACCGGCTACAGTTACCCTCTCAGATTGTCTTGTTATTATTTTGTCACCCATTGCCCACCTGTCCGGTGGTGATCATATGACATAAATAATAAATAAAATAATAATAAATAAATTATTAAATAAATGTGACAACAACATAAACTACAGGGTGCCAGAACCTACTGGTCTGGTACTGGGTACCACTGCCCTCACAGATTTGCCCATTAATAATTTGTCACCCATACCCACCTGTCCGGTGCTGGTCATGTGACAGCAAAATAACATAAACAGGGTACCAGAGCCTACCAGCCCGGTACCGGCTACCGTTACCCTCTCAGATTGTCTTATTAGTATTATTTTGTCACCCGTTGCCCACCTGTCCGGTACTGGTCATATGACATAAATAATAATTAAATAAAATAATAATAAATAAATAAATAATAAATGGGACAACAAAAGAATCATACAGGGTGGGTACCGCTGATTTCACAGATTTGCCCATTAATAATTTGTCACCAATACCTGTCTGGTGCTGGTCATGTGACAATTCAAGTAAGTCTACACAGGGTGCCAGAGCGTACTAGCCCGGTACTGGCTACAGTTACCCTTTTACAAAAAGGAAAATTTCTAAGTATTTTTGTCACTAATTCCCACTGGCACAGTGCTGGTCATGTGACAACTGAAATATACATACATGATGTACCAAACCGTACTTTACCATTGCCCGTCACCTGGCTCCGGTCTGGTACCTGTCATGTGTCAAGACGCAATTATGCACGGGGTCCAGAGCCTACCAGTCCAGTATTTGCTACTAATACCCTTTTACATTGCCAGAGTACCTTCTGTTACCCAGGTTATGTGACAGAGCACGTTAACATACTTTCTTCTTACAAATATTTTCAATGCCTCCAGATGACTGGCTCAACCAGAACATGGAAAGGCTTAACCTAATAACTGGTTAAGGAGGTTTGTGAATTGACCATTCAATATGTATTCCTAAATTTCAATTCAAGTGGTTTCATTACATGAGCTGTTCACCACAGAGGTGAATATTCTTAAAGTGAGGCTGCCATGGGCGCTCGAGGCCCCAGTTCGGGCTCTTTTCAGCAACCTGGTACCAAGTCCCAGAACAATGTACAATAGTAAGGGCACCAAGCTGTTCAGGTTATACTACTTCTACGTAAAAGAGGGTCTCAAATTTGTGAGATACTGTTTCGACCCCTCTCAAGGCCTGGTTAAGCCCAGGCACGAGAGACAACATACTCTGGCACATAATATTCAGACCAATGGGGCGAGAGACCTACTTGGTCAGTTCATGCCCTTAATCGGTCTGTTGCTGGCCACAGAAAGCAGGTAGTGTTTTTTTCTGTCTGTACCATCTGGGTCCCGTTGGGGCTGCTGCTGTTGTCAGAAATGCCCTTCACGTTGTCAAAAGATCCACCTGTGGGCGACAAGTTTTGGCAGATCTGGCTCTCCCTGGGTTCAACTCCAAGGGTAGTCTCCACCTTCAAGGAAGGGTATCATCAACCCTTCAAGGAAAGGCCACCTCTCAGCCGCTTTCCCTTGATTGAAAAACAAATGTCTCAAAGAAGCCCTAGCTTCCCTGATTCAAAAACAAGCCATAGAAAGGGTGGTGGTCAAGTCATCTCTGGCTTTTTTACAACCGCCTGTTTCTAGTGCCAAAACCAAACGGGAAATGGAGACCAATACTAGATCTGAGCAAACTCAATCTTTTCTTGGAAACCAAAACCTTCAAGATGGAAACTCCAGAGCCGATAAGGCTCCTTCCCTTTGGCTTAGCAACGGCACCGTTGGAATTCACCAAGTGGTCAAGGAGGTCAAATTAATAGCTCAAGCGAAGGGTGTCCACATCCACCAGTACCTAGACGACTGGTTGTTGAGAGCCCCTTCAAAGGAGATCTGCCTTCAACATACCCAGATCCTCTTGACCCTTTGCCAAGACCTAGGCTGGGTAGTGAATCTGGAAAAGTCGGAATTACACCCCCAACAAGACTTCAATTTCGTAGGTTACCGGTTCGATCTAGTGAACTCCAGAGTTCTTCCCACTCAGGACCGGTGGAACACACTTCAAGAAAAATTGAAGTTGAAGTTAATCAGGAACCGCCCCAGTTGTACCGTCAGGCAGTTCATGTCCTTGATAGGTCTTCTGGCGGCGACAGAGAACAGGTGTGGTCTGTTCGTCTTCATATGAGGCCCATTCAGTGGCATCTGAAGCGGCATTGGCACGTTCCAGAAGTTTTGGAGAAGATTATTCCGATTCCCCAGTCTCTCCATCCACATCTGGATTGGTGGCTGGACGGGAAAAATGTTCTAAGGGGTCAACCATTACACCCTCTTCAGCACGCAATTCAGGTGTTTACAGACGCCTCAAACGGAGGCTGGGGCGCTCACTTAGGAGACACCACTGCCAGAGGCGTGTAGTCAGACCCCGAAAGTCATCTCTACATAAACTTTTTAGAACTGAAAGCAGTTTTTCTGGCCCTCAAGAGCTTTGAGCATCTGTGCAAATTGTCTTGATAGCAATGGGCAACACAACTGTGGTTTCCTACATCAACAAGGAGGGCGGTATGAGATCAGGCTCTCTTTGTGCCCTACTTGGGAGACTCCTGTCCTGGTGCCAGTCCAGGCAAATTGTTCTGAGGGCAAGACATATCCCGGGCAGACTGAACGTGATAGAGGACAAGTTATCCCTTCACAATCAAATAATTCAGATGGACTGGTCCCTGTCTCAGCAGGTGTTCAATCACTTGTGCTCGAGATGGGGCCGTCCTCAGACCGGTTTGCGACCCAATTGCCTGGGCCGTAGACTCCCTGAGCCTACAGTGGGAGAATCTAAGCGCTTATGCGTTTCCTCCTGTCTCCCTACTCAACCAAGTGACCTCAAAAGTGATGGATCAGGGCTGCCTCAGAATGATTCTGATTGCACCGGGTTGGCCGAACATGCCCTGGTTTTGGGACCTAGTGCAAATGTCAGTGCAGGTCCCCTTCAGTCTTCCTCTAAGGAGGGACCTGGTGACTCAACCCTTCAACGGCCTGGTCCACAGGAATCTCAGCAACCTGAATCTGCATGCGTGGCTCCTAGAGCCTCTATCATTCAGAAACAAGGCTTCTCTGAAGAAGTGGCAGCACGAATTGGAGCTCCTCAGAGACTCTCAACCAGAGCGTTATATAAATCAAGTGGACCATTTTTATCAGATGGTGTGAAGATCACAAGGTGGACTTCCAGTCGCCCTCTGTGAACCAGATTGCGGATTTTCTCCTTCACCTTTTTAAGGAGAGGAAGTTGCAACCCAGCACCATTGAGGGTTATAGAACCGCTATTGCTGACATGGTGGGAAACCATAACTTGAACATCAGTAAGGATGAGAATCTTACCCACCTTCTGGACAGTTTTCATAGGGATAAGCCTAAAGGGAGATGGGGCGTTCCCTCTTTGAACCTTTCCTTAGTTCTCCATCAACTCACTAAGGCCCCTTTTGAGCCCATGCGAAAAGCTTCTCTTAAGCATTTGACCTTTAAGACAGTTTTTCTGTTAGCCTTAGGGTCAGACAAGAGGCGTAGCGAGAATCACGCTTGGCTCTATAGGAATATCAGGCATCAGGAAAAGTGGGCACAGGTGTCTCTCTACCCTTCGCCCTCTTTCCTTTCTAAGAATCACTTAGCTAGGGACGGTCCTGCTTCTGTGGCTCCTGTGGTCATTCCAGCATTAGCTCCTTCCTTGAACAAGTCTCTGTCCGAGGACAAGACCCTCTGCCCTGTCAGAGCCTTGCATTACTATTTGGACAAGACCACGGACCTGCGCAAGGGCAAGGAACTGGTTTTCGTATACTTTAGGAAGAGTTTCCAGAAGGATATTGTGCCTTCCACCATCTCTTCCTGGATCAAACAGACAGTCATCCTTTGCTATCAGCTGTCGGATGAAGAGGCTCAAAATCTGCATCAGGTTAGAGCCCATGATGTTAGGGCCTTTGCAGCATCCAAGGCCTTTCAGGGAGGAGTCTTTCTAGACCAGATCCCTTCTGCCTGTCATTTGAAGGCTCACAACACTTTCACCCAGTTCTATCTGAAGGATTTAGCTTGGGCAGATTCTGAACTTTACCAATTGGGTCCTGTTTTGGCCGCGCAACAGGTCCAGGAGGAAGGGTGATTTTTGTTTTATATTCTGTCACTGTACATAGTTTTAGTGCCCCTGGATTGTCACGAACCTAAGTGGCTCCAGGGGTTGGTTAGGTGATTTAGGTCCCTCTTCTTCCTCAGAAATGAAGAAGCTCTTATTCCCCCTTCTCCCTGTACACTTGGGTCGAGTGTTTACATAGACGCATGTCAAAAAAAGGGGGGGGGGGCAAGGATGTTTAACCGGTAAACCGTAGATCTCCCGGTACCGGATCCATCCTTTAGTGCCTATGAGAGCTTAGGAATCCCCTTGGCTACCCGCCATCCAATGGGTAGTTATTCTGCATCTGTCCACTAAGTAAGATGTATTAACGCAATAAAATGGAAAATTTAATAGTAAATTAAATTTTTATAAGTTAATACCTTACCTAGTGGACAGGGGGATTCCCACCCTACCTTCCCCGCTACTAGAAGCCAAGGGGATCATTCTAAGGTAGACAACAAAAAGAGGAAGAGCGCATGCGTGAGCATGCGCAATGCACCGGCAGGTATGCTACACAGCCACCTGGCGAGTGAGGGGGACACTACCGGTCCCGGCCAGAGCCCAGCTCAGGACGTTTTTTTCTAACGTTTGGCGTGACCGGCAGAGCGCCGGACAATTGCATCTGTCCACTAGGTAAGGTATTAACTTATAAAAATTTAATTTACTATTAAATTTTCCAATTTGGTCGTCTTTTGGTGTAATACGGTGACATAAGGTGAGTTAAAGTATTGGTCGCTTCGCCACGTGTTTGTCTGAGTTGAGGTTAATGGAGGTTGTCTCTTAGTTAAAAAACTGTGTCCAATCAGTCACTATCCGCCTGTAGTGTAAACAACTCGGACGAAATGGGGCGACCTGGGGGCGGTTCTGCTGCTAAGAAAAACTTCTAACCGCAGGATGTACCGCCTGTAATGAGATTGAATGGGGGCACAATTTCTAAGCCACTATTAATAAGACAGAATTATGAAGAAAATACCCCCACAAATGCTGTCAAAGGTTATCTGTCACATTACTACTGATCTAGTTTTCATGCTATCTGTTGTTGTTTCAAAAACTTTAAATTACAAAATATATATAACATAAAAACCTTCATAAAAGATAATATTTTACACACAGTATAAATTACTGTTTTAAATCTTTTAAACAATATTATACCAGTGTTATATTGTTTAATAAAGTAAAATAATAAAGTGAAATAAATTCACATTTTCCAAAATAATCCAAAACGTATCTCTGAAACATATTCAGTAGATCAAAAGCTATTTTTTGCGAACCCCATTGAAAATCAAATGTTCCAATGACAAGGTTCCTGAAGTGGTTCCCCCTTCAATTTGTTCATAAGTGAATCATGTAATGTATGAGCACAAAATAGGTATGTATCATACGAGTGCATTATGACTCGATTTCGATCATTTTAATGATTTCTTATATGGTTAAGATAAAGGTATTATTTAAATTTCACTATTCCTATTATCTTATTAAATATAAGAGATTGTTCAAAAGGGAAACATAACAATTAGAATTTATATTTTATTGCACTTATCATCGTTACATTTTAAGCATATTTTATTTAATGAAAAAACAATTCTTATCCTAATAACTTTTATAGCACTTTTATAGCACTTAATCTTCATTAAAAGAAAGACCCTATGGTACCACACCCAATAAACAAGACCAAAGAATTCATAATCCACAGTCGCAGAAGGGTATTAACACCATAGAGACAATCAGAAAATATGATAAAAACATAGGGTGGGTGGTGAAGATATATGCTTTTAGCTTCTTCCAAAAAGATCTGGCAGAGTGGATGTCATCTGGCAATTCATTCCATACCTTGGGAGCATTATTGGCAAAACTAAAACCAAATTGCTTTGTTGACTTATGAACAGATGGAATAAACTGTTGCACCTCAAGAACGTCAACCTCCATCCCGCTACTCTTAGTATTGCAAAAGCTTTTCCTGGGATTTAAAAAAGCTCTGAAATAACATGCTGGAGGAACTTATAGACTATTGTAGCTGTCTTGAAAACAGACCGTAGTTGGACAGGTCACCAATGCAAACTATTGAGTATTGGAGTTAAATGTGAATATAAACAAGGGGTACATACAAAAAACAGAAATTTTACATGTGAAACAGAATGTAAAACAACAGACGCAAGTGAGTGAAATGTAATCCTGGGCAATAAATTCCTAACAAAAAGGCTTAATCCAGAAGCATTTGGTAAAAAGCCAGCTTGTTCTAACTCTAACTGCTGTGATATTACATGTAACTTCCTGAAAAAAGATTAATATTTTGATCTTTTCTTTAAACAAACAGAGGAATTTAGTGAACAGTAAGTGTTCACTATTACTTATATTACTATTGAATACATATATACATGCATGGTATTAAAGATTGACACATCAAAAATTCGAATCTACCGTTAAAGATTAGCCCCCAAAAACTTCAGACACAGTAAAGTTTAAAGCCTTATCTTATATTCACTTATGCTTTGGCAATTTGATTTGACTTTCTCAAAAATTATCAACAATTACCTACACTCTGTTGCAACAACGAAAACCTTTGGGACAAATATTAAGTCCCACAGGCGTTGAAGTCCTGCTTAACCCCAATCAAAAGGTTTAACTTCTTACACTTCAAGGACAAATAATAAATATGATGTGTCTGGTGGGGAGGGGGAGCTTACCACTATCAACCTCCTTATTTCATATTGAAATGTGGTCCATATCCCATATATCTAGATATTAGTTTTACAATCAAACTCCATGGGTTTAATTGCAAGCTACATAAAACTTCTTTTAGGATTTCACATTTTGAAATGACCCTGAATAAAACAGCCAAGGTCACACTGGACCATACAAACCAATTCACAGCCGATAAAGCTATATCTTCACAACTCAAACTTAGAGAATTGATAATACATAACATACATAAGGTGTTACAAACAATTTCAACACCGTTGAATTAAAACAAAAGGTAAAGGGTCAAATCTGAACAGGATTCAAAATACTGACACATGCCATTGACCTTTATTGAAAAACTGAAGGTCAAATATGAACGATAGAAACTTCATAGCATATGTTTCTGTTAGTTACCATCCATTTTTTTTGGTGGTTTATTTAATGTTCTACATCACGCCCAGTATTTTTGTATCAGATATACTGTGACGGGCAGTTAGAAGGGTGGAAGAAACAAGTACATACGGTTGGTCAAGATTCTGTACTGTAAACTGCTGAACATGGCAAGAAACTACTATCTTTCTTGATTTGATTTTCTGATCTTCAAAACCTAAAGAGCCTTTGTAACAACTTATTTTGTATCAACAACTTATTTTGTATTACCCGACTTATTTTGTATCAATTTTTGACTTATTTTGTATTACTGACTTATTTTGTAGTAAAATTGCCTTATTTTGTATTACCTGACTGACTTATTTTGTACCAACAGTTGACTTAATATGTTACAAAACGGTGCACAGAATTTTGACAAGATTTCAGGGTGATACAAAATAAGTCAATAATACAAAATAAGCTGCTCTATAGACAACTTGTTTTGTATCACTAACTTATTTTGTATTATCAGTTTATAAAACTCATAACTATGTAAGAAATTTTTTTTTGAAAACTTTGGAACTCTTTGTTTATTCATTATTTTATGTTACATTAAGACTTTTGCATAGATTACACTAAAACATAGATCATAAGTTAGAAAATATATCCAAATTGTTATAATTTTCAAATATTTGCCTATTATTAATTAGCCATTCCATGAAAGACCATGCAATTCTCCTTGGATGTGTAGCCATTTCTATTGCAAATTGAAGATCCTTGGACATCTCAAAAACTACAATAGGTGCAATATGTTAAAAAAAGATAAAGCAGTCTTTTGGAATGATGATAAATGTACCAAACTTAACATTATTTTATAATCCTTTTCATGTAATTTTCATGATGATTTTGTTGAAGAAGGACTTCTTACAATGGTAATTACTAATTAGCACATAAGTATTGGAAAAATTGTATTTATCACTAAAATGTTAGATTTTGGTTATTAAAATGATACACAGTCATTCTTGTTTTTGTCTGATACATAAAAAAATCCTTAATGCTACCAATGGATAAACACATTTGCCACCTTCTCTATTTTCTATTGAATAGTGCTGAGCTGACATGTGATTACCATTTGCCTGTTGTATATAGAATTGGACATTTTGCATAATAGAATTTGGGACATATGTAGTTTTTATGCTGTGCAGGTATTGTTGTCACCCATGGGCTGGGCAGTTGGGCCATCTCTCGGCCAAGCGGGTGGGCTGGCTTCAGTAATAACTTGTCCCTGCTGTATCTCGTAAACCATGAAGGCTAGGATATTGAGCCTTGATAGAGACATTGGTTAAAGAGTGAAGGTGGGCAACATTATACTAGGACCTTGATTTGACCTTTGACCTTGCCGTAGTGACTTTGATCTTTAAAATATTATCCGGCCCATATCTTTCAAACTGTAAGGTGTAGGATGTTGATACTTGGTAGGGATATTGGTTAGGAAGTGTAGGTTGGCAATATGCAGTGTAACATGTTGACCTTTGACCTTGTCATAGCAATACTGACCTTTATAGTCTTTAGAAACTTGATACTTCACATGAACATTTGCTGGAGGACCGGTGTATTATTCAACTTCATAGTCTTACATCAATGTTTCCTATAACTTTTACTCTGTAATGTTGAACATGAATATAATATTTAGGCAGATGTTTCTTGAGTGTATGAAGTGTAAATTTTAATATCTAATCTCATGGAGTTCATTTTCTCAGGGTTGTGGGATCTGGCCATCTCTGATACTATTTTTTATCTGGAAACAACATGTTTGTGCTACCAGTTGCAGCATTTTAACCTTTTTATGCTAGTGTTTCTGCCAATAAACCAAATCTGAGCTCTCTATATGTAAACTTTATCTGATTCAACAAGGGCATTCATACTTCCACAAATATATTCGAGTCAAAGATATAACAGCAAACTCAAATTCATTTACAGTTGCAGATATAATTTTCAATATACTACTGACTAGTCTAAATAATTATATCTCTGTGAAAAGGCAGTGCTGAAAATAAGAATTACTATCAGACAAATGGTAAACGGACTACAAGATTGAATCCAGTAAGGATTAAATTCCTTTGAGTCCATCCATTGATGGAGACAAGTCACTACAAAGGTGAATTGAAATTACCACAAAATAAGTCAACTGCTGATACAAAATAAGTCGGCCAAGTAATACAAAATAAGGCAATTTTACTACAAAATAAGTCGGCAATACGAAATAAGTCAAAAATTGATTTGAAATAAGTCAGGTAATACAAAATAAGTCGTTGATACAAAATAAGTTGTTACAGGCCTTTAATAAGGATGGTATTTTGGCTTTTCTGCATTGGCGTGCTCAATTGACAAGGAGTCAAATGTTAAATTTTAACCATCTTTAAAAAAAATCAAAGCCCGCAATTCCTTGTTGTCCCCCATCTAAAAGCTGTTACAACTATAGTAGACATGAAATATAGATCCATAGATATTTAAAACCAAATCTGAACATGAACAATGTCAACGGTCAAATATGACAATCTGAATAAAGTAGAAACATGGGCTATGGTGGTAATTTTCTAAATAAACTATAAACCTCTTCCGCAACTGTCAAGGTCATTTTAGTATTGACACCTCAGTTTTACCTTGCATAATGGAGTCAAAGGTTAAACCATTCGAGTCCACCGGACAAGAATACTAGTTTTTATTTTGAAAAAATTGTGTAATAATAAGCGGTCACAGGGCACATTGTATTTTGATCTCACAAAAATTGTGACGTCATATATCGTTAAAACTTCAGTACAACTGCCATTCAACAAAAGCACGTGACTGCAAAAGTAAACAATGAAATTAAGGTACTTATTGCATTGCATGAGCATTCATTTAAGGGCATGATATTCATTGTACTTATACTAACATATGAATAAAAACGAGTACCTTAAACATTTCATTCCAACATTTTTACATTAAACATTTCATTCTACCTTTTTTTATCTTAAACATTTCATTCTAACTTTTTTACCTTAAACATTTCATTCTAGCTTTTTTACCTTAAACATTTCATTCTAATTTTATCACCTTAAACAGTTCATTCTTACTTACTTTCTTACCTTAAACATTTAAACATTTCATTCTAACTTTTTTATCTTAAACAGTCCATTCTAACGTATTTACTTGTAACATTTCATTTTAACTTTTTTACCTTAAACGTTTCATTCTAATTTTTAACCTCCACCATGTATGTTATGTTTTTGCGGTGTGTGTGTCTCTCTGTGAATACTCCAAAAGCAGTTAACAGGTCTTCATATCATTGTTGTGTGGATAAGGCCTAACAAAAGGAAGTAGTGATTAAATTATGAGAAAGATCCGGATGATATTCTGGATCCCTAAAAATCCTAAACTTTAAATTTTAGTGTTTGCTCACTAACATTGTCGTTTTGCTTGACGTTCAAAAGTAATGTTTGGATCTTGATGAACTATTTTATGTGGGTGGGACCTGACCTATAGGAAGAAGTGATTGCATTTGGGGGAAAGATCCAGATCGTATTTATGATATAAAAAATCCTGCATTATTTTGGAAACACCCTGTGGTACATGTCTCTGCTATACAAGTACTTTCTAGGACAAAGTAAATATACGTACTTAACACTGATAAAGATTGCTTTGTCTGTTTTTCTGTTCTGTCTCTAAATCTATATGCATAATACCCCTGTTCCACTGCCACCGGTTTGCTGCTTGGTCACCCTGGAAAATGTAGTCATCAGTGTAATGTTATTGGTTGTATGACGTCTTTACTCAGGACACTGAGGAGCTTAATCACAATAACAATGTGAGAATATAAAACATACGTCAAACTCTGTAATTGAGCATTTCTGTGCAGAGAATTATGGTGGTGAGGAAATGACGATTAATCTTTTCATGTATCAGGTATTGATGTGCTTAATCTCCGACTTCATGGATTCCTAGGCACACCATCCAATTTGTAATACAGAAACCAGAAAGTCGTAAAACATGATCAGGTTGTCATCAAGGGGACAATTGGTGTTCTGTACACATAAAACTTAGGGAGGGAAAGACTTCTGAAACAGATAAGTATAAGTCGCCTTTTGAAACATGAAAGTGTCACAGCAGTTTGAATTTCCAGTGGCAAATCATTCCATTGTTTTGGAGCATCATATGAGAAGCACTTGTTGAAATGAACTTTGGATTTATGAACTGAAGAGCTGTAGAAGGGAACCTTGAGAAACACCTTTTCTGGATTGTTAAATCTTGTTTTAACAGCAGATATATATAGAGAGAGACAAATATGGGGCAAAGTACTTTGGCTTCCCAGTGGTAAGGTACTTATGTATGAGTACCAGGGTTTGGAAGTTGATTCTTTGTTCAACCGGAAGCCAGTGAAGAGACTTTAAAGTTGGGGTGACATGAGAAAATCTGGAATATACAACCTTATCTTGATGGTGTAACAACTATATTTTTTGCTTCCGTGACAAATATTGTTCTGTTGAAATGTAGCCAAGCGCTCTTTTCGAAAGCCAAGTCAATGTTAGGGTTTTACGTCCCATTCAACAGCCAGGGTCATGTTGGGACAGGCCACTTGTGAGAATCACTTGTGCCAAAATTACTGACAAATAGGCCACAGAGTACCTCTGCATATCATTATATAAATTCGGTATTACTGTCAAAGTGAGGAGAAAACACAACACCAAATCAATGTGCATGTTCTCCTGGGATACACAGACACAACTATACAACTCACAAAGCTTTCAGAAAACAACTCCTATTCTAAAATGATAAGGCTTGGACCCGTGTATGTTCTAGCCACTTCAGATACTGCGGAATCTGTGAAGCTGAGCTAGGAAGGCTGGCTTTAGCGGATGTGATTTTAACCTTTTTACAAAGTATATCGTTATATCTTGTCCTCCAGAATACTAACTGTTTAGACACCAACAAGCCTGGCTCTAGCCTAGCAATATTTCAAAACAATATACAGTATTCTTTAGCTTTTGACTTTTACCAAATTCGCTAACCACTGGGCCCCTGAGGACCCCTCTTTTTTGAAGGAACCATTGGTTCCCTAATTACTATACACAAGACCAGTCCGGGACCGATTTTACGAAAGGTTTCACAATTAGCCTAGTCTCAGGCTGAGCCAATGGCTCAAATCTGAGCCTTTTAGCTCAGCTAAGGTTTGGTGTCATAGAGTTTTCACAGAAGGGATTGCCAAGCTTGTCAAATAACCACAGTGGTTTTCTGTGTCATGTGAGCTTTTATTTCTTGTTAAAATATTCTTCTATTGACATATATTCTTGATTTGACTCATTTCATCCCTAGTAAAATGCTATTTTGCAATGGAAAACCTTGTAACCACATAAAAACATTAGACTAGAGACTAATTTAGGGAGGATTTTTATATAGTTGTACCAATTTTGAAGTATATATTTGGACCAATTTTGAAGTGGAGAAAGACTTATGGCGGCCATGATTGAACCTTTGTTTACAAAACTTAAGCCCACTACCTACCAGTCTCAGCATTTGAGCCAGTGGCTCAGACAAAGCTTAGACTGATCCCACTTGTGAAATCCATAAAGTCTAAGCCCATGGGCTAAACTAAAATCTTTCAAAAATCTGACACAAAAGTCTTACCTTTGAGCCTAAGACAAGGGGCCGTATTCTGCAACAAAAATTGGATAAGGTGACCTTAGATCTAAGTAAGGGGAGGTTTTTCACTCTAGATTTTCTTGGACTTGGTATTCACTAAACAAACGTTAGGAAAGTTCAGTTTAAGAAATTCGTACTTGAAATCTAAATAATGCTTAAATTCTAAGTTAGAAATGATCTAAGTAATGTTGTAGAACATAGGCTCAGAACTTAAAAAAAATCAGCTTCAGGGCTTGTTGTTAGGGGCTACCTTTATGAGTCGTACACATATAGCAGGTCCTAGACCAATCTTTACACTTGAGCAAGATATGTTTTAAACTTAATTTTTTGTGATTTGTGTGTTTCCCCACTTATTTTTGACACAAGAAACGCCCCAAGTTTGGCCAGGTCTTGCAATAATTCGCAATAGTTGAACAACAATATAACGCAATCAGTCATGTATACATTGTAGCAATGTCTTGTACACGTTTTTCTTTTCAATGGAATTTCTTACTGTTAGTCACTAAGGGACCACTCCAAAGCATTTGCTTATATGTTGACTTGGCAACAGTTTTTGTTATTTTATTTATGCTGGGGCCCCCACTTAAATAGGTTTTGTGCTGTCAAATGAAATTATCACAAAGGAACTTCTTTTCATAGACACATTAAAACAGTGTGGTATTTACAAAGGCATTACACTTGCTGCAAAAACAGAACATAAGTAAAAAGAAAAGCTTGAGTGAAGAAAACTGCAAATGGGCACCATCACACAGGAAATGATTTGTAAAAGAAAAGATTAACAGAAGCCACATGAGTAAATCTGATGGGGTTGTGAGGTGACGTATATTTTTTTAATCATCGCCCTGAGTAGCAATGCTTGCAAACTGGATTGACTGAGAACCAGGCTTGTTTTTATAAAAAAGCTTGAGAAAATTTCCAAGAGATTATCTTAAAAACATCAATCTGTGCTATGTTTTAATGTGCTTCAGTAAAGAATCTGAAATTCACCACAGTGCGTGAACAATTTACCACTTGCCGGGGGGGGGGGGGGGGGGGGGGGGGGGGTCACCCTTTCAAAGTCAGACAAAATAATTAAAAGTTTGTGCAAATTTTACCAACAGGAGAAATCAGAGGTCTAACTTAGTCCTTAAGAACACCTATGTGTAAAGAATTTAGCACATTTCAAGGAAATATAAAGGGTCGTTCCTTATTACTAATCCTTTCACACTACAGGGGGTATCAGCCTAATTCCATTTAATTCCATCTTTGGAGCACAAGTTTTAGACTTCTATCTCATATTTAGTCTCAAGACTTAAATCTATTTGTGTGTGTGTGTGTGTGGTGGTGGTGGGGGGGGGGGGGGGGGTCACAAATAGGACAAGCCTTTTCTGACTTCCATTTTGGTCTATTACTGAGCCCAACATCTGCATGGATGTAAGTCTTCCAAAATAAATCACATATTTATATATTGAACTAATGTCTGCTTATTCTTGACCCAACGTGTCTTAACTCTGCCTTAAACTATACAGAACAACCACTGTTACTCATACAACTGCTGAAAATTATAGCTTTTTAGGGATTACGCAGATGTTGTAAATATTACCTGACAGGACTTTAGCTGTTTGGTGAAACAATCCAGTGCGTAATTTAATATTTTTAAATAATATCTAACTTTGTGCTTCTGCTGTATTTAATATATTTGTACATTATGTGTACAAAAGTACACTTTGGTCAGTTATTTTGCATAGCGCAAAATTCATGAAGATCATCTAATGCTCTGGAATTTAAAAAGGGAGAGTACTCAAATCTAGCTAAGTTGTAACCCAGTTAGCGCCCACCAGGGGAATATGACTATAGTAAGCTTGTCTACACAGATACCTTTTGAGTTGGGTTCTAAAGCTTGTTGTGGTCTGCTGTGATCTAACACAAAGTGTGAGCCTGTTTCATGCCATCTAGCTAAGGGTATCGAAACTCATGGTCAACATGTGGTCATCTTCAGTGTGATTCTGTTTGATTTGCATTTGAGTAGGATGTCTTTGGGGTGATTTGATACAACGTAGAATGTGTTAATTATTTACAACTGCAGTTTTGAATGAGACTATGTAACAAAAGAATGAATTTAAAAATGGTGGCTTTATCAAGGCCTGAAGAATAATTTAGCCATGAAGAAGGCTGATGTGAGCATCATCAGTGTGATCCTGTTCATTCATATTTATGTAACGTCAATCATGGGCCCCCATTATCTTACATTATCACCCACGTCCATCAAGACTTAACAAAAAAAAACGAGTTACATTTCCGGCAGGACTTTCCATTAGCCATAAGTGGAGGAAATCTTAAACCAAGGATCAATATGTTGTGAAATGTTTGAGTCACAGTAAATACCTAAAGTTATGCTCAGTTCAAATATTTCTTCAGATTATTTTGGTAGTTTTTCTATTAATATAGACTTTCCAAATTAAAAGACAGAAAATAGAAATTCACACTTTTGTAAACCCATACCATGATTTGAATCTCACGGCAGTAGATATAAAATTACTTAAATTGTTGACATATTACTAAAGAAGGGGCATTAAACCATATTTATGTCATTCCCATAAGCAAGGAATTTGTTATCACCAGATTGCAAGACACAAATTCATTCAAACAAGATGACAATTCATTTCTATCACATTTTAACTCATTCCTTCAAGATAAACAGTTGTGCGAGATAAATAATTGTTCCCATAAGATGCCAAGTCGTTCCCAAGAGTTAGCCAGTACTTCCACAAGGTAAATAGTTGTTCCCACAAATTAATAAATTATTACCACGCCACATGAGTTACTTAGTCATTCGCATGAATTACTTAGTCACTCCCATGAGTTACTAAGTCATTCCCAAGTCGTTACCACAAGATACAAAGTTCTTTACACGAGTTACCAAGTTGCTACCACCACTTTCTAACTCATCCTCACCACTTAAAATGGTTGCAGTATTGCATGATATCCTAAGTTGTGGTAACAACTTAATATCTTAAAGGAACAACATAATATCTTGTGCTAGCAACTTTTTAACTGGTGGGAATTACTTAAGAAGAGCACTGAACAAGTTACAAGTGGTGGGAATGACTTAGTGGTGGTAATGAGTTAGTAATCCAGTAAAGATTTTTGAGTTTTGCAAATGTTTGAAAAAAACATTTGGCAAAGGTTAAAAAATGATGATATGAAACCCATTTATAATGGAAGGTTTTCGATGTGTTTTATGTATACCGTTTATTAAATATTTAATGACAAATATTAGTAAAAGTATAACAAATGAACATAATAATGTCTCCAAAATGTTACTTTGGCATTGATTAGCAATATTAACCTTAATTGGGGTCAGAGGTCAAATTCAAGATGTTTTTAGGTTGTTCACCTATGGAAATATCTTTTTTATGTTTAACATTGTAAGATAGTGGCTCAAAATTTTGTCCCCTCTCAATTTGTACTTTTAGTCATTGCAGTGGGTCATTTTTTGGCATATTTCTCTAAAATCCCCTATCATTGCTCACCACTTTGCAAATGTTTGAAGATAAGCATTTAATAAGCATTCATTTCATGATGAATGTTTGAACAACATATCAAACAAAGCCTTCATTTGTTCAGCTATTTTATAAATGTCTAAAAAATGTTTCCAGTCAAACCTAGTTTCTTGAGTTATTTTATAAATGTTTAATAAATATATTAAGCAGAAACATTTGAAAGGAGAATGTTTATTAAATACTTTTTAAACATTACAATGTAAATGTTTACTTGGAAACGTTAAGTAACCCTAATGATATGGTTTAAATCAAGATTAAAAACTTTTTCTAGACATTTAAACCATTTTAAAACGTTTCACTGTTTACTAAGAAGCGGTGGGAACACCTTTACAAGAGGCTGTAGCGAATTAAGTGGCTGTAGTTAGTGTGTGGTGGGAAAAGTGATTAAGTGACGAGTTATTAGGTAATAACTTAGTGGTGGGAATGACTGAACAAGTGGTGGTAACAGGCTATTAAGTGGTGGTAAAGAGTCAGGGACGGTGGGAATGAGTAGGTGTGGGAATGACTTAATAAGTTATGCTAGCTTGTTATTTAGGGGCGGGGATGACTAATAGAACAAGGATTTACATCTTGTGGTAGCCATTTAATATCTCATCCCCATGACTCAATGAATTGTTCCTATAACTTAGTATTTCATTCCTTTGAGTTAGCATCTCATTTCCATAACTTAGTATCTTATGATAATGACATAAAATCTTGTGGAAACTACTTGCTAACTTGTGGGAAGGATGTAAATAGTACTTAGAACAGAATTAAAATAATAGAAAAACAGTTCTATGTCCGTTTGTTGGGTCCGTATGTTCCAGAGCTCCCAATAACAAGAAAATTGTTTAATTCATAACTAGAAAATATGATAGGAAAAAGTAATGAATTCAGATTTAAAAAAAAAATGCTTTCAGTAAATACTCGCATATAAAAACCTGATTACCTAATAAAATAGAAAGAAAATGAAAAAATTCTTGGCAATAATTTTCACCTGGGGCCGGTTTCATAAAAAGTCTCAGTTTGAGACCAGTTTTGGGCTGAGTCTGGGTCTCAAATCTGAGACTTTTGTCTCGGCTGAGTTTTTGGCTCAAATGGATTTCACAAAAGGTGGATCAGCTGAGACTGGTCTCAAGTCATAGTCTCAACTTTTAAATTTCATTTAAGACACTTCCTTGGTTTGTTTTTTATGCAAGTGCATTTATTTCATGGTCAATATCGATTTAAATTGTATTAACGCTGATAACACATGAAAAAAAATTGATATAATATTATTGGTAACAAGCCAATTATTTGAGACTCAACTGAGACCGAGTCAAGCTTTGAGTCCCCTCTTGTAACTATTCACTTGACAACGATCAAAAAAGCATGTCAATTCAATTGACTTTTCTTATTATGAATATTGAATATGTAGATGTAATTAGTAAGCAAAATAAAAATATAATATTTCAAGATTCAACAAATTCATTTTCATGCAAATTATATTGCTTTATACACAAGTATTTGGATGACAAACTTTGGACTCAAAATTTGAGACACCTCCTTGGTGGGCTCAAAATTGAGCCCATGACTGAGCCAAATCTCAAGTTGAGCCTGTTTGTGAAATGCTTTGAGTCTGAGTCCACAGACTCAGCAAAATATTTACAACATTTGAGCCCAAAGTCTCAGATTTGAGCCTGAGACCAGACTTAAGTCCTTTCATGAAACCGGCCCCAGGAAAACTCTGGCTAAAACTTTGAAAATCCTTCACTTTGAAGCCACCTTTACTAAGTTTACCAAATTTTATTGAAATTCACTTTAGGGTGACCTTACTTGCTAACCACCAGATAAGACCACAGTAACTTTTGCTGTCTGATCTTATCTTGACATTGTTATACAACTAAGGTGGCCTCAAAGTTTACTAATCAAATAATTTTCTTAGTTACAATTGTATATAAAAATAAGATGAATGTTGCAGAATAAAAATTAAAAATATATTCCTCAATCGAAGCTTTTACTACTTTCTTTTGGACCTGAGGCAATGTTATTATAACACATAAGGCAAGCCACACTGTCACAGATGAATAAAAATTGCCTCTTTATATTTTCATCTACTTTGGAAAATAACACGACCTTGAATGGATAATAAAACTTAGAAAATCAAGTCTATGGAGAAACATACCCAACATCTGCTTTATTGAATGAATTTCTCCATTCCACTGTCCAGGTGTGCCTTAAACAACGGTCCCACAGTGGCGAATTTTACTGGCAAATAAAAATTCTTCATTTTTCTCCACTTCACGGCGACAGCAACCTGATGTTCAAAACTGTCGCTGGTATTTGCCACTTTTTGACGATTTTTCAGTTTGCCAAGACAATTTGCCACTGTAGGTATCATGTAGTTCTATGTTGTAGCTCTGTTGTCATTCAATCATCAACCAGTCGTACTAATTTCTTGGTCATAGTAAATTCGCCAGACATTCTTCCCTGTTCTCAAGTGATTCTTGCTTTGTTGCAGAAGATTCTTCACAGGTTGCATTCTCCCCTACCTTTACACTTATTTTTTGTTTTATGTCACATTCAACAGCCAGGGTAATATTTTGATGGGTAGTTTATGGTTGGGGTTGGAGGAACCAGTACATACTAGTGGTCAAGATTCTGCACTGTAAACCAGTGGTAACTACCAACTTTCCAACATGAAGAGCCCGGGCCGAGATTCGAACCAGCGACCTCAGAGGTTGAAGGCAAGCACTGTAACCACTACACCACTCAGCCCCTAATATCTTCACCAGTTCATTCTCAGTGTATTCTTGCTTTGTGGAGGTGTAATCACAGGGCATTTGAAGAACATCATAGAAGGGTAGTAGATGTATGAAGAGCTTTCATCATGTGACCACACTTTCCCGTCTTTTTGTTCAACAAATTCTGGCTAATTTGAAGTCACCTTTATTCTTCTATATTTGCCACGATGATCGTAGTACCCTCTCCAAATGCAAAAATCTCATGTGTCTGTCCCATTTTTCAAACATGCTTGACAACATTTGCAACTTTTTTTTTCTGACCACTCATGTCCAATCTTGTCAATCGTAACTACATATGACCCATTTTGTGGCTTCTAAGACATATTTTGAGGTGGTATGTCCCCTTTTGCTCTTAAAAATACTCTTCATAAGAAAACGGTCCTGATTGATCTTGTCCCACAAGAAGATTGAGTCTTTTGAGTTCAGTATTTTCCCACCTTGTCAAGAATCGTTATAACTTGGTGTTATCAGTTATCGTCTTTAAATAATGGCTGTTATGAGGAGGTTACAAAAAGTTGCAAGAGGATGTTGTAATAAGCTAGACTTATGAAAGATCGTGTTAATGGAACTCAGGGATAAAAGTAATAAAATGATGTCATATTTTTGTTTTAATGGTTATAATAATATCAATTATATATTATTTTCATGGTCATGTTTTTATAAACTATAAATAGTGCATGATTTTTTTAATAACTAAAAATGCTCATAGAGCAAAAACCTCCATTAGCTAATGTGTTTAAAAACAGGATATCTTGTATCCATAATATGATCAAAATGTTTTCTCAAACTGTAATAACTTCTTCATTTAGACCCCAGTTACACATCCAAGGATCGTCCACCGGATTGTGCTAGGTTTCCTAATATGGAAAATGTTGAGTAATTTACAGATCATATATTTCATCTATATATATCCTTATGACATCTGCCATGGATGAGATGTGTCCGCAAGGACGCTACGGAAAAATCAAACTGCTTGATTTTTCCGTAAATGCTTCACGGACGTTATTTGTAATTGATATCTGTAACTCATCAGAACTCGTAATGTCCTTAATCCCTTGTGGCATCCATAACTTTCTTGACTCTTCTTCACCAATAAAGGTTCGGGAAAATTACCATGGAGATCTATAAGGACCCCTCCGGATGTTAACAGACATTCCCGGAAACCCCATAGACCAATACAGAATGGTCCTGGAAGAAGGTCAGGGAAATGAAATTTTCTTGCGGATATGCAAGGACATGTGCGGATGTGTCCCAGGACAATAGGGACGGGGTTTACAGATGATAAGGACACTGCAAGGACAATAAGAATGCGGTTTAAGGATAGATTTGTGATTTCCAACGCTTTTCGGGAAGTTACGGAAAGAAGCTTTCTCATGAACGAAAGCCTATATAAAGGGTACTTGGCTTGGCTTTTGCTCATACACATTTTGCATTTCGATGAGGCTACATCAATTCAACAACTTTACAACAGATACTGGAGATATTTGAGGATATATTTTGCTGGCATAATTAATCAAAATTATTGAGACTTTTTTTTTGAGGTAGCTGGGGTGGAGGAGTCGGTGGTGGAAGTGGAGGATCCTCTGGAGATGTCGGATACAAAACAGGGTGACATTGTGCTTGAGACACAGCAGGTTATTGGATTTAAGTGACGAGGACATTGCTGACACACAGGACACACAGGCTGCTGGGGCTGCTGGGGGGGGGGGGGGGGCACAGAAGGGCAAGGGCAAAGGCAAGGGCAAAGGCAAGTCAAGGACCAGGGAAGGGCAACATGTATCAGAAGAGAAGGCTGACAAAAGAAGCAAGAAACCCACTGTTCTGTTCAGTGCTGAGGAGGAGCAAAAATTAGTGGACTTTTTGTGTGACAATGACATTTTCTACACCAAGTATTTAGTGGAGTACAAGGATAGGTCAAAGAGGAAGGCTGTGTGGGATTAGTTTTGTGAGAACAACATGGACAAAGATGCCTGCCAAAGATGGTTTCAGAACCAGCGCAAACTCTTTGGAAAGGTCACTCACATGAAGCCGGACAAGGGGGAACCACAGCTGACAGAGAGGCAGAAATAGACCAGATACAATTTTGACTTCCTGAGGGACTACATCATCTTACAGCAAAAAGTGTATTCAGGGTTCCCAGGGGGTCTGCTTCTCAAGTCACTGCAGCAGTGGGCTCAGCATCCAGACGTGAGACTGTGCACATGGAACCGTTCCAGGATACTTCTTGTTCAGAATCCATTGATGACCCAGCAGACCTGTCAAACCTGGATACACATACTCCTACTCCTAGATCACGTGCCATCAGTATGATCTCAAGCTTAGCAGATTCCAACCTCCAATCAGCTCTTGGAGAATCTCAGAGGGGGGGTAACAGAGTTAAAAGACATTGTGGTTAAAAAGCTGACTGATGACAAGCCTGATAACCCAAGACTGGGCTTCTGTGACTTTTTAAAGGTGGAGGTGGTACAACTAACAAGTGACTTGTATGACGAGTTTCAACAGAGACATTCAACTAAATGATGAGACTTAAACATAGGGACAAGCAGCAGCAAAGGTACCAACATGCAATAGGCACTAGTATGGCCCAGACAGCCACGTACAGCCATGCTGTGACCTCACACCAGTATCCTCTGTCTCACACCCAGATGCAGGCCCCACAGCAGCAGGTGCAACAGATACTTATACATGTGCCACAAGCACTTCCACAGCAGCAGGATTTACAACATTCACAGCAGCACTTTCAACAGTTATTTACTCAGGCACATGCACCAGCTCAACAGCAGATCCACGGCCAGGCTCCACAGCAAGGCATGCAGCCACAGCAACACTTGCCATTGATGTCAGCGCCACAGCAGCCGATGCAGTAGCAGCAGTCATTTCAACCACATCAGCCAATACAGAATTCCATACAGTCACAGCAGCCAATACAACAACAACAGCAGCAGAACAGCCAATACAAACATATCAGCTGATACAGCAGCAGCTAATGCAACAGCAGCAGCTTCATCAACAAACTGTCCAAAGTTCACAGCAGCCCACACAAAAACACAGCCAACAAACATCACAGCAGCAAGCCTCATGGAGCACCACTTCATCACAGCTGCGGGTCATGTCGCCACCAGTTACAACCCTAGACACTAGGCACCAAGGCAGCCCCGCAGCTACCAGCACACCAACAGGATTCACCCTCTCACCATCAACAAATCTACCCTCAGTTGACAGCCAGTACTTCAGCAACATTCCCAACACTTCACAGGATGTCAGCTGTGGGACCATCAACATGCCTCAGCCAGTCGAAGAATTATCAACCACCCAACCAGACCATCCAGCCTCAGCAGACCAGTAGCCAGCCACTGCCAGCCGACATATCAGCACTAGCTGATAATTTTTATAGGCTCTTCTTAGAGCCGCCATATCTTCCAAAACAATTATTTGAGCTATGCTGTTGTTATCCAAAATAATGAAAGAAAGAATGACCCGCATCACACATATACCAAAACCAAACTAAAGATAAGAAATAAATGGCCCAAAATATGCCTAAGTCCTAATATGTCAAACCAAATTAATTCCCCTTATCTAACACTGTAACTATTCTTTCACCTCAAATGAACACCAATTAGAAAAATTAATAAAAGCCCCCACCCACACAAAACAATTGATATAATAGTTTGCTGTAAAAAACCCAGCCCTCCCCCCCAAAAAAAACACCAAGATATAGTGTGAATCAAACCCTCCCACCCAAATTTGTGTTTGAACCCATGTCCAAAATGCTGGGGGACCTCTCACTCCAACAGCATTGATGGCACTTGAACATATTTGTTGAGTTATTTCATTATAGCTTAATTTTCCTTAATTCTTTGTATCCTGTAGAAGGGCTTGCTTGCTGGCCTGTCCATTGTTTCAAAGCATTGTATCTCAACCCTTTGGTTTTGTCACCACACAGTGGGGCGACACACATTTAGTGTACACAAGCAGAAGAAAAGGAATGCAATGTTTGTCATTTTAACAATAGGTGTTTTCTTTTCACTATCTTTTGTGTGACCATTAACAAGTGTCCATTGACCTGTGACCAAAGGTTATCTTAATTTAGTATCTCCTTCTTGACCAAATAGATGAAGTTATTACAGGTAATATTAGAAATCAAAGTAATTAAAATAAAATAAAACATTTTATTGGTAATAGTGAAATAGACAAATTATAACATAGACACAGACAATATTGTATGACACATGAAAAAAACATAAGACAAGAATGATCATTATACAAATATTGCTTGAGCTTTTTCATCATGAGTGTCCATAATACTTGTGTAAAGTTCTTCACAGTCCATGAAGTAGTATATAAGTTTGAGCATGAGTGTCATTTATTTCATCTGTTTTTGTATTAAAGTGTTTCACTATTCTATTTACATTTAATGAGTCACAGAATCACAAAATTTTAAATTCTGTCCATTTGCCAGGGGACCTGCCCCTCATTCATGAAATAGTCCCTGAGAATATTCTTTGAGCTGCAGTCCATTGGGTTGCAGCCATCATATGGAATGTCATTGTCCTCGAGCACTATCGGAGGCCGGCCCTCTCCCCCAAAGTCATCCTGTTGACCTGTGGGGTATCTGATCCTCAGTAGGTTGTGCAGTACAATGCAGGCCATGATCACCCTGGTCACCACCGGGGGCTCCTGCTGCATCGGGCACTGGAAAATCCTAAAGTGAGACGTGAGGATTCTGAAGGCATTCTCAACCACCCTTATTCCCCAGCTGATCCTGTAGTTGAAGACCCTCTCCATCAAGTCCATACCGTGTATGGTATTAGGGCTTCATTAGCCAGAGCTTGAGGATAAAAGCGTCATCCCCGAGGATAAAAAAGTTCACCTTTGGCCCACCAATCCCCAGGGATTCACTCTCAGGGAAGACGATGCTGCTGTCCTCTGTTTTGTGCCTCAAATCGGAGTGCTTAAAAATCTGAGCATCTGAGCTTGACCCGGCAGCTCCACCTCCACCAAGAGGAACTTGTAGTCTCCATCCACCAGGGCCAGAGTAGAAGCCCTTGTAGTTGTAGTAGAGGCTGCCTCTCCCTTGTGGACATCTGATTGGAATATGCTTTCGATCCAGGGCACCCAGGGCATGCGGAATGTTCTATCTCCAGCGGAAGACACTCAACCCGCAACCAGTCCTCTGAGAGTGTGGGGCACCACATCACCTGATCTCGATAGGCGCTGATGATAGCGTCACAAACTTGTTGATGGTCGAACCGGCCACCCTGAAGGCATACTGGTTAGCTATCACCAGTGGCCAGATGTCTGAGGGTGACTGCTAACTTGACTCCTGGACTCACGGGATTTCGCATCCAGGTCACGGGAGCTCAGCAGTGATTCTCTGCTCCAGCTCTTGAAAGAGCTCAGATGGCATCCAGATGAAGTTTCAGTATGCCATAGGGTCATTTAAGTGGAGCCTTGGCATTGGTCTGCTATACTAACCCTCTTCTTCAAGCTCTGCTCGGGTTAACCATCACCTAAACCTATATCTTCTGTGTCTTCTCTGTCTAAAAACTGGCAGACCCCATCTCATTCTCACCCTCTCTATCATAGCTGAAATGATGAGTAACTGCCTCTCCATTTCTAAGAGTAAGAGTTGAAGTTGTGCAAGATTTTTGTCCTATCTGTTCATATGGCATCAAGATTCTGTCTGGCTAGTGACCTGACCCTTACCTCTTTTATAGGCATTGGCATCCAGGTATCCAGTGGTCACTATGTCCCAGCTAGACACCTGCAATGTTATCTTAAAACTCCCTTATCTATAAGCTGACATCCGCGAAAATAATTTTAATCCTTAAACCCCATCTGTGAGTGTCTCTAAGGTCCATAAACCCATCCGGGGTGTCCTTGAGACCGTGGGTGATCCGAAAGCAACAAAACACGTCCCTAACGTCCTTGTGGCATCCTTATCATCCGTCGAGTTTTCAGTGGCACGTCCATAAATCACTCACTTGTCCAAAATTCCCCCCAAAAAGCCTAGATCCACAGGAGATCCATGTGAGTTACCATATATGGAATGGTAGCCTATATCCGTGGGGTATAGTTGGATGTGTAACTGCCGTATTAGCCAAGCCCTGCCCATATAAAAATATTCATAAAGATCTGTTCGTTAATTTCGGAATGATGTCAGTCATGTCAAAACCATTGGAAAGACATTGAAAATGGGACCTTTGACAATTTCAACATTTTTTTCCATGCCAGAATATCTAATCTAATCTACTGCTTTGCAGGCGCAATATCTTCCACACAAAGGGGAACTCAGTGCGCTGACTTATCAAAATCATTATCGTAAGAAAGTCAAGGGGCGTTCATGGTCAGTAATCCAGAGTTGTGGGTGTGACCAAGAGGAAAGGAAACTAAGTTGGAAAACTAGAATTAAAGAGGTGGGTTTTGAGATATTTCCTGAAAGATGTGACAGAGGGGCTATTTCTTATTTGGAAGGGGAAGGAATTCCAGAGAACTGGGGCATAGTGACTGAAAGAATTGGAGAAATGTTTGACTGATTTATGAACCTTACGATCGAAAGTGGGAGTGTGAAGGAAATTGAGTTTTGGGGGTACGGAATATAATCCGGATCTTTCTCAAAATTACCACATTAAATTTTTTTTTAGAAATTTCCGTTCAAATTTTTTTTAGTTGTCATGAAGACCTCTGACAAGGCACGTAATAATAAGTAAATGGTGAAATCCAGACCCTTTTTGGTATCCAGATGGTGATCCAGATCATCCCCAAAATTTAATATGATCGAAGTTGGACCAAGACCCATGTTCTGATTTTTGCATGAGGTTCCAAACCATAGTTTTTACATAATCCGGCTAACAAACAGACAAACAGATGATCATAAAAAACCTCCTTGGCAGAGGTAATAATATGTTTCACCAGAGTAAAGCACTCAAAGAATGAACAGGAAGGCTTTCGAAGAAAAGCTTCCATAAACTCAAGTGAAGATCAGTTTCAGTGTCCCAGGCTAATGGGCAGAAACAGAAGAATGGGCAGTGGAAAAGACTTAAATGTGTATTAAAACACAACTGATGTCCAAATCTAATTGTAAGATACAACTATTGTAGAGACTCTTCGTATATATCTAGAATCGTCGGTAAATAAGTAGTAATTTAAGGCCTGGTTCCATATTTGAAGATGCCTTGACTTTAAAGTCTGGAAGGACCAGGGTGGACAAGTGCCTAAAGTTGAAAAAAGAAATGCAAATGCCTCTGGAACCTCGGGAGAAGACTAGAAACTACTGAGGGAATCCTATCCTGACCTAGACAAAGTTTCTGTCCTGTCACCAAGTGCTACTGATTTAACTGATGGTATGCATCACTATTGCTTACCATCAGTGTAATCAAGAGCAGTTGGCAATGACACAAAAACTCTAATCCTGACCAATCCAACTTGGAGACCACAGGACAATGGTCGTCACAATTTGTATATAATTTCAACAATGCTGGCTATAAGATATGATGGGTTCAAGAGTCAGGGACACCTAAAATCTGTGTTAATCTCAAACTAACCATTTGTGAAAACTGATTCTGGTGAATTTTTAAGCAGGAAGAAAAAATGTGTTCCAGGCAAAATCTTTCCACGTATTATTTGAAGCAATTGCAGACATGGGAAATGCTTATTCATGAAGGTTCACAAGGACCTCCCAACACCATTACGTACACAACTGTACTAAGGTGGTCTGGAGGTAAACATAATACGGTGGGATTGGGGTATTAAAGCTTTAAAGAGACTGACCTAGTTTAGCAATATTTAGCTCTGTATTATGCAGGTAACAGTCATTAGTTAAGGCCTTTGGGGGCACTATGTTACAATTATTGGCTAAGTCATGTATATTGATGAAACACATTAGTTATCAGCATCCCTAGACATACGACACCTAGCCCTTGTGGTGAAGCTTTGCAAGGGTTTTAGTGGAAACAGGAAAACTAAATTGATGGAAAGCTTAATACAGAAAGTCAAGGTCGTTATTTACGGAACAAAAACTCAAAAAATGATTCACACACAAAAAAAAATTATAAATACTAATCGTTTCATTGAAAGCTGTATTAATTAATATATCAAGAAATAAGGTTAGATTTCATATGTGTGATATCTCCAATAATGCTTATACGTGCACTCATAAAAACCCTTTAAAATTTTCATGGATCCAGATAGTGATCCGGATCACCACTAAACTTTGATTATCTATTCTTTGAGCCATTGTCCCTGAAATTCGAAACTTAAGACTACTGGGATGAGAAGGAAATGATTGTTTACATATAGGTTCATCAAAACTACCAGATCACTAGTAATGAATTTGTAAACCTCATAATATCCATAATCTGCCACTGTGGCTAAGTGGTTAAAACACTCGCCTAAGAACACAGAGGATGTGGGCTCTAACCCAAGTACAGATACATAAAAGGTGGCTCAAATGACCACTTAAAAAGGCTTGACCAGGCTAAAGAACCTTAGGGGCGTTGCTAAATAGTCATCCCTAAGCCCCTGTCTTTCAGCTACTGGAATATCAGTCACCGTGTTAGATATAATGGAGATATGGCCTCGAGTATAAATAAACAATGAACATTTATAAATATGCGAGTATGCTATCTAATAAATAGCTTTCCAGCAGCCAGACATTATTACCAGAGCTCATGAGGCACTGTAGACAAAAGAATTTACAGATTAAATCAAAGTACCACGAACATTGGCTTACATTAAACAGAACACTGTAAAAAATAAATGCAACTCGCATAAGGGTAAGAAGTCTTTAAGAACAGACAGAGACCCACTGGACGGTAAAGTTACAAGACAAGCTACTTCATTAACATTTGTAAACATGCATTAGAGACAAACGAGGTCAATGTACAGAACAATAAGGTTCACAACCTGGCACTTTGATTTAATGTGTAACGTCCAAATTCTTTTTGCCCACAGGCCCTCTTGAGCCCTGGGGCCGATTTCACAAAGGGACTTAGACTTAGCCAAGTTTTTGGCTAAGTCAGGGACTTAAATCTAAGACTTTGGTCTTAGCTAGGTCTGGAACTTAAATGGATTTCACACAAAGGGTGACTTAGCTAAGTCCGAGCTTATCAAATAACCCCAGTGGTTTTCTGTGTCATGTGACCTTTTATTTCTATTTAAAATATACTATTGGCGACATATATCCTTCATTTGATGCATTTTATGTGAAGATGAGTGCTGTTTTGAAATGGAAAACATTGTTACCACATACAAACTTTACAAAAAATACTTTAGTGAGGAGTTCTGTGTAATTATAATTTATTTACAGCCATTTCAAATTCTGAAGTGGAGAAAAGTATGTGGCGGCCATATTTAAGTACTCTTTACAAAACTTAAGCCCACTACCTACCAGACTTAAAGTTAAGTCCACTGACTTAGCAATTTCATGGACTTAGCTGCTTTGTGAAATCCACTAAGTCTAAGACCACAGACTTACCATTCTGTTGACAAAATTTAAGAGTAAAGTCTTAAATTTAAGTCTAAGTCTGGGCTTAAGTCCCTTTGTGAAATCGGCCCCTGGTGATAATGGCTGACTGCTTATTATTTTGTTGTATGTTGCTACAATCAATTTGCGCTACAACTGATGATGCTTAAAGAATGAAGAGCACTCTGAGAGAGCCTACCTCCGCCAAGGCCCAAACACTTCCAATACTGCTTATGAGTGCAATGATAAAAATCCTTCAACCAATTCCTGGTGACTCTGATGACCATCAGAGAGTGACTGGGATGACCATCAAAATCTAATCGTCTCTTTATTGTGCAATTGGTGACATTTCCTGAAAATTTCATAAAAATCTGTCTGCAATGTTATGAGTTATTTTGCGTACAGACAAACAAACAGATGGATACCATCGATTACATAACCTCTTTGGCGGAGGTTAAAAATCACTCTATTTATGCATAGTTTAGTCCTGCATGGCAGTTATAGTTTCTTTTTTTTCATTGCGAGCTTCCTGCGCTAATAGAGGTCACTTTTTTGGCTCTGAACTTTTATAAATTGTGCACTACACCAGTTGCACTACTCGTATTTCTGATTGCTTTGCAGCTCGCTCATGTACATGGAAACAAATTTTGGCCATGTTTCCCACTATCCCGGGCAATTTGAGAAAGCTTTATTAAAAAGAATTTACCAGACAATGACACAAGCAGCAGGACTACAGTGGAACATGTACCATTTGCAAAATGGCGTAGGTGGATTGCTGTATCCTTCAAAATCTAGTCTGAGTTCCGGAGACTAACTAGACATTGCCAATTGTCTTCATTAGAGACAAGTTGGTTTTAAAAAAAAACGTTTAAACAAGCTATATTAGGACTGGCAGAAATCGGTAATAGGTATACTGAATCTGTCAGTTTCAACAGGCCAATAAACAAAAGGTTCTAATCTTAGAACACAGGCCTCTGCCATGGGGTGTTTCCGAAAGTGTTCGGGAAGTTTTTTTATATCCAGAATATAATCTGGATCTTTCCCAAAATGTAATCATTTCTTGCCTTGACAGCACCCTAAAAACATGGAACAATATTCACTAAAAGCCATTCATCGCATTGTAATCATGAATTTGGGAAAAAAATAATTGCACCCAAAACATAACCCAAAACATAACCTTCTGGCAGATGTAATTAGTATTGTATTACAGTAGAAGGAAATAAAACATGTAGCAAATGAAGCATGTTTGATTCACTGCTTTACAGTTAGGTCCTGGAGTAACAAAAATCACTGTTTGGGATCAGAAATCATGTGATGCGAATCACAGTCTGATGTAGACCTTGCAGCTAGTGTTTGGTCAAAAGAAGAAGTGGTTTCATTTTGGGGAAAGTTCAGGATCATATTCTGGAAACAAAAAAATCCCGTTTTTTCAGAAACCCAACCTCGTGGAGGTTTGCGCTCTATGAATGCTTTGAAGTTGATATTTGCATTGACCAACGTGCAAGTTATAAATGTAATTCAACAACACAGGAAAAAAAGACTTATTTTTTACAGTTACAAGAGGCGATGATATAACTTGTCATCAATACCCCAATTGGCACAGAAGTCAATTAATTTATATGAGTCGTCATTTCAAACTAATATAATTTAGTTTTTTTCTCTCGTCGTTATTTGATATGATCTGTTCTTGGAAATGCATGAGTGCTGCCGATGGAAAGAAGTTTATATTCAGTGTTGTGCCAATTTATGGAATGTGCCAAGTTATAGAGACAGCAATAAGGAGATGAGGACACATAGCTCTTGAAGAAATGGATCCATTCTTAAAACATCTCAAAATGACACATCCAACATTGCAACAGATTGTAAGTCAAGACGACATCATGGAAACTGGGTTTAATGTAGATCTATGAAGCTCTATTATAGCAGAGAGTGTGACGTCATAAAACAATGGGGATGGATGCCAAGCAGTAACATATTTCTCAATTACAAGAGTGATAAAGTTTACACTTGCTGGACTGTCAAATGCCCAGCTTTGGTTTGGAAGCCTGTCAGTTTTGTTCATATTAAAGGTGTGTTCACACTCTTCTGTGCCGTCATATCAACATTTATTTGAATTGTGATTCATGATGTTGTTATTCTGTAAACTGCATGTCATTGTTTGTGAATATTGCTAATTTAAAACAAGCCACTCCGTGAAATGATTCCAACTTACTAAACCTAACTGATACTATTAAAATACAGCTAAAAATACGCACCCATAGCTAGCTTGTAAGGTCAACACGAAATAGTATGATCTAAGTAGAAGTGATTGTAGCAACTCTTAAATATAGATAAAACAGATCATCTTTATTATGTTTAAGCTACAATGTAGGACAGATTTACAAGCAGATCAGTTTTTGAACCAGAACATTTTGTTAGATTAACTCAGTTTGCCGTTGTGAGGTTGTTAACAAATAGACTAAAAGAAAACAGACAAGGGAGTGACTAATGCTTAGGAAAGGAAAATGTGAAGTGATAGAAGAGAGTAGGTAGTGGCACTAAATAATAATGATCTACTCTCCTGGCAACATCACCCTAGTCTGGTTCCTGTACCGCTTTCTTTGTACAAAAGGGCCTGGTATCAGGTGCCATTTGGATAATTAGCGCTGGTTGCTATCCCTTGCAAATGGTTTGGCGAAAGGAAATACAATAGGTTTTTGTTCAACTAATATGGTGTATATTTTGACATTATGTTTTATTTTCACAGTTTTTAATTTTACATTTGTCTATTTGTATGTCAATAAGTTATATACGGATTATGATGAAATTTTTGGGGAAATGTCGACAGTGGGGGTGATTTGGATCACTATCTGGATTCAAGAATTTTTAAAGGACTTTTTATCATTGTATCACAAGCAATATTGGTGGTTGGCTTTTGGCCAAGGTATTCAATCTCTATGTACTTTTGTGTAATTTATTGGATGATAATTAGAGTATTTTGTCTCAATAAAAAATGTGCACCAGTTTAAACGTTTAAAGTCATTCTTTGTCACTCACGAAAAAAGTTTTAAACTTTAAATGAATTGCCAAATCAAATATTATTTTAATTTAATATCAGTACTTACTGTTATAAGTGTGATAGTACATTATAAAACTATGTAGAAAATATATAAATAAATTAAGTATTTAACAAAAAACTCACAAAATTCCCTGATTCATGACAATCGGTTCCACAATGCTTTGCAGTTCAGGCATACTAGGTGAAGGTCATCATTGGTAATATCTGTCCTCTTTTCAAGTAAAGTGGACTGGTGCTTGGTCTGGCTTCACACTGGTTATGCACTGGGATAAGCCTTTAGGTAGGCTATGGGATGACATGTAGATGGTCTGGAAGAATAATTGACAACTTGATAAAGAGTTTTATAGAAAATGGACAAGACAAATGCCCAAAGGTTATCATCAATAGTGGTCAGTGTCCATTTTAGGATGAATACTAAGTCTTGGTATATTCCTAATTGTGTTTGGGTGGAGAGAACTTGAATAACCCACAAGCTCGAAAGTGTGTATCCAGTGTTATGAAGCTTAGGTAACACTTTCATATTCGCCATTTGTAAAAGAAAATTTACAGAATGCAAAACTTGCATTACTCATCCCCCGAAGGGAAAGGGTGAGGTATTGTCGTCTCATCTGTTTGTCCATGACTGTTACACAAAATCTATTCATCAGATCAGAGTCATATTTCACACAACCCTGAAACCAAATTACTGGGTAGGTATGTTGGTATCTAACCTAACCCTGACATAGCCTCAACCAGGTCAGGTGTTTTTAACTGGAAACAATGGATCCTATACTAGCAGTATCAGTAGCAGATCATGATCTAGTTGAAAACATACTTTGATCCATCATATGCAGGTGGGGATCTTAACCATAACCTAATTCCTATCACCCGATGTGTGGGTTCGAATCCCACAATGATGGGAACCTGCCCCAATATGAGTGTGACTGTTGAATAGGATGTCAAACCATAACTATGACTTATAGAATGAAAACTCCATAAGAAATAACAGACATCAGATATATCCACTCCCTGCTGGATCATCTTAGTTCATCCATCAAGAACTTAATCAAATTATTACTATACATTTGCTTTGTGATTCAATTGGGATGATACCCCTTTCACACTATGGGCGGTATAACCTGCAGTTATAGGCATTAGACTAAACTCCCCAGTCCTTTTACTACTGTCTGATGTCCGTATGCAAACTTGTGACACAGTGGCCCATCATCCTTGGGCATCCTATGAAATTTTCAAAAATGTTTAAAATGTCCGCCTGCAAAGTTCTGACGGCTATAGAAGGTGGATGGAGTTAAATGGAGGTTGTGTCTCAGTGAGAGAGGTTTGTACTACTGTCATCCTGGTGTTACTGATGGCTACACACAATGCCCCATCAGTGGTCATGTGAAATGAATACACCAAACCTCGGAAGATATGAGGTGTTCTGGAAGGTGGTTCTGCAGTATAATAAAACTTCCAGCTGCTGGGTAATACTGCACGTAGTGGCATTGTTAATAGGGCATAAAAAAGGTATACATAATCAATTGATTACAGAATTAACAAGGCTCAAAAGTCTTTCAGTCTACATGCGTGGGCTGCAGAGCCATCAGAGACACGAGTGGTGCACTAGAATTTATGAAAGTCTGACGACACAAAGAAATTCCAAATCACACACATACCATAGCTGGTCTAGAAGTCAGACGGTCTCCCATCCCAGTACTAACATAGACCATTGCCGCTTAACTGCAGTAAAGAGACAGATACTCATCACACTACGCCATAATTCATGAAAGGAGACAAAAAAAAAAAAAAAAAACGAAAAAAAAGCTAAAAGGAGAGTGACACAATGAAGAGCATTTGAATAAGTTTCCAAATTCCATTTACACCTACCTATTGAGCTGCGGTTCACCTTAACAGTAGCAGGAGAATCTTATTTTAACGGTGTTATGTCACTGTGGACAACACATCTGCCTCGGAAAATGTAGGATCTGGGTTCAATTAAAGGTACAAGCAGGTAGATAGTGGCACGTATTCTGAATGCAAACAAATCTCAAATTTTCAAAAGTCCAATTTTCATTCTATTGGTAAAAATAACTTTGGCCTTCTGATTGACATTACTCTAATAGTAATAAGTGTATCTTCCTGAAATATTTTGTCTTGGTAGTGCCTGCCCAAAGAAAGAAGTGATTGCAAGTGATGAAGTTTCATATTCTGGATACAAAAAAAAAAAAATCCCAAATTTTTCAGAAATGCCCACCTCTCTTCAGTGGAGGTCTGCGTTCTACGAATGTTATTTACATTCTATTCTATTTATTTTATTTACATCAATTCACTCACCATCATTAATGTGTCCGACCAATCAACTTGGAAGCTCCTGAGTGTTCTAATGCTGAGGTTTCTAATGAAGCACAAATATCATATTTTAACACATCATACATAATGTAAACATAATCACAGTTATGTTCATTTATTTGTCAATGTCTATTTACATTATCACGTATCCTCTATGGCATCATTTCCACCATATGTTATATCAGTTCAATATAAGTACATACAACGGATAAAATATACACATTTATCAATAGCATTCAATGTGAAAACAGGTAATACGTTTTGTTTATTCTTCAAAAGGCCGATATCCAAATATGGTAAATTTTAAAATCTGGTTTAATTAACTATGTGGAACATTCACTTACCCAAATGACCTTGATATTTTGTTCAATGATGAGTGAACATAGTAAACAGGAAAAAAACCCCTAAAGGATACCATGTTAACCTGTCTTATTTACAAGTATTTATGAGTTTGTTAGTCTATTTTATGTGCATTTTTAAACTTTCAACCTCAATAACACATTAAGTGTTTCATATATTTAAATGTTACTTGCTCAGATAATAGGGGGGGGGGGGGGCATGGTGGCAGAATGGTAACACTCTCACCTCCCACCTCTGAGGCCGGGGTTCGATCCCCGTCAAGGCCTTATGTGGGAAAGCTGGTAGTTGCTTGCCGTTGGTCGGCAGTTTACAGTACAGAACACTAGCAAACTCTATGTACTGGTTTCCTCTGCCCTTCAAACTACCCGTCGTGATATGACCTGTACAGTGTTGAAAGCGACGTAAAACCCCAAATAAATAAATAAATCAAATAATAGGTGGGAGGTTCCTTTATTTTACCACTGTGACCTAGTGGGTAACACACTCGACTAGGAACCCAGAGGACGTGTGTTTGATCCTTAGGTACAGGCAGATTGATAATGGTTTGGATGGCCGATTAAAACAGCAGTCCTCTGTCGCCGGGTCCAATCCCCAGTTGCAGGCTAAAGAACCCTAAGGACATTGATAGGCAGTCATCCCTGAGACTCTGTCTCTCCAGTTAGGGTACAGACTGTGGCTAAATACCTCAAATTTATAAAATGTTCTTTTAAAATTTAATTTATGCATTTTACATTAAAAATTTTATATTAATCGTATTACAATGCAATGTAAAGAATGCACACATCCCCGTGGGCCTGTGATCGAACCCAAGATTTAAGAGATTTAAAAAACCCCAACTTTGATCTTGAAAGAATACATTTATGTCTTCAATATTTCGCTAAATATAAGTATATTCTATGAAAAGTCTTACCCACAAAGCCCAACACCATCGCTAAATACTGTGATAAATTGGGACACGAATGAAAAAAATCATTTGAAGCAGTATGCAAGAAGAATTGTGCCAAAAGTACTGCACAGATTTACATCACATTTTCACAGTAGATGGGTTGTTGTCTAAAATGGAGGTAATTTTGGCAAGTTCGGAAAGATTTCGAACATCTCAAATTTGTTTGAAAGAGTCAGCGTCTTTGCTTCCAGGCCTCTAAAACAAGGATCAGTCTGGGACATGTCCTAACTGTTATCCCTCTGATTGGGTAGGCTGGATTGCATTAGCAAAAGAAATGTGTACATTTTGTATTTATCATTACAAGAGAATTATGCCAAAATTATGCAACCCTGAAATTAGTCTTACTGATCTTGCAATTTAACCCCTCCATTCATGAATGTTGGGAGCATAATCACAACGATTTTTTAAGGGTGTTACGACCAGTCTTGTGTACAAAATATGGGACCTGGTGATTTTGTTCCAAGAGAAGATTTGTTATAGAAGTTCCCAGATTACTGCACAAGAGTAGTCGGGTTTAGTGTTACGAGTGCTCTTTATGCATTGTAGCAGTCACATGACTGATCCTTTTCACTTGCAAGAAATCACCATGCTGTGGCAGTTATGTGACTTGATTCTGATAGAGTCATTTGTAGATATACAGCGAGTTTATAATTAGGTAGGCTTACATTTTGTCGTCACCGTGGAACAGCAGTATAGGTAACTATGGGTCCTTATAACCAAATGCTATTTATCTAATTTCCTGAATTAATGGAAATAATGTGAGCAGAAGTAATATATAAAAAACACAAATTTCATTTATTTGAATAATATTTGGTATTTGTACAGCAATGATGGTGATCTTATGTTTTACAGGGAAGAACTGACTATTTTCAAAGTTATTAAATCAGTTTGAATTTAAGTTTTTGCTTAAAGTAAAACAGGAAAACTATATCATAATGCAAATGTTTAGCATAGGTATGATATTGCCTATCTTTATCAGCAATACATTTTTTTCCATTTTGTCTAATGGGGAATGTTTTACTTTTAATATTACCATTTTATTCAGTGGTTTACAGACCAATTTGACTGACACACACAAGCATTGGGCCTTGTAACATATGAAAAAAGGCAGAGTCACTGTATTCCTGATGTTTGAAGATATTGTGGTGGTAAATAACAGTAGTTACATAAAATCCCACAACAATGTATAATTAAAAAAATCTCAATATTGAAGTACAAAAACTAAAGGAAAAATTTTAAAAGTTTTTGATTCTTGAATTGAGACATTTTCTAAATGGAATCCCTTGTCTTGGTTATATTCACTGAAATATTCTTCTCAATTTCTTGTTCCCCCGTTTGATAACCCAACACCAATCTTTAGACATTTGTACTTGAACCTTCTTGTACTCTGGTCACATGATCAGATTGTATTGACAGAGCTAATAGGAAATGTCTCTGATGTATTCAGTATTTGCGGGACAACAGCCCCAAGCTGTGTGGGGGGTAATTGAATTATGCAGGGGTCACAATAGTGCAGAAAAACACTTGTTATTACACAACTAGATAAATGGCATTGTTTTGTGAGTGTTTAAGTAGCAACAGCAAAAGTAGTTAAATCTCTACTTAACTCTATCCTTAGCTTTTAATAGTCACAAAGGGTTTTAAGGCAAGTACTAAAAATCAGCGGTATCATCTGCATACAGATTTTATTTTCAGTGTATATTTATACACATGTTTTAAAAAAAATTAAGGGAAAAAGCAATAGTTAGCATAACATGTTTTGAAAATACCTTCAAAACATAGATAATATACGCAGAGATAGTCAATGTATAATAATTGGATTTATCTTAATCTCCCGGAAATATTGATGATGTTTGAGCTAATGTCACTGCATCAATAATCAAAATGGCTGCAAACGTTTATTGGATAATATATACACCATTCACACTTTCCCGGAAAAGGTGACCCAATATTTCTCCATTTCAAAACAAAGTTTTAAGCCTGACCTTAGGGTACATTGTTTTACAAAGTGTCAGAACATCTAATCTAATCTAATCTACTGCTTCACAGGTGAAATATCTTCCATACAATCAGGAATTCAGAGTGCTAAATTAACAAAAGAATTGACAAAGGGAAAACTAAGGGACTATGTAGGTCAGTAATTCAGGGATAAGTTATGAACAGGGGTAAATATTATCATTTTTTAGTTGTTGTCCTTAAACCCTGGGCGGTGCCATTCTGGCTCCAGCGAGTACCACTTTATTACATTTTAAAGGCTTGTACATGTTACAGTAAATATGTAAAATCAGTAAATATGCACAGTTCCTGAAAATTTCAGTAAATACGTGTATTCCCTAAAATTTTCAGTAAATACGCATATTTACTGATTTATGACCTCTGTTATTTCAAAAGTTTACTGGTTTGACTTTCAGTAAATACATGAAATTAAATTTTGATGTTCACTGGTTGTAACTATATAATATTAAATGGTAAACCAAACTGTACATTATGTTGGAACATTTTACTCTATATCATATTAATGGTAAATCAAACTGTGAATTTTTTTGGAACATTTTACTCTATTATGATGACTATTAGAACATACTAAGCATACTTCATTTTAGAGTACATTACGTGCAAATATATTGAAAAAATAACACTGGGCTTTTTAATATTTATTTTTAAAAACTTTAGATATGTTCTTTCTGTAGATATTTCATTTAAGCTTATATTATTTTCAATCCCACAGCTACTAAGGACCTATGTCATCCCTGCAAATGATTAAAGATCTTTTCACTATATTTATATATGACTGATACATAAAAAGCGTTTTTATTGGAAATAAGTAAAAGTTTAAGAAATTAATTTAAATTTCTAAATTTTAACATATCTTAACTGTACTTTCATTCAGCAGAAATTTTACCTTATCATTTAAGACAACATGTTTTACACCCAAACAAATCTGCATGTATTCTGGAAGAATCTATTGTTAAAACAGAGAATGCTAGTAAGTGGTTTCTTTATTTTATTTCAATCAAGGCTTAATATTTTGTCATTTTCTGGTAGATTTATGACTTTACTGTAGATACTGGCTACTTGATCAAAGAATTGTTGTTAGAAACAATGAAAAGGCCAGCTAGCCCCTACTTGGATTTCATCATAGTCTTTCAGGGGGACTTAATCTCTTATAAGGCATCTATGGTTATGGTGTGGCTTCCTCTATTGAAGGGACAACATTAAAGGGAAGTTTTATTCAGCCCTAATTATAGATCTAAATTTTATTGGTGACCTTTGGAAAGGAAAAACATTGTTAAAATACATTTTCAAAACTACAATTCAGTTCTTGAACAAGAAATATATCTTAATCTTATTACCTTGCTTGTTATTCCTTATACATAAAGCATCATAATTTGATAAATACCTGGATATTTAAATTTGTAAACTTGTCTATTTACATTACAATTTATTTTAAATGAAAAAAAATATAACAAGTTTTATCACATATCACATGCAAATGCTTTTGAAATTATAAACTGATGTTAAATAGTTATCCCAGTGCTGGATTGTAAACAAGTATCAAACTTTGAATATGACAAAGCCATTTAAAGTTTAAAATAACTGTTAATATGAAGACATAGCAGATAACACCCAACTATTCAAGATATAAAATCTTCATGATGATTTTAGTAAATACGCATATTTACTGGACCAAAAAACCAGTAAATATGTGTATTTACTGAAATTTTCAGTAAATACGCATGATTTTGCATATTTACTGTAACATATACACCTCAACAGTATGATACAAGACAATCGGGTCCGATCGCATGATACAGTTAAAGCTCTTATGATACACTAGCATTATTTCCACTGACTCCGATATTATGTAAAACGATGCAAAATAACGTTTATTGGGAAAAATTCTCCAATTGGTATTGGAATGAGAATGTATAATCAGCACATAACATGCTCATCCAATTCAGCTGACCAAGATTGGCTCTATTCTATATGATGCCAAGAAGCTTTTCTTTGGCATGCCACAAGGCTCTGTCCTGCTTCTATGCGATGATACATAGTTATGGTCCTAGTACACACAAGAATGTGGATCATTCCTTTGATACTTGCTTGAATTATGTCAAAAAGTGGTTGTCTGCAAATAAGTAGAATCTAAACCAGATAAAACTGAATTCATCATTTCTGCTTCAGAGATGCATCGTGAAAAACTCAACAAATATTTTCCAGTTAATATTCTTGGTAATTTCCTCTTTCCTGCTGAGGCGGTCAAGAACCGTGGTGTATGGTTTGATAATGCGTTTTCCTTTTTTAAGGCATGTGCAGAACATCTGTAAGTCTTATTTTGCTCAAATCAGGGATCTTAAGTATCTCAGAGGCTATCTCACAAGTCATGCTGCTCTTACAGTCATGCTGTTTAACAGTCTTTCTGCTCTTGATCTTTTTAAACTGCAATGTGTTAAAAATAGTATGCTTTTTTAAAGAGGCAGGTTTTGAGCTTCTTTTCGAGTGGGCAGAAGAGTCCAAACGTAAATCATTAGATAAATCATTCCAAATCTTTAGAGCATCAGAAGCAAAATGCTTAGTAGAGTTAAATACTGTAGTGGCAAAGTGCAGGACCTCAAGTAACACACAATCAGCTTGGCTTTTACGTGTATTATAAACACTACGTCTAGGTTTAAGGAAAGGTACCAAATATTTTGAATAACCACAATGTAGGACCTTGTACACCAGTAAGGCAGTCTTAAATATAGAATGATGTTTAATAGGCAACCAATAGAGGGTCTTTCTAATAGGAGTGATGTATGAGTATTGAGTGGTGTTAGTAACAATTCTAGCAAGACCCACCCTAGTTTCTACTTTTCCCTGGTCTCTGCGTGGCGCTGACCCCTGCTATGTCTCAGGTTAATGACTTTGGATTTCTGCTTTTTTTTCTGTATAATGAGCATAAAGCCTGTCTTTTGGGTGGAAATTTTGTGCTATAAAATACTATTAGAATTAGAATAGCTTCTTTATTTCTTGTCCAATTTTTAAAGAGTTTTGATCACATCTGTCAGTTTGAAGAGGGCTTGCTTGGCTTGGATCGGTTTGATGTGCACTGACCTTAACACTTTAAATTGCTTACCTTATTTCTCATTCCGAGATGCTGAATGTTGAAATCTGAGTCAATATTCAATTATTTTTATTCCCACAATATCATAATAGAAATAACCTCATTTGAAAGACCTATTCTTGGAATTGGAACAAAAATTCTAAAAACAAAAAACTTTTTTTAAAATCCTGAGATGTTTGAGAAATTGCAAAAAACAGATAACATTGCAGTTCTGACTGACTTACATTCCCATAGCTGAAAGACAGAGTCTGAGGGTGACCATTTATCAGACATCCCTGAGGTTCATTAGCCTGTCACCGATGATAGGAACTGATGACAGATGACTGCCATTTTAAGCAGTCATTCAAGCCAATGCGTATCTGATAGTATGTGGGATCGAACCCGTGTCCTCTTAATATTCCTGTCTAAGTATATTGAGCACAAAGCATTAGAAGATCCTTATGGCCCGGAAGGTGTGAACAGCACATTAGTGAAAAGATACGTAAACAAAGAGAAAAGGAAATAAAAATTCAGGGAGATTTCCATAAAACGTCTGTTTGATCAAACACAGTAACATATGATAATCAAATGTGTTGGACAAATGAAGTAATGTAATCACAAAGAAATTTCCATATGTCAAATAAAAGAGGGATTTAAAAAAATGACATCTGTGTATTTGAACGTCTGGGGTTTCTTTGAGATAAACTTTGTAATTTTTTTTCATTTGCATATGTTCTAGTGAAGACTAATGCCAACAAAACCTGTTGTTACTCAGTGAAACTTGTAAGATGCTGGCTGAGTGGTAGACACTGGATTAATATTTGAGCCAAATCTTGATTCAACATATGGCCATGATTTACGAACGTAGGATATTCTGTGTTTTCATGAAACAACCATTACGTAACAAAGCTAAGGCTGCCACAGCAGACAATATATTCCTGATGTCCAAAGTTTACAATTTGGCACATTCCTAAATTTGGCAAAATAACTGTTAATATGTATTGAAAGTTGGTTGTTATTAGCAGCACACGTACATTGGCGCACACCATATTAAGTAGTTTGAAGTGATGACCAAAATTTAAATATAGTTAGGAAGTTCTAAGTTAGGGTGTTACTAAACTGGAAATTAAATTATCACCCTTTAAAATCACTCTAAAAAGTTAACTAATTGAAAGTTTTTGTGCTTAAACTGTATTTATATCGTCATCATATTTTTAGAAATCAAACTGTGACTAAACTTAAAAATAAGCACCCACAACAGCACTCAGAGAGTACAAATCTCTGCCAATGACCAAATACCTCCCAAATTGCTTATGAGTGCAATCAGAGATATCCGTTAAATACTTCCTGGATCTTACCGAAATTTAATCGTTTATTATGTTCATTTGTAACGTTTTTCTGACATTTGTCATTAAACGTTTAATAAACGGTATACATAAAACATTTTAAAAACATTCTATTATAAATGGTTTTCGTACCCATCATTTTTTAACCTTTACAAAACGTTTCTGTTCGCACGTTTGCAAAACTCAAAAATGTTTACTGGGAGAAAATGTGCACCAGTTTTTAAAGGCATAAAACCTTCATCATTCACGAGAAGGTAGAGTCAATAAGTGATTCAGTGCTCTGCAAAATATTATCCAAATCTAGACCCAAGCTCCACAGTGTTTAGATGAGTTTTGGACTAGCCATATATATTGGTCCAAATCCCAATGTTTGAAAAAGTTACACCACCTCAGTAATTTGTGGTCTTTGTGACAGTGCTCCCATTCTATCTTAATAGTGGAACAGCTGTGTTAATGTTTGGCTAGCCTTGCTTAAGGCTCACATTTGTAGCATATCTTTTCCAAACAAGTACACCTACATTTGATATTCATAAAGCACTCGTACATGTTAGCACATGCAAGCTGACCAGACTCTGTTTTGCAGTATGTTGATGTAAATTTATTTATTTGGGGTTTTATGTCGCTTTCAACACTGAACAGGTCATATCACAACGGGTAGTTGGAAGGGCAGAGGAAACCAGTACATACAGTTTGTTAGGGTTCTGTACTGTAAACTGCCAACGAACAGGAAGCAACTACCAGCTTTCCCACTTGAGGTCGTGCAGGGAACCAAACCCCGGCCTCAGAGGTGGGAGGCGAGAATGTTACCACTCTGCCACCGTGGCCCCGGTACGCTGATGTAAAAGCAAGCATATGCAGAAGTACAGGACTGAAGGACTGAAAGTTTATCATCTAAATTGAATGTTTCCCCTAGAGGTCCTCAGTGACCTAGTGGGTTAGCAGGTTTGGCATCTGAATCACAAGCTGTGTGGGTTCGATCCCACAAGTGGCAATGCTGAGGGCCCATCCTAACACCAAGTTTGAACGTTTTCCCTAGTTTCCCCAGAAGCTTGAGCCTTTAGCAAAACTTTGAAAGTTTTCCCTGGTTTCCTTAGATGCTTGAACATTAAGCAAGGCTATTATTTGAGTGAAGTAACAAATAACCCAAATGACTATCAGTGCTGATGTTACAATATTGTCTCCCACTCTGTTATACTCTGTTGTAGTGGTTACTGCAATTGATCTGCTCTGTCCTGTCTCGTATTACAAGGCTACGTAAACACAAATATAACCACGTCTCTCATGTAGGGCACAGTTTCTTTTTCTGTCTAAATCATGCTGTAATGTGATATACATGTTTGCTTTAATACCCCGTTTCCACTAATGCCACTTGTGCTACAACCTAGCCTATGTCGAACTCAGGGGCATGCAAATTTTCAATTAAAATATTTTGATAATAGAGGCATAGCTTATGTATAAGCCAGTAAGCCTAGACATTTGTTAGTAGAGTGACCTTAATTACTGAGGACCTTAACTAGAGTTGTCGAAAGGCAAAGATGTGACAGTGGAATCGGGGTATAAGGTTCATGTGATTCCAATTTAATCTTCTTTTGCAATATATATCTTCACACAAAGAATTATCACGAAACCTTTGGCACTCAAACATAAACACAAAACTGTAGATGTCTGTATATAAAAGTAATATGATCTGCCTTGTCTTAATTGTCAGAGTGTTTGGGTTTTTGGATATATGTCAAGGACAGATTCCAGAATGTTAATGAATGACTCTGATTATCACAAAAAGTCCAACAGCAAATATTATAAATGTCAGCTAAAAGAATTGTATATTCCATGTTTCAAGATTGTGCCCTTTGATAAACCCCTTCTGAAAGGATGTTATTGCTTAAACAGTCGCAATAACTAAGTAAATTGATAAGGTCATGAACTAAACGATAGTGGTACACTAGTTATTAAGCTGGGCAATGAGCAAAGTTGGATTGTTTTACATCCGATGTTCTACCGAGGGTATTATTCAAAAATATTCATTCTACCAATGAAATGAGCCATAAAGTTTACAAGGAATATCAATATAAGTATCTCTGTGCGAATTTTACAGATGAAATATTTCCTTGATTATCCAATTTTGCATTAATTGTTCTGTTTTTTTAAAAACATTTATAGAAGTAGCTTCCTTCACGGGGCTACTAGGAATGCTTAAGTGTGACTGTATACCCTATATTACTGGTGTGTGACCCGGCTTTGCTAATGACTTAACACGCTGCCATCTTGAAGTTCCCAGTGTACTCAGCAGTGATGAAGATTATCCGGCACGGCTAAATTTTGTGTTCCTTGGGAGAATCCTGAACCATTCGGCCTCTTGTCTTCGTGTGCTGACACACTTGGCGTACAACTCCCAAACTTACTCTGAGTGAGCAAGTCCTGTCTCAAGTAACACTGACCGATATTTGTTTGTGTACTGGTTTCACAAGATATCTTGTCTCCTTTATTCTAGGTCCAAACTATCTTCTGCAGAAACCTAAACGGAGTGATCATGTGAATATAGAGGATTAGTCATATAAGTCTGCTGATTAATCTGCTCTGCTTTCTGAGTAAAATGGACCTGGTGTTAGGAGTGATCTTTATAAATATTACTTGTCAGGAACAGCTCAATATTCTGCCAATTTCAATAGAATCAGTCTCTCAAGCTTTAAAATAGCTAAACTGTATGATTAGTCCCAAAAGTGAACAAAAGTGTAAAGGGTGCAAGCACATTTACCACTGCATTGTTGCACACACTGTCAGATGTAACTCAGACATTTTTCTCATCACCTACAGATTAACCTCAAGCTGGTCAAGTCCCATAAACTTTAGGAGGGTCCAACAGCTACTCCCTGCCAAAGTGGCAATCTCTACTTCCGGTCTCATTACTACTCAAATAGGTCATTCATACGTCACCAAGCTCAGCCTTACGTAATGGCTGCCTAACTGCCACTTCCTGCTCAAAGTATTACCAGCTATAATGCTACTGATTAGAAACCGATGTCCCATGTAGTTACTTTTTTGTCTTACAGATTTAGCTCCTATGATAGCCATGTAATGGTATTGTGGTTTCTGTGACCCAGTGATTAGGCTTATGGCATTCTGTAAATAACAATACACGTCTTAACACAAGTCATTTAGAAAGGTGGCTAATAAATTATGCTCCTTCTTTATCTGTACTGCTGGTGCCTTTACAGGACATAAAAGGAGGAATACATATAATATAGTGGCCATTGGGATCATTCGGAGAGCACAGGCCTCCACCAAGGGACGGAATAATATATAAATGGGAAAATCCGGATTATTTTGTATCCAGATGGTGATCCAGATCAGTCTCAAATTTAATGTGGTCTAAGTTGGACCAAGACCCATCTTCTCTAATGTTTCATGAAGTCCCAACTAGTAGTGTTTGGGTAATCCTGCTAACAGACAGACAGACAAACAGACGGTCATGCAAATAATACCTCCAAACCCTGGACCTTATTTGAGAAAGTTGGTAGTTGCTTACCGGTAGTCGGCAATTTAAAGTACAGAACCTTGATAAAACTGTATCTACTGGTTTCCTCTAAACATAAAACTACCCGTTGTGATATGACCTGCATGTGACAGTGATGTAAAACCCCAAATAAAATATAAATAATAAGGATGTAAAAACTAAAATCTTTACCGATAACTCAACATAACATGGGTTAAAATATCTGAAGAATATCATCACCACCCATACTTATAAATTTTTTTTAATAGGTTTAATTATTCCCTCTATTGAAAAAATTTTGAGACACCCTGTAGAGATGGGAGAGGTTGCAACCATCTCACAGAGACTTTACAAATTACAGTACAAAAAAGAAAAAAATAATAGTACAACATTGCAATAACTAAATATACTGTTGTGTAACACAATATAACTCGTGAAATTAATATACATTACATATACTTCATTTAGTGAGGGAACAAGAACCTTTTTTATTAGGAGAAAGGAAATTAATTTACTATTTTATATATTTAACAGAAAGGGGAGATGAAAAAAACGAGAAACTAAATAAATAGGTAGAGTAAGAAATCTAAAATTCGCCAGGAATCTAAAATTCGCCACCTCTAAAAGCTTAGTTAATTTTATGAAGAAAATGATGTTTTTGTCCAAACATTGGTATTTTTCAGTTCAAAAAGCCTTAATTTACTATACAGTCAACAAATCTCACCACAATTCATTTATTTATTAGTATTTTTTACATGTGGCGAATTTCAGATATGTGGCGAATTTTAGATTTCTTACTCTAATAAACATATACAGAAATAAAGAGGAAAGACAAAACCTGGACATAAAACACAACCTGAATAGGAATAAGAAACATCACCCAACACCACACGTTCACCTAATTCTACAGGAATTTTGTGAAAGAAGTTGCAATGTAGTAAAGTTCACGTGTCGAAAGTACTATTATTCTCTACAATATTATATAGTAAATGCCATTTTCTGTTTTGCAGGTCTAAACTTTTATTTGAACTTCTTTGAGCAATATTTTGTTCCAAATTATATGTATATGAAAGTTTTGTTTTGAACTGTTCAAAATTTAGTGTTCCCTCTCTGCATGTAGTTGCAAAATTATAATATTTTGCTAAGTGAAACACGTGGTTCAAAATACTATCATTATTGCCTCTGTATCCTAACATAACAGATTTAGGGGTCATGAAATTTTCGGACAGCTGACAATGATTAAACAGACACTTAACCTCATCCCAAAACTTTTTAACCTTTGGGCAAAACCAAACTAAGTGTTCAAGGCTTTCAGTGGTTTCGTGACAAAAGTAACACAGATCTGAATTCTTAATTTTACACTGAAAAAGATACTTGTTTGTTGGAATTGCCCGGTGTAATAGTTTATATTGAAAACTTCTCAATTTTGAATCAATTGTACTCTGAAAATTAACTGAATAAAAGTGTTCCCAGATAGCCTCATTGAAATCCTCCCCAAAGCCAATGCCCATTTTTGTTTATGTGGCCTTGTCATCTGTAGGTTTCCCAAACTGTTTGATAAACCCCTTGACATGTTTTCTGCAATTTCAATAGATTTATCAATGCATACTGCTGCATTTCATTTTTGTTAAGTTTATCTGTAAGTCCTAATCTCCACTTTTTTGGTATACTGTGTTTTAAGCTATAATAGTCCACAAAGTTCAATCTTTTATTTAATAGTGTGCATATCTCTTCACACCCGTATATTTCACCCCGTTCATTTAATAAATCATTTAAGTAATCTATATTGCACCTATCAAAAGTACCTCGTAGCTGCAACAGATTTGTATTCTTGTTGAAAAAAGAACCCCCATGGCGGGTAGCTTCTCGGGTCAGTGTCTGAATGGAGATTTTTAAAGTCTATCCAGATTTGCATACTATCTCTCCAGAAAGGATTTGTATATTGGACTAAACTTATTTCAGTAATTGATTGTATATCGAACTCCCAAAACCTATATTTGTCGATATTAAAAATGTGCATAAAAAGAGACTGCCAGCTACCATCAGTATTAACTAATCTTTTAATCCAGGAAAGTTTTAGACTGTAATTCAGAAATCTTAGATTTGTTAATTTTAAACCACCTCCTGGGATATCTTTTTCCATTTGTGCTGACTTTATTTTTGTACTTCCTCCCCATATAAAATTTTTTAAAAGTTTATCTAATTTCAAGAACAAAGATTCCGCAGGTGTTGGTAGTACTGTTACAAAATATACAAGCTGGGGCACTGCAACAGTTTTGATTACAGTTATTTTTCAGAAGAGACTTAAGCCAAGTTTAGTGTAATGCAAAAATACTTTTTCTATCTGAGATAATTTTTTTTCATCGTTTATTTTTATGATAGTTTTTAAACTGGTATCAAAATCAATCCCCAATAGACAGAATTTGGTGACCCATGATAGGTTCAAGTTCATATTGCGTTTTTTTGTGTGTCTACCTGTGTTTTGTCTACAATGATCGTAAGACCAGAGCATTTATAAAACTAATTTAGCAAGGCCACAGCTTCCCTTAAGGAATGTTCATAACCATGTAATAGCAAAAAAGTGTCATCTGCATATTGCCCAATTTTAAGTTCAATATCCCCAAAAGTAATCCCTTTTATATTACTGTTGTTTTTGATGGCCATTGCAAGCGGTTCTATGCAGAGAATAAATAGGTACAGGTTCAGAGGATCGTCTTGTCGACATGATCTATGGATTGTGAAAAACTCTGACTCATAAACTCATACTTATAAATGTTAATGTTTAGTTTTATTTATTACCTCAGTCAAGTAGGTTCTGTTTTTGCCTGCGTTTGTTTCTTTGTTTGTCTGTGATTACATTGATAAAACGTATTACAAGTGTTGAACACATCTTTATAAATGTTTTTATTTAATTGGTAAGGACTTGACCAAAGGAGGAAGTGAATAAGGGATCTGGATTGTACTCTAGATCCAAAACATCCCAAACTTCCGTCCCAGTTTTAGTGATTTGTGGCATGTCCATGATACAAATCAGTATTTGAATGAAATTACCATATGTGGATACTTGACTGTCTTGGTGGAGGCTTGTAGTCCACGAGTGCTATCTAGTTTGTGTTTCATTTATTTCAGTTGAAGGTCGTAGTTGGAGTTTTATGTCTTAAGACAAGGGAGGGCTTCTTACTTACACAACAACAGATACTTACACTTAAGTTTACAAATAGGTAGCACACTTCAGACAAAAAATGCTTGCTACAAGTAAGTGTATAAAGTAAAACTATGTGTAGGTATGTAACGGATCGTAGACATTATATGGTTTCTAACAAAGATATTTTTTTCATGGAATAAATACTTTTTGAGAAAATGGATGTCAGTGTTGGAAACAAGGTTTTCTCTAATATTTGAACCTTAGCTAAGATTTGTAAATAACATTTAGATATCCAATGCAGAACTGAAGAAATATACTTAAGTGTCTTGCGACTGTATGCAGTATTGCCCAGTTGAAAGGCTGAGGATTTTGCTATTTCCTTCTGAAGAGAGCATATTAAAAATCCATTTTCTTAGCATTTGGAAAGATATTTCTTTTATTTGTTTCAAGTTACAAGGCGTCACCAAATTAATCCTTTGTCAATATTTTTTTGTGTAGTTGAAATTCATGTCACTTGAAAATAAAAACAAGACAACAAATAGAGATACTGAGAAAATGAGAGATACTGTACAAAAATAATGTCACAATTTGGTGTTTTGAACAATGTGCAGTTCTATCATGACATATATACAGTACAGTTTCATATCAAATTCTAGAGGCAAAGGCTCATAAATTGTCTGTGAAAAAAGACACCAACTTTATATCAAGGTTTAGTAAGACATAAACAACAGAATAGAACCTTCCTTTGAGAGACATGTGTCATTAAGAAGTCTAGACACACTTGATATAATTAAGGCAACAAACTGTCCCAGCTAACACAGATGAGGGGGTGTCAACAAAAGAAAGCAGAAAAGTAACTGCACATGTGTTTCTGAAATTGAGCAATTAGTTTAGAGAGAGAAATATATGTTGTTCTTATGAATTTATGTTTCTAGTATTGCTTTAGAATATTGTGACCTCTAAAAAGGAGGTTATGTTATTGGTGGCAAGTGTTTGTTTCTGTGTTATTACTTCGAAATTGAAAGATTTAGAAGTATGTTGGTCAGTCGGTTTGTTTGTATGTTTGTAAGCACGTTCTAGGCCACAATTTGGAGCTAGGATTCTCATTTTTTCCTATAACGTTGCCATTGGTCAGAATAAAGAAGGATTGAATTTCAATGAAATCGCTAGCATTTTCAGACAGATAGCTATGGCCATTTTAGCTACTCTGAGTAAATGACTTATAACTCTGAAAATATTGCATTTAAAGTATTCATTTTAACCTATAACATTGTCATGACTCAGAACAGAACATGAGCAAATTTGACAAAACCTATAGCATTTTTAGATAGCTATGACCATTTTAGCTACTCTGAGTAAATGACTTATAATCCTGAAACTATTGCATTTTGAGTATTTCTGTTAAATATGTTGTCCAGGTACTTTAACTGTAGCTATAAAATAGTACATCGTTTGGAGCTCTATTGCATAAGCTAAGTGAGTAATAGCTACTTTCTGATTTGTAGCAAAATAAAAAAGTGAGAATACATCAAATTTCTTCGAAAGTGGGGCATATAGTGACTTTCTTTGAATACAGTACTTATCTATGTTGGCATAAGTTATGACCTGATGAAGTTGCAGACCTGTAGCTCATTCCATAGCTGAACAATAGCTACTTTGAGGTTATCACTGTAAGTCACTTGTAACTTTAAAACTATTACATTTAAAGTATTTTGTTGAAATATGTTATTCACCTACTTTTAGGTCAGGTGTAACATAGTAAAATTACAGACTTGTAGCTCATTGCATAGCTAGGCAATAGCCACTTTGTGGTTCTCACTGTTGAGCAAATCCCTTGTAACTTTAAAACTATTGCATTTAGAGTATTTTGTTTCAATATATTACTCACCTACTTTTACGTCAGCTGTAACATTGTGAAAATGCAAAGCTGTAGCTCATGGCATAGCTGAGAAATAGCCTGGCTACTTTGAGTTGGCCAAATTTAGACCCAATGTAAAAGAGGTATAGTTGGAATCTTGTAATGCAGATCAGTAGACTGGGCCAGATTTCGAGGTTACCACTCAGCTGCGACTGAATGCACTTTTGTTTGCTAAAAAATGTGTGGAGAGATTTTGATGAAAGTTTCAGAAATTCGGAAAATGACTAAAGGAACAGATGATAAGAATTTACATTTAAAAGCAAAATTGGAGTTGCTAGGGCTTAGCTTAAATTTCTTTTCAATGTATCAGAGTATATATTTTATTATTTACCCCACTCCGTAATTATGTACAATGAATACAGAAAATCTTACATACATCAAGGCACTTTACACTTGCAAACTGACAGAATTAAGAAACAAAAATAGCAGAAGCTTTGGCTTATCTAAGCTATTCCCGAAACAATATCGGTCAGTTACATACTAACTATTAAAAACATGCTAAAGAAATTGTATTTCAGGAAAACCATTGAAAATACATTATAATGGGTCCTTTGAAAATTCAATATTTTTCTGTATCCAAAATATGATCAGGATATGTATTAAAATGTAATCATTTTTTCCTCTGGTCAGGAACAATCTACATAAACAAGGCCGAAAGGGGTTTCAGTCTACTAGCGTGAGCCGCAAAGCCATCAGAGACACGAGTAGTGCTCAAGCATCCAAGTACTAATGTAGCCCATTGCTGCTTATCCTTAGTGCAGAGATAGGTAATGACCACGCTACCTTAGGAGTTAGCTTTTACTCAGACAGACAAACATGAAAACATAACCTGGTTGGGGTTGTAAAGTTGAAAGTTTTATGACATACCATTTCTGTATGACTATACAAAACGAGCCGAAAAGAATGTAATTTTTGATTTGAAGAAATTCTTGAACTTTTATGGGGTTAAGTAGCCTGGCTAGAGGCTCACATTTATTTGCAATTAGGGAAAAAAAACTTTCAGCTTGGATTATAAAGTTTCAGTTTGTACAATTTTATCTTACAAATGGTGGTATTTTCATCAGCAAATTGCTTAAACCCCATTTACACACAACAGGCAGTATAACCCACGGTAATATGCATTGGGTGAAACGCCCCTGTTCTTCAACTTCCATCCAAGGTTTGTAGGTGACCTTGTGACACAGTGGCAAAAGGTCCATTACCTTGCACATTCTACTGAAGTTTTAAAATGTTTGCCTCTGAATTTGGTACTGGGAGCATGTGCAGACGTATGCAAGTCGTCTTTCAGTGTAACACGGCAACATAAGGTGAGTGGAGGTAAATGGAGGCGGTTTCACTGCCGAGTAAAACCTCTAACCATGGGACATACAGCTTGAAGTATGAATGGGATGCTTTATGTGTGACCAATATGTGTGTACATATTTGAAAAATATTTTGTACAAATTTGAGCCTTAAGCAAGGCTAGGAATTGGCAGGTCTTGTCTACAAAAAGCACAATTTGGTGTAATACAGAATATATTTATTTATTTGGGGTTTTACGTAGCGTTCAACACTGTACAGGTCATATCACGACCGGTAGTTGGAAGGGCAGAGGAAACCAATACATACAGTTCATCAGGGTTCTGTACTGTAAACTGCTGACCAACGGCAAGCAACTACCAGCTTTCCCACTTGAGGCTATGCCTGGAACCGAACCCCGGCCTCAGAGGTGGGAGGCGAGAGTGTTACCACTCTGCCTCTGTGGCCCCTTAATACAAGTTGATCAGAGTGGCTTGTCATCAGCAGCACTCATATATTGGCCGCAGCCTCATTTTTATATATCTATATATTTGTATATATGGTTATTTATGTATGTTTATGTGTATCAAATATGTTTAATCTATTGTTATATATATATTTAAGTATATTTCTTTGAAAAAAAAGCAAGTATAGAAGAAATTTGCATGTAGCTACACAGCAGGCCATAGAAACTGCGGTTTCTTAGAGAGATAGCTTTTTCCCCATGAAACAAATCTCTCGAGAGAATGTATGGGCAGAGATATATCATACCATATAAGGTATGGGGGAAGCTGAAGTGAAGACAGTCTTAAATTAATTTTATTATCGACTCAGGACATTTCACTTAAATACCAGGATATACAGACCAGATAATATTTTTTTTCACATTCCACTGTGTCTCATTCCATGGATAATTAGTATTAAAGATGCATATTCAAGTGCTGATAATTTGTGAATGTTTTATTGAATTGCACTGAATCATGCTAAACATATCCTACCAAGATACAAAGTGGACTGTGCCACAAGAATCTACAATCAAAAGTATACAACCCCATTCGTTTGTCACATGTAACCCTGGCATGTAAAAGTGTGACCAAGGTACTAAGAAGACTATGATTTACTTAAAACATAGATGTAAGCTTTAATGTAGGCCTTGGTAACAGCCTTTACATATACTGTTAATACTGTGATCAGAGTTAACTGGAGTTGACACTGGAGGAATCTGAAGACTTGTTTGGAGTGAGGATCATACAGAAAAGTGAAAAAGCGGAAAAGTTTAAAGCAGCCCTTGGCATCAGTCAGCCAGTCACATCTAATAGGTTTAAGCCTTTTATATCTGAGTGGAATAAAAGGACAGGGTGTCTTGGAGGGATTACAGTTAAGAGGGTAAAATATATAGCCAAAGAATATTGGTGTGGAAAACAACAACAGTATGGTGGCTAGATATATGATATATTTAGTGACACCCCCTCTTCCCCCAACAAATGAGCGGTGATGGTTTAGTAATTTGATCAGTTTGTCTGTCTGACCACACAAAAGCTATACATCAGATCAAGTTCACACTTTCGCACAAGGTGAATGTTTATTCCGGCTCAGTCTTTCTTAAAGATGATCCAGATTTTTTTTTATGTTTTTGTTTTTTGGGGGGTATGGGCGTTTTTCATCAGTGTATGATTCCGGATTCGCTGGTAAATATTTGTGTACTCTCAGGAACTGTTTATTAAATATTTGTAGAGTTGTATTGTCAAAAACATTTATAACGGCTCCTATAACACTACAGAAGTTCAAATTGTCACTGGGCTTTTATGTATAAGCTTTCTTACCTAATGATTAAGAACTTATAAACTTATCTCTGACACCTTAGAGATTGTCTGTTGACAGGGATTAAGTGCTAGAAAGGATTCATTTCGTAACTCATTGAATTTCGTTACATAGTGAAATTCAACTCCCAGTGAAATTTTTAACTGTATAAATCTCTGAAGTAATATCTGACCTTTCAGTGACCTTCTGGGAGACCTCAATAACTGAATGTTTGCCAGGTGTGGTATTTAAGTACTTGATTCATACATCTGCAGTCTCTGGCTTCAATACATCTATGTACTGAGAATCTATCTATCAAAGGACTCAAATATTTCTTATAATTGTGCAAAATGGGCAAAATTTCCTTTAACTATTACAGTAACTGTGTAGTTCTGTAGGTTTTATAACACAACAAATGAAGAGAATTTTGTCTTATAATCTTGCTATTTTTGTCAAAATATAATAAACAATAAATGGTGGTAATATGAAAGCTAGATCAATAACCTCTAAAAATGCTCCACTGGAATTTCAATATCATGCCATTTACGTCAGCAGTAATTAATACCAGATAAACACAAATCTCTGAAAATGAAACTTATATGTACCACAGTTAAGTCAGATCAGAAGTGTTATTTGGCTGAAATCTGTCATCTAAATTTCATGCAAGATCTTGTAAGTTAAAAACTAAGGGTTGTAGGGTCCCCATTAAACAGTCGGGGTCATATTGCGACAGATAAACTGTAAGCTATCAAGATAAACTGTAAAGACCTGACAAACTGCACCAGGTCGTGACAATCCATAGTGATAAACCAACAAGTATGGAGCAGTGTCCCAATCCACCGCAATCACACTGATTAATTTTTGTAGTCGGGATCGTGAGTCGGGAACTAAGCAACATTAGTTGCTGCTGTTAAAGATCTTGTGTCACTGCATAGATGCCAGCTACACATCGGAGAGACTTTCTACAGTTGTTTTTAATAGAGTTAAATATTTAGAGTCTTACCCTGATTTGCAGAGAGAAAAGCGACATCTGAATACAGGACCAGTCGACTGGACATAGATCCCCTTAACCTACAAACCATGAGTTTGTGAAATGAAATATACCTGTTCTTTACACTTCCAGACTTGTCTGCTGCCGTAACCGCCTAGTCGGTTTCCTCTTATGTCTTGTCCTGCTCTGTTCCCAGCTTGTTCTGCTGTGATGAAACCGGCTCTGTGACCAAAGACTTGGAGACTTCCCATCTCGACTGGTAGTGACCAAGTCAGGTCTTAGTTACTTATGACAGCCTGGTTTCCTTTCAAGTAAAGTTGGTGTTATTCTACTGCTTGTCATGGAGTGCTGCTGGTGGTACTTAAAACGACAGGCCGGCAAGTGTTTCCCAACAGGATTGCAACAGTATAGGATAGGTCTTGAAGTGACTACAACAGGACTTAGCCAGACAGGCAAGGGGAAGGTCTGTGGAATATCATACATATTTGATACTTTGCCTACCCGGTGTGACAAGCCAGGAAACTACAACCAACCCTGACCGACCCTGAAAACATTGCTACTGACCCTCGAAAAAATCCATCTTTACCAACATGACGGCCCCAGTAAAACACCCCCATAAGGTTTGACAATTGGGTATTTGTATTTAGTTATAAAACCCAGACGGGCGACCCTTCCATTGTCTCAACTCTCCATTATTTTTGCATAATGGAGAGTTAACACTACATTATTTTTCCAACAGTGGATTGTGGTTCAGTTCAATGGCCAGTCTGCCAAGAACAAAAGGGTACTTAGTATTTACCAGTCATCCTCAGCACAATGCATTCAATATTGAAATGTTTTCACAACTTCTTTCATATTAATTAGTTCAGTGGGTACATTTACAAAGTCTTTTCAATTCTGAATGACATTCAGAGTTCACAGAAAAATACCTCATGAAAAAATGCTAACTTGAAAAAATACCTCCTGACAAATACAAAACAAGCAATTTAATTTATAAAGTCGGATATTTTTTTATTCTTTGCATTTCTTTACATTCTGACTTTTTACAATAATCTTCTGTGAACTTAATCAAAGGAGCAGCTAACTTTCAAACAAACTCACTGTTAAAATCTAACCCAGCATACTATATTAAATGGATTGTTTTTAGTGGTTCAAAATTTGCTAGAGTAAAATGAGAAAAAAAAGTAGTTCAAAAATGCAGTACTGAAATGCATTACTGCTGGGTTTAAATTTGATTTAAATTTTCAATGTTTTTAAGTTCAAAACAAAGATTTTAATTTAGCTTATTATAGTTTGTTATATACTTCTAAAATGATACACTGTTTGTAGTTGAAATGAATTTTGTTCTTAATGTTGTGGATTAATTTTCATAGGAGGTATTACTGAAATACAAAATGTGGAGTAGGCATTCTTTCTATGAGGCTTTTTTCCAGGAGACAATCTTTCCAGGAGGCATTTTTCCTTGATTCCAAATTAAGAGACAAAGAAGCACACAAAATAAAAATCTTGAGAAACCCAAAAACTTCAGCACAATATAAAACAAGTAAGTAATTTTCCAGTTTCTAGTACTTTCAATGGCTGCAACACAAAAATAATAGCTTACTGTCTTAAAATAAGCACAGATTAATAAAGTAACATGAAACACTCACAACAAATTATCCACAGCATTGTTAAATAAGCAGTCTAATTTTTTCTGGAAAGTGTTTTCTGTAAGTCACAGATCCATATTTTATCTATTTTCATTATCCATGGTTAAATTTTGTGGCAGTAAGATTAGTGGTACACATGGTGAAATAATGTTGATTGTGTAAAAAACAACCATAGAACTAATTTAGTGAAAGCCCCATATGGTATGCACACGAAAGGAAACATTGCAAAGAATGTCTAGGTTGATCATTTGGTACAAGGTGTTGAATTAATAAATTGGTTTTAATTTACAGGGTTTTATATTAGATAATTGCCTCACGGCGCCTCCATTATGTAACCTTAATGACCCTTCGGCCCTTTGAGGGCCTCAGGCCATAAGTTTACATAATGCAGCGCCACTTGGCCATTATCTATATAGGAATAGTGAAAAAGCTCATGTTGGCTACGCTTCAGTTAAAAAGGAACCCAATGTTCTTGTCTCAAAAAGAAATATCATTCAAGTCTGTCTATTGCTACAAAAGGGTCATCAGAGCTTGGTGATATGAGTGAACTCTATGTATTGTGGCAGTTGGGAGGCCAATCTTTTCACTCACATGGTTTCCAAAACTTTTATTGGCAGGATCTGTCATAGCAGTGTCTCGAGCTTAAAATCACTTAGATCTTCTGATTGATGGCAATAGCAAAATAGCAAAAACAGGGGGAACAGGTGTTGATTTACAACATAATAGAAGATATGCCCACATGGTGTAGCTTGGCCAGTCCCAGTCTGATCACTGAAGTTAAGCAGCACTGGGCTTGGTTAGTACTTGTATGGGTCACTGTGTTCTGGGCCAGGTATAAGCAGATACGCAGTGACTTGGATGATCACCCAATCACAGCATAACTACAACAAAGTGTGTAGAAGAAACTGAGATTGGAAACAACATTAAGATGATTAACAAATGAAACAAAAGAATACATTGAAAGACTCTAGGTTAGGTTCTCAAGAAAATTATTTACTTGGATAAAAGTAAGTTATTGACTGTGATGATAGCATAATGTTGAGGTCCTGAGTGGCCTAGTGGTTAGTAAGTTTGGCATCTAATCACAGGTTGTCGCCTCTGTGGGTTCCAGTCCCATAAGTGGCAGGGCTGAAAACCTGTCCCAATATGACCCTGGCTGTTGAACGGGATGTAAAACTCCAACTTTGAATTTTGATAACCCAATGCTAAAAAATTCATAAACCTGCTGTGAAATCTAAACCATCAACCGTCTTTGAAAAATATTTTTGTCTGACAAAAGTACCATCCACCGACACTAATTCAATGTTTCTATTTCAAGACATGTGCCACCTTGTTAAACAAACCCCAAACCTGACCTACTTTGTACGCAACTAGCTAACAGTTTCACCGGAAATGAAGAGCTTAATTAGAAAAAAAACTTAGGAAGGGTGTCAAGGACATTGGTATGTTTTATATATGAGAGGTCCACATATACAACAGTTAAAACAGGGCAACATATCCACTGGAATTGGTATTGAAACATAAAAAATATAAACCACCTCCGTCTTTGTATATTTGAAGAAGATAGTTTTATATGGTATATATTGATGCTCTTTAGCTCATTGTCTGTTTTACCTTTGTAATCATAAGGTTTTGAATTTAAATCACAATTAAAGACCTTAAGTGGGAAACTTAGTAGTTGCTTATTAATGTCAGTTGGCTTTGTGTTAAGAATCTTAATGAAATGCTGTATTGAGACATAGTTGTATATTTCAAGGACTACCGGGACAGTGGTCTTGACTTTAAAGTGTCAATATTTGTAAAAAAGGCTGGACAATTCAAATGTATCCCAGATCAGACTAGGAAGTACACAATTTTTCTGAAAATTTATCTGGACCAATCTCAACCAAACTCAAGATTTTTGACTCCATCCTATACAATTTCAATATAATTTCAATATGATTTCAATATGACTAGATGTACTGGTGCTGAGATATGAGAGGCTCAGATAACGAACACTTCTCATCACAATAAAAATAATAGTTAGGCGAGCTTATCAAGCTCTTTAAGGTTTTAGCCCCTCCATTTATATAGATTGGCCAATATCAGCAACAGTAACTTTCCGTCCTATACAATTTCAATACAGTTAGATGGTAACAGTGATAAAATCTAAAGTATTGACAATAGGATATAACTGGGGGTGGGGGGGGGGGGGTGGGGGTGGGGGTGGGGGGGGGGTGGGGGCAGCCCGACCTCTACAGTTTGACTTAATGTCACTAATATAAGTTAACTTCAGGAGATGGGAAGTATAGTTCCTGACCTTTGGAAAATATAAAACATATTAGATTTTCTTTGGACTTTTGCCTAAGTTACCAATTTTGCTTCCTGGCAGACACAATTTAAACAAGAGGTGAAAGGGGTTAAACTACTATCGCTAGCTGCAAAGCCATCACAGACACGAGTACTGCACTGAAGCGGTCACTCATTCCGGTACCAACATAGACCATTGCTGCTTAACTTCAGTGAACAGACAGACACTCATCACACTACGCCACAATGCATAAAAGTCCAAAGACAAAAAAAAAAAGAAAATAAAAAAAAAAAGAAAAACAGGGTAATCTCTAGTGAAGCTTATGGTTAATAATATATGTCCCAACTGAGAGAGAGAGAGCAGTTGAAAACAAAGTAAATCTTCAATGGATGTTCTCTACAAATGACAAAGGATTCGGAAACACCCACACAAATCCTACCTCCCACAAAAAATTGGGGAGGGGGAGATGAGTGATATATCTTCTCTTCTGTAGCCTCTCTGACACAGATACACTGCACCTGTCCCTTACAATTAACTGTCCCCTCTGACAACGCTCGACTTGCTAATTGGCTCTCCATCTGGACTTCCAAGCTCATTTGCTACAGACTCGTTGGTAAGTCCATACTAGGACTTAGAATAGCCCTTCTACATGGCTCTAGATCCCTAAATAATTGAAAGAGAATCAGTTCTAATATCAAACAGATGCTATATATCACAGAGTTCCAGCTCAGGATACTGCAGCATGTTTAAAACTCACTCTGCATGGCAGTAACTTGATCCTCTAGGTCTTCCCCCATCAACCTACAATCAAAAATACCACATTGGCTCCCAGTAAAGTATAGGGTAGATTTCAAAATACAGGTAACCACTTACAAGATTATAAACCATGGACAACCAGTATACTTCAGTGAAACTGTCTAGAGATACCAGCCGTAGTTGTCCAAAAATGTAAGTCCCTTTAGTCCATTAAGTCCCTTTTATAGTCTTCTGACTATAAATTCCACAAACCCCACAAACATCTTCTCTTAGTCCTTCAATTATAGTGCACCAACTCCCTGCCACAAATTACTGGTCCAGAAAGTCTCTAAGTATCGCAATTGTTAATCCTTGCGCCAATTTAGCACACAGTGAGTTTCCCTGTGTGGGGATTATATTATGCCAACAAAGCAGTAGATTAGATATATTAATACAGACGGCATTAGTCAAATATTCCTTAGTACTTACATCTAAATTGTAAAGCTAAAGCTATTAACTGCTTCAAAGGAATCAGTTCAAACGAATCAGTACAGTTTACGATGTGTATGTATATTGCAATGCATTTTCCTTTCTGTCCACCCTGATTATGTGGATAGAAGCATAATCTTGTCGATTGTGTAAATTGTCTCAACACTTGTCAAGTTTGAGTGCACAAGTGTGGTGAACAAAGACCCCTATGGAAAATGTTCTACATATTTATAAAACCTTTGTGATTCAGTATATGTTATCATGATCAATAACATCCTACACTTTGACCTGTAATTGTATTACGACCCATCCTTTGGATGTTACAACCTATTTTTTGATTGTATGACCGATTTTATCCACTCTGTCCAGGTTGTGACAAATCTTCTTCCCAAAATGGAGAAGAGTAATTTTGTCTTAAGAGAAAATTAATTATTTCATTCTGCCTAGTAATCTTATCTGCTGTCTAAGAGTGACAGGGCACCGGTATTACAAGTAATCTTTAGGAATCTTGATTGGCTGTTTAATCGGATGTAAAGCCATTACTTTGACCTTTGACTTATATGACTCTTCCTCTGGAGCAGGTCAGAATGCCTATGTTTCCGTCTTTCCACTGAATCATTTTTTCAATCAGGACAATTGTCCAGTTTTTTTTATCTTGGAGATCCCAATTCTTCCACCTTATTGACAAGAATAGATTTAGCAGCCCCCGAGTTTAGTGTTGAATATATCCTACTATCAGTCGTGAAAGTGGAGTTGGGGAATAAAAGAGGTTTCATTTAAGATTAAAGCTCTACTTTCATAAAAGTACTAGCAGTAATTTGTGAGATAAAAAGACAAATACCTATCTTTTTTATCCTTTGTTTTGTTTTGCACGGTCAATGTGATGTTTTGTTTCTGTCTTTTCAAAATGAAAGCAAGCAGCACTTATTCTACATTGTGAACTACCAGTTATCACTAAGCAACTGTTAACTTAGCCATTTTAAGAGATTCTTTCTCATTATAAGTGGGTGGTAACGATTTTTAGGAAGGCTAGGTTCTGTTAACTCATAAACATTTACTTAATAAAACATTAAAGGCACTCTGTATCAAAATGAACTATATTAAAGTTAAAAATAATACGTATTTCGTCTAAACACTCCAGAAATGATACAAGACGATATACATCAAATCATTTTTTTAATCTGAAACAATTCTCTAGCTTTTATTGTACTGGCAATTAAGTACTATTAGCATCCACAACATAATTATTCATTTAAAAATGGCCATAACTTTAGTTGGGGCAAAAAAAGACAAAAAAACGGACAAAAAAGCTCCTAGTTACCCCCCCCCCCCCCCCCCAGAGCCTTTGCAGTCATTAATATATAGAGTGCTTCATGGAGCACAAAGGTTTGCCTGGGAATCTGAACCAAATATTGTTGAACAATTCCCCAGAAGTTCTACTGTAGATCCGTATTTATTATTCACTAGAAGCCATATTTGACCATACCTTATCATGGATAATAAGTGTCAATTTCCAGTTTTATACTGATATCTTGGACACTGTGTAACCTACAAACATGTGTTATATATCATTAGGAAGATCTTTTTACAGGGCTTTTGTTCGTTTTTTTGCATAAAAATCTATGCAGAAATGACAGAGATATTGCAAGTTAAAGATTGAAGTTCTTATATTCACTGGTGCCCACGTGTTTCACAGACTTTTTTTTACATTCTCTCTTTTCATATTGATTTATTTAACTCATACATAATACAACATGGTCGATAATAAAAGTAAAACACGCTTCATCAGACACATACAGAAAAATATATCACTCATGAAGATTAACAATATAACACTCATAACATTATTTTCTTCATCGATAATTTTTTTCTGTATATGTCATTCGGGAAGCCTTCCTATTATCTTTGAGGAGGACTAAACCAGGGACCGACCCTACACTGTGTGTAAATATGACCCACCCCAACGTATGGTTTTGGAGTTACACATACAGACAATCAAACAAACGGATTAACTTACAAAACCATCACCTCTCCCCTTCGGAAGAGAGGGGATAATTTAATTTATATGCTAGCTGCACTTAAACTAACAGAGATTGGTCAATAGGTTCAATTGTTTATCAGACTTGCTTTCTTATGGAACTTGTTTCCAGTGGCAACGGTGAAGTGAATGTTGTTGCTTTACCTTAAAGGGTAGAGTGTGTTCCCCGTGAAGACAATAATGTCGTGTAATTTACTGGTTCCCAGCTGACCTTATTAAGTGTGGATTTCCTCTTATCACTGTAATAAAACTAAGCGGAATGGATGTGTTATATTTTTCTTCTTTTGTCTTTGTCCTGTGCTTTAAAGTACTTATCAAAACCATCAGTCAGTAAGTAATATCAAAGTTCCACTACCACAAGCTTGTGTCCTGACTATACAGTCGATAATGTAACATTGTTAGTCACGTGGCCTTTGTTTATACCTACAGTAATCCTAGGCATGTGTACCATTTTCATAAAATGCTTTTAAAACCTTTGTGACTGAGTAATTTTTGTTTAAATTAATCACAACCAATCTTGTCAGTCATAACTGTGTCATCATTTTCTCTTTCCCCAGGCCGTACAGGGATTGGAGAGGGATGTTATAATTATAGTCTATTTGTCTGTTTGTTTATCTGTATGCATAACCCAAAATTATATATTGGATCATGACAATATATTCACACATATATTTGCAATATATTCTCCCTGAAAGGTTAGCAGAATCTGGAAAGTAGAAATGTTTTTAGGTTTCTCATATCTGCCATATCTGCATGCATAACTTCAAAAACTATTCATCAAGCTTGTATTTTAATACTAACAATCGGTCTTACTGAGACTTGGTCTTTTTCCCTGTTAAACAAAATCAATGATTCTGATATGCATCTGGATAGTTAAATCCAGATTGTTTTTAATTTCACCCAAACACTGCTTTTTCTGTCTTTCACAAAATTTGTCGAATTCTTCCTTTGACCAAGCCATGTGCACATCAAAACTTTCAGAAAGAAAAAAATCTCAACCAAAAACCCCCAAATCATAGAAAATGGGATTGTTGAAACTTCAGGATTTTTTTTGGTATCTAAAGTGTGATATTTCCCCAATTTTAGTAACATCTTCCTTTGGTCAGTCTCAATTTACATAAATTTTTTTATAAATATCCTTTCATTAAATCATTAAAACACAAACACCAACAAACAGAAAGGCAAACAAATGCACCCAAGAACATATCTCCCTTCACGGAGGTAATAATACAATCTGTAAGATAGAACATGGTATAAAAAATAATGATTAATTTGTGATAGCATCCAGTGCAAACCTTTTGAAAATATATCCTTTCTTTGAATATCAAAAAAGTAAAATAACACATGTGGGTGTGTGTAGTATGTATTGTCTCAGTATGAAACCCCTTCAACCGTAGTGTCCCATATGGCAATTGCTTATGTCTGGTTTCCGGTTTCTTTGTTAAGGTCTGTTCACACAACTCCGTGCAGTTATTATTCTAATTCTAATTGTATTTTTATAGCACTTAATCTCCATCTAAAGACAGACTCTAGGCACACCATACAGAAAAAGCAGAAACCTATAATCACTAACCTGAGACATAGCCCCAGTCAGCACCATGGAGAGATACTGGGAAAAGCAGAAGTTAGGGTGGATATGCTTGTGCAAAGAGATATTTTTTTGTGTCTTTCTGAATGATTTGAGAGAAGTTGCCAAACATACATCATCAGGCAGATCATTTCAAATCCTAGGAGCATCATAAGAAAAGCTGAGGCCAAAATGCTTAGTTGACTTATATACTAATGTGGCAAAGTGTGGGGCCTCAAAAAACACACCAACAGCTTGGTTTTTACGTGGGCTGTAAATACTTTGTCTAGGTTTTAAGGAAAGGTACAAACTTATAACAAATAATATCTGAATTTTTACTTCACCACCTTGTCTTTATGACACTGAAAAGAGACTTTCTATCTCAGATAGTGCGCATTAAAAAATAAGCCACATGGTATAGCCTTTCTGCCCCCCCCATTCACCCGTCTGGCATGTATATTAATTTGAGAACTATTAAAAAATATGAATCTTTTCGTTTAACATGTATACAATCAAATGAATACTACCTAAACACATGAAATGTAATAAGTCACCAATGAGCCATGACAAGTTAAATATTTTGTGCTAGTATGTAACTCATGAGGTCAATATGGTACTGTATTAAATTCGTATAATGAAGTAACTCAATATATTATTTCTCTCTCTTTAAATAGGATGCCAGTTTACTTTCCCAGCTGACGTTAGTCGCTATTTATCCTGATTGCTAAAAAGGGACACATTTATGTTAAGAGTCTTTTTCAAGAGTGCAATATTTATGACACAGATAAGGATTGAATGACAGACATTCTACTCTGACATCCCAAAAACCAACCCCTTGTCTAAACAGACCGTGTTGTCTTAGCAGTTTCTAGTTATGTTGTGTTTAATAAATAATAGCTAAATAAAATATATTAGTTACATACGATAATTATTGATTCTAATATTCAGATAAAATTCAAAGTTGCTTTTTTATGTGTGACACACACTGCACCTCTCAGGTTGTGGTTCAATACCCAACCAAACACGAAATGGGAAATCCTGGTTAGTGTTTAATGGTGTCTGGTAGTTTTGAATATGGAATCTTAACCTATAAAAATACTGATTTAACCCCATCCTCTCAATTACCTACTGTGATATGACCTTTAATGTGTGTTGAATGCAACCTTCGATCAATATTATTCCTTTAAACAAACAGGTTGACCGTGCAGTCACTTATCAGCACATCGTAATTTTATCAGATTCGAACCAGTGACCACAGAGGTGACTGACAGTAAAGTCATTTGACAAATTTTGGAACAACTATAAATAAAGACTACTGTTCTTCTGAAAGTGAGAAGCAGAAGACTAGGTCACGTCACTTCCTTGGGCTGAGAACCTGAGCTGTGTTGTTTATTTATTTGGGGTTTTATGTCGCTTTCAACATTCTACAGGTCATATCAGGATGGTCAGTTTTTAGGGGCAGAGGAAACCAGTACATACAGTTGGTCAAGGTTCTGTACTGTAATCTAGCAACTGCCTACTTATCCACATAAGGTTTGAAACGCCGACCTCAGAGGTGGGAGTGTGTTACCACTGTATGACTGTGGTCCCTAACATGAGCTGTGACCATCAAACTGGGCCATAAAATATCTACACTTGTCCCTTTTCTGGTAAGGAGGTGTCTTAACCATATTGCCACTATGATCTATAGACTGTTATATAACATTTTACACAAAAATTAACTGTCTACCCACAGTTATAAAGCTGTAGCAATTCACAAAAGTGAGAATCACAAAGAAAGTCAACTTGACAAGATGGCTTCCAACAAAAAAAGGAGGAAGAGCTAATGCAAGGATCTGATAGGTTCCCTAGGTCACATGGCTAAGCCAGAAGGTACCCAAGTACCTGCATTGGTATCATATCGATGACATTCTTAATGACCAGTGTCCCAGATCGTTTTGTACATAATTGATTTTCATAACACCACATTGCCCCATGGCTGTGAAAAGAGATCTAGTATTTAACTTGCGTAGATTAAAGAATAAGCTATCCTGTATATATGTATATATCTCCCTTCAGCCCCCCCCCCCCCCCCCCCCCCCCCCGCCCGTGTATATTTTAATACAGCTTGTGAGAAAACAAAACGGCTGTTTCAAATATTTTTAAAATGTAGTTCTAAACTCAAATCACTTTCTGATCTGTGTCAAATTATGATGAATCAGTCCTACCTAAATGTGAATCACACAAAATCTATCCTATCTAATGATGAATTTTATTTATTTATTTATTTGGTGCTTTATGTCGCTTTCAACACTACACAAGTTATATCACGACATGTAATTTTTATGGACAGAGGAAACTCAGTACAGTTGGTCAAAGTTCTGTACTATAAACTGCCAACCATCGGTAAACAACTACCATCTTTTCTACATAAGGCCTGGGGTTTGTGTTACCATAAGTGAGTTACAACTGCACCAACGTGGTCCTGCTATCCAAAAATGAAGTCAATTGAACAACAATTGAAGGTGGATATCGGGACACATACTAGTATCAAGACAGTAGTTAAGATTGTCTTAACTGTTCAGAAAACTGTTATCATAACACGGAGATAGACTCTATGTGGTAAAAAAAATTGGGGGCCACGGTGGCAGATTGGTAACACTCTCTCCTCCCACCTCTGAGGCCGGGGTTCGGTTAGCGGCAAGACTTCAAGTGGGAAAGCTGGTAGTTGCTTGCCATTGGTCGGCAGCTTACAGTACAGAATCTTGACCAACTGTATGTACTGGTTTCCTCTGCCCTTCCAACTACCCGTCGTGATATGACCTGTACAGTGTTGAAAGCAACGTAAATAAATAAATAAAAAATCTGGTAATTTTACTTTAATCTTTTTAGTCTCTTCGAGGATGTCTGTATCAATTTGCTACTTTACGAATACTTTCTTATTATATATTTTATTGTATAAATAAATATGTTAATATTTACTTATTTAATAAATAGGAATCCAGCCATTAAAAACTATGAGAACAAACTGATTCATATAAAAGTTGTAACAAGATATATAATAAGTAATTAAAAGCGGTCCCTACAGACACTATAGACAGGGTTAATGGCGGTGAATAGAGCATTTGATTGATTCCAAATGATTGGATTTTCTCCAAATCCAATAACTGTCTCTTTGTTTTCTGAACAGGGTTGATTTATCTTTACACCATTCAATAATATGAAATCCCATATCCTTTACTGCCGGATTAGGTTTCGGGCACCAACTGCTGTATGGTTGTGATTTCCGGACAGACAGAGTGTTCATACATTCCGTTCTGTAGTGGGCATGATTTTTCACTGATATTATGATACAGTTTATTACATTTTCTACAAGTAATGCCATAAATCATATTGTTAAGTTTACAGGCGGGTTATGTTTTGTATGATTTGATTTATTCTTGACATCAGTTTCTGATCAATCCTGACAAGGGGGCCAAGGTGGCAGAGTGGTAACACTCTCACCTCCCACCTCTGAGGATGGGGCTTGGTTCATGGCCCCACCTCAAGTGGAAAAGCTAGTAGTTGCTTGTTGTTGGTCGGCAGTTTACAATACAGAACCCTGACAAACTGTATGTACTGGTTTCTTCTGCCCTTCCAACTACCTGTTGTGATATGACCTGTACAGTGTTGAAACTGATGTAAAACCCCAAATAAATAAATAAACTAATCAATCTTGATATAGGTTGAAAAGTATCTACACAATACTTTTAATTACCTCAGACAGCTGTTGTGATATCTCAGAATTATTCACTTAAACATCCACCAGTATTGTCTGTACAACTGACTGACATAACCCTTTTCCTTTGATATTTAATTAGCCAACTAAATCAAGAAGTTTAATTGGCTGTTTTGGCAAAAACAGTCAAACAGAGTGCAAAGACGTCGTAGTGTTAAATAAGACTTGGTATCAATTGGTTCAGATTTGGGTAAGGCTTAGCAAAAAGAAATTTTTGTTAATTTCTGCTGATAGCAAAAAGTATTAACTCAACTCAGAGAAAAAAAACAACAGCTGCAGATGGCCCAAAAAGGAGAAACATTTGCATATTAAAATTGAAGGGTTAAGTAGGGATGATTGGTCAATAAAATGCAAGTGGTCTGGTTTCAGTTTTCAGTCATGAGGTTATAGAATTTCTAATGCTTGCAAAACAATCTGGTTTTAATTTCAAAAGCAGCAGGAACAAAGACCAAGGAAGTAAATAACACTATTGTGGATTGGTTTAACTATTTTTGAAGAGTAAATCTTTTATGAAAAAACAGCACAGCTAGGTACAAAGTGCATTGCTAAGCCATTTAAAACATCGACCAAAGATATAATACCATCTGTCATACATCAATGGGTTTAATCTTGTTTTATGCCTAGTTCACACTGTACCGCATGGTTGTAATAATTGTATACAACTGTTGCTTCATATCCTTGACCTTATTGCTCCATAAATGTACATTGTATGTAGGGGTGCACATTAAAAAATTAGCCCCTGTGTGAAGCAATCTAATCCCCCCACTTTGCTAGTGCTGTATCATGCTAGGAAATGTGTCTTACCTCAATATAAAATTCGACTTATGTACACTGATGAAACCCAATGGGATGGGTCGGTAGGGCCGGTATCTCGGTATCAAGAACAATTTATGGAAATACTGTGATGAGATTTGGAAAAATACTACACCGCTTGCCAATACATGTAATGGAAGGAAGAGTTAAAATATTAGAGACATAAATCTGAAGATATTATAAGCTATTATCCCACGTTTTAGTGCATTTGCAGACTTTTCAATGTGTTGAGAAGAACTGCCATGTTTTTGGTCATCACATTTTACAACCTCAATTCTGCTTGACAATACATACAATGGCAGAGTAAAAATATTGGGAATTAATCAGAAATCAGAGGAAAATGTACGCATTTTTTCTCATATTTTGTGCATTTGGGGACTTTTATTGCAATATCGTTAAGAGTAAGCATCCATATTGTTTTGGCTATACTAAAACGTGGAGTCCTGAAATTGGTACGGTTTTGCATTGGTGATGTACACATTTTGAATACCGACCCATCTCTAATGGACACTGATAAAATATGAAGCCCATTGAGAGAAAAACCGGGCCGGGATGAGCTCAATATTTTCAGCTCGTATGTAGCTTGTGTAGTCAGCATGAGAAAGTGAGATATCGGTTTTATGAAGGCAGAGTATAAAAAAATTTTAGTTTCAAATACCAGCCATATTGTTTCCTAATGTAGTTATTCATTCCTGTTTCATACAGATTTTAAAAAGTTAGTGAATTAAGCATTTCCCTCCTTGACTACTTGTGCCCACTTGTTACAGTCTTAAGTGCCTCTTTTTGTGTACCACCTATCTTTTTGGGTGTACCACCTACTTTTTGGGCATACCAGCTATCTTTCTGGGTGTACCACCTATCTTTCTGGGTGTACCACCTACTTTTTGGGCATACCAGCTATTTTTCTGGGTGTACCACCTATCTTTCTGGGTGTACCACCTATCTCTCTGGCAGTACCACCTATCTTTTTGGGCATACCAAATATCTTCCTGGGTGTGTCACCTATCTTTCTGGGTGTACCACCTATCTCTCTGGCCGTACCACCTATCTTTTTGTGCATACCACCTATCTTTCTGGGTGTACCACCTATGTTTCTAGGTGTACCACCTATCTTTCTGGGTGTACCACCAGTCCTTTCTTGTATGCTGTCTATTTTGTGCATCATTTTCATTATATTCACCTAATCTTTCTATAAAAAAGGAGTCAGATGAAAGTGACAGAGACTTTGAGTTACTTGTTAACCTGTATGAATCACAATGATCCAGACTAGGTCTTAGGACATACATTTTCTATTTTCAATTAATCTCTTCAGGCGGAATGTAAAATGAGATTATTCACAGTTACCCTAATCTTATATGTGAGGTCTAACGAAACCGCCACTTCCAGAGATCACTTTTTTCATTTCTTTTGTCTCGCGATTTTCATGAGAACTGTTATAGCGGGATGAATACCCATCAACTGTCTGAATGCACTACATGTGTCTCTGATGGCAAGGCATCTCGTGTCAGTAGACTGAAACCACTTCCGCAATTGTTTTTGTTACTACCGGTCCAAACACACACCCCAAATAAAATATTGTCTTTGTCTTACAATAGGGTGTGTACATTAAACTGGGGTATTATTTAATGGCTGTTAAAAATAATAGATATCCAGGCACATTCAGCCCCTTTGTTGACTTATTATATATTGAATTATATTTCATAGATTAACTTAAATGAAGGAATCAGCCAATAAGGGACATCATGTAATTGTTATGCAAAACAGAGAAATAAACAATAATACCTAGTGTCAGAAATATTCATCTTTGCCACATGTTTCAACGTGGGTTGTGGTGAAACTGATCTAAACTTAAAGTCGGTTGAATTTGATAACAATAATCGTTTATTTTGTAGCAATAATCAAATTATAAAGTTCAAACACGTACAAGTTACAGCTTCTACAAAATCATATTAAAAGTTTTCATAAGTTACATATTGTACAAAAATATTGCTTGCACAAGTTGTAACTTATACAATGACATTCTTGATTAAGGCATATATTCAACACGTTTTTATTTGAAACTGTTAAAAAGAGGCTTAATTGCAGATTTTAAGTTTTAGTGGGTATTTAGTATTTGTGTTGTCAAACTTAATCACAGAAGGATGATTACTATGTGTTAATGAGTTTTGTATTTCCAGTAGATGTTCAAAGTAAGTACTCGTTGCATTAAATAACTTTATCATTTAATTGTAATTAATATAACATATGCCATATAAAAGCCGAAGAACTTTGAAAACAGCTTTAGTCTTAGTTGAACAGGTTATTGCTTTTTTGAAACCCCAAAACTATGCAAGTTATAACTTGTACAATTTTTTTAGAAGATTTTTACAACTTTTGTATAAGTTTTAAATTGTACAAAATCCCAACATGTAAACGATATATATGCAGTATATGTAGTTGATGTATGTTCCCTGGCAAGGGATTTTCTAAAATTACTGTGCTTCTCACAAAAAGCTTCATCGAGATTAGGTCATTTATTTAATATTTATATCAACATTTGATAAACAATTGTCAAAATACAGGGAAATAAGGGAACAGGGTTGTAGTTTATTGTTTGAATCATTTCAGTAGCTTAACTAGTTTTTCTTTGTATTTGTTCTTTATACTCCAATCGCACTGCAGTCAGTATCCCCTGTGGAAGTAGGGATTGGGTGCATCGACCCTGACCTTCAACTACCGTCTGACATCCGTTTGCGAATGTGTGAAACAGTAGCGAAATGTTCAAAACTTTGCGTCTGCTATGAAAGTTTTAAGAAATTTGAAATTTCCGCCTCTGATCATCTCATCGTGAGCATGTATAGATGAATTTTTGATACGTAAGTGAAGGTGTGGTCCATGGTGTATATAAGGTTGTGACTCGCACAGGTTTCAGTGTAATACGGCAACATAATGTAAGTGGAGGAATTGGACATTTTGCCACTGTGTCACAAGTTTGCACACGAACCCCAGATGGTATTTGAATGACAGGGGCGGGGTGTTAAACAATGTAGTGTGATGGATACACCAAATCTCAGAAGGTATGAGTCATCCTGGGAGGTGGTTCCGCTGGCCGAGTAAATACTATAACCGCAGGGCGTAGCACCTGTACTGTGACTTGGGCATTACGTATTAACTTATTTTTTTGTTATTCACACATTAAAAGTGGGTGATAAAAATGAAACATCCCTCATTGGACATATACAAAAATATAACACAAATAAAGGTGACAGCAGCAGCAGCCACAACAACAACAATAGTAAATCATATATAGTATTGTGACGTCACAACTAAAGCTGTGGACACTTTTGTCCAAATATGGTCACAATCCTGACCTATTTAGTTTGCTCCTATCACCTGGAGAAGTTGTAAGATTGGATTCACCCTATTACACCTCAACTGTCTATTATTGTAATGTGTATGATAAATATATGCTTCCCCTTAACAATAAAGGTACATTAGGATTAATGGGCTATGTTATGACAAGGCATTCATACGGATAAATCCAGTATTTGTGTATTGTAATCTAGTGCAATCCTGTTATATATAGAGTTTATATAATGACTTCCTTTTATTGTATAGATAATTTATGGATATGTTATTACACATACATTATCTCATGTCTCAGTTTGTTTTGATCTGTCATTTCTTTTGAAGAATACTGTACAACTAAATATTTTAGTAAGACGTAAATTTTACTAATTCTTCATTATTAAGAAAAAATCACTGGAATTAATTTACATTTATGGGTAGTTTTGATCTGAGATATTAATACAGATTTAAAATTTCACTTGGAATTAATTTTCATACTCATTAGCTAAAATAGAGTAAATAGTCTTGTTAAAATGTCAACTAATACAGTATGTACTAGTGTATTTATTAAGATTGAAAATTTCACTTGGAATTAATTTTTATTTATGGGTAGTTTTGATCTGAGATATTAATACAGATTTAAAATTTCACTTGGAATTAATTTTCATACTCATTAGCTAAAATAGAGTAAATAGTCTTGTTAAAATGTCAACTAATACAGTATGTACTAGTGTATTTATTAAGATTTGTGTTCAAAGAAAACAAAAAAAAACTGTGATAGTTGTAACAGTATTCATCAGAAGTAAGTCTCATTACAATATAAATAAGAGTATATTATGGACATATTTATATGTTAAATGCAATAGTGGCAGTGAGTTTGCATTAAACTACTTCACGAGATTCTCAGTAAATATGTGCTCAGCAATATTGTACATTAAAATTTATAAAAAAGGCTAGGGAAGAAAGTTAACTATAAATATGTACTTGTCCTGTAAATGAAAATATGAGTTGGGATTAACATTTATGATGATAACTCTGAAGGAAATTAACCATGTGAAGGATAAGGCTTATTGTTTGATATCTACTCAGGTCATTGAACTTTAGCTCCAGTCAGGAGTAAAAATATCAATGGCAAACATATGCTACAATAGAGAGGATTTGTAATATCCTGTATTTTGAGTGTTTACTACTAGTTAGACAGGTTAGTAGAATGTGATGTTGATTTTTTGCTGGACTGGGGACCAGTCCACTTAAATAAAAAAGGACCATTATGGCCTACAATGACCTTCACATAGTCCGACTGAACTATAATGCCTTATGGTCGTGAATCAGGAGCCGTAGGGAGTTTTTCTTTAAATTAAATTATTAACAGCAGTTTGTAATACATATAGTTTACTGTTATAATGTATTATGGGATTTATGACCTGACAATGAAAAAAATAAAGTAATATTTGATTTGGCAGTTTTTTTGAAAGGAAAAAACTTATTTTGTGGGCTAAGCAATAGTAAATGCCAGTTAAAACTAATAATGATTCTTAAAAGCCTAATCTTTTGCTACAATTGCTTATATTTGGATGTAATGACCTATATTTTACACACACTTGTGAAAAATGTAGCAGAGCGATCTCTTGCCAAGACAAGAGTTGTCACCGGAGTTCCCCAGTTCCTGTTCAAGAGTGATTTTTGGTCTTTATGTCACAAGTGGTCTTGATGAATGAAAATAGTTGGTGTGTGAGTCGAGACGTACAAGCTCGGCTATCTGCAGTATCAAAAAAAAATTATGGTTCTTGCATTTTAGTGTGAACCATCCGGGAGATATTGGCTGATCAAATGTGACTGTAGCAAGCTTATCAAAATATATCCAAGAGCTCTTTGAGATTGCATACCTCTGTATGGTCCTTATATCTAATACTGTTTGTGAGTGCAAATGGTATAAAATATCCTTTAAAAAATTCCTGGATGCAGATAATGGTCTGGAATACCATCAAAGTCTAATGATCGGCTCCAGATGTCATGTTTGACATTTCCTGAAAATTTCATCAAAGAGATGAAAGGGTATCAAATGCAAATATGGGTAGTTTAAAAGGCATAATATTTAAATTTAAGAAATAGTACACCCAGAAATTAATTAAAAATAACAATTTTAGTTTCTTGTTCTACTTCACTGTTTTTACATTCCATGATAATATTTTAAATTGTCCATGTTTACAGTGTTCCATGATCACCTCATGAGTTACACGTGGGTGCAAAAAAATTATTCTGTCAAGGCTCTTTTCTGGCTTATCACGTTTTGTGTTTTAGTAGGACCCATTAGGTTGAATAAGTCAGGACTTATTTTACGGTGAGACGCATTCGACACAGAATGGATCAAGTTTTGGGAACACCCAAGCTTTTTGAAATATCTGAAATATTTCAACCTGTTTTTAAGCTTATGAGGTCATAGGGACAAAGCTGTAAAATAAAATTCAAGAAGAAGGTCTTATGACCACACGGAACAGTGTGAGCAGGCCATTAGCGAGTATTTTATTTATTTTTTTATTAGAAGTGACATGTGTGTATAATATTAAAAAAAATGAATACATTTATCAAGAACATCTAGCCTACAGAGGGCTTACAAGTCACTCTAAACACATAACCTGTTACATGTCTTGATACAAATTAAATAAAATCCACAGACAAAGTTTTAATTTCCTAATTTTCACTTTAACCTAATTGTGGTTGTGTCACATATACATATGTTTTCTCCCGATCCATGCTTTTTTCTATGTACACGGGTTGTCACTGAGATAAATGGTCATCGAGATAAAATGTCTTCAGAATTATCCAAATTTAATTGGTGTATACACCAAAATCGTACAAACTAAATGAGAAAATTAATTGAAACTAAGCTTATCATGTCATTTGGTGTTTGGTTTGTGTTGTATTGCTCTTTATTTATTTATTTGGGGTTTTACGTCGCTTTCGACACTGTACAGGTCATATAACGACGGGTAGTTGGAAGGGCAGAGGAAACCAGTACATACAGTTGGTCAGGGTTCTGTACTGTAAACTGCCGACCAACGGCAAGAAACTACCAGCTTTCCCACTTGAGGCTGTGCCGGGAACCGAACCCCGGCCTCAGAGGTGGGAGGTGAGAGTGTTACCACTCTGCCACCGTGGCCCCTGTATTGCTCTTTAGACCACTTAGATATGACTGTTTATCTCAGTGACCACCAGTGTATATGTTAAGTTAAATAGGATTATGCATAGTCCTGTGTGAAAAGCTACCATTCAAACCTAAGCTTAGAACATACATGCTTATATGAAAAATAATCTTGAACCCTGAGTCTTTTGTTAAAGGTTTACTAAAGAAATTTCAACAGTCACTTATAACTCAACTGCGTATTGGTATTCTCCCTCTTGCTGTTGAAACAGGTTGTTATTAAGGTACCCCACTAGAAAATCACATCTGTCAAATTTGTAATGATAACTTAGTTGAAGACGAGTTTCATTTTGTATGCAAGTGTATGACATATTCAGATATTAGATTGAAATATTTTCCACATTTTAATAAACTTTTAAAGATATATGAAATGGATGTATATGAATAGTTTTATAATATAATTAAAACAGAGAAATATAAGTTGCTGGTAAACTACATCAATGAGTTATGGCAAACCAGGAAAAATATACTGTACTGTTAGTTCTCTTTTTTTACTATTCTTGGACCACTGTATAAATGGATTCAAAGTGACATATAAGCCCATTTTGGGCTGGGTATAACATTCATTGTATTTCTGTTGTTTGCATATATATACATTGTACACATGTCACTTTAATAAATGAAATAAATATATATGTGTAAATACCTTTAGTCAGATTCCATAATTTTCAGAAATTTTTCTTTATCAGACAGATCTTTGAAATTGGAACATGATTTTGACATTGATTCAAACAGTTTTTTTGGTGATCTTGTGAATATAGTTTACATTAACAAACAAAATGAAGCTCATCTTCAATGTTTTGTAACACAGTAAAAACAGTTTCTTCCATTTAAACGTGTACTGGTCAACCAACCTTTCTCAATAGCTATGGACAATATACCCAGTTGTAATCTTGCAGTTAAACTTCTTTGATACTTTGCCATATAAAGATTCACATAATTTTGTGTGTCAAAACTTGGTCTAAATTGTCTATATAACTTTAATTTAGGGTTTTTAAAGCTTCTTTTCCCATTGAACCTGTGATTTTTGAAGAAGTGTACATCTGCAGAACTTAATGTCAAAGAGAAATGAAGTAAGTTGATTCTTCATGAATATACAACTCAGACTGACACTTGATTTCATATTTTGTGAAGAGACTAAAGAAGTGTTTTATATGTATACTTTTTAATGATTTTATTTTTTGCTTTTTCTTAACTAAAATTGGGTATTAGAAGGTTCTAAAGAGACCATTAGTTACTACATATACTGAGAAATGGAGAGAAACTTACTGTTCATTATACTCTATAAACAACATTAAAAACTCATTACATTAATTCCCTTCCTATATCACCATCCAGTTAGGTATTGCTTTACCACCTTTACACAACACGGAATTAATTGTCAGACACTTGGGGAAACAGATGACATATCAAGTTGACTTAAATAACCTCACTTGACCTAAAATCAATGCTGTGACTTAATAATGTAACTTTTGCAGTGTTCAAACGTCTCCGGAAGAATGGGTTTGTTAAAAGAAGATCTCAAGTTAAAGGACCTCAAACAAGGCAAGAAAATGCACAAATAGAGCCCATATTAAATTAATTTTTATCTCTGCCAGAAGTTTATGTTTTTGGGTATATTTCTTTGTATGTATGTCTGCGTTTGTGACTATACAAAATGTAATCAACAGATTTTTATGGAATTTGTTATGAGGGTACGGCCTGATCGAAGGAAGTGATCAGATTATGGGAGAGATTTGGGTCATATTGGGGGAAAAAGAAATCAAGAATTTTTGAAAACATCTAGTAAATTATATAATCTTTGAAAACTTCTAGTAAATTATAAAATTTCTAGTAAAATTGTAAATCATATTAGAAAACATATATTTATTAAGTTTTAACACCATTGAATGTATGACTACGAATTAGTATATGGGGCAATAAGATGAATTAGATGCGGGGTTATTTCATCATATGTGACAGTGTAACATTGAAGGATATTGACTAAAAAGTTGTAATGGTTGATTGTTTATCTTTCTCCATATAACCAAATATCGATGCACTTTTAACATAGTTAATGCAGTTTTTTATTTGTCGAATTGATAAATTTTGTTGCAAAAAGTTTTGATTTGCTTACATTTATGTGACAATTAGTTACAGGAAGTCGGTATTTCTTGGTAGACACTAAATGTCGGAAACTTTGACACCATTAAAATTCTTATCGGAGTCATGTACACTTCATTCCAGAAATGTTTTTATGGAATAATGTAGCAAAAATAGGTGAATAACTGATTCTCACTCGACCATCGATTGGCAAAGTCGACAATTATGTGATCTACAAATTTAAGAGCTATTCCTACAATTAATAAAACGTGACCTTGACCAACTGAAACCAGACCTTTATTAAGTCTGTGAACCAATAGTTTTAAACAGTTTACAGTATGTGAAGAAGCTTTTGTAATGAATACAAAAATTAAGCTTTTTCTGTACTGCATAGAAAATGAGGTTACAGGCTTTGGAGACCGACTTGGATCCCTTATCGGATCAGTGTGAAAGCTGTATTAGTGAGTGAAACTTCACAGCGTTACAGAATATAACCGGAGTGGCTCATTTGTTTCTGCAGATGCTTTAAAGACCTGTATCATTCAGTTTTAAACAAGGCATAGTTACTCCAGATTCTTACTGCAATGTCTGCACTTACTTAAAACACCCAGATATAGCATTCTGTGATGGGAAATACTAAGTAGATAGAAAGATGGTCGTGAGTGGCTGAGACTATGGCTAGTTGTATGTGTGTGTTTGTGGAATTTTCTTACTGGATAGTACTGTTGTGTGATGTTCTATAGAATGGACCTCTTAGTTAATTTGATATGCACTTTTAATGCAATCATAGTTTTGTTCAGGTTTTTAACCATGGACAGTAAACAAAAAGATGTGATATACTGTGATTTTATGATTGTACTAACTGAATGAAATCTATGCTGAGGAAATAGTTTACAAATGTAGATTTTTGTGAGATGAATTAGAACTGGCAGATATTGTCAGTCTATAAACTTATAGCTTTTCCTCCAGTTGATTTTTTTTTATTTCAGTGAACAAAGTAAGGATAATAAAGATTCACAAATGTAGTTGGAATAGATAAAGATAAATCAAAGACAAAAAAAATACTCGTGAAAAAATTAACTATAAATTTGAGTAAGTTACTACTCTGTGACATTGGATTAGGGGGTTTAGAAAAATATATAATCATATTGCCTGATTAAATAAATATTTGTATTTGTTATTCACTCATAATAAGTGAGTGACAAGAATGATATGCCATTAATGGGTACGTTAATTTCATTCTGATTTGGAAGAGAAAAAAAATTAAAAAAATTAACATTAATATATCATTTGGATTTAACTGTCAATCACTCGACTGTCCCCTTAAGAATATACTCTATCTGGCAATGGAGGCACATGACAATTACTGGCCATGTTTTGATAATACGCCTATTTGGATAAATCCTAGTAATTGTGTATTGTAACGTGGAGTTATCAGACCATAGCCATAGTTTATATATAATTAGTCTTCTTTATTTATGTGGAAATTATGTGGATATATCCCCGTATATAATATCTAAATCTGAGTAGTGTAGTACGGTTCTTATTTAACTGCCAATTTTCCAGACACAGGACCTACTAAATGTGCTACTGTCACAAAGGATAATCTCACAAGGAAGAAAAGTATTAATTTCCATTTGGAATGCACATATATAGTCTATTATTATAATAAGTATAAAATAATATTCGATATCTTGAATACAAAGAGTTTCTTGTGATTGTTTTTATTGTATTTGTAATGAAGTTTTGAGTCACTTGAATGTCATTAGCATTCTGTAAATAGCAGAGTATATTTTGGATACATATTGGATTTCTGAAAAGAAAACTGCATTTTTTTTTCAACGAAAATGATCTTTCTCATTTATGGATAACACCAGAGCATGATCTAGTGGATCAACGGCTAGGTTATTTGAATTTCAGAAGTGTATATTTCTGTAAAGGTAATGAAACTTTGATTAACATTGAAATAAACAATTTTACATCAATTCATAAAAGAAATCCAACAAAATAAACAATTATTGTGGAAATATCTCACAGATTAAAATGGGATACTTAATGAAGTAAATAGTTTCATTAAAAAATGACAGTTTGTGTTTCTTCAGACCTTAGTCAGGGTATGCATAGTATCACATGGGATATACCAGCAACTGACTACAAAGGAATCCACTGAAGGCATATAGCAACATGCATTTGTCTTTCCTAAGCCTCCTTGTGGGCAGCTTGACCAAGACAAGGGGTATCCTCACAGCACATCATGTCACAATGAAGTGGATTGGAGTGATTCTCTTGTTGGTCTGTCTCCTGCAGGTTACAGGTAGGTGAGAAGTGCTACCTTTGCCAAGGAGCTATTATTTTCATGACTGTTTCTTTGTCAGTTTGTATGTTTGCCTGTTTATAAATATATTTACAGGCCTATGCAAATACTTATGATTAGATATTACTGAAAAAATTCAGAAAATGAGTCTTGGTGCAACTTAGATCCCATTAAATTTTGAAAGTGTTCTCTATACTAATGAAAGCATGTTTATGAATCTGTTACACAGGTAGGGCCCCACCGGATGAAGAAAATAACTGAATTTTGAAAAAAATAAATCCAAATAATATTCTGGATACAAAAAAGTTCTGGATTTTCAACTGCTCCATTTTCAATGTATTTGGTTATGAAGGCTAAAATTGAAAGAAAAAAATCAAAGTATGTGGATGAAAATTGCAATATGGAGATTATTTCCTACCTTGCTGGAGGTCTATACTCTACGGGTACTTCTACAGTTTTATGTGAATAAGATAAAGTAACATGTGGGACGAACATAATGTCACTTTCCGAAAGGGTAATAATTGGAGAAAGTAGTGATGTTTTTTTTGTGTCCAAAATGTGGGAAAAGTATATCTCTACTCTTTGGCCCAAAAGGATATATAGAAGAAATAGGGCGATGGTTTTAGCCCCCCAAAAAAGAAAAATAGTCTGATTTTAAAATCATAACAAATGTTATATGGGAGAAAGAAGACCAACTACAGTAGACCCTCGGCTATATGACCTTTTATTATCCGATTATTGGATTTTATGGACTCATTTCCACTCATTTCCAATTTGCTCTGCCTTCTTTCACGGAGGTTTTGTTTTCTTATGCATTTTGTCTGTATGTCATGTGTCAGATTACTCCAAGACTAATGAGTGAATCTTTCTGAAATATTTTATGAACAATTTTATGTGAGTAGAACTTTACCGAAGGGGGAAGTTATTCAGTTTTAGGAATGCTCTGGATTATGTTCTGGATATAATAAAATTCCTGGATTTTCAACAGTCTCATTTTTAATGATTTGGAATTTGTGGTTTATAATTGTTTTTACTCCAAAAATAATGTACATATCTTTTTTTAATATTTTTATGTGCATACACAGTTACACACCCTGACAAAAGGAAGAATTCATTACGTTGCGGGAAAGTTTGGTACCCTATTCTACAAACTCGGCTGCCTTTTCGAGCACTGCATTCTGGGAGTGTTTTCTAGCTAGTAATTGTTTTGTGGCAAAAAACCTTTTCTATTTCCTGAACCTTCTGTTATCCAAATAAAATCTCACTCTCTCTCTCTTCATGTTTGGATAAAGGGAGTGGTAAATGGTGGTTAAACTTGGAATAATCATCCACCCAAAATCATGTGTCTGTAGATTTGTTGTAACTTATACTTGGTAAAAATGTAATGCCCTAGTCATACTACATACAGTATTGGCTACGTTTACAGGCATTTGTATAGCTTCACATTCCTTCATATACTGAAACACTTCTGTCAGTAAACTTTGCATACTGTATAATTCATTGCTTTCCGTGACCGGACACAAGGAAGTTTTTAACTATTCAAAGTTTCTACCTACTGTAGACTATATCAAGCTCTGTAGGGTAACTGTATGGTGTCCAATCATTTCTGTAGATATAGTTCTCAAAATACTGTGTTATTCTGTCTTTTTCTGTGTCTCAATTGAAGTGAAATGTTTGTGGTAACTTTACTGTAAGTTACTTGTGAGTTGGGGCTGTACCTGTGCAGTCGGATGGGTTAAATGGCGCTTTGAGTCCTGTAGTATATGGAGATATTGCGCTGAGTATAAATACACAATGCAATACAATACTGTATCCTTGCTGTATATTTTCTGAGCCAGACCGTGACCATTGTCCTCCCTTATTATGATCCTCTTCCATAGCAAAATCTATAACTGGAGGTGTGTAGCTGGATTTCACAGAGGGTGGATGGAATTCAAAGTCATTTACAGAGCATTGCTAATAATAGAATTCTTATCTTAATAATATCTCAAATTATATTAGTTATATTTACAAATCAGATATGAGTGTAATATTATCTGATAAGACTGGGATAGGGTCACCCTAAATTAAGAAGTAAAATCTATTTTCCTTCAGTTAAGTTTTTCATATTAGCAAAACAAGTAAAATTGCACTATAACAATGTAACATGACCATATGTTAATATATGACTTGAGAGTACGTTTGCTGATGTTAATTGACTACTCAGTACCGAAATCTACTTTCAAACCATACCAAAGAGAACTTAAATGATAATAATAGGAAAATACTACTTACTATTACACCAGAAAGAAAGCAGGAACTTCAGCATCATATGCACGTGTATCAGGAAGTTACAAATACAGCTATAGTAAACAAGAGCACACAGAGAGCGCAGATCTCTGCCAAGGGAGCACATATCCTGAAAATTTCATCAAAATCCGTCCATAACTTTTTGAGTTATCTGTCTTCAAAAATTACATTTCATGGATCCAGAAGATCAAGATAATGATCCGGATCACTCCCAAAATTGAATCATTTCTTCCTTTTACATTTTCAGACATATCCTGGAAATTTCATCAAAATCCGTCCATAAGTTTTTGAGTTATCTTGTTCACAAACAAACAAACAAATACACGGATAGACAGACGGACAGACAAACCCAGGTGAAAACATAACCTCCTTGGCGGAGGAAATAAAATAAACACAACTTGTAGTCTGGCTCCTGTACCACTTTTCTCTGGAGAAAAGGGTTCGATATCTGCCGCCATTTTGGATATAATTTACTGGCAGACACCTAGGTGCAGGCGGGTTCATTCCTGTGGGGACCTTAAATTTTGGGGGCTTTGGGGCTTAGTATGGAGCCCATGCCTTTTGCAAACTGCAATTTCATTGGTTGCCTCTATTTCGAGGCTAAGAATTTGCATTCACTCTTCCATGTGCGTTCAAGATTTGGAAGGGGTAACATCTAAGAAATCAAATTTTATTTTTTTCCAACTCCAGCGTACACCTGTTTTACAAATTTAGTTTATTTTACATTTTTTATTTCACCAGTGACATAGCATGGAGAGGAAAAAATATATAATTTGTGTTCGGCAAAGAGTGATGATGTACAAACACCCATTAAACTGCAGTTATCGGAAGATCACAGATTCTTGACGAACTTGCTGGAGGTAAACACTCCTGGCCATACACAGCAAGCTTCAGATCTAAATTCTTCTAACAGTGATCTGGACTGCAGTGTTTTGCTAAACTCTTTGGATAGCGACAATGTCATGTGAACACTTACTTGAATTTTGGTTCATGGCCTTGTTCGTATTGTTCTTTAAAGGGGACAACTTTCGTCCCGGGATGAAAATCTCATTAAATTTTACTCTTGACATATTTATACGTGTTATCTAGATGAATAAATAAACCTAACTGGCTGGTGAGGTATTGCATGTCATCTGTCTGACACTGAAATCCTCTCTAAACCTTTATATTCAAAGCAGTGTTACAGCTTTGATATGTATGTTTATTATCTGTCACTTGCCATGTATATGGTAAGATGTTTACTTTAGCATCACATTTGACTGAGGAATGACTGATTTCAAATGCTCTTTGCCCTCTTTACTTTGGGCTTTAAATGGACATCCTATGAAGATGGTGCCCAGTTAAAATAAGCCACCCTGTAAAGCCATTCCATCCAACCCTACACCCATCTGGCATGTATCTTTTCAGCTGACACGTCAGAGCTTGTGGTAGGTTTTTTTCAAATATTTTAAAAGATCCCACCATGTTGTGCCAAATACATCCTACCGAAATAATGAATCCTGAAGTATGAAACCTTATGGATATATTACCATCTTCGAGCCAGAAACAAGCCCCGATGTCTTAAATATTTTTGGGTCATATGCAGCTTCTGAGGCCAGCATGGGACAGTGTGAACTAGGTATAAAATATGTTTTTTTTTCATTTTCATATTGGGTCGTACCCATTTTGTTACAACAGGCAAGGCAATTATGTATTTGATAGCGCATGTTTGTATGTTTGCTTGTTTGCAAAATAGTTTTCTGGGGAATGTCGATGATGGCACAAAGAATAGATGATTAGATCTTGATGGTGATCCAGGTCACTGTCCTGGATCCAGGATTTTTTAAGAGTTTTTATCATTGCACTCATAAGCAGTATTGGAGGTGTTAGATCTTGGCGGATGTATGCGCTCCCCGAGATACTCCTGTTTGAAAAATGCCATCAGATGAATATTTAAGTCAATGTCTGTTAAACAAAAATATGCAGGTTCATTTTCACTCACAAAATAACTGTTGGCTTTAAATCGACTGCCAAGCCAAATATGATTGTCTTTTATTATTTATGATGTCATAAATGCAATTCTACATTATAAAACTAGTTTCGACCTATATACAATAGATTTGAATAATTGTTTTAAAAAAGTATTGAATTTCTTAAATTCTTGACCAAAATCATATGCACTTCAGACAGACTAGGTGAAGGCCACTAAGGTGACCCTGTTTGCTGAATGGTACATTTTGACAAACTCCATCATTGTTAACACATGGTCAGTGTTTTTAATCTTTCATTCAGTAAACAGTTTGGTCATAGATTTACTTTTGATGCTCTTGCTGCGTGGAATGCTCTTCCTTGTGAGATTCATGTATCCCCTTCTATTGTCTCTTTCAGAAAGAAGCTTAAATCCTATCTCTACACCAAGGCATACCCACCTTAGTCTTAATCTTTGGTTGTTCTCCATGGTGCTCGACCCCTTTGTGTTCCTGGATAACGATATTGGTCGGCCATTTTGGTGTGACTTTGCACCTTTAAGTCACCTTGTAAAGGATAGATTAAGCGCTATAAAAGTCCAATCAAAATTAGAATTAGATATCTGTTGTAATCCAACATTTGTTCTTTACTGGACTAAATGTCCAAAGGTTCCCCTTCTTGAGCAGGTAAAGGGGACCACGGTGGCAGAGTGGTAACACTCTCGCCTCCCACCTCTGAGGCCGGGGTTCGGTTCCCGGCACAGCCTCAAGTGGGAAAGCTGGTAGTTGCTTGCTGTTGGTCGGCAGTTTACAGTACAGAACCTTGACCAACTATATGTACTGGTTTCCTCTGCCCTTCCAACTACCCATTGTGATGTGACCTGTACAGTGTTGAAAGCGACGTAAAACCCCAAATAAATAAATAAATCTTGAGCAGGTAAATGAGCACCATAAGAGGTTCCTGCTTCTGCCAATTAACAGATAAACTAGCCTCTATATGGTGACTGCTTCAACATGCTGGTCTACATCAGATGATTATCAACAGGAAGGAAACAATGCAAGAAATTGGCTTGAGGGCCATAAAGTGGTAATAAATGGACAGAAGACAGGGCAGAGCATAACCATAAATCATTGACACAACCTTTTGTTAGAGTTGTGGTTGGATGGTTAGATTGTCACTGACTTGTATTTTTTTCAGCCAGATTTAAACAGATTTAAGCCAGACTGTAAAAAATGGTTTCTCAAAAATGTTTTATTGCAAGTTCAAAGATCTAATAAACATTAATAGCATACTTTTATTAGCCAAGTTAATATTACTAGGAGATTATTGTTTCCGATCCAAGTCTTAAAAATATTATATTTTACAGCTAGCCAGTTCAGGATTGGATAATGGACACTCCTATCCAATGTTTATACTCTACCTACAGTTTGATATGGATCCTAGCAAAATTCCAGATGCTATAATCCAGAGCACGAAATAATAGGGATAGGATTGAGCTACTTGACAGAGATTTGTGCTCTTTGAGTGCTTAAAACATTTGGCTTACTTTGTTGATTGAGTTTTAATAATGAAAATAAGATATCTGTATATTAGTCAACAAATACGCCCACAATCTAAACAATATGTACTGCAAAGTAATCTTAAAATAGTCTTTGACAAATTTAGTTTGCCTAGTGTTCATAATGACTCCATTTATGAAGTAAGCTAAGAATATTAGCAGCTAGGCAGCACTCATAGAGACAGCCTGGTATTCCCATGTTTTAATTGAAATGGGACTGTTAAAATTTGGGATTTTTTTTGGTCCAGAATAATAATTGGATCTTTCTCAAACTTTAATCATATCTTCCTTTTTCAAGCCATAGCCACACACAGAAACATTCTGAAAGATGTATTCGTTAGTTGGGGAGTAACTGTGAACATAAACAGACAAAAAGACAAACAAATGCACCTAAAACACAACCTTCCTGACAGAGGCAATGATCACATAGTGACCCAGTTAGCTGTAATCACACAGTTATCATACTTGCTTGATGAAGTACAGATTTTTTTCTGCACTTTATAACTCAGCTCTTTACAAGTTTTAACCCAGTCCCACAGATCAACTGATATTTGCAAAACTCAGAACCCCCCTCTTAATTGATCGAGGTGGTTCCCTGTTAAATAAAAAAGCTGGTTTGGTTAGGAAAAGATGTTCAACTTTGATATTCTATGCTTGCGTAGGTCTATTTTTATACCTAAAAAAGCCTGGATTCAGGACAGTTCGGGAAAAAATGAGCTACATAGGATGGGGATAGAGATGACATTAGAGATTGGCTGAAAATTATTTGTGATAGGGAGAACATATCTGGTGCTAGGAATCCTTTATAGAACTGAGATATAAGGTTTTATAGAGTAATCTACTTAAACATGAGCTTTCTTTTATATAGATGGAAAGCTGTTTCCCAGCAACATGTAACGCGAACTTAAAAATAATTATCACACAACATAAATCTTCAATTACAGTCTCAGCAAGAGCAATTCAAACATATTGAATCTTTTTTACAATATTCAAGATTAACTCAAGACTGGCCATATAATAATATGTGGGATATACTCAATACTGAAGTAGACCTATTATAATGTGCCCCGACATTGATATTATATCTATTTTTGAATGGTTAATGCTGCTGGAAGAAAATTTAATTGAATTTGTTTTAAATAGAAAATTTGTACCAGTTTGAAGGTTTAAATCCTTGATTATCACTCACAAAATAAGATGTTTTTCCTATTAAATAAATGACCAACCCAAATATTGTTTTATTACATTATCAATATTAGATATTGTAATTCTGATTATTCATTAAATTTATATAAAATCGATATCAATCTTTTTGTTATTTAAAAAAATAAGGAAATTTCTAAATGACAATAATCATTTCCACAACGCGCTGGAGTTCAGATGGACAAGGTGAAGGTCACTCTTGGAGATACCAGTCCCTTTGCTTTAAAATGTACTGGTGACCAGCCTCAATGTAGAATACTAATTGAAGTTTAGTTGCCATAGTTACATGACTGTATACATAAGAGAGTGATCTTGTCCTAAGCAAGGACTGGACTTGTAAGTCTGCTGATAGCTTGGTGTTACAAGTGATCTTTATGAACCTTGACAGTTGAGAGCATGTCTGGCCTTTAGAATTGGACAACCAATCTTTTTACTTGGCACAAAATCTTGTGTTTTGTCAAATATCCTGCCCAATTTCTACAGGATCACTTGTAGTTAAAAAGCCTGTGTTTACAAATGATTAGGTCCATTCATCACAGTGGAACAGGGGTATAGGTAACTGACAATCTGAGTAAAAAATGTGCTATTCTGTAACAGTATCGACAAAATGTACTTCCTATAAAAAGTGTTTATAATTTATTTACTATATTTGGCTTTTCATAAAAGCCTGTCAGACAAATCCTATTTCTGTACTTTTGCAAGGTGATTATATAATTATATAACATATAATTATATTCCTACAATATTCTTTTTAGCTTATAATTAAGACTGAGAAGGATTTGAATGAAGTTGAAGTGCTTCTAATTAGCTTTATAAATATAGATCTCTTATTCCTTCTTTCATGTCCTGCTTTAAGCCTATAGTATACTCTTTTTGTAAACAAATGCACCACACCTTATTGTATTGATACTAGATTACAATCTCAGACAAGATATAATGTCAGATATATGACACTCTACATTTAAAAAAAAACTTAGTTTCACGCTTAGTATACATAATTTGATTAAAATAATAACTGACGTTTCTCCGCAACTAAAAGACAGAGTCTCGGGAATGAGCATTGATCAATGTGATCAATGTCCCTGAAGTTCTTTAGCCTGCCACTGGATAAAGGACCAAATGACAGAGGACCCTCAGTGGTCATTGGTGTAACTGTATCCGGGATTGAACCCAGATCCTCTGCGTCCCTTGGTGAGTATGCTACTTACTTTGCCACACTTACAGATGACATATGACAGGACAAAATCGACGAAATATATGTGTCACAGTTTATTGACAAGCAATGAAAGAGAGATTTACTTAAAGTAGTTTTCAATGCATATTGACTGAAATGAGTCTTAGGTTATTAACCAAGTTCCTGTGATGGATGTAGTGCATTAAAATGCCCAAAGCCAAGGCCGAAAAACAATTGATCAAATCTGAGGGTTCATAGAGAAGTAAATGTTTATTTGTTTATTTTACACTATATATGCAAAGTGTCTCACTTGAAATTATATTAATATTTTCAATAAAATAATTTGTTTAATAACAATTTAATAAAATAACAGAACTTTTGAAAAATGAATGCTTAGTACATGGTAGTAACTGGCTAATAGTCAATAAAATATATATCCAAACAATGACTGGATATATGTGCAATGTACAGGAAATATATCGTACGTATTAAACCCCTGGCTTAATCCTTGCCCCATAAGCACTCATTTTTGTACAAAACTAGCAAGCTATGTGGGGAGGGGGGGGGGGGGGGGGGGCTGACATAGAGTTCTTATTTGTACCAATTAACAGATAAACCATTCTTTATATGGGGTCTGTCCTTTTCGTCCGAGTTCTTTGTGATGATTATCCACAGGAAAAGAAACAAAGCAAGAAATTGCTATGGGGAGCCATAAACAGTAGTAATAAAAGGATAAGAAAATGTCAGAAAAGATAATAAAACCCTGTCCCAATTGGCTCTAAGTGTAGGTGCGTGGGTGGAATTGTTAGATTTGGGTTAAGCAGTATACCTCTGTGACAATAACTTGTGTACAGCTCACACCTTGCATATAAATGTGGCTTTACACATCCATCGGTCTTTGCCAAGAAATGAAGTAGGCGTTATGTCACGCCAGAGAGTTTAAAGGGTGGAGGAAACCAGTGTGGTATGGCTGTTTATACATTGTAAAGTACTGGTGTTATGCTAGGCTGATAAAGATATTTTTGCTTCACATAAATTCCTGGCTGAAATTTGAACTATAGATTTGTAAATGTTGACTATAGATTTGTAAATGTTGAAGGCTAATTGATTACAACAACTACTGATTCTAGAATTACAGACACCTTATTAACATCAACAACAACAACAACAACAACAACAACAACATATTTAATGACAAATTTATTAAACCCCCAGGCTACTAAGGCATTTGGCTGCAAAATGATTTCTATTGTTTTATTAGTTTTTATACTAAGTGTCTTATCTTCTATCTTACAGAACCTATCCAGACTTGAACAAGAACTACCCAAGCTTTCCAGTGATTGGCTATCCCCTAACTGAAAGACATTGTCTCAGGGATGACCAATTATCACAATTCCTGAAGTTCTTTAACCTCTTTCAGGAGAATCTAACCAGTAACAGAGTTCCACTTTGCATTTGCCTGTATCTTGGTCTAGTTTTGACCCAGTGCCCCTCTATTCGGGGGGGGGGGGGGGGGGGGGGGGGGGGGGGGGGGGGTTACCCACTAGGTCGCAAAGACAGTCAAGAGATACAACTCAAGTTTATATTGTGATAGATCAGGCTTGTATGCCAGCGAGAAATAAAGATGACAGTATAAATTGCTTTGAGTATTGCTTAAGTATGAACAAATGTGGCTATATATATATATAATAAAGTAAGAAATTTAGTTTTATTTAACAATATATGTGTCATTTTTATTCCTTAGGATTAGCAAAATGAAGACAAATATTAAATGTCACGCGACATGGTCATATCATGGCATGAAAACTTGAAGCTTTTGTGTAGATTGGAAGATGTCATAGAGTTTTGTTGAACCTGTTAACCCAAGGCAAATATATCATTGTGAATACTAGCTCTTCCCATGCAGCCTAGTGGGGTTTGAAATTGAACAGAAAGAGAGTCTTCTTAAGTGAATACATATACTTTTTAGTCTCTGGGGGAAAATTTCTCCTTGTCAGATTTACTTATATCTCATCAACTGATGATGTAGTTTTGACATGTAATGCGAATAGTCTACACAATTACTTTCACTTTCATTCTGGTTGAATGTATTTGTGTATCTTTCAATTTAACTAATTTGATCTGGCAATGTCTATATACCTTGTAAAGTCTACTTTATGGTACATAGCTGATAAGCTCTTTTCCCAGTAATAAGAATGTATCTTTTATATTACATGGCTGAGCTGTATGGTATGGATATCAGTCTGAAACCTTTTACAAAGGAAAGATTTTCTATGTGAACACATTTCACTGATAAAAAAAACAACATTTTCCTGTACCTATTTAAACTAAGGTTGAAAACAGGTATAGTTTTCACATTTTAATGAAAGGTCATCAAGGTATTTTATGACTATTATCTCACCATAGATTCTAAGTTAAGGCCTGTTCACACATTTCTGAACAGTCATACAAGCTCATATGTCAATTCTTGCTTTGCGACCTTGTCCCTTATAACTCTGAAATGGACACTGTATCTTGGTACTGGCCGATTACAAATGAACTACCATGTATAGTTGATCCACACCCCCATCACCCTCTGGGGTGTACATTTAAGTTCAACAAAGAGAGCTTCTTTTATGTTTTTCAAACATTTAAGAAAAAATCTGCAGTGATGGAAACTAGGGATGGGTCAGTATCAAAAATGTGTACATTGGGAGGTCGCCAATGCAAAACCGTATCGACTCCGGGATTCCGCGTTTTAGTACACCCCAAACAAACATGGAGGTTCCTCTAAATGACATCCCAATAGAAGTCCATATATACACAAAATATGAGATAGAAGTGCAGAATTTCTTCCGATTTCTGGTTTGTTTCCATTATTTTAGGTTTTCCTTCAATTATATGTGTTGACAAGCGAGAGTTAGGTTATAAATTACCGTAACCAAAGCATGGCAGTTCTCCTCAACGTAATCACTAGTACTGTATAAAGTCTGCAAAATGCACAAAAATGTGGGAATAATTTTCTTCAGATTTTGGGTTTGTTACAATATTTTAACTCTTCCTTCCATTATATGTGCTGATAAGCGAAGTGGCGGTTTTAAAATCTCACGATTAATCTTTATGTTTTTTTCCAGAAATGGAATAGTCCCATAACCATGTCCTCACCAAAAATCTAAATCCTGGCTCATATACACTGATGGGACCAAACGGTTACTAACAGAACATGAAAAGTATGGAGCCACAAATGTTAAATAGTTTTGGCTTGTATGTACCTCGGGAAGCCAGTACAGACCTGTGTTAGATTGGTCTAACTTAGTAGTTGTTCTAAATAGTTTACTTAGTTTATAATACAGAAAATCAGGGTTCAAAGCTCTTCTGTGAATAAGTATTTAACAGAAGTTAATCAACCGAGTGTAAAACCTTGAATTTATAAGAAAGAAAAATATAAATTACAGTAATTTTTACCAGACTGTAAATAGTACATTTTAAAATGTTTGTAGCGAAAACATACTCATGACATATGACTTTAGAAAATAGTTTATTCATCTTCCAGAAACAGGTTATGACCAAATAAGGATGATTTGTATTGAAACTTTACATATATACATTATACTGTAAGTACTCTCCTTATATATATACTTTATACTGTAAGTACTCTCCTTATATATATACTTTATGCTGCAAGTACTCTCCTTATATATATACTTTATGCTGCAAGTATTCTCCTTATATATATACTTTGTACTGTAAGTTCTCTTCTTATATATATATATATATACTTTGTACTGTAAGTACTCTCCTTATATATATATACTTTATACTGTAAGCACTCTCCTTATATATATACTTTATGCTGCAAGTACTCTCCTTATATATATACTTTATGCTGCGAGTACTCTCCTTATATATATATACTTTGTACTGTAAGTTCTCTCCAAGTACTCTCCAAACGACCCCGTTAAATTTTGTTTAATTCAGTTCTTCCTGCGAAAATAAATGAACAAAACACACCCTGATGAGGTGTAAGTGAGATGTTATGGAGGTATTTACCATAATATTAGCTATGCTTGATATTACGATAGAATACATACAATCAAATTCTTGGTTTGTGCTGTCCAAATTCTCAAAGATGTGAATCTAGGCAAACTTTCTGCTTCAAAGGCGAATCTTCAGTTGATAATATTTACATACCAGGTGAGCTATAAAAACTGCCGGATTACGAGTCAGTTTCATCAAAACTCTTTTCACAAATTGTTTGAGGATCTACAGACATGATTTGACTGTGGAGATGATTAGTTGAATCACCAGTTTGTGGTACAATTATGGATGCATCTTAAGGTTGGTGAGATGCGTGAGTGGAGTGGAGGGGGGGGGGACTGGTTTTTTCTTGTATGTTTGTGAGGATGCGCTTAAATTATGCAACGTCACTTGGTATTGTTCCAGAAACCAGTTTGATAGAATATTTATTTGGGGGATTACGTTGTTTTCAACACTGTACAGGCCATATCACAACGGGTAGTTGGAAAGGCAGAGGAAACCAGTACATACAGTTTGTCAGGGTTCTGTACTGTAAACTGCCGACCATCAGAAAGCAACTACCAGCTTTCCCACTTGAGGCCATGCTGGGAACCAAAACCCGGCCCCAGAGGTGGGAGGCGAGAGTGTTACCACTCTGCCACCATGGCCCCCTTGATAGAATATGAACCATGTATTATGGTGGCAGAGTGGTAACACTCTCACCTCCCACCACTGAGATCAGGGTTCGGTTCCTGGCCCAATCTCAAGTGGGAAAGCTGGTAGTTGTTTGCCGTTAGTCAGCAGTTTACAGTACAGAGACCTTGACCAACTGTATGTACTGGTTTCCTCTGCCCATAAATGACCTGTACAGTGTTGAAAGCAACCTTAAAATCCAAATAAATAAATATTGAAGCACGGCAGCGGAGTTTATGTTATCATTGCATTATTTTTGTATTTTACCAAGATTACAACCCCCCCCCCCAAAAAAAAAAAAAAAAAACCAAAAAAAAACCCCAAAAAACCCCCCAAAATCCAAAAAAAACCCAACAAAACCCTGCACAGATTTAAACTAATGTTTATTTAAAGTCAAAAATAGATTTATTTGGCCTTGATGAAGGTATTCATTCGTTGAGTGTTTATTTATTATTATTCATATTATTATTGTTGTTGATGTTTTATTAATGTTATTACTTGTATATGTATATGTATAAGCGATATTAACCAAATCAAATCAAAATACAATAGATATACATATATCTACATATGTGACATGTAGGTCGTGATATATTCTGTGAATCCCTTGCAGTTTCTGTAAGGATTGGGTTTTGCAAAAGGGAGAATATTACATGGCACATTAAACCATTAAAGCATTGAAATTGGGTGCTGTTAAACACAGAACAAGATATAACAATTACTCTGACTCACTGAGTAAGAATTATTCTCTGTGATTAGATCCATAAAATGTACACATCAATTCTTGGAACCCACATGGAGCAACAATAGATGTTTTCACTGAGTAAGAAAAGACTACCACAAATATGTTTAATCTAAATATAAGAGTGTGCAGTCTGCAAGGCGGTAAAAGACTAAAGTAAAGTATTATAAAGGAGGTGTTGAGGGGGGGGGGGGGGGGGGCACTGGAAGTAAAACTATGTGATCACATATGTACATCACTATACCTTTGTTAAATAAAACCAGAGAAGCCAACACAACTGGATTAAACATGGCAAATAAATAACAAAGATTTAGTTCAGTGACTGTACAATAAAAATAGGATGCTCTCGTTGACCTACATAAAAAGTGGGTCAAGTCAAGGACGATTATAATATGAGAAAGATGCAAGGTAGTGGGATATATAAACTTGGTATTTATTTGCTGGGATCCTGTTCCCGATTCAAATTGTAGTATTTGTTGAGACAGGGAAATATATGAATGTTGTTAATTTAGACATTTAAACTGAACCAGTAATCCATTACATGAAGAAACAAGTCCACTTGGGGAGTATATGCCTTGACCAAGGCCCAACCTCCAATATTGCTTTTAAGTGCAATGATCAAAAATCTTTTAAAAAAAATTCCTTGATCCAGATGGTGATCCAGCTTGCCACTAAAATGCAATTTGTTTATCTTTTACTTCTGTCAACATGGCCTAAAAATTTAATCAAAATCAGTCTATAACTTATGAGTTATTTTGCAAACAGACAAAACGCTGTTGATTACATAACCTGCTTGGTAGAAGTAAAGATAATTGAAGAGAGCATGTTCTGTCTGCATCAAGGCTACAGAGAGTTAAAATAAATACTGCATCAGTTGGAATTTTCACCAGAGAACAAAACACTTCACAAGACAACTAGCAAAATTGTGGTATATTAATGTGATTTTTTTAATGTGGATTTTTTTCCTGCCTGTTTTCACAGGATCAAATGTAATAGATGTGATTTTGAGCGCTTTTCAGTTTTATTTATGCTGGTTGCTAAGGTTATATTTACAGAGTTCCTGGACCTGGCCTTTCAACATTGGCCTTGTATGCACATTACGGTTAATTGAATATTCATGAATCATGGGGTTTCATCCATCTGTTCAGATAAGTGAATGCTATTGTTGAGCAATGCTTCAGTTTACTGTATGCTGATTACTGAGTTCATAATTACAATGTATTGGAGACCCTTGCGGTTTTGTCATTGGCCTTGTATGCAAATTTAGGTTAACTAAATATCTTTGGATAGGGTTAGAGGCCAGGTAGCGGTCATCTTCCTAAGTGGGTGCTCTTGTGTCATGTGGCTTTTTTATGCCTTATGTGTTCAGTGGTATATCAGCATTTTTCTTGGCTGCGGCAGAGCCCGGCAGGGTCCATGGTGGCCCAGTGGTTAGCACGTTTGGCATCTAATCACAGGCTGTCACCTCTGTCTGTGTGGATTGGATAATGCTAAGGACCTGTCTCAATATGACTGGCTGTTGAAAGGGAAGTAAAACATCAACTTTGACTTTGCCTTTTTGCCAGTGCCTGGTAAATTGTATGTTTTAGTGTAACTGGTTTAATGTGTAACATGGTCTCGTGTTTGGCCCCGGCCAAAGTGTTGTTATGTAGGTGAGCTGAGTTTGTAGCTTTAATAAATTTTATTTTCTCCGCACCTGTCTTTACTTTGGTCTTGCCAGTCTCTCGGAGAGTGGGTGTGGGGAGGGGGTGGGGGGTTGGGTGTAGGGGACTGGGGAGAATTCCAGTTCTCCTGTCTGTTTTTTTACGGTGGCAACATATCTAACATTTTAAGTCGTACAGTCCTTAAAATTAATTGTAAATTCTTGGGTTGGGGTTACAATCAACAATCACATAAAGAATGAAATTAGCATATATACAAACAATATTGCTTAAACACAAAGTAAAACATAAACTTTTTCTGTTGAATGGGGGGTTTGTATAGTTCAATTGCAGATCAAGGGGGAAATGTGTTCCATGATGAAGTAGTCCATTAATTATTCATGGTCAGTTATAAATCAATACTTTTGACATCGCAGATTTGTGGAAACACAATTGTTGTGTTTGTCATTTTTTCTTGTTTTTCTTGGGCTATTCAACATTGACTTGGGCTATTCAACATTGACTAAATAAGCATTTTAGACACAGTCAAAGTTTATTTTGTTTTTTTGTCCCATACAAAAGCCATTATAACATTATGACAGGTACTCAGCATTGTCACTTGTGGGATTTGAACCCACACAGATTAGATGCCAAACTTAATAACCTACTAGGCAACTGAGGATCTTCAGTAAGCACGTAAGAGGATATGTCATGAGAAAATGGTAGATATTTGTGTTATGTACATTTATGTACAATTAAATCAAGTGGAGTAAAATCAAGAAAAATATAATGAGCTGACTTGCATTGGCATTCAGCCCTTTTCTACCTTAAGGCTTGTGCTTTTAGTTTAGCATGTGTGAGTTTGTGGCAAGTTTTTCAAACATTTTGATACTTGCTAGAAATGCAGTCTGTGTAGTGACAAGTGCATTTCACCTAATTGTGAATCCTTAGTTATTTACACTTAAGAAATTACACAGATACCACTAACACAGAAAATGCATAGTTGGAGCTCGTATATAGCTCATAATGCCCCATTCACACTACAGGCGCTACGTCCTGCGGTTAGAAGTTTTACTCGGTGGCAGAACCACCCCCAGGTCATCCCATTTGGTCTGAATTGTTCACACTACTGTTAAATGGCCACTGATTGGACAAAGTTTTTTAATCGTCAATAACAGTAGGATGACAGTACTACAAATGTTTGTTACTGAGAAGCAACCTCCATTAACCTCAATTCACCTTCGGTAGCCATTGCATTAACACATCGCGAAACAACCAATACCTTAACTCACCTTATGTCACATTATTACACCGAAGGATGACCGAATGACAACCTTATGTACACTGTGGACCACACCTGTGGTTACTGTAGTAAGAAATTCATATGTGCATGTGCGAAATCATCTGCGCATGCCCACGATACTGAATTCAGAGGCAGAAATGCTAAACTTTTGAAAACAACTGTTGGACTTGCAAGGTAGTGGATGGTTCGCCACTGACTCGCAAGGTTGCAAAGGGACGTCAGGCAGTGATTCACCAAATGCGGGTTACTACGGGTGATAGTGTAAAAGGGGTATAATACAAACATGGAACTGTGTCTACTAGGTGTAAATGAAATTATCTTGGATGCTAAAACTGCTTTAATGTTTCCTGCAGTAAGGAAATCTAAAGAATCTACATCCTAGTGTCTCTGTCTTTTTATATAAACTGTGTATTTCTATGGAATTTGGGCAAGCTTAAAGTGACATATGAAGGCTGAATAACTGATGAAAAGGCAAAAGGGACTTTCTTGACAAGTTCCCCATTTTTTGGTGAAAGAAGCCTTTCCACACACACATATACATAAAAACCTGCCCAAGTCTTTGTGGGTGACAAGCAAAACCATTTGGCTTTAAACACTGCAAGCTGGAAAGTAAATGAGAGTAAATCCCAAGGTTTTTGCTGGTTTTAATATTGGACCACATTTCTCGGAAATGGGTGAGTAATTAGAACATAAGAGAATGCAGTAAGCATGCATACAAATGCTGATGCACTGATGTGCACAATTTATTGATTATATTTTAAGTAGTACAGTTATCATTTGATTTGTGTGTTGAGAAAATTGAAGGAGATTGTTTTGGACCTTGATTTGGCCACAGAAACATTGCATGAAAAACCAAAGCAGCTGTTTTAGTTTGTTGAGAGACAGAAAAAGGGCCTATTTTTTGAAAGTCTTGATCCCCATTTGTGATGTGTGTTTTAGGACTTTTAAGTTCCCAAAGGGATCTATTATTAAAGTCACCATATTCTTAGATGTGACAGCAAAAATATTTCTGAGGAGAATATCCACAAAATAACGTTGCTTTTATGTATACGAATGATTTTCATTTTCTTTCTTTTTCTCGCAATCAATTTTAAGTCTTTCCTATAATCAGAAAACATAAATGGCGGAAAAAAGGCGTGGGGAGGAGGGGGGGGGGGGAGGAGTAAATAAAAATATTATACATATTATATTATATAATATAAGTGATATATTACATGAGTAATATATTTGTGCATATGTCTAAGGAAGGATGTTTTATTGTTTTTATTATTATCTACCATTTTGTATGATTTATGTACTTGGGGTTTTACGTCGCTTTCAACACTGTACAGGTCATATCATGATGGGTAGTCTTGTGGGCAGAGGAAACCAGTACATATAGTTTGGTCAAGGTTCTGTACTGTAAACTGCCGACCATCAGTGAGCAAGTACCAACATTCGCACATAAGGTTTGGGGTTTGAACCGCCAACCTCAGAGGTGGGAGGAGAGTGCGCCATCATGGTCCTACCATTTTGTATGAATAATAAGTCAGATTTTGACCATATGTGAAAAAAGAATGCAAAAATGGATGTGATAGATATTGTGGCACCACTGAATATAAAACGTCAGTTTCTAAAAGAACAAGGCCAAAAGGTGTTTTGATCCCCTAGCGTGAGCGCAAACCCATCAGAGACACGAGTAGTGCACTAGAATTTAGGAAAGTCTGGTGACACAAAGAAATTCCAACTCACACAACCCACAGCTAGTCTAGAACTCAGACAGTCACCCATCCAAGTACTAACGTAGGCCATTGCTGCTTAACTTCAGTGAACAGACAAATACCCATCACGCTGCGCCACAATTCATGAAAGTCCGGTGACCAAAAAGAAAAAAAAGTGAAAAAGAGGATGCTGTATCAATTTTGCACTATATAAATGTATTCTATTCAAACTGTTATTTGGATTGGGTTTACACTTTCATACAAGTTGAGTTCTACCTGTGACTCAGTCCATCACTTAGATGATCTGGTTCAGAATCCAGAATTGCTTTTGTGGGCACAATGCACAATGTTTTCATGCATAAAATGTTCATTGGATGAGAGTTATATTTTAATATGAGTTGGGGGTGTTCCTAATACTTGCTTCTTTCTCAAAGGTCATCTGGATCCACATAGATGATGTTCATCTGGATTTGGATAGGAAATTGGGATTTTTTTTAAGACTTGTTTTTCCTGGGGCCGATTTCACTAAAGGACTTAAACTAAGTCCCTTTAAGGGCTAGGTCAGGGACTTAAATGTAGGACTTTGGTCTTAGCTAGGTCTGGGGCTTAAAATGGATTTCACAAAGGTGACTTAGCCAGGTCCAAGCTTATCATTCTGTGTCATGTGACCTTTTATATCTATTCAAAATATAATATTGGTGCCACATATCCTTCATTTGATGTATTTTATCTGAGGATAAGGGCTGTTTTGAAATGGAAAACCTTGTTGCCACATATAAACTTTCCAAAGACTACTTTAGTGAGGTGTTAATAATACTTTATTTACAGCCATTTCAAATTTTGAAGTGGAGATTAATATTTAAGTACTCTTTACAAAATTTAAGCCCACTACCTCCCAGACTTAAAGTTAAGTCCACTGACTTAGCATTTTTATGAACTTAGCTGCTTTGTGAAATCCGGTAAGTCTAAGACCCACAGACTTAACATTCTTTTGACAAAATTTAAGACCAAAGTCTTAAATTTTAATCTAAATCTGGACTTAAGTCCCTTTGTGAAATCGGCCCCAGTTTTGCCTGTGGATGAGGTTTTATGCATTCTCAAGCATTGTCCTTTTTGAACATTATTTCAATGGCATCTCTCACATCAACTATATGTGAATAATTGGGTCATAAAGGGAACTTTTTTATGAATAATATTTTGAAGGAATGAATCAATTAAGAAATTATTTCAAAACATTATGGTCATGCAATATAGCGTGGAACTACTATTTAGTTCAAATATCATTGTACTGAAGTGACACTTGAATAAACTGTAAGTGTATCAAACATAGTCTTCACATCTGCAGTTAACGACTGTGTCATCTGGCTAACCAATAACTTCATGCAGACGTTTATCTACACTGGTGACATTTAATAGTTTTTTTCAAAAAGACATAGATCATGCTGACTATTCCGGGTGTATAGAACTGAAAATAAAACTGACAGACGAAACAATGTAAAGGTGGAACAAAGAACATCCCATATACAAAAACCTTGATTTGTGTTGAGTGAAGAGTTTAAGTGCCATTGTCCACGACAAGCCAGAGGGTGTATATCTCTTTTGTATTTTCTGGCACCACTAACTACACATAATTCAGGGGCGGATCCATCTTTTAAGTAAGGTGGGGGTTCACATCAGACATACCATAACTAGGGGGGTCGGGGCGCATGCCCCTCGGGAAAAAATATTAATTTTTGGTAAAAATATAGTGCATTTCCTGTAAATTTAACACCACTCTCAAGACATAATTTTGCCTAAATGTCTATATGTAATTTTTAAATATTGATGCCAAAATAATAACTTAATTGATTGAATCTGTAATTTTTGTACTTTGAGTTGAACCCCTTTACATTATTTTTCAAGGGGGGGGGGGGATCTGCTAGTGTAATTAGTATTACAAATTCGTCAACAAGTGCCATCTTTTCGTATATATTTATGAAAATATATAAACTATAAATACGTACATACATCTTTAGAGAGGTATTTTTCAGAGCTTCTGCTCGCTTTTTGTTGCATTAAAATCTAGGCAGAAACCGAGAACTCTCGCGTCGAATACTGAAGTTTGTATATTCACTGGTGTACATATATAGGTCACAGCCCTTTTAGCATTCTTTTGTTAAACACAAGATTTTTTTGCTTATTATTTTTAACAAATGTTAAATAATAAAAGCAAATCATCCCGCATTAGACATATGTGAACAAATATATCACTCATGAAGATTGACAATCTAATACTCGTTACTCGTTTTTTTTTTGCATATGCTCTTGATGAGGCTTGCACTTTTCAGAGATCACTTTTTTGTCTCCGGACTTTCATCAATTACGTACTACTGTAGTACCCTACTGATGGCTTTGTGGCTCACGATATCAGACCGAAACCCCTTTCGACTTTGTTTTGTCTCCGGACTTTCATCAATTACGTACTACTGTAGTACACTACTGATGGCTTTGCAGCCCATGCCTGTAGATCAAAAGACTTTTTGGCCTTGTTTGTATATGTCCTTAAGGAGGTTTTCCTATTGTACAGTTGAATATACTGGACTTATTACCTTTCCCCAATTACTACCATTCATATAAAACTCTCATAACACACAGTCTCAATATCTCTTGGAAAGCACAAAAGATCAGCCAACTCATAAATGACAAAGACTGGACACTTCCACATTTTAATCTTAAGATTGATCATTTTATCAAGAGTGCACAGGATTAGTTACAACATAAAAGCAATAGGCCATAATACTGAAATGACAGATTGTAAGGCAGTTACTACTAAAAACATTGGTCACAAGTTCCCAGAACAGAAATGTTCACACACAAAGATTATTTTAAGATGTTGCATATTTCGATTGATATTTATGTTTGCCAAAATGACATCCCCCGACCTTCAGGAGTGTAAAGATTCGTCACATGACTGATGCGATTGTGGTCGTGAACAATTTATCAGTGAAGTCGGAAGGACAAACTCACAACATCAAATATTAGGATATGGAACCTCACAGAGAAACACATCAAAAAAAGGACCTTGATGTTTTTAAGTGCCAAGTGTAAAAGCAATGACATTGGTTTTTCTGAATTGGACTGTGTGAAAAAATCCAGTTCTGACCAATTATGAGCTTATTACTTGTCAGTTGCTATTTCCATCTAATGGCCACATTTACACACCAGCTGCAAACCTGTGCTCATCTTCATGGTAAATAAGAACTGATCTAATTTGCCTTTGGAAATGGTGTCTTTGAACCAGTTGCTATATTTTTTATGGTTACCGTAATCAGAAGTGGTTGACATTTCAAAAGAGATAGTTTTATAACTTAGAGGAATTTTTTTTTGATTATTCATAAATTGCATTACGGGGTTTGAGGTTATTGAACAGGTGAAACTACTGATAGGGGTCGTAATTTGGCATACGCCATAACTTGGCAGCAAAGTGAATCGAGTATACTAATTGCCAACAATTGGTTGTTATTTGACAACACTCGTGCATGTATTTGGCAAGGAGACATACCATAGAAGGCATCTAAAGGAAACAAAGGCATAAATTTATGGATTTCAGTCATTTCCATGTGCATTTTCTTGAGTCTTTTTGCTAAGTTGGGGCACTGATTTCAAGTAGAAACTATATTATCGCCCGCTCAAAAAGCACTGTAAAAAGTTAATTGTTATGAATTTTTGAGGGTATTGTTTATTTATGCCTGTGTCAGTACATAGCTATTGCCAATAATAAAAATCCAAGTTATTTGACAAAAATAAGAAGAAATGAGAATTTTTTTGCTATTATTATGCCTAGTTAGTTTTAAGGGCAGAGGAAACCAGTACCTGCTAGTTGGTTAAGATTATGCACTGTAAACACTCCGGGATCGGAAAGCAACTACAAACTTTCCCACATAGGGTCTGCTCAAGGCTTCAGTCTGCCAACATCAGAGGTGTTACATTAGCGAGCCCCCATTTTTGAGCATGATAACATAAACCCTAATCTAATGTATAGCTTTTGAGTTATGCACGTGGATAAGCAAACAGACAAAACAAACATATAGATGCAATTGCAGTACCATCAACCCTCCGATGGTAAGGGGCACAGGGAGGGGGGGGGGGGGGGGGGGGGGGGGGGGCAAGGGTAAGGCCTAGCTGGGGAACCACTGATAGTTATCATAAGAAAGATAATGTTTGTATTAATGTGGGATTGCCAAATTTCTAAAGCCAAGATTTATATCATTGTTGATCTGTTTCTGGTGACAACTGAAAAAAAATCTCCACATGATTATTGAGTTTTTATTGATGGGTCTGATCAAAGTATTAGCTGTCTCCTCAATAAGGAACCCCTGATGAAAAAACTACCCTGACCTCGGAAATGTTTTCAGATAAGCCTTTATTGGATTCAGTGTTGCTTATTGCTCAGCTTGATTAGAAATAAGTAACAATATAAAATGTATTTTATTATAGTATGGTGGAGAAGTAGGGTCACCCTAATTTTTTATTTCTTTTAATTGTTCACTTTTTATCTTGATATGTCAAGATAACTATCTGCCATTGAGGTCCTCTTTTTGATGCATTCATTTGTTTGTGTGTGTTTGTGATTACTCAAAAAGGGTTAACCCTAACCCTAATCCCTAACCAAGGTAATGACCAAGGGAAGAAGTGATTTAATTTAAATAAAAATCTGTATCATAATCTAGATGCAATAAGATCTAGACTTTCTAAAAGTCCCATTTTTAATGATTTGCATGGACAGCGATATTCATCAAAGTATGAGGGTTAAAATGACAAAAAAACAGTATTTGGGTAAAATTATGATATTGGGATACTGCCCTGCCTGGGCAAAGGTTTATTGAACCATATTGGATTGGTCTAGTGGATATGATTCTCAGGAGTTTAAGCATAGTATTTCAGGATGTTTAAGCTACACAGCGAAATTATTGGGAGTTTATGACATTACTGATAATAGTGGATGAATACTGGTTAACCCTTCTCCACCAAGACAATTATCTGTATTTTACTGACTTATAATCTCAGTAAGTAGATAAACTTATCTATTTTTATCAGTTTACTATCTTAAAAACAATCAAGATTATTATCTTTAACTAGAAAGTGCTTGTAGAACGCAAACCTCCACCAGGGCATATTTTCGAAAATTGGGGATATTTTGGATCCATGACATGATCTGGATCTTGGCAAGTTTAATTACTTCATCCTTTAGCTAAGTCATACTGGCTTAAACACTTTTGTAAAGATTGACTCAGTGGGGGGGGGTCCAGAATATTTTCAAATCTTTCCCAAAATTGAAACTTACTTTGGCCAGACCCCACCACCTAAAAATCCCAAAATGATCTGTTCAATACCTCTGGAGTTATCACGAAGACAGAGAAAGTAATGGACAGACAGTCAGGTAAACAAATATAGTCAAACCATAACCTTCTGATTGAAGTTGACTGTCCAGGTAATGCATGAATAAGTCAATATAATAATTATATCTGATACCAGCATGCAAAAACAGGTTTCTGAAGACAGTTAAAAACCTTCTTGTTTAGACGAGCACATCCTCCACCATAGTATATCTCAACCTGGTGGGTGCTAATTTGGATCCCAAGCTGACAGGCCCCTGGACTTCCCCTTTTTGACCTCGAATGGAGAATTACAGGATGTTGTATCAATTTTGCACTATGTAAATGTTTCGGTTCTATTTTATTATTAATTATTGAATTATGAAAAAATATGGTGGCACTTCTGGTCTTCTGTATCATGTAGCTGTGCCTAGAACCGATTTCACATGTTCAGGGGTTTAGTTTTGTTGGCCAAAATCATTGAATTGTCAACTTAGGATCAAGGACAATACATTGATAATAAGTCAATAAATCATTAACTAAACAATTACATAAAATACACTGACAATAAGTCAATAAATCATTAACTAAACAATTACATAAAATATTTTTTGGGTGGTCCTACAATTCTTCTGTAATGGAACATGGTAATATTTTACTGTTGGAGTGTGTTAACATGGGTTTATTTGTAATTTGTAATAAAGTTGTTTGAGATATCCTTTATTATCAAGAGACTGGGGTGTATTGAGGGTTGATAGAATAATAAACTGGCAGCTACATCCTGGACTGGAAGTTCATCTCCCAATAATGTATATTCCAATAATGTGAAGCTGGTGGATATTTTTTGATATAATCAATTGATGACTTGTTTACTTGCAAAGCTTGGACTGGAAAGAATGGGACATATGTGCAATGTATTAAAACTTTTATATCCTTAAATGACCCCAAATAAAATGCTAATAAAGAGGTCAAATTATGTTATTTAACATTAGATACATATTTGCTATGAGATTTGTAAATATGAATAGGGCACTCTTAACACACAAATCCAATGAGTCGCCGTATTCTTCAACAAGACTCTTCTGAGGTCACCTTAGGAAGTTAGGAATGGTTTTCTACTTATCAAAGTATTAGTTAGATTACTTGTATTAATCAAACTCTAGTTTGTTAAGTATTACTTAGATTCTAAGTGAGAAAAACTCGATCCCACACTTTGTACTGTAATTAGGAACTTGGAAACCAGTATATCTAAGTTAGGAAGAGTATCATTCCACAACACTTCTTATGTAAGCTGATATTTTGTCATACACATCTTCAAGTATTCTTCTGTATGATGCTTCATCTTAAACTTTATACCAGAACCTTACCAATATTTTCTACAGCAAAATGCTCAATAATAAGTAAATAGGAAAATTTGTATATTTGATTTTTTTTTGTATCCAGGACAGTGATATGGATCACTAGTTAAAATTTAAACTTTTACTTAATCCTATTAACAACCAAACAAACAGGCAAATGTTTATGAATTTTGTACCTTCTTGATGGAGATAATAAGGACTAACTGTTTGGTTGATTGATTTGTCTAATGTTACACCTGGTACCTTATTTCGGTTATAGTGAGACAGGACCCCCATATGCGTGATCAACCGAGTCTTTCTGTATCCAACAATACCTGGCCCAGAACTCACAGTTTCCTATCCAAGTACTAACCTAGCCCAGTGCTGCTTAACTTCAGTGATCAGATGGGAACTGGTCAAGGTACATTACATAGACAGATTCCAAAATATGACAGTTTTGGTCATTTTAATTGGAGCTCTTCGATATATGCTAGTGATACCTTGAAATAAGAGTTAGAAACTTTTGAAAGAAAATATGGGTTTATTATCCACCATGAATAGATGGTTTATATGGGGGGGGGGGGGGTATAGAAAGGGATATATGTTTTTTAGTCACTGGCGCCACTTGCTAAGCATAAAGAATGTTCATAATGCATAAATAATTAGCATTATAAATGTATCAACTTATGCTGATTTTTAGTTAAAATTTTTGAAACTATTCAGCCTACAAATATGTTATATACATTGACAGAAAGGTATTTAACAGAGGTTCTATTTGATTTTGTTGGATTAAAATCCATAGAGGACAGGTGGAGAAATTGCAAATTGAAAATTAAAGTTACTGTATTCTCTGGTGCCTCTTTATGTATTACAGGTTTTTGCATTAATGTCTTTATGTATGGAATTATTTTACTTTATATTACACAAAATAGTGAATAATAAAAGTAAACATCCATAAATAGACATTTACGAAAAAATATCTGCATCAACAATAAGGATGAAAAATATGATACTAAAACTACACACTCATTCAATATTGTTTTTTTTTTCATTTGCGATATATATATCTTAACATGAAATATATAATAAATATACACTTATTATATGTCGTTCATGATTTTTATTTTTTATTTAGTATTTTATGTCAAGCCTAATACCTTATTGGTTATATTGTGGCGGGTAGTTAGAAGGGCAGAGGAAACCGGTACATACAGTTGGCCAAGGTTCTGTTCTGTAAACTGCCCACCAATGGTAATCAACTACCAGCTTTCCCACATGGGGACCAGGTTGGGATTCAAACCCTGGTCTGAGGGGTGGGAGGCGAGTGTGTTACTACTGCACCACCATGGTCCCAATGTCATTCAGAAAATTTTTTCTATTCATGTATTGTATCATCTTGTATTTTATTCAGTGTGTATTGACAATGTGTGTTATATATAAATTGCAATTTTTATTGTTGTGTAGCTGGTGGGACTGGTGGGGATGTTGGTATGTCCAGCCCTCAATCTTTTGAATATACCAGGGTAAAACTTCCCAGGTGACCTATCAAGCACAAAGAAAATCATTAATTAAAGAACAATATTACATGAGTATTATTGCATGGATGTTATATAGTTAATCTTCATGAGTGATACACTAGTGCCTCTTTAGTAATTAAAGAAAAATGACTGAAACATCAGAACTTGTTAGCAAATTTGTAATGCTTGTTATGCATGATAAGGGGGCCGGGAATACAGAAAAAAATATTACCAGTTTGCATATGTTGGTATTCAGGTCAAACATATGCTAGATCATTAAACCAAAGTAATTCTTCATTTATCATCAATCCATGTCACATTTTGTATGAATAAATCATAACTACATAGAGAATAAAAAGATAAGCTGATAAAAAAAATTAATTACGTTTTGTAACCCTAACTCTGGTTAAAATGTTCAGTTTTTTTTCACTTGTTCAATGTTTTGCCCAGATCATTGGGAGAATACAAAGGGTTACACAAGTCACAAGACTTACTACAGTGCCAACATCTACTTAATTAATGCAGACACTTTAGAAATCCTTCCTTTGTATACAATCTGCTAGATGGTGTAATTATCCTACGGATCTCAAGTGGCCAATTTGCTTGATATGATAAGAAACATTAGCAAGACAAATTACCCTCTACCTAACAGGCAAATTTTCTTTGAACATAGGATATTATATTTGTTATACTTATATTTAACATCACAAAAGGATATTAATCAAATTATAATCTTATAAACATTATAGCACTTTGTGTGTTGTCAGAATCAATGCAATAAAGGCTTCAGGAGGTTAATCTATGGGAGAGAAGGTTATTGATGTCATTGTTTGTTACATGTTTGTTTTTCTCAGTTGAGGGGTTGGGGGAGGGGAATATCAGCCTCATCAATAACAAGTAGCTTTTCTCACAGCCGAAATTGGGGGAGAATGGGGGAGAATGCAGTTAAGGCCCAGGATGATTAAAAATAAACATACATAAATGACACACATATAATAAGAGCACTTAGAGAGTGCATCCGTCTGCCAAGACAATGCACCTCTGATATTGGTTATGAGTGTAATGATAAACAATCCATTTAAAAAATTTAATTTTACTTATTTTACTTTAAATTTGAATTCTTTTGCAAACAGACAAATTAATGCTGACAAAAACATATATCCTCCTTGGAGGGGCTGACAAATATGCAATACATCAGATCAGTTTAAGTGCTGAAAAAGTCTCCTTTTCAAAAGCTGTATGATAACAAGTCTAGGTGAAGGTCACCCTTAGTGATGCTAGTTCTTTTGTGGTTAAAGTTGGACTGGTGCCCTGTTTGTAAATGCTGGTCTGTTCCCTTACAGAAGATTAGCAAGGCCACTCTAAAGATTATGCTGACTTGCGACTTGATTCTTGGCTGTCAGTGATAATGGTATAGTCATCAGCAACTCAACCCAAAAGGGCTGTTACTATTAAACTGACACAATTCAGTCTGTTATGACAAGCTCAGATATAAATCCTAGACCTTCTAGAGATCACTTTTCTTTTTTAAACGTGAGCTCTAGTGAGGCTCTCACTTCTAGAGATCATCTTTTTTTTGTCTCCAGACTTTCATGAATTGTGGCGTAGCACGATGAGTACAAGTCTCATCACTGAAGTTAAGCAGCAATGGGCTTCATTAGTACGTGGATGGGTGGCCACCTCAGTGCACTACTCGTGTCTCTGATGGCTTTGCATCTCACACAAGTGGACCAAAACCCCTTTCAGCCTTGTTATTGTATGGTCTCCAGACTTTCATAAATTGTGCATTCATGTTTCTGATTACTTTGAGACTCGTTCATGTAGAATGACACAAATTTGGGCTTATTGTTTCATCTGGCTCCTACTCTTGGCACAGAAAAATCTGGAGTCCTAATTTTTCAATGATACTGGGTTTGTGTTTGAGATGACTCTACATTTAATAAACAGGTATTTGATTAAATATCACAATGTGATGATATTCAGCTGTCTTGGCGGAGGTTTGCACTCTAGGAGTTCTTCTCAATTATTGGATCTATTAGCTTTGTCATTGCTGCAGACGAGTCTTAAGTCTTTTAGTCAAATATATCAAAGCCTCACATGTTTGTGATTGTCACACTTATAGGCCATTTAAAAAAAATCCATTATTCCACAATGGAGACCCCTTGGCACGTCATTAATCTGAGTTGGCAGAAGCAGAAACAAAACCTGATATTTTCCTGATATCAGTCAAAGATGGTGGCAAAGCCAAAGGTGGCTAATGAAATTCTAAACATGTTGGGGAGAAAATTGTGGGAGGCGATGGAAAGATTTCTAGGCATGTGTTAAAAAACGACAAATTTGTAACAAGTTTGAAAAGGGGGTCGGAAATGTGATCTGCCTGTGGGCATCAATGGGCATCCTTGGCTCTTGATGAGTAGATCCCACAAGGTTTTGGATGTTTAGCAGAGTTTAAAACAGCCATGCATAGATGAATATAGAATGAAAACAAAGGCTCGTCTTTAAAATAGGAGACAATGAGTTTTATAGCAATTACATTGATCAAAAGTAGGCCATTTAATATGCAATTGATGAATTTATATTTGGATACTTAAGTCTGTTAGATCCTTACTGACCTAGTGGGTTAGCAGGTTTGTCATCTAATCACAGGAAGTCACCTCTGTGTGGGTTTGACTATCACAAGTGGCCTGTCTCAATATGACCCTGGCTTTTGAATTTGTTATTTAAGAAAAAAACACTTGAAAAAGCCAAGTCTTTAGGCTGAAGTGGGAATCAAAATCCATTTTCATATTTCATCCCATAAGTGATTGAATGATATTGGTGCATCATTCTCCATATGTGTACTTCAATTTAGTACAAAGTGTAGACTGTCTTGAGGTAATAATGAAATAATAATGAAAACATAATAATGAAACATATAACAAGGAAAGGGGACATTGCAATTTGTGAAACCTATACAGAGGTGACAGCCTGTGATTAGAGGCCAAACTTACTAACCCAGTGCCCTAGTGGGTTAGTAGGCTTGGCCTCTAATGACAAGCTGTCAACTCGGAGCAGGTTCAACTCCCACCATGATAATATTAAAAGAACTGCTGAATATGATATTAGCTGTTAAACAGGACGTAAAGACTTTTTCTAACAACTTAGCCCCCGTGGACCTAACACATATTACTAATGCTGGAGATACTGGAGTAAGCAGTTTGAACAGAAAAGAACACTTTCTATCTCCAACAGTTAAAATCTGTCAACAAACTGAAGTTGAATTGTTTGGTTTTAAATTTAAAGTCAGTACAATATATCACTATACTACAAGGCTCAAAGTACTGACATTCCCCTAACTGAAAGACAGAGACACGGGGATGACCATTTTCAACATTTCTGAAGTTCTTTAGCCTGCCACTGGGGATAGGAACAATTGACGGAGAACCAAAATTTTAAGTGGTGATCAGAGTCACTAGGTATCTAACCGTAACTGGAAAGTCACTGAGATCCCCCTGTTCCTAAGGGAGTGCAGTACCCTCTAGCCCACAATGGCAGATCTAAATTAGAGTGATTTCATAACTGATAATCTATCTCATAAAAATCATGTTGCGAGTACGTATTACACTCAAATGGTAATATGGACATTAGTAACCTTGCTTGCTGACCCAGAAGGAAAACGCTTTTAAATTCATTTGTTATGAAAAGTCAGTTACAGCTGCATTATATAATATAACTATGACCTAGTACTAAAAACAAAATGGCCGCCATATCACATGTTTAATGTCAAACTGGATTACCCTTTTGAAAAAGCCTTGTATCTCCCCTAATATTGCCCCTAGAGGTTCGGAATGTGAAACAACTTGTAGAAAGTCATGGCCTGGGAATCTTTCCCAGGTGTTGAATTTGACCTTTGACCCCTGCTTCAAGATTAAATGGGTTAATCACACTAAGACCCCAGTTACACATGGTCGGATGTACCGCTGGATGGCGGCAGGTTACCTAATTTGAAAAATGTTGAGTGATTTACGGATCATGCTACAATAAGTAGTGATCTGTAGTGGCATGCTTAAAATCAGATAAGATCCCTAGACCATTACGAAAAAAATCAAACATGCTTGATTTTTCCGAGAAGTCCGTACGAACACCGTGTCCGTAGTTTTTCTGTATCTCATCCGTGAGTGTCCTTATTGTCGGTATACCTATTCTGGATGTCCTTGTGGCTTCCCTTTCATCCGTGATGCTTCCGTGCCAACAAATATCGGCCAAAACTTAGACGGATCTAACCGGATCCGCTACGGATGTCCTACGGAACGCTATGGTGACCCAAGGACAGGTTTGTTGATGTCCTTTTGACTGTTTTTTAATCCACAAACCTGTCCTTCGGTCACCATAGCACTCCGTAGGAGATCCGTAGCGGATCTGTGGCAGATCTGTAAATCTTTTACATGATTCACCCTTATCCGTGTCAGTTTCCATATATGGAATCATGGCCTATATCCGTGGGAGATCAGTGAAAGTGTAACTGGCCCCTAAAACATTCTCCCTTATTATTGGTGTTATGACTTCAGAATGTAAAGACAGATCATGAAATGTCCTGGCTTGCAAATGTTTTGCCTGAGAAAAATGTTGGCCTTATTTTGAAGAACATAATGGCCGCCATAGCCAATCATTTCAAAATCATTAAGATGCTTTAAACCTTGAAATATTGCAGCTAGGTTAATCAAATTTGCGCAAAATATTTATATGGCTAGGAAAGTTAGCCTGGTAGTTATTTGCGCTAGTTTCGAAAACAAAATGGCCGTCATATAACATATTAAATGGGATTGTCCTTTTCAAAAAGGCCTTGTATCTCCTTTATCATTGCTACTAGGGGTTTCAAATGTGAAAACAACTTAAAGGAATTCAAGGCCTGAGAATGGGGAGGTAACACTTTAGGTGCTACCTTAGTCAGTGGCTAGCATTGTTTGTTAGCGACCTTATAGCATGTTTATATAACCTTTGACCTTTGTCACATTATTTTCCCGCTGTTTTACATAATTTTCCCTCCTGCCTCACTTTAAAACCAGTTTTCAGTGAGGCAAGTCGCCATTTTAACTGATAAAAACTTTTAATATTTGTGAAACTGGTGTTATAGTCATGTTATACAGAGTTTTATGTGCTTTTAAACATTTTACAAATGGTTTTTAACTGGACTTGATTGTAAATAAGTACCTGTTGGACATTTTGCATCAGGGCGAATGCTGCTGAAGAGGAGTTTTATGACTCTGCTTTGAGTCATGCTTGACTTTGCTCTGTTTTGTGGAGCTTCCATTGAGGGCTGTATACATTTCATTTCAAAAATTTGGCAGTTTTAGCCTTATTTGTCATCCAAATTTGGCAAGCTCAAGCACGATACAAAGCAGTGTTTCTGCTTATATATTTCCAGAATGGTCAAAACTTTTGACTGTGTAAAATGTGGGGGTCACCACGCTAGACCCATAAATAGAAATTGTAAAGTTGAAAAAGACAAGGACACACCAATGGACACTAGTAAACAGATATTAAAAGAATTGCAAAGTCTCAGTGGTCGTATGACCCAGATGGAGGACAGGATCGAAACCCTGGGCTCCACATCATCGTCGCCAGCCAGAAGCCACATCTCCAGTGTATCTTCACAGAGGTCACCAGCAGCCAGCGAAAGATCCAGACCAGCCATAGAATCCCCAGAACAGGACCTTTTGCTGCCCACACTTGCCAGTCTACGACAGTCCAGATCCATACAAGAACAAGTGGACTCACGGATCAAGGAGCTGCAAGGTGTTGAAAAAGGCAAGTTCAAATCTCAAAGGGGTGGTTCAGAAACTGTCTGGGTTAAGAAAGAAGTAGCTTGGCCCCATAACCATGTACTGGGGGGTAGTTCTAAAAATAGAGTGAGTTATGATACATTAACTGTAAGTCAGTGGGTGTCAGGATTTGCCACTATTATAAGGGATGAGAAAGATCTGAGTACAAAGAATAAAATGTTAGAATACCTCTCAGAAATCATGGAGGATTCCCATGACTTTGGGTGGGCAGCTGCCAAAGGCTCCCATGCGGTGTTGTTGTGTAAGATGGAGGAGGGTCGAATTACATGGGATGAAACCCACAAAATCGATCGAGTTAGGCGAGCTTATGCTCATAGGTCCACATCTTCACATCAAAACACTCAAAGTAACAAAAAATCAGCAAACAAAGATCATTCCATGCCATGTAGATACTTTCAAAAGAACTCCTGTTCACACAAAGGTGACCACGAATCTGGGGGGAGATTATACTTACATATCTGTTCCTATTGTCATGCTCAAGGGAAAAATGTGGCACATCCCCTTAAGGAATGCAGAAAAACAAAAAACGAGTAAGGCACTGCAGAAATGCAGTGCCAAAACAAAGTAAATGTACTCCTCAATGTATGTATGCTACAAGAGTTGTTGTCAATACTAACAAAGAAAATATTGGCAGTGCAAATTGGCGTCTAGATTGGGCTAAACTCAACAACAAGTCGTATGCTTGGGTAGCTAGTCAAAAAATTCGGCAGTCACCTGTAACTGTGAGAAATAAAAATGTCAAAAATATTCATAATCGTGTCAATGGTCATATACACGACAGTTCTGTCAGCCATCGTGCCAACACTGTTGATCGGGTCAGTGAAACCCAAGCATCACACAGTCTACCCAAAACAACACATGTTAATAAATATGTGTCAAAGGTGTCAACAGAGAATGGTATCTCAACACGAAATAGGTTTGATGTATTGAATAGTATTGATAACAATACTGGTGGTGTCTTGCATTACGCGGAAAATGTCAAATGTGTTCAATCTTCAGATGTTTCAAGTGAATGTAAACAAAGTAACGTGAATGTGAATAAGAATAATGTAGCAGTTGTACTTAAGGATGCGTCATTTGACAGTTTGGTTTTAGAAAATCAGTCAAATACACAGCAAGGAAATACTAGTAAAAGTCAAAACTTGACAACGTCAAGCAAATCTGCAGTTACCAGTGGTTGTGCAGGTGAGTCAAGTTTCTTGCAAAGTTTTTCATTAAATGACAAACGACGGCGTCATCCGAGCGTCAGTGGTGTTACTGATAAGTATGACTTGGAATTACGCTTTAGGCCTCGTCATAGAAATCAAATTGCTTCTGCTAAAGAAAATTATACATTTACAAGGTGGAACAACCAAACACAAGAAAAATTTGGTTTCATACCTTTAGGTGACCTTACTTTGCCACCAATTGACCTTCAAAAGCAAAGCAAAGAGCACATTTTTGATATACACAGACGGGTTAAAGTTTCAGGTACTCACAACTATATGGAAACTCAAGTTCAAATCCAATCACAATTGAAGCCAGACGTGTGGCAGAAATATCTTACTAATTACTGGGACTCCCAGTTAGTATTATTATTAAGATATGGCTTCCCTCTGGATTTTAACTACAGTACTCCTTTGAATAGTGTTGACAGTAATCATAGCTCGGCTAACCAGTACTGGCAAGATGTACAATCTTATTTAGATGAGGAGAAGGAATTTGGTGCAATATTAGGCCCCTTTCAAGAAGCCCCAATTGATAACTTGCATGTCTCACCATTTCTAACTCGGGATAAGCCTGGAGGAGCACACAGAAGAGTAATTGTAGACCTTAGCTTCCCTCATGGCTATTCGGTCAATGCAGGTGTCCAGTCTGAAACATACCTAGGTACCCCCTTTCTATTAACACTACCCACCATAGACAATATCACCAGCAAAGTCAAAGAATTGGGCAAAGGTTGCCACTTATACAAAATTGACCTTAGCAGAGCTTTTAGGCATGTCAAACTAGATCCAAAAGATTACAATCTCTTAGGCTTAAGACTAAATGGCCTATATATTGACAGTTGTTTACCTTTCGGATTTAAACATGGTTCGGCCCTGTTTCAGCGCCTCAGCGATGCAGTACGCTTTATTATGGCCCAGAAGGGCTTTTCTGTAACAAATTATATAGATGATATCATTGGGCACTCAGTAATTAGTAAATCAAATGAGTCTTTTCAAACTCTAAGAGCTCTCCTCCTAGAACTAGGTTTTGACATCAGTGAAAAGAAAGTAGTCCAACCTGCAACAAGGGTCACATGCCTAGGGGTTGACATAGACACTGAACAATTCACAGTGTCCATACCTCCAGAAAAAATAACTGAAATTTTAAAAGAATGTAATTCATGGGCTAATAGGGAAGAGTGCACCAAGAGACAATTGCAGTCCTTGCTAGGCAAATTACTATATATTACGAAATGTGTTAGAATTTCACGACCTTTTCTCAATAGAATGCTGGATGTACTTAGAAGTGCAGATAAATTGTCAAAAATTTCACTTACAGTTGACTTCAGAAGAGATTTAAACTGGTTTTTGGAATTTATTCCTAAGTTCAATGGTAAAGCTTTTATCTCCCATTATTCCATTAGTGAAGAAATTGAATTAGACGCCTCATTACAGGGACTGGGGGCCAGATGGGGCACCCAGGTATATACTATCCCAATTCCCCTGGGGTACGAGAATCTGTCAATAGTTCATCTTGAAATGTTAAACATTTTGGTAGCCATTCGGGTATGGGGTGCTAGTTGGAGTGGAAAGGCGATTAGAATTGCATGTGATAACCAGGCTGTAGTCATGGTACTGAACTCTGGCAAAACTCGAGATCTCACACTAGCAGCCATTGCTCGCAATATATTCATGACTGCTGCCCAGTTTGACATATTTTTAAAAACAGTACACATAATGGGGGTTAAAAATGAAATTGCTGATAGTTTATCAAGGTGGACCATTTCTGAGTACTTTAGAAATAAATTTTTCAATTTGATGCCTCACCATACGTGGGCAAAACCATCCAATGATGTACTAACTATAAATTGGTCTATTTAATCTCCACAGATCCATCTCCAACCGCAGTCCTAAAACACAGAGCCACCAACAGACTCAAATTGGCCCTGGCAGACTCCACTTCCAGAAGCTATGATTCCAAATTTAGAATTTTTCTCTCATTTTGCTCCTTTGCTACCATTGACATAAAACATATATCTCCATTGCAAATTCTTACTTTCTTAGAGTTCCTTACATTTAATAAAGTCAGCTTTTCAGGTCTGGCAAACCACCTGTCAGCAGTCAAAACCTCCTTATCTTTGCATGGCCTAGATGTCTCCAGCTTCATGGATCCAAGGATTAAGCTCTATAATAAAGCAATCATGAGGCATAGACCTCTTAACCCCTCTATTAAGCCCATCATTGATATTGATACTCTTCAAGCAATTGCCCTGCAATGTGACAGAATGCATATGGGTCACATATGCAAAGCAGCCATACTGCTTGCCTTTTTTAGTTTCCTGCGGATTTCCAATCTGGTCCCTCACTCCATTGTCGCATATGACCACTTAAAACATTTATCTAGAGCAGACTTAATATTTGCTGCCCCTGGCATGCACATTATAGTAAAGTGGTCGAAAACACTGCAGAATAGAGATAAAGTTAAGATCATCAAAGTTCCTTCACTGGGCAAGTCCCCCTTGTGCCCAGTATCAGCCGTCAAAAAGCTATTGTCATCATCCCCTGGTTCGAACAACTCACCTCTGTTTCAAGTCAAATGTTACCACAAATGGGTGCCTCTGACAGACACCAGACTGAGAAAATTTTTGGCTAAGGTGCTCAAAGCCCTGCACCTTACTCATCATGGCTTCACCTTTCACTCCCTCCGTCGTTCAGGTGCCACCCTGGCGTTCAATCTCAATGTACCTATGCAGGATATCCAAAGTCATGGCACCTGGACGTCGGAGGCAGTTTGGGCCTACATCACCCAAGATCATAATGCTGCTGATACAGTGGCCCATTCTTTTCGCTCCCTACTGAAAACCTAACTACAAATACTGGGGTTTGGGGCAGTTTTTCTTTGTAATATTAAAGTAAAATCATCAATAGTATGATAATATTTATATCTACAAACATTTCATATTAAAGAGTAAATATGCGGTGGCTAGGCCACCTTAGTTGTAACTAGTAAAGTGACTTCAGTTTAATTTTTGTCAGTTTTAATCACTAATCTAAGCTTTAACTTAATCTAAATGTAAGGTGACCTTGTCACTTTTCAAGTTCTAGTCTTTAATTTAAGGCCACCTTTTGATAATCTTTAATTCAGTTTGTGGTGACCTTGGGGTCAGCTTAAAGTTTATGTGTATTCTTATGTTAAGGTGGCCTTATCTGTGATAGTGTCTCTTTATATATCTATGTTGAAGTATGTAAATATTTTATAGTATACTAATATAGAATAAAATTAATTATCCCCACTTGTCTTGTTTATCTGTATATTAGCAAGGCCAGGACACTGTGGGGAGGTAACACTTTAGGTGCTACCTTAGTCAGTGGCTAGCATTGTTTGTTAGCGACCTTATAACATGTTTATATAACCTTTGACCTTTGTCACATTATTTTCCCGCTGTTTTACATAATTTTCCCTCCTGCCTCACTTTAAAACCAGTTTTCAGTGAGGCAAGTCGCCATTTTAACTGATAAAAACTTTCCCACACCCCTCCCTTCAACCTATTAACATTTAGTTATGTAGTTTCAGATGTAAAAGCTTCATGACAATGGCACATGGAAACACAGATGGCTGGTATCTGCTCTGCAGTTGTGGTGTCAAGTTTCCTCTGTCGGCTTGTTCAAGCCTCAGTGTCAAGCCGTCAGTTGGGCTGGAATCAATCTTATGTCCTCATCCATGATCCAGCCTCTAGTGCCATATCTTGTAAAAGAAAAGCATTTCAAGCGAAGTTGTGCAAAGTTATAAAGTTGGTAATAACAGCAAGAAGCCATCACCATCAGTGGAAGATTTAAGCACGACCTTCAAGTTCTCACCTTCTCATCCAGCCCTGTCTGTCAGATCTTGGATTCCTGCTTGGCTTCCTTGAAGAGGGGGATCTGCGGAAGCCGTGATCTCTGCATCTGGCCCAAGGACATAATAACTTGTATAGTAATAGTTTTGTAATTTGTTTATTTTTGTCATCATAGTGAGAACTCTGAAGGGTTAAATTCTGTAAATCGTGACAACTGTGTTTTTTTTGTTTTTTTTTTTGTTTTTCTACTTTCACTTTAAGCTGATCAGTATAGCCAGCTTGTACTCAATTCAGCAAAGTCCAAATTGCTCAAACTAAAGTTAATGAGTAACTTAGCAAGACAGGTAGTAACTAGCATAGATTGTTGATTTTACTGTAACTATCTTAACTTCACTAAATTGTAATTGCATTAATGTACATGCCCTAAGTCATCGCCTCTGTAGTGTATAAGTAGCTAAAGTAGTTACCATGCCACTTTAACATACAGTAATCTTGTTGTGAAATTGGGATGTCAACCAGAGTCCCCTAAGGAATTTTTGTATGAGTGGTTTAAGGGGGTCGTAATGCACGATCCAGTAAGGTGTTGTTACCTGAGCTAGACACTCTGGGCCCAATTTTATTGTTGTATTTTTATATTTTTAGTCTTTTTATGTTTTATATTTTATCGAGTTATAATACTGTATCTTACATATGGGGCAGTTTTTCTTTGTAATATTAAAGTAAAATCATCAATAGTATGATAATATTTATATCTACAAACATTTCATATTAAAGAGTAAATATGCGGTGGCTAGGCCACCTTAGTTGTAACTAGTAAAGTGACTTCAGTTTAATTTTTGTCAGTTTTAATCACTAATCTAAGCTTTAACTTAATCTAAATGTAAGGTGACCTTGTCACTTTTCAAGTTCTAGTCTTTAATTTAAGGCCACCTTTTGATAATCTTTAATTCAGTTTGTGGTGACCTTGGGGTCAGCTTAAAGTTTATGTGTATTCTTATGTTAAGGTGGCCTTATCTGTGATAGTGTCTCTGTATATATCTATGTTGAAGTATGTAAATATTTTATAGTATACTAATATAGAATAAAATTAATTATCCCCACTTGTCTTGTTTATCTGTATATTAGCAAGGCCAGGACACTGTCTTTTCAAACTGCACACTTTTACCTTTGACCCCTTCTTCAGTGTCAAGTGGGTTTATCTTACTACAAAGGCCTTAGATCACCTTTAGTTCTCCATTATTACTGATTCTAGGTGAGAGATGACCTTGTGGCCTTGTTGTATTTATCTTTCATAGGTTATTCATTTGCGGAGATACCTAATTAAATAATTAAACAAATATTTCGCTTAATACAAATAGATAAATTTACCGACTTTCTACATTACTTTTTTGGCAGTTTTTTTAGTAAAAATGACAAATTTCTCTCCGTTTAATTTTTCTGTTTGTGGCTATATTGAAAAGAAGTAGCTGTATTTGACGGACACTTAAATTTTGGAAATTTGAAAATTCGTCAGAGAAACTCCATCGGAAACTTACATTTGGAAACATTAGCTGGATTTTCAATTAATATTTTAATGATGAATGTTTATTCCTTTATCCAAAACCATATTACAAGGCACAATATTAGACTGTTAGAAAGTAATGATTTATATAGTTTGTCAATATACATGTGAATTTTATTGTCACGATCAATTGCAGTAGCACTCGGAGTTTAAAGCTGGGTTTGTCTGACAATCAGTCATGACAGTGAGACAGTGCTGTAGGCGACAGTCAAATTGCTTATGTTTTTGTACATTGGTTTTTGTTAAATAAAAAAAAATCTTGATATTTTATGTTCCTTTAGCCATACCAATTACATCATGTTTGAAGAGTGACATATCACCCTAGCATATATTGGATAAAATAACAGCGTGGTATTTGTGCAACAACAGAGATAAAATACAAAAAAAGGGGTTTTGAGTGATAAGTTTCTCATTTTTATTCAGAGGGAAAATCTAAATATCACATCTGTACATTGCTCTTTCTGTGATATATTTTAGGCTTATTCCCCAGTCAGACTTTCACAGATGACTGTGAGTCCTACATGACTTGACTGATCCCCTGAAAAACAAGGCTGAAAGGGGTTTTTGGTCTACTGGCGCTAGTCGTAAAGCCATCAGAAACAGCAGTAGTGCATTAAAGTGGTCACCCATCTCAGTACTAACGAAGCCCATGGCTGTTAAATTTCAGTGATGAGACAGATACTCATTACACCATGCCACACTCCTTGAAAGTCAGGAGACAAAACAAAAAAAAGCGATTCTTAGAAGCGCGATCCTCAACTAGAGTTTGTGTTTAAAAATATCCCCAAAACACTTGCTAGTCCCGACTCAATCAGTCGCATCACCCAAAAGATTGGTATTGCAACTTGCCTGACCATCCTGATTTTTAAGATAACTTATAATACCAAGTTCTTGTCACTCTTGGAAAATAGAGAAGATTAATCTGTGGAGTCAGATAGCTAATTTTCTCTGATGATTAGAATTTCTATTAGAATACTAGTCATAAAACTAGAAAACACTCATAAAGTGCATGAAGTGCACTGACTTATACTTTCAGTGATACATCACAAAGAGGACCACATTTTGACAGATGTATAAAAGTGGACTATACATTTACTGATACAAAAAAGGCAGCTACATTTTTATTATATCTCACTATATTTCTACTGACATATCACAAAGCTGACTATATTTTATAGATATATCATAAAAGCTACTATAATTTTACTGATACATAACAGAAGTGACTGTATCTTACATATTTAGAGTGATATCATAAAAGTTACTATATTTTACTCATACATCACAAAGTTGAGTATATTTTAACTGACACATAACAATGGCAACTTTACTTTTACTGATCCATCATAAAAATCATCATATATTTTCCCCGAAGCATCACACAGTCAACGATATAAAAAATGCATAAAATAATTGTAATTAAGCTGTTGAACAAAATAGTAACCAGATACCACAATAATTTTCCTGGGAGATTAGTGGCAAATATATCTCCAAAAAATATTTAATAAAATAAGAATATGTACCATGGTCTAGCTTTAATACTAGCCAAACCATATTACATTGAAATGTAAAAATTGACCTGCTCCAACAAAAGGGTATTAGATAGCTATCACACAGGAGCCAAGACTCTCTTCTGTTACATATGATAATTAAAGTAAATGCATATTCTATCAGGACACAATGTAAGGAACTGTTGTTCTATCATAACATCTGCCTCTATGTAATTTCATGTGAAAACTATTCATTTTTGGTATTTACCATGATTATGTGTTTAATAACCCCCCCCCCCAAAAAAAAACCAAAAAAAAAAACAAACAAAACAAAAAAAAAAAAACCAAAACAGGAACATAAATAATACTGTAGGGTCTCATGTGGCTCAGTTAATAGGGTGTTTGACTCATAATCCAAGTGTCACGGGTTCGATCCCCACTGATCCCACCTGTTTCATGCGGGATAACACATGCTTGGGCAAGATGTCAACCTGGACTGTGTCGCCACCCAAGGAAAAATATGGGTACCCAGCTATAAGGTATACTGGCTTCTACGCCTTGCCTGGCAGCAATAGGTAAGGTTACCAGGGCTAACTATCCTTGTAGGGTTATTCTGTGTAAAGCACTTTGAGCTAATTATAAAGAAATCACTATATAAGAGCCCAGTATTATTATTATTATACCAGGTGTATTTTTTATTTCTTGATGCCAAATATTTTTAACGACTATGCAACCTAGAAATATGATACATTTATATCATAAGAAAAATATATATTATATTTTTGTAGAGCTTTTGCTCATTTTTGCCACATTAAAATGATTTCATTGAAACTTCCAATGTTATGATTTCATAAAGCCATTTGTCTTTCATAATTATAGTATTTCATGAAGTATTTTTTCGAAGAAAGGGCATTCATTTGGGGTATTTCGTTCGTATTTCCTGCATGTTTGTATCATCTTGATTGGAAACCACAACTGCCGAAACTAAAAACCAAGTGACTATCTGTTAAATTTAACAACCACCAGGCCTCTGGGTCCCATGTATTACGTCTATTAGGAGGATGTGTTTTGGGGTCTGTCTGTCTGTCTGTTTGTCTGTGTTCACGATAACTCCAAAATTATTGAGCGGGGCTTTTTATGGAATTTTTATGAGGGTAGGAACTGACCAAAGTAAAGAAAGAAATTTTTCGGATATATCAAGATCTTGATACAAAAAAAAAAATAAAAAAAAAGTAATATTATATGGATACTTAGTTGCTTTTGTTGAGGTGTGTGCTCTATGAGTACTCTCTAGTTAAGTCATTCTACAAGCCCAATATGGCAGATTAGTTTTTCCTGTTCAATCTCCTATTTTTTGTTGACATTACTGAAACAGTAATGAAGGGGTATTCATGAAATTTTTATGTGGGCAGGACTTGGCCAATGGAAGGAGTTATTATACTTCAGGAGAAATCCAGACATATCTGGGGTATCAAAATATCCCTAGTTTTTGGAAATGCTTTCAGGTGTAGATATGCACTCTACAAGTGTTTTTAGTTTTTATTCTAAAATAGTACGCTGCGCAGTGACCTTAGACACGTCTTTTGCGCAATGCTGGAATCGCGAATATGGAACGGTAAATAAAACAACGCTGTTGAATTCTGTGTGCATCGTCCCTTCACGTACAAATGTAAACAAATGACTCACGGTTAAAATATTCATAAAACTGTCATTTCTTGCTTGATTTTAATAAATAGCATATCGTTTTAAAGCTTACAACAAATTGAAAGCATCTACAGTGACAGTCTCTTAATATTTCATAACAAATTCTATGAAAATAGAGTGGCAAAAATAGTTATTTTTTACCTTAGATATTGCTATGTATGTTTCGTTGATGGAACAGCCAACATGGCGTTGGATTTGTCTTGAATTTTGCGTAAGATTTACCCCTTATTTTGAACAAAATATCAATGAAACCATTTTAGAATAGGAATAAAAGACAAATTCTCATGCTTTATGATGGTTTTAAACTATCGATCTGCTGTATTAAAGCAATCAGGCCTTCGGGCTTTGTGGCTTTAATATTCAGCCGATCGATAGTTTAAAACCATCATAAAGAACTCGAATATGTCTTTTATTCCTATATCAAAGAAACACCCCTTTGAAGTAGACATGACTTAATATCTTTTCACTTTAAGATTAACCCATGCTTGTTACCATAAAAAGCCTTTATTCAATATGATAAATGACACCACTTGATTGTGAGACAGTACATTCAGATTTGTCATAAAATCTTAAAAGGAAGCATGGACTGTGATCCTGTTGCCAGATGTTCTTTGCAAAGTTTTTTTGTTACTAATTTGATGAGAACAAAGTCTAAAGGGGCTGTCACATTCGTCCAGAGGAATAGATGTCTTATTAAATAGGGAACATAAACAAACCCTAAAAAATAGTTCATGTTTTGGGTTGCAACATCACCTCAATATTACCCTCCTCCCAAAAAGTGGAGGAACAAGGGTATTGTAATCATTTCTGTTGGTTGGTTTGTCTGTGCATAACTCAGTCCACTGTACATGGTCTCAGTCCACCTGGCTTGGCCCCCCTCAGAGATGATCCAATATCAATATCTGCTCATTACACAAAACACTATTAATTGTATTTGGGTCTTGTTTTCACACCAGTTGAGGGCCTATCCATGGCTTGGTTTCACTCAAGGATGATCATGATTTTGAATTTCAGCCACATAAATAAAATCCTCCATCCTCTCAACTACTGTTTGTGTTATGAGCCTATGTAATGTGCTGAATGCAACACTAAACACAAATCAACTGAACAACTAGCTTTCTGTTAGGATCTTGTTTGAGTTGTCACCTCTCTGTGGATTTCACTCTCACAAATGGCGATGCTACCTCACTGTGACCCTGGCTGTTGAACGGGAGATAAAACCCCAAATTTGAACTTTGAACTCTGACCCATCTAAAATTATTTCATTTGCACTTTGAACTCTGACCCATCTAAATTATACCATTGGTACATGTTCGGAAAATGGAAGTCTCAGTTAGATCAAATGCCCTGATTCTTGGACAACTTGATAGGTTAGAGGGGAATTCAATCTAGATTATCACTCGAGGAAAAGAGGCTTGCAACTTTCGGCTTAGCTATAAGAACCGAATTGCATGAGCTCAGTGTTATCGGGATGCGACATTTGTCCAAAACCTTGGTTTGTATATATATATATTTGCACCACAATAGGCTCACTCCCCTGATAGCATCCAAAGCAGATTCGAAAAGGGATCCAGTGTTGGATGCTAATGTCACTTTTCCTGATAGGTCTGGAGGTGGGATACTTCAGATGGAGTGAAGGCTGTTTTATGCGTTTAGTCTGGTGTTAATAACAGTCCAAAGTTAAAAGATGTAAAGACGATGTATCACAATATGATTCTATTAGGTATGGTTGATTCACTTTGAGGATTTGTTTGTTGAAACAGGGAAAAAGGAGAAAGTAAAGGATGTTGTTGATTAGTTTATGGAATGCATTTTAGCTATTGCCAGGCAGTTCCAGAACAGAACTTATGCTCAAAGTAACACAATTTTCAGGTTTAAGTTACTTATCTAACAGGAAAACAAGATATATTTAATCTTGATGGCAGTAGTAATAATTTAACTTCGATTTGTTACAATTGTGGTATAGAGTTTACTTCAAATAACACCTCCCCCCAAAAAAAATAAATAAATAAAATAAATGAATAATTAACTCAATAGAGATATACATTGCTAGAACTGTAGATATTAATTTATTTATCAAGATTCCCAGACTCAAACTATCTAAAAAGTCTAAAGCCAGATATATCCATAAAACAAAACATAACCTCCAAGTGGAATTAAACAGTTAAACCCCAGTCACACTAGAGGTGGTGTGTCCCCAGTCCTTCACCTACCATCCAAGGTTTGTCTGCGACCTGGTGACACAGTGGTGAAATGTCCACTAACTGGCACAGTTTTAAAATGTTTAAAATTTCCGCCTCTGAATTGTGTAAAGACGAATGCGAGCATGTGCAGATAAACGTGTTACCATGGTAACTGAAATTGTAGTCTACAGTGTATATAATGTTGTGACTTGGTCGTCTTTCAGTGTAACATGGTGACATAAGGTGAGTGGAGGTAAGTGGACGTTTCGCCACTGTGTAACAAGGTTCCATATGAACCTTGGAGGGTAGTTGAAGGACAGGGGTCATTGGGCCCAATGCCTAAAATCGTGAGTTATACTGCATGTAGTGTGATGGAAATACCAAATCTCGGAGAACATGAGGCGCCCTATAACCACTGGATGTCCGCCTGTAGTGTAACTAGGGCATAATACAGTCAAAGATACACTAAATAGCAGACTTATTAGAAATGAAACCATGACAGCCAAAACAATAATGTCTTCAATGTGATGATGAATACCATATATATTTCAGATGGTGCCAGAACTGCCATCACAGGAGTCCGGCACAAAGCACCCAAACCTGGCACAGTGGAACAAAGTCTGCTGAAAAGGATCCTCAAAGGATATGACACTGATGCCAGAGGTGTGGTAGATCCCAATGACTCTGTCAGTGTCAATGTGTCCTTCTTATTACTGAGGATACAGGGACTGGTAAGAGAGTTGAATCAGTTTTTCCTTGGAATGAAAGCATGTCTTATTTTTATGGCCTGAACTTTTGATTTCATTGATATGATTTGTGATCAGTGACATATCTAAATACAATTTGCAAGTGGCAGTGGTATGGTAGCAATTGTGTGACCTGTATTCTATATTTAATACAGGGTAAGAACAGTTGAAAGAGCTTATTTATACATATAACTAAATAGCATAGGAATTCGCATAATTACTGAAAGTAAACATTAGGCATTATTGTGATATTGTGTAGTCTTATCTTTAGGATTAAAACAATCTAACAAACTTATTATTATTGAATAGCTCAGTCTTATGTTTATGTCTTCACAATTTTCTGTGATCTTGTCTAAAAATTATATATAAAAATCTATAGCAAACCACCAAAAATTAACTTGGTAAATTATCTTTCTACTGACACACCAAATTATGCACCCTAATGCCAAATATCAGGGGCCGGTTTCACGAAGCCTACTTTGGAAAGGACCTCCTTTAGTAAAGAAAGGTCAGTTTTTTTCCTTTGGGTAGGCCACCTTAAAATTCAGTTTAACAAAGCCTCCTTTAACTCTCTTTCCTTGAAACTTAAGGAGGGAGCAAATGTTCTTTAAAATGACTAAATATTACTGGAAGGACACTTCATTAAATTTAAGGTAGGTCCTTAGCCTCCTTGAAATTGAAGAGAGTCTTTAAGGACTCCTTTAAGGAAGGAGGATTTGTGAAATTGAGAATTTCTAAAGGGGCGAGGAATTTAAAGAAATCCTTGAAACTAAGTTGACCTTTATCTTAATGAGGCTTTGTGAAGCCGGCCCCAGGTGATGTTATTATATGCAATTATTCTAATGTTTTCAGGATGAGAGGAGTCAGGTATTGACAACCACTGGTTTAATCATCTGTGACTGGGTGGATGAGAGGCTGACCTGGGATCCCTTTGAGTATTACAACATCACCGATATCGTGGTGAGACCTGACCGGATATGGCTGCCAGAGCTAGCTGTCATGAATGGGTTAGTGGTACAAGTTGAACATAGAGTTTCTGTTATATGGTGATCATATCTAAGTTCTGATTTCAAACTTTTCCAATGGATTGTACATGGTTTTAAATCTGAGTTCAGTTACGACTGATCCTGCCACAAAAGCAGGGAAACTGTAATGTCCCACCCCAGAACACTTAATGTGTTGCAGTTTTGTAGCTACTAACAAAACATAAACACTTGAAGAGCTCATACCTCCACCAAGGCATTATGATTTTTTAAAATAATGGCTCGATAATATGTCAATGTGAATATCCAGATATTTGTTAATTTTTTGTAATCAGATGGGGATCCGGATCATTCTTAAAATTTAATGAGATATAAGTTGGACCAAGACTCATCTTCTTACTTTTTTCATGAAGATCCTACCAGTAGTATTTATGTAATCAGGCAAATAAACAAACAAACAAACAAAGAGACAAATAAACAGTCATAATATACTCTTGGCGGGAAGTAATATACATGGCAAGATTAGGAAAACAGGAGAGGGTATATAGAAACAAAAATTCTAATAAGAGGAAATTAATTAATCATAGTGATTGAATGAATGTCCCAACAAGTGTGCCTAGAGTTAATGTTTACATGTGCCTAGTATGGCATTCTGGGTAGTTTGATCTCCTAGCTATAGTAATACACCATGTCCCTTGTGTTGGTGAGGGTGTCCATCAGTTTACATAGGTATGTTTAGGGTATATTATTCCTGGGCTAGATGGAATGTTTGTGAGTGATGGTACAGCATCCATGCCAAAAGCAATCACGAGTATGTCTTCACCAGCACTATATAATAGTTGTGTGACCATTGGAAAAAAACAAACAAAAGTAGAACTGTTATGGGTTGGGTGATGTGATAATGCATGAACTATGGCTGAACGTAGTAGCCTATATTTGGATTATATATCTATATTTCTTTTAGCCATATATCAGACATTCTCACTGTACCTAAGGCATAACAATTCTATTTAGATATGACATGATCAGCATGAAGGGAAATGTATAGTGGCAAGGTTTTAAAACCTATTTTATAATAATCCAATAAGCATTTTTGATTGCTATGATTATGCTCCTGGCCGTCAGCAATAAAATGAGATAGGTTATATGACCAATACGGCTAAACCTGGGTTTTTTATCTTGAGATGGGCTATGGTGGCATAGTGGTAACACATTCACCTCCCACCTCTGAGGTCTGACGTTCAAACCCCAGAGAATATGTGGGAAAGTTGGTAGTTGCTTACTGATGGTTAACACTTTACAGTACAGAACCTTGACCAACTGTATGGACTGGTTTCCTCTGCCCATAAAACTACCCGTCATGGTATGATCTATACAGTGTTGAAAGTGACGCTAACTCCCAAATAAAAAAAATTATCTTTAGGTGGCCTGGATGTAAACTTGCAACATTGCAATACCTTTCATGCAAGTTAAAATACCATATAGATAGAGATCTGTGTGGCCCAGTGGACAGGCTGTTAGACTTAAAAATGTAATCGCTTGGCATTTGATCATTGACCAGGTCATAGAGATAGTACCCTTTGACAAAGCACTTTACACAAATGTGTCCCTCTTTAGGCAGGACCATAAATTGGTACCAACATTGGTAGGGGAGATAAACCTGTGGCAGATTGGTATCCTGTTCAGAGGAGCAGTAAATCTCTGAAATCACTTCAGCCAAAGAAACTGGAAATAAACACCAGACATATGGTCCACCAGGCATGAAGAATGAGAAGAAGAAGAGGTATATTTTTAACATATAGACGAGTAAGGACACTACAAGTCATAAGTGACTAACAACCAAAAAGATTGATCGTGAGTACTCAGGGCATTAATGCTCACTCGTTTTTGTTGTAAAATATGTCTGAAATGGGCCAAAGATATGAGATTACCATAATTATGCTCCCGAGTTGAGATAAGTCAGCCGAAGAATGAGATTATACTCGGGCCTGCATGATCAGAGCAGTCCAGAGGAAAACTTGTAACAGTGGAATGGGGGTATAACTGGAAAAGGATCTAAAAGTGTAACCATCCATCCAAATACGTTTGAAAGGCTCACAAAGAGCACCCCCTCCTCCCTCAAGATGAATTGTGTTAAGGTTTATCAACTACATATTTAAGTAAGAAATAAAAAGAACAAAATGTGCTCTGTGTACACGGATTGGATATTAAAGCAAGTACAATGTGCCCAGGAAAAAAGAAATCAAGTTCAAAAGCTAAGAGCTAAGTAGGAGAGAAAATGTGAAATGCAAAACAGACACAAGGAAGTAAAAAACAGGGATTTGTGGGGGATTGGAAATCTGATATTAAAGAATAAAATAATTTGATCGATAGATCACAACGCAGGAGACAGGGCACTTCAGGAGACAGGACATATTGTGGATTAATTTATAAATCCAAATGCTATAACATGAAGTAATTTTTATGTCAAGTGACATCTTTTCAATGCTGATTGATTAATTAATATACTTTTAACATTACTTTGAACAAGTTATATAATGTACTCAAAGGGAAATGTTTTTGTGATGGGATATAAACATTACTAAACACTCCTAGAACACAGGCCTCTTCCGAGGCGGGCGAGTAGCCCCATATTGTAATTCCACCCAAATATGGTATTTTTATTTTATCTCTCATAATGACATAGTATGACTATGAAGAAAATAACATGACTCTGTTGACAATTCAAGATTTTTTTTCTGTTTCCAGAGTAAGATCCAGATCTTCCTTAAATGTAGTTACTTCTTTCATTTGGTGAGGCCCATATAAAATTTTATTAAGGTGTATTCACCAGTTTTGCAGTAATCACAAACAGAAAACAAGTGAATGGACCCAAAACATAACCTCCAGGCGGAGCTTCTTACAATGTTCATTCATCTATAACTGTGGCCCAGTTGGTTGCATTCTACTGGGAAGAGAGGACCTGTGGTCAATAACTGGGAAAGGCAGACACATAACAGCTCAAATCCTATCCATAATGGCAGGCTAAAGAATCTCAAGGGTGTTGATAAATGGTGATACCTGAGTCTCTGTCCTTTTATTTAGCAAAATGTGAGTCACGTCAGTTTGCGCTGTACTAATTGTGCAGTGGGGATAGGTCAAATAGTGATTTTATCATTGTAGTAAAAGAGGCAATGTATAGAGTATAATACAATTATAGAATACAATGATTTTAGAGCTTTTATCCAAAAATAGATATATTAACAAACACTCCTACTTGTTGACTTACAACATATATCACTTTAGTGTATACTACTTTAATAACTGATGAGGTCAGTAGTTAGTTGTTAGGGCAGGTTTTCAAACAAGTTTGAAAAAAAATGAGACGGGCATAGGATATTATCTTGATACCACTTAGAGCCTCATTCGTGTAAAGGCTGATTGTACATAGGATATGTTTACACTGCCTAACACAAAACTGGGGGCTGTCAAATCAATAGTGGTGTCGAGGCATTACGTCTGTCAGTCCCCCACCCCAGGAAGGATATTCGGAGCAGTGTAACTGGGGTTTAAGTATTATCATACTTTCTAGGTTCCCCTTTGACCTGCATAGTTGGGTATCCTTAGCAACTTGAGGTCACCCAGTGACCACTGTCAGTCATAGGGTGATGTCACAAAGTGGTGGACTCGAACGTGGCAGATGTGGAGTTAAAATGATTTGTTTTGAGATGATATATATGATTTTATACTTGATTTTATTGTATGTTTAGTGGTTTCTAATAGACAAACGGTCATTTAGTTGTTCATAGTTGTTTTCAACAATCACCTCTGGAGTGCTACTGCTGACCAATCTGAACTTTGAATTGTAATGACGCTGATGTTGACACCTGTTGAAAGTCTTCTTTGGCTAGTACAGCTGGATAGAAAGGGACGGTCTAACCTATTATTTTTCCTTTCATTGTCATCCATTTATGCTTGCTATCACAAGCTGAAGTTGTCAAAGAATAGGGTGGAGACCCATCTGCTGAGTATATATTTTAGATAAACGTGACTAAATCAAAGATAAAAAATAAAAATCATTACACTAGCTGTCATGATAAACATTTTCCTCCAATGGGAAAGAAGTGTAAATTGAATAAAAAATTAGATACAGATGAGCCAACTTCAAGTGCCCAGCTGTTGACCTTGTCGAGTGATAGTGATAGTGATGTACCGGACTCGGGGTTGAATGCTTATTTTGCTATTATGAGTGCTACCAAGGTCACCAAGCAGAAGGATTGCTTAGTCAAGAAGGCTACTGCCTCAGGTCATTCCAGATCTGGTGATCAGACTGTTCTGATGTTGTCAGATGACGAGCACTCATCTGGTGGTCTACAAGCGCTCATCCTCAAAGAACTCCAGCGGGTAAACTTAAGACTGGACACTGTAGAGGACTCCATGGAAGATCACAGACACATGCACAGTGGACATAGGGACGGTGTTAAGTTAAGTACTCCAAAACATTTGACAAATGGTTATTGTAAAAGTAACAACAGTAGAAAAAGTAAAGCAAGTTCTGTGGTTTCTGAGTCCTCATCAGATGATGAAGTCCTCCAATCATTGTCCATCCTTAGGTCCCCCAGGAACATCCAGAAACAAGTAGATGATAGAATAGCCGAAATTGAGTCTCATTCAAAAATTGAAGGTAAAGATAACAAACTACTACATGCAATGATCACACCACCACTCCCACACATGATCATACCAGTGTAACCAGGGTTCTAGGTTGTCTTCCCACTACACACAATGGGGACCCAAACTTTATTGTTGATGAACACAAGCAAAGTCACACCTCCGATAGTAACAATGGTGGGATAATTAGCAAGTCTGTCACCCCGCCTGTTGACAATGGGGGCTCGGGTTTTATTCAATTGTCTAAAGAAACAACACATGACAGTTCAATGGGTGTCAAATTTAATTGTGACTCGGTATTATAGAATGGTGGTAACAACAATAAACCCGTGCAAAAGAATGGGACAATACAATGGAAACAAACACAGTGAATAGTTACCCCAAACATGTGAATCAAAATGAATATACTCTGCTTTATGATGTCAATGCAGATCAATGTGAATGTACTGTTGAGTTGTGTAACACATTATGGTTCAAGAATGGTTGGAACAAACATGAAAAATACTTGAACAGTCAACTGATTTTAGTCTTTGGAAAAAACAAACTGATTACCAATTTGGTTTTGTACCATTGAGTAACCTTGTACTTCCCCAGGACCCAGGTCATATTGGGGACAAGGTCGATGACCCTATAGAGTAGCACTTTTGGGTCAAGACTACTGGTATTCCTAAATTTTTTAGGTGCCAGGAATCCAATCGAATATCAGTTGAATGTAGAAGAGTGGAGAAATGTTTTGGCCAATTATTGGGACAAACAGCTCATACACTTGATTCAGTTTGGCTTCCCCCTTGATTTTAATGGGAAGTGTACCTTAAAGCATGAAAATCAAAATCACTCTTCAGCCCTTGAGTATCCAAATGATATCCAAGCATACTTAAGTGAAGAAATGAGGTATGGGGTTATTATTGGCCCATATGAAACAAGTCCCTTACCTGACTGTCATGTGTCACCTTTTATGACTAGGGAGAGGCCATATGCTCCAAACAGATATGTCATCATTGACTTGTAGTGGCCTAAAATCACTCTGTTAATGCTGGAGTTGATAACAATTCTTATATTGGCTCTGAATTTTCACTCACGTTCCCTACAATAGATGATAACACCAAAGAGTTGGTAAAAAATTGGTCAAGATTGACCCATTGGACTATGGCCTTTTGGGGTTACGTTGGGACACAACATCCATTGATACGTGTCTGCCATTTGGGAGCAGACACAGAAGCCAGAATTTTCAGCACATCAGCGACACTGTACATTACTCGTTACGTTGCCATGGTTACTGCGTCACCAACTATATTGATGACTTTGTTGGATACGGTATGCTGGATGTTGCGCAACACTCTTACAACTGCTTACATAATGTACTTGAACGTTTGGGCCTTACTGTCAGTGAGTAGAAGTTAGTTTCTCTCACTACAAAAGCAGTGTGTCTTGGCATCCTCAGTGACACCATTAATGGTACTGTTTCTATTCCTGATGAAAAATTGCGTCAGATCAGTCAAACCACCATTGAATGGCAAGGCAAGGACTGTTGTTCAAAGCAGCAACTTCAATCACTTCAGCTTTTGTATGTTCACAAATGTGTGCGACCCGCGAGAATATTCCTAAACAAAATGCTTGACCTTTTGCGTCAGAATTATGACGCCACTTCCATCAAACTCAATCAGGCCTTCAGATGTGATCTAAGGTGGTTTGCCAGGTTTCTTAAAAATATAATGGGGTTTCCATGTATACCCACAGAAGTGTTGATCACAAAGTCGAGCTTGACGCATGTCTTAATGGGTTAGGTGCTGTTTGGAAAAATTATGTTTACCATTTACCAATTCCTAGGCGCTATCTCAGTCACACTATCGTACGTTTAGAGATGGTGAACATCCTAGTGGCAATTAAAGTTTTTGACCCTTTTTGGACTTAAAAGGTGTTAGTAAAGTGTGATAACCAAGCTGTGGTTGCAGTGCTCAAGCATAGTAAAACAAAATATGCTTTTTTGGCAGCATGTGCCAAAAAACATATGGCTTTTGACTGCATGGTATGATCTAGAAATGGATTATGTGCATATTAGAGGGAAAGAAAATGTGGTAGCTGATCTGTTGTATAGATGGAGGTCCACTAAAGAAAATATCCTTAAGCTACATTCACACATAGCTGATCGTCTCTGGTTACAAGTTCCCAATTAGTTCTTAAAACTAGATAATGATATATAACTATATGCTCGGTACTCAGGCGCTGCACTTTTTTTAGAGCCAGTGCTGAAGAATAATCAACATTAAGTTTGGATTACCAAAGAACTACTATACCTTCCATTCATTTAGAAGATCTGGGGCCACTTTAGCCTAAAACTCTCAGGTTCCAGTCCCACACATAAAATATCATGGATCCTGGACTTCTGACAGTGTTTGGGACTACATTCAGAAGGATCATACCCATGGTGAACATATTGCCTCTACTTTTGCTAAGCTTATTGAATCAATGTTCCTACATGTTGGGCTTTGAGGGTTGTCTGTATAAGTACATATATATGCAGTAACTTAATTTAAATTAAGTTGTGCCTTAATGTCAGGGGTATCTCACCCTATTTATAAGTTTTCAGATAGCATGGCCTCAAGTGGGAAAGCTGGTAGTTGCTTGCCGTTGGTCGGCAGTTTACAGTACAGAACCCTAACAAACTGTATGTACTGGTTTCCTCTGCCCTTCCAACTACCCGTCGTGATATGACCTGTACAGTGTTGAAAGCAACACAAAACCCCAAATAAATAAATTCAATATTTGTGGATTAAAGTAAAGCTTAAAATAGAATTTTTGTAATGATTTTGATCAGAAAGGCTTGATGCATCATAAATAATCCAATGAAACATGTGACATTTATGTCATTACATATATGTTTATTCATTTTAATGTTCTAGATTGATCCTTCTTTATATCACTTCCTGAAATGTAACACTTCTATTGCAATTAATTTAATCACTTATTATTATGCTAAAAATATCCAATATAGGTTATAAACTAAGTCTTTTCAATCAGTATCAGCTTTTCATATTAAATTATTTATACATTCCATGGCTTGGGTCATTGAATGTACACATTCAATGATTTTAGCCATTGAATGTACACATTCCACAGCTCAGCCATTGAATGTATACATTCAATGATTTCTCCATTGAATGTACACATTCAATAGTTTGTTTGGTTATCCACATTCAATACAACATATATAAATTGCAATTCGATGTAATGTTAGACACTTATGTTAATAACTTTCAATATAAATTCTTTCAAAAAGACTACTTTCACTAAGGAAGTTATGCAATTAGCGGGTTGCATTTGTGAATTTTTACTGGTCTTTGTTTTTTCGTAAAATAACTGGAGAGTTATGGACAAATTTTCAAAAATTGCCAACACTGAAGGAAATGTGGATATTGCAGTTAATTTGGTGGCAATGATACATGGTCAATTTGTCCCAATAAAGGTGTATGTGGATCTTTTAAATCTAAGCATATTTACTCCTCAATGCCATTATTTGGCTCTACTTCAAGATATAATCGTATATGTGTTTGTGGTAAGTGACGTAAAGCGGATTCCTTTTGATTTAAATATGCACTGACACAACATTCAAGTTAGAAATTTGTTTTACCCAGAAAAAAATAAAATTGTCTTTGTATGGGCTAAAATATGAGTTCCAGGTGAAATCAACGCCACAATTTGGCACACAATTTTGCATTTGAACTTGGAATTTTTAAAAAAATATTTGGCACACAATTTTGCAGTTGAACTTGGATTTAAAAAAAAAAAATTTCTGTTGTCACGTCAGCTACCATTGTTTCTACCTTTATGGAATGTAATATTCCAAGATATTTAAAAGCATTGCCGATGACAAGCAAAAGTTGATTAGTTATCTACATTCTGTTTTGTTCATAGTTGATTTTTGTGCAGAGTTAGGATGGCAAGGAATAACATGGCCAATGTGTGACAAACAAGAAAGCAAATTGTATTTACCACAGACCTCCTCTTGGTGGAGTTTCAGAAAACTTCGTATTTGCTTATGTATCCTGAAAATAATCCAGATCTTTTGCAAAATATAATCAGTTGTTCCTTTGCCTAGGTAAAAGTTTCATTAAGATCCGCTTAATGACTTTTGGAGTAATGTCAAGCAAAACACTATGATAATTGAAAATATATTGAAAGTGGGATTTTGAAAATTTGAGATTATTAGATATTCAGGATATGATTTCAAAGTTTAATAACTTCTTCAATTACTCAGGCATGATCACATTAAAAAATTTCATTACTTTTGGGGTCTTCATGAATACAAGGGAAAAACAGATGGATAGACAAACTAACCACCCACAATATAACCTCCTGGTGGAGATAATATTTTAATGTCTTTAAATGTATAATAATAATAGTAATAATCTCTAGAAAATTTTAAATTCTAACCCTCAACATTTATTCCAAGATATTATGAACTATGTAAAGTGATGGTCCTATTGGGCTGTTTTGCGATGACCTAATACTGATTGCAATTTCTTACATATTGATGTGGATGCACTGGCCTATTGCCTTAGGTCCTATGCTAATTAGACTAATGCATTTGCACTAATCTCCGGACAATTTTCACAGTATAAACATTCAGTTAAATACATGGAGTTCAATCCCTTATAAGAGATGATGGTAAGCCAATAAGCTGGATCCCTCCACAAGGCATAAATACCAAGAATTATAGCTTTTCTGTGCCCCTCCCTCCAGAAGGCATCAACATATTTGTCTAAGGTTATGGCATCTTATTGCATTGCTAACCTAGGTGCACCTTTACTGCACCAAACATGCATTGCCAGGTAATTTCCTATTTCTAACAAAAAAGTGATTTTTTTTTGTAATTTTTATTGTCCTTTTAACCCTGCAGCTTGTGTATCTCTCATTTAGCAAACTTTAGGGGTAAGCCATAATCTTCTGACCCCATTAGTGCTTAGGGTCAGCAAAAAATTACTTGGCCTTAAAATTTCAAATTATGGTTACCTTAATGTCTTTAGTTATGATCCTCTGTTTCTCATAATTGTAAAAAAGAATGTTTTTTGTGAAGATGTAAGATGTATTAATGTTATTCATGTATTTTGTGTTTGACATGGCTGGGCGGCTATATTATTGGGTGCATATGTTTCTTCGTTTGTCTGTGTTTATGATAACTCCTAAAAGAAGTGAAAACGTCTGAATTTCTAGAAACTCATCTTGGTGGAGGTTTGCACTCTACATGATTTATATATTCTTTCCACGTTTAATATGGTTTTGAAAAAGTACAGGACACACATTCTTGAGGTATATTTAGTTAGAGGCCATGGTAAGTTAATTCTTACTGATAGTTGATATGGCCAACAAAAACCCCTAAAAATATTGAATGTTGTGTCAACCACACACTGGATTTATGATTACTGCCACTTTTGGTGTGAGTTTGGAAAAGCTTTAACATTTGTATCTTTGTTTTATATAATGAACAGACCATAAATTCTGATGATTTTAGATGTCCGAGCCATCTTCGGGTGGACACCTGAGCTCAATTTCATAGTCATGTTGTTTTTCATTTTTAAAATGTAATCACTTCTTCCTTTTCAGACAGGTTCTATTCACATAAAAATCATCAGCTTTGCAGTATTTGCAAACACAGGCAGACAAACAAGCAACTAGATCCAAAAACATAACCTACTCGATGGAGCTAATCACATTGTTGATTTATCAGCCTCTGTTCACCTGGTAGTTTACACTATATTGAAAAGAGAGGATTTATGTTCAATCCCAGATATAAGCAGATATATAACAGCTCAGATGTAAATGAAAAAAAAATGGGATCTTCTGATATTTGGGTCCTATCCATAATGGCAGGCTAAAGAACCTCAGGGGTGTTGATAAATGGTCATCGCTGAGCCTCTGTCTTTTCATTTAGCAAAATGTCAGTCCATTCAGTTAGGGCTCTACTTGAAAAGTCCAGATGGGTCAAGTAGTTATTTTAGCCTTACAGTAAATATATGTTGCACTGGGCATGATACAATAATACATTATATTTATAGCTCATATTCAAATACATTAACAAACACCCTTGCTTGCTGAATTATAACATTGGATTGCATCATATCACCTATGTGTATACAGCCTTAGTTACTGATGAGATCAGTAGGCTGAAAGGGGTTTCAGTTTACTAGCGTGAGCCGCCAAGGCATCAGACAAAAGAGTAGGGCACTGAAGTGGTCACCCATTCCAGTACTAATGTAGCCCATTGCTCCATAACTTCATTGAAGAGACAGGAACTCATCATGCTACACCACACTTTATGACAGTCTGGAGACAAAAAAGCAACGTCAAAACAGGTTCGGTCTACCAGCAAAGCGCAAAGTCATCAGAGATACAAGTAGTGCACTGAGGCGGTCACCCAACCAAGAAAGGTATCCAATTACTGCTTAACTTCTGTCATGAGACAGGTAGTCATCCCACTACACCACAATTCATGAAAGTCCGGAGACGAAAAAAAGAGGAAAAAAAAGTGTGAGCCTCACTAGAGCTCATGCTTTAAAATAGGACAAAACTGAGACCTTCACATGTTGAAAGGTTGATTGTACATCTGATAAGTTTACGCTGTCAACCACATAACTGGAGGTATTTGAAAGGCTAACTTGTGACAGTTAAGTGTGTAACATATGGTACTTAGTGTCTCCCCTTCAACTAGCTGGTGTAACTGACAAATTGTGTTTAACTCAACATTAAATAAGTTAAATTCACATCTTTAGTAAACAAAAATGTCTACCAATTGCCATTCAAGGTAATGTTGGACACTTATATTATTAAACTTTATTAGAAAAAAATTTTTAAAATAGTTTTTTTTTTCATGTAACTACATGGAACTCAAGCATCAGTTTGTATTTTAAGGAAGCAAACTGATTCTTTGTAACATGGGTTTCCCACTGTCCTAATTTTGCCACTTTGTGGAATGAACTGGAACAATCACATTGTCCCATTGGTTCCTTGCAAGCTTTGATTTACAGTTTAGAAATCCCACATTGTCTAATTAATGAGGATTCATGCAGTGTAGTGTCAATCTGGTTCAATCTGCTTTGCATTTGGGTAGGGCGTCTTCATTGGCATTTGACACAACTCGGAACATGTTTACCATTCGGGGTCACTTTTTGACATGTTTGAAAACTTCCTACATCCCCTCAGGTGTTGTACAGAAATAATGCAGGAATGAAATACCTGGCTGGAAATTCATGTTGGCTTATTCGTCAGTCTTTAATACCCACACATGAGGGTCTCTTTTTGTAGTCATAGGAATGAAACTGTCAAAGTGAGAACAAATATATACAGATGCCACCATAAGGTATGGTGTGACATTACCTTTTAAAAATCACATAGTCTTTACACTTTGATGAATACAGCTGGTTAAGTGTACAGAAGTACCCTATTAGTGGTCCTTAAGCATCTAGTAGTTATTTATATCACAAAGCAGGCTGGCAAATTGGCAACAAGAAATTCTCAAGTAATTGCAGATTATTTTTGCTCAGAAATAAAAAAGGTATTGTTGACAAATGAGTTGTTATGTCTTAGTATTTTTTTCTCATAAAGACAGAGGTAAAAGATGGAGGCTTTCAATATTCAAAGTAACACAAGTAGATTTCTTAATACCCAGATCAGTCTGTTCTGTGCTGGCCTAGTGAACTACAAGTGAATATAAAATCTTTAACTTATCCGGGCTAGCTTCTGGCTTGCTGTGTTTAATGCTTTAGTAGTATCCATAAGTCAGGATTTCTACGTTTGGTAGGACATATTGGACACCATATCGACAGCCATTTCAACAAAGTAGTACATTTTGTAAATTGTTTCAAAAACTTCCCTCGAAGTCACATTTGCTAAAGTAAAAGGTACCTGTTGGAGAAGTAAAGTGGGATGGTGTAGAGGGGTGGAATGTCTATAAAATGCACTGCCTACATACGAGATCCATTTAAAAATAATAAGGTCAAAATCATGAAGGAAAGTTTATATAAGAGCTATTACAACCAGACAAAACAGTGTGAACGTGGCATTAGTGCATCCAGTCAATGATCTGCATTCAAACTCTTCAGTGGTGAGAGAGAGATGACTAACCAGTAAATGTGATAACTACTCAGTGGATCAAGGCTCCCTGTTTTCTCAAAGGAAAACAAAATACACAAAAATCTTATTAAGTCTTAGATTGGTAGGAATGCGGGGCAGGTTTTTGACATTGTTCTTTGTATTGTAAAGACAGAGTCAGTGCCCGCTCCTCGAAATTATCCTTCCAGCACCAAGAGTAACAAGTTGCAGATTTTTAAGTGTGAGTTCTAGCCAGGCTAGCACTTCTAGAGATCACAATTTTTTCGTTTTTTTTTGTCTCCTGACTTTCATGAATTGTGGCGTGGTGTGATGAGTATCTGTCTCTTCACTGAAGTTAAGCAGCAATGATCTACATTAGTACTGTAATGGGTGACCGCCTCAGTGTCTTACTCGTGTCTCTTATAGCTTTGCGGCTTGTGCTTGTAGACCGAAACCCCTTTCAACCTTGTTTTTTTTAAAATTATACATGGTCAACATGTTTCAATATATTTATCTATAAGTCAAATCTAAGCATATTTACTTCTCAGTGTCTTAATTTGGGTCTATTTGAATACAAAATCTTATTCACACAAGTAGTCAGTGCCCTAAACTGGACTCCTTTTGATTAAAATTGGCATTGACACAAAATCAAGTTAGAAATTTACTTTACAGATAAAAGTCAACCTGATTATCCTTTGACTGTGTTTTTAAGGGTTGATAAGGATTTGAAATCAGTGCCCTACACAGGCACAGAACTCTGAATCTATATTTGGGAGCTTTCAATGAAAGTATTTTTTTTCTGTTATCACGTTGGCTTATCATCATCACCTTCACCTTTTATGGTAGTTAACATTCTGGGAAACTTTAGAAGTATTTTGAATGATAAGTAACAGTTTATTAGCTATCTAAATTCAGGGGCAAGAATCACAAAGAATGCTTAGATGAGGTTACCTTAGATTTATGTAAGGGAAGACGTTTTAAAGTTTTTCTTGGAATTCACTAAACAAGCGAGTTAGGAATGCTCGTGAATAAGGTTTAATAATTTCTAACTTGAAATGTAAGTAATGCTAAAAAACTAAGTTAGGAATGGTCTAAGTATTATTCATGAATCTGGCCCCAGTTACATGTGCCAAGTTAGATTGGTAGAGAGTAGCATGACCAATTTACCAAAGTACTCACATAACGCTGGCCTCCATTGGGGGAGTTTCCAAAATTGGTGATTATCTAGGAAATGATCCAAATCTTTCTCAAATCTCTAACCACTTCTTCCACTCATAAAAATATTTCAACAAGATCCACTTGTAACTTTTGGAGTTATATCAGTCGGAAAAGCCATAGTCATTGAAGTACATTGCCAATAGGAACCAAAACTTCAGGATTTTTGTGTATCTGGAATCTGATCCAGTTCTTTACAAAAATGTAGTCAAATTTCTTTGGTCAGGCCAAGGTTCTGCTCATATATTGTGGAGTAATGGCTACCAGAAAGGCTAAGTAACTGAAAATACATTAAAAATAGGACCTTTGTAAATTCACAGTTTTTGTTTATCGAGAAAATGACCTGGATGTTTCTGAAATTTAATGATGTGAGTCCACTGGTCTATTGCCGTAGGCCATATTTGAATTAGACCAATGCATTTGCACCAGTTTCCAGACACCAGGATAAACATTCTGTCAAATACATAGAGTTCAGCACCTCACAATAGACAGTGAAAAAATCAATAAGCTAGATCCCTCCACAAGGCATAAATACCAAGAATTATAGTTTATTTGGGACTTATCCCCCCACAAAGCATCAGCACATTTGTGTAAGGTTATGCCCTGTTTTACATTGTTAACCCAGGTGCACCTTTATTGCACCAAATATGCATTGCCATGTAATTTTTTCCTAGTTTTTTAAATCCCCAAAAAGTGAGATAGCCAGCCAAGAAACAGTGCAATTGTGTCTGAGACCTGGGATTTTCTGCATTTGCTTTTTAGTGACTAAATAATTATACAATAGATCATCCATATGTTAAAGCTAATTCGGATAATGCCTTTATGTTATTTTAATCAGCAGTATGATTTATTTTATTTACTTATTTGGGGTTTTACGTCACTTTCAACACTGTACAGGTCATATCACGACGGGTAGTTGGAAGGGCAGAGGAAACCAGTACATACAGTTTGTCAGGGTTCTGTACTGTAAACTGCCGACCAACGGAAAGCAACTACCAGCTTTCCCACTTGAGGCCGTGGCGGGAACCGAATCCCGGCCTCAGAGGTGGGAGACGAGAGTGTCACCACTCTGCCACCGTGACCCCTAATTAATGAGCAGTATGAGTGTTTTATTGTATCGTGTTCAGTGGATTTAATGTGCTGACATTCAAGAGATCTTAACTCAGTCACATCTTCATGCAAATCATCAGAATATATAGATTTCATATTTCTGAAACAACAATAAACATGTTTCATACAAAATCATTATTGTTTCAGCCAGAACTTGTAACCTAAGATAAGGTCACCCCAGACTTGGTAAAACATTTGATTAGGTTGACCAAACTTTAAAGTAAGCCATAATCTTCTGACTCTACTAGTGGTAAGGGTCAACCGAAACTCGCTTGGCCAGAAAAATCTTAAGTTTAGGTTACCTTAATGTCTTTACTTATGACACTTTCTTTTTCAAATTGGACAGCGAGACTTATTTTCACCGGTGTGAGATTCATCAATGTTGTTCCTGTATTTTGTATGGGAAATACTTCTGTTTATCTGTACCTTCTCGAGTTCCTCCAAAAGTACTTAAAAATACCATACTTCGGAAACACGCTCTGGTGGAGATCTGCGCTCTACAAGTGGATTTTAGTTGATTATTTGTACATTATTTCCACATGTAATATGGTATTGCAAAAATTCAGAACACACACTTTCGAGATATAGTTAGCTTCATTTCCATAGTAACTTAATTCTTACTGACAGTAGAATAGAATAGAATAGAATAGAATAGAAACATTTATATAGCGCAAAATTGATGCAACATCCTCTAATGCGCTTGAAATCAAAAAGGGAAAGTCAAGGGACGTTCGAGGTCATGATCCAAGGTTAAATTAGTAGACTTAAATTATAATATTTCTATCATAAATAAAGTAAATCTTCATTCAAATAATCTCACATCAAAAAGTGGAAACCATCAACATACTGAACGGATATTTGAAAAAGCTTCATAGACATCAAAATAAAAATTCTTCTTCTTCTTCTGAGTCATCAATAAAAGACAGTGTTACAGTGTTCTCGTTTCCACAGTTGGTTTCTGCCTCACAGTGGCAGTAAGATGTGCATGAGAGTCCAGCTTTATGACAACTACAGTGATTACTATTACATGGAGTTTGTGATGAATATGAGCAAGCTCTCTTCATTTGAAACAGCAGCTTCATAAGTTGGTGGCAGGACTTTAACCTTACGAGGTTCTGCTTTTTTGTTGAAGAGTGTGTATCTGTAGCTATTAAGGTCAGTTTCTGTAGATGGCAACCATAAAGATATAGCAGTACTGTTGATCCAATTTCTATAATGGTATCATCTAGTGAGCCTATGTTACACATGGCATCCAGATTTATATCTGATTTGAGTAGGAGGTTAGCAGCACTGATTTTTCCCTTTCCTAAGGGGTATGCCACAGTATCAAAGCCTGTTAAGGCATGTATGGGTAATAAAATGACACACTTGTCACCAAGTCTTGATGTTGTTTCACTAATGTAAATTACTTTTCCATCATACTTCTTCATAGAAACCTGGGTTGTGATGTCATGCTTCCAGACATAGTAGACTAAAAGGACAAATATATCGGTATTATCTGCTTTCACCTGAACATACTGAGGTTTTTCTTGAACAACAAGAGATAGCTGATGATGTTAATGTCTGCTTTCTCATGATTAAAATGGCTTTGATCTTCACCTATAAGATGTAGCAGAGGGCATTCATTGTTATCACATGGAACATTGATTAACTGCTTCTTGTTATAATCACTCTTCATTATGATGTCTTGAGGTGGAAGTGGAGAATCCAGAGTGAGTCTGGGGTGTTGTGGATTGAAGCCACCAGCTCTTCTTTTCGAATCATTGTTGATCCTGATACATACTTGTCAAACACAACATATGTTATATGTGGCTTTGACAATGTCCAGTAAAAGGACTGACTTAAGTGATGTACAGTACCAATTTTTGGCTACTTTATGTAATATAGTGCCTCACTGCTATCAACTATTTCAAGGTCCACTGGAACTAAGGGATTTGATGCTGTAGATGCTAGCTTTTTCAACAGAATATGCTTTGGTCCTTTTCTCATGTCACCATACTTTTCAAATTAAGATGGAGATACTAGCACCAAATTAGCATCAAACCAGACACTAAGATTCTTCACAACAACTGCTGGATGCATGAAATTACCAAATATCCTAACAGGGTGGTAGGGATCTAATTTTTTGAGTTGAGCATGAGATCCAAAGATGATAAACTCTGTTTTGTCAGGGTTTAATTTGACCATACTGGATGACATCCATTCTTGAACATCTAGAAGACATGAATTCGGTTTGTCAAAAGCCAGGGCTGCATTCTTGTGAGACATATGAATAAACCACTGGGTGTCATCTGCATAAAAGTGGAACTTGATGTTGGGGTGCATTCCAATAACCTTATAACTCAAAGGATTAGTGTATAAAGATAACAGCAGAGGACCAAGGGCTGAGGATTGTGGAACTCCAAACACCAGCTCACGCATTTCAGAGAGGGTTGACACAATTTTAATTGCTTGGAATCAATGGCTGAGATAGGACGTGAACCACGTCAAGGCTGCGCCGAACACTCCAAACCATGACTTAAGACAATCAAGAAGAGTAGTGTGGTCAGTTTTGTCGAATGGTGCTGAAAGACTGAGTAAGACAAGTGCAGTAGGTTCACCATGTGATAGTGAGATGAATCTGGAGGGACCAGTTTTGTATGCAGATTGCTCAGGATTGTCAAGATTATTTCTGTTGATATGCTGCAAGAGCTGTTTGACAACTATGCAATCCACCAATTTTGACTTGAAATGTAGTCCTGATACCAGTTGATAGTTCAAACCTTTGCTTGGAAGTGATGCTTTCTTTATGAGGGAGCATCAACTGCCTTCTTGAATTTTTGAGGAAACACACCCTCAGCTAAAGACAAATTGACAAGTTTTGTAATTGACAGAAGTAAAATACCCACACAATCTTTCAGAAGGAACTGGATCTAAACACATGATTTTGTAGGGAAATTTTTGGTGATATTAAGTATGGCGTTCTCTGAGACATTTTAAGTGAGATAGGTTGGCAGGTGGACACATGGGTGGTATAACTGTTAAGGAAGAAGTTGTGAACATGTCACAAATCCTTTTGATTTTTTGATTAAAGAAGGAAGCAAATTGGTTTTCAAAGGATTTTTCTGACTGATGAGGAGGGAAAATCATCTCTTGGCCCTTATATAGGACATGTCAAAGTGCCTGCCATAGCTTTTTTGGGTCATGGCTGTTGTTACTAATGACAGTGCTATAATATTCAGCCTTCTCTCTGTTTATGATTGCATTGCACCGTGCAATCTGCGCAATCTACTTCTGCTCAACTGAGACCTATCTTTACCCCACATGCACTCAAATTGATGCCTGATAGATTTGGCACTAGGATATGAATCAGACAGCCTCCCAGCTCGTATTTTCTTAACTCTTTGACAAATCAATAGTGCATGCCCGTCCAATACACCACCAAAGTCACAAATATACTGATCATGCAGGTCAGCAGCTGTGCTAACAGGAGATGTGACAAAGGAAGTATTTGCAAGATCTTCGCAAAAGCTCTGCATGCAGATTTTATGATCCCTGCGGTAAGAGATACTATTGACCTTTGGTATTGCAAGACATTCAAAATCCAGAAGACATTTTATCAATGCATGATCCGCGACCAAATCACCAACTGTCACATTGCTGACAAAAGAGGAATCATTTGGGCTGAGTATCAGATCCAGTATATGGCCATGTAAGTGGGTAGATTTGTTTACATTTTGAGCAAGGTTGAAGGTATCTAGTAGATTATAAAATTAACATCATCAATTATCTCCTGTTGCTCATGGAAAACTTCAGTATGTTCAGGTGAAAGCAGATGATACCGATATATTTGTCCTTTTTGGTCTACTATGTCTGGAAGCATGACATCACAATCCAGGTTTCTATGAAGAAGTATGATGGAAAAGTCATTTACATCAGTGAAACAGCATCATGACTTGGTGGCTGTGATACTGTGTCAGATATAGAAATAACCAAGTTTATCTGGGAAATTAAGGATAAAGGAGAGTTGTGGTCTATTTATAGGCGTGCAGCGGTTGCACCAGCAAGTCTTCTACAAGTTGTAGCTTGCTCCTCTTCATTGCAAACTCCATATAATAGTAATTGCTGTAGTTGCCATAAAGCAGGACTATTATGCACACCTCACTGCCACTATGAGGCAGAAGTCAATGAAAACACTATAACACTGTTTTTTACTGATGACTCAGATAAAGAATATAATTTTTATTTTGATGTCTATGAAGCTTTTTTTCAAATATTCGTTCAGTATGTTGATGGTTTTCACTTTTTGATGCAAGATGATTTGAATGAAGACTAACTTTATTTGTAATACAAATATTATGATTTAAGTCTACTAATTTATGCCAATAGATAGGTCTATCTTAAATCTATGCATTCGCCATTCTGTGTCGAAGTAAGCTTAGTCAATAACAGACTGCATCTACACCTAGTGATCAGCAAATATGGGATCTAATCACAGGCAGTTACCTCTGTGTGGGTTCAACTCCCACAAGTGGCAATGCTAAGAATCTGTCCCAATATGTCCCTGGCTGTTGAATGAGACATAAAGCACCAACTTTGACTGCATCTGCAATTTATTGTCACTTCACAAAATGACTGTATAATCATAATTTTGGGAAGGCCTATTACTGTGGCGATTTTATTTTTTTGGAAAAACTAACATCTGTTTTGACCATCTGATAGAGTATAAAAGTCTGAAAAAAATGATATATTACACATGAAAATTGATAAAAAAATAACGATTTAATGGCCATTTTGGATAGAAGAGAACCGATATGGCGGCCATCTTGAATTTTGCTAAATAAAAAAAATTGCTCAACATTGCCAGAGCGGCACCCATCAGATTATTGATCTACTCCCCCTAAAGAATTGATTTCAGCAAAAAAACCTTGTTCATACTAAATTTCACGCTTTTTCAAATTTCTACTGGACTAAGTTTACTATTTCATTGAGAGTTTGGGACTTGTTCTGTTGGCATTCGAGGACTTTGGAGTCACCTTTGGGTGTATGTCTTTAGAGTCTTTTGGGAAATTTTTGAATTGATTTACTTTAACATATTTCATTAACTGACCAGGAATGAACAAATACCACAAGAACTTACAAATCTGGGAATGGTCCAAAATAACTAATGATAGGTAATCAGCCTTTTCGGGGTGTTTCAATGACAGATAGTTGGAAGATTTAGACAATACAATGCAGTACTTATTTAGATTAGAAAAAGTAAGACATTATAGTTAGCAAGTGATGCATCATAGTCTGTTAAATTTGAGCAACTTTTTTCTCAGTCTAATATCTCATCCAGCTTCTAGTACTGAGCTTTAGATTTTGACCAAACTTTAAAGTAAGCCATAATCTTCTGACTCTACTAGTGGTAAGGGTCAACCTAAACTCGCTTGGCCAGAAAAATCTCAAGTTTAGGTTACCTTAATGTCTTTACTTATGACATTTTCGAATCATGAACAGACAGTTAAAATGATCAGAATTGCTTATTTAATAAACTATTTTGAAAGCATTTTTACCATTTGCTGTAGTTTAAAGATGATTTGTCTCTATGGTAGATTACTTAAGTGTGTGTCAACGAAGGAATTATATTTTAAATTTTAAAGTTATTTTTCTTTATTCTCCACCAGGAGGTTATGTTTTGGAGTACATTTGTCTCTCTGTCTGTTTTGTTTATTTATCAAGATAACCCTAAAAGTAATGAACAAATATATCTGAATATTTTATGTGGTTAGGGCCTGGCCAAAGGAAGAAGTGATCGCAATTTAGGTAAGGTTATTCTAGATACAAAATAATCCAAATTTTTTGGAAAGGCCTTCCGGAGTCTGCTCTCTACGAATGCTTTTTAGTACTGTTGATTTTCATTCCTTATACCTAATTAACATTCCTTGCAGGACACACAAACTTCCATGGAATGGGCTTGTCTAATTTAAATTCCGGTTTGATATGCTTATAATTTGGCTAGCACATTTCCAGTGCTGTTCGCATATTGGTAGGACATCTTTGTTGGCTTTCGACACAACTCGGAGAATGTTTTGTGTTCGTGACTGCTTTTCTTAAAATGTTCGCCCCACCTCTCTGGAAGGGTGAAGAGGCAGGGTGAGTTGAATAACTGGGGAGGTTTGTTCTTCAACTTTTACTACCTAGATGTGAAGGGTCTCTCTTTTAGAGGCAAGATCATTAAGGGGACACAGCAAATACATATAGAAACCGTAAAGGTGTAAATAAGCCATTAGGTTTAAAACAATCTCCAAGTCCCAACATGAGAAGGTTGCAGAACATCACCATTAGTTGTAATTTTGAGTTGAACTCACTAACTGTGATGAGACCAAACAATGTAACAACATTGGCAATGATTTATATGAAAAAAACTGTTTTATCCAATGTTGAACTCAATATCTCAGACAATGGAATGTTTGTCCATTGCTATATAACAAAGGTATATATTCCACACTAAACAGTATGAAAAAACTGCTGAAGAGAATTGATATTAACACAGAGAATTTTTTTCAAAATATGCAAGCAACGCTTGGTGTATGAAGGTTTCTAAGAATAGCTACAGCTGCCCTGAAGGATCTAGACCAGTACTTATAGGATATTGATACTTATAGTTATTGTAACATTTTTGTATAGAAGAGTAATACTCGATTTTTATCACATAATGAAGGCGATTAAGTTGAAAAAAAATATTCATTGCCAGAAACAAAAACAACAGTGGCACAGTGCAAAACGTTTGAACTAATGGGCCAATATGTTCTGCAAAGAATCCATTACTTATATGTGATACAATGTATTCCTATGTAGTTAGAATAGGGCCATCACTAAAGACATGTGGGCTAGATTAATTTAGTTTCAATTTGGTAAATGAACAATGGCTCTCTTTAACAATCTACAAACTCCTCGATGACTCTAGTGTCAAATAACAATTTTTTGTGTCTCACATTGTAACACACCTTCTTTAGATGAAGGGGTGGGGCAACCCAATGCATACTGGTTCATCTGGAATCTTCACCAGAAACACCATACTGACTCTGGTAAGCTCCTGCCAACTAGGCTGCCACTGTGCCCCAGTGGGTACCACACTCATCTAATGACCCAGACGATCTGGATTCAATTTCAGGCACAGGCAGATACATTACAGCTCGGGTCCTATCCCCAGTGGCAGGCTAAATCACCTCAGGGACGTGGATTAAGGCTCATTCCAGAGACTCTATCTTCCAGTTAGCAGAATGTCAGTCACTAGAGAACGTGGACTCTACTTGTGCAGTTGGGATTGGTCAAATAGTACTTTGGGTCCTGTGGTAAAGGGGGATATTGTGCTGAGTATGAATATATACTAAAAAGACTGTCTAACCTAAAGTCAGAGATACATTTGAACTTATAACAGTATATGAAGTTCTACAAAAGCTTAAGCAAGGTCAGTGATTGCAGTATTCTCAGTATATATAGGCTAGATCTTACAATAAATCCCCAAAGTGGAACAGCAGTATAAGTATTCTGCATGTGTCTCAACAAGTAGGCCTTGTAACACTAATAAACAGAAATCATAACAATATTTGTGAATTGTTGCTCCAGACTTTTCAAAATAAAAACTATCCATACAACAAAAAAGGGAGTTCAAAATATTCTTTTACAAGAAGGGAAGTACTCAAAATCCTTTTTTTGGGCAACCAAACTTGGACACATTTGTGTGATACAATAACCCAAGGATTTTGTTGCACTGATTGGTACTTCTTAAGCCTCTTTGCACTCGAGATTTTACACTACCATTCAGTTCTGTGTATTTCTTGCCAGATATTTTGTTTGCCATTTTGTCTACTTCTAAAGGCCAAAACACATTAAAGCGATCTGTTACAATCTGATACAACCCACTGAGCTTTCATAAAGACTAACAGGCATGAACGACAATAGAACTGCATATGAAAATTGGAATGTATATGATATTGTCTATTTACACCGATGACAAATCATATTAATGCATACTAAATGAGTGTGTTTTTGACTTATTCTCCAACCTAATTAAAAAAACAGCCCTCATTTTCTAAACCTCTTTGGGGGCCTTAGTGAATGAAGCTGTTAAGGGGATCTTACCCAATGCGATTGCATTATTGATTACACATCTTAACAAATTATGCTTATTTAAGGAATCCTTTCATAAGGAAGTGATGAAGGAGATTTAGTGAATAATGTTTTAAGGACCCCTTACCAAAGGAGATTTGCTACCTTCCTTTGGCAAAAGAACCTAAAAAATAAAAGAGGTTGAGTGAATACGGTCCCAGAACCTCCTTATTCACTTAACCTCTTTTTTCCAAGCGAGGATTTCCTTTATTTTTGCTCCTTCCTCCTTTGTTTTAATATAGGAATATAAAACATATTCAAGTACTTTATGATGGGTTTAAACTATCGATCGGCTGTATTAAATCCACGAAGCCTGAAATCCATTTAGTTCTGTGTATTAGTGTCCAGCCTTTTTTGTCATGTTATCTATATTACATCTTACTCAGTTTACTTCTAAAGGCCAAAACACATTAAAGAGATCTGTTATAATCTGATGCAACCTGCTGAGCTTTTATAAAGGGCACCAGACATTAACAAAAATGGAATTGCACATTAAAATGACTGGTTTAATACAGGAAATCGATAGTTCAAACCTATCAAAAGCACGAGAATTTGTCACTTATTCCAATTCTTAAATGGTTACAGTAACATTTTTTTATCAAAATAAGGCATAAATCGTTTGTTAAAATCAAAATAAATCCAGGGTTTTGTTTGCTGTTTCATCATTTTTCATTACTGTTCAATGCAATATCTTTAATTAAATTCCCTCTACATCTGCCTTTTCATAGATTTCAATCTACAGTTAACTTTTTTATTTATTACACCCTCTTTTGACAAAATTATTAGATAATTACACATAAAAATTGCCTACTTTATTGTGCGATCCCCTTTTATCGTTCACATTCCCCGTTATCGGGGACCATCACTCTCAAAATATACACCCACTAGCCACACAATTCCCCAAATTTTATGTTCAGTTTTAAACTTAAAGCCCCCAAGTTCTCAAAAATGATTTTTCTTCATATCCTACTGGTAATCCAACCAGTCATTGCTGCATATCAGCACCACATTAACTCAAGCATTCAATGTACTGATGTTGTCAGTTTCTGTCCCTTCAACCCCCCCACCACCACCATCAAGTCCTCAATATTTATTCCACCAGCTCTGTCACCCTCCCATCTCTTCATCCTACTCCTCCTTGCGGGTGATATTAACCCAAACCCAGGACCACCCAAGTGTCTGACTATCACCTACGCAAACATCAGATCAATAAACAACAAATACCCGGCCATTGCAAATTTATTTCTGACAATGTCACTGATCTCTTCGTCATGTCGGAGACCTGGATAAGACCTGACATCACAAGCTCCAACTTGTCGGAAATCACCCCACCAAGTTACAGTCTATATCAGCAGCCAAGAGTGGCCCATCGTGGTGTGGGACTGGTTTTTTTTATTAAAGATGGACTGGATGAATCCGTTGTTCCTACAAACACCTGCTCCACCTTCGAAAACTTCCTCATCAAGATACCCCTGAACAAGGAATCTTTTTACTTTCTGAACATATACAGACCACCTTCCTCTAGTACTCCTACCTTTTTTGAACATTTTCAGTCACTTTTGGAGGACATTCACCACACCACAGAAAATCTGGCAACCATAGGCGATTTCAATCTTCACCTTGAAACAACATGTTCAAATTCAGAAACCTTTCACTCACTGATCGATTCATTCGACTTAATTCAAAAAGTTAATTTCCCGACTCATATTCACGGACATACTCTCAATCAGGTTTTAACTAAATCCAACAATGATTATATTTCCAACGTCCATACCACGAATGCTTTTTCCGACCATCTTTCAGTTAGTTTCATTCTAAATTTTTTAACCCATGGATCTCAGAATAATGCTACTGTCTCCTTTCGTAAATACAATAAAACTGACAAAGAGAAAATGAAAGCAGATCTCCTTGCTTCTGAACTGATCAATAATCCATCCAAAGAACCTGATACTCTCTACAAACAATATCACACCACCTTGTCGACCCTTATCAACAAATGTGGTCCACTACACACTAAACACACCAAGGCAAAGTACATCCCGGGATGGGTTAATGAGACTGTAATTGCGGCAAAAGAGACCAAGCATTTGTTTAAATGCATTTGGCGAAGAAATAAATCCACCTTCAATAGATCCCGGTACATGCAGAATGTCCACCAATATAATAGAATCTGCATGCAGGCCAAATCTCAATTCCTTAAAGCGAAAATTCAGGACAATCACCACAACTCACAGAAATTATGGCGTGTCCTGGGCAATGTGTTACACAGACTTCGAACCAAGATCCTCCCATCGATAAAGCCCCCTCAGCTTTTGGTTGACAGGTTTGTGGAGTTCTTCACAGAAAAAAAATAGAAAAAATATACTCAACATTCTATGCTTCTGTCAATTTGCAACACATCACCCCTGATTCTCCTCCCCCTATGTTCTCCACTTTTTCTACTGTAACAGAGGATCAAGTTACTAAAATTATTACCAATTCTCCTAGTAAATCATGTTCCTTAGACCCTTGGCCCACTTTTCTTGTTCTAGATTATCTCCATATTCTCATTACCCCCATTACCTCAATAATCAATGCTTCTCTTAAGCAAGGAAAGTGTCCTAACTTTTTCAAGCAGGCCCACGTTACCCCTATCCTCAAAAAAGCATCCTTAGACATAGAAGTTTTCAAAAAACTCAGGCCTGTCTCTAATTTAAATTTTATCTCAAAGATACTTGAAAGGGTAGTAGCCATCCAGCTACAAACTCATCTTGATGAAGTTGGTCTTATGACTGCCTTCCAATCGGCTTATAGAAAACACCACTCTACTGAAAGTGCCCCCCTTAATATTCATAACGATATTCTTCTTAACATGGCCAATTGTCTGTCATGCCCTGTCATGCATTGTCAATTGCCCTTACCCTTCTGGATGTATCTGCCGCTTTTGATACCATTGACCACACCATTCTCCTGGACAGACACAATGTTTATTATGGAATCAGTGAGCTAGCACTTGGCTGGTTCAAATCATACCTGTCTGGAAGGACACCCTCGGTCAAGGTAGGTAGTACACTCTTGCATCCCGCTGCGCTTCAGTATGGAGTTCCCCAGGGCTCTGTCCTTGGACCAATTCTGTTCTCTCTCTACACTAACCAAATCTGCTCAATCATTCATTCCTACAGTAGCATCAACTACCACTTTTACGCAGATGACACCCAGTTATACATAACACTTTCACCAGAAAATTTCTCTCACTCTTTGCAAAAACTAAAGAACTGCCTAAACGACATTCAAAATTTCATGTTTGCAAATAAATTAAAACTTAACTCAGACAAAACCGAGTTCATTCTCATAGGCTCTTCCCTCACTTCCCTATCAATATTCTGGGAAATCAGGTCTCGCCAATAGAAAGTGTCAGGAACCTCAGAGTGGTTTTCAACTCTAATTTCAATTTCTCAAACCATGTGTCACAGGTCATTAAGTCCACTAGAGTACATGCGAGAGATCTCTACAGAATTCGTCCCCTTCTAGACCTGAATACATCAGTGCTGCTAGTAAATGCTTTGGTGAGCAGCAGGTTGGACTACTGCAATTCACTCTTCTTATTTTGAGTTAAGAAGATTGCAGCTAGTCCAAAACTCAGTCTGCAGGGTGTTACATATACATATACAGGCACTGTGTCTGTGTCTTATTTAATCTAAGCTTTGTCTATGTGTTAACATTTAAAGCCAGGAAGTTATTGATTGTTGTGTTATGATGTTTATTGATCTGTTTATAGACTGGGGGAAATCCCTCCCTCAGTGGTTATGTTAATAGATTTGGGGAAATCCAACTTGTTCCTCTAAATCCTCTCACATTACCCCATAACTAAAAAAACTCCATTGGCTACCAGTCAAATACAGGGTACAATTTAAAAGTGGTCTTATTACATATAAAATTCTCAACCAGGGTCAACCAGTTTATCCAAAGAGAATTAATCCACCCCTACACCTCTTCCAGAAATACGAGGCGAACTACCCCCAAACTCAAGTTCCTTCAAACCCCCTCTTTTGATGGCAGAGTTTACAAATCAATTAAACACTTTTCTAATTCCTTCAGTCACTATGCCCCTGCCCTTTGGAACTATTTCCCTTTCCATGTAAGAAATAGTCCCTCTGTTGCATCTTTTAGGAAGCACCTCAAAACTCACCTCTTCAGCTCTAGCTTCCCAATTTAGTTTTCCTTCCCCCCAGTCACACCCACAATCCTGGATTACCGACCTTGAATGACCCACGACTCCCGTATGATAATGATTTTGTTTAATTAGCACACTAAGTTCCCCTTTGTGGGGAAGATATTGTGCTTGCAAAGCAGTAGATTAGATTAGATTGAAACATACACAGTGACGAGTGTGCTTGGTCTGTCTTCAAATTTTAAGAATTTGAAGCAGCCTTTTAAAAAAATATTCTTGGGAAACCCCCTTCAAAATTCGTGCATTTTGATATTCAAATAAAGTATTGATAGAAAACCCCACAGAATTATTATGTAACTTCATACAATATATAATTTGCATTTTACGTTATCACGACTTGTGTGTTTACTTTTGTACACCAAGGGACATTGCATGTATATGCATTGTTCTGTATATGCGATTCCAGAACTGCTCGATGTGCAGCCTTCCATTCTAGACCTCTCTCTTTAAAATTTAAAGTAATCTTTAAACTTGTTAAGGCCACCTTAGCAATGAGATTACAGTGTTGATTACACTACTTTAACAAAAGATCCTTTATTTAAGGTTTCCTTTTGTAAGGGAAATGTTAAAGGTTCCTTAGTCTAGAGTGTATAGAGATCACCTTACCAAAGGTATGATTCTTATGGCCCTTTTACACTGAACAAAATGGTAAAAAATTTCCCAATAAAGAAGCTATTGTTATTTTAACCAGTGCTGTATGCTATAGGCTTGTGATACTTTATTTCTCTGATAAAAAGTTGGATAATTAAAACTGATATCGTTTTCTATGCATAAAGAAATGTCAGGTGTATTATATCAGAAAGTAACATAAAGTGAAGGCGATGACAGTCAAAGAGAGAATGGAAATAAATTAAATATTTTCTACAATTTAAGTTTGGATTCAAACTCTTTTTTTAACCAGTTTTTGGCACTGATAATCTTAATATCGTCCATTAAAAGCATTGTAAAATGTAACTATTTTTGTTTGAAGTCTGTTAATATATGTGAAAATCCATATTTTAATTGAAGAAATCTACATAATTATATCCGTCAAGAAGGTGTTTTCATGCAGTATGTGTTTGTCTGTTTTAACATAAAAAGCTTTGGGCAGATTTTGATGAAATTTTCAGAAAATGTTGGCAATGGCAGAAGGAATAGAGCATTCAAATTTGGTGTTGATCCGGATCATTGCCTGGATCCTGGAATTTGTTTATCATTGCACTGATAAACAATATATAAGGTGATGGGTCTGGGCGGATGTATGCTCTCACCAAGTGCTCTTGTTATACATGAAACTAATACAAGTAAGGACGTTGTGTTAAAGGTATACTAGCTTATAATGCCAAGGATTAAATAGTAGGGGGAAAATTTAGGAAATAGATAATTTCATTAACTCCAATCCCCTCTCTGGTGTCTGAAGGAACTATTTTGTTTTATGTTACAGAGCTGAGGACTTGGCTCCAGACTTTACAAGGATCCGTGCTCTGTTGTCATATGATGGCCGCGTACACTGGGAACCTGGCACTATATTTACAACTACCTGCGATATCGATATCCGGTACTTTCCTTTCGATGAGCAAATATGTCCTATTCAAATTGGTAAGTCCAGAAATCAAGATGTCGCATATCTCAGATATTTCAGATTACCATGTTGGATTGATTAATTAATTTATTGACTGATTGAGTGATTAATTGACGGACTGATTGATTTAAGTTTAACATTGCTGCTGACAAACTGTAAGCAACTACGAAGTTTCTCACTTTATTTTAGGCCAGCATTGAACTCAGGACCTGAGAAGTGTAAGGTAACCATTGAAATTTATTGCCTTATTATTGGGTAATATGCAACCAGAATTTTTCAAAAACCATAACCTTCGGCTGATATAACCTTTAAATGTTATCTTTGGAAGAGTGAACTTAAAACAGATTGGGCAAGTCTGAATATAAAAAACCATTAGCCACATTTTATCAGGTAAACAGATTACTACAGAAAGTCTCAACAATAGATGTTCAGTAAATTGAGATATTTTGTTAAAATCTACTCAGTCCATACTGTCGAAGCTCTGAAATAAAATCTTAATTATTATAGAAGGTGAAAGAAAAGTAATAACATCATATATTAATTCAGACACTAAGTAAAATTGAATTTCTAAGAAACATTCAACTCTACGTTTATTTAGCACAAAGATGGCAAACACGCATGTTGAGAAAGGAATATTTTGAACTTTATTATCCATAGCTTATTTGACCTAAATAACCAGATGTACTGGTAAGTTTTTCTGGGTAACCTTAATAACGATGTGCTTAGTCTTTCCCTTAAGGTTCCGAATTTTGTAAATGAATTTGAAACTGTGTAGCCTACAAATACATTGTATATATCATATGTATAATGGCAGAAAGATATAAAGTTTAAAAAGTATGATTTTATGTTTAATTGTGGTCCCTATCATGAGTTAAGTTTCAGGGTTATTTTCTTTTTGTAAACAAGAGCATTAAAAGTAAAATCATTTTTAGTAACAGGAGCAATACTTGCGTTGCATTGATTATCATAATTTATGGCTTAATGCAGGTGCTTGTGAAATAGTATTATTTATACAGTAAAAGGAACCGTAGTTTGTGTTGCATTCATTATTATATTTTATGGCTTACAACAGGTGCTTGTAAAATAGTATTATTTATACAGTAAAAGGAACCTTAGTTTATGTTATATTCATTATTATGTTTTATGGCTTATAACAGGTGCTTGGAAAATTGCATTGTTTATACAGTAAAAGGAACCATAGTCTGTGTTAAATTCATTATTATGTTTCATAGCCTAATGCAGGTGCTTGGAAAATAGTATTTTTTATACATGCACAGGAACCATAGTTTGTATTACATTCATTATTATATTTTATGGCTTATTGCAGGCGCTTGGAACCATAATAATACTACGATCATTATCATAGTTTATGGCATATTGCAGGTGCTTGGGCCTATTACACAGCCCGTATGAATATGAGCAGTGGCGATCAGGAGATTCAAACTGAGGGATTCCGTGTGAATGGGGAGTGGGAAATTTTCAACACACAAGTCACTAACAAGATCATTGTACTACCTTGTTGTCCAGATATCAAGTAAGTAATAATTTTTATAAGGCATTCACAAAATGTCTTGCATTGTCCTGCTACTCATCTATCAAGTAATGCCCTGGCCCCCACCTTACTTTGCCATTATATCTGTGCATATTTGATATATTTGATTTCATCTCAACTACATTGTCCTTATACCCCATTGACACTACAGGTAGTATGTCCTGTGGTTAGAGGTTTACTTGGCTGCGGAACCGCCTCCAAGGATATCATATACCTTCCAAGATTTGGTGTATCATTCGCACTACAAATGGTACAATTTGCTGTTATAGGCATTAGGTAAAAACTACTATCTGAGATTCTGACACAGTGGTGAAATGTCCATTTACCTCCACTTACCTTATGTTACTGTGACAACCAAGGCAAAGCTTTATGAACACCATGGACTGCACCTTCAGTTACTGTAGAAAGAAATTCATCAGCATATGCTGGCATTCATCTGCGAATGTCCACAATATGACATTCAGAGCAAAAATTTTGAACGTTTCAAAAGTTTTGTAGAATGTGCAATGTAATGGACTTTTTGCCACCGTGTCACAAGGTTGCATATGTACCTGAGATAATAGTTGAAGGACAGGGACATTTCACCTAAAGTGGCCTACAGCAGGGTATACTGCCTGTGGTGTGAATGGGGTATTATGTTTTCAAAAAGAGACATCATATCTGGCTAGTACACCTGGAAGAAAGAGCTGCTCCATATATTAATCAAGCCCCACCCGAGCATGCCCATTAGGTTAGCTCACGAATGCTTGCGAGAGGCTTTTTAAAAAAGTGATCCCAAATGGAAATGATGTTACTATGTCCTACGGAAATGCAAACGTCACCAAATCACACTGAAACATTCCTCCAAGACATATATATTGGACTGTACTAAGATAATCCACAACCAAATTTAGGTGAGCGTGTTTGTACCCCAAGACCCCAGCATGGAACAATGTGACCGTGGTATTAGGTGTTTCCAGAAATATTTTAACATACTAAAATTAGCAAGTTTTATCTCCAGATATCAATTAAAAGTCTTTTAATCTTCTTAAATTAAATATATTTTTTTTTTGTTCAGACTGACAAGCTTTAAATTGAGATAAAAAGGAAGCACCCATCTTCACACATACCAGTATTATAGTGTCATCTTCATGAGTGATATATTTATCTTTTGTTATTTATTTCCTGTTAATGAGAAAAATTGGAAGCAAAAGCTTAGTTTGTTACCTTTATTGAATGTAAGGAAAGAACAAATCTTAAGTCTGAGATAATTATTGGATTTAAGAAGAAAGAAAAACAACAAAAATATGAGAGGTTTTGTCCCCATTTAGTCTGCATATCAAGTAACAACTGCTGACTTCAGGGTTTCTTGAGACTCTTAACAATATCACCAATTTTAATGCATTGAATAAACAGTATGAAATGAAAATTTAAATTAGTTATTTGAAATAAATCTAAGTTCCTTTCAAAATAGGTTCAAGATGCAAATGAGCAGAAAATAATGCAAGTATATTGTATTTTATTATCCACTATGTGACGTATTTGACCCGTATAGAGGGATTTACAGAGCAGGTTATATATATTTTTTTGTATTCAACGAAGCCTCTGAACAATAGATAATAAGTGTCAATAACTTCAGGTTTTTCACCAATATCTGGGAAACTATGTAACCTACAAATATATATTATATACCATTAGAATAGACTTTTAACAGCACTTCTGCTCTGTTTGGTGGCATCCCCTCAGAAATCCCCTCAGAAAATGGCTGAGAAATCGCAAATTAAAGATTGAGGTTTTATGTTCAATGGTGTGCCTGTATATATAACGTCTTTACACATTCTGTCTAGAAATATGAAGTTATTTTAGTCATAAACAAGATGCACTCAGAGAGAGCAAAACGCTCGACTCTATGTGACCAGTCTCCCAAGTGATATAAAGTATTGTAAGGAAGACAATAAAATAAAACCAAGCATGTAAATTAATCTTCATCGAAATATCAAGTAGAAAGCTAAAGTCATTAAAAATACATTGAAATGGGACCTCTGAAAAATGATGATTTTTTTTGTATCCAACATAAGACCCAGATCTTTCTTTTAGTAACTTCTTCATTCAGTCAGGTCCTACCCACAAATTTTTAAATAAAGATCTGTGCATTAGTTCTCGCATAGTCTAAACACACACACACAAAAAAAAAACAAAAACAAAAAACAAACAAACAGATAAATAGACAATTAAACAATTAGCACACAAAAACATAAACTGCTGGTGGAGGTAAAAATATTGCTTACAGGTCACTTCTTGGTGAAAATCACGCATGGTAATTTTTTGTGATGGACTGTCAAGGAATTGAAAGAAAAAAGAGAAAATAAAACTGAAATAATAATTAATAAAAATGATGAATATACCACCTCCCTCTTTATTATCTTTTTGTCAATTTCAAGACATAAAATGAGAAGAAATATTTTTACTTAAAGACAGCAAGTATCACAAGCTAGGTTTGTGACCTCACAATGACAGTTGCATTGTGACATCACTGAGTAATGACATCATCAGAAAACAAAATATTGACTTTTTACGTATGTGATGAAGAGAAGCAGTTTCACTGTGTATTCCCAATTAAAAATAAGAAAAACTCTCTCCTGGCTTTAATTTTCATACAAGTTACACCAAATTTGGAAGAATCCGTTTGTACCCCATGAAATATCTGCCCATCAAATTTGAGCTCGATTGGTGTTATAGTTTTTGAGTTATAAAGGCGAAACAGTGCACAGACAGACAGACAGAAACAAACTGATCACAATTACCCTCTCCTATCGTCGAGCGTTAATTATACCAAAAGGTGGATAATTAAATTAAAACACCCCTCATTAGACATGCACCGAAAAATATATCACTGATGAAGATTAACAATATGATATTCAAGCTACGCACTCATATAACATTGTTAGCTTCATTCGTAATATATTTTTTCTGTATATGTCATTCGGGAAGTTTTCCTATTAAATAGCTTGTTGATATCCCAAAGAAGTCGATGATCCACTTGGGTTACAACTAGTTTTGATTTGTATGTGACTTAGAAATAAATCAAAGACGTTTTTCAATCTGGAGTAGAAACTGTTATCCAAAGCTAAGTTATGAACAAATAGACGACCTTGTTCTAGTGTAGGTGGAATGGAAAGCTCCCCTTCAATGTTCAGTCTCTTGAGACCAGATGTGACATATTTCAGCATTAACTGAGGCAGAAAATTTGAGTAAATGAGGCCAATTACTCATTTGGTGCTGGATACATAAGCCAGACAAGTAGTCATCCATTTCAATGAAGCTACTGACATTAGGCATACCTAGAAGGCAACAATTAGACCCCATATGGATATGTATTTCAATGTACATACTATGGAAGTTTAAAGTTATGTACAATAGGTTCCCGAAAGACACATAAAGAAAAAAATATATCACAAATGAAGATAACATTATTATATGAGTGTATAGCATGAGCAATATATTGCTAATCTTCATGAGTGATATATTTTTCTGTTTATGTATAATGAGGGATATTTTAGTTTTATTATCTACCATTTTACATGATTTATGAGTTAAATAAAATGAATATTTAATGGGAGAATGTGAAAAAGGCTGTCAACAAGCATGGCCCACAGTGAATATAAATACCCCAATCTTTAAATTTCAATATCTCTGTTATTACTTCATGGATATTTATGCAACAAATACGAGCAGAAGAGATGTAAAAAGATCTTTCTAATGTTATATAATGCATATTTATAGGTTATGTAGGTTTTGAGATATTAGTTGAAAACCGGAAGTTACTGACACTTGTTATCCATGGTTACAGAGGCACAGTTGTATACAGAAAAATATATCCTGCTCCGTATATCCCTCCTTGGGTCACATATGATGTTTAAACCTAGTATTTTGTATTATGGGCATAATCTAAACAGAGTTCAGTATGTAAATAAAGGCTTGTGGCCTCGAATAAACAATGCAATACACTTAAGCTTAGGAGCATTCATTTCAATGTACACAGGTGGTCACAGAAATAAACGGTCACAGAGATAAATGGTCTTCAAATCTTTCAAATTTAAGTAGTGTAAATAACAAAATTGCATAAACTAAATAACAACATATACTTAAACAATGCTTACCATAACATTTGGTTTGTGTTATATTGTTGTTTAAACCCTTTCACTGTTTTTGTGTTATAATTTCTGAAGACCGTTTATCTCTATGACCGTTTATCTCAGTGACCACCCGTGTAACTTTATAACTTTTAAATTGGGAATCCCGAGTCCAATTTTATGGAGGGTCTCAGGAACGTCACCAAAACAGTGTTGTCGCACATTTCAAATTGGTTTTCTGAGCGAAGTTTCTGCTCAGTGAAACATACTGACAAACCGTCCCTCAGACAAATACAGTACCTGTCAGTTTTGCAAGTTTCCCATATAGCCACTGTGTTAATGGGGCAAATATATGTGACCATAACTTAAGTCAAAACTTAAGTCTGAGACTTTTACTGAAGAAAACCCGAAGTCTTGGAGAAATCTCAGAGTTACAGATAATTTCAGCTACCTCTGGCACTGGAGTGGACTTGAGTACCTGCCAATGGGGTCTAAAGACTACTGCACACCAATAATGATTCGTGATACGCCATCAGCCAACAATTGTTTTCTCAAAAGTTTATAATCAACATATGCTACAAACTTTTTCAAGTAAAATGGCCACTGCATTTTTGTTTATGGTCTGATTGATTTCTTTTTCAGCATTTACTTAAATTTAGAGACCCAACATCTTAGATAGGATTATGTGGGGTCAGTTATACATAAAAAGGACTATCACAAAGTGAGCCAGAATTCAGATCAGATTTAACACAAAAATAAATACTCGAGCCATGAGCTGGTCCCTTGTTGTGAATACTTTGCTTGTTTTTTTTTTTACAATTACACGGAGGACACACTAACACCAGTGAGTTTGACTACATATGCAAAGAGGGATAAAACAAGACCAAAGCATATTTCTCGCCAATTCAATTATGTAAATATACTGTCAGAATACCACAGGGGAGCCAGAAGATACAATAGTTCCAGTGATAAAATTGTAGCATTTTTTGTTGCAATTTTCCCTGGTGTCTGTGTCAGTTTATAACCATTCCAAATGTATTATGCTAAAGTAGAGGAGTGGAATATACAATTAGGATGGATTTTAATTATTTTATTTGACAACCACAAAATTGCAAAAATTAAATACATTTGCCTCCATTGCTTTGAGCCTTAATTTGGCACACACTTCGAAATGAGAGAAAACAAAATATAGACCATAAGTTGACTCTTGGTTGTTTCAGAAATCACTTCCTCCCTTGGTCATTCCCTAACCTCATAAGATTTTCAGAATGATCTACTGGAGCTATCACCAACACAGACAGACAAACAAACAGACGAATAAATTCGACTGGAAACATAATATCCTGGTGGAGGCAATGATAATGTTTAAATCTAATACGTAGAAAACAAAATACCGCCTAGGTCAGATCTTTCCATGCTTTGGTAACAAGCTACAAATAAACAAGTACATGAAGGTTTGAGTCTTGGATTGTCATAGTATGTTCTGCTTTGTGTCCTGGCTGGACATCTTTGACATGATTCACTTGGATTCCAGTGTAGGTAGGATACATTTGAGACAACAAAGAACTTGGTGGATGGCTTTTTTAAAAAATGTGTGGAAAATCTCTGGTGACCTCTCCCTGAGCTGTGTTAAACTCTGCACGCTGCTGAGTGAAAAGAGGCAATGAATATATTGCACAAACGATTCTTTAGCCCGCACTAGACAAATATCTGGGGCGGATTTTACAAAAAGTCTTAGCCCAGTCTTAGGCTCAAAGTTAATTTATTTATTTGGGGTTTTACGTCGCTTTCAACACAATATACAGGTCATATCATGACGGATAGTTGGAACGGCAGAGGAAACTAGTACATACAGTATGTCAGGGTTCTGTACTGTAAACTGCCGACCAACAGCAAGCAACTACCAGCTTTCCCACTTGAGGCCAGGCCGGGAACCGAACCCCGGCCTCAGAGGTGGGAGGCGAGAGTGTTACCACTCTGCCATCGTGGCCCCCTAGGCTCAAAGTTAAGACTTTTGTCTCACATGTTTGAAACATTTTGGTTGAGTCCAATGGACTCAGACTTTATGGATTTCACTGATGGTCTCCAGTCCCAGCCTTGGCTGAACCACATTGCTCAAGTGCTGAGACTGACAGGTAGTGGGCTTAAGTTTTGTAAACAGAGGCTTAAATATGGCTGCCATAATTCATTCTCCACTACAAAATTTGGAAATGGCTAAAAATAAGGTACAACAAGTATATAAAACAACCTCCTAAAGTAGTCTTTGAATGCTTACAAGGTTTACCATACCATATACTAGAGATAAAATGTGTCAAACAAGGAACATAAGTACTCAGCAGAATATCTTGACTAGAAATAAAGGGTCACATGACACAGAAAACCACTGTGGTTATTTAAATTTAGAAATCTTTTATGATCCTCGAAATGGATACAATAATCAACATAATTTAATTCTAAATCCCGACTTTTCAGACTAAATGCCGACTTTTCAGATTTAAGTCTCAGCTAAGTTTTGGGCTTCAGTTGGTATTCACAAAAGAACTTACTCTCATTCTTTTTTCTTAGCCTTTCCTTTGCTACGTCCCACATAAGTAATGGTTAAATTGGTTTAAATACGGCCAACAGAACAAACTTATAAAAGTTACAAAATGTATCTTTCTCCACAGGAAAAATCCACATCTAAACAAATTGCAATTTTCCCAATTAATGGATAACTGAGAGGGTTCTTATTCACAAATGGCTTAGACTTAAAGTTAAGGCTTTTGTCTTAGAATGAGGCTAATTCTATGTTCCGAGACAAAGAGGCTTTCTCCAAGCTGCTAACTCTAGACTTTGGCTAAGTCTTCACCTGGGGTAGGCTTAGTTTTTGTAAACAAATACTTAAGTCACTGGCTTTGTCTAAATCTAGACTAAGTCTGAGAGCCTTTGTAACACTGGCACCTGTTAACTTGAGTTGAATTTTGACTCAACTTGAGCTTTATATATTTTCTTTTCTGAGATCGTTTGAGACACCTTTGAGTTGATTTGAACTTAAAACTTAAGGTTACAATTCTTTTGTGCTGGCGTCAAAGATAGGCCAAAACTTAGGTCCCAAAAAGGGCTTAGACATTTCTTGATTCTTCAAATAAAATTTAGTCTTAAGGCAAAGACAAAAACGTTTTGATTTGAGACAAAAGTTTCAGACTTAAGCCCCGAAATAGTGTTAAGTCTTTCAGTGAATCTGTACTTTAAATTGCTATAATCATAGACACATAGTCATATACACATATTAACATTAAAAGGATTTGCTATTCATTTTTTCTATTATTTTCAGTTACCCGTATGTAGAGTTCAACTTACATCTTCGCAGAAGATCCACATTTTACATGATGAACATCATTCTTCCTTGTTCTCTTCTGTCTATTCTTGTCATGATCGTCTTCTGTCTTCCTCCTGATGCGGGAGAGAAGATAAGTCTGGGTAAGTACACATGCACCCTCAAAGTAGAGATGCATAACATCAGAGGTGTGTGTTTTTGTTCCTTAAAACCAGGGGCCGATTTCACAAAGGGTCCAGTCCAACCAGGCCAGTATAACAGATCATGAAGAAGTTCTGAGGTCAGCTACAGAATGATACAGAAATTGGGATAAGCCTTTTATTTTACACAGGCATATTATTCTACACAATTAAAATTAGTAGGTTAAATTACAAAAGAGAGGACATAAAAGGCCCAAACCCAATTAGGTAGAGAGTAGTTTTGGAAACGTAGATGCTACTGTTGATGCAGCTTTGGGGGTATGTTTCAGATAAGTATGAATGGCGGATGAGGACCAACCCCTCGTGAGCTTTGAGGTTTTGGAGGGGAACATTATGGTCAGCAGCCCGACACTGCTGATCGTCTAAACGCATGAAACCCATAGTGGGTAGGGTTCAAACCCATGGAAGACAGAAGTCTGGTGAGGGTGGAACTAATCATTGGTGCAGTAATGGGAGTAGAAGAGGAAGGGGGGGGGGGGAGGCGACAAAGGGGGCAGATGGAGGGGCAGGAAAGGACAAAATAGTTTTCAATGCGGCTACTGGACATAAGAGGGAGTCCGGGAGGGAAGGAATTAGAACTACCTGATGTTTGGCGGAACATTGCATGGCTTTAGCCCACTTTACTATAATGTGAGCCCCAGGAGGACCAAAAATTACATTGCCTCTCATAAGATGATGGGAGGGGTCAAAAAGAGAAGGGAGAAGAGGGGGCCATGTTTGAGAGACTGAGGAAGCCGAAATATGCGACTAAAAATATTGCTTTATAAACACGGCCTGGGGAGAATTTGTCACATGCTTTGACTAGGTCTAACAAAATGGGAATGGTGTAAGTATACATGGACTCTCAAAGTAGAGATGCATAACATCAAAGGTGTAGAAGGCTAAGTCTACAACACAGTCTTGTCCAAGTTAAATGCAGTCACATGATGTATAATTCTGTGTATGTTGCTGTGTGATGCTTTACTTACTTGAAGTTGTATGTGTTATCTGTAAATATTATTTAAGTTTCAGTATTTCCTAGTTCAAATGTATTACGTGTTTAGAAAGGCTAACACTGTTTCTCTCAAATATGTGTAGTTATTTCACCAACAGAAGTTGATGGATGAGTGGACACCTGCCTATATTCCCTGTTTTCTTGTGACTTTATAAACCAAGAATTGAGTTTTATGTGTCTTTGTTTTATATCTTCTTTGTGATGAAAAGACCCCAAACTATAAGCTACGTAAAAAATAAATTATGTAGGTAAAGCATATATTCAAGATTAACACAATATAGAAATAAAGTAAAGAACGTCATTCTATTTCCTTTTTGTTGTGTTTCAATTCTCAAATGAAAAATACAAAAGGTGTGTGCTTTTGTTCCTTAAAAAAGCAGGGGCCGATTTCACAAAGGGTCTTAGACTTAGCCAAGTTTTTGGCTAAGTCAGGGACTTAAATCTACCATTTTGGTCTTAGGTAGGTCAGGTATTTTGTATTGCATACCATATTAGGGTAATAGCCACTTTTCATACAGCTATTGTGACAGATACACATCAAATACATTTTCATTGGGTTTGATATCAACTAAATATCAAAGCTATTTTAAAAAAAGAAGTGTGGTGATATAAATGATATGGCATGGAGAAAAAGATATAAGAACCATTTTAAAAAAAAATTTGGGGGCAAATATCGTAACAATTCACCAATTACCTCAATTTTTACTTATAATGTCAAACCACCAAAACTCACCTTTAACACAAAGGTAGTCAGATACTAACCTTGAAAGTTAAGGAAAAACAAGGATTCCTTGGTAAAGGCAGGTTAGTGAATATCAAAATTAAAGATTTCCTTGAAAGTTAAGGATTTCTTCGATTTTTAAGGTTTCCTTGAAAGTCAAGTATAGAAAGTTAGGCTCCTTTGTTTGGAGGAAGTTTAATGAATACAAAAACAAAGGAGAGTGCAAGAAACAAAGGAAATGCTTACTTTTAAAGGATTCCTTGGAATAAAGGAGGTTCAGTGAATACGGGATATTGAATAATTTTATTTATAACATACATATATTTGAAGGTGTGTCATTCATTAGTGGGCAGTAAACTGAGAAAAAACCCCTAAAATATACTCATTTTATCCATGTTTGACTAAGGCAAGCACTGATGATCCAGTGGACAGGGTAGCCCTTTTGGGGGGTTATGATTTGTCTTATACAAATGGGATACAAGTTGGGCCAATACACATATCTCCTGACTTTTTTCTTGACTTTCTAACCATAATTTCTTGATCCTAACAGTCTTATAACCTAACTTTTGGGTGCTATAACTTTATGTCCTCTGTCAAGCGACCAATCTTGTGCATTCTTGTCGTGATTCTATTATTATGAAAATGTGAGTCACTTGTCCCAAGAAAAGGTTAATTAGATAAGTCCACCAGGAGTGATCGGGGCTTTATGCTATGCATTAATCTGTATAAATCCTGGCGACAGGGAGCATGTTTTAAGACTAATTGTCCGGCCCTTGTAACTTATCTTTTTGATCACAACACAAAGCGAGTTTATTTCGAAACCCAAATTTTTCAGCCCTTTTTGTCATGACCAGTCTAAAGACTCAAAAGTGGCTAGGTTCTGTCATTGGTCATCTAAGTTTAATGGGTTTATAAGTAGGAGAATGACGTCAGCGACGTACATTTTTAAATTTTATCACCAATAAACAAAAACAAGGAATATAAGTAAATGTTTTGTTTGTCTTTCAGGGAAGGAATATAAAATATACTCCAGAACTTTTGTTTTTAAAAAAATGGTATCCACCTTGAATAATAAGAAAATTGTCTACAAAATATTGAAAAAAAGGGGCACTGGTAAAAATTAAAATAATTAGTTTTAATCTTTAGAGTTTCCCTCCGTTCCACTGTTGATGGGAAACATAAAGACTAGCAGATGAATAGCATATCTGTAGCTTACACAATTGTCGAAATATTTACGAAAAATCGGCATTTTTTATACATATGTAACATTAATTAACCAAAGTATGGGTCACCATTGGATAAATAATGACTGTATTTCCCACAATATATTTATTTGTCTAATCGAGTTAATAGTAGATATTAAAAATCACAAAACACATCTGGGAGAAGGTCCAATTCAAGTTACGATTCTTCTCATGTTTACGTTTAATTATGTGTTTTATTCATAATACATGTCATTTATATACTAGATTATACCAGCTCAGCAGGTGCTTAATAAATACATATTTACTGAAGCTTTGGTTTCTCAAACCTTTTAAAAATTGGACTTAAATATGTTCTTATTAGCTGAAGTAAGATAATAGTACAATAAAAGCATCCCCTGTTAGAACATTTGTTCTCAAACAAGGCTCTTCTACTTCCCTTTCGTAGAAAGTAAATATAGTTTGACCAATGCTACCCTAATGTTACATTCTTAACTACAGCAAATGTTCTGAAATAAAGACTTGGCTAAATCAGGACACACAACGCTGAATAGACAATCAGTCTGGTCTTGTCTTGTGGTGTCAAAACATTAAGCGCAAACTTAACTGGAAAGACAATAAGACGTATAATTTACTGAATACTTGTAATTACACTTTATTTCTGTAATCTTTATAAATTTCTGAAACCTTGCTTGATTTTAAACCCATCATGTTATCTTATTCAAATATAATATATAAAATAATATAATCCATGTTTAATGTTTAACTGTATGGTGCTTTGTAGGAAATGATTCTCTTCTGAGAGAAAGAAATTTGCAGCCCACATTGTAACAATTTGATTGGGGCTGACAAGGTCATTCATTGGCCTACATTATGTGCAATGCTTTTTGCAAGTTTCATTGCAAAATCTCTGCTCAGAAGTCTACTTAGTTACATGTCAAACATCCCTTGGGGTATTAAACCTGTCAGGTCTCAGGCTAAGTGAATATATACAAAAGATGAAAAACCTTGTGGCTTTGTATATTTTATGGTCTTTAGTTGCAGTACCAGTCTAGTGTATGTTTTATATCTTGGTGGAATCAGTTGGGATAGATCCTATACTCAGAACATAGCAGGAGCTCTAGGAGATCACAAACCTCCGCACAGGCCCGACATCTCTTCTATTGAAGTGATATAAAAGTCCTTTTATAAAGAATTGGTTATGGGTCATTTCCAAAATGGAATTAATTCTATGTTAGACCAATACACACCTAATGTGAAGATTTAATGTTAATCCAGGCAGTACTTTTCATAATCTTGGTAAAATAAACACACAGAATCTCCTTGAGGAGAGGGTGAGGTAACAATGGAAATTTATATGGCACTATTCTACCTGTTGTGACAAACCCACAGTACTTTATAAACATGATTAAATTGAATGAAGTGTTCTACTGGGGAGTAGATAGGTAAGACACAAGAAATCACATATACTCCTGATGAAAAAAGTGCCTTCAATTCTTTTTGAAAAGCTCCAAGTTGGCTATTTATCCTGATACAGAGAGGGAGTTTATTCAAGAATTTTTGATCAGCAACTACAAAACTCCGACCACAAGTTTCTAACTGACATGTGGAATGGCAGAGTAAATTTTTATCCCTAGAATTAAGTGTTGGTTGAGTGGTGTAAGATGTTAGAAGTTCTGTGAGTTAATTAGAGAAAATTCCATTGAGAGGTTTGAAAACACTGAGCGACACTTTGTTTGTGATTTGTTGTTCTGTCAGAAGCCAGTGGAGAAGAGATAGAGATTACAAAAGGCTGAACACTTTAAAGAAGTTGCAACTATTTGTAAAAATGTAATTAAGAGCTTAATGCAGTGAACCATAAACCAGGTAGTAAAGTACAGAATCTGTCCAATGTTCCAACCATTTCATTATCATTCAAGCCAGCTGAAAGATCCAAATTTATGTCTCACATACATCCATGAAGATCAGGAATCAAAACCATTGCATAACAACCCGTTCAACAGCCGGGGTCTGTACGTATTTGATTTCTGGCTGACATTCTCATCCTTATGGTTTGGAGACATCATATCTTGGTAATACACATTGAAAAATGAGCCACTGAGTATATCTCCATTCGTTCAGCCACTTCACTCCACTCAGTTAGAAAGAAGTTCAAAACGTATCTCTTTGCAAAAGCATATCCACCCTATAAAATACTATTAGAATTAGAATCATCTGGTGCCCCCTTCACCCCTCCAGTATATTGTAATACAGATTGTAGGAGCTTGTAGAAGCATTTTTTTTATTATTTTTAAAAAGCACATCACATTCGATGTTGTGTTGAGCATGTTCAACCAAAATGTATTAGTGTTAGTAAATATTGGCTCAGGAATATCTAGCATTAATATCATCACTAATTTTTACCTTCACTAAAAAAGTTATGTTTTTTGTGCATTCATTTCTTTGTATTGTGATTACTTCAAAACTAATGAACACATCTTAATAAAATGAACTGACGATAAAACTTTGGGAAAAGATCCGGATCATACTCAATTTTTCAACAGTTCTATTTTCTATTCTTCGGGGTTTGTAGTGGAGATTACTCCATACAGTCCCCGACCAAAGACAGTAAAACACAAAGTTGAGGGCGCTTTGTTCAATACATGTAACAAGATAAATATAGTTTCTATGCTAAAAGTTATATACAAGTCATATAGTGTATAAAAGTTCGGTAAAATATATACATGTATGTAAAGTCAACAATTACTATACTTTAAAGATTACAAACATTACCATAGGCATAGGAACGGGGGGGGGGGGGGGGGGGGGCAGTGGGGGAGGTCCCCCGAACCAGAGAGTTGGAGGGGGGTGGGGATATCTTTTCGCCCCCCAACTTTTTGAAATGGAACTTAACTCCAAGTTTGAAGTTTATGCAAATGTTTACAGGTAAGTCAATAAACATGTCAAATTACACTTTGACCCTGTTCACATGTACTATTGTGTATGCTACCGCTTGAACTATGAAATATTTATTTTTATGATTTGTGAAAGGAACATTTTCAGTTAGCCCGCCAAGGAATTTGTAAATTTCTGTGAACATTTCCCTTGTGCAGACCAAAATCATCAGAATACTAATATTCTACATTTAATTTATATTCTTGCTAATTATTTAGTACTTAAATATGTAGTTCTAAATTCACATAGAGCCACAGTTTAGCACAGCCATTTGTCAGCTGATGATATATTTTCCAGAAAACTCTTCTTTCTTTACTGTGTGTTTATTTGACCTAGACAGTGCAATGATAATACACCCCTTCAACTTGGGGCTTAACCGTCCTAACAATAAATCTTGCATCAGCCTGGCATTTGGAGGAAAGGTCACAAGTTCGTAAAACATCTAGTAAAACTAGACGTAGCACATTGGAGAAAGGATGCAAATTGTATTCACCAGAAAGACAACTCACCAAAGCCAATCAACTATTGTTTAACATTGAAGGAGGAGCCCAAGGTCAAATCTGACCAGATCAAAAGATTCCTGTCCCACAATGTACTATAGGATGGTTTAACATTATAAACCTCTAGGACTAATAATAAGCGAGTTATGTGCACTTTTAGATTTTGCTATCCTCATTTGACCTTGAAGGAGGGGTCCAAGGTCAAATCTGACTATATCAAATGATTTTTGCCCATGATTTCCTATAAGTTGGTTTCACATTGCAAACCTCTAGGACCAATAATAAGGGAGATATAGACACTTTTAAAGTTCGCTACATGGGATACTTTGGCACTCTGTAGATGACCTTGAATTATGAGCTTCAAGGTCAAATGTCTGCAAGGTTGTAGAGGACATGTATATGTGTTATATATATCACCTATGAAGAGATTCAACCTTCTACCTGTGAGAATCAGTCAGTAGAAAAGGGTAGATAATTTTCAAAGAAATGCCCACGGTGGCCATCTTGTTTTTCAGAATGAGGCTAATTTCAGTCCCAGAGACGCTTATCACCCAATGAAGGTATCCTGCATATTTGGTGAGCCTAGCTGCTGTCGTTTTCCTCTTAGAGCGTTATAATCGAAACTCTCTCTACGTGTGGCATTTACAATTATCAAAAAATAATTTATAATAATTGTGAATCACACTAAATGGGTGCTACAAGAATATCCAGTGAATGCCTGGGATATGTTGGTGTCAAGTCGGCGAACTCTAGTTCCTTTGGTCCTCGCCTCCCCCAATAAAAAATTGCTTCCTACGCCCCTGATTACTTGTTAATATCATGATTTGTTATCATAATTAATTACACCTTCTATAAATGTGGAGATTTTTGAGCTGAGTTTGACAGACAATTTAAGCTAGATGTAAAGCAAAAGTCATTATAAGGCTAAAAGAATGGAAAGTTGTTAACTATCCAATCAATTGATTATTATTTTTTTACATATATGTAATCCTTTTAATCCATTTTTTCAAAGTCTGTTTTTGGTAATGAATACTGGTCAAATACGTATTTCATTATATTTGTTTGCCAAATAAGACGATATGAAAGCAAACCTAATTGCTATAAATACTATGTGGTTAGTAAAGCACCTTAATAGAGAAACAAAATTATCTTGATAACTTTAGTTGCTAGATATTAGACATATACATGTTATTAAAGAAAAGTTACTGGCCCAACTCTGTGATTCATTTAATTTATTTTTAGAGTGACAATAAGATATTTCTTTTATAAAAATAGAAATATCCATTGGCAACATACTACTCCTACTTTGTTTTAACTATAATGAAAAGTAAATGTCTTTTACACTCTTTGACTACTGCTACACAACTTAGTTTGAAAGATATTCTGGAAGTTCAGTTTCTTGTATTTGGGATATATATGTGACAAAATGAAAACAACTGATAAGTTGGTAGAATGGAAACCAACTTAAAATTGTTCCCTGCTCAATTAGTACGGTTTTGTTCAAAAATAAATTACAGGAGTTACTTTTATCATTAATATCATTCATACGGGGCTAATAGGGTAGAAATATTAAAATGAAATAACATAAAAAAAAAAAAAAAAATTTCTAATTGATAAATTAACCACATATGAAGATGCAGATTATGTTGTAATGTGTAGGGATTTTAACCTTGTATTGAACCCATCTAAGAACTCCCAAAATTATGTCAATATCAACAATCCAAAGTCTAGGTCCAAACTGATCACTATGCTTAATGGGAGAGATTTAGTTGACATAAATGGAGTACATAATCCAGATGTGATGCGATTCACATGGAGAAGAAGAAATCCGATTAAGCAGGCAAGTCTTGATTATTTCATGATATCATCTTCTATGACTGATATCATAAACAGCACCTCCATAATGCCAAGTTACAGGTCAGACCACTCAATCATTGAAATGAACATTAACCTTAGTGAATTTAAACATGGAAAAGGCTACTGGAAATTTAACGTTAGCTTACTTAAAAATCAAAACTATTTCAATTTGATTAATGAAATTATTGAAGAAGAAAAAGTAAAAAGTTGCTCTACCTGTTTACAATATGAACTATGTAACTGGTAGCAATGAAACTACTGAATTTACTATTCCTTCTGATCTTTTTTGGAGACACTATTTTTAAGAATATGGGGTGAAAGTATCAAATTTGCAAGTCACCTCAAGAAAAATAATTATTTACAAGAAAAACAGCTACTAAAGGTGAAAAACCGAGTTCCTTTTTGTCAACTTAAATATAAAAATTGCACTGAAGAAATGATACAGAAATTGCATTTATCTGATGGCTCAGAAATAAAAGATCAAAAGAAAATACTGTTAGAAGTACAAACGTTCTATTCTCAACTTCTTAAAGTGAAGGACAAAGATGTATATGATACAAGGTCATTTGAGTATATTAATTTCCAAAGTTTAAAAAAGATTTCAAACTCAAATTTGGGGAATCCTATAACAGTGGATGAAGTAGGTAATGTTTTGAAAAAAATAAAAATAATAAATCACCAGGAATTGATGGAATCTCAGCTTAGTTCTGGAAAGTTTTTTGGAATAAATTAAAGGTTTTTGTGACAAATGCAATCAATACGTGTTACTCAAAAGGAGAGCTGTCAATTTCATTAAGGAAAAGTGTGATAATTTGCTTGCCAAACAAAACAAAGATAGGAAATTGATAAAAAAACTGCCGTCCAATATCACTTTTATGTGTAATTTATAAGTTGGCTTCATCAGCAATATCTGAATGGCTAAAGCATTTTTAGATATTCTGATCTCTCAAAGTCAGTCTGGTTTTATACAAGGAAGACGGATTGGTGAAAGTAATAGATTAATATATGATCCTATGCATTACACAGAAGAAAAACAAATACCAAGATTGTTGATGTTGATAGATTTTGAGAAAGCTTTTGACTCCGTCTCTTGGAAATTTCTATATAAAGTGTTGGAAAGTTTTGGCTTTGATGAAAAGTTCATCAATTGGATAAAATTGTTCAATAATAATATAAATGCACACATATTACAATGTGGATTCTTATCCAATGCAATTCTAATTGAGAGAGGCTGTAGACAGGGAGACCCCATGGCTCCATATCTGTTCTTACTCATTGCTGAAATTTTGAGTTTATTAATTGAGAGAAATTCAGACATAAAGGGCATACAGGTTGGTAAACAAATGATTAAAGTCACTCAGTTTGCAGACAACACCACATTATTGCTTGATGGTAGTATTTCTTCTCTGTGGGCAACTTTGAATGTACAGGAAATTTTTGGTTCCTTATCTGGTTTAATATTAAATTCAGAAAAGACAAAGCTTGTTTGGATAGGCAGTAAAAAACACTCTAAGGAAAAAACTTTATAGCACAGCCAAACTTCAATGGGTAGATTCTGAGTTCAGTATTCTTGGTATAGAGTTTTCAACTGAATTACTTTATATTCCTCGAATAAACTATAATCAATTTTTAACCAAGGCCAAGAAAATTATAAATTCTTGGAATTACAGACACTTGACACCCATAGGAAAGATTACAGTTATCAAAACTTTGATATTATCAAAGTTTACACACCTATTTATGAGTATTCCAACTTCAAACTTAGTCATGCATGACATAGAAACAATGTTGTATACATTTTTATGGGCAGGCAACCCTGATAGGGTATCTAGGAGGGATATATTTAAGACAAATTTAAAAGGTGGTCTGAAGATGATGAATGTGTTCAATTTTGAAAAAAGTTTGAAGCTTAGTTGGCTAAAACGACTTGGCACTGACTCTTCAAAAGCTTGGTACAAAGTTTTAGAGACTACAGTTAGAGATGTGAATAAATTGTATTCATTAGGGACAAAATGACCAAAAACTGTAGCCTCTAAACGTAACCCCTTTTGGAACACAGTTTTTAAATACTCAGATGAACTGAATGAGATATGAAAAAAATCAGGATATTGTAAATCAGAGCATTTGGTACAATAGTAAAATTGGCACAAAAATATATTTTACCCAGATTGGTTTAATACGGGCCTTTACTTTGTGGGGGATGTTTTGAATTTATGAAGGCAATATGTTACAGCTACAAGAGATAAATAGCAAATATAATATGAGGGATAATATTTTGAACTATTTTACAATCAGAATGATTTGAAAAAAATTCATATTGCAGTTTATAAATGGAAATGATTTCTTGACAGATAGACCAAACATTCCTCTCCATATGCATATTTATACAAGGCCCTTAAATGGGGGAAGATACTTGTATCATATTCTCAATGACTGTAAAGGGGACCCCTCAGATTGTAAACAAAACTGGTGTCTTTTTTACTTTTTATGATAACAGTTTCATATGGTTCCAGTATAGAATCATCCAAAGGATTCTTGGTAAACAAGAATTTTTGCATAAAATTAAACAATCTGACTTGGATATTTGTCAACTATGTGGCCAATGTTGCGAGACAATTACACATTTATTTTTAGTCTGTAACAGAGTAAATAGCCTCTGGAAGAATCTACAAGTCTGGATTTAGACAAAAACTGGTTCAGCATTTAACTTAAATCAAAGTAGACTGAACAAGAAATGCTGTCTTATGTTAATAATGGTATTGACACTTTTGATAGGATATGGTCATTGTGGAGTGATACGTTTGCTGAAATTTAGATTAATGTATTGATAATTAAGCACAAAAGCTATTTATTCATTTAGTTGACACTGTTACGTAACATATTACTTTATTACAGTATTGTAAAACAATCATGATCAGTAAATTTAAAGTTCATGGTCCATATAGATCATGATAGTTTACAGATTAAAAGATTAGTTAAATTCAACAAAATACTTTTAAGAACCTAAGGGTCTGAAAAACCCCAGCAGAAAGGGTTGACCTTGAGAAAGGTCACAATCCTAAACTGACCTATAAAGGTCAAAGCTTAGTTCAGAATGACCTCTGAAACTGATGTTGTGATTGGACACTAGTTAATGTAGATATTTTAGTGATGAGTTTAAGGTCACCCTAAAAGCAGGAGGCAATAATCATCAGTTCCATTTTATATTCTTAGGGGTTTGTAGTAGAGATTACTCCATAAAGAATCAAAAGGATTATTTAGATGAAATTACAATATGGGTCGGCTGACTGGAGGTCTGGGCTCTGAGAATGCTTTCTAGTTTAAATTAGGCCAGTTTCACTAAAGGGTTGTTTATGGGTGCTATACAAAATTAGCATTGTGTTTTCAGGTATATCCGTGTTGCTTGCCTTTACCGTGTTCTTGTTGATGGTTGCTGAGAATGTACCAAGGACATCTCTGCATATTCCTGTTATGGGTGAGTGAGACAGTTATCTCAATGTTATCTGCTGAAAGACTCTCCTTATTTATAATGCTTCAAGTCATTTCTGTTCACTAAAACTAAACTTTTAATATATATTTAAATTTTCTTGATCATTCGCCATATATTAACAATGAATTGATATGATTCAGTAATATTTCAAGCTGACTGACTCTGGCTGTGCTCAACATAACATATTCTGTGCTATGTTACCTAGCTAGCTTTATGGTGCTTCAGATTCTCTAAAATTCATATAAACTAAAACAATGTCGTTTTTTATTTGTTGTGGCTTAATGTACAATTGCCAACAATTTCTGATAATGCACTCCTGCCCCGCTCCATAACTTGGCACATGCCTAAACTTGGCACAAAACAGAATATATGAACTAATCAACAGTTGGTTGTCATCGATCACATTTATGCATATCCAAGAATGGACCATACCAAATAAGGTAGTGTCAATGGTTAACAAATTGACCATGGACAATTTGCTGCAGTTTTGTGTCAATTTAGGGAGCTTTTTAAAGTAGAAATTGTATCATGCCCTTTTAAATAAGCTCTATAAATATTAAGTGCACAAGCATATTTCAATCTATAAAAATATAAATTGTCATAAGATAAGTTCAAAAAGGTTTCTCTCTATAAATTGCACCGAGTTATGTTGGGGAGCAGTATATGTTAAGATGATAACAAAGCTTTTTCTGATAATATTTCCTTTACAGTGATCTACCTGACTTGTACAATGTTCCTGGGAACTATCTCTGTATGTCTAACAGTTCTTGTTCTTAACCTCCATCACCGTGATTCTGAACGCTCAGTTCCAAAATGGTTCCGCATCTTCTGCTTCAAGTACTTGGCACGGATACTCTGTGTCACTGGGCGTAAACCCAAGACATTTGCACACCTGGAGAAGAAGCTCATGGAAAGCCATGATCATATCAATTTACGAGATGGTCTACAGCTTGTGGCTTGCCAAAGTCATCTACTGAGTCCATCACTGCAACACAATGGCCATCTGCCATCCGCAGACAAATACAGTTACCAGAACGGTGACCATACGGGATCTATGCATCACATTTCTGAAACCCCACTGAAAGGTGATCACTACCATCGCCGTGGTCATCAGGGAAAGGACAAGAAATGGAACAATTCCTACGAATGGAAAGAAGTTGCCCATATTTTAGACAGGCTGTTCTTTGCAATAGTCTTTATGCTGATGACAGCATCAGTGCTAATTATTGTGACAGTTCCTTACTACAGAAAACCTTTTGATAACAACATATTTGAAACACCCGACTAATGTGCATTAGTGCATTGCACGTGAAAATTGGGTTTCCAGTCATTTTCTTGCTTCATCTGTATATGTATGTGATTTCTGTTCAGTACTGCTCTAACACTTATTAAGCATATATTATATAACATTAATAAACCTCTTAGTTTTTTCATGTTTTGCTTTAAAGTTAATATTTAACAATGTAGCTACCTTGCTTTCATCTGTATTCTGTTTTATATTGCAATTATGTGTATAATATATGCAATAAATAATTTCATATTTCAAAAGTTTCTTTTTACGGTCATCGAGAAAACCAGCTTCACAAAAGTAGAGGTATTCCAATGACCATGCTTGTGCTATTTTTGCATTTGTGTCTTTTATCTCCAAAATCACTACTGGTATCAAGGCATAAAATATTTGTGTTTTTTTTCTGTTGAATAATAGCTAATGTTCAATCTAATTACGACTGTTATAGCACTTGATCTCTATCATATGGGAGGCAATAAGGGACAACTTTATATAAACATATTGAGCAAGAGTTAGTCCATCTACATAGCTAGGTCACACCAGGGAAGAAAGGGAGGCAGAATGGGCTATGGTGGATAGGCTTTTACAGGTAAGTTGTGATATCGGATGATCCAGTTTGTTTTAGCTTGCACACACATTTCCACTAAAAGAAATTAAAATATCACTTTATAACAGAATATAGTATTATTATATGTACAGTTAATTGTTTGTTCCTTAAAACACATCATTTGCCATCCATCAGAAATATCTTTTAAAAGTGCCACAAAGATAGTTTTAAAGAGCTTCTTCTCACTTTTATTGTATGGAAATAAGTGTAGAAATGGAGGCAATTTCTTAGGGTTAAAACCTGAGGTGTTTATATTTGCTAGCTATTTTTACCAAGAATAAATATTGGTGGCTAATTTTTGTTTTGCATTTCTTAGGTAAATATTTACCTTGTTTATATTTCTTATTGATGGTAAGTTGTGGAAAATAAATATAAAACAACCACTGTGAAGTATATTTTAAAAATATTATCATTAGCTAGACAAAGTGTGACACAATCATCCTTTCGGTTCTGATATTATCATTTTAAATTTTTTACTCATGATAAAATTAAAAAAAAATGTGGATCACTCAGGCAGTTTTCCAATCAGATTCTGTTGTTCATGTTATAGTTTATGTAGCCTACATGTTTACAAGGTTGTCTTTGATAAATATTACCTTTGTTTACAATAATCTAAGGCATCCACATCATCATGTTATTTTCATGTAGCTGAACATGGAAGCCTTTTTAAAGATCACTGTATTAATAATACATTTAATAATACTAATTCTGTTGCATTTAACTGTTTTTTCAGTTCTGTACTTAACGGCCACTTCATTAGTGAGTACTGCGTCAGTCATGCTAAGTGTCCTTGTGCTAAATATTCACCACAGAGATGCAGAAATGCCTGTTCCTAACTGGCTGAGAGTACTCTGCTTCAAGTATATGACCAGGGTGCTGTGTATTTCTGCTAGAAAACCAAAGACATTTGCCAATCTTGAGAAAACCATGGACTTTGAAAACCGACTACAGTCCAAAAAAGGAGCCACAAGAAAACTGGCAGAGTTTACACCAATGATAGCTTCAGTGATCGTGCCAAATGGTAAGGTGATGACAGAAAGTGTCGGTGATCAAAATGATGGCGATAGGGATAATGCAAAAACAAGAATGTATCAACGTAATGGCGATGCACGTAGGGTAAGCAGTGGTTGGAGAAGCAGTTCGAGCTATGATAATACAGGACACAGTCATTCCTGTAATGGAAGAAAATCATCTGCCACAAGTAGATCTCATCTCTATTCAAAATACAATGGTAAGAGTAATAGTTATCAACATCATGCCTCAGAGAGACATATGGCAGAATCGTGGAGCTCTCTTGTTAATAAATCAGACAGAAGGCGGCTTTGGAGCTATTCTTATGAATGGAGAGAGATCGCTCATGTCCTTGATCGGTTCTTTTTTGTTGTTGTGTTCATATTCAGCATAATTACTGTGATAATGTTCTTGTTGACACCATATTACAAGCAGCCGTACACATATAACTTTCAGTGAATAGAGAATAATTTCTCATTGTCTCATTGTATTTTAAGCTGAAGGTATTGTAATTGCATAAGTTTGTGTGTAGACCATTGTCAACATGTATGTCGGTGAAAGAGTTAATACATGAGTCAACCAAGCCATGAATTTGTTGTTTTGTATTTAGTAACAATTGCATTATATTTCTAGATATCATAAGGTGTTTCAAAAACTTTGAAAGTAATGATTGATTTTGTACTTGCACTGTACTTTTGTGTTACGATAGAAAAGTTAATGTTCTATGAACACATTTATGCTCCCCTTTAATTATAAAGGATTATTATTATTATTCTAATTATTATTTAGCTGATGTATTCCAGAAGTATTATTTGCTGTTGTTGCTCTTGCTTTGTTAAAAGCCATTGTGATAGTTTATTATTCTTCTTGTAGTTATTTATAAGATTAGTAAGTTATCAAAAAAAAATAAATAAAAGGGTAAGCCCCAATAGAACCTGAAATATTTTTAAAAGCTGTCTTTCTAGATGTGGTTCCTATTATTATTTATTTATTTATTATTTTCCTATTAGTTATATGGTGATGATGTTTTGCTTTGGATGTAAAATCATCATTATCAGATATCCAAGTGCTTAATTTCCCAACTAGTGGATTCTAAGACACACCGTCCAAAGCATAATACATAAATCAAAAGTTGTGAGACTAGACATGGGTTCTATCCAGGGAGACCATTAGTGCTCGGTAGTCAAAAGCTAGGGAGGGAAACTCTTCTGGAACACTTCGGAAATAGATAGGTTTTAAGTTGCATTTTGAAAGACGAAAGAGTAGAAGCAGTATGAATTTCCAGAAATCATTCCAAAGTTTTGGAGCATGTAACTTGTTTTATATCACACGACTTTTTTTGCATCACATTTTGACTTATTTTGCTTCATCAACTAGTTTTGTAGTAAAGTTACCTTATCTTGTATTACTTGGGCAGTTTATTTTGTATCAGCAGTTCACTATTATGTTACAAAATGGTCTGCAAAATGGACCAGATTTAGGGTAAAATGAAACAAGTTGACAATGCAAAATCAGCTGTCTATAGACAACTTGTTTTGTATTACTGATTTCTTTGTATTATAATGTTATGCAACCCCACAGTGTATAAGGTGGGATTTGCTTTTTGTTTGTTGTTGTGTATGTTATGACATGTATTTTGTATTGGTTATATGATGGCGGTCAGTTTCAGTGCCAGTGGAACCAGTAAATATTAGGATCCTCTAGTGTGCTGGAATAAGATAGATCAAAAACTGAGCAAAAGTTGCAGTTCAGTAAGTGCCTACCCTCGGAGGATGACAATGGTGGCAGGTATGATACAAAACAAATTGTCACAGAGCATCATGTGAAAATTAATTGTTAAAATAAACTTTTGATTTATGAACTGAAGGACTATAATAAGGAACCTTAAGGAACATCTTCTCTGGATTGTTAAGTCTTGGTTTAACACCGGATGTTTACATAGTTAAGAGAGTTAATGGTTGTTGGTGACCTAGTGGTTCTGGCTAGATCACACTGTGCCATACTGGTACTAACCCTTGCATATGAAGTATTTAACTCATCCTGGCTCATTCGTGGTTTGTTGTTTTGTTTTAGTAATATCCATTCCAAGCAATAAGTGTAAACAATTCAGAATACATATTTGAGTGAGAGTCGATTGACACATCAAGAATAGTGTTTTCAGGATGTGGCAGGATTTTAGAAATGTCTGCACAAACTGCCACAAGCTCTCATGTGCTAAACTGAAATGTACACACTAGAGGGATGGGGGAAGGGTATCGCTTTATGGGTTGGCTCATTTTAAAATGTACATTACCCCCATATGAGGTCGATTCCACGGAACAAAAAAGGCAAGGTCACACACCAAAATTCTAAAACGAGTTGTTATGACTGCACAGAACTGTGTGAACAAGACATTATGCTGTTATGGAACTACCACGTATTAGCTTTGTTTATTTGGTTTTCATACTTTGCTTTCAACACTGAATAATTCAAATAACTAGGGGTAGGTTTATGGGCAGAGGAAACCAGTACAAACCATTGTCCAAGCTTCTGTCCTGTAAATTTCAGACCAGTAAGCTGCTATCAACTTTCCCACATATGGTACGGGGATTGAATCGCAGACTTAGAGGTGGGAGGCGAGTGTGTTACCACTGCACCACCATGGCCCCCGCCACACATTAAGAGTTTTATAAGAACATTAAAACATGTCTATTAGCCTGTTGCATTTTAATAAATGGATTACTTTCTACAGACTGTCACTTTACTGAAATGTTAATCAGGTTTGGGCTGATACAGCAGCATGGAATAGTGTAAATAGGCCATCGGAAAGTTTTTCATCCATTTACTGTCTGTCACCACTCTGTGTGTATTAGACTCAAGAGAGATAATGCTGAGGTCCTGTCCAAAAATGACCCTGGCTGGTTGATGGGACATAAAAACCCCAACTTTGACCTATGATAAAAGTGATCATATTTGAAGGTTTTCTTATCTAAATTGCATTACTGTCATATATTCAATCTAGTACTGCTGGGAAACTCTCTATGTCTGTTAATATGGCTTGCGATGTCCTTTTATGGTGATTATTGGATTATGGCATGTCTTCACCCGGGGGTTATTTCCCAGAAAACTTGAGATTTCTTATATCAGAATATGATCTGGATCTTTCCCAAAGTTTAATCACTTCTTCCATTAACCAGGCCCTAACCATACAAAAATTTCAGAAAGATCCATTCAATAATTTTGAAGTTATTGTAAACACAGACAAAAATGCAAATAAAAGCATAGATAGACAGATAAACGAATGCATTCAAAACATAACACCCTAATAGAGGTAATAGTAGCCTGAAAAAATGGAAGATTTTCAACAATTTTCACATATTTTTGCCACATTTTAACATTCAAGTCTATACATATTGAGTCACAAGACTTATCAAAAGAAGTTACAATGATCTGTTATTACTTCTATGATGTATATGTGCATACAGCCATTATACAGTATTTTATATATTCAAAATTAGATATTTGGATCTCCTGATGAGTTTAAAGGCCTCTTGTATTTCAAAACACATAAACAACCAAGATAGACACATCTAACAAAATAATTGCAAATAAAGATAAGAAAACAGCCTTTTGTACATTTTAACTGATAAGAATCATTTTGAGAAGAGAACATGAAGTTGGCAAAATTCAGTACTCAGTTGGACAACATGGGCGATATATACGATGCAGATGTGACATGGACAACTGACAGTAACCAGTTTATGCAGACATATTGATAGTGACTTTCTTAGCCCTATCCTTTTTATGTTCATCTGCTCCTTTTTTGGTAATGTCTGCCAATCCTTGAGGAACATTAGCGCTTGTACATAAAACGTCAAATGTATCCTCTGGAAGGTAGCCTGGCATATCATTTAGAACTGCTATATCATCCGCAGTTAATGACACAACCGAGGACATATCATCGATCACCCCATGGGCATGTTCTCTTTTCTTTTCCTTCTTTTTGTCCATCTTTTCTTGCTTCTTTAAACGTTCATCGTGTATGTCTTTGAAGGAGCGAGGTTGTATGTTTGCTGCATCAACAGTCTTGGACCGCAATAAGGAAGGTCTCTGTTTCTTGTATGTTGGAGTAATTGATCCTTTATAGGATGGCAAAGATCGATCCAGTTTATCATACATATTGAAGCCGTCCGAATAGAAAGGTCTGCGAGGCTTGATATTGTAACTCTTACCACTGACAATAAGCTTAACATCATCAAGGTCACCTATACCTGGCATGATATCATCCACTGATACTTCACTTTTCAGTTTACTTAATTTAGGTCTCAATTTTGGAGTGGTGGAAATTGACACTTGATGGCCAATGTCAGCTAATTTAGGAGGAGATTTCTTCTCTACATCTACCGATTTCTCATCTGGTTTAATTACGGATGTTGCACCATGACTCCTGGCCTCTTCTTTCTCCTCCACTGATGGGACCTCATGAATGGTTTCGAGAAGACTTTCGCTATCTGAAGCCAGTTTTTCAGACCTCTCGAACAAAAATTCCTTTGGAGATTTAGGCGAGAAGACTTCGGGTGTACTTGAAGAACCTTCATCAGGCTTCTCCTCACCTTTCACCGGGCATTCAATTTCTTCTTCGTCTGATGGATACCCTTCCTCTAGCTGCTGCAGTTTTAAGGCTTCCAGAACTTCCATCTCTACCTCAATTTCATGGCATCCACAGTCACATTTCTCAATGCCACATGATTCGTCTCCACTGTGACACAGACAGCTACAGTCTGTGATTCTGCATGGTTTAGTATAGTCAGATATCACTGAGTACACGTCACTGTCCTCTGGATGTTCTATCAGCCAGAGTTCGTTGTAATACTGTTTGAGTTTCCGCAGCTCTGTATGTCTGTAAGTAACAAAATTAAACTTATCATAAATCTCCCTTTATGATAACTGCAATGGAAATTTCAACTTAAAGGTGGCTTTAGAATTTCATGAACAAATAGCTAAATATTTAAGTATTTACTCTTGGTGAAAAGAACTAGAGAGGAAGGTGAAGCAAAGTTTAAAACCTTTCAATTCAAGTTCTGCCAACACAATGAAAAAAGAACCACATGTTCTCAAGTTTCGATCAACTGATGCAAAGGTTGATAATGTAGTTGGAGTAGATAATAAATATTTATAATTTTGGTTGCAATACTCAATTTTACATTTTGGCAATTAGTGTTGATAATAACTGACTAGATGATGAACATAAGCATGAGTTTATACTTACGTGCCCCTTTCTACAATCCCTCCATCTTTTAACACCAGAATTTCATCAGCATGTTTTACACTGGCCAGCTGATGAGACACAATCAGGGTGGTTTTATTCTCACACAGACGTTCCAGACTCTGTTGGACCTCATGCTCTGTTCTGTTGTCCAGCCCTGTTGTAGCCTAGAAAATTGATCAACTTTTTTCAAGAGAAAGATACTTCTAAATTACTTCCAAGATGTATAATTTCAGTGTGCCAGTTTATAAAATAAAACCTTTTCCGTTGGTTTCAAAGTGTGTTTTTTTGATGGTTTATTGAATTTCTGCTCTGAAAAACGCAGTAGCACCAAAGGATTAGGCCGCGATTGATTAATACTTGAGAGTGTGTGAAAAAAAATATGAATTATGGGTGGGGCAGTGGAATCCTGATCCAGGTCTGGGATCAAACCCAGATCGTCCCCAGGAAGCCTCAGACCTCCTCAGACAACTCATGATCATTCCCCAACTAAGAGGCGATTAAGCCACGATTGTGATAGGATTCAACACCAGTCCTGTCTTGGACACACCCACTTGGTCTGAGATTTCCTCAAACTTCCTGGGACTAATAACAGATTTACTCAGACTACAATAGCCTATTGCTGTTTTTTTTCTGCCTGGTGGGTCGGGGATGGATCGGGGTCTAAGCCCGACCTCCTAGGACAAAAACTCAGCCGACCTGGCATTAACAGTCCCAGAAAGTCTCAGACGACCTAAGATTGTGTAAATTTGGGTCTGAGGAGGTCCCAAGAAGTCTGAGACTGGAATATTTGTGGGTAGGGGCAGAAGTGGATCGGTTACAGTCGTAAAAAATATCAAACATGATTGATTTTTTAAACCGACCCCCAATAGATCCAAACAGACTCAAGCAGGCAGTCTGGGACTTTTTGGAAACAGATCCCCCAAAATCCTTAATCGGGAGCCTTAGTCGTGTGGTGGAACATTGGCATTAGTGTGGAACTTAACAGGCGACGTGGGATTATATCACCTTTGTTATACAAATGCTAGTTGTTACTTACAAATTGCTTAATTAATTTTATAAAAAGGGTAGCCATGAGTGTCACCCTTAAAAATGAAAAGCCGAAGGCCAAGTTAAGGTGGCCTTAGCTTAAGGGTTAAGATTTTATGTAACATATTTAAGAATATGAATAAATTTAATGATTTAAGATCACCATGACAAATGTATATGACATGGCGGAAATAAGGTGGCCTCAGAATTAATATATATACAGATTAATATTTGAGACAGAGGTTAGTTAGTGATTAGTTAGGGCAAGGTTAAAGTTAAAATAAGTTATAATACTGGAGTTGAAGGTTAAGGTAGGTGTACCATTGTGAGGAGAATCAAAATCATAAACCACCTGCAATAAGAGCCACTGGGCAATGTCTGAGAGTACTGTAATGCATAGGTCATATACTGCAGAGGGTGCTACAATCATCTCTGCGAATATAGAAAAAATACCGGCGATTTCAAATTCACCAAAATTTGCCAAAAAGTAGGAAAGTATGGTCAGGGATATAAAGATCTTCATACTTCTACAATACCACGATACCCTTCGACTGTCCTGAGATTAAACCTCAACAAAGCAAGATTATACTGTGAATACGCAATGAACTGGTGAAGATATCTGGCGATGTTACTACAATTGCTCACAAATAAATACGGGTACGGGGGAGTGAATGTGATCTATGAATAATCTCCTACCACAAAGGAGGAAGAATCAGTTGCTATGACAGAGCTACAGCATGGAAGACTATTCTACTGTGGCCAGTTGTCATGGTGAACTTAAAAATCAGAGTGGTCAGATAGGTTATACTCCTGAGAAGGTCAGTCAATTTATGACTGAAGGGGTCATCTTGGAAAAGAAAGTATGCTGACTATTTTCACTATGCATCTACCATTGCTGCTCCACTAACTTTGACAAGTGAAATGTCTTACAATCATAAGATTACACTTGTTATTGTATAAATGAGGTAGTCAGGGGTATATTCACCAGAGTGCAATAGAGATGTAAATCTGTGTTTTTTCCCCAAACATGACATCCCTAAACCAACTCTGCCCCTGAATTGAAACTTTAAATATTGAAAAACATGTCCCCTCCTGGACGATAATCCAATAGGATTACAAAGTAGGAGTTGGGCGTTTTCATAACCATGGATGCTAAAGTGAGCGATAAAATGAGCATGGTTGATAATGTTATATTGGGCAATAGTGTGAGAAAGGCTGATAATGTCAGTTTGGGCCATAATGTTGAAAGGTGAAAACATGAACATGGATGATAACATGAGCCATAGGTGGTAACTTGAGTATGGCTGATAATGTCAGCATGGGCAATAAACTTAGACACATGTAAAACATATCCAACCAATATACATTACCACATTAGAAAATAATACACTCAATTTAACTATCCATGTGGGGAATTCCAGTATTTAACTTGATATAATAACTATATGACCTCACAAATGTACAACCAATCAAATATATTATACCTTCAACATTTTCAGCCAATCAAAATAGATGAGACTTCTAAAAAAAGTGTATAAATGCGACTTGTGATTGTTTGGTTTTTATATATTTTGGTTTCGTTAGGCAGGATAAGGACAATTTAGCAATATATGAATGTATAAAAAAGACTCTTGACTTGGAAAGAGTGGGCATTTAAAGTAAAGTTCATGTGTTTTAAGGAATGGAAAATAATGCACACAGGGGGATGGGGTTTTTACATTTTTCTTATTTATTTTTCACTTTGTTATACATACCTCATCCAACAACATAATCTGAGCCCCCTCCAGTATGGTCCTGGCAATGACAACTCTTCTTTTCTCTCCACCACTCAGTTTGACACCCGCCTCACCAACTTTGGTTTTGTACCCTTTGTAGTGGATATTAAATTTAAATTAATTCCAGGGGCCACGGTGGCAGAGTGGTAACACTCTCCCCTCCCACCTCTGAGGCCGTGGTTCGGTTCACAGCTCTACCTCATGTGGGAAAGCTGGTAGTTGCTTGCCGTTGGTCGGCAGTTTACAGTACAGATCCTTGACCAACTGTATGTAGTGGTTTCCTCTGCCCTTCCAACTACCTGTCATGATATGACCTGTACACTGTTGAAAGTGACGTAAAACCCCAAATAAATAAATAAAGCAAGAAATTAATTCCATTCAATAAGCAGTAAATATCTCAACTATTATAACCAAGGAATTTGTGCCAAATTCTAAACAGTGAGAATTTTAGTTCACTACTCTTTTTGTGGGGATGCATGCATGATCTGACTTCCAGTATTTGATTTATATGTGATATATGATTTTGTCTGTACCTTTGGTCAAAAGTATTTGGACTACGTTGTACTGAATAATTTATAAACCCCTGTTCCACTATCAATAATAATAATTGACACATTTATAAAGTGCCGGATTGATGCAACCATCCCCTAAGGCACTGATATTGTCAATTTGCTATTTGGCCTCCGCGCTAATGTTGACCTAAACAAAATCATGTTGCTAGTACAAGTGATCTCTTTTGTCTTGAAGGTCAGGAGATAAAGTATGACCATTACAGATGCTAGTCAAAAATATGAAATAATGTTTAAAAACCTTTGAAACTAAGCATTTGTCTCCAACTGATTATTTGTTTTCAGTTTTTAGGCAGCTACAAGTAATTTTTATTTTGTGCAACGAATAACCTTGAATGTGCTACAACTTATAAAGTGGCTGCACAGACCTATCTTCTACAATCTTCTCTAAAAATGGAAACAAGTAATCTTGGCCTAAAAGAAAATTAGGCATGGATGTGGACGGGCCTTTGTCCCCCCCACCTTTTTGAACGGAATCAGCCATGGTATCTTGCTAAATTTAAAATCAACTAGGTCTTGGGATTAGTCACAATAGTGGAACAGTTGTATAACTGGAGTAGATTAAAGTAATCTAGCATTGAGAGATGTACCAAGTCTGGTTTGATAATCTTGTTATCTCTACCAAGGAGGTATTAAATTAATGGTTGTTTATTTGTCTGTCTATTTTCTTGTTTGTTAGCAGGATTACACAAATATTGGATCTTCATAGAAACTGAGAAGATGGGTTTTGGTCCGACTTAGATCCCATGAAATTTTAAGAGTGATCCGCATGACTGCCTGGATACCAAAAATTTCAAACATCTAGAATATCCCAATTATTTATTATTGTGCCATTTAAAAAAAAATCATACATGTCTTGGTAGAGGTGTGCACTCTCTGAGTGCTCTTGTATTCATATTAGTTCATTAATTTATCTATTTATACATTATAAATTCATTTATTTACCAATTTGTAATTCAATCACCACGTCACACCCACCTTGTGCTAAGTCCAATACCTTTTCGTGTATGTTGGCTTTCCGTGATGCCTCCTCCATCTGTTCATCTGTGGCATCTTGTCTGCTGTACTTAATGTTGTATCTAGAATGCAGTAGTAGAAGACATGACATGAAAATTCACCAGATGACATATATCTTTTTAAACTTTCCCAAGAGAGAAACGAGGCCGAAAGGGGTTTCGGTCTACTAGGGAGAGCTGCAAAGCCATCAGAGACACGAGTAGTGCACTGAGGTGGTTACCCATCTAAGTACTAATGTAGCCCATTGCTGCTTAATATTTACCCAAGGTATGCTAGTGATGGGATAATTTACAGAAATCAAAACTGGTTACCGGGGGGTTTGAAAAGAAACAATATCTATTACTCTGTATGCTTGTTACTGTGAAGTGAAAAGTAATACCAAGCTTACATGAGCCATAACTTGCGAATAGAAATGGCTTCTGCGAGATATTATTAAGTAGGTGAACATGATTTTTGCTCAATATAAAGTAAGAAATGTGACATATTTTGCAAAATGTGTATATTTTTGGTCGATTTGATGAAGTATCAGCCATCAGAATGCCTAAAATAATGACATTTTTAATAATCAGTTCCCAAATATTCTTTGCGGATTTCGTTGTTTCTACCACAACAAAACGATATCACGTATACCGGAATACCTTAACAACACTAAGGAATATGCAATATTTAAAATTGTGAAATACTTCAATAGTTACAGGCACCAGTTAATGTGAAAACTTCAATTTTTAACTTGAGTTTTGTCTCCATTAATTTTAACACAAAATATGAACAGAAGCTCTGGAAAATATACCTTCTAGTGACATAAAAATGTTTGTAGTGATATTAGTATCAAACATATGAATGAAAATTCGACAATATTTGATCAGTTTTGATAAACTGATTATGCATAGTAAGTGGCGCATGATGGATAACAAAATACAAGACATACCCAGTTAATGAAATGGGACTCCTCCAATTTTAAAACAAAAAGTTTTATATTTGGTCCAAAACAATTCCGTCAGTTTTTATATGATAACTTAAATGTATTGTACATTTTAAATGTAAATTAGTTCTATTATTCCTACCTTATATCTTCATTAAATAAACCCGTATGTTGCGGAATCATGCCCAGATTTTGTCTCAGTGATTTCTGAGTGACCTGAAAATATCATTAACAACAAATAATTTGAGGTTTTTACAGTATCACTCACTATTATATGAATCATATGTTTCATCATTTGATGTGCTACTTGCTATATTTAAAATTTTAGTGAAAAACCTGGTTGCCGATATCACTAGTTTTAAAGAATACAAACTCATATACTGTTAAGTACAAATTTTAGCCTTAAGAAAATTTCACTAATTCTACATTATTTTATAAGAAATTAACAGGAATTAATTCTTACAAAAATGGCTAGTTTCTTTTCAATAAAATAAAACAAATTAAAATTGCACTAGAAATTAATTTTGACTATCCAAGTTCATGGAGTAAAATAGCTAAAATTAATACCTAGTGAAATTTTCAACAATATATTTGACTGCAAATGCCTATAAATGCACTTTGATTGATGGTGTGCATATCACAGGAAGTGGTTGAGGGAGGTGGAGGAAATCAAAGCATATGAGTTGATCAAGATTCTGCACTGAAAACCATCTGGCACTAGTGAGCAAGTATAAACATTCCCACTTTAGAGTAGGCCAGATAATCGGACCTCAGGTGTGGGAGGGGGACAATGAGTGTGTTAGCCACTACTTCACCATGTTAACAAATTTATTTATGTTTGACATAACATCAGTTTTGTCAATTGATACGTATTCCTTTTCAGTATTTGATTGACATACAATGTCAGTTTGACTTTGTATTAGTTTACTCTTTTTTGACCACACAATAATTATCTCTACCAAGAAGGTTATGTCAAAATTGAAGTCTGTTTGTATGTCAGTAAGCTTGTGAATATTTACATCAACTTGTCACAGAAAGTGTTGCTTGGGCTATCACAAATAACTGATTTAATTCTAGGAGTGACCTGCAGCGAATTCCAATTTTTTTAAAGAACATTTTTTTTACAATTGCACCAATGGATGTGCTGTGCATGGGCAAGGGCATGCATTCGCCAAGTGTTCTTACAGGTATGTGATGTACTGGAAGAACAATAGATTCTTACTCACTTTGGAAATGTCTATGCCATCTATCTTAATACATCCCATGGTAACATCATAAAACCGAAATAACAGTTTCAAGATGGAGGACTTGCCACCTCCCGATTCACCGACTATAGCAAAGGTTTTTCCTGATGGTATGATGAAGCTGATGTCTTTTAATACTGGCTTGCTGAAAACAAAAAAGAAACCAAATGAGTAAGATGACACAGGTTAACAGCAACTATTGTACAATTAAATATGATATGTTTCAAACTTAAATAAAAAACATTCGATCATATATACTGATGTTCCACTTTCACGAGTCATTGCAGGATCAAGCTATTTTTCATCTGGAGGATTACTATTACTGATCTTGTTAAAAAGTGCCAGAAAACTGACAGACCGTGTGAAATGTCCTAGTGAAAAGGTAAGTCATACAATCTAAAGTATGAGTCTTGCAGCTCACAAAGATAACTTGCACTAATAAGCACCAATAAGTCTTGAACATTTATCAGTGGCTCCATACAATTAATCTTCTTTTGAGGCAAGATCATTCAGCTCCATGTTTACAGAAGCATTGATAAGCCAGAATACCATAGAGTCAAAGTGAAAAGTGAGGCTTTACATCCCGTTCAACAGCTAGGGTCATATTGGGACAGGTCCTCAGCATTGCCACTTGTGGGAGACCAACCCACCCAGAGGTGACAGCCTGTGATTAGATGTCAAACTTGCTAACCACTAGGCCACTGAGGACCTCAGAATACCATAAAGATGCATCATAGCAGGTTAAAGAAAAGTAATGACTGATGAAAAGACCGGTTGGGAGTGCATGGGACAAAAATATATTTTTTTTCTTTTAAAACACAAGTTTTATATTTCGGGTGAGCTTCTACAATCACCAAGATTACACTTGCAACCTTTACCGATGAAAAGATAAGTCATAGCAGCAATAAGATTAGACTTGGGACTTCATTATCAGGTTTGTGAAAAGGGAAACTGTTTATAGTGGAACTGGCGACTGACAGAAGGGTGCACAAGAATTTCTAATTTTTATCCTTGCTTACATATTGCTCAGAACTTATTTTGAAGTGTCAGAATTATTCATTACTCTACTAACAAATTTACTAAAACAGCTAAAGCTATATCCAGGTAACGTTCAGTTAACTTTACTTGGTGTCATAAGGTGGATTCGAACTTACAACCACAATAGCTAGAGGCAGGCAAGTTAATGCTAGTCTTCCCTAGCTGTTACAGCTGGAAACGATAAGGGTCGTAACTGCTAAGATTATGCTTTGGATTATATTATTGGGATTGTCATGAAACTACTGATAAAAAATGAAACAGGGTTATTAAAGTATGGTGTACAAGATGTTGAAAGGGTGTTTCATGATTGGAGATTGTTATGGATCAGGCACTGCATTCATGAAAGTCTTAGGCTTAACTTTTTGAATAAAAATATAGCCAACTTAAGCCTGAGAGTTGGCTTCGCTTTTTTGTGAATACAGCCTCTGAGTTAATACTGTAACATGCATATACAATCAATTTTAAGAAATGATATAACTTGTGTTACTTTGAAATGTTCCAAGAACCCAGATACTGAACTTCATTCTTAATTGCATGTTGCTTATTGACAACTCACTTTAAAGTATACCGAAATTATTATCTTACTTTATTAATAATCTCATCAAAATATCAAAGGTTACATCAGAGTAAACTTTCAAGTGATCAGGCGTGGTACTAGAACTCTATTTTGACTCCAAGACAAAAGAGGGTTACAGTCAGAGATGAGTTCACCCTTCACTCCGTCTTTTTACAAGGACTTACTTTGGGGTGTACTGGAATGACACATTACTGAACTCTATCTGTCCCTTGGACACATGCAGTTTACTGGCACCATCACAATCTGAGACATCTAGTTTCACATTTAGTAGTTCCATCATGTGTTCCATACTCAGCGAGGACTCCTGAAGGATTCTGGGAAATGATAAATATTTATAGATTGTTCTTTTGTATTTGACATTGGTTAAGTCATACTTATAAAAAATGGCATGAATGAAATTAATGGTTGTTGCAATATTTTTATTACTTGTTTAGGTACAATATATATCATTGTTAATTACTTTAAGTGATATATATATTTTGTAGCTCATGTTACTAATCTTACTTACTAATTTTCAGTTCTGTAATCTTGGTATTTATGCCAGCTAAAGTGCTATTGTTTAATTAAGAGTCAGTATTTTAAGTTCCTATCTTACAAGGTTTGAGAAAATAATTGCATATTTACACATTGGCTCTATGACAGGGATTTAAGGACACAATTATGAAAGTTAAGACTTTATTGCAACAAAGAATTGCTTAAAAACCAACAGGTTATTACATACTAGTATTCTAATGCAGTAATAAAAGGTTATACAGTGACACTTTGGTTAGGAAGTATACCTGAAATTTGGAAGATATATATATATATATATATATGATTGTAAAAGCTTTTAAAATGATATTATTTGTTTACCAAATAAGCTAGTCTTATAAAAAACTAACCTGTAACAGGCACTGAACATGAGCAGTGGGCTGTACAGCTGATCTACATAGGTCAGAAAAAGTACAAAGTCCCCCACAGTGAAAGTACCTTTCCATACATACCTACAAAAACAAAGTAAACATTTTTTCTTTAAATCTGTCAGTTAAAAACTCCATTTTACTATAATTACAGTTTAATTTTTGATGGATGTAAACTGCTATATATTATTTTAGTATTATGATACTAGCAATAGTTTATAATGATGCCAAATTACATAGCATACCCGTGTCAGTAAAAGTCAAACTATTGTCATTCCAATGTTTATACCCCTGTCCCACTATCAAGAATTTGCCTCCTGACTACCCAACAGTCTTGTTCTGATGATTATTTTACAATATTTGTATTTTTACTTATATTTTCAGTCGTGAAAGTCAGGAATATAAACGCTCTTAAACATATTTACAAACCTTTGTTAGCGTTACTCTCCTGGTTCCTCATGCCCGATCATTGTAGTCTTAAGGTAGTTGTGACTAATTTTGAGGGAGTTTACGGCATCCTTATGTTAACTTACTATTAACTGATCTTATCCAAAGTAGAGGTTAAGTATAGGAGTGGCCCAAGTACTGCACAGAATCAATTGAGGCGTAGTTTTACAGGTGAATCATAGGAGTCTGGGTCCACTTTTTCTTCTTGTATAACAAATCTTTTCACTCTGAAGAAGTCACATGATTTACCAGTTCCCTTGCTTCTTTTTTGATAGGGTAATAGGATAAATCAGAGCAACTTCCACAATTTATAAGGAGCTAGGTTTTAAGAAAGGAGTGTCAGTGGAGCAGTTGTATTCATTGCAGGATTAGAAAGTCGGATATTTTGTTTTATCATACGTCTCCCATTTGTACTCTTTATTTGTAAGTAAGAGTTTAAAAAGCCACGCAAATGTGAAGATTTGACTTGTAAGGGGTTTCCAACAAATGGTCGGACTTTAGATTTATAACTATAGATTACATAAATGTAGCCAAATATTGTCCATCCTATTTTTTGCACTAAATATCCCAGATACTGACGGTCATTACACAAAAACATGAGAAGTTTATCTTTACCATGCTGATAACATGGATACACCCAGTGAGCCAAGGATCATCATTGTCTTCTGTATGGCCATGATCAACTTGGAAGAGGTGTCAGCCTTCCAATCCCAACTCTGTGGATGAGAGAACACATAAATCCCATATTTGTGTCATACTATTTGTAACAAGCATAGGCTGGGAATGTATAAACCCTCAACCACTAGTAGTACTGGACAAAAAAAACCTCTAGATTTTCAAGTCAGATCTGAATCAGGAATATCGATTCAAATCTGGATGAACATTGACCAGGACCATTTCTTGTGTCAAAATATAACCCTGGCCTGATGAATTGTTTTTGGGCTATGTATATGGATATTGTCGAAAATTACAAAACAACTAGACCTAAGCATCGGCGAACCGATGCAAATCTGTATCTTCTGGAAAGACAACTCACCAAAGCCAGTGAACCATCATTTGACCTTGAAGGAGGGAGCAAAGGTCAAATCTGACAACATCAGAAGAATCCCAGCCCATTATATCCTACAAGTTGGTTTCACATTGCAACACTCTAGGATCAATAATAAGCGAGTTATAAGCACTTTTAAGATTGGCTGGTAATCGTGTGACCTTGAAGGAGGGGCTCAATGTAAAATCTGACCACATCAGAAGATTCCCAGCGCAAGATTTCCTATAAGTTGGTTTCACACTGCAAACATCTAGGACCAATAATAAGTGAGTTATAAGCACTTTCAAGTTTGGCTATCCTCATTTGAGGATACCACATCACAGGATTCCAAGCCCATGATTTCCTACATGAGACTGCAAACCTCTAGCACCAATAATAAGTGAGTTATAAGCACTTTGAATTTTCGTTATCCTCGTTTGACCTTGAATGAGGGGTACAAGGTGAAATCTGACCACACCAAAAGATTCCCATCCCATGATTTCCTATAGGTTGGTTTACCATCCCAAACCTCTAGGACCAATAATAAGCGAGTTATAAGCACTTTTAAGTTTGGCTATCCTCATCTGTCCTTGAAGGAAGGGCCCAAGGTCAAATCTGACCACACCAGAAGATTCGTAGCACATGATTTCCTATAGGTTGGTTTCACATTGCATACCTCTTGGACCAATAATAAGGGAGATATAGGCACTTTTAAAGTCTGCTATGTGGGTTACTTCGTGGATGACCTTGAATTAAGAGCTTCAAGGTCAAATGTTTGCAAGGTTGTAGAGGACATGTATATGTGTTACACATATCACCTATGAAGAGATTCAACCTTCTAGCTATGAGAAACAGCCAGTAGAAAAAGGTAGATACTTTTCAAAGAAATGCCCGCGGCGGCCATCTTGTTTTTCAGAATGAGGCTAATTTGAATTAATTAATTTAATTATGAAACTAATGATTATGTTGTTTAGAAATGAAGCTGTACCTGTAAGACAGTTATCTTGTCTTCAAATCTCTTCAATTCTGTTCTTTCACCAGTGAAACATTTCACCTACAATTGAAAAGAAAACAGGAAATATTTAACAAGTTATATCTAGAAATAACCCACCTACATAGGTGGTAGTCTGTTAAATGAAGTAATGAACATGTACAGTGTTATTTCAATACAAGTTATATCCGTAATTTTACTGCACAAGTTTTCATAACATATATGGCTATCATAAGTAGATAATCATGCATATTACATCACAGTAATATCAAAGATTTGTTGTTACTGAGAGAGTTTAGTGATGCAATGTTTAGTTTTTGACTGAAGAATTAGCATGAGTCGATTAAATAGAATATTTGGATAATAGGAATTCTGAAAATGGAGGTTCAATATTACTCACAGTCTCTATGTTGAGTACAGTATCCACAAACACTGCATTTCTTTCATTGTCGGCTTTTGTCATGCCCTGTTTGAACTTTGCCCTCCATTCACCTAACCAGATTGTGGCAACTAGAAAAATATAGATAAACCAGAGGCCAGATTCACCAAAGGTCTTAGCCAAGTCTTAGGCTTAACTTAGATATGCAAAAATAGCCAACGTAGGTCCAAGATTTGACCAAGACGTTTTGTGAATACCGCCCCTGTCTAAAAAATCGTAACATTTAAACTGAACTCATAAACTGAATCTCTAACACAAAGCTCAGGGTTGGTATCCAGGAAATATCTTAAGCCTCAATATATTCCCTATAATTTAGGGTTTATACCTAAAATGTAAGTTTAGGCTCATACTTAAATATAATACATTTTCTCAAGTAAATATATACTTAAATTTTGAGTTAAACTCATTCATCATAAGCCCCATATTTTGAAAGTCTTGAATGTTTGAATTAATACAAAGATGGCTGCATTAGTTATGGATGAACTTTTTTCAGGCCACACTTTTTAATTTGACTTTGAAGTTAAGCTCAGATTTAAGGTATAAACATTACATAACAGGTATTATATTTCAGTTTGAATTTGAGAGTGAGTTTGAGATTATGTACACCAAGCCAGGACAAATCACTTAAATATACACAGGAACATAACAAGTTTTCTATAATGTGCATATATAAATCCTTTAAATAAATGAAGTCATGCTGGAATAGCCTTCCATCAACTTTGCTCATGTTGTGTCATGGACTATCACATTTGAAACCCACTAACATATAACTGTAGTGTAAACCTTGTTGAATTATTTATCATATAGGCCACCAAAGACTTAAACTTTCCTCAAGTCATTTTGTCTTAGGTATTATATGAGGACTGAATGACTTTTCGGCCAGAATGTGGGGCTGACAAAAGTATTTCATCCCTCAGTTATTTCCCCACTGATCATCATGGGTTCATAATGATTCCATGTATGTCAGATTTGGTGGAATAAGAAATACAAAGACTTGGAGCAAGTCTACCAAAGACTCTTCAGGGCATAATTATGTAGTGGGAACATATTCATCTCTCTGATCTGAAGTCATGGGTTCAAATCTTAAGTTGAAAATTTGGTAGTTTTTTGTATATTATTGGTGGTTTACAATCAAAATTTAAATTATTTTCAGTTTAGCATCACTTTAAACGCATTGTATACATCATTACATGTATTGGTCTAGTAGGGGATGGAGGAATGCAGCGCATACTAGTCGGTGGTCAAGACTCTGCCCTGAAAACCTATGGAGCAGCAAATACAAACTTATCAACCTCAGGTCAGGCCTCTGCACCACCATTTTCCATGTTAACATTCAATAATATTAACCTATTATGTGGTTCTGGTATCCATCTCTAGAAGCTCTGATATAGCTGAATCACTCTTAGAAGAGAGTGAAAAATAGCATCAGAGATGCCCGTACCCCACAGCCTTGGGAAATATTTTCAACACCATGAGATATAGAAGTACTGTACCAGTACAAACTTCAGGATACTTTCAGAGCACTGTCAGTTATATAAAGGTCCAAACAATGTTTAAATGGAGAAATAATGTTTAAAAGAAAGATAATGCGTATAAAGATGAAGTATTAAAACAAGATAATTCAATGACAAGATGACAGCATTAATCAGTAAACTAAAATTCAACACTCTTTATATACATCTGCATTTCCGAATTATGGTTTAGATGGTTTGAATATTACCATGCATACAGAAGTGGTAATACATTTAATGAATGCTTATGTGTGGTGTTGGAGTAAAATCTGCGGCTCACTTGATGAAATTCTATCTCTTACAATGGGAAGTTATGAAAATAAAATTCTTAATAAATTCTAATATGACTTTTGCTTAATCTGCATCAAAAGACAGACCCAAAGGTGCAACAAGATTTTAAAGGTCAAGGTCACTACGGCAAGGTAAAAGGTCAAATTAAGGTCACACCATGATAATACACACCTATAGCCAATAACCAATGTCCCTACCAAGTATCAACTTCCTACACCTTACGGTTTCCGAGATATAGCCCGGACAAGATTTTATAGGTCAAGGTCACTACGGGAAGGTCAAAGGTCAAATCAAGGTCAGACTATGACATTGCACAACTACACCCCCTAACCAATGTCCCTACCAAGTATATACTTCCTACACCTTACAGTTTCCGAGATATAGCCCGGACAAGATTTTCAAACTCAAGGTCACTACGGCAAGGTCAAAGGTCAAATCAAGGTCAGACCATGACGTTGCACAGCTACACCCCCTAACCAATGTCCCTACCAAGTATCAACTTCCTACACCTTAAGGTTTCTGAGATACAGCCCGGACAAACTATTTCCCGCCGCCCGCCCACCTGCCCGCCCGACCGCCCGCCCGCCCGGACGACCACCCGCCCGACCATCCGGACACCATGGGTGAAAATAATACCCCAACAGCCATTAAGGGCTGTGGGGTCAAAATGAAAAGAATAATGCTGCTGTCTAAATTGCACATTATTGCAATGATTTTAAATAAACATACAAACAGAATCGAACAGATATACATATTTTTAAAAAAAACTTTAGAAGGTAAGGGATATAGCATTCTTCAGCAGCTTTTGAACGTACTATAAAACAGAAGATATTTGCACCAACTTAAAATAACTATATTATTTCAAATTAGAAGACTTCTAATCTAGATTAGACTTTGTCCCTATTACCATTGTAAAACACGTGTGCATACCAAGGTATCCGATGACTGAAGCCAGTACAATGAGGGCTATCCAGATGTTGAGGACGGTGATGAAGAATATGAAGGCCACCAGTATGTCTGCCAGAGTGGGTAGAACATTGAAGAAGAGGTTGCTGAAAGTAAAAACCAACACCAGTTAAAACCTTAAAAAGGGTTACACTCTTTCAGTGCCTTATATACAGTTGATGGTGTGGATTTGATAATAGAAAATATTGTTTGCTAGCAATTGAACAATTGCCTTACTACTCAAAAGCTCTGTTTTTGTTTTAGCAAATTGCAATAACTGAGCTTTTAATGCAAATGTTTTTGACACATTATTTCGGGTTAGAATTTTTGAGATTTGTCAAGACTAAATAAGTCTTTAAGATCACCCTTACTTATACGTTTCATTAATTTATACATATGGCGATACTAGAAAACCACATTCACTACTTTTGGCTTTATGCTTAGAAAATGACCAATAATAACAATAATAATAATACTTCTTCTCCTTGTTATTATTATTATTTTGTTTTTGTGATATTATGGAAGATTTGCATTCATAGCAAAAACTTTTCTCCGCATTAGGGTTAATTTTTCCACACAAGGTGGGATCCACTGGTGACTTGGTAGTCTTTAAAGTCCATTCGGAGCTGGGTCAATGACCCCAGTCTAGATCTGGATTGAAAATCGAAAATCTACCTGCTGGTTGGCTGCTGGTTTGTACTTTCTAAGTTACCTCTGGTTAATTTACGTTATAGATCATTTTTAACAGATTAGATCATATCACGACTGATGGATGGAGAAAAGAACGATACACAAGATTCTGCACTGGAAACATGACATACATGACCGAAACTGGCAACTTTCCCACATCAGTGCTGGCCAGGAATTGAACCTAGAAACTGAAGGGTAATGTGCTACCCATAAAACCAACACTGACCCCCACAATGCTCACAGCCCCTCCCCCCTTGGGATAAGATAGCGGTTCAAGAAACATGAATTAACATTATACTTGTGAAGATAGAAAATGCAAATGGAGTGATGACATTACTGACTTGATAATCTGGTTCATGCTGGAGACACCTCTGTCTATCAATGTGACAAGAGCACCTGTTCTCTTGACTTCCTGATGCCACTTCACTGACAACCTGTGTTAGAGAAAAATGAAACATTTGTATCAACCAACAAATGCCTGGTTTGTCCTATATATAGGTGGGATCTACTGACAGTGCTATATTTTTGTCTACCCCGGCTACACTTGTTTCCGAAAATGATCACTACAACTATGTCATGTTACATATATGGGCCTTATAAAAGTGCATTGTTTAATCTAAGCTTTATGTCTATATATTACCATATAAGGTAATTATGTTATTGATTCTTTTTATGTGTTATGCAGTCCTGATCAATTTGTAGACTGGGGGAATCCCTCTGGGCTAACCTCAGTGATTCTATTAATAGATATGGGGAAACCCTATAGATTCTAGAACTTCCTTAGTAAATCTGGTAACAGATGTTAAAGTCAAGTTGGTTCTATAACTGCCTAGAAGTTTCCATGCTTGTATATAAACACTGTACCCCTGACCACAGATGAATATAGTATTTGCTGGCTATAAGGAATGCTATTTGTGTTTTATAAGTACTTCTGTTGTTGTGAACTTTTGCTGGAGTGAATTTTCTGTAGAGTCTGGATAGGTTTGCTGTACTTTGGATACTTTTTTATCTCTGCATGCAGTGCGTGGTTATACCAGAGAGTGGATTTACTGCATTTTGGACATTGTCCATATCTTGGAGTGGACAGTACAGTTGTGCAGACATTTTTGAGTGATTGGATATTGAAAGGATCACAGGATAAGAACATTTCATTTTATTGGACATTGAACAGATCAAAGAGTATAGATATTAGTATATCAGTGGACATTGCACGGATCACAGGACAGATCACAGGACACATCACAGGACAGACTGCTGGATACAGTGGACAAACTTAAGTGTCAGTTAAAGTGGCCAGGTCAAATTGGTTTCATTATTGTATCATTGTGTGTATTATTGAGAGCATACCAGTTGACTGTAATCATTATTGTTAATTGTTAAATAAATTTGTCAAGTTAAACTTTTTGTCTTTTTCTCTTGCAACTTAAAAACAACCGGTAATTGCTACCGCGCTTGCCCATGACCGTAACAGTCAACAAGTGGTAATTTTACATTGATATATCCTGTCTCACAAATTATGTAACTTATAAAGATTCTAGAAAGGTAATTCTACACAGTTTTTGCTCACTTCTGTCACACTTAAATCCACTTAAAATTTTTTTGCAGAAATTGTGAGTTGAAAATTGAAATTTTATTTGCTGATGTCCATATAAATATGACAACATTTTTTGCATTCTTTCATTAAATATGGGCTTACTTCACTTATTAATAATACCAAATGGTGGATAATGAAAGTGAAAGCTACATCGTACACATTTCCATTCCTGATATGTATTTTATTTCATATGTCATTCGGGAATTTTTCTTATTGTAAACAAAAATTTTGCCTAAAGGTAGTTGTTTTACTTTTAATATCTACCCAGACCTAGTGCAAGTCCTGCCTTATGTTGCACTATGAATCTCTGAGAAACTTTCTCTTTCTGAAAGGACCTCTAATAAGAGTGTAAAATTCAGATTGTGCAACAATGCACTCAATGTTTCCAACAGCCCCTCCCCCCACAAAGTAAGGACTTGTAAGCAAGTCTAGTATCTACCACCGACCTTGTCCAATAAATCAAATAAGTTCATATTTACCAAAAAAATGTGAAAGAATTATCTGTGAAATGTGTTTATAGTTACAGTCACAAGTTTATATAAAAGCTTCAATTTTTAACTTAAGATATCTCCACAATTTCTGCAAAGATTTTAATGTAACAAAACTTACCTTTCCAATGATATATACAGCATATTTGTAGGTGACATAATTAATGTTAATTAATGCATTTGTTATGCTAATTATTTATGGTAAGGGGCGTCAATGAATTAAAAATACCCCTGTCAGTGTGTCTCATTGTTTATGCAAACACAATTTGTGTGGTGGAAAATATTTACAAATCTGAACAGTCCTTTGTTAGTATATATTATTTCGAAGTATTAAAAGTGTCACTTGCAATTGATAACCTTTAAAATCTTAAGTAATGCAAACATGTGACCACTTGTCGAAACAATTTGTTCAGCAACTTCTTAATTTTATCGAAAACAATGAAACACTGATAAAGCATTATATGTAACATTTACCAATATATCTGGAAAATTTACCAAAGTCTTTAAGGATATTACAATCTTTAGAAAGTCACGCCACTTAACCATTCCACCACCCGGCTTCAATAATCTGGTAAGTACATTTCAGTTAGGCATGTAAGGGGTCATGGCACATTTTTACATGTTTTAAAAACATTGACATCCTTAAAATGTTGTCCATGTGTCTAATGCATCTTACCTAAATATGAATCCTGACTTATTTAACCTTTTGGATATCACTAAAACACAAACTGTAATGAGCCCAGATAGATTATAATAATTATTAAATAGTTTACTCTCATATGTAGCTCATTAGGCCACCACAGGACAGTGTGATCTAGATATACGGACTCCAGCATTTTATTTGTAATCATTAAAATAATATATCAGTCATACTCATTAATATGCCTGAATACACGCAGTCTCATTTTCATCTGGGCATTCTGTGACACTTTAATCCACAACAGACCCCGAAAGCAGTTGATGTAACCCCCTCCTCCTACAGATACAAACATGGTAAACAAATACAGGTGTGAAAGGTGATGTATAAAATCAATGCAAATGAAAACAACACATACATTTATTTATACTTAAGTTTGAATGCTTTTCTAGTTCAAATGTCTATTATGTATCAAAAGTATATTATTATAATGTATTCCTTGTATATGTATAGTTTCTCAATTTGACCAATAACTATGGAGCCCCTTTTAAGATTTTGATTTTCCTGTGCACCAAGTCATGATCAAGCAAAGATCTCGTGGCCACGACAATAACTCTGGTGTATCACTTATTGTTTTGTGAACTTGACTTATTATGTGATGATTACTAGAAGGTCTGTGTGCGCAACTTGGTGATAAATAATTAATTATCATTTTGTGATCATCAGACTATCTTATTATAATGACATTATCTGGTGGTGACGTGTTATTGTGTCACTGTAACCAGATGATCAAGTGATCACCACATGGTCTGATGCTCACGAGATAACACCACATGATGTTGTAATAATAACATGATCTGGTGATTACAACACAATGATCTAATCTAATCTAATCTACTGCTTTGCAAGTGCAATATCTTCCCCAGAATGGGGAACTCAGTGTGCTAATTAAACAAAATCATTGTCGTATCAAAGTCGAGGGGCGTTCAAGGTTGGTAATCCAGGATTGTGGGTGTGAACGGGAGGGAAGGAAAACTAAGTTGGGAAGCTAGAGCTGAAGAGGTGAGTTTTGAGGTGCTTCCTAAAAGATGCAACAGAAGGACTATTTCTTACATGGAAAGGGAAAGAGTTCCAAAGGACGGGGGCATAGTGACTGAAGGAATTAGAAAAGTGTTTAATTGATTTGTAAACTTTACGATCAGGAGTGGGGGCTTGAAGGAACTTGAGTTTGGGGGTACTTTGCCTTGTGTTTCTAGAAGAGGTGTAGGGGTGGATTAATCCTCTTAGGTAAACTGGGTGACCCTGGGTGAGAATCTTATATGTAATAAGACCAATTTTAAATTGTTCCCTGTATTTGACTGGTAGCCAATGAAGTTTTTTTTAGTTGAGGGGTAATGTGTGAGAATTTAGAGGAACAGGTGACAACCCTGCAGAGTGAGTTCTGGACTAGCTGCAATCTCCTGAACTCAAAATCAGTGAGCAATAAGAAGAGTGAATTGCAGTAGTTCAGCCTGCTGCTCACCAAAACATTTGCTAACAGCACTGATGTATTCAGGTCTAGAAGGGGACGAATTCTGTAGAGGTCTCTCGCTTGTACTCTAGTGGACTTAATGACCTGTGACACGTGGTTTGAGAAATTGAAATTAGAGTCGAAACACCACTCCAAGGTTCCTGACACTTTGCGCTGGTGAGACCTGATTTCCCAGAATATTAATAGGGAAGTGAGGGAGGAGTTGGTTACGATTTTTTGGGAGCCTATGAGAATGAACTCAGTTTTGTCTGGGTTAAGTTTTAATTTAATTGCAAACATGAAATTTTGAATGTCGTTTAGGCAGTTCTTTAGTTTTTGGATAGAGTGAGAGAAATTTTCTGGTGAAAGTGTTCTGTATAATTGGGTATCATTGTCGTAAAAGTGGTAGTTGATGAAAAAACTGTGCGAATGAATGATCGAGCCGATTGGGTTAGTGTAGAGAGAGAACAGGATTGGTCCAAGGACAGAGCACTGGGGTACTCCATAATGGAGCGCAGCAGGATGCAAGAGTGTACTACCTACCTTGACCGAGTGTGTCCTACCCGACAGGTATGATTTGAACCAGCCAATGGCTAGCTCACTGATTCCATAATAAACACTGAGTCTGTCCAGGAGAATGGTGTGGGCAATGGTATCAAAACGGCAGATAGATCCAGAAGGGTAAGAGCAGTGACAGAACCCTTGGCCATGTTAAGAAGAATATCATTTTGAATATTAAGGAGGGCGCTTTCAGTAGAGTGGTGTTTTCTATAAGCCGACTGGAAGGCAGTCATAAGACCAGCTTCATCAAGATGAGTTTGTAGCTGGACGGCTACTACCCTTTCCAGTATCTTTGAGAAAAAAGTTTAAATTTGAGACAGGCTTGTAGTTTTTAAAAACTTCTTTGTCTAACGATGTTTTTTTGAGGATAGGGGTAACATGGGCCTGCTTGAAAAAATTTGGACACGTACCTTGCTCAAGAGAAGCATTGATTATTGAGGTGATGGAGGTAATGAGAATATCCAGATAATCCAGAACAAGGAAAGTAGGCCAAGGGTCTAGGGAACATGATTTACTAGGAGAATTGGTAATAATTTTAGTAACTTGATCCTCTGTTACAGTCGAAAAAGTGGAGAACATAGGGGGGAGGAGTGTCAGGGGTGATGTGTTGCAAACTGGCAGAAGCAGAGAATATTGAGCATATTTTTTCTATTTTTTCAGTGAAGAACTCCACAAACCTGTCAGCCAAAAGCTGAGGGGGCTTTATCGATGGGAGGATCTTGGCTGGAAGTCTGTGTAACACATCGCCCAGGAGACGCCATAATTTCTGTGGATTGTTGTGATTGTCCTGAATTTTAACTTTAAGGAATTGAGATTTGGCTTGCATGCAGATTCTATTATATTGATGGACTTTCTGCATGTCCAGGATCTATTGAAGGTGGATTTATCTCTTGCGTTCCAAATGCGTTCAAACAAACGTTTGGTCTCTTTTGCCACAATTACAGTATCGTTAACCCATCCCGGGATGTACTTTCGACAAGGTGGAGTGATATTGTTTGTAGAGAGTATCAGGTTCTACGGATGGATTATTGATCAATTCTGAAGCAAAGAGATCTGCTTTCATTTTCTCTTTGTCGATTTTATGGTATTTTTGGAAGGAGACAGTAATATTATTCTGAGATTTAGGGTTTAAAAAATTTAGAGTGAAACTAACTGAAAGATGGTCGGAAAAAGCATCAATGGTATGGACGTTGGAAATATTGTCATTGTTTGATTTAGTTAAAACCTGATTGAGAGTATGTCCGTGAATATGAGTAGGGAAATTAACTTTCTCAATGAAGTCAAATGAATTGATCAGTGAGTGAAAGGTTTTTCAATTTGAACATGTTGTTTTAAGGTGAAGATTGAAATTGCCGACGATAGCCAGATTTTCTGTGGTGAGGTGAACATCCTCCAAAAGTGATTGAAAATGTTCAAAAGAGGTAGAAGTACTTTAGAAAGGTGGTCTGTATATGTTCAGAAAGTAAAAAAGATTCCTTGTTCAGGGATATCTTGATCAGGAAGTTTTCGAAGGTGGAACAGGTCTTTGTAGAAACAACGGATGCATGCAGTCCATCTTTAATGAAAAACAGCGGTCCTCCACCACGGCGGGCCACTCATGGCTGTTGAAACAGACTGTAACCTGGTGGGGTGATTTCTGACAAGATGGCGCTTGTGATGTCAGGTCTTATCCAGGTCTCCCACATGGCAAAGAGATCAGTATCATTGTCAGAAATAAACTTTACAATGGCCGGGTATTTGTTATTTATTGATCTGATGTTTGCGTAGGTAATATTCAGACACTTGGGTGGTCCTGGGTTTGGGTTAATATCACCGGCAAGGAGGAGTAGGATGAAGAGACGGGAGGGTGACAGAGCTGGTGGAATAAATATTGAGGACCTGATTGCAATATACCTTATGATTTCCTAATGGGTATCCAAATAACATAAATATACATAAGAAAAGTTTACTGAAAATCTTTTTAATATGCAAAAAGAATCAAGCATTGCATTTATATACTCATCTGTAAAACATATGTTAATGTAATTTTTACTGCACATGTTAACTCTTAATGTAAGTTTAAAGACTAAATATTAGAATCATTTTCAAAACAGCATGAACTGACATTTTCAGTTCCATCAAAGATCTGATTATGAGATAATAAATAATATTTCAACAGATAAAAGAAATATTGTTGTAAATATTTGGCTACATCTCCAAATATTCCTGGGTGTGAGATCTATTACCAATGACTACCCAGATGCGATTACCCAGTTATAACATAAAATGGGCAATAAAATAACAACTTGCAGTGGTACATCCAGTTTAAGCACCCATACCATTTAAGAGTTTGCAGAGCACCATCAACAGTATGTACTGCCAACAGAATTCCACTCCTATCTCTGTGCCCTCGCTGGTTGGCTGCTGACTTGTGACGTCAGTGAAATTGATACTGGCGTTTGTGGTGACGTCATTGATTTTTGCGGGCATGTCAGCACTGCTGGACTTTGTGAGGTTGTGTGGTGTGAGACAGTCGACTGTAATATGTAACAAAGAGGTGTGCAAACAAATATTAGTACATTGGCAATTCTGTAGCTAAATTGCAAATATATTGCCTATTATGTATATATGTCTTACAAAACTGAAAAGACTAGACTGAATTCCTGTCAACGAGAGAGCCTTTATAACCGAACTTCCACTCGCATGAGTTATTGATAGATGTAGTCTTTTTAAACCCAGAAACATGTTAAGACCAGTTGTACTAAAATGCAGAAAGATGTAGGAGAACACTTTAACTCTTTGCATCATCACTAACTGTCCTGTAGCCAAGGTGATAACGTTCCTACCAAGTGTAAAATTCCTACACCTTACAAATTCTAAGATATGGCCAAGACAATATTTTAAGGGTCAAGGTCACTACAGCAAGGTCAAAGGTCAACTCAACGTCACACCATGATGTTACACACCTACACCCCCTAACCAATGTTCCTACCAAGTATCATCTTGCTACACCTTACAGGTTTTGAGATATCATCCGACATGATTTTACAGGTCAAGATCACTATGGCAAGGCCAGAGGTCAAATCAAGGTCACACTATGACGTTGGACACCTACACTCCCCAACCAATGTCCCTACCAAGTTTCAACGTCCTACACCTTACGGTTTGTGAGACCCAGCCTGGACAAACTTTTCCAGCCACCCTCCCACCAACCTGACCATCCAGGCACCATGGGTAAAACAATACCCTGGCAACCCTTAAGGGCTGTGGGGTAAAAATGGTCTGGTTAGATGATGCATGTTTGTGCTCTGTCAAAATATTTTGATTTGCAAAATTTAATCTTAGCAGACATATAAACATTATTTTTATGTATGAAGTGATCACATAATGTTGTATATTATTTTGTACTTGTTTTTTTCTTTTTCTGTTTGATACTTAGATCACTACCATCAACCTTTTTCTTACTGTAATCTGTACTTTATAAATATGTGATACTTAGAAAAGAAATCAAAAAGGGGATTGAAGAATCATTCAGATTAACAAGGCTGAAAGTGGTTTCGGTCTGTTAACATGAGAGACAAAACCATCAGAGACACGAGTAGTGCACTTAAGCAGTCAATAATCCCAGTACTAACGTAGCCCATTGCCGCCTAACTTATCACACTATGCCACAATTCATGAAAGTCCAGAGACAAAAAAGGTGATCTCTAGAAGAGCGAGCCTTGCTAGAGCTCGCATTTAAAAACTGTTTCATATTGGTTTATGTTTTAGTTTCTTGTAAAACATACATACTGCTGAATACTTGACTTTTATTGACTTACACAGTCATAATTCTCTTCAATTCTGAAGCATATTAATCAAATTGTTATGATTAATAGAATACACTCATTAATTTACCAATAGTTATTGACCTATGGTAAATATGGAATTTTTAACAGTCTGTAAGGAACACTTTTTCAGAGAAATAAGAATTATTAGTGATTCATGAATAATGAACTGCATCAGATCAGTACATTGAAAAGACAGGTTTGAATGGCATGACAGCAAAGATGAGTGTTTCAACTTTTAATACCCCTGTTTGACTGTCTTGAATTTGCGTAAACGTGTAAGTCGTACAACTCATATTTACACTCATGAAGGCTCAGAGTATAATTGTTATGTTTGTAGACACCTCAATGTTTAAAAAATCTTCGCAAGCTTAACTTTTGAATATCAATAGAGCCAATTTAAGCCTAAGACTTGGCTAAGACCTTTGATGAATATGACCTCTAGTTTGGAAAGTTTAACGCTGGTTGTTGATTATTGTTACAAATTTAGCTAGACCAGTTTTCCATTGAAAACCTTACCAGACCCTAATGACCAACTGTAACTTATGAAATGCATTGAAACTGGATTTAAAACATAAATTGAGAAATGCAATTGTAACTCACCTATTTCTTTATACAATATGGGCAGAAACACATTAAGGCATCTGTTTGCAACAATTAAAAGCAGGGAGATAAAGAACCGGAGCTGTAGAAGTGGCTTCCCTTTCGGCCAGAGACATTGCCATATCGCGCGGAAGTTACTGAAGAACCCTGTCCAGGTAAACTGCTTCTTTTTCTTATCTTTCTTGCCTGTTTTGTCAATCAGGGCCTGGATTAAAGAGAAGGCAATAGTCCATGTTTACAATTAATACTTTTACAACTGCCTTAGATTATGTTTAGTATTTTCTGTCTTTGGATATAGTTCAAGAATTTGTGATAAAAATAAAATGACTGATTCCTTCCACCAAAAAGGTCATAGTATGTCTGTCTGTCTGCCTGCCTGCCTGTCTGTCTGTCTGTCTGCCTGCCAGCCTGCCTGCCTGCCTGCCTGCCTGCCTGCCTGCCTGCCTGCCTGCCTGCCTGCCTGCCTGCCTGCCTGCCTGTCTGTCTGTCTGTCTGTCTGTCTGTCTGTCTGCCTGTCTGTCTGTCTGTCTGCCTGTCTGTCTGTGTTTAAATTTCTCCATAAGTCATGGACACATCTTAAATGAATCTATTTATGTGTGCAGGGAGTAACCAAAGGAAGAACTGATCACATTTTGGAAAATGAAGTTTTACAGGTCACATTTTCAACATTTGCTTCCTGGTTAACATTATTCCAAAAAAGTAATGTGTGGGCCTTCGTGAAATTTTTATGTGGACAGAGCCTGGTCAAAATAAGGGGGATTACATTTTGGGAAAGATCCGGATCATATTTTGGACACAAAAAATCTCAAATTTTCCCTTGTAGAGGGTCTGTGGCCAACGAGTGCTTTTAGTTATGCTATGTTACTAGAGACATTGTGAAGATTTGTTAACTTTATATTAGGCTTCTGACAGATCACAAAGAACAGAAATTTGAGTGTAACTAACTATGAGGACATTGACTTAACTCACCAAGAAAATGTATAGGACACACAGTTACATTATGTGATGAACTTACTCAAGCTATAACTTCAGAAAAATAATTTTACCTCTGACCCCGGCCCTTTGTCGGCTTTCTTTTTCTTTGCCATGTCTTTTTTCCTTAATATACAAGTTATCCTAAGTAGTCAGAATAGTGTATACTTAACAAGTTTCCTCTGTAGCCTTTCTGGTTTAAATGTCTCTGTTATAAGTAATATATCCATCAGAACTGAGAAACATATATCCAGGTTCATTTAGTCTTCGTGTACTGGGTTGTACATACAAGAAAGTTATTGCAAAACATCAAAAACATCACTGATTTCCCCATTTCTAATTAAAAGAAATGCACACATAGAAGATGTACATATTTAAGTACATTATAAGTAGTACTATATGCATATCTATGACAACACACCCAGTGTTTTAATTCATGACACATGGTTCACACAAATATACCTTTTAGTTTTTTGACAGAAAATGTGTGTACTAGAAACACAAGAGCAAAACGCCCACACATTACAAATTACATTCCTCATATTTCCATACACACACACACATAAGTTTGTAAAGAACTTCCACAGGCCAAAGCATGTCCTTTAGGTACTCAATGAGATTATATGTACTCAATATACAGGCATGCATAAATAAACAAAGGAAAGACATAAATATAATAAATGCAAATATGCCCTTCCCATTCATTGATGATAGTTATTAGTCCCCAGTTCCACTTGCAAGGCTCATGATAAGTTAAGTTGCTATAAATATTTTACTGGGTCCTTTCACATAAAGTTTGCTAACCAACCAGGGCTTTATATATGCTTCATCAGCGAGCCTTTTATTGATACAATAGGGTCACATTGGACTATAAAGTCAAGCTAAGTGAATGTAAAAGAGTTTTCTTCCCGCCATCCCTCCACTTCAACAAAGTACATCCCCTACTCGGGCATCCCTACGGGTCGAGGGAGTAAGCAGGGATCCAATTTATTTAACAAATTATCTAACCATTCACAATGACTGTGACCCCTTTGCTTAGTCTCTACAAAGGAATGCCTCCTCTTTTGGATTTATGTGGGTCACTGATTTGCTGATGAGACACCTTTTAATCTCAGTTTCAGTTAAAACATTCACTTTAAATGAGAACTGACAAACCAGCCTGACCTTGTGTCCCCCCCCCCCTTCTTGATTATGACAATTAACACCAACTATACGTATATCTTTTGAGAATACATCCTGTGCGAGATTAGGTTTCACAAATGGGACCTTCTTGCGACCTTTACGCAAGCCTAGCTGGAAATCATCGATTGTTATATCACCAGTGTGTGCAGTGACCTTCAAAATTTTTAACCTTTTAGCCTTACTGGCAAATTGTGTAAGTCGTGTGTTAAGCACCCTCTGTGAGGTTCACTATCATGTAGTTTGTACTTTGTGGGCTACTTGATCTTTTTGGACTGTAAGGGTAAATATTTTAAAAAGTCTAGTCTGCAGCTTTTAAAATCTTATTTTAACTGTGTACTAACGTGCAAAAAAAGTTGTCCCAATCTGTTTTTTTTGTATCACAGTAATTTGATGCTTCTTTAAACCCCAGTCACATTGCAGGTGGTATAACCTGTGGTAAAAGGCACTGCGAAACACCCCTGTCCTCCAAGTACTTCAGCTACCATCTTAGCTTTGTATGTGACCTTGTGACACAATGGCAAAACATCCATTACCTTGCACATTCTCGGCAAGTTCTAAAATGTCTAAAACTTCTGCTCTGAATTTCGTACTCTGCGCATGTGCGGATGAATCTGAGCATGATGAATTTCTTGCTACGGTAACTGAAGGTTTAGTGTACTGTGTGTATAAGGTAGTAAGTTGGTCGTCTTTTGGTGTAACATGGTGCGTGGAAGTAAATGGACATTTCACCAGTGTGTCAGAACTTCTTATACGAACTTCACAGTTGAAGGACGCATTTCACCTAACGCCTACAACCGCGGGTTATACTGACTGTAGTGTGAATGAAACACCAAATCTTGGAAGATATGAGGCGGATCTGCCTTGGAGTAAAAAAACTCTAAGCTTAAGAGATACTGCATGTAGTGTGACTGGGGCTTTAATGTGACTTCTCCATTAAATGACTGATATGGGCCTACATTTAACAAATAGGTACTAACACCAACAGTAGTTGAGTATCCAAATCCTCACTTGTATGGCCATTAGCCGCCCCACATTCTAATGATTGCATCATTTGGAAAATTGTTGCCTGATATAATAATGGGGGTGGGGGGGGGGGGGTAAACTTGGAGAGCGCAAGACGTCTCCTGATTGAAAATATATGTCTTGTAACTGAAGAGATAAGTCTTTATGACCGTATCCAGATTGCTTTAAATTTTATTTTTATCAGCCTAAAGAAAAATACATTTCTCAAACCGTATAACTTACAAATTTGTTATATATATCATTAGAAAGTGAAGTTGATTTAAAATCCATGCAGAAATGGCGAAGAAGTCACAAGTTAGATAGTGAAGTTTCTATATTCACTGGTTTTCCTGTGTATGTATGATATCATTTTTTGGCATTCTTTCTTTCTTTCTTTTAGACTTATTTTACTTGGTGATCATACAAAATGGTGGATAATAAAAATAAAGTATTCCTCATAAAACATAGACAAAATTTGATATCTAAAATATTTTAAAATTAAATTTAAGTTAATATTTTGTTGTATAGGTCATTCAGCACGTTTTCTTGTTAATAATGGTCACTCATAACACTTAGCCCCGACCACTCTTGTGCATTAAAAATTATTATTTTAAATAATTCTAGCATTCCTTTATTACATAATGCTCAATCAAGATTTATTTACTGGTTGAATGATTGAATGACTATTTGACTAACTGATCGATCGACTGATTAGTTGATTGACTGATTGATTGATTGTGACGTCTTACTGTCTATTGACACAAGATTACTCGGCTATATTTTCACAGAAGAGTGTGCAAGATTAGCTGTAACAGCTAAAAGATCAGTTGCAATACCCAAAAGATAAGTCACAGTTGTCTAAATATTAGGCCCCCTAAAATATTGGTCACAACGTCTTGGAGAGAAATGCTCAAAATTAAACATATAACTCTTGATCTTTGTAACTTAAATATTAAGTTGTACAAGCAATAATGGCCATTCTTGTGACAATATTATGTGGGTGTATAGAGGACGTCCTTGTGAAAGTGAAACTGTGGTATTAGGTGATGTTAGAGCTCTATTGAATGAGTGCAAAGATTGACTTCCTTAAAACCAGATTATCCTCATAACAATGGGGGACTGAAGATCAAAGAATAATATTTTGACATTCCAAAGCTGAATATTACATGTGTTAATTTATGTCTACTTTTTGGGATAAAATATTCCATGTAGTTTCATTTTATTTCCATTTAGTAGATAATTCTATCAGTCAGAGTGTAAAGCAATGCAAAATGAGGTTTCACGGATATTGTGATATTTATGACATACTTGCCCAAAACTGGGAATTTTGAGTCATTTGCAAAGTCATGGCCATAAAAAGATATTGTCTAGCCTGATAGGTTTGGGATAGTTCCCTGACTCATCTTATTGGTTTAAGAGTCTCTTAAGATAAAACAGGTAGATTTAGGATATCTATAAGATGAAAACGATTGCTTTAGGACTGTATGAGAGGTCTAAGATCTCTGTAAGATCCATGATGGGTTAAGGGTGATTAAAATCTGATAAGGATTGGGAGAGGTTTGCGATAATTTCAAGGCAGTTTGAAATTCTCATAAATTGTTTCTGAGGAGGGACGTTCTAGTATACCCATCTGGAAGTATTGTATTTTCAATACACAATGGGTTTATGATGGCTTTAAGATAATCAAGATGTATAAGATTCAATTTTGGATTCCAGAAAATTGACAATTGGGAGCAGGGTTTACGATATATCACAGAAATCGAACCGCCCCATATTCAAAGCAATACAGTTTAAAGGAAAAATGTGACAAGAAAAAGGAGAAATAATTAACAGGAAAGCTTCCTGAAATGATATCATAATCTTGATTGTCAGGGTAACTCAGTCCCATCAGTTATTCTTGATAATTTTCAGAGTTGTGCATTAAAATATCCCCTTTTCTTGACTGAGAAGCTCGTGTTTTGGGGTGCATTTGCCTGTCTGTCTGTTTTTCTCTGTGTTCACTGGTATTGAAAACTACTGAATGCATCTTGATTTTTTAATGTATGAAGTGCCTGACCAATGGAAGAAGTGATTCAGATTTAGCAAAGATACTTATCATACTTTGAATTTTAAGATAAATGAAATGTCCATTTACTTCCACTCACCTTATGGCGCCATGTTACACCAAAAGATGACCAACTTACAACCTTATACACACAGTACACTAAACCTTCAGTTACCATAGCAAGAAATTCATCATGCTCAGATTCATCCGCAAATGCACAGAGTACGAAATTCAGAGCAGAAGTTTTAGACATTTTAGAACTTACGGAGAATGTGCAAGGTAATGGATGTTTTGCCATTGTGTCACAAGGTCACATACAAAGCTCAAGTCCCACATTTTCAACAGTCCTACATTTTGTTTGTTATATTTTGGGGGCTGTATTTGAGATAACTGAAAAAAGTGATAAAAGCAGTATTTGGATAAAGTAATAATATGGTAATATCCAGTGTTCTATTAAACAAGTTGTCGTTTAGTTAGGTTGATTTTACCCATGTCAATGAAATCGTGAATCTTTTCTAAAACTTATATATGCTTTACATAATATGTTACTTTATTAGTTACAATAATTTAACAAAAAAGGACCAGTAAATAATTTCTGTACGTGGTTTAGTATCAATTTTGAGAAATGATATACTGATATAATGATATACTGGCTGACTTGGTGGAAGTTTGCACGCTAGGGGTACTTTGCTAGTTCTAGTTAATTTCTGCTGAGTTTACTGATTTTTTTTTTCATTTTACTTGTAATCATTTTGTGTATTTCTTAGTGGACATGCAGTAAATTCCCATTATTTCCAGTTGATTTTTAGTGTTAATTCGATGTGGTTCCTGTAATTTGAAAACAGAAGGACATCATCTTGTATAGACCTTAAAGTAGAAACCAGGTATCAAACAGATACACAGGTGGAATCCCAGTCACTGGTAACAAGCTAGAGGGAAGCTTTCTGGTTAGTGCAAAAAGAAGTGAGTTGGGAGCTGGTCTATGCACTGAATGTAGGATCACGTCCTTGGACTGCTCCATGGTGGGCAGGCTTTAGTCTGCCTTGCTTGATGATTACATATCCTTGGGTATGGGATGTGTCACCTTGTGGTTCTGTTGCTGATATAATGTACACATGCATTCCTCTGTGCAGGAGAGGGCCAAAGGGGAGCACAGTGGTAATACACTCGCCTCCCACCTCTGAAATTGGAGTTGGAATCCCGGCCTGACCTTATGTGGGAAAGCTGGTAGCTGCTTACCATTGGTCGGCAGTTTACAGTACAGAACCTTGACCAACTGTATGTACTGGTTTTCTTTGCCATTCCAACTAACTGTCACCATATAACCGATAAGGTACTAGGCGTGTTGTAAAACACTAAATACATGTACCCTCTGTAGTTGTAAGTGTAGCACTTAACACATAAGATTACAGGGGAACATGAGATGATCAAATTTGTGATGTTAAAAGACAATTTAACAGAAGAACAATTTTAATTCTAATTGTAATATGAGTTTTAACGTCCCTATAATCTACAATCTGCAGATTTTAAGCCATAAAAATTCCAGTAGCCTACATCCCTAAAAATCATATGTTTGGGGACATGGAAGTGTTCAGCAACCACTGAGACACCGGGAAAGAGCAGAAACTAAGGTGGATAAGGGTTGGAAAATAGGTAAGAATTTAATAATAAGGATGTAAGAGAGCTGGCGGATTGAATGTCAGCAGGCACATTGTTTGATATGTCCGAAATCACTGAAATGTTTCTTTGAACAGGGAAAAGAAGGACAAAAGCATGGAGCTTGCAAAACTAATCTGCCTGGCCAGACCACTAGCGGATCCGGGGGTTGGGGGGGTTGGGGGGGGGGGTTGGGTTTAGGGGGTTCGACCCCCCCCCTTGAAAAATAATGTAAAGGGGTTCAACCCAAAGTACAAAATTATTTCTTGAGAGTGGTGCTAAATTTACAGGAAATGCACTATATTTTTACCAAAAATTAATTTTTTTCCCGGGGGGCATGCCCCCTGACCCACTTAGTTATAATATGTCTGATGTGAACCCCCACCTTACTCAATGTGAACCCCCACCTTAATCGATGTGAACCCCCACCTTACTTAAAGGCTGGATCCGCCCCTGCAGACTATGTCACTGTCATTTCCAATTGTAATATGGAAGAGTTGACAGAATGAAAGATGAAATAGTTAAGCAACTGAAGACCAATCGAGATGAGCAAGGACACCCAACATCAAGATTCACAAGTTATTTTATTGTTTAAATACTTCACCGCTTCATTTAGATATTATGACACAAATATGTGTTCGTGTGTCTCAGTATGGATGTGGTCTGGTGAAATATACATCTTAGGTCATATCTAAATATAAACATTCTTTATAGCATTGATAAAGTGCTTACATGGAAGTTCTTACATGTACCCCTGAGAGTTCACATTTGCTATGTAAATGTTAGCAGCCGTGCTTAAGGCTCCAATTTGTGCCATATCTTTCTCAAACATGTATGTGTTACAGGCAATCTATGTAACCAGGCATTACGCGTAATGACTTTTCATTTCAGTCATTATGCGAAATGCCTAAACAGTTCAGGCATTTCTCAAAATGCCTAGGCTTTTCATGTAATATCTGAAAATGAGTTTTTTTATCATCTTTGATGATTATCATGAATTATTTTGATATTATATAGTTTTATCCTTGCTTGTTGTATACTTCGAGAATATATTTTATGTCTGCTCATGAATAATGATAATCAAAATGGTATAATGATTAAAAATATCGATTTTCAAATTTATTGAAACTGTTTTATCACCATCCTTACAAAGTATACAGAAAACATAATAATACATACAAATGCACAATAATGTTAACAATTATGTTTTAAAAAAGTGGCATAATTGACCAAGACTAATTTCAGCTCATCAATCATTGTAGTATACTGCTTTTTGGTATGAGAACTTTCTTATTAGCCCCATATTTCTTGAATAGCTAGGCTTTAAATTTCCCTGCAAAAGTTTTACTGAGTAATGTATCAGTAATCTGCCTTACTGCTCTCAAGTGAGTTGTAACTGAATAAAATCCTTCTTCAGGTTCTTGCACGTTTGATGTTTGACATAAATTATGTCATTGTCATATATCAAAGCTTCTAATACCTTTCAAGGGGGGGGCATTTGTACAGAATATTCACTTGAGTCAAACAAGATCAGGCTGAGTGTTTGGATGCTAAGGCGGTTGAGGAGCCCTAATTACAGTTAAGGCTGTTTCATCTAACAGGATTAACATAAAAGTTTTCAGTATTTGTCACATGTAATCAAAGAAGCCCCTCACATGACAAGGAGAGAAAACACACTCTTTCGTTAGATGCCCATCTTACAACTAAATGAAAAGAGGTATGAAAGATATGACTATTATTGATAACATTGCAAAACTGGCACTGCTCATTCATCTGTTCAATTATGCAAAAAAAATACAAGAGTTAATAACATGTAACTTAATTGAAAGTCATACAGTTAAAACTACAACTTGAATTGCTTCTATCAGCAAGAAATAACACATCATATCAATAAAAACAAGATGCACTCAGAGAGAGCAAAACGCTCGACTCGATGTGACCAGTCTCACAAGTGTTATAAAGTATAACACACATCCATCATGGTGGCATTTCCAGAAATTCTGGAGGCTTCTTGGTATCCAATATATTAATTGGATCTTTCCTAAACTATAATCACTCCTTCCCATGGCTAGTCCCTTCCTACTTCAAATTTGACATCAAAATTTATTAATTACTTTTGAAGAAATATGAAGTAGAAAGCTAAAATCATTAAAATACATTGAAATGGGACCTATGAAAATTCATGATTTTTTTGTATCCAAAATATGATCCATGTCTTTCCCAAAAATTAGTAATTTCTTCCTTTCACCAGGTCCTACTCACAAGTTTTTATAAAGATCTGTTCATTAGTTCTGGAGTAATCTAAACACCAAAAACAGGCAGACAAATAGACAAAAAAGCACACAACAAACATAAATTCCTGGTAGAGGTAAAAATGTTGGTTAAAAGCCACTTCTTGGTCAAAATTACTCAGGGTAAATTTTTGTGATGGACTGTCAAGAAATTGAAACAAACAAACAAAAAAAAAAACAAAAAAAAAAAAACCAGAAACAAATAAACATGACAAATACACCACTTCCCTCTCAATTGTATTTATGTCAATTTCAAGACATAAATTTAATGAGAAGAAGTATATCACACGTATCACAAGCTAGGTTTTGTGACCTCACAATGACAATTGCATTGTGACATCATTAAGTAATGACATCATCAGACAGCAAAATATTGATTTTTTTACTTATGCAATAAAGAAAATCCGATTTCTCTGTATATGCCCAATTGATCTATTATTGTCCATCAAGTTGAACACTTTATCTTGGTTAAAGTTTTTTTTTTGAACAGTAAAATTTTAGATGCTGTGTTTTTTTCTTTTCTTTTTAAAAGACCTTTAAAAAAATTGCTAAAAAAAACCTAAAAACAAAAAATAAAAAAATTAGAATTGACTGGTATTGAACCCCAACCATGAGATTACAAGTTCTACACATTACACTCACAGCCACAGAGGATATCTGATGAGGCAAGAATTTATGAGGAGGAAATCCTATCATGATATTGATTTTTGAAGACAAGTAGGTTTCACTGTATATACCCAATTAAAAATTTAAAAACCTGTCTCCTGACTTTAATTTTCAAACAAATTACACCAAATTTGGAAGATTCCGTCTGTACCCCATGAAATATCTACCCACCAAATTTGAGCTCGATTGATGGTATAGTTTTTGAGTTATAAGGGCAAAACGGTGCACAGACAGACAGACAGACTGACAGAAACAAACTGATTACAATAACCCTCTCCTATCGTCGAGCGTTAATTAAAAAAGGTCCCACAGACTGCTTGAAATCTTAAACCAAAATTTAAGTTTTATCAACAATTAAAAAAATCTCACCCCATATAATAACATCAGAGGACGTACCAAGAACTAAAAAATGATTTGAACATGGTACTATTCATTTCTTACAAGTAAAATGAGAATAAGTATGAAATGTATCATTATTAATAATTATGTAGTAAAACTGTTTATTTACTCACTTATGCAAAAATGCCAAAAATGTATGTATGTCAAAATGTAGCTTCATAAGATAGTTAAAACTACATCTTGAATTGCTTATAGCAATAAATAACAAGATGCACTCAGAGAGAGCAAAACGCTCGACTCGATGTGACCAGTCTCACAAGTGTTATAAAGTATAACACACATCCATCATGGTGGCATTTCTGGAGGCTTCTTGGTATCCAATATATTAATTGGATCTTTCCTAAGCTATAATCACTCCTTCCCATGGCTAGTCCCTTCCTACTTCAAATTTGACACCAAAATTTATTAATTACTTCTGAAGAAATATGAAGTAGAAAGCTAAAATCATTAAAATGCATTGAAATGGGACCTATGAAAATTCATGATTTTTTTGTATCCAAAATATGATCCACGTCTTTCCCAAAAATTAGTAATTTCTTCCTTTCACCAGGTCCTACTCACAAATTTTTTATATGTTCATTAGTTCTGGAGTAATCTAAACACCAAAAACAGGCAGACAAATAGACAAAAAAACACACAACAAACATAAATTCCTGGTAGAGGTAAAAATATTGGTTAAAAGCCACTTCTTGGTCAAAATTACTCAGGGTAAATTTTTGTGATGGACTGTGAAGAAATTGAAACAAACAAACAAAAAAAAAACAGAAATAAATAAACATGACAAATACACCACTTCCCTCTCAATTGTATTTATGTCAATTTCAAGACATAAATTTAATGAGAAGAAGTATATCACACGTATCACAAGCTAGGTTTTGTGACCTCACAATGACAATTGCATTGTGACATCATTAAGTAATGACATCATCAGACAGCAAAATATTGATTTTTTTACTTATGCAATAAAGAAAATCAGATTTCTCTGTATATGCCCAGTTGATCTATTATTGTCCATCAAGTTGAACACTTTATCTTGGTTAAAGTTTTTTTTTTTGAACAGTAAAATTTTAGATGCTGTGTTTTTTTCTTTTCTTTTTAAAAGACCTTTAAAAAAATTACTAAAAAAACCCTAAAAACAAAAATTAAAAAAAAAAAAAAATTTAGAATTGACTGGTATTGAACCCCAACCATGAGATTACAAGTTCTACACATTACACTCACAGCCACAGAGGATATCTGATGAGGCAAGAATTTATGAGGAGGAAATCCTATCATGATATTGATTTTTGAAGACAAGTAGGTTTCACTGTATATACCCAATTAAAAATTTAAAAACCTGTCTCCTGACTTTAATTTTCAAACAAATTACACCAAATTTGGAAGATTCCGTCTGTACCCCATGAAATATCTACCCACCAAATTTGAGCTCGATTGATGGTATAGTTTTTGAGTTATAAGGGCAAAACGGTGCACAGACAGACAGACAGACAGACAGACAGACTGACAGAAACAAACTGATTACAATAACCCTCTCCTATCGTCGAGCGTTAATCATATTCTATCAAAAGATACTTGAAAAAGATCATTACACAGATTGCTGAAAACTCAAATACTTGTTTAGGCAATCTGTGTAACACTCAACCTTGTAATTCAGTCATTACATGAAATGCCTAGGCATTTCGCGAAATGGCTAAACTGCTTAGGCATTTCGCGAAATGACTGAAATGTTCAGTCATTATGTGTATTGCCTGGTTACAAAGATTGCCTGTAACATATACAGATATACTAGTATTTGTGATTCGTAAAGCACCCATGCATGTCATGAGATATAAGCTTATCAGATCTCTGTCTTAGTGGTATGCTTATGTAAAAGCCAGTGCATGTATGAGTGCATTATATTCATCTGAACTGAAAGTTTTCCCTAATTACAAGAAAACTTGAGCCTTCAGCAAGGCTAAAATGCTAGGTTCATAAATCTAGCTAATGCAAATTACTGGAGGCCTCGCCTGACCTTCTTGATGAAAGTCACCTAACACCCCAACTTTGATCTTTGATTTTGAGAACTATTGGATGTGCAATAGGATAATTATAATTCACATTTAAGCATAAGAAGAAAGAGATAGCTTCATCTACTTGGGCAATAAGATTAAAGAAGAATGTGTGAAGCACAGGACAGAAAAATCAAGACATGAGCTTACCACACCATATACAATATAGGAAGAGCTACTACCATACTATTACCATATTGCTATATGGTCGCAGTCTTGGGGACAAGAAATGAAACAGTATACTTTTGTCTTTTATCTAAAGTATTCAAGAAGGTCCTTTGCGTATTTTGTTCAGTATCATGAACAATGCGAAGATAGAGGAAATTGAAGAGAAAGAACCAATACCAGTCAGTAAGTCTGAAGAAAACACAAGGTAATATGGCACGGAATGTTTGATTATTTATTTAGTGTTTCATGTCACACCATGTAACTTATTGGTTATATTGTGCTTTGTACTTGGAAGGGCAGAAGAAACCATGACATGCAGTTTGTCAAAATTCTGTACTGTAAATTGCCCACCAACAGCAAGCAACTACCATCTTTCCCACATGAGGTCACAATGGGATTCAAACTCTGATCTCAAAGGCGGGAGGCGAGTGTGTTGCCACTGAACAACCTTGGCCCCCAGGAATGCTTTGAGTAAATTGCACAACCACATCTCATGCAACGCCTTCATCTCAAACTCGAGTGGATGACGAAAAGTAGCTTCCCAGGGAATATAAACAATACATGACAAAGATGATAAACCACAGGATGATGGAGTTGAAGGTCGTACCCAAAGGCCATGCCTGACTGTTGGGAGTTGAACCCGCACAGCGTTGCGTTGAATTGTTTTATCAGAGTCTCTACCACAGGCATGACCAAGGTTTTTGTTAAGTAAGACAAGCATATTTCCACTGAATGAAGGAATTTGTACATAGCCGGATGTACCACGGATATAGCCCACGGTTCCATATATGGCAACTGATAGGGATGCACAAGGGATGGGGGTGGGTTATGTAAAAGATTTACGGAACTGCCACGGATTTTCCATGGATCTCCTACAGACCACTACAGACAGTTTTGTGGATGAAAAGATTGCACCAAGGATTGGTTTTAAGACTGTTTTTTAATCCGCAAACCCTGTCCGTGTCAATCCGTAGCAGATCCAGCAATGTTTTTATGGATATTTATTGCCAAGGATGTAAGGGATGCCACAAGGACATCCAGGATGGGTTTATAGACAATAAGGACACTCACGCATGAGATACAGAAAAGCTACAGATACTAAGGTCCGTATGGACTTTACAGATAAATCAAACAGGTTTGATTTTTGTAACATCCTAGGGATCTTATCTGATCCTTGGTATGTCACTACGGATCGCAGCATGCCGCTACAGATCTCACAAGGACATTACAGAGGTTACAGATGATCATATGGATGGAAAAGATGATCCGTAAATCACTCGACATTTTCCATATTAGGAATCCTGCTGCGGTACATCCATGGATGTGTAACTGGGGTCTTAGAGGTTTTCTGAGGTTGTGGAACCTCCTCCAAGGATGCCACATACCTTCTGAAATTTGGTGTATCATTCACACTACAGGTGGTAGAATTTACAGTTATAGGCATTGGGCAAAACGCTCATCCTTCAATTACTGTCCAAGGTTTGTACGCGACCTTGTGACATGGTGGCAAAACATCCATTTACCTCCACTCACCTTGTGTCACCGTGTTACACTGAAAGACGACCAAGTCACAACTCTATATAGACAGCTTGGAGTACACCTTCAGTTACCGTAGCAAAGAAATTTATCTGCCCATGCTTGCATTTATCTGCACATGCCCATGGTTCTGAGATGTGAGGCAAAAATTTTAAACAGTTTACAACTTACGTAGAATACGCAAGGTAATGGAGATTTCGTCACTGTGCCACAATATACAAACCTCTGGCAGTGGTTAAAGGACAGGGTGTATTTTGTATCAACAATTGTTTTTGTATTACCTGACTTATTTTGTATCAATTTTTGACTTATTTCATATTACTGACTTATTTTGTAGTAAAATTGCCTTATTTTGTATTACTTGGCTGACTTATTACGTACCAACAATTGACTTAATACGTTACAAAATGGTGCGCACAAAATAAGTCAATAATACAAAATACACTGTTCTATAGACTTAAAGTAATATGAAATAAGGCAATTTTATTACAAAATAAGTCAGTAATACGAAATAAGTAGAAAATTGATACAAAATAAGTCGTTGATACAAAATAAGTTATTACAGGGCGTTTTGCTCAATGCCTGTAAATGGTTATAAGTGTGGTGTGAATGCGATATAACCAAAAAAAGAAAGCAAGTTTTATAAAGACTATTTTTTTATTTGAACTTCAGTTAACATGTATTTAATATTATACAATATATGATATACAGTTTGTGTTAGACCAAGCTATCAGTGATACTTTTTAAATACAAAATACCCACACATATCATTCTCTGACAAATTCAAATGCTTGAGTAACTTTGCGTAACATTTTTTTAATATACAAGGACTTAAGTCTTTAGCTTTATAACAATCTCCATTAAAGAGCATTTGCAAATAATAGATCAACACTTTACAAAAGTGTTTCAACTGAGGCGTGCACACAGATAAATAAAGAAGAATTTATAATATACACGGTTTCTCTTTTTGCTAAGTATATACCAAAAGGCATACTTTTTGTGAAAAACAAGGTTTATGTCACAAATCTAGCAATGTTTAAATGCAATTCGCTTGAAATAGTCTCAAATGGGGACACTGTAGTATGGACACAACAAAAGTATGTTGTTTGTTCCGTTAACTTTCTGATTTAAATGAAGCTTCAGAGTAGCATTATATCTTATGAGAAAAAATAGTTTAATGTGCCAGCAGGTATATTGGTCCAGCAGTAAGTTAACCTTAAGAAGTTCGATAGTTCGCTCGTTTACTGCCCCGATTTTGGAGTTCGGTTCAAACGTCTGAAAATTCGGACCCAACGGATTCTATTTTCGCCCATCTATAAAACCTGTTTCTTTTATTGAAAATATGGCGGAATTTATTTAAAATATACATGGATTTTATATTTTTGCTATATTTTCAACAAAGTGACAAGATTTTATGTGAGATTTCTGCGTTTTAACTGGTTTTGAAAACGTTGTTTCAAAGATCAATCTAGACCAAAGTTCGCTAGCTTGTAAAGACACCAAACATCGAACCCAATATTTGAAGCGATTTCACAGCACTAGTGTTTATATGCTTTATAAAATATACATAAATATTTGCCGTGTTTTGTTATGTTCTTTTGGATTGTAAAACAGAGAATTATTTCACTTAAAATATATGTACCAAGATATAGCACACATCAAAATGATTAGGTTGATTGAGTATATATTTAAATATACATATTTCATAGGTTTCAAAAAATGTACAACATCTCAATAATGATACGAAAACATACAAGAAAACAACTTTTCAAATAAAATTATAATTACAGGAAGTACACAGCCTGAAATCTTAAACTGAATGAAATAATCATTTTTTAATGTATCCATAATAATTATATACACAGAGGGTTTTCATTGGATGCATTCACCATAATCTGCATGATTTCTACAAGTGAATTGTACAGTTAATGCTATGTCTGAATTTGATAGAAACATAGATGTCCAATCAAATGATCGTTAAGTGAACACAGTTTTGGGGAAATGAAGATAGTCTATACAACTTAATTGGCTATCACGTGACACAAATATGCAACAATTGGAATCAATTATAATTACAAAGCTTCAAACACTGAAGGTGATTAATCATGAATGTCACAAAATATTATGGGTATTGTTACTCCTTTGATTATTTTCCATTATGTTTTACATCCGTAAGCAGACTATATCCTAGGTACTGTGTCTCTGTTCTGTTCTGACAATTCTAAATTTTCTCTTTTGTTCAAGAAAAAAAGGCATATCCTGGGCATGTACTAATTCACATGTTTCATTGTATCTGTTTTGATATCCAGGTCCAAACAATATCTTATTCTAATTCTAATTCTAATAGTACTTTTATAGCGCTCAATCTCTATCTATTGACAGACTCTAAGACACATAAAGCCAAAAATCAGAGATCGTAATCGTTAAATCAGAGACATTGCAGGGGTCGGTACCATGGAGAAAGACGAAATGAAAACAGAGGGAAAAAAATAGGGTGGGTAGGCTTTTTCAGAGGTAAGTTTTCAACTTCTTCCTGAATGAGGAGAGAGATTTAGCTGAGCGTACGTCATCAGGGAGATCATTCCAAATCATCGGAGCATCGTATGCAAAGCTAAGGCCAAATTGCTTTTTTGACTTGTATATTGATGCAAAATATGGGACCTCAAGCAAAACACCCTGAGATTGACTTCTACGCGTTCTGTACATACTGTGTCTAGGTTTAAGGAAAGGTTCGAAGTATTTTGGATGGCCACTATGTAGAAACTTGTACACCAGAAGAGCGACCTTGAAAATAGAGTGATGCATGATAGGCAACCAATGAAGACTCTTTCTTACAGGAGTGATATGTGAGTACTTGGTGGTATTTGCCACAATTCTAGCTAGACTGTTCTGAACACATTGGAGCCTACGAAGGTCAAGAGCAAAGAGACTTCTGAAAAGAGAATTACAGTAGTCAAGCCGACTTCCAACCAAGGCAACCTTTGCAGCCAAGAGAGCAGCTTCACGTGTAAGATACCCTCTGAGTCGCCTTAAATCCCTGATATGAACAAAACAAGCCTTGCAGATATTCCTGACATGGCAAGAAAAGGAAAAATCTGAATCGAACCAGACACCAAGGTTCCTGATTGCCTCAGCAGGTGACAGGAGGGTACCAAGTATATTGACTGGGAAAAATTTGCCAAGTTTTGTACGGACATTTTTTGAACCGAACAGAATAAACTCTGTCTTATCAGGATTGAGTTTGAGCTTGTTTACTGAGAGCCACTTTCTAACATCATCCAAGCAGTTTTTCAGCCTTTCAAAGGCCAGAGTGGCATGCTTGTGTGTGAGATGAACGTATAACTGCATGTCATCTGCATAAAAGTGGAAATGTATGCCAGGGTGATTCTGAATAACCTTGCTTAGGGGTGTAGTGTATAATGAGAAAAGGATGGGACCCAAGACAGAGCCCTGGGGCACACCATACAATAGCCTTTTAGCATCAGACAAAACAGAGCTGATCTTGATGCACTGATAGCGGTCAGAAAGGTACAACCTGAACCAGTCCAGAACCACACCACCAACACCAAACCAGGAACTCAAACATTCCATGAGCGTACTATGATAAATGGTGTTGAATGCTGCTGATTGGTCCAAGAGAACAACAGCAGTACCTTCACCTCTCGCAAGAGCAAGGTGGACTTCGTTTTTAATAGACAGTAGTGCGGTTTCAGTCGAATGACCTTGCTTATAGGCAGACTGACTAACATTTTCAAGACCATTGGAGGTGACATGGTCATTTAACTGGGAAACCACCACACATTCAACAAGTTTGGAGATGAAGTTGAGGCCGGAGACAGGTCGATAATTTTTTAATTCATCAGGTGGTAGTGAAGACTTTTTAATCAAAGGAGAGACTATGGCCTTTTTGAAACCAGCAGGGACAGCACATTCAGTCAGAGAACAGTTTACAAGCTTGGTAATTGAGGGCAGGAGAATATCCAAGCATTCCTTCAGTAGAAAAGTAGGCCATGGATCGAGCATGCAAGATTTAGTTGGTGATTTGGTAATTACTTTCTGTACTTCATCCTCAGAAACAGACTTAAAAAGGTCAAATTTGGGTACATCAGAAGGAGCAGGAAGAGTGAATGAGTCAGTGTTTGTAAAGGAGTCCCTGATTTTACTTATTTTATCAGAGAAAAAGGTGGCAAAACGGTTGGCAAGACCTATGTGAGAGGCGTGGGAGGGAAGTACCTTGTCGGGAACAGAGTGTAATACTGAGCGTAGAACCTGCCACAGTTTCTTAGAGTCATGAGCATTGTCACTGATAAGGTTTCTATAATAATTAGACCTGTCCCTGGTGATTAGGGTATTGCACCTAGCGATCTGTTTACGAAGTCTTGCCCGATTTAGTGGAGACTTGTTTTTCCGCCAGAACCTCTCAAATTGACGCCTGACAGCTTTAGCCTGTAAGTAGGTGTCCGATAGCCAACCTGCGGCCCCTTTGGTAAAGGTTTGGGTGACCATAGGAGCATGTTTGTCTAACAAGCCACTCAAATCTCGTATGTATTGCTCATAAAGGGCACTAACTGTACTGCCAGGACTTGCGACAAATGAACATTTTGCAAGATCACACATCAGACTCTGCATGTTTATCTTGTGATACCTCCGGAAGGTATATACATGTTATCCTTCTGTATCACTTCCTGTAACTCTAAGCTGTATAACTTATCACTATTTAAGGTCAAACCAAATCCTGCGTGTTGTGTCTTTGTTTATCGTCTATCAGTTCTAATGTTGCATCTTCTTTGGTTTTCAAATCTGTAAAGTCTCTGCTAGTGTAACTAGCCAGCAATGGATCCTGTTCATCCTGATGGTCTGGCATCATGTCCACTGAAACAAAGTCATCTGGGACAAGGTCCATCTGACTCTCAGTCATGGACAAACTCGCCCGCTCACGCTCTAGTTCCTGTTCCCTCTCTTTCATTTTTATCCTTGCATTGATTTCCTTCCTGCGACACTTGTGGCTAGGACAGGACACTTGTCTCTGAAACAATGGTCTGTTGATGTAAACAGAACCTTGAGTATGCGATCTCTGCCGTATAAGCAGTGGTGAGGTGATGTTACAGCTTTTGGTGAATGACTGGGATTGTGGCATGGAGTCAGGCACAGATATCATCCTTTGGAACAAGGCTGATTTCGGATGAGTTTTAAAATCCCTACAGGATGATATTAATCTGGCATTTTCACTGGGTTCTTTGGGATTTGCAGCTGAACGGTTCTCTGACTGAACTAGGATGTTTATTTCATCTTCATCTGATGCTTGTAGTTCACCCTTGAGAGTTTGTAACATTTGTTGCTCCTCTTCATCTTTCCTGACATCTGAATGTAAGGAAGCATCCAGACTACTCGTAATGACGTCAGTTTCCACATTCTCTGTAGTGTAGCCAGTGTCAGTTTCATCAGGATCATCGTCAAGTCCTTTATCAGATGTGTGGTATAACAAGCTAGTGTCTGGCTCTGGAGAATCTGGATACAACGTAAAGTCAGGTGCAGCATTGTCTATATCTTCCTCTTCAATTTCACCACTCTGTAGCTGTTCTTGCCACATTGCTGCATAAAGTCCATTTGGAACTTTGATTAGATTGCTGTGGCTGAAAAAGAACAAATGGAAAAGTTGAAAGTGAGCGGGACAATTCTGTAATTATAAAAAATCATTGCTGCGCATCTATAGTTCTGTGAACGATGATTGATGAAATTTATTATGTCAAAATGAAAGGGTTTGAATCTAAGTGGCAGTGGTGTCTTATTTGTGCAGTTAGTAGTTACCATGGAAGTTTTTACAAGCTAGCCTAGCTTGGTTTACCTTTCAAGGCATTCTTGCAATCCTTTGATAAACAGAAAGTGACAAGCAGCTAAAATCAAACCGAGTTTATACAGAGAAAACTTAAGAGACTGCATCTGGCTCAATAAAAATTATTACAAGACACAAAAGTAAGTGATAAAGTATCAAATTTTGAAAGCATCTGTGGACGAATTGATAATATCTTTAAAATGTGTGTACTCTACATGACTATTGTCACAGGTTTCTCCACATATCATTACACTCTTACACACTGCCTGAGTCTGATATTTCTTAATGAAATGTAAAAATTATAAAAACAATTACAATATCAACAATTGGTAAATATAACTCTGAGCTGATGGGAAATTTTCTACATCCCCAAAAAGTATGCATACTTTCCCTCCTCAACTATCCTCCCATCTTCTATAACCAGGATCTTGTCGGCGTGTGTAACCGTGGACAGTCGGTGAGCCACGATGAGAGTTGTCTTGTTCTCGCACATTGTCCGCAGACTCTTCTGGATGTTTCTTTCAGTCCTTGTGTCCAGCGCAGAAGTAGCCTTGCATCAATGAGAAAATAGATTGTGTAAATGCTAGAAAATTAATACTAATCAGTTGTTTCATTATAAGAAAACTTCCCACAATGACTACACAAAAAATATTTTTATCACGAATGAACAGAACACTACAACTGATAGATGGTAAAACTGTCCATTGTACTGTCCGTTGTACTATCACTTGTACTGTCCATTGTACTGTCTGTTGTACTGTCCATTGTACTGTCCCGTCCATAAGACTGTCCTCTCTGTACTGCTTGGCATCATAACTTGGTTTACAGCCCAATTTGGCATAAACCGGAAAACAGTACATTTATTGACAATTGGTAATCATAGGTAACAATTGTGTGTTTCCTCATACCATACAAGGTAACCTAAGTACAATAGACATATATTAATTCATTTCAGGAATTTTCTTGTGACAATGTTCTGAGTTTTCTTGAGTTAGGGTGCTGTTTTCAAGCAGGAATTACATTTTTATGTTATCCAACTGTCATTTTTGACATTGCAAGAAATCTACAATGTTGAATCTATTGTCAAACAAACCTCGTCCAAAAGGACAATTTCTGGAGCTTTCAGTATTGTTCTTGCAATAGCAATTCTTTGCTTTTCACCGCCGCTCAGCTTCAGACCTCTTTCACCAACTCTACTATCGTAACCTGTAAATGAGTGAATTTATTATGAACTTGAGTGCATGAACAGCTATCACACTGAAAGGTAAGGCCCAGGGTTGCATTCATCAAAGATCTTAGCCAAGTCTTAGGCTTACATTGTGTACACAGATATAGCCAATTTAATCTTAAGATTCTGCTAAGATCTTTGGTGAATAGAGGTTGATTACACAAAAGGTCTTGGTCTTTTGTTGGGCCTCTGGCTAAAATCTGACATTCTGTTCTTAGCTGAGCTGACTCAACTAATCCAAAAGCTCTTACCATAAATTGTGTAGATTCTGTGAAAGTTAATTCTTGTGAATCTCTTAAAAATTAGAGATTAGTGAAATTTTGTTCTAGTAAAATTTCTACCTAGGCAATAATAATAATAATAACTTAAGCAAGTACAGACTCTTTAAAACATTTGGACAAAACACTCTTAAAATTGGAAATTAGTGAACATTTAGTGAAAATTTTCTTTTAGTAAAATTCTAAACAGGCAATAATAATAATAACACCTTTTGCAAGTACAGACTCTTTAGAACATTTGGACAAAAGAATTGCTTGAAATGTTAATTCTTGAAAGTTAGTTCTTGTGAATCTTTTAAAAATTGGAGATTAGTGAAATTTTCTTCTAGTAAAATTCTAGTGCAAGTACACACTCTTTGGAACATTTGGACAAAACAACTGCTTGAAAAGTCTTACCATCATGTAGAGTGAGTATCTTGTCATGTATGTCTGCTGCTACAGCCGCCTCCTCCACCTCTTCATCACCAGCAGTGATTCTACCATACCTGATGTTGTACCTATGGCAGGAATATTATCTTGTAATATTAAATTATTGTATTAGTCAGTAATAAATTTTTTTTTCTCAGCCGAGAAATCATAATAGTCTTAACGTGTTAATTTGACAATTCAGAATATTTCAGTATTGGATAATAACTATTTAAATATTCCAAAAATCTTTGCATTCAATTTTGACTATAATATGTAAATTAGACAACACATATCCTACTTATTACATGTAATTACACATTATTGCAATACACACCTAATATTTTGATTGAACAGCACTGTATCCTGAGGCACTACACCTATGTGTTGTCTCAGTGATTTCAGCTTTACCTGTGAACAAATAGCAACAAGGCTTATAAAGACTGCACACTTTAACATCAAAGCAAATAATAAATATCACATTTGTTACTGCCAACTTGCTACTGAAAAGTATTTTTAATTGAGGGGGGGGCCACGGTGGCAGAGCGGTAACACTCTCGCCTCCCACCTCTGAGATGGGAGTTCGCTTCCCGGACCGACCTCAAATGGAAAAGCTGGTAGTTGCTTGCTGTTGGTCAGCTGTTCACAGTACAGAACCTTGACCAACTGTATGTACTGGTTTCCTCTGCCCTTCCGACTACCCACCGTGATATGACCTGTACAATGTGTTGCAAGCGACGTCAAAACACAAATAAATAAAAATTATATATTGGAATACATATGTAACAGGCAATTTAGGCTTTTACAAAAGTTTAGAAAATATATTCCATACAAGAGCACTTAGTGCATAACTCTGCCAAGGTCCAACAACTTGAATATTTCTTATGATTGCAATGATAAAAAATGTTTTAAAATATTCCCTGATCCACATAGTAAGCCCTGTGCTATTGTCAACATTACATCCAAATTTCATGAAAATTTCATCAAAATCCATCCATAACTTTTCTTGTTAAACAGACAGACTAAGACACACTGCCTAAAACATAACATCTTTGACGAAGGTAACAAGACATAGAGTTTTGTTCTAAATAATGCCAGTCAAGCCTTTTGAAGGCGATGTTCAACCCACATCAATTGGTTGATGAACTGAGCAATCAATCATTGAATCAATCACTTGACTTACTTTTGATATGTCTTTACCATCTATCGTAATGGTACCAGAAGTAATGTCATAAAATCGGAACAATAGCCTGATGATAGTGCTCTTTCCTCCCCCTGAGTGGCCGACTAAAGCATAGGTTTTACCCGCAGGTACTGTGAAACTGATACCTTGGATAATGGGTTTTCTGAAATAATGTATTGAAATAAACATCTCAATATTATAGTGTTTTGGTTTCACATGGAGGCATTGTAAAGCTGTAAATAAGTGAAATAAGATATCTGAAATATTGTCTTGAAATAAATATCTAAATATTGTTATTATATTATAAAGCCTGGGTTTTGTAAACTGTAAAACTGCAACAGTGAAAGAAGTTTTCTGATAATACTGTATAGTAATAGATATTTGAACATATTTGAATATCACAAATCCTTGGTTTTAGCTGATTTAATTTGCAAGATTGTTTTTTTTAATTATTGTTCATTAATATAACATGAAAAAACACTAGAGATTACTTTTACAGAATTCTGCAGAAATAGGTGAACTCTGATTGATAGTAGAGACAGTAATATGATGCTTTGAGTTAACATTGTGTAGTCGTCTTCAATACTTTATAGCCCATTGACAAGTTGTTTTTCAATGGGGAATATTCATGACATGTAGAGTAAGAAATGTAAAACTCGCCACATATCTAAAATTCGCCACATGTGAAAATACTACTAAAATAAATGAATTGTGGTGAGATTTATTGAATTTATAGTAAAGTAAGGCTTCTTGAACTGCAAAATACCAATTGTGAGACAAAAACATCATTTTCTTCATAAAATTAACTACAGTTTTAGAGGTGGCGAATTTTAGATTCCTGGCGAATTTTAGATTTCTTACTCTACAAACACTTTAAATAGTGGCTTTTTCATTAAGGCTTCTTATAGATGTCAACATTTATAGGTGGAGTTTGTACAATTATTTAAAATATCAACTAGAAGGCAGAGGATTATGTTTTGAGAAATTACAGTAATTTAGTTATAAATATTACTCATCAATATGTTTAAATCCCAGGTTTACAAAGTGGCTTTAACTTGTCGGTAATGGAAGTCTCACCCTTCAATATATTCAAAACCAACATTATCAAAGCGTATTCCCCCTTTGTTAATACTGAGCTGCTTGGCTTCTGGAACATCCTGAACATCAGGTTCCCTCTCAATCATCTCAAACATATGCTCCATGTCCACAAAGGCTTGCTGTAGTACTCTGCAAGGACAAACAGGAAATTCTAATTCTAATAGGACTCTTATAGCGCTTAACTCTTTCGCCGCGAGTTTCACGTAGTAAAATGCGTATAAAATGCGGCAGTCGCCTTTCGTCGACATTTCTATGAAGCGCGAAAGTCGACAATAATCGCCGTGACGTATAAAATTGTTTACTGTGATAATGACGTGGTGAATACGTCATTTCTTTGTGTAAATAGACTGTAAATAAGCTGTAAATATTTCGTTTGCATCACATAATTATTTAAAATGCCTAAAAGACATTATTCTGCAAAAGAAACAATGAATTAGTACTATTTTCTCATTTGGCAATGAACCTATACATGCTTACGTAAATTATTCCTTATTTCCAGCAGAGAGCCTGTCAATCAACAAATACTCAAATTCTATTGGATAGCCGTCGGCCAATCAAAAAGCAAAGAAAATATAATACTTTCATTGGTCAAGGACTCAACCAATGAAAAAATTCCTGTTTTCTCATTCGCTACTTGCGAAAAACAAAGCCGCATTGAACAGATCAAAACTTACGTTAGCGTCGCGCTTGTTATATATGTCGACGGAAGTCGCCAATCGCGCCGAAAGAGTTAATCTCCCCTATTCAGAGGGGACCCTAAAGCACAACAAAACCAAAACAGTCAACCAATTTCAGTATCCAGGGACAGAAATGAGACCAAACACCACAGAGAATGCCAGAGGGTGAGTAAGACTAAGGTTGGTATGCCTTGGTGTATAGGCAGGTTTTGAGCTGCTTTCTGAGCAAGGAATATTCTAGTTAAGGCTGTTTTGTTTAAAGAAATAAACCTTTCCCAAAGAGATAATTTTGATATCTCAAAAACTGGTCATAAATATCATACATCAGTGATACATCTTTTAAATGCTTAGGGACCTTATCACAACAACATGTACAGCCTTATATGGGTTTTTAGTCTCTCAGGTATGACTAAGAAATAATGTAGCCAATCACTGATAGTAATTATATACTGTGAATATTCTTACATGTAACTTATTCATGACATTAGCATACACATATCATTTGTGATTAGGCAAATGACCATTTACAGCCCAGTAGTTGTTATTGCATAGCACATAATATATGCCATTAAACTTACTATACACTTAAGTTGTTGCAACTGTCCATAGCCATTTCATCTTACTTTTGATGCCACTCTGTATACAACATAGATAAAACCATACAATCACTATCACTTATTGTGACAATCAGTAAATACCATATTTAGAACAAATACAATTAGTGTCATACTCCCACAGATATTACTGGCAAAGATAACCAGTGAGATTACTGAAACAGTGTCAAAAGTAAAAGTTTGGGTTTCCTGTTCAACAGCCAGGGGTCATATTGGGACAGGTCCTCAGCATTGTCACTTGTGGGAGCCGAACCCACACAGAGGTGGCAGACCGTGATTAGATGCCAAACCTGCTTATCCACAAGGCCACTGAGGACCTCCGTTGAAATACTTACAACTCACCTATAGTAGGCTCCAAACATGTTGAGAGGGCCATACAGCTGTTCCACATATGTGGCGAATAGCACATAGTCTCCCACAGTCAGATTACCTGAATAGGTGTACCTGAATGGCAGAATACATTCACATGATATATTGTATAGTGATTGCTATGGTGACATATACCAAGTAGTCAATAACAGCAGAATAGACTGGGTACCAGTCCAACAAAAATACAACTGGTATTGCCTACAATAACCTTCACCTAATCTGTCTGAACTGCAAAGCATTGTGGAACTGATGGTCTCACATTCAGAAATTCCTTGAATTTTACAATTAATTGAAATTTTTACATACATATTTCAATACGTTTAAATGATTTTGATAATGTATAATTGAATATATAAAATCAAATAGTCATTATCAAATAATATTTGGTTTGACAGTTTATTTAAAAGACAAAACTTATTTTATGAGTGATAGTGAATTATTTTAAACCTTTGAACTGGTGCATATTTTCAGCTTAAGACAAATTTACTTAATTTACCATCCAATAACATTGTGAAATAAAAGCCCAAGTACTAATACTAATTGTCCTAAACAACAGCTGATACTGCACCCTTTGCTATGGGGCAAAGTGGTATGGCAGCCAGATCGCTGACAATAGTGTTATATGTGGTCATGACTGTTTCCTGAACATATAACTTTTAGTAAAAATGGTGTCGAAATCTCTTGCTCTTTTCCCAAATATACCATCAGCAAGTGTCCAAATGGGTTATTTACTGTATCATGTGATTAACTTCTAAACTCTGTCTAAATGTATGGGTCGTTTTTATATTGCTTTGACCTGATGACACTTTGTGTCAATGGCCTAAAGCTGTCACTTTGTATGTAAGGTGACTGGGCCCTGAGTGATCCTATCTCTAATATGTTAGTAAATTTTATCAAGGACAATAACTTTAAACTCGACTGGCTTTGTTAACCTTGTGTCATTGTAAAGTAGTCTTCACTACTTTAGGAGGGCAGGCCTTGCTACTGGGGTAAGGTTTTGACTTATAAACCACTGAAGATTGACAAGAAACTACTCCCAATTTGAGACAGGAGTTGAACCCAAAACGTCAGAAGTAAATATGCCACCCACCAACACCCATGGACCAAAAACTAAAGTACTAGAGTTATCAGTACAATTTCCATACCATGCACAGAGCATTGACCCTCCCAACAGTCCTAACATCATCATTGTCTTCTGAAGGGCATTCAGCAGGTTGGCAGTGGCATTGACAATCCATTCTGCATTCTAACAACAGAAGTACAACATGTACAAAGCTTAAATATATCAGTGTTATTTCAGTTTAGCAATGGGTAGCTGTTTACAGAGATGCTAGCTGTTTATTTCCATTGGAACTTAATGGACACACTGTTGTTTACCAGGAAATGTTTTAATGCAATGATAAGGTCAAGCTAATGGAATAATGCTTCAGTATTACTAGTGTCCTCCTTCCCAATCAAAAGTGTAAAAGGGCAGATGCACTACAGGTCACAATATGTTGTGTTTTAAAAGAAGTTCCAACAATTAGAGAAACTGGATATGTAAATACATATTTCTTTACCAGAAACTAAAGAGATATAAAATTACAAAAAATGGACAAGTATCATCCATTACAATTTGCTTAAATTCCACTAGGCATCTCTGAACTGAAGAGAATTTTCTAAATCATTGAAGAATAAAGGAAGATTTGGCCATTTTAACTTTAAGTCAATACTCTATGCTAATGATACCTACTAATTAGAAGAAAAAAAATTGAGAATTTTTTTGCAAACTAACAGTAAGTTTGGATATTTTAATATGATTTTTGGGGCATATAAACCAGATATATTACACCAGTTCCATAGTATGACCTGTCCCAATATGACCCTGACTGTTGAATGGGATGTAAAACCACTAACTTTGATTTTGCCCATTGCATATTGTATTACAGTAGAGGGTACATGACCTTTGTACTGATAATCATGTAACATTTACCTTATTCCATAGCTTTTAATTCTTATCAACTGTACAGCCATACAATTAGCCATACTACATTAGATCTGTGTGTGACAGAGCTCAATGTATAGGACCAGTCATACACAACGTCCAGAATTATAATTAAGTATTACTGAACATAATAACTCTAAATATTAAGTCAAAATTACATAGGCAAAATATATATAATTATGAAATATTGGAATACACATACAATGTGTGTGTCCACATTTTCCTCATATCTCTTCACTTCCCAGTCTTCAGCACAGTAGTACTTCACCTGTAAGGATGAATATAGGAAAATGACAATCATTGGGTGATGGTAGATCTCAGTAAAGTCGGATTTCAAAGCCAGTTGAACATCACAGTGAGGCTAGTAAAAATTGTAGCCCAGTTCCACATTCATATTTTATATAACCACTTTTAAACTTGATGGAGTCTGCAAAGACTGATCTTGTTAGAAAAAGGAGGTGGGGTGGTACTCACTAGCATAGATCATTGAAGATCGGATCAAATTTGAGTAAAAGCGATCAACTTTTGATCAGATTTTTATATCAGTTTGGTTTGGTATTCGCAAAATATTTGATCTGATTTTTCAATCAAATTTTTGTTTTGGATTAACTTTGATCGTTGCCCTTTGATGGATTAACGTTTGGATCAAGATGAATCAAAAACAGGTTCTAGATTTCTCAGGGAAGATGATGAATGCTTCATTCAATCATTACAGAGGGTACTTACCAGCTGAAGAAACCCCTTAATTTCCAGAGGAATAGTGAAAAACTCTCTTCAAAATTGTGAGAAATGATAAAAACAAACGGATGAAATATTTTAATGCTATCAGTTCAGGTGATCCATGGTTTGCGAATAGCCATTTGAGCCACTGTCTCACTTGAAATTTTTTTGTCAAATTTGGTATGATGTTGATCTGCGGCAGATTTCATGAAAGGTCTCAGACTTAGCCCAGTCTCAGGCTGAACCACTGGCTCAAATCTGATCCTGTTGGCTCAACTAAGTCTTTATCTCAAATGGTTTTCACAGAAAGGGTCTCAGTTGAGACCAAGCTTATCAAATAACTACAGTGGTTTTTCTGTGTCATGTGACCCTTTTTGTTGTCAAAACATTCTACTGATGACATATATGTTCCTTGTTTGACACATATTATCTATGCTCAAATGCTATATTGCAATGGGGCTATTTTAGTCAGTTGTATTATATACCTATACTTTATTTTCAACCATGTCAAATTTTGAAGTGGAGAATGAAATGTGGCAGCCATATTTAAACCTCTGTTTAGAAAAGTTAAGCCCACTACCTACCAGCCTCAGCATTTGATGCAGTGAAAGAAAATTGACAATGCTTATAGCAGTCTTACGATAAGTCTTGCAAGTGGAGCAGGGGTTTAAGTAATACTTACAGTTTCAAAGTTGAGGATGGAATCTACAGAAGCAGCATTTCTCTGGTTATCGGCTTCATTCATGCGTCTCCTGTGTTTTGTTCTCATCTCGCTGCCAATTATAGTAACCACTGTAAGAAAGAAAGGAAAGCACTTCATCATAAAGTAACTATAAAATGCAGTCATATAAAGTAATAATTTATTTCCCACCATGCATTGTGTTTGACCAATATACTAGGGAAATGCCAGGTAGTTTTGTCATTCCCTGGTGCCCCTTAAATATTTTGTCGATTTCATGTAAACAAGTACTAATTTCTCTGTAAGTATTTCTAAAACTAAGTAGCCTACATATCCAAAGTATATACATAGAGGGAGATATATTTTTATTTAAGAGTCACCTGCTTTAGCATAAATTAATGTTAATAACATACAACAAAATATCTAGTAGTCAGCCCTTATTACTAGGGCTTATGAGGCACTATATACTATTAAAAGGTATCATTCAAGGCCATGCAAAAAGAGTACAAAGTTTAAAACTGAATTTCATACAGTCATAAGTGCCTCTTACTATAGATCTGATCTAGCATTCATTTTTACTAATTTTGGATGAATATTGACTTATTTTATGTATTATTGAAAGTTGTGGATTATACCTTGAGACTCAAATTGTAAATTTTTGTCTTTTCTTGTGACAAAAGTTAAAATTATACACCATTTGAGAAGTTTTTTTTATTCTGTAAGCCTACCCAAAGATTTGAGAGTTTTTTTAATAATATGTAATTTATATTTTGGAGTTTTTTGACCATTCAATTAGCTAGATGTGAATTTATGAATGCAGTAACACTTGCTGTTAATCTGCTAGTAATAGGTTTTCAATCTGTATTGTCTCAGGCAGATACTTTTGCCTTGTGACTAAGAAAATACCACAATGTCAAGAATATTAAATCTCATGTAAATGTCATCATTGCTTAAAAATGAATACTTAAAGAGACAAATATACACTTGTAACACACTTGTGTTATTCTCAACATGAAGATTTGGACTGAATTCATATCTTTCAAGGCAAGAACAGTCAGGACTGGAGTAAACAATTGCTGATTGGTGTTACTGATGTGATTCCATGACTAAGGGGTTCAAAGGATGGAGGAAGTCAGTGCATACTTGTTGGTCAACATTCCACGTTAAAATCTAACAGGCCCCACCGATCAATTACCAACTACTTTAGCCCCAAGGGCTAGAGCCAGTAGAATAAGAGGCAGATGTTAGGCTCTTTTTCTTCATTAAGTCCACTCTATGACAAAAGTAACAAGTCCAATATCTGCCCCTAATTCCACTTAATTTAGAATTTAGATATCTCAATGGACAGAAGGCCAAACGTAAAGTCATAAGTGGGAGTGTGTTCATCTCCAGAGCTCTGAGATTTTCTGTAGAACACCCTTCCATTGACTGGTTGCTTAAATTGTCCAATAGTGGGTATTTTGATAAAAGGTTGAGGCTCTGCCTACTCAAAGATTAACAGGAGTAACACAGCTCCATTGTGGAATCTATTTTTAGAACATCCGTATTTCTTAGGAAAGTATGATATTACACATTGTTCAGGACTTGAACCAGGAATCTGAGATGTAAGAAGTGAGTGTATTACCCACTATGCCACCATGTCCCCCCTCCCCCTCAAGACCAGAAAAAGATAATGGAAAGATACATGGATAATAAATTATGAGTTGGTTGCTGTAAACTATCAATAGCCATTGTAGTGCAAAAGTATTTACATTAAGATGTTAAAATAACTGTAAAAAGAAGTTATACTTACATAAGTAACCAGTCATGGTAGTGAACACAATGAGGCCAATCCACAGGTTGAAGACTGTTACAAAGAACACAATGGCTATGATGATATCAGCAATCACAGGAACTATGTTGAACAGAACATGGCTGAAAGAGTGAATGTAGTGTGTGAAAAACTAGGTTAAACTTGACATACATTGCCAAAAATTTGAATACAAGAAAAATCACAAAACAACAAGTTTCAGTTTAGATATGTAAGACATAAGAGTAGATGGATAGCTTAAAATTATACAAGAACATACCTAGGTCAAACCTAAAATTTAAAATTTTTTACATTCATTGAAAATTATAGCTTATAATGTATAACTGTATTTTACAAAAAGCTACTACAAGTTCTACAGGGTTTTTTTCCACAGTACCTGTTACTTTGAAATAGAACATGTAATGCCAATGGTGTGGCATTTTTGACCAAATACCCTTCACAGAAAAATAATAAAATTCTCCAAACATAATAAAATCAATATACAAACTCATCACTATCAACATAGCTATCAACTGACTCAACCAATTACTTTTATAAACTTGCAGAAACTTACTTGAGTATTAAGGTGATGCTTTGAGTTCCTCTGTCCATCACTCTCACAACTTCACCCGTCTTACGTGTGACATGCCACCGTACTGACAGGCTGGCAAGACAAATAATTGTCACATTTATGCAGTAAAAAAGAAACAATATATCCATTGGGAAAATAACGATTTGGAAGAAGTAACTTATGCTTAATACTTGATCTTCTCACTGGCTGATTTATTAAGATCTCAATTTGGTTTCACAAAGCCTCCTTAAGATAAAGGTAAACTCAAATCTGAGGATTCTCTTTCGATATATTCCTCCCTGTATAAAGGTGGGATTCACAAAGCCTTCTTTCCTAGAAGGGAATTCTGAAATGCAAAGACAACCAACTCCCTTATATCTGAATAAAAGAAAAAGTCTGCCTTAGTTTTAAAGGAAATGTATATGTAATGGTCAGAGTACATCTTTCCTTAAAGTCGTACATATTTATTTGCTATTTGACCACCTTCACCTTACGGCCAAGAACAGAGGACTTCTAACTTGATAGTACTCATTGAAAAATGAGCCCCCCACCACCACATACCAATCACACCCTCCACCTTTACCCTTCAGTGTGTATGTTGTAGTACAGCTCATGGGAGATTGAGGGAGGTTTTCCAAACATTATAAAAACGTGGTCCCAAAATGCAAATTACTTTCCGATGTTTAACCACTCTCGCCAAATGCATCTTATCCAAATGTGAATCTGACAAATAGAACTGAATGCATCCTACACATAGATGGACTGAACCAACAACTGGAGGTAGACTGGGCCATTTGGTTGTAACGTTCGAGCCCAACACAGAGAGTTGTGTCCTAGGTATTACAACTCTACAACTGATAGCAATAGTGTTTACCTATTATTTTAACTAAAGGACACATTTTCCTCTTATCTTCTTTTTAAGGAAAACCTTTTTCGAGGGGCGTAAAAAGAGGCTTTGTGAAACCAAATTTAAAGGTAGCCTTTCTGAATTACACCTTCATTTAGTCAATGAGCTTCGAATTTGTTTTTGTATCTTTATTTTTGACAAGATTTAAAAATATATGTCACTATAGTAATTTTCCCACTGCACTGCCCAAGCAGAATCTATAAACAGCTTGCATTCATCATTCAAATGGTCATGCCAAAGTTTTTATTGAAAGACTGGCAATTTACTCCATAACCTACTCACTTGTGAAGATGTGTAAACAGTTTAAGGGTCATCTTTTTCTTTGAATTTTGTGCCACCTTAATCCACAGAAAACTTCTCAGACAATTGAGGTAGCCACTTCCGCCTGTTAAAAGAATACTTATGGTTAAGGAGTGTGATATAAAGAACCACACATATCTGGAATATTGTGAACAGTCAATTTTAATAGTAAATAAAATATATGCTATGGTAAATTTGAATATCTATGTTAGAATATATAATAAACTAAATCATACATAGCCTTTGACATGAACTAAATGATGCATAAGATATGGAATAGATCAATGAAATATGTATCCAGTAATACAATGTAAATAATACAGATTTGTTACATTAATTTTATTATGTCTAAAAAATTAATGCCAGCAATAAAGCAACAACAAAATATAAAACTGAATGTTATCTATGCTACAATCAGTTTTTGTTGACAAATGATGACACGTTTATAGACAATGGTCTATGTTACACATGTATGTTATATATCTAAACACACTCCTAAAAACAATATACATCATCAAATTATTTTAACAGATGAAAATAAAGAATGTGCGACAACCTATTTAAGCAAGTGGACCTGTGATTTATTACCATGCAAAGATTTCAGAAGAATGAAAATCAAGATGTAGTCCCAGCGGAACTCGATGCCAACTGCATTTCCTGTTGGTGATGACGTCACAAAGAGCACGCTAGTCCATGACATCACCAGTGATGGTGTTCCACCCGATTCCTGGCTTAAACTACCATCTGTAGTTGCTATGGTGTTATTTTCTTCTTGGAAGAGGATATTAGAGGTGGGCTGCTGAACATCAGGTGTTAGGCTATTCACTGTGTACAAAATGTACAAGAAAACATATGTTAGGTCAAGACATTCACTTCAAACTGATTTGTAAATACAGTTATTCAATTAGAAGTTTTTTTATTCTTAACCTTCATAATAATCAGATAGCTTGACTCATCAGGATGAAAATCAATGAAAATGTGACTATTGAAAATTCAGCATGCCTTTTTTGTAACCAGAATCTTTTCCAAAAGTTAATCACTTATTTCTCTGGTCCGTCCCTACCCAAATAACAAATTCATAAAGTTGCAATCATTAGTTTTGGAGTAGTCGTGAAGACAGACAGACTAACAAAGACACCCAAAAAATCTAACCTCCCCGGTGGGGACCAAGACCCTGTTATGACCCTGTCAAAAAAGGTGCAGAAAACCATAGCTTTGAAAAAGACTCACCTATTTTCTTGTAGTACACGGGAACCAGAACATTAACTAGCCTGGTAGCCAGAATGATAGCTATGGCCAGCACCACAATTGCCTGCAGGCGGAGGTTACCAGAAGGCCACACATAAGGCCAAAGTTCCCGGCCATACTTTATCAGATTTCTCCAGGTAGACTTTGTCCCTTTCTTCTTATTTTCACCACTGCCTTCATCCTTGGATGTTTTCTCTTTGGCAGGAGGCTTGATGCCATTGTTGACAAGATTCTGAAATTAAGGAAAATTGTATGCACAGAAAATAGACTTCTTTAAATGAAATCATGCATTTACACGAGCGCAAGTTGTAAGTGGGCAACCACAAAAACTCAAATCTATTATTAAACTTTGACAGTGCCTTGTAAGGGACAATATTATCATTTCTATTCAAAATCATTCTCTGACATTCGGCACATGAATAATTAACACACAGTCTACAAATCATAATTTTTGCATTAGTGATCTTGAATGACTGGGTGGGGAATTAATGGTTTACATAATTTCTGTGCCAATTAGAGTCCTGTGCCGAGTTAGGTTTGCAAGCAGTAGTGATGCTACATGTATGTTTTATCCCTCAATACTTGACTTGGTAATGTAACCTATCTTGAAGATAAAAAACTTTATTTACACCATTACATATAATAATAATAATATTAATATTAATAATTTTCTTAATCCCATTAAAAACAGTATTTACATTTGATCTGTGTATACATCATATAGGTACAAAATTTTACAGAATTTTTAAAATAAAGCTTATAGGAATAATTAATGCTCCCTTTGGTTTAGTGGATATGGTATTGGACTTAGGAGTAGGAGGTCTAGGGTTCAATCCTTGGCTATGTTGTGGAGATTGTAGAGTTGGACCAGATACATGTATGTGTGCTCTTTTACCAATGAGAACAAATAGATACTGATAGTTGGGTAGGTATACAAGTTACAGAGTATCTTGTTGAGAGGCACAGAAATACTAAGAGTCACTTCACTCTATGGCACCGGAAATAAGCAGCTATATGTATCGCTAGGTTCAAAGAATGGCTTTATCTTTAAATATGTTGAAAAAAAGAAAGTGCAGTCTATAAGCACAAGATGAATTGAAATAATTTATCATGCAGAATATATCCTAGCAATCTGATAGTAAGCATTAAACAGAATCAAATTGCATCAAATTTGAAACAGGAAGCAACCTCCTGTTTTTGCATGAAGTTCCCAACCAGTAATATTTGCGTAATCCTGCTAACAAACAGACAGACAAATAAATGACCATGAAAGTAATACCTCCTTGGCAGACGTAATAAAACCTTCATACTCACTTGTTTTACTTCCTTGTTGCTAAGATCTCGTTTGGCTCCCATGGTAACCAATGATGCTTTTCATACTACAAATGCATACAAAAAATAATGGATATTTAAAGCTGTCTAATCTCTAAGTTCTATTCAAACATCTTCTAACTCCTTCCTTTATTCCAAACTGATGTGACTGAAGACATCTTACTCGATGGTGTAGATTCATAAAAATGGGCATTTTTTTACATGTGTAATATTATGTAAAGTTAAGCAATCATTTCCTTGTTATTATCTCCATTTTATCCATCAAAGAAACTTAAACAGGATCCGTTGTGGGGGGGGGGGGGGGGGGGGGGGGGCTGCACTCGTTCACATCACCCACACAACATAAATTCAATTCAAGTTGAAGTTTCATTCACAAAATCTATAAATAACACTATCAAAATCCCCGGGTGAGTCAGCCAAAATAACACGCCTAAACACGCCACACACGTGCAGATTTAAGCATTGACCTCCATATGTGTATTGCAATTAACACATAGCAAGGATATCCTTAAATATGGTGAAATATCCTGAGTCATGTTGGGGTATTAAGACACCTCCATAACTGTACTTGTTATTTTATAATCCACAATGACACAATAATATGCATGTACAGTATAACTATGTGAAGCTAGAACTTCTAATATATCCACAAGATTTGCGTCTAATTATTGCTACTATTTTTTGCCCCTAGCCGTAATTTGGCACAATTTGAGAACAAAATCCTTATGTATATTTTAATGTTGTGAAGTCCATTTCTTTTGATTAAAGCATGCATTGAAAACAAGAGAAATCTTATAAATCTACTTTACACACACACAAACATTCAATTAATTATACTTTATACACACAAACATTCAATTAATTAATCTTAAATAGTGCTTTAATGGGCGATAATATGATTTCTACTTCAAATCCTGGCTCAAAACTTGCACTAAGAATTTCCTGAAAATACTTAGATTATTTCTGTTGTAACTTCAACTACCGTTGTCTATACATTTTGTGGCACATTACACTACGGAAATGTACGAATGTTGCCGATGATCATCAGTTGATTAATAAAATATATTCCAGTTTGTGCCAAGTTTAGGCGTGTGCTAATTTATGACAAATACATAAATTTGTATACATACAAATATGTATCTATTATCTATCCAATTGCATAGTATCACTGAAAACAATATTGATGGCTAAATTATTATGACTATGAGACAAATACTTAACCCTTACACTATTGACTGTGTTCTGTTGATAAATCTGTATGTATAAGTGGAGAGTGGTCCAATTCGGTCAAAGGAGAGTTGATTATATTTTATGGTTGTCATACACGAGAAACAACTGTTATGCAGGCATGTAGGTGCAATATATCACAAAGATAATCGTTAAACCTTGATCTTTCTACATGCGGCTGTCACACTTCTCCAGACAAACGGATCCATTCTTAATGTGTGTCTATTTATGTGTTTTTGTTTTTCAGTTGAAAGAAACATTAAGAAAATATGTATTTTGTTGAATTTTATGTATCTGGGCAATTGATTATCAATTTATGTAATTATCATACAGTTCCATATGTCCTTGTATATACCATGTTATAGCTCAATGTAATTGCTCTCAAGCTGGCCAGTGCGTTATATATTTTTTAATATTAGTAATAAAACAGTATGCTATAATTATAAAAGAATAAATAATGATAAATATAAGGTAGCCTTATATTTCAAGACTCCCAAATCTCCTTATAAGGTTACCCCAACTTTATACTTTAACCAGTTGTGTTCTTTTTATTAAGGCCACCCTAATTCATGATTTTTTATAACAGTGTAAGTACCGTAAACAATAATCCTCCATTGTGTCTGTTTGCAGTTACTCCGTAGCTAATAAACTGATTTTGTTAATTTTTTATGTGGCTAAGGCCTTGACCAAAGGAAGGGGGGATTAAATTTTGAGAAAGATTTAGATATAAAAAGGGGGATATTATGATGCCTTGGTGGAGGTTTGCGTTCTAGGAGTGTTTTCTAGTTGGAATGTGTGTTTAAATCTCTTACCAATATGGCAGCTACATATTTCAGCTTTTTTTTTATAACACTTTAGTCTATTGATCTAACACGTTCAAGAATTCCAGTGAAGTGTCCTTAATTTAAGGGCTTACCACCATATAGGACAAATATGACTATTGTATTTAACTGTGCCATAATTGTTCAGAAAAATGTAATAACACCACCTTTGGTACACACTTCAAGATGACACTTTAATTAACACTTAATGGACTGTTAAGATAACTTACAAATCTGGTCATGAAACCTGTTTTGGTGACAAAACAATCACAAACAAATATGTAATAATTAGGGCTGAAGGTCGTTGGTCTAAAGTCTCCAATATAAATGGTGTTTAATCTTACATATGGCCATGATTAGGGACAATACTTGAGAGGCTCATGGAATCCATTTGTAACTAAAACAAACTGGAGAAAACTTCAGACTTCAAAGTGAATTAAAGAATGCCATATGTGTGGATTACATAATGACGACACAATGACGTCATTCTGTGATACTTATAGAGATATATTTATATAAATATGTACACAATGTCACGACAATCTGTACTTTTAGCTGTACATGTTGCTTCAATCAGAGGATTAAGATAGGCGAGAAGAACGGCAATAAATGTTCAGCTCTTTGCTTTGATAATGGCATTATAACAGCATTTTAAGTCAGAGATTGAATGAAAAGGCGACACTCTTTACAGACCAGCCTTGGATAAGGCCCAAATTTGAACCATACTTTTTAAAAATAAACACAGGCTTTTGGAATTCATAAAGCTTATCAGACTGGTGTCCTTTCAATATGCAGATGTATAAGCCAGCATTTTATAAACTCAAACTTTATGAGCTGAACTGAAAATTTCCCCAAATTACAAAAAAATTGAGGCTTTTGCGAGGCTACTGAGAGCCATAGTTAGTTATCAATTTGTATTCCCAATTGTAGCACAATCCAAGATTAAAGGACCGGGACTTTGGACTGGATGGAACCTGCTTTCAAAATAAAAATCTTGAAACGGACAAACACATGTAATTTGTTCAGAGAGAAAAGATTGGTCGTGCGACCTATGGATCAACCTTACGACTGGTTCCCGACCAGACTGTTTCCTTCAGATTGCTTACAAGACCAAGATAAAAGATCAGTGATGGGATCATGAACCTTGCATGGTGATATGAGTATTTGTTGGAACCCGTGACCATGGTTATCAGAGTCAAGGTATTCAGTTCCAACTTTGCCAACCATTTTATCACTGAACATTCAGTACTCAGTGCAAACCATTGGTAAACTTTAATGTGACCCAAATATAGTACCGTGGAATTTCGCACGGGAGTCGTGACACATCTAGTGGGAAAAAAAACCTAATATAAAAACTTCACATGATATATTCAATTGATGTTCTATATAATAAAGTCATATCTCAGACATTTTGACAGTGAGCTAATTAAAAAGTAATGATTTTGAAGGTATTTACGACAAACGGAATTAATGTCTTTTTGACATAAATGCTGAATATCTAGTAATGGAATGTTTTAATGGAATTCCAGAAGAGACACGAAACTGTGACATTTATTACTAACTTAAGATAACTTTTTTATTGATAAGTTGAGATAATTATGTCAATTTGTGAGATGCAATTATATTTGATTCTCTAAAACTTTCAAATAATTTTACCTACAATTTTAACATGATAAATGAACTTAACTTTCTTAAATTATTTTTCTTATGATATCTATCAATTGCATTAAATATATTAGTTTATCGATAGGTATCATGATCAGTCCAGAAAATATAACTTGATTAATTGACTAATAATCTCAATAAATCCAAAAATTGTCTTAATTTTGTGGTTATTGTCTATTTACTGTCTGGATAAATCATAGTGAATATATTAATTAATCAACTATTTTTTTCTATAAGTATCTTGATTCATAGATATACATCTTAAAAGATTTGTATACCAATCTAGTTTGTCGACTTTTTATATAAGTTGATAATTAGAAAGAAATCATTCCATTGTGGTCCTTCTTAACTTCCATAAATATATGTTAAGTAAATAGTGCTCTATAATTTGCAAAAAAAAAAAAAAAAAAAATGTATTTACATGCATGTGCATATCTTAACTTATGCATTAATTCTTCTTTTTATTGCGCAATCGTGATATGACAAAATGAAAAATACTCCAAAAATAAGTGTGACAAGTAGAAATATATTTGTAGGTGGCCTTTGTACAAAACCACGTGACTTATTTATAGCCCTTTTAAGTCCTTGGGTGATGGAATATTTTTATTGCCCAATTTGTCAGAAAGGACAAATATATATGGCAAATGGAGAGTCAGCACTTATTACAAACTCCTTATTGCAATTGGATCTTTAAAATTAATAAATACAGAAAAATGATCTTCTATGCAGATGACACTAAATGTACTACTCACCTTTTGTGGTCTGCGGAAAGGTTAATTACCAAGACATAAAATCCAAAATGTAAGACATTTTACCATTTCATTTTTGTTTCTAAAATACATCAGCAGCTGTATACGTTTACTCTGATATATCTATAACACACACATTTATACTTCTAGGGTGTGTTAAAAGTTTTCACTATATGAACTAACTAGTTCCTATTACCAGAAAGTTGTATGACATCATAACATGCAGAACATCACATTAAACCACATGTTTTCAAGATGTATAGTCACCTTGCTGGAAGGGGGACATTATGTTCACCACATACATGATTGTGTTATGTATTTAGCCCTCTTTTGGAAACCAGACCTCAGGATATTATCCTTTTACTGTAACAAGAAACCGAAACCTTGCCGGAAGCCAAAAATCACCTTCTTTGTATAATAGATCTACACTTATTGTAAATTAGACGTGTATTCCCAGTGCTAGAGTATTGTATCAGATCTGCATGTTCAGATTCAGTCTAACTGACCCATAAACAAAACTATTTCCTCCCAAACAACATTCTTAATGGAAGAAATGTTTATTGACAGAAATACTTCCAATCATATACATCTTAGAAACAGTTCCATTCATCTCAGTTATTAAAATAGAATCACTTCATGTACATTTTGAAAAACAACATTGTATTGTCATTATTATTTCACACTCTATCACATTTAATACTCATGACTTATTATTCTATAATTATTTTTTTATATTTTTCCCAATAATTTTATCCATGTATTTCCCCAGTGAGCAGTCGCTCTTCACGTTCACAAATATAAAGAATCTCAGTTATTTCCTCAGCCTTGCTTAAGGCTCAAATTTGTACTATATATTTTTCATACATGTACACAGTTACTAGATATTCATAAAACACTCATACATATTAGTACACAGTAACTCGTCATATCTTAGCAGTAGGCTCATTTAAAAGCTAGCATTTGTAAGTGTACATTATATGAACTGAATCTTCAACTGAAAGCTTTGCATGATTGAAAGAAACCTAAGCCTTTAACAAGGCTAATATTTCCTGGCATTCAGACACTTCTTTTATAGAAAGTTAACCACACAAAAGACACCACAAAACTTTACAAGACATGTAAGTGTCAGCCAGTTCACATCCACACACCTTAGCTAAATATTTGTACTATAAATAGACATGAATAAAGTTTTTTTTTCATTTAAATATATAGAGATCCATCTCTCCATAAAACTCTTGTCCCCATGTAGCTGTAGTGTTTGAGTGTAAAGTATCATATGACATTTAAGTAGAAAATAAAACTCTCTTGTTGAAAAGCTTCATTGTTTAAATTCATGAACCCTTTATTTGCCTGTTTGTCTATCTGTTTGTTTGTTAGGGGGGGATTACATAAATACTACTGGGTGGATCTTCCTGAACAAAATGAGAAGACGGGTTTTGGTCCAACTTAGATCCCATTAAATTTTCAGAGTGATCCAGATCACTGCCTGGTTACAAAAATACCAGAGGTCTGTATTTTCCCATTGACTTATTATTGGGCCGTGTTTCTCTAGAAAAAGAGAGATAGTGTTATGATATGAACTTGATACCATAAACTTGATCCCATAAACTTGATACCATAAATTTTCATAATTAGTTAACTATTGCCATGAGGGAGCCACAGTGGCGTAGTGGGAACACACTTGCCTCCCACCTTTGAGGTCGGAGGTTCAAACCCCTAACCCTATGTGGGAAAGATGGCAATTTCTTACCAATGGTCAGCAGTTTACAGTACAGAACCTTGAGCAACTGTATGTACTGGTTTCCTCTGGCCAGAAAACTACAGGTCGTGATATGATATATACAGTGTTGAAAGCCAAATAAACCAAATTAACTATTACCCTGGACAAAGTTCAAACTTCCATCTGTTGGAAGAGCCCAAGCAATGGTCACATCATAGCCCACTGCCTCCCATCCCCCTCTCCAAGTGTGTCCCATATGTAACCATAAGCTATACTCGAACCAGCGACCACGACCGATCAATCTTTGTATCAATCCATCAAAAATTGTTTTATTACAAGGGCGCTGAGTACTTGGAGAGGACAGGACAGACCCTCTCCCTCCAAGGCTTGGGTCATATGCACAGAAGATCTTAGCCAAGTCTTAGGCTTAACTTTTGTATAAATGTAATTCTAATTGGACTTTTATAGAGCTTAATCTCCCCTATTCAAAAGGGACTCTAAGGTGATACAAAACCAAAACAGTCAACCAATTTCAGTATCCAGGAAAAGAGGTCAAGCACCACAGAGAACGCCAGGGGGTAAGTATGTCTAATGTGGGTATGCCTTGGTGTACAGGTAGGTTTTGAGCTGCTTTCTGGAAGAGGCTAGGGAGGGGGATGCACGAATCAATTCAGGTAGAGCATTCTAAAAAGTAGGGGCATAAAAAGCAAAACTATAACCAAAATGATTTATGATTAGAGGGTTGGAACTTGGAATGACAAGGAAATTACCACCACTCTGACTGCGCCTAGACTTTCATCAAGTCCTTTGTCTAAGGTATTATATGAGGACTGAATGACTTTTTTTACCAGAATCTGGGGCTGACAAAAGTTTGTATTTCTCTAGACCAGAAGCTTTTTCACTCATCAAGTGGGTTCATAATGATTTCATGTATGTTAGATCTGGTGGAATTGGAAATACAAAGACTTGGAGCATGTCTAACTGCGCCTGGTATTGTAAGAACTGTATGTATAAATGTATAAAACTGTAATAAACATAAACCCAAGATGTGGCTAAGATATTTTGTGAATCCTTCATCTTGGTCACAAATGGGTTGCCCATCATTCAGAATATTAAATCAGTTCTGTATTTGATCAAGACCAATCTACCATGACAATTTGATATAAATTAGTATTTTTTCACAGTTATCTCACTAACATATAAAGAAACAGCCTAAGCAACGGAATCCAATGATCACAGCTAAACATTTTCCTTGGATGAGGTTATTAAGCCTTGAAGGAAGGCTAACTAGTATTTACCCACGTGTAAACATGCATATTGAAATGTTCAGAATTTGCGCAGTGCAACATCTGAAAATGACATGTATTTGCACCATTTCAATGGAATATATCTCACAAAGAATCTGCCCATATTTACACCAGTATTTGACCTTTACAAATGGGCTTTCTATTCTTTTTCATACCTTTCTTTCTCCGACACAGAACTACATATCTATCCCACTTAGAGAGGTCATTAATTTTGTCGAATGTAATGCCTCTTGTGTTTTACAATCAGATAACTCTCACAGTTTGTAAATGAATGGTTTAGTTTATAAGTCCTGGAATAAGATCACGTCAACAGTTGGCTAAGTAACAGTTATAAATAAGGGACTACATTAACAGTTCATCAAGTTACAGGTTTTTCCCCTGCCCAGTATAAAGGTATATGAAGACAGAAAGTATCTCAAGAAATTAAAATGTATCAATATATCTTCTGAAAGCCACAACATTGCTAACTCTTGGAAATACATTATTTATTGATTACTAAGACAGCAATGAACAAGTTTAATATACAACAAAAGACCATTTACATACCAAATGTGTCTCTTGCTTCCAGACAATTGAATGAATTTACCTTCACACACGTGGTGTGATTATATTTGCTGAATGTGCATACTTGCATTTCTCCTTACTACTGTAAAGCTTGAAATTTTAGCTTGAAGGGAATTCCAATATTTTTGAAAGCCTAAAATATATAACAAATCCAATAAAATTTGTTTTAGAAATGGCCAGCCTTTATAGAGGAGATTAAAATATCCCAAGGAATTTGTTTTGGCATTGCAAGCTTATAAGCAAAAAAAAGCTAAATTTCATGCGTACTGAAAATTTATACTTTTACAGTAGAATGTTCATTGATTAGCATCTCAGAAACCTTGTAATTGTGCTATTTTCTATCCCAGATCAATGATATTTGCCCCTCCCTGCAAATTTCTTATCAGAAAAGCACAGTATAATGATGAGATAAAACTGTGATAATGATTTCATTTGGCGAAAGTAATTGATCATTTAACTGTCACAAGATAAAGATGTTCTTAGATATGCCATTAGCGCATAAACATTATGAAAAAAGATAAATAAATACACCTGAATAGTAAAGCATTTCTGTGCTTGTTATGCCACACAGCATGGCTATAATATTGTTGATATTTCTCTGATATCTTCTGTCAAGACTATTACAAAAGAGCAATCAGAAGATGCAGTGGTTATTTTGTGTACACGTCGGATAAAATTCCCATGTGTGGTTTATTATATAACCACACAAATGTATCGGTCACGTGTGCAGTACTGACATAACCACAAAACGTAGTATTTACGTATGCACTGTTCACTTTACACATTTCGTCTGGTGTTAAATACAGGAAGATTTATAAACGTTCAATATTCCTAATATTACTTTGGCTGTTGATATATTTCATGTTTCATTTCGCCTTGCAAGTTATTTACAAAAATAGTAAATTGATTTATTTTAAAATGAACACCTTTTATGGAATATTCATCAAAAGCTTAATATTCAGTTTGGTTGAAATATAATGAGTATGAGACTTTCTTCAAGTCCTTTTGTCTTAGCTATTATGTAAGGACTGAATGACCTTTTTTATCAGAATGTGGGCTTTGTATTTCAGCAGACAGAATATTTCTCACTCATCAAGTGCATTCATAATGGCTTCGTGTATGTCAGATTTGGTGGGAAACAACACAAAGACTTATTTATTTACTTGGGTAAAGCGTCGTTTTTTTTACACTGTACAGGTCATATCACAATGGGTAGTTTTATGGGCAGAGGAAACCAGTTCATACAGTTGGTCAAACTTCTGTACGTAAAATGCCAGCCATTGGTAAGCAACCGCTAACTTTCCCACATAGGATCCGGGGTTTGAACCACAAACCTCAGGAGCTGTATTCACAAAAGGGATCAAGATCAAGTTGAGCCAAAAGTCAGCTCAAGTTTGGTATAATATGAACTTGAGCTGATTGTGATTATATGTGCTGAATGTGCATACTTGCATTTCTCCTTACTACTGTAAAGCTTGAAATTTTAGCTTGAAGGGAATTCCAATATTTTTGAAAGCCTAAAATATATAACAAATCCAATAAAATTTGTTTTAGAAATGGCCAGCCTTTATAGAGGAGATTAAAATATCCCAAGGAATTTGTTTTGGCATTGCAAGCTTATAAGCAAAAAAAAGCTAAATTTCATGCGTACTGAAAATTTATACTTTTACAGTAGAATGTTCATTGATTAGCATCTCAGAAACCTTGTAATTGTGCTATTTTCTATCCCAGATCAATGATATTTGCCCCTCCCTGCAAATTTCTTATCAGAAAAGCACAGTATAATGATGAGATAAAACTGTGATAATGATTTCATTTGGCGAAAGTAATTGATCATTTAACTGTCACAAGATAAAGATGTTCTTAGATATGCCATTAGCGCATAAACATTATGAAAAAAGATAAATAAATACACCTGATTAGTAAAGCATTTCTGTGCTTGTTATGCCACACAGCATGGCTATAATATTGTTGATATTTCTCTGATATCTTCTGTCAAGACTATTACAAAAGAGCAATCAGAAGATGCAGTGGTTATTTTGTGTACACGTCGGATAAAATTCCCATGTGTGGTTTATTATATAACCACACAAATGTATCGGTCACGTGTGCAGTACTGACATAACCACAAAACGTAGTATTTACGTATGCACTGTTCACTTTACACATTTCGTCTGGTGTTAAATACAGGAAGATTTATAAACGTTCAATATTCCTAATATTACTTTGGCTGTTGATATATTTCATGTTTCATTTCGCCTTGCAAGTTATTTACAAAAATAGTAAATTGATTTATTTTAAAATGAACACCTTTTATGGAATATTCATCAGAAGCTTAATATTCAGTTTGGTTGAAATATAATGAGTATGAGACTTTCTTCAAGTCCTTTTGTCTTAGCTATTATGTAAGGACTGAATGACCTTTTTTATCAGAATGTGGGCTTTGTATTTCAGCAGACAGAATATTTCTCACTCATCAAGTGCATTCATAATGGCTTCGTGTATGTCAGATTTGGTGGGAAACAACACAAAGACTTATTTATTTACTTGGGTAAAGCGTCGTTTTTTTTTACACTGCACAGGTCATATCACAATGGGTAGTTTTATGGGCAGAGGAAACCAGTTCATACAGTTGGTCAAACTTCTGTACGTAAAATGCCAGCCATTGGTAAGCAACCGCTAACTTTCCCACATAGGATCCGGGGTTTGAACCACAAACCTCAGGAGCTGTATTCACAAAAGGGATCAAGATCAAGTTGAGCCAAAAGTCAGCTCAAGTTTGGTATAATATGAACTTGAGCTGATTTTTGGCACCACTTGATCTTGATCCCTTTTGTGAATACGGCACCAGAGGTGGAAGGAGAGCTTATTACCACTGAGCCACCTTGGCCCTTTTACAAAGACTTAGCTTAAGTCTAAATGAGTATATGTAAGTCTGACATTCAGTTTGAGCAATAACATAAGTGAGTAGGTGAACTGGGTAATTTATAAAAGGCTCATTCATTATGACACACCAGTTTGTCCACTCTTATTGAGGCAACAACAATGCCATTACCACCAAGGTCTCTATTTCTCGTGACTTTATGGAATTACCTCCCTCCATTGTTGGAAATAAAAAGGGTTTAATGTAGCTTTGGACGTGTTATCCAGGCTATATCATGACAGGTTGTTTACTTATACAGGTAGTTAGTGTAAAGTAGGTCATCATGACCACCATTCACTCACTCACTCACTCACTCACTTTATACATGTGTATATTTACTTACACTAATAAATGTCACAGAGATGGGGGGGGGGGGGGGGCACGTTGACAGAGTGGTAACACTCTCGCCTCCCACCTCTGAGGTCGGGGTTCGGTTCCTGGCCTCAAGTGGGAAAGCTGGTAGTTGCTTGCCGTTGGTTGGCAGTTTACAGTACAGAACCTTGACCAACTATATGTACTGGTTGCCTCTGCCCTTCAACCCACCCGTTGTCATATGACCTGTACAGTGTTGAAAGCGACGTAAAACCCCAAATAAATAAAATAAATAAATAAATAAAGTGACAGAGATAGGTGATGCCGTGTAATACAAAAGATATATCCCACTCTGTAGGTCCTGCTGTTTGGGTTAGATACAGTTTGTGGTCAATAGTAAAGTGTTAGCCCCTGGACTTGGCTAGAATATTAGAGTAATGTAGTTGTTCACAATTACGGTAAATGATCATGTGCTTCACACTTCTGTAGTCCTAGGTTCAATCCCAACTCTTCACATCAAGCAGAATGCACTGATATTCTCTCCAAATATGACTCAAGTTGTTACAAGAAAGCAAAAACCAACTTTTGGCGAGTTGTAAATGTAATCATTCCCGCAAACAACTTATGGGTTCCGTATTCACAAATGGGATCAAGATCTAGTTGAGACAAAAATCAGCTCAAGTTTAGCATAAACAGCTGTAAATTTGAGCTGATTTTTGGCTTAACTTGAACTTGACCCCTTTTGTGAGTATCAACTCTGGTCATAATAAATATAAGAAAAATTTAACCTTATGGCTGATTAAGGTGTTATGATAAACCACATGTTAAAGATAGTGATGTTATTAATGATATTAATAGCTCAGGGCTGGTGTGACTGATCTATTGAAAAAGGACAGGAAAGTGAACAAGATAGGTCGTACAGCCAAAATAGTGGAAATATTCACTAAGCATTGATTTTAGCTATTGTAATTTATAAGCATAGATAGTGAAAAGTAGTTCCTAGTGGTATTTTAAATCTGTATTAATTTCTTAAGTAGAAACTAACTGTTAGTGGAAATTAATTTTAGTGGATATCTTAAAAATTGTAAATTTGTGAAATTTTCTTCTAGCAAATATAAAGACTATTTGTGAAACCGACATAATAAAACTCCTGACCACATAATCACCTCAGTCAGAGGTCAGTTAATTAAAACTTATGTTGGAAATGGAATATTACAGAAATAGGTCTTATTAAAAGTAAGTCATAGTTCAACTAGCATTAATGTTTGACACAGTAACATTTTGTCAACTTAATATATTCCTAAAATAATAATTACTCTACACAAGATTGAAGTAATACTTAGAACTGACAACAAGTGAATATATGCAAATCTAAAACTTAAAACATGATACATACCCCAGTTGTTGGTTAATGTGTATGTGTATTCCAAAATTGACTTTAGTTTAGAAACAACCTGAACCATTATCAGGTACATGTATGATATTTATAGCACATTGGTCATATGATGAAATTCTGCATATTTTTTTTGTGAAACGTTATTACTGTAAAACACAGCAAACTTTCCTCCTAACCAGGTTACACTGGAACTTAAACTAAATTGTAAAAATTCAACCTCTTTCTATTGATTTTAACTCTATGATCTATTTATAATATTTTGTTTGTTTTTTTCATTCCAAAAATAGATTAATTTTAATGATCAACTGGAGTTGGAATGAGCAGAGTTATAAAATAATGTCAGTTGTAGTCTGAATAAACCTCATCCAATTGCATTAATGCTTTTCTAGCTTTGTGTTTATGTACTCTGCACACTTTTGCCAAGCAATACTTGGGGGGAGTTGCCGATATGGACTTATCATTACAGCTATTTTTACTAATGCTTGAGATAACGTGGACTGCTGATAGACAGTTGTTTTGTGAAGTTTTTCTAGTTCTGCTTTTTAAAAACTGATTTGCCTTTTAACATAATTTTTTTCTCAGTGGGCCCATCACCAGATTTCTTCCTTGAGGAAACCAGTGCTGAAATATTGTAAACCACCATCTGCTCCTGAGTTACTTTAAATGAACATTCTTTGACAGAATATACTTTCATACATGCTGGATAAGTAACTTCACTTCAGCACATTTAAACTTGATTTGATTTTTTTATAATTTAGTTTAGCATGCTTTTAGATATTTATTGCTTTGGTTGATTTATATTCATATAATGTGAGGTCTGGGAGAGTGGAGCCTGTACGTTTATCATCAGTGACTCACCTAGAGGAGGACACCAGTTTTCTGTCCCAGCTGTTGAGCTCTCAGAAAACGCATGTAAAATGCCAAGTGTCTAACAAATATCCTGGTACAGTTAGTGGTAGTGAATCAGATTGTAGAGCTCAATAACTAGTTCTAATTTGCAAAAGTCACAGTGTTAACCCAGTTCATTTGCTCAACAACTGATAAATTAGCAAATCTTGTTACAATTTCAGCATACTAAAAAGGCAAAAAAAAACAACAACAGAAATTGAACAAGGAAGTTGCAAGATGAGTACTGATACTACAGAGATCAAAAATCAAAACCTCCCGTCTTTTGTCAAATGCTCTATGCCTGTCTATAATACCTCAGCATACAACTGATTTACCAGTAAATTTGCAAACTTTATGGCAGGATGATTCATAGCAGGCTCAGGTCCAAAAGCTTTTAGAAGAAGTCTCGGAAACTGACTCCACAGGTATTGATAATAAGAATATCAAATCACAACAAGGGGGTGAGACAGTCGGGGTGCCAAATTGAATAAAATAGCCTCATGTGTTTGTGTTTCGGGTTCAGCAAGGAATAACATCTTATGACCAGTTATCAGTCACCCATTGGGTATCAGAATTTTGTGGTATCATGAAGAAAGAGCAAAAACATGGAATATGATAAAGGAATGGAGAGAAATGACCATACTCACGTAACCAGTGGTTTTTCAACTCTAAATATGATAGCAGTCAATTTCTTATAGGGAGATTTACAACAAACAGAAGGTCTTTTATTGGTTACAACAAAACAAAACAAGCACAACTGATTCAGCAAGTAAGTCATATGCATATGTCGTGTAATCCAAACAACCCAGCATCCTTTCAAATGTGTTCACTTTCAAAGACAAAAATAGAGCAAACTGAAATAGAAACACTTTGAAGTTCATGATGTGCACCATGATCCTTCATTGTCTCAGGTCAATCAAAACCATTCGGAAAACAGAATACAATTCAGCCTATCGGAAGAGTGTGACAGGGGAATTACACATCAAAACATTAGTGAATGATTACCAAATTCATATTCCATTACAAAACAAGCACCATGTATTGTCTCCTCAAGATAATACTGAAAGTGACCTGTCACTGGAGACTGTATTTTCTGGTGTAAATAATAAGAAATTACAATTTGAATTTGATTACACATAAAAGTTGATTTCTTGGGGAATAAAAACAAAACTGGAATAATTCAGTGAACAGGGTTAAGTATAGAATTCTGATAGTCAAACCACCCACAGAAACTAGATGGCATACAATGGTCACAAGGAAAGTCATCTTTCGCATTGTCATGGGCCTAATGGAAGCTGATAAACTAAGCAAAATTTTATTTTATGTGGAAATAAACATGAAACTGGGTCTGGAAACAAGATAATGTCTCCCATATAGGGATTGTTAACTTTGTATTGTTGTGGTAATCACTATGTCCATACTAATGCTTCACATATTGCTGAACAGTGCAATGATGTTGTGCTGTGTCAAAAGCCCTGTGGAAATCAACAAATCAATGCTAACTCTGTTTTAATGGCAATAGTCCTTTAGTCCTATTAATTATATCTAAGGACAATCTGTATTTGATTCACAAAGTCAAGAACACAGTTAACAACTTTCAAAACTGTCTGACTTTGATAGCTTTGAAAACTACCTTCCAATTCTTGATGACATGATGATCCAGAACTATTATATTTGGTATTGGTGGAGAGTTCGAAATGTGTACATTATGAATAAATTTGGTTTTACAGCAGTTTATTCACATGTTCCAGATTTTACTAAAGCAAAATCAAAAGTCAGGTCTTGTGATCGTCCAAATTCTATGAAATACAAGTTATCGATTTAAACTCAGCTAAAATTAGACAGATAATATTTTGATTTGATGTTTTCATTTCTTCCGCCCAAAATGTCAAGATCGATATAAGCGGTACTTTTTGTCAAACAGACCACATGACTTTGATCTCTTGGACATTTAGCATGGAAGCTAATTCAAGGATCAATTGCCGCCTTTTGGCTTTAAACATATAGAAAACACAGACAAATAAATAGCGAGACAGAGAGACACCCAACGCACACACCCAAACTTAATCTGCTAGGGCAGATTTCATGAAAGGTCTCAGATTTAGCAAAGTCTCTTGCTGAGCCACTGGCTCAAATCTGAGCCTTTTGGCTTAGCTAAGTCTATGTCTCAAACGGTTTTCACAGGAGGGGTCTCAGTTTAGACCATGCTTATCAAATAACCACAGTGGTTTTTTATGTCATGTGACCCTTTTGTGTAGTTAAAATATTCTATTAATACCCATATTGCCTACATATTATGTGGTCAAATGCTATTTTGCAATGGGAAAACTTGTAAACCCAAAAGACTACTTTAGGCAGTTTTGTATACTTGTACCTTAGTTTCAGCCATTTTGAATTCTGAAGTGGAGAATGAATTTATGGAAGTCATATTTTGAGCATTTCTTTACAATCTTAAGCCCACTACCTGCCAGGCTCAGCATTTGAGCCAGTTACTCAGCCAAAGATGAGACTGAGACCTTTTGTGAAATTGATAAAGGCTGAGCCATCTAGGTTGGTATAGTTTTAGAAGCAAATTTATATGAATTCTAAAGATACGGGAATGGGTAATATTAAAGCAAATATTAGCTTATACTCGAGAACTTCTTTCCTCTAACATCATTGATTCCCATGTCTGGCCATGAGTTGAATCAGATTCCGTAATCGCAAAGGTGAGAGCCAAATAATTAAATGCTCACCTTGTAAATGGCAAGGCAAGATAGTGGCTTCCAATTGCTGTCAGGACTGAATTCAAAATGATTGTTTTTGTATACAAATGCCTTCAGTGAAATGCTCCAGAATATTTGCATAAACCTGCTGACTCAAAAAGCAGTGTCAAGAGAATTTATTTATTTTTTGTAGTTTTTACGTCGCTTTCAACACTGAACAGGTCATATCATGGTGGGTAGTTTTGTAAGCAGAGGAAACCAGTACATACAGTTGGTCAAGGTTCTGTACTTTAAACTGTCAACTGTCGGTATGCAACTACCAACTTTCCGACATACGGTGTGGGGTTTGAACAGCTGACCTCTGAGGTGGGAGGCAACTCGGATCTTCTCCCAAATGATTTTTTGTACCCAAAACAAGCTAACATATTTGCATCAGGATCATTTACTGTTAGTGGTCCATCATTCTGGAATGAGTTACCCAACAACATCAACGACTATAACAATCTCAAACTGATGAACAAATAGGTAAAGAAATATCTCACAAGTCTTACATACAGATTTCTATGTAAATGTTCAGTTGAATCAGAGTTGTAAAAATGTGCAATATCAAGTGTAATATGTTATGTTACAGTGGTGAATTTTAATTGTGAATATATGTGAATAGAAAAATTTGTCAATATTCTCGGTGGATTCCTTATTGTTTCCAATTTGTCTTTTGTCCTGTTCATTTTTCGCAGCCTCATAGTGACAACAACTTGATGATCATAATTGTCACCTGTATTCAGTGATTTTTAATTTTGCCAAGGCAATTTGCCACTATAGACAGCATATTCTTCCATTCTGTAAAACTCTGCCAGTGAAATTGTAAGTCATCAATGAAGAGTACTCATTTCCTGTTCTCAGTAAATTCACTAGATATTCTTCTCTGTTCACTACCAATTCTTTTTTTTTCTGTGGTTTAAGTTTCTTTACAGATCTCATTCATTCTCTCCTAGCTAATTCATGGGGTAAAGCTTCTTACCCCATCAAACGTGAATACACACGAAAATGTGCTACAAATATTGTTGAAAAATACCAGCAGAGCCTGGTAGTGGGGGTAGTAGAGATTTGAACATACAAACAAGCTGCATTCTCCCAACAAGAGTGTCACTACTTCAAATATCAAAGAACAGTCTGCAACTAGCTACAGATCGCACAGTGGGCTAATATACATGCAAGGTACATGTGAGTGTATTATACAACACGTGCAAACACTGCAAGTGAACGGGGAGCACTTGCAACACCAGCAAGGAGAATGTACGTGCCCAAGCCTTTCAAAAATTTCCCTTGAGACATGGATGCATTTGTAGCCATACTGGGTGTACGCAGAGAATAATGTGCATGCCAATTTTCATTGCTGGGTCTGGGTCTGTTATAAAATCACACATGTATCTTTAGTGTCCCTTGCAAATTAGCCGAGTTATCTCTGCAACCAGGATGTACGTGCAAGTACGATGGGATGTAAGAGAGGCTTAATTGAAGGAAAATCACCAGATATCTTTATCAGATCTTTCTCATATGATCTTGCTTTGTTAGTGTAGGCTTGCATGTACGTGGGTGTGGGTACAGGCTGCGGCTGGCATCAAGAAATTTGAATGGTGTAGTTTTAGTTGGAGTGCAGCCAATGTTCCTTTTATTTAAAAATAGCATGCATAAAATTAATAAGTAGGTCAATGGAACACAACCAAAACCCAGAAATAGTTTTATTTATTGAAAAATCCTTTTTGAGACAGAAATATCTATAAATTCGTTTGGACTTACTCTAAACTCACGCTCTTGTATACATGGTAATTAATAATCCAGGCACTTATTTGAATTGTTTGCTGAAATATAAAGTTCACATTACAACAAAATAAAATATGCACAAAGTTTGTGAAAATAATAAGATCACATTACAACAGAATAAAATATACAAAAAGCAGAAGTTTGAGACAGCAGCGAAACGTTTAGACAATGTTTATCCATGTTTATACAAAAAACAGGTCAAATCCTTATAAACCTAAAAGAATAATGTAAACAAGTGATGTAGTTGTCAAAGTTAATTAATACAAAGATAGCAATACTTGCCTATATTATTACATAGGACAATATTTTTTGTTCAGTGAACAATTATTCACGAAATGTCCATTACATTCACAGTGAGCATATATTCAAAGACACAGATAAAATTGTTTTTTACACATTTGATCATTCATTCTTATATTTAAAAGAAAAAGTCTCAAGAAGTAGATTCAACCCTCACAGTCAAATATAGAGCAGTAAAACCTGTAATTACTGCCATTTATTTCAGCTGGACAAATCAAAGGTTTGCTAAATTGGCCCATGTCAAATCAGCCCCGAGATAAACTACCCAAGTCAAATTGGTCCCTAGAAAATTACTGTGTTCTCAAACAGAATATATGTTAAACAAAGCGCAGAGATCACAAAAAGTTAAATTGAAGTGAACAGAAGCCATGAGTTAAACCTAATATATAATGTATTAAAACTTGATAAAACTTAATCTTCATCAAACCAATTGCACTTTAAATAATTGTAACATACACTTTAACATTCTTTGTCATCTGCCACTAAACAAGGGTTTCCCTCCTAAACCGCTCATGCAGGGTGGCTTCCCAAATGACAAGTATTGCCAGTATCTGCCACAGACCTGCTTAGGACCTGCAAATGACAAGGGCCAGGCTCTTTGCTGCACTCCTGTATGTCACTGGACCAATCACATAACAAATACAGTACTGCTCATGAACATATCCCAAAATTTCCTGGACCGTCTGCTTATTATTTCAGTAGAATCATTCATTTTCATCAGTATGACCCAAGAGCAAAGGTGACAGTAAGAAGACAGGGTGGAAGTACCTGTAAAGAACACATGAGAAAGAGGGGACACAGGAGGAGGAGGAGAACACAAACTGACCCCAACCCAGATAGAGAAGGTGATTGGTCATTCCTGAGAACAAGATGTCACAGGGCCTATCCCCAACCATCCAATACCATTGGGATACCACTGAGGCTACTGGCAAGGTGGATAGCCGAAGAAAAGGAGCAAAGATGGTGCTAATTTGACTGATGAACAAGAGTCACAATTCTTGGACTGGCTGAGGGATGAGGATTATGACCTTTTATACAACAAGAGACACAAGGATTACAAGGGCACAATCAAGAGAGACAGGCACCTGGAGGGAACACTTAAAGGGGCTGCTTTTCTACAAAATGGATAGTGTATGGTAAGCTGTGCAACACCATGTCTGGACAGGAGGGAGAGGAGTTAGCAGAGAGGCAGCAGTCATGCACAACTTTGACTTTTTGAGGAAAAATATAAATAGACAAAATATTCTATGAAGCATTGTCAAGTCCATGACGCCCCAGCCAGAGCCACATTCATTGCCACACCATCCATTTCCTTCCACATCTGCCACATACACAGTTTCCATGTCAATGGGTTATGACAGTCATGACCATGGTATATTCACCCCAATTCTAACACAAGCTATGAAAAAGAGGCAGATTTCCACCCCTATAGTTTTACAATTGGGGTCATTGCTGGAAGTGTTGGCTAAGAGGTTCAGCCCAACAGAAAACCCATACATATGATCAACTGACTGGCTACACCAGGAGGCTATGAAGATAGATGGCACACACCTTGACCAGTTTCAAAGTGAGACATTTGGACTGGTTAGGAGACCCAAGATAGAACAAGCAGATGAACGAACCTGGCCTAGTCTCCCATAATTCTCCTTCGCTCCAACACAGCCAACGCTGGGTAGATATGTATCCTAACTCATCCCACCTCCCAGTGCATTTCAACTACCGGTCCTGTCAGTACAGCAGGCATTGCAGGCAACCTTTCAACCAGTCTACCAGCCAATGCTGTAACATGCACAACAGACAGGCCAGTCAATACAGCAGCAGACTCAGTAAACCCAACAGTCAACATAGCACCTTACAGAGAAAATACAATAGCCACAAGAGGTTCAGGATAACAGTATATTCATGCCATCCCAGAGGGTGACAATTCTGGCTCCAGTTGTGACTTTTCATTAACATAGCACAACCACAGACCCAATCCCAGCCTGCTTTATGCTGTTAAACATTTCACATAATGTATACTGTAAAACTTTTAATCCCTTGTCAGTGTCCTCTTTCTTGAGAAATAAATTTTGAGGAAAATTTTAGTTTTAGCCGCAGTTTCCAGATAGATACTCCACAAAGTTTTAGTGTGGCATCCCCAATGTGTTGTTATGATAAAGAGAATTGGTCTGCTGTACCACAGTCCCAAACCAGTAGCACCTCGACAATAACTAGTTCTGTGACAGCCACCACATCAAGCATCTCAGTTAGCAGTGCTCAGTAATTGTATAATATCCAAGCAAGGACATAGAATGTTTTTGTAAGGACAGTGACAAAGAGCGACGGAAAACAGAAACAAAAAAGAAAACAACACTGAAAAAGAAGCAAAAATATATAAAAAATAATCCCCCACAAAACCCCCTAAAATGACACAACTGTTGTCGCATATAAAAATGTGAATAGCTCTATGAATGTCAATCTTAAACAATTTGTTTACCTCTGCCTGGTACCCGAACTGTTCTGAGAAATACTTATCTAAAGAGCAAGCACCCGATAATATATTTAACTGTAAATAATGTAGTATATAAGTATCTAATGTAAAACGTATTTTGAATGTCTCCAGTGTCCTCTTTGACAATTTACTTATGGCCCTCTCACACTACACTCTCATCCTTATTTATTTATTCGGGGTTTTACATCGCTTTCAACACTGTACAGGTCATATCACGACGGGTAGTTGGAAGGGCAGAGGAAACCAGTACATACAGTTCGTCAGGGTTCTGTACTGTAAACTGCTGACCAATGGCAAGCAACTACCAGCTTTCCCACTTGAGGCCGTGCCAGGAACCGAACCCAGGCCTCAGAGGTGGGAGGCGAGAGTGTTACCACTCTGCCACTGTGGCCCCTACACTCTCATCCTGTACTTACCTCTGATGGTAAGACATACCTCAGGGATTATTTTGGTAATCGTACACCTTGCCAGCTGTGAATTGTACTGAATTCACGGATAGGTTTTTCAGGAGCTCAAATGGGCCACAAGAAACCTGAGGCCACTGCAAAAAGGTCTTCTGAAGATGGTTAGCTGATGTTGAATTCTGGGTCCAATCCTTTGCAATATTTCTCAGAACAGTTCAGTTGTCCTTCTCAGGAAGTTAATGCAGATATTCCTGTCCCACTGCTTGAGTTTGGGGATCAGTCAAATGCCTGTCTGTTCCCCTTCAGGGTCGCACCTACATAAGATGATGCCTGGCTTGTCTGCATCTTCACATGAGGCATTGAATCAAAAGGAAATCTACAGCTAACAAATTTCTCTGAATGAGAAATACCATGATTGCTGTAACTGTCAGTCAATATATATAGCCATGCTGACAAACATATCAATGATTAAAAAACTTGCATCTATGGCACATTTTTATATGAATCATGAATCCTGGGAACACATCAGCAGTCATCCAGGAGGCCTGGATAATGCAGAGTGGAAAGGAATGGCTCTGTATATGTTCTGATTCTGGAACAATACCTGTCTATGTGTGAGTGAAGTGGGAGCAGTTCTGAAGGTACTTGCCCCCTATGTGGGTTTCAAGGAAATCTGGCTGCATTAAGGTACATTTTGGATATCTAGGAGGAAAACCACATAATAAACGCCCCAATTTTTGGCCTGCTTTTTATCTGGTAGTAGTGCTGCTTCACAAAGGGCTAAGTACTGGGGCAGTATGCAGATGTATGTGACAGTACTGATGACAGATTACAAAGGGATGAAAATAGGACAAAATCAACTAATATTAGGAGTAAGGCTCTCAGATCATGAAAATCCCAATCTGCTCCTAGACTATACATGGAAGTTAAACAGCCACATAATAAACTTTAATATATAATAAGCATATAAAACCCCAAAAAGCCAAATAAGAGAACCCATTTCATAGTTTGGACATTGAACTTTGAACTTGCTTCAGATTGTGGATCATTATCACTGGATGTGCTTTGATGTTTTGAGACAATATCACCAACATATTAATGAGTTACAATTCCTTTTGAACTCAAATGGAAAATTTAAGAGCACATGTTGTATAGGGCAGGCTCTGGGCCCTTAACATTCCAGGAGGTTCCAGGTGCACACTCCTTGTTGTAACCTCTTCCGAAAGCATCGCACTGGATGAAACAGCGGTCACTACCTGGATTAGTGTAATGACCAGGTTTACGGTCCCTGCAGAAAGCTCCTGGAAAAGAAATTATAAGTGTTTACATAGTATGGGTGATGTTAATCAACATTCTAAATAGCTCTGGTTAATGTCACTTAACCTGATTTCACACAAATAGTATTCACAGATATTAAGAAATGAAGACTATGTATACTGAGTATGTTTCTGTGACTTTACACCTTGAAAAACACATTTGTATACGTTAAAGACAGATATAGCTTAACCCGGTCATGTTACTACTGTTCTATATAGGTCAAAATAATTGCATTATTCTAATGCGCTAGTCACTTAAATACACTTATTTTATCTATCAACATTATTAGTTAATCAGTTAATCGATGTTATTGACGCTATTGCAGTTATTATTGCTATATTTTATCTTGTGATACATGACAACTGGGGAAAAAATATGCTGAAAATACATGTCTTCAACATGTAGTTGAACTAATTATTTGCATTCCAGCTGACGACCTTATCTTTATGTCTCAGTGAATGACTTCTGGCTTCGCTTGTGCCTTCTATAAGTTGAAGAACTATGTGCCCCCAAAATCCCCCCCCCCTTCATCTCTATAGTATTGGTTACTTCACAAGTAGTTCACAAGAGGATGAACTGGGTATTTTAAATATGTCTAAAGCATTCACGAATGCCAATCACTCTGTGAATTGTATTGAACCTCCCTCACTGTGTCCTTCACAAATGCAAATCCTACTGAACCACACCAAATCCTTCCTGTCTAAATTACTAGGCAGATTGAATTACAGCTGAAGGTAGACAAGTCAGTTTGATGGTAACTTGTGAACCCACCACGGAATGGTGTGACTTAGGTATGATAGACTTAGCTATATAAAGAGGAAAAAAAAACAATCTTAATGAAATTCTGTCTTTACCTGGTATAGTACCACATGTTGTTCCTGACCCCACCGTCTTTGCCACACCTTGACCAAAGCCTGGTTGAAAGATAAGTACATATTTGTCATAAGTGCAATATATCTGGGGAAAGCCAAATACAAAGCAATATACATACCAGTTCAATTTAAATTTATTAATATGAATTTCCTTTTAGATATATCAAAAATAAACATGATGGTATACCTTAGTAATCTAACATGATAGTATACCTTAGTAATCCTGTGGTTAGAAATTTTGGCTTTTGCCTCTGTGGCTGTTTGTTTGAATCTAACTGATGACAACATGTAGGATTCATTCAGGGACCTGTTCTCACATGATATATGGTGCAGATGACCAGATAAAAGGTTCTTGGAGGTTCCTCAATTTAATCCATCTGTACATACATCCAAAATCATTTTGGTCACAACTTTGCTTTGATGCTTCCATAATTCCACTGCCTTCTCCCTTGCTTGTTTTAGAAAACAAGATGAAATCCTACTTCTGTGGAAGAACGTTCCAGTTATAGCTTAAATATTACTTGGCACCTTCATGGTATTGATTTTGTCTTACGGAACAATGATTACTAAACAAGTTTGTGGCCTTGCACCTTAGAGTTTGTTTTGGGCAGAAGTTAAGATACAAAAGGTTGACTTCTGCTGTTGAGACTGGTAAAAATCTTGGATTTTATGATGCTAATATCAAAACATGAAATATAATTTACTTACTGGAAGTGTCACCATTCAGCTGAACAACATTTGTTGAATATCTAGTCAGTGAAGGGGAACTAATTCTGTAACAATAAAAATAATACGCATTTTATAACCAGAATCTTTTTTTCCACCAAATTGTAAACACAAATATCAGGTTTGATACAAGAGGTCCCCTTGATTGGTATTATTTATCATTTTAGTGTTTCTTAATTCCTTTAAATACACAATTCTTATTGCTTTCTTTTGTTCTTATTATAAAAGTAAACCCCAAACTATGCCACATTTAATTCCAGTTTCTCACAGAAAAACAAAATGAAACATAAGCATGTTTTGCTATTACTGTCAGATAAAGTGCAGTCAACTCTGATATTGTCTGTCTAATCAGTAGATCTTTTTATTACCTAATTAACAATTAGGTGAACTGGGCAAGCAATTCGTATTTGTAAAGAACTAAGATATGTTTCTGTGTGAATGGAAGCTTACCCAGTAGGCATATAGGACTGCTTCTGTATCAAATTGACAATTTGCTCAGCAGGTCCAGATATGTACAACATGCCTCCCAAATCGGTACCAGGCACTCCAACTCCATAGTTACTCTTCATTTGCAGGTTACCAGCTCTGTCTGAAATCCAAGATATAACAAAATGGAGAAAGCTAAACATGTGAAGATAACTGTAGCAACTGGACCTCATTGGCTGAGCAGTTGACCGGTTTGGCATTTAAGCCAATGAATCTCATGTCCCATTGGATTCCAACAAATGCAATTCCCTATAGATGTTGGAAAACTTTTAAAATCGCCTGTCAACATATTAACAGCAAAATACTGAAAAATAATAATTCCAATATCGAACCACTGGAGGCAGGGGAAAATGTATTCAGTCATTCATTGGAAGATTCCAGTAATAAGGATTAAGGTAAGAACTTGTCACAACGTTTAATAATTGACACATTTTTAATGATCTACATAACAACATCAGAAATAAAATATGGCTATGAATATCCTGAAAGTGGGGAAAATTGTATCACTACATAAGACTGAAAGAAGGACAATGGCAAGCAGACGTTTGGCAAACCCAATTGGCAAAATATATGTTTAAGGATCAAAGCGAATTCTCACCTAAATATGACATTTGTGTTGGTGACACTTGTGGTGCTGGAAAAGTCATATACTTGACCCCACCTGCTCCTGAAGATAACTGGGCATTATATCCACTTCTTGCAGACATGGCCTGTGACTGGTAGCCAGTGTTAGCTGCCTTGTGTGCAGCATATCCTGCTTGAAGCTGAGATGCCTTTGGTACAGGTGCTGTATATATGACCTTTGGCTGCTGACTCTGTTGGTTTTTATTGGTTCCGAAATTGACATTACTCATAACACTGGCATACTTGCTATTGCTTGAGGAATATTGCTGTTGGGTGTAAACAGAGGGTTTTTGTGCCTGCTGTTGGGATAATGCTGTAGAGGAAGAGGCAGTTGGTGGTGTCTGCCCCTCAAACAAATGGTACAAATTCTGATTGTACACAGGTATTTTCTGAGTGGCCACCTGTTTTTGTGCATACTTGTAGAGTAGGTTCCCTAGGTTAGGTAAAGCCACCAACATTTGGTTTACATTCTTACCATTGCTTGTATTTGCTCGCTTTGCCTGTGCAAATGTATATTTCCCTTGCGCCGCAGATTGTCCTGGTAGATTATTATAGCTGGTGGCCGCTGGTTTCTGGTTTAGATACGTTTGGCCATAGACAGGTTGCATAAGTAGTGGTTTAACGCCCAGTGGTTGAATGGATAGCTTTGAAGAGGATGGTAATGACTGCAGCGATATCTTTGATCCTTTGCTTGGATGTTTTATTGAAAGCTGTTGACGTTGCCTCAGATATGGATGACGTTGCTGATGCTTGAAGTTTGTCGGATGACTTGCCATCTGCTGGAGATATTTCATGATGTAAGGGTTGATGCGGATTGACCGTCCTTGAGTTTGGCCAAGGCTTCTCATAGTCTCTGAAGAAACACTGATAAGGAATGATACAAACAGAAACCTTATCATTTTTGGCAGGCTGATTTCGTTTCTAATTTAATAATAAATATCCCACTTTAATAATTGCAAAAGCAATTAAAATTATAGCTGAATAATATGTGTCTAGTTTGTAACTTGTTATGCTATGTTCATTATCCAATCACTTTAAAACTATCTTATAGCAGCAAATATTAAGATATCCAAATTAAGATTACATCACCTTATGTTCACCTTGAGAAATATTGCTTGCATGTATCCCTTCATCATATATATATATATATAGGTTTGTTTCCTTTACACACACAAACAATACTTGGCAAAAATTACAGCCATTTCCTCCTCCTTCTGGTTATTGTTTAGAAGCCTCTCTCTGAACTATCCTAAGCTCTTGAAAACTGAGCCAAGAATGTTTGTCACCTGGTGACAAAACACAGTTAAAGACCATGCTAAATCATGACCATGATGCCAAATTAGAGAAAACCTTGAAAAGCTTTGTAAAACTTTGAATGACAACAACAACAATACTCCTTACTTTAGATACACATAAACACGATTCATCTGAAGTATATGTTTTTGCCACAAACGTTACACAGAACGTAAAATGAAATAAGAAGCCAATAAGTTCCTGAGACTATTTTTCATGACACTCTAACAAATGTAAAAAGGCCATTTTTATGGTAAATATAGAAATAGTACAGAACCTACTCCAGAAGAAGTTAAATTCAAAATTCTAAAATTAATTATAAGATTAACATCTTTTGATACAAAAAGTTAGAGTCCTAGTCTGCAACGTCAAATAATGAATCAACATATATTATAGCCCCAGGCGAGAAATTAGAAATTATAAATGCAGTGAAGTTAAATTACCTGGGGCTATGTTGCATGCAGTGAAAATGTTCAGCATATAATTCATTCATCAAAAACTATTAAAGCTCTTATAACTTGCCTGTCTTCATAGTAACACTTGATGAATATTAATTAATCTCAACAACTTTTGGGCTATGTATGATGCAATGCACTCCATAATGGTATTGGTGAACCTTTGATCTTTGAGCTTAATATCTGGTAAGTTCCAACAAAATCAGAGATGATTTTGGTGAAAAAAGGCAGTTGAAATTCGGTGGGCAGAGAAGAGTTAATATGGTTTGAAGAGTTTGTCGTGTGATCAGACATTTATGTATTTAATCCCCATTTCATTGGTCTGCCTATTGTTATATTCACTTAGAGGTTATGCTTTTGTGTTTGTTTGTCTGTCTGCTCGTCTCTGTTGGTCTGTTTGTCCAATACTCCAAAACTAATGAAGCAATCTTTATGAATCTTTTAAATGTAGGCAGGGGCTGACTGGAGGCTGCTTTTAGTTGTATTTGTATGTTTGTTTGTTAGCTGGTCTGTTTGTTTGTGGTGGTCTGACTGTCAGTTACTCCAAAACTAATGAACCAATTGTTATGACATTTTTTATGTCAACAGGACTTGACTGATGGATAACTGATTTAATATTATGAGGGACCACGGTAGTGCAGTGGTAACACAATCGCTTCCCGCCTCAGAGGTCTGCGGTTCAAACCACGGACCTTATGTGGAAAAGTTGGTAGTTGCTTACTGATGATCAGCAGTTTCAGAACCTTAGCCAACTGTATGTACTAGTTTCTTCTGCCCACAGAACTACCCATTGTGACATGACCTGTACAGTGCTGATAATGACGTAAAATCACAACTAAATAAATAAATAAATAAAGGATAATATTATGGATATCTCAAAATCTCGGTAAGGCCTCTTGGTGGATGTTTGCACTCTATGAGTTATTTTTAGTCATTAGTTTTATACTCCGCAATTGCTGTAATAGAGGAGAGTACATTTCTTACACACTAATGTTACAATCTTCATCATTGTTTCTTCAACTAGACAAGTTATGGATAGGATATTATCAATTTCTTATGAAATATTTTAGTCTTGTGAAAGTAATTTCAAGCACAGTGTCATTGCATAACGAGGTCTGTCAATAGTTGTTTTTGTCACACAAATTGCTGAACACTGTTTTCTACTAAATAATGTCATGTCTGTTATACAGTCTGTTATTAAGGGTGAGGTCACTTTCTCATCCATTCCCTGGAGACTATAAATCACAGATTGGTTTGAAATATTATAATTATATAACATATAGTTATACAAAAATATGAAATATATGAAATATTTGTCATGATATACATATTTATTAATTTTAATGTTGTAGACTAATCCCTCTTTATGTCAGTTCCTGAAATGTACCACTTTTATTCCAGTTAATTTAATTGCTTATTATTAAGATCATAAATTAAGTCTTTGCAATCTGTATCAGGGTTGGGAACAAATACGTATTTGTATTTGTATTTAAATACACCAATAATCCTGTATTTGTATTTGTATTTGAGGTTTTAAAAATATACATATTTGTATTTGATTTGATCACTGTATTTGGTTGTATTTGATCAAATACAGGTTAGTGCTAAAAATGTTCTTTTTTCAGACCTTAAATTTGACAAAGGTAGTTGGTACTTATTCTGTCTCAATAAAATAGAATTGGATTCCAATAAAACTGAATTGAAGCTACAGGATTCTATTTATAAATAAATTTTGGGAGTTTTTATTGCACTTTAGGGACAATTTCTAATTTTTGGAGGAAATCAGGTTTACAATTGTCTATTAATTTTTCTCTAAAGGGTTTATTTAGTGATTCTGGTTATATTTTTAAAAATCTGTTAGCCCTTGTATGTTTCACAGACTTCAAACCTTTTGGTGCACATGAAGGTAAATTTATACTTATCTGATATATTAAAATTGAAGGGAATTTAATCAGTTCAATAAACTATATCATAGATGGTATTTTACTTTCTTTGCATGTAAAGGGACAATTTGATATTTCATACATAAGGACAGATTTAATGGGGACTTCTATAGTGGTAATATTGAGAATGTAGTAACTTTAGAACATTTTTAATAATTCTAGAGCCTGATTTTCTTTTATTTAAAGACTTACATTTATGATAAAAACACACTTGAATAAATGAGTGACACAACCATTGGGCCTAATTAGTAAAGGCATGCCCTATTGTATTTAAAGACAATGACAGTGCTGGTTGAGGGATTGTTTACATCAATAGTCAAGTCAAGAAAATGGGTACAAGAATAATAATAAACCATGCCCTGCCCCCACTGTCTATTGGTGTCATATTAGGGGATTAATTTACACAATAGTGTTGAGTTTGGGTTGGGGTTCATTATTATACAGTTTAATGTTTTCTAAAGGAAAAGACACCACTCCAAAAACATGTCATGCCAGAGAATTTTCAACTTTAAGGCACTACACATTCTTAATCCAATCTCTGTTTATTGTAAGTAAGATTGTAGTGGCATCTCTATTGCTTCCAATTGTCCCTTAAAGTCATTTTGAATTCTAAATGCCCAAACTTAAAATGGAAATAATGTCACAATATATTTTGAAATATTGACAGTTATGAAGTAACACTGAATGAGTTCTTAAAAACATTATATATAGTATATAAAAGGGATTATATATAGGATGGCACTTTTAATGGGTATGCCAAAAATGGTGGGGTTTTAAATAGTGGTGCTTTTATGAGGGAATTTTTAGGATCCTCTGGCTTTCAACAGCAACCCTGTTTTAAATGTTACTTTTCATCATTTGCCATTTTCTGATCATACATTTTCTTATTGCAGAGACATCATCCTGGGATCCAGGACTCAAGGACAATTAAACTTCTTTTTCAACAAGTGTATTTGTATTTGACCTGTGTGTATTTGTATTTGTATTTGCAATTTGAAATCACAGCTGTATTTGTATTTGTATTTGCTGTTGTAAAAATAAATGTATTTGTATTTGCAACCTTTTCTCTGTATTTGTCCCAACTCTGATCTCTGTATCATCATTTCATATTTTAAGTATTTCTACAGCTCAGCCATTGAATGTACTCATTCAATGATTTGCCTAGTGAATGTACACATTCAACAGCTTGACCCATTGAATGTATACATTCAATGGTTATCCACATTCAATATAACATATACATGTGTGTGACTACTAACAAGTGAGAGTGAATAACTGTTAACACCCATGCGAGTATTAATAAGAAGTTATAATCATGAGCAACATAGATGCAATATAACAATAAAATATAAGATAATATGTATATACGAGTACATGATGGAGGCGTGGTTTACATCTAATACCCGTAACATTATGTCCTCATACAAACCCAGTAACTCAAATAATAAAAAAGTATTTAAAAAAAACAACTAAAAGGCGTATGACTTCTGAAGGTCAGCAGAAGTGAAGACTGAAGAGAATAGCCCCAAAACAAGGAATTAATGACTAGCAATATAAAATAACTGAAATTTAAGATGTAGATGAATTGAGCAACCTCAAGGTCACACAAGGAGCTCGGTGGTAAGAATCAGATGTGTGTTAAACTTTTTAAAACTTTTAGAAATATATTTAGTGGTTTACTAGAAAATAGCAAGATATAAAGCACCCAGCAGGATGTATAACAATGACAGGCATTAGCAAACAAACATGACTTTAAAAAATAAGCCATGAATATAAAACATTTACAAACATGTCACTTTTAAAACGGATAACTCTAAGCTTCAAAATCAACCAGAAAGCTGTAAAACTCAGTACCAACAACTGGGGAATTAAAATAATTCATCTATAAGTTGTAAAATGTTTTTTAGCGTATGTATAGAGCTTTATGAGTCCAACAAAGAGTCATATTACACAGTACAGTTCAAGCATTAACTTGACAAACAGTTCCATTACCTTGAGGAACAGTTCCAATAATTTGATCCAAAAGAAAGGTCAGTACAGGAGTTGTCATTAATTGGTAAGTTGTCATTAACATAAGTTATGCAGAAATTCTAAATTAAAGAATCCATAATGACACAGAGTAATGTCACAGTTCCAGGAATTATAGTAATCCTAACAGTCTAAGAAGTGACTTAGCAAGAGTTCTATAAGTCCAGTCCTGGATAGATCCAGAACCCATGGAATGACCATTAACTTGACATACAGTTCCATTACCTTGGTGAACAGTTAAAATACCTTGATCCTAGATAAACTTCAACACAGTTGAGTTGTCATTAATTGGCTAAAGGTTAACATAAATTAGGCAGAGAGTCTATATTGAAGATTCCATAATACACTAAGTTTTGTAATATACGATTTATGACAAGGTTCCAAGAACTATAACATTCTTAACAATCTAAGAAGTGATTTAGCAAGAGTTGTGTAAGTCCAGTCCTAGATAGCTTCATGGAATGACTTGAGATAAAGAAGGATAATCAAACATAGACATGGTAGTGTAGTCTATATCCTCCAGCTCGATGAATTATGCAATTAAAAGTGACAATTGATAAATGCAGATCTTGTACCATATAAGACCAAAGGTGACCATAACTAGCCACATGGTATAAATCCTACATCTAAGTATAGCCCAGCTCCCAACTGTAGAAGCCGAAAAACTGGAACATCTGTGAAGCAACACTTCCAATAAGCAGGCAGCAAGCTGCTAACAAACACAAGCAGCAGGCAGATAACAGCAGCCATACCACACAAGTAGATGACGGTACGCTGCAGAAAGATGCCAGTCAGGTATGAAAGTAAGCAACACTTAACTTAGCAGCAGGCAACAGACCATTGTTACATGTATACATGCAACCAGCATGACATCCAATTAACATATCTGAGGTGAGACGGCCAACGTACCTGGCCACAAAGCCAGGACAGGCAAGCAGAGCTGATCCACAAAGTAACAAGCCTCACACTAGACGTCTGTCAGGGTGTAGCCAAGACAGAAAACAGTTTCTTCCCCTATTGTGGTCACCGGGCAAGCACAGTAGTAGTTACCCGTTGCTTTTAACTTGCAACAGGAAAAGAAAAAAGTTTTACTTAACAAATTGTTTAACAGTTAAGAATAATGAAACCAATATTGAAACCAATCTGACCTGCCCACAATCCTATCTATGTAACTAATGCTTAAGTTGGTCCACTGTATCCAGTAATCTATCCTGAGATCTGTCCGGTATCCATTAACACACAAATATCTGTATCCTGTGATCCATTTGATGCCCGATGACACAAAACATCCATATCCTGTGAATCCTTTTAATGTCCAATAACACAAACTGTTGGTATCCAGATATTCAGAAAGTTTACAACACTCGGACAACTATCCAACCCAAGATATGGATAATGTCCAAAATACAGCAAATCCACTCTCTTGTAGATCCACACACTATATCCAGATACAAACAATATCCAAAGTATAGTAAGTCCACTCTCTGGTAGATCCACACACTGTATCCACTTCCCTCCAACAAAAGTTCACAACAAAGTATAAATAATTCAGTATTGCAGTTCTTTCCTTATAGCAAGCTAGATTCAATATCATCTGTGGCCATGCCAGCACTTATATATAGTTCAGGAAATGTCTAGAAGGTCATAGAACTAACATGAAAATAAATACTGTCACCAGAATCAGTGAGGATGCTCTGAAAACTAGTTTGGGGGAGGTTCCCCAAATCTATTTATAGAATCACTGAGGTTATTGAAGCCTAAAGGGGTTTCGCCAGTCTATAAATAGATCAATCTATATATAAATCATAGTGTGACATACATTATTGTTAACTAGACAAGTTCTATAAAATATCAAAATCAATAACTCAATTGCCTATATATGTAGCATTCCCCTCTCACCTGGGGTCACAATACATGAAAACATTATTGGCCGTTACATTTTGAGCAACACAATGGACAGTCAACGCCTTATGAAAATATTTTTTACCGTCATAGTGTAATTTGCATATTCTGATTTGCAAGATTACATAATAGACAGTTCACAGCTGTCCTTGGTTAGGGTTGTACCCCAAATCAAATTTGAATGGTCAAAGATTCTTCAGCTACCAACAATTTGCAAAAAGACATAAAATACAAGCTCAAAATGACAGATCATGGAAATTTTAAATACAGCATGTACTGACATACAGTCGTCTGGCTACCCACATAGAGGCCAATAAGGTTAATCCCACAATAGGGTCAAATTAACAATTACCCTTAACGATAGACACAAATACTGTTTGACATTTATATGATATACTATGTTAAACATGGAGTACAGAAACAACTCAATGGATCATATACCCAACGCAAGGTAAAACATTATCCTCCATGGATCATATTCCCACCCTAGGTCAAAGCTCCTGCATAGTATAAAATTGCGCAGTACCATCTTTTCATTGTAGCAGTGACTTAACTAGACAACCAACACCCCCAACTTAATAACTACAATCCTAAGATACTTTGCAAACCACTTACTAAATGTTATGATTTCTTGAAGCATTGTGGAATATTATCTATGAAGAATATTGTTGATAAAGAAGGTCTTATGGCAAACGTAATATAAATTTAAATTTATATGAATTATTCCAATTCTGACAAAAAATTATATCATGTCAGCTTTACCCTTAGAATGAACAGAGAAAGTAAAACAAGTCAAAAACTGTATTGTACCCTATGACATAATACATAGAAATATCAAAGAAAGAGTAAAAACACACCAAAATCCATAATCTACACTCTGATGTAATACATATGCATAGACATATTAAAGAGACAGTAAAAACCATACTGTACACTCTGATATAATGCATATACATAGAATTATCACAGAGAGAAATTAAAAACAAACCCAAAACCGTACTCTACACTCTGATGTAATACATATACACATCAAATAGAAAGTAAAAACAAACCAAAAACCGTACTGTGCACTATGATGTAATACATATATATCAAAGAGAAAGTAAAAACAAACAAAAACCATACTGTGCACTATGGTGTAATACATGTACATATCAAAGAGAAATTAAAAAGAAACCCAAAACCGCACTCTACACTCTGATGTAATACATATACATATCAAAGAGAAAGTAAAAACAAACCCAAAACCGTACCATGCACTATGATGTAATCTGAACACATAGAAATATGAATCAGTGACAGTCAAGAGATATTTTTGAATATATGACTTTCTTAATGTCTGTGCCTAGTGCAGTTGATAAGTTGCTTGTGCTTTTTCCCATTTCACATATGTCTTGCTTGAAAGAAACTATTGAAATTATCATGTACAACCTGTAATAAGTATACAAGCCAAAGTTTTCAATGTCCTATACTGCATAGACCTTTCCATTGTAACCAAAATTGACATTCGTGGCAGACGATCGATTCTCCTGGGATTATTGTCATATTAAAGGCAGTATAGAACATTTCTTTTAACTCCAAAACTTTTTAAAATAAATGTGGGGACATAAAAGAGTTTATATTATGATGTTTTCAAATAAACATAAAAGTCACTCCTCTTGAGGTACTAATTGGCATTCCATGTGGAAAATATACTGCAATACATATGATCAACTTTGTGTTAAATAGTGTATATGTTAAATTGCCTCTTACAAAAACCTAAAAAAATTGAAACAGAAATAGCGTCTTTAAAATTTTCTAGTGCACTTTTTCACCAGGAAAATTTCATCAGGGCCCGTATTCACTAACATTCTTATACTTAGAATAAGAATTTTTTTAGAATTTTTCTTAGAAAATTCTTAGAATAAGATTTTTTGGTATTCACTAAATTCTTATACTTAGAATTTTTTCTTATTCTTAGAATTTTTTCTTAGAATGATGTTTAAATCTAAGAATGATCAAGACCTTTCTTAACTTAAGAAAAAAAAATGGCACATTTCATGTTTTTTTATGAATTGCATGTAAATAGACAGTTGCGACGTGAACGTGTTTTCCGTGACCGGACAAATCCAATGGAACTTTTTGATGAACATGATTTTTATGAGAGGTTTAGATTCACAAAGGCTGGAGTGACTTACTTATGCAATCTTTTGCAAGATGACTTGAGTCCTGTATGCAGTAGAAGTCATGCTATATCATTGCCAATGAAAATTTGCACCGCACTGCGATTTTGTGCGACAGGATCTTTCCAAATGTTAGTCGGTGACACCAATAGCATTTCACAGCCTTCAGTTTCAAGGATTGTCAACCAGTTTATTACAGCAATGGCAGGAAAAACAGAAAACTTTATCATATTTCCAAGAATGAATTTTGAAATCACTAGATTAAAACAAGGATTTTATGGAATTTCATCTTTAATGTAATTGGAGCAATCGATGGCACTCATATTCGAATATTGGCACCACATATTGGAGAGGAAGCATATGTAAACCGAAAAGGTTATCATTTAATCAATGTTCAAATGGTAATGAATCAAGATTATGTGATAACAAACCTTGTGGTACAGTGGCCTGGCTCTACACATGACAGCCGGATTTTGCGAATGTCAAATTTATGGGATTTATTTGAAGCTGGTGAAATTCCTTCTGGACTGCTGCTTGGAGACAGTGGGTACCCGAACAAAAACTGGTTACTTACACCTTTCCAAAATCCTCAGAATGCCAGTGAACGGAGATACAATAGGTATGTATGTTCACAGTAGACATGAAATGCATGATATCCATAGTTAACACTCGCACCCCCAGTTTCAAAGTACCGAGAAACATGTATGTGCACAGAACAAATGTGGTATATGTATCCAAATTGCTGTATTTATGCACACCATGGATTAATTGATTCCAAAGGAAATACTAATTTTATACAATATGAAATAGGCATAAAATTTCAGTATTTCCCATAGAATAATAAATAAATCCAGGTTATTGCATCAACTGAAATGTCAGTGATGTACTGTAGATGTTCACGTACATGCACTGTCAGTTATGTTGTGAAGTGTACCTTCAAATCTACAGTATCCCTCCAGAATTTCCATGTACCATTATCCACTTTGCTTTGATCAGTACTTTCCTATATCTGTTAAACTGTATTTGTCAGAAAACCACATGCAATATATTTAATATTATTATTTTCCGAATTGAGGAAAACATTATGAACTTACAGTATCATGTACTGAATGACCAAAACTGTCAAAGGACCTTGACATAACAGGTGCTTACAGGAAATCGTATTTGAATATGCAAATGAAGTGGAAGTAAATATAAACATGACATACATGTGCCTACTTGAACAAAAGTGACAGGGATTTATAAGAGTGCATTATGAAAAGGGAAGTTTTTCTTCACTGTTGTTACAAAATGTGTAACTGTTCCTTAAATGGTTAAGTCAAATGTTATTCAACACTGTGGGGGGACACAGGTTTGCCTTGTTTAAATTTTCCACTTTTTATTCCCTGCAGTTGGAAATGTGTCGCATGTTAATTGTAAAAATATAGTGAACTGTATATTGTATTTTTTCAGGCAATCATTTGGGCAATTGTAAGAAGTGTGTATAAATTGTATTAGTTATTTTCTTTTCAATTTTTACCTAAACATGCAGAACAATATCTTGATATTGTAATGTATAATTTTTTCACGATGCAACTTTGGCATTATAACAAGATTTTTCTATTTTAAGGTCTCATAAGAAAACTAGAAGTGTTATTGAAAGAGGATTTGGACAGTTAAAGAGGAGGTGGCATGTGATGCATGGTGAGGTCAGGATGGAACCAACAGCAGCTTGCAAGTTAATAGCTACCTGTTCCATTCTGCATAATATTGCCAAAGCCATGGCAATGCCAGATGTAGCAGGTGTGTTTTTGATAAATTGAACTACGGCTACCCACTTGTTTTAAGATTTCATTAATTTTAACATTTTAATTCTTTTCAGTGAAAAACACAAGTAGAATCACCTCTTACAGAAGGTTCAGTGTAACTGAGGCCACATATACATTTGAGAAGAAATCTTTGTGTGATAATAGGTCATCATCTTGTAGTTTCAATAAAAATTTGTAAGAAGTCATAACAATTGTGCGTCAAACTAAATGGGTCCTACAGAAATACCAAATGAATGACTGTAGCATGAGACATGGCCTGCTTGTGATATTTTGATGTCAAATCTGCTTAAAGTAGTGGAAAGTTTTCATAGAAACAGGTGTCAGTAACAATTTTTTATATTCATGCAACATTTTTTGTGCATATAAAAAGGTGGCAATACATTTATTTTTACTGATACAGTTGACCAAGAGAATAATAACAATGATGCTGGGAACATCAACCCGCCACCTGATATGACACAGGAGTATGCAATGCGAAGTCACATTGCACAAACAGCCTTTCCAGCATGAATTGTAAGTCCAATCAATGTTTGCTACATTTATTTAAATTATTAAACACTACTATAACTTACACAATAACATGAAAAATATCAGAATAAATAACAATATCATAGTGGATGTACATGACATGACACAATTTCTTAAACACATGTACTTGTCTAATGTATAGAAATCATTTGAACAAAGTTTTTCACAAAATGTCACAAAACTTAGTAGCAGCATGGGTAAACTTTTAAAACTAATGTCTTCAGCTATATATTAATCAGTGACCACCAAAGTTAAAATTGTTAAAACATTTTATAATATACAAACTTTTAATAAATTGTAACAGAAAGAAATAAATTAATACAAATGTCACAACTTAGTATTCAAAAATTCACAGAGCTGTGAAATTCAATAAATTGATGTACTTATGAAAGTTGGACATAAGTAACCATGAACTTTCATTTATTTTCAGATTGTAAACTCATGGTGCCTTGCTGGAGTTGAAAGAATACATGGACAAGAAAGAAATCCACTAATTCACTCAATATTGTCAACAACATATGTAACAGTTTGTTTCTCTGAAAGGCTGTACTGTAACAGTTGACATTTCAAGTTTATCATGGTTATTTGGCTCTCCTTCAGTTCAAGTTCTTTTTCTTTAAGTTTAATGTCAATCTCCCTGTTTCGTTCCAAATTTTCAACTTGTAATTTGAGTTTTTTAATTTGTAATGATTTGATTTCATTTTCAATTTCTCTCTCCTCATCTGTAGCAAGTTTCCGCTTTTCTATTTCCACAAATTCACTAAGGCAGCTTTCCTGTTGTGCCTTTGCCTTTGTGCATGAAACACTACACAGTTACTCAGTGGCCCATTGGTTTGGAAAGTTCTGCATCTAATTAAAGGCCATTATCAATGTCCAGAACTAAAATTATAGATATGTAATCTGTTTATGATTGGCCCAGATATTGTGTTGATGGAATTTAAAGAAATATTATGAATATTACTCTCTTAGTTACCAATTGCGGGTAACACTGTGCTTGGTTTGTGGCTTCATTTTTAAAAATGGGGGACCCATTAAATTAGACACATAAAGTGATGGTCACTTTCCCTGATTATGATGTGTGTAACGTGTTGAAATTCAAAGATAGGCAGTACCATTGTTTTAATAGTTATGAGGAATATGCTCTGGTCATTTTGTTTCAGGGTTGGTAAAGAACTAGTTAATAAGAGTATTTAACAGGGTGGTACTTAAAGCTGCTCATCACCTTCCATTTACTATTTCACAGTGGTGGATATTGGGCAATACTGGTAACTTGGAAAATAAGGAAATTAATGATCTACTATATTGTTGAGTATTTATTGCCTACTAGACAAGCAAAATTAATGTTATAATGACCCTTTCAATTGACCGGCCAATCCTGTCTTGTTTCATTTGTGAAAGGTGTAAATAAAACATTAATTTCATTAATTTCCTGTTTTTGTTGCAATGTAACATTTACATGGACATTAAAAAGTCAAAATATAACATGTGTTTATTTCTTAACTGTTATATGTACAGAGTCAATCACTACAAAACTTCAACTAAATATACACTTACGGCTTCTGTGCCTAGATTCGTTGAACCCTTTCAACTTATCCAACAAATGGTGATTTTGAATTCCATCTGTTTGGTCCTCCTCTGTAGAATTCACAGTCACACATTCAGACTGAACAGGTACATCAGCCTCCTCACTGAAATATGTACATGTATACACACAACAGTTACTAGCTTCCTTGATATTGGGAATTAGTATTATTTTGATTTAATAAATTAATATTGTCACATCTCTGAGGCTTACATGTTCAATCACCACATTCCACTAAATAATAAGTTTCAGTGAAAGCGAAAAAGATTAACCATAATTCAAGTTCAAGAGGCCAAAATTAAAATATTAAAGATTTTCCTGTTACTTTTACATTTCAATAAACAGCTTCAACAGAAATAAAACTTTAACAGGAAAGGCCTTCCTTCCGTGTCAAAAGTGGTAATGTTACATCCCTAGTTGGTACATATGATTTCTTTTAACATCAAATTATTTGTAATTTTACCTTATTAGAATGTTCTCCATTAGTGAACTATCTACCCCACCAGATATTTCAACTACCTTGGCTGGGGTTACTATGCCATCAACAATCTTTATGGAATTCTCAGAAGGTTGTTTTGGATGTGTGCCACCTCCTGCAACATTGAAATTTTAAAAAGTTCATTGAATTTCAGTAATTACACATTTGACAAAATTTAACAAATTTTTTTAAATTTTGCTGAAATTTATTAACTCCACATGTCATAAATAACCAGGAAATTATTGAGATTAACATAGTGCTTTAGGACTGCGTACATTTTAGATATAGACAAAAATCTGGAAATCATTGAACAAATGGCTAATAATTAAAGAGAAAATGAAACAGAGAAATAGAACATAAATACATGACTTTATTGCATCATTTAGGCATATTTAAAAGTGAATAACCAACGCTAAAACATACTTAGCCTTACATTTAAAAGTCCAAGCACAAAGGACTGTTTCCATTAATGTCACACTTGATATACACTATATGAGTGCATTGTACTAGTGATCAACTCTTTCACTAGATGTCAACCCAAGTATTATTATGTCTCTCTGTTGTATCAAAAATTACGGGATGACACCTTGGTGTCAGGTAGATCATTCCTGAGAGGGTACCTTAAACTGCCATTTAGTATGCATGACCATGCTGGTTGTGAACTGGCTTCTGATTGGCTCCCCATGCCTTCTTTAGCCAAAAACTTTGAACCCTTCTTCCATTTACACCTCACACTTGGAAGGGGTAACACCTCAAGGACATTTTAATTTATTTTTTGTTTTTCTTCTTCCTGTACTATTGGTTGTTGTTTTTAGTATATTTTACATATCTTAGTCTCTCAACCTGTAGTATATGGAGAAGAAAAAATATAATTTGCGTTCACAAAAGTCTGATATATCTCAGGTACAGTTTGGTTTGCATTTGTCGGATGATAACGAATTTGTAACGAACTTGTTGGGACAAAATCACAATATGTCTCACCAAGATTCAGATTCTTCAGCATCAGACAGTGAATTAGACTGTGGGCAAATTATGCATGATTCTGACAGTGACGGTGCGGGCCCAAGTGGGCGTTCGTTTAACCGGTTACATGCTGAAAAATCGGACAAGGCTGCCCATGACTCTGACTTTCAACAGACACAAACGTTGGTTAACCAACAAATTTTGTCACAACTTACTGCCATTAATGATAGGCTTTCTAAATTGGAGGACAAACCTGTCAAGAAAACAGCTGATAAATCTAAAGTCAAGGGCAGCCGTGTACCAAAAACCCATAAAAGTACTAGTACCAACAAAACAAACAGTACTCAAGCGGAAAAAAGTACTCCCACTGTCAATACTGAATTGTTTTCCCAGTGTGATACTGCACAGATTCCTTCGTTAGAATATATCAGAGCTAACAACCAAATACAGCGTAGTGTGGAAGATAGAATTAAAGAATTGCAACAATTAGCAAAGTCAGGTATGTCAGAAAGTAAACTTAAATCCCAAAGGGGTGGGGCGGTTGATGTTTTTGTAAAACATAGAGTCAAATGGCCCCATGAACATGTGTTGGCTGGTTCCCAGAAAGAAAGAGTTTCATATGACCAACTAACTATGGGTCAATGGATGGCAGGGTTTTGCAGAACAATGCGGGATGAAAATTGTATTCAAAACAAAGATGCTATGTTAGATTATCTCATTTCGTTACTGGATGATTCTAACGATTTTTCTTGGAGTTCTGCAAAAGCCTGCCATGCAGTGCTACTTTGTCGTATGGAACAAGGGGAGATCAAAGATTACACTCAGACTGATCTCATTGATCGTGTTAGGCGAGCTCATGCCCAACGTCACACCCCCTCCACTCAAAATTTTGTAAAAAATGCTACAAAACGTGACAAAAATGCTAGGACAATGATTTGTCAATTTTTCAACCAAGGTTCATGTATGCATCGAGCCACCCATGAAACTAAAGGTGTTATTTACAAACATGTATGCAACCATTGCTTTACCAAAAATGGCAAATCTTTTCCACATTCTGAAACAGAATGTAAGAACAAATCAAAAAATACAAAAAACGAATAAGCTTGGGCGTGGGTCCTCGTACCTTGTGTTATTTTAAAACTAGAATGGTTTGGAACACAAAAAATGCTAAAAATCTTATTTCATCTGAATTGTATGCACACAAACAAACAGCTTTTCAGTGGTTTCATTCTTCCAAAGCTTTTAACAACACAAGGGATCACAGGACATACGCCCAAGTTGCAAAAAATTCAAACTGCAATTCGAAACCAAATATGGTCCATAACCATGTTAATTCGGATCCCCGCATTGTCACTGTCAGTAACGACAAGGTCAAACCTAAAATCGTTACCCCTTCCAAGGTGAGTGTGAATGCAAAAGGCTGCACTTCCCCTAACAGACCCTCATATGCCAAGACAAGGGTTCAAACCATTGAAGTCGGTTCACATGCTCATCCACAGGGGTTTCTTACCAATAGGTTTCAGATTTTAACTGATCTTGATGATTCGTTATCGAATCCTTATAATGATACTGGGGATTCTGAAGGGGAATTGCAGCCTTTTAATTATAAAACAACTGAAGCACACCATGCAGGGGTGCAAGCTTTCTCTGAGAAAGCATCTGATAAACCGATGAATGGCAAATCAAGTCGCGTCCATGTTGCTGGTCAAAATATCAACTTTAGTACTTCACCTTGTCATGCTAACGAAAGTACTGATACATTTAACGAGAGTACTAATATCTCAGATATATCCAGGGTCATTCAGGAGCCAAGTACTAATCAAAATCATACTTTGGCTACAAATTCTCTTCAAAAAACACAGAAACATGTAGCCAAACATATAGATTGCCACTCTGAGAAAACATTACAACAAATTCCTTTATATGTGTGGCAAAATAAATATCTAAGTAGAGATCATATGGCCTGTCTAGCACAAAATGGAGGCGACTTTGGATATATTCCACTAAATGACTTGAAAATATATGAAGGTCCAGACATTGTCTGGGAAAAAGTACCTGATATCATAGAGGCTCATAAAATAATACGTAATAGTGGAGTCCCAAATTTTTTAAAATCCAGAATACCAGTACCAACTCAACTCAATCCCCAAAGATGGTATTTCCATCTTCAAGATTACTGGGATAAACAACTCCCAGATCTTATTAATTATGGGTTCCCTCTAGACTTTGATAGGAATTCCATACTTCAACCAACATATCAAAATCATACTTCGGCCATACAGCATAAGGATCAGATTGAAAAGTATATAATTGAAGAATTGAATTATGGAGCAATATATGGTCCTTTTCAACAACTCCCATTCCCTGTTCATATTTCTCCATTGATGACTCGCCCAAAGCAAAATACTGATAAAAGACGTACAATAATGGACCTCAGTTGGCCAAAAGGGGCTTCTATTAATAGTTCAATTCATAAATTCAGATATTTGGATACTTATTTCTCATTGTCTTATCCATCTATTGATCACATTGTTCGAGAAGTCAAAAATTTGGGTCCAGGTTCATTGTTGTACAAAGTAGATATCAGCAGGGCCTTTCGCCACTTGCGTATAGATCCGGGCGACATTGATCTGCTAGGAATACTTCATAAAGATCTATTCCTGGACGGATCTCTGCCGTTCGGATTTCGGCTCGGATCCGGATTTTTTGAGAGGTGCTCGGACGCAATCCGGTTCATTATGAAAAAACATAATCATAATGCACTCTTAAATTACATTGATGACCTCATATATATTGGATTACCGTCAAAAATTCATCAATCTTATCAATTTTTATTGTCCTTGCTTAAGGACCTAGGACTAGAGGTGAGTGATTCAAAATTGGTTCCTCCCTCTACATGTGTCACATGTTTAGGCATACAAGTTGATACAGTGAATAAAACACTATCTATTCCTGAAGAAAAGCTTCAGGAAATCAAATCTTTATGCCAAGAATGGACACATAAAAGAGTAGTTACTAAACAACAATATCAGTCCCTATTGGGGTCATTGTTGTATATCTCTAAATGTATAAAACCGGCTCGAATCTTCTTGAATCGCATGCTTCAGGTTTTGAGGTCACATCATAATTCCACCAGATTCAAGTTAACACCTCAATTCTTCCAAGATTTATGTTGGTTCAATACCTTTTTGCACCAATATAATGGTGTTACCTACTTCGATAATAGGATACCTAGTCATGTAGTTCATTTAGATGCTTCCCTAACGGGTATGGGAGCTACTTTTGCAAATATGGTATATGCATTGCCCATCCCTCCTCAGTTCCATCACCTACATATAACACAACTTGAAATGTTAAATGTAATTGTTGCACTGAAGGTTTGGGCTTCTGCATGGTCTGATAAAACTATCGATATCAAATGTGACAACTTGGCAGTAGTTGAAGTACTTACCTCTGGCAAAACTAAAGATACTTTCTTAGCTACTTGTGCCAGAAATATTTGGTTGCTTTGTGCAATATTTAACATAAATATTCGTGTTCATCATATCCCTGGCAAATCAAATAGTATTGCTGATCTACTTTCTAGATGGAATGTAACAAAAGATCCATTAATTAAACTTTATCAGCTTTTACCACAGTTTATATGGATTAACACACATGTCGATCTTATGAAACTTAACCATCACATATAACTTTTTATTTTACAGATGGTGACAAACTAACAGCCCAGCTTGCCACCAGGGCCAGGCAGAGGTTACAGATGGCTTTTCGACCAGCCACAGCCAGGACATATCATAGAATGTTCTCTGACTTCCTGGGCTTCCTGGTGGCAACTGGACTGTGCCACCATCAGGTAAACCATTCACTCTTGTTAATATTCATGCAGTTCTTGTCTGAAAATGGCCTTACAGCAGCCAATATAGCCAATTATATGGCTGGTATTAGAGCACAGTTTATAATTTACAACCTTGACACAAACCCATTTAGACATGAACAAATTCAGTTGTTTTCTAAGGCATTAAAGCTAGATCGACCTCTACAACCAAGATCAACAAATATTGTATCCACTGATTTGCTCCAACAAATTCTTCTCACCACGCAAGCATTCAAATTTCCCATACAATTTACTGCATTATATTCCTTAGCATTTTTCTCCTTCCTTAGAATTTCCAATATTCTTCCACATTCCACCAAGGCCTTCGACGCCACTAGGCAGTTAGCCCGTGGGGACATTATACTTACAGATCAGGGAGCAAATGTCATAGTAAAATGGTCTAAAACAATCCAGAATCGAACTGACATACATACTATTCCCATTCCAATATTAGGTGACTCCATACTTTGTCCATATAAAGCTGTTAAGTCATTGTTGGAGCACACCCCTGGTTCTTCAAACCAACCATTATTTCTAATTCCCAGGTCCCATGGTTCAGTTCCTTTAACTGATTCAGTGGCCAGACGACATCTGCATTCCATTTCTACAACATTGAACATTTCCCCAGCCTTGAAATTTCATGATTTTAGGCGTTCTGGTGCCACTTGGGCCTTTCATAATGGTGTTCCCCTACAGGACATTATGTTCCATGGGACCTGGAAATCGGATTCTGTATGGAAATACATCAAGTCCACACCCCAACTTTCCTCACCTGTATCCTCTACCTTCCAACGTTTTTTACATCCCTAATGTTTTTTGGCTGTTTGGGAGCCTCTGTGCATCTTCAATCACAGATTTTCTCTTTATCAGTCAATCATTGTATGTAAAATTCATTTATAACCACAGTTTATAAGTTAAACCTTTTCCCCTTTTCTGACAAAGTTGTCATAGTCCCACCAGGTCCTAGTAATATGTCACCTTTGGCATGACATATGACTTTGAGAAATTCAATCACCAATTTCTCACGTTTCAACTGTCAGGGTGTCCCAAACCCTGTTTACTTGGGCTATCTGTAATGTAAATATATCATGAATAAAGTAATGGTAAAACATGCTAAACAGTATTTTTTAACTGTCAGGGTATCCCAAACCCTGTTCACTTGAGTCATTTGTAATATTAATATATCATGAGCAAAGTAATGTTATAACATGCTAAACAGTAATGGTAACTCGTACATAGATGTTATTAACATGTTTTGTAAAGATTATTATGTATATTATATGTTATATGATTGACAATCAAAGAATAGTAGAATAAATATTATATATAAACTCCAATTATTGGATTTATTTGGTTTCCTCTGGGGAATGTACGGGATGACACCTTGGTGTCAGGTAGATCATTCCTGAGAGGGTACCTTAAACTGCCATTTAGTATGCATGACCATGCTGGTTGTGAACTGGCTTCTGATTGGCTCCCCATGCCTTCTTTAGCCAAAAACTTTGAACCCTTCTTCCATTTACAGCTCACACTTGGAAGGGGTAACACCTCAAGGACATTTTAATTTATTTTCCCACCCTCCCACCCTGGTCATACTTCTGTGGGATGTGCTCTTACATATTTTTCTTAGTTTCAGTTGCAGTTGATGGTACCTTCATCTTTGCATTGTCTGCGCCACAGGGACAGCGATTGGGCAGTGGCTACTTCCTCTGTTTAGGAACTTTAGACCATGGACACAATAATCTACTTCTTTATTTCCATGCTCCATGTGTTATTTGCCTCTATGATATATTAAACAATTGCCTCATTTCAAGAGTGTGCTGTAAATAGTGTAACAAGTAATTTTATATTATGATCATTTTGAATGTAACTGACTAAGTACTCATATTACAGTTCACTTTATTTATTTGATCATATATTATCATTTTACTACTGCAGTATTGCGCATAAAGCGCCGTGTTGTTGTTTTATTCAAATGTCTTCCACATAATTGTATGGACCTATATCTTATTGTGGCTTCTAGGTTATATCTGGTAGTTTACCTATATATATGACAACTCAATTTATAGGTAATACTGATAGGCGTTTTATACCTTTTTATGCTACTTTGAATGCTCCCTCTCTAATTTTGACTAAGAGCATCATCTTTATGGTGTTTTGCTGCCGCCTTCTATTTCGCGGCTATACTGGAGATGGTGCATTGTATGTACTTGGTCCACACTATTAACCTTTGTAGCCGCATCAGCTTATTGCGAGCTCTGTTATGGCCAGTTCCCTATTGCGGGTGTCTGTGGGAAATCTGCAATAGGGTTCTCTGCGGTCCGTCTATTTTAACTTTTATCTATCTGGCCACAGCATAATGTTTTTTAGTCTCTGTGGCCGGGGCCGTCGCCAGTTGGTTGACCTATTCTTACTATTTTAGTTATTCCTGCTGTTCTGATTTTTACTGACCTTTTACACTTTTACAGCTTTTGGGACACCTTCATTGTAAAATTTCATTTCTGACCTATTCACTTCAAATAATTCTCCTTTTGGCTGTAAACCTCATTTTAAAGTACCACAAATTATCTCATACTCTGTACTTGCTGATTTCACGTAAATAATCCCATACTTTCACTGTGGGTCTTGTCTTTGAAATATGTATGCATACTTGCAACTTTCAATATTTTCCCTCCATAAAGTCTTCTTCTATTCTTTATTTCAAATTCAACATTCCTTCAAATTTGGGTGCCTCTGTGCATCTTCAATCACAGATTTTCTCTTTATCAGTCAATCATTGTATGTAAAATTCATTTATAACCACAGTTTATAAGTTAAACCTTTTCCCCTTTTCTGACAAAGTTGTCATAGTCCCACCAGGTCCTAGTAATATGTCACCTTTGGCATGACATATGACCTTGAGAAATTCAATCACCAATTTCTCACGTTTCAACTGTCAGGGTGTCCCAAACCCTGTTTACTTGGGCTATCTGTAATGTAAATATATCATGAATAAAGTAATGGTAAAACATGCTAAACAGTATTTTTTAACTGTCAGGGTATCCCAAACCCTGTTCACTTGAGTCATTTGTAATATTAATATATCATGAGCAAAGTAATGTTATAACATGCTAAACAGTAATGGTAACTCGTACATAGATGTTATTAACATGTTTTGTAAAGATTATTATGTATATTATATGTTATATGATTGACAATCAAAGAATAGTAGAATAAATATTATATATAAACTCCAATTATTGGATTTATTTGGTTCCCTCTGGGGAATGAACCCCCATACAGGCTGTTCTTTCTCCCTCTACATATTCATGGAAATAGGTCAAAGTATTTGTGCAAATGTTTACAGTAATTAAACTTTAATTTTGAGTATTCAGGCAAATTAAAATATGTTTACGGATTGTTACTTGGCTAAAGATTTGCATAAGGATACCTTCAGAGCTGTGGTATATTGTGGTATAGTACAGAAATTGTAATATTTCAGCAAGGATGTGTAAAGAATTCTCTTTTAAAATATTTCACTTTCTGTTGCATATTTTCAAATCAGAAAGTGTAATGTTTTATGATTGAATCATAATAACCTGCAGGGAATATAACGTGGATTTATTTCATTTCACAAATCTGTCAAAGGACACAATGGATAACAAAACAATTTTTCAGAAAGTGTTGGATATATTATTTCCCTTAGGTGTTGTGCACAAAATGAAAATATATGCACAGTAATGTCAAGGACATACCTTTTACCACTGTCACGGTAGGTTTTTTTTTCTACCCCCATCCCCCCCCAAACACAAACAAACACATGCTGTGTGCTTTTTTCACGTGAGATTTAATTGGCCTTGCTTGTCTTTTTCTTACAATAATAAAACACATAAAAACGGGAGGGGGAGGTTATAAAAAAATCTCACCAGTTTTCTTTATTTCTTTGTTGAAGTGGCCAACTTCTTTAACTGCCACTTGTTGTAAATTATACCACTTCTTTTCGACTTCTTTGGCTGTTCTTCCATAACCACACACAGCATTTACTTTTGCTGTTAACTCCTCCCACGCTTCACCCTTGCTTACTTTTGTTACAGTTGCCGAAAATTTTCCTATATATAATTCCCTGTTTTTTGATATTTCATCTATTATCATGCTGCATTCCAAATCCGTGAAATTTTTCCTTCTTCATTGACTCCATATTGCAGACGAAAAATGTGTACTATACTACAGATCATGTGACCTCAAAAAAAGTGCGTGCGCATGTTTCTATTTACAATTCTTAACAAAGAAAATTCTTATTCTTAGAAAAAATTCTAAACTAAGAATTCCTTTGTGAATACAATTTTTTTCTAACAATAAGAAAATTCTTAGATAAGAAAATTTTCTAATTCTAAGAAAAATTCTTTTTCTAAGAATAAGAATGTTAGTGAATACGGGCCCAGAGCTTGTGACGATCTGTGTGCGCACCTCACTTGAAACACTATTGTAAGGTGGTGATCTATTATTAACTAATGCCTTTTAATGGTATTTTTAAAGCTAAAGAGTTATATCCTTGCATGTTAAAAATTGTTAGACCAAGTTACCCAAGCATTTCATTTTGTCAGATGATAATATGTATCAGTTTTTCCTATTTAAAGTGGATACTGATAGTTTAGTCTAATACAAAATGTACGGTACATTAATAATTACATGCTCATCAAAGTTTGAATAAAAATAAAACAAACAAAAATAAAACATAACAAAGAGTCGAACCCATGTCCACCATCTTGAAATATAAAAGTGAATATTAATCCTAGGATATGGTTAGAACCCAATGTCATGAATGTTTTAGTTTATTTCAAACTCCAGCTAACAACAGTCTGTGATCTTGTAATAAAACTTTGGTTTGAAAACAAGGGTAGCACTGACAATGGTTACCTGAAACTCCAAGCCATGAAGAAAATCTTGAAGTGAAAGTTGTAAGTGAACATGAATTACCAACACTTGCTACCTGGTTCAATATTACTTTGACCAATTTCTCTTTGATATTTTCTGATGCAATGCATTATAAAGTTTAGGTTTGGAACTTTCCCATGAGGTTGCATAGTTTTGTTAATTTTTAACAGTAAGTTAAAGAAATTCAGACTGCTATACCACCAATACCACTTGCTAGGATTGTCATAAACTGTAACAAATACACACGGGCATCTCCTATTCTCAAAACTGCGACTCTAGTTTACAAGTTTCTTCACAATAGTCATCCCAGTTACTTTGGTCCTCTTTTGTCTACTCGTTGTGGAAGATATAGTACAAGATACAACCATCCAGATACAAGGTTCTTGGAGGTTGCTCAATTCTGTCCATCTGTACATAAATCAAAAAATCACTTTGGCCACAGCTTTGCTTTGATGCTCCCACAGTTTGGAATCATTTGCCTGATGAGGTCCATTCTGCCCCCAACTCTCGCCTGTTTCAGGAAAAGGTTAAAATCGTATCTCTTCAAAAAGGCTTTTCCAACTTAGCATACACTCTATCCGGCGTCTCTGTGGTACTGGACCTGGCAATGGCTATGGACAGATGATTGTTTTTAAATTTGATTTTGGTGTTGCGCCTTAGAGTCTGCCTAGCAGAGATTAAGCGCTATAAAAGTACAGAATTGAATAGAATAGAATATAAGATGAACTATAAGAAGTCCTTCATACGATAAGTTTATGACATTGAAAATGAGCCTTATAAAAAGTGTATGTGATAGTAATTATAAGAAATTTTAGAACAATATATAATAATTTTCAACCCTAATTTAATTCTGAAAGTGAAACTGGTAGTGATTTCTTAAGTCTTACCTTGGCACATAGTGTAATACACTATTCCTTCTACATTTTAAACGATCTGGTGCCTTCAATCAACTGTACAAATGCACAAAAATCAAATCGAATTAAATTTAGACAGGTGATTAGATGAATAATTACATAATTGACGATCCATTACAAATGGTTGACATCTCTATAACACTGTCCTGCTCCAGCGAGGTTTACAGGTCGTGGGTGTAGTTTTGCACAGGTGATAGAGGTGATTTCTGCACTTGCGGCTTTGCTTTATCATACATTTCAACAAATTTATCACAAAGTGAAATTTTATTTTCTGTTTATAACTTCTCATTACTATTTTTGAGTTGCAGTTTATATCTGTGTTGAAAGATAATGAAAGATCCATGTTATGGTTGAGTTCAACTCATTAAAGTGAACAAAGTGGTGAACAGATTATAAAAATTGGACCAGAAATAAGAAGTTAGGGGGCCGTATTCACTAAACCTCCTATATTTTTAAGGTCCCTTTATTAAAGGAACGTGAAAAATCTCCTTTGGTAAGGTAACCTTTAAAATGCTATTCACTAGGCCTCCTTTATGGTTTCCTTACCTTAAGGAGATCTTAAATAAAGGATCCTTTATTAAAGGAGTGAATTGAGTAATCTGATTGGTTAAAAACGTTTGTTCATAAAGGCTCCTTTATCTTTCCCTTACTTTTGTATTTTCTTCTTTCCATAATTATTTTTTGTTTAAGATTAGTGTTGTGATGTGTTTTCTATTGCAGTTTAAGATTATATTTCATATTTTAAGAAATAAATATCTAACTTTTAAAGATTTTTGTATTGATACCACATTTTATTATCCACCGTAGGCAAATACTATTTGACCCATATAGAGGGACATGCGGAGAGGAATATATTTTATTTATATATCATTAGAAAAGTTGTCTTATAGCACTTCTGCTCATGTTTGTTACATTAAAATCCATGCAGAAATGACTGCGATATTGCAGGTTAAAGATCGCAGTTTTTATATTCACTGGTGGCCATGCTTTTTGACATGCTTTTTCACATCCTCTCATTAAATATTCATACAATTTAACCCATAAATCGTACAAAATGGTGGATAATAAAAGTAAAAACATCCATCATCAGACATACAGAAAAAATGTATATATATCACTCATGAAGATAAACAATATAATAATCATTCGGGAAGTTTTCCTTTTGTGGCAATAGCCACTTTTCACACAGATATTGTGACACATGTCAAAATACATTTTCGGTGGGTTTGAAGACATATTAAGTAAATATCCTGAAAATTTCAAAGAAAGATGTATGGTGATATAAATGATGTAGTATTAACAAAAAAGGTGCAAATGTCATAACATTTCACCAATTACTTCAATTTTTACTTAAAAAGTCAAAGCACCAAAACTCTCCTTTATCATAAAGGTAGTCACACACTTACCTTGAAAATTAAGGGAAAAAAACAAGGATTCCTCAGTAAAGGAAGGTTAGTGAATATCAAAATTCAAGATGCCCTTGAAAGTTAAGGATTTCCTAGATTTTTAAGGTTTCCTTTAAAGTCAAGGAAAGAAAGTTAGGCTCCTTTGTTTGAGGGAAGTTTAATGAATACAAAAACAAAGGAAGGGGCAAGAAATAAAGGAAATACTTACTTTTTAAGGGTTCCTTGGAATAAAGGAGGTTTAGTGAATACAGGCCAGGGTATGATGATTACTTAGATTCTTAATTATCGTCCATTTAAACCCTATTTATCTGTACCTCTTCTGGCTTCAGATATAAAGTACATGGGAACAAGTTACTTCATGTGCAGCCACCCCCAGTTACTTTTTTATATATTTGGTACCATTATTGAACAAGAAATGATCGGACCGGTCATGAATAAAATTGTTACCCTTGTATTTAAAGGCCTGAAACTGTACAAATAAAAGTTAAGTTTACAAAACTGAAGTAAAAATTTTACTAAATTGATATAAACTTTACTTCCTTCTCTTTTCACCATAAATAAGTTATAAATAAGTCAGGGATTATCATCTTGACTACTTCCCAAACATGTTTCAGCAAATGTATCAAGAAATTTCTGTCGTTCAAAAAAAAGAACAGAGTTTTAAAACTCCATGAAAGTTCTTTTGATTATATAAGCCTTATCAGAAATCATATTTGTAGTCATAGATCATTAGACTAAGTTTTAAATCCAAAGGAATCAAAAGTTAATTTGGTCCAAGAAATTTTTTTCAATCTTTGTTAAACATTTTGAACATAAAACTTGTATATTAGCTTTAACATTTTTAATGTTTGTTAAAACACAATCAAGGGGACTGGTGTAAATGTAGAGTTGTGTACTTTGATAAACAGGATCACTGTGCAGTATCTAGATAGATGCAATTCAACTGAGGAGGGATTTCACACATGCACAGAAACATACACACAATCATACACAAAATCAAAAACCTAATTATCTGCTACATTGCCTACTCTCTTCCAGAAAGAGCTTTATAAATGTGTTTCAGTGCACAAAACAAGTTGTTGGGGTATATTACCTTTAGTTTCATAAATTTTCTTTTCCTATCCCCTTTAATGGTGCTATGTATATGGGTACATAATTAATTTATCAACCCTAAATCAGCACCGAATCATGTACAGAATAACATTACAATTTTACAACTACTATACATGTATTTGCAAGTAGAAGTGTATGAGTTATTAACAAATATTGACGAAAGCCAAGTGACATCATTTTAATAGAAAGTTTATTACTGAAGCTCTGGACTGCCGATTTTTTGCCATTTTACTAACTTAAATATACCAGTTTGTTATTACCTTGTATATTCCTTTTTCTATCTTGAACATTGCAGTTGCTAATTCATATATTCAAGTTAGCTAACTTGTATATTGTAGTTAGTTAACTCGTATATTCAAGTTAGTAACTAGTATATTCCAGTTACTAACTAGAATATTCAAGTTGCTAATTTGTATATTCAAATTCGTAACTTGTATATTCCAGTTAGCTAACTTGTATATTCCAGTTCGTATATTCCATTTTGTTAACTCATATATTCCAGTTAGTTAACTGGTATATTCAATTTAACAACTTGTATATTCCAGTTACTATCTCGAACTTTCCAGTTATTAATTCATATATTCAAAGTAACTAGCTGGTCTATTCAAGTTATTAAAGTAAAAAAAAATGGCAGTTCAGAGTTTCCGTAAGGTTTAGTGTTATACACTTAATGTAAGGGATGGTGCAGTAATACTTTAATATATTAAAAACGATTATTTTTAAGAAAGAAAATGATTTCTGCAGCTGCGGCTTTGCTTTATCATACATTTCAACAAATTTATCACAAAGTGAAATTTTATTTCCTATTTATAACTTCTCCTTACTATTTTTGGATTTCTAAAAACATTTTCCACAAAGTGGAATGGCTTTAAACTGGGGGAAAGTTTATGCTATCTTGAACAAATAAATGTTACCGCCGTCTCTAATGTTACCGTAACTAAAATCTTGATCAGTTTATTAACTACAGTGGTCCTACCATGGATGAAGCGGTTCACAATCACCCAAACATCAGAACATCAAGTCAAACAGAATTGGTCACCGACCATACAAAAACACCTACAAATAATCAGATTCAAAGTAAGAAATCTGATATGGGACCACAATAATGATTAAACAACATACTTGAAAGTTACAGACTAAAATAGGTATCACCATTATTGGTATCACAGAATTCATAAAACAATATTAATCACCAACAGTAATGCATTACCAACAACTACAAAGCTCATCCCAAAAGTGTAAAGTATTCAAGATAATTATTACAGTTTACAACAGATATGGTAATTAACTGAATCAAAAATAGATACAAGTTCAACAAATTCAATGAAAATGAATTTCAAGAGTTTCACTAAAAACAGTAAGCAAGTTACCAAGCACTAGCTAATGTAAACAAACATAATAATTACTGAACAGTTACAATACCATTCATACAGTTGTAACACTAACTTGCAACATCACCAACACAACCAAGAACTCTCACACAAAGTTCTTCCCAAAACCCAGCTAATGCAACAGCATGTTTACCCTTTAAATCCAACTTTAAAACTGAACAAAATGTCCGTTTTTCCCGCGATTGTAACACACAAGCTGGCGGAAGTAAAATTCTTTTATTTCTAACCGTTTATATAAAATAGTTATTGACGATTTCTAAAACCCAGCCGCGATCGCGGTGACATACTTCCCTGTGTGGGGAAAATGTCTCCTGACATTTACAAACATGACATCACAGACATCATTCCCTTGCCATCATCCTACACAATGTGAGAAAATATAATTTCCTCCCCTAACAGAAACTTTCTCAGTTGTCTTTCAAGAACAAAAAATAAATGAAAAAATACACAAACCAAAAAGGTTACAATTAAAATAACTTTACAAATTCCTTCAGAAATTTAACTTTCTGAATTGCATCTCTATGCATCTGGGTTTCTCTTACAGTTTCTGAGTTTGTTGTTTGTGCAAAGTCGTATGCAAAATCTGGTCTTAAATGTGCTTTCGACTTTCTAGGAGCAGGTGTGATAGGCTTTTCAGCTTCACTGTCTGTTTCATATGTCTCCGCTTGCACAGCTGTTTTGAGAACAGTTCCACTGTCCAATTCCTCCCCCCCAGAAAGGATGGTGTGGTCACTTTCTAAACCAGTCTGGCTTTCGGAAAGCTCACAATCACTTTCTTCATCCAGAACAGAATTGTTGGTCACAAAGTTAGTCAACCCTTGCATACCCTGTTCCAGAGCAACGGAAGAATCTTCCAGGACAACCTGTTCAACTGTTTTGTTTACAGAATGCTCCTTCTCAAAATAGAAATAGTCTCAGCCACCCGACCAGCAACTGGTGTTACAGACCTAGTTTTACAAGGCGTGGGTGCTGGTGCCTGGAGAGGCGTAACAGCAAAACTAATCTCACTACTCACATCTGAAACACTGATAACATCTGCCATACCCTTATTCTCCTCAGCTATCACTGCTGGGGTGGTCTCTACATTGGCAGTATCTGCTTTCGGTGTTTTGACTGGAAGACATGGGATTGGCAACAAAAGGTTTCTGTGCAGAACCTTAACCCGACTCCGACCAATCTCTGGTTTCACTTCATACACAGGAATGTAAGGGTTAGGTTGAGAAACAACAAAATAAACTTGCTCACTCAATTTGTCAGCAATCTTGTTCGTTCTTTTAACCCTACATTGCGAACCAGAACCCTGTCTCCAATCTCTAGGAAAGCACCTCGGATACGCCTGTCGTATAACCTTTTCTGTTCAGCTTGAGTATTTCTTGAGTTAACCTCAGCCAACTCATAAGCTTTATTAAGCTGAGTACGCAAGTTGGATATGTAACGATCTGGTGTTGTGTGTGTTTCAACTGACTACCTTCCTAAAGCAAGATCCACAGCTATGCGTGGGTGACGACCAAACATCAAATAGTAAGGTGAAAATCCGGTACTATCATGTCTAGTACAATTTTACGCATGTACAAGTGAACCAATATGACTTTTCCAGTCCACTTTCTTATCAGGGTCCAGCATGCCCAGCATGTTGAGGAGAGTAGACTTGAAGCGCTCTACAATCCCATTACCCATTGGGTGGTAAGGAGTTGTTCTACTCTTATGCAGTCCTGCTAAATGGCAAAGCTGCTGGATGGTTTTATTTTCAAAATTCCTACCCTGGTCACTATGTAACCAATGTGGGAAACCATAATGCACAAAGAAGTTGTCAAACAACACTTTAGCAATTGTGCTTGCTTTCTGGTTCCGGGTCAGATACGCTTGAGCGTACTTTGTGAAATGGTCTGTGACCACTAACACATTTTCAATTCCACCCTTGGAAGGTTCAAGTTTCAGGAAGTCGATACACACCAACTCCATCAGCTGAGAAGTTTGTATTGACAAATGGAGCATGCGGAGAATGATAGTCTTTCCATCATATGCATCTGTCACCCTGGGCAATGTAGTCAACAACTGACTTTTGCATGCCAACCCAGTAAAACCTTTCTCTCAGTAGCTCTAAAGATCTATCTCATCCGAGATGACCCATATGGTTGTGCACATAATCCAGAGCCACCTTATGGTATTTACAAGGTAAAACCAATTGCCACTGCTTCAGTCTACTACGCATTAGTTTACCACTAATAAGTGAAAGATGTTTTCTTTCCTTCCACAAGGACTTCGCTTGTGTGGACAGCTTGGACTTGACAGACTTGATCACAGGATCTTGATCCTATTCCTGTGCCCAATCAATAACCCGATCCAAGGTGTGGGCTTCTTGATTTTCTAGTTCAACAGGAATTGCCTGTTGACCATAGCAAAAGCTCTCCACAGGAGGATGGTTATCCAGGTGAACAGTCATCACCTGGTTCAGCACCTCAGTACTGACTTCAGGCCATTGGATACGTGACAATGCATCCGCAACAGAATTTGAAGCTCCGGTACAGTATTTCAAAGTGAAGGTATAATTTGCCAGTTGGGCAACCCAACGGTGTCCTGTGGCATCAAGTTTTGCTGAACTGAGCACGTAGGTCAATGGGTTATTTTCTGTGTTCACTGTAAACTCATTACCATAGACATAGTCGTGAAATGTCTCGGTGATGGCTCATTTGAGTGCCAAAAACTCAAGTTTATGAATGGGGTAGTTTCTCTCAGATTTAGACAAGCCCCGGCTTGCATAAGCAATAACACGTTTCACCCCATTGTCCTCCTGATGTAAAACTGCACCAATCCATTCTATACTTGCATCTGCATGTAAAGTAAAGGGTTTGGTGTAATCAGCAAATCCAAGGACAGGAGTGCTGCAACAAGCCTGCTTAAGCATATCAAATGCTTTTTGTTGTTCTGGTCCCTAGTAGTGGATACCAAACTTTTGTTTTTGTCTTAGTTTGATAGTGAACACCTCCCTATGTTACTAAGTGTAAAGGACGAGCAATCTTGGCAAAATCCTTCACGAATCTCCTATAAAAGCTCGTAAAGCCGACAAAATGCTGCACCTCCGAAACAATCTTTGCAACAGGCCAATCCTTTACACAGGAGATTTTATCTGGATCTACTGCGATGCCATCTTCTGAGATGATGTGTCCCAGATACTTCATCTGTTCCTTGAACAGGTGACATTTGGATGGGCTCAACTTCAAGCCAGCAGCCTTCAGTTTTTCAAACACAGCCTCCAAACGAAGTATGTGCTCTTCATATGTCGTACTGAAGATAATTATATCATCCAAATAAAGTAAGCAGTAGTTCAAATGTAGATCCCCCATGCAATTTTTCATCAAACGTTGAAATGTGGCTCGAGCATTGGTCACGCCGAAAGGCATTCACTCACATTCCCAGAAGCCCAATGGTCCAACTGTAAATGCGGTCTTGCATTTGTCTTCCTCAGCTAATGGGACTTGCCAGTACCCCGATTTTAAATCAAGACAACTAAACCACTTGGATCCTGACAATACATCCAGTGTTAAATCGATGCGGGGTAAACTGTAGCAATCAGGTACAGTAAGCGGATTAAGATGGCACAGGTCTAAACAGAACCTGAGAGGACCATTCTTTTTCCTCACCTTAACCACTTTAGAGGCATAAGGGCTTTGGGACCTTCGAATAACCCCCAAAGTTTCCATTTCTTTTAAGTGATCACGCACCTCTTCAAACATCATAGGTGGAATCGGTCTTGGATTTTCCTTGAAAGGTGTATCATCTTTTAACTTAATGTGATGTAGAGCTTGATTGGTCAGACCAAGATCAAGGTCATGATGCGAAAAGACACTGGGCCAGTTCTGAAATAGTCCAAGCACCTCATCCACTTTCTCCTCAGGCAAAGTATCTCTGCTGTGCAGGAAATGCTTAAGAAAACTGGCTTCATCACATTCAGATGCTGATGTATCTAAGTCCAAGTTCTGCTGATCCAGAGTGATAACATCATCAGTGCTGTACAAGTCGGGATAATAACAGCTTGTTGCAGATGGTTCAGACAACTTAGATGTTGATGCACCTGGCTCAAGATAGTTAACACTTGGGGAGACCACTACACCTTTGGCCAAACTCGTTTCAGATCCATCCAAGCAAACGGTCATGCGGGAACATACAGCCCTCACGTGGGATTGACCCTTGATGATCATACGCCCATTAGGGGGTATAGTGACTGGCTTTGTAGTTTTCAAAAACCCAAGTGAACTTTCACTCTTGGCCATTACTTGCTGTTTAGCCAACTTTGCCAACACATTATGCCAGATAGGGTTTTGTACTGCCTGTCCATCTGTCAGAAGTCCAAGAATGTTAGTGCCAAGAAGGACTGGGACTCTATCGTGGTACCTACTGTTTGGAACCACAAGTATGATTACTGACAAACCAAAGAGGTTAATGTCAGCACAAGTAATGTCTACTTCCACATACCCCAGGTATGATAACTTATGCCCTCCTGCAACTTCAACAGTCAGTAAATGCTCCAACGGCTGAACTTTTAAATCAAGAGATTCACTCAGATTGGCTGACATGGTGCTAACCATGGAACCATTATCTAATAAGGCTATCACCGGCTGCTCAAGAACAGTCAGTCAAACTTCATTGGCTTTACCAATGACTTTATCAACAAAGGAGCGTTTTCTTATTGAGTCGGACTGCTCCTGCCTTCCGACTGGTTGGTGTTTAAAGGACAGTCTCTCTTGACATGCCCAATATGATTACATTCCCAACAACGAATGTTAGAGGGTTTCCCCTGATGATTACCCCTGGACCTAGAGTTTCTAGAAGGTCTAGGTGTGTTTCTAGTATCCGCTGATGGAGTTGATTGATTACCGAATTTACTTTCCAGAGCTGAAAGTCTATCCTTGATAGAGTCTAAACTCTGTTTCAACCAGGAAGTAGGCTCTGCAGTTGCCAGTTGAATCTTTGCTGTTCTTGCAGCAAATTCTGATTCAATCTTCTTGGCCTCAACCACAAACTGCGATTGAGTAGCCATGACATCAAATTTATGTCTAAGAGCATTCTTCATTTGCTCATTGAACATTTTGGTCCAAAACTGCGTATTCACAATCACATCGTAGTTGTTTGGCGTAATAATGGAAGCGTCTTTCCTGATGATTCTACTTGCAAGATCTTCCAATCTTGCATACCATGCTTTCATTCACATTCTGCTCTGCAGCATAAAACTGTGCTAACAGTACATGTGGAGGATCTACATCTCCAAACATCATCTTGTAGCGGGCCAGTATGTCAGCTACAGTAGCCTCTTCCACCATGTGCAGAAGAATTTCTTGTGCCTGGTCCTTGATGGATCTCCGGATGGCAGTGAGGACCAACGCTCCTGAGCATCCTTGCTTGATGAGACTCTAGACATTGTACCTGAACTGTTCGAAAGAACAATCCTTCGGTCCACCCGAGAAAGTACTCACCCTTATACTGTTGATGTTGGAAGACACAAACTGAAAAGAGGGTTCCTGAGGTTGAACAGGTGCCCAGGTCTTAGGACTGTAGGCTAACTGTTGACCTGCATGAACTCTCTGTTTTAAGCTGGAGGTCACATGATACGGACTGCTTCATTTGGGCTGTGTGGCCGCTACAAGGGGTGATGACACTGACTTTTAGCAGGCTGCCAGCTGAATACACCTGAAGGTGGAGCTTCAGTACCTTGGGTTACTGCAGAATGAGCAAGTTTCAAATGGTTCAGTACCTTCATCAATGCAATTGAGAGTCTTGAAGCTCAAACCACCGATCGAAGAAACATTTTCCCGTGACACTATGACCTTTTCAACAAACCGAGAGTCGTCAAACGCCAAAAATACTGCGTTGTTGTTGTGAATCGCATAATCAAGAATCACTTCATTCAGATTTGCATCTAACTGAAGTTCATTCTCTAGATCTATAACATCAAAGTCAGGCCTTAACTGACTAATATACACCACGTTTTCAAACATGGTTTTGGCTATGATCCAAACTCAAAATAAATAATGGTCAAACTGGTTAAAGTCAAAGTATTGAGTCAAATCAGTCAAACAAACTATACAGGTAAAAAAAATCAACTGTACGAAACAGTAAACATATCAAATACTAAATGAAAAGTATAAATCCGGAATTGGATTAAGTCACAACTCAGTTACTCAATATCAAAATCTGAATCAAATCCGAGAAGTGCACAGACTGACGAACGACTAATATCCAATGATCACTCAGTGTAATAATGAAAAATTTAAATCATTCTTTCTAAGTGGACACAATCTCACTAAATGCTGCATCAACATACATACACACTGTCATACCAACAGATGAAATACACAGAACACACACAATATCTATAAAATTACCTATTAAATTCTACACGATATTACATAGTAGTGCTATACCAGATAGCTCGCTGTAAATAATCCGGATAGAAAAAAAACTTGTTATTTACCACAATGCTAAAGCAGTTACTTAAACTTTTACTGATAAAAATCAATATTTATGCAGCAGTGATTCATCAACTAACTACAACTGAATAATGCTTACTGTATCAAATCAGTAAGTTTTATGAATAACAAAAATGATAAGATTCAACCATCAATCAGAATCAATCAAAGGTGTGGTCATATTTAGAGACACAGTTTTAGATCCACAATATAAACATTCCAACATATGACAATAAATCGTAGATGCTAACCAAACAATCAGTTATATCACAGTCGGAAGTACAGAGGAAATTAGTGAAGACGACTGGAGTCTGTATTCACCAATCAACCTTGCCAAGGTGAACAAAAATGGTAAGTATGTATTACACAATAAAAATGGTAAGTATGTATTATGCAATAAAAATGGTAAGTATGTTTTACGCAATAAAAATGTACATGAAGCACCTTGAAACGCAATACAGTAATATGTATCTTACATAAGCTTTCATTCACTCAGCATTCATCACTCATTCCTAATTCCAAACTGCTCATTCACTCCCAAGTTTACTAACCAACCACCAATCAATTACAGTCAATCAGCCCAGGCAGACTGCACTCAATGTCTCTAAGTATAAAATAAAGCAGGTTAATACATGCAATAATTCAAATACTTGACTAGAAATTAAAGTATTACAAATCCACATGCATTAAATTAATCACACAGTTCTTCACTTTATTATATACACAAGTAATTCAAATGGATTAGAGGACGACTTCACAGCAATAATAATGCCAGCATTACATGTAAAATATGTCTGGAATAATAAAAAGAACTACAAACTAATTCACTAAAAATACGCTACCATTAAACTTCAAAAACCCAATATCAACCTAAAATTTCTATTTTACTAATCACAGAATTTTGCTTGTCAAAAGTTCCAGAAAGAAAACAAATTTTGAACAAATGAATTCTATACCAAATTCTAATCTGACCTCGACGTAAAAATAATTCAATCGGAACTATGCAAAAAGTAGCACTTGCAAATCATGCAGTAGAAATTCAAAATTAAATACACATATAAACAAAATAACTGAACACCAATTTACACTTACGAAATTATAGTAGTTCCCAACTTAAATACACATGAAAAATAAAAATAACATGTATAACACAGATGAAACACAGATCACAAAGACACTCAAACTATGCACATACTGAGAATTTATACTTGAATGATCAGAGTCAGTTCATATTTTAACTTATCAACACAAAGGCAGACCTGTTGTTTGAGAAAAAAAAATTACATCCAGTTCTTGACCGAAAATAAAAAAAAATAAACAAATCAGTCTATGGATCATACATTAACCAGTATTTACCTGTAGTTAAGTCAGTCAATAACTGTCCAGAAAATTAAGGTAAAGGTTCCGAATTTAGCCCCTTTACTAGAAAACAGTGAAAGATTATTTTGAAAAGTTACAAATTTTGTTAAAATCTATACTGTAAGAATTCTGGCATTAATTTACTAGAATGCACTAATTACAGTAAACTAATACTAATACATGATGTGGTGGACAATAAGTAAACATACTAATCCAAGCTGAGAAGCCCCGACTAAGACACAGAGTTGGGAATTTTTCCTTCTTTTTTTGTACCCATAGTGTGCTACAGATCATTCCTAAAATTAAACTTTCTTGATCAGGCCCAACCCTGATAATATAATACACAAAGATTCACCCAAAAGCATAAACTCTAGGCTGATGTAAAAAAGTCCAGTAAAATTATTTCTTGAGAGTTTTGGTAAGATCCCAGCGAATGTAAATCACATATAAATAACAAAAACTCAAAGTCTGCCAGAAATTCCTGTCATCAATCCATATTCCATGGTTGAAAATCATTTCTGTCAGCTGATGATGCAGCAGATAAAAATGTGGCTGGGAGAAGTTGGGGTGCATCGTCCTAAAAACAATGTAATGTTCATTTATTAGAAATAGTAAATTAAGACAGCCTTATGTTCAATCAAACGTACCTTCAGCTTTAGTCACAATCAATTTATGATTTTACAGGACCTTAATCAAAGGTCTAGACTTTCACCAAGTCCTTTTGTCTTTTGTGTAATATATGGGTACTGTATGACTTTTTTGAGAATCAGGAAGCCCTGAATTTTCAGAGACTTTCCCCTTTACTCCTGGTTGCTTGAGGTATAATGAACTCCTGTAAGTTACCAATTTAAATTTAACTGCTTGGGTCGCTGATGGGTACAAATACAAAGTCCTGGAGCAAGTCTACCAAAGGTCTTGAAAGCTTTTTTAAAAAATGAAATAGAATGAAAGGGCAGAACGTCTGTATCAGTTCATTAAACTAAGATAGCGACTTACTTATGCAAATCAATATAATGGTATATTGTGTATGGTATTAGTGCGCTGAGGTTTGCCAGTCAAAATCATGTAAATGCAATGCAAACTACCTAACCTTTCTAAGGATTGGTGTGTATTGAACCAGTTTGACTGTTAGTATATAGAGTGCAAATTACTGCACTGGGAAATTTTGGTTATTTTCTCTATTGTTTGTCCCATTCTATTTAAGAGATAACTACAGATTTTGAATTTCAGTCGGAATTAATGTTCACCATCCAAGATCATCAGCTAAATTTAATATCTTGTGATAATTTGCATTTGTGTAATGTATATTGTGAACTCTTGCACTCTTTCACTGGTGGAATGGGGGCAGTATTTGAATCATAATATGAAGAAAAAATATCTACTTTTTATTGCTAAAAAATCTTAACTATTGGAAATATGCTAGATTATTCATGTTGACATGTTCACAAAGATTTATTTATAGTCACAATTTACATATTCTTCAAAAGCAATACTTACACCTGTCATGCCAGTTTCTTGCATTGAAACAACTTCTTGTCTGTTGATAAGATCTTCACAATCCATTTTCAGACCTAGAACACTATCAGTGAGGGATCGGATCAGGTTGTTGAGTTCACAGTTTTTCCAGGCTAGGTGCATAACATCCACATGTGTGTCAACACTAGTAATAAGACTGTAAATCAAAAGGTGACATATAGAACTCAAACTGACATACTTACTAACTGGGATATATAAATATTAACTTCAGTATAAAAGTTGGATAATAAAATACATCATATATTTTTGTAACTTATATGACCCAGTTAATTACTTAAATGTAAAAGTTAGCAAAGAAGAGACAATTCCTTAACTTGAATATTTATTTTAACAATAAGTAACAAGCAAACAATCTCTTAAAATCAATATTTAAGTTTACAAAATAGCAAAGAAAAAGTCCTGTAATTTGGATGTGCTTGTTTGATAAAAAATATATATGTATACTGCACAAGAGTTGATAATTTCTATATTAAGGTGAGCATAAAAAAATTTTAAAATCTTTTCTTGAACATATGACTTCGTAATTGTAATATTCAAGTGACTGAATTAATATTTACTTTTTGCTAACTCATATATTCAGGTTAATAATTTATTCATTCAGGACTAGTGTATGATGTACATTATATTCGTGGACGGTATAGTTTTTTTAACTTTTGCCATAAAACATCAATACTTCCTTGCACAAAGTCCACAGTTACTTTTAAAAAAATATAATTATTGTGACTTACAATTCATCAGTTAACCATGGCATGAAGCATTGAATCTCTCTCTCCATTTCGGAAATTTTGCTCCTCAAAAGGAATGTCTTCTGTCTCAGATCAACCCTCAAACATCGTTGCATGGTGTCATATTCCGGATTGTCTTGTAAACGTTCAAGTCTCTGTCTGAGTATCCTGGCCTCACTCCGCAGTTCAGTAAGCTGTACCCGTATTACATCCAAATATTCCACAGAGACTTCATCAGTTTCCATTTTGGCTGAAAGACAAGAGAAAATAAATTTCTTCTGGTGAGAAACGATGTCATGTAAGCCATTTAGTTGTTAAACTATAAGTTGTTATCCCATAAGCTTATTTCACACAGATTCAGATTACTTTATTTGAGCCCATGGGCTCAGACTTTATGGATTTCAGCAGTGGAATCAGTCTAAGCTTTGTCTCAGCCACTGGCTCAAATGCTGAGACTGATAGGTAGTGAGCTTAAGTTTTGTAAACAAAGGTTCAAATATTGCCATCTTAATTCTTTCTTCACTTTAAAATTCAAAGCAGCAGAAAGTAAGATACAACTATATAAAATATCCACTAAGTAGTCTTTGTCCATATCTATGTGAATATACGGTTTTCCACTAGAAAATAGCATTTTACCATATATAAAAATATATCAAAGATGTCATGCCAACATTAAATAATTTGAATAGAAATAGCTCGAAAAGTGTCTCAGCCCGAGACTGGGCTAAGTCTGACTGACTATCAAGAAAATTCACATTCTACTCATCCCAAACAGTCACCAAGGATTACATGAGATAAGGAATGTTGATAACCCAGTCAGTTTCTGGTTTGTTGTTGCCCAGTGCAGATGTGTGTTGTTGTTTTTTCTCTGCGTCTGTGTATGTGTGTTAACTCTTAGGATAACAATTCAGTGGATACTCTGTTCATTGGAGTATTGTATTGGTCAAAGTGACATAATAATTGTGTTCATTGCAGGATAATTGTTTTTATTGCAGGATATTTTGCAGTTTGCACTCCAAACTGTAACAGACTATTGCTCTGTTAATTTCAACTGTACTACAGTTATGACATTGGTATTGCCATATTAAATAGTTGTATTGTAAACTGATTACAGAGCATTAGTGTGCCTTTATAGCACTGTAAAATGTCTGACTCAGATCTAAGTGCTGAGGGGGGTGCACACCCAGATCATGCTGGACCTTCTGGGGGTAATGACAGTGCCCTGGACAAAATAAGTGACAGTATGGATAAAATGTTTGAGGTCCTCAGTAACATGGACAAGGCTTGGCAGAACATGTCAAGGAAGAGGGGTCGATGTAGTAGTGCTTCTTCTGACTCAGACAATGAACCCCCTGTTCAAAAGGTCCAAGTGACCGATGATATTTCTGACCTTTTTAATGATGGGACTGACACAGCAAGTGCTGTTATGCAGGTGCCTAATGATGATGAAGATGACATTTTTCATGGCATAGATGACAGTTTCAGCACTACTAATGCCGTTGGGGCTCCAGTTAAAGCTAAACTGGCTGAAAAGGTCAATACTCGTTTCCGAACATCATTAAACCATGACAAAATTAAAGAAAAACAGGCAGCTTATCTTAGACCAGAGAATTGCGGTAATCTTGTGGTACCAAGATGCAATGATGAGATTTGGAAACGGTTAAATCGTTTCCAGAGGAGGAAAGATATGAAATTGGCTAACATCCAAAGAGCTATCACAGCCAGTGCCACTGCTATTATACAGATGACGGAAGCCTTGCTCCAGTGTTTCAAGAACAAAGGTGATCTGAATATGCCTACACTTATCAGTAAAGCTACAGATGCCCTGGCATTGATGGGTCATGCATCACATGAGCTGTCTTTCCGACGACGGGAACAAATGGCGGTTGTGCTCAAAAAAGAGTATGCTGGATTAATATCCCCTAGTATCTCTGTTACTGATAGTTTGTTTGGAGATGATCTATCCAAAACCATGCGTGACCTAAAGCAGACCTCATACATAAGCAGAGAGGCTGGCCGTCCAAGTGACTGGTCAAAAAACGGGAAGCGCTTCAACCACAAAGACCGCAAGAAACAGTGGTTCAACAGGGCCAGAAAACATCCCATCGAGGACAGGAAATGAAAAGCCCTCACACAAAAGACCCACCAAGACCTCTGGTGAGTTGCATGTCTAAACCAGATGGTTTGTCGTCTGTAACATTGAATGTGCAATTTCATGATTTTGTAATGCATACCATTCAGATTTCTCATATGGAAATAACCAACTTCAAAGCAGGTCAGATCAAAAATTATTATTCTAACTGGTTGGCTATCACATCTGACAAAGAAATTCTTACAACAGTCAAAGGCTGTAAATTAGAATTTCAGCAAATGCCTTTTCAGTTAAATAGTCCAAGTTCTATTTCCTTTTCTCACTGTGAAAAGTCATTCATACAAAATGAAATCAATAGATTGTTACACATTGGTGCCATTAAACTTTGTAAAAGAGATCATGGTGATTTCCTGTCAAATATTTTCTTGAGACCAAAGAAAGATGGTACCCATAGAATGATTCTTAATCTTAAGAACTTAAATAAGAATTTGCAGTATCATCATTTTAAAATGGACACCTTACAAGCAGCTATTTCAATGGTCAGACCTGGTTGCTTTATGGCTTCTGTGGACTTGAAAGATGCCTACTATCCTGTGCCTGTTTATAGCCAGGATCAAAAGTACTTAAAATTCAAATGGTGTTCTCAGTATTATAAATACACAGTTTTTCCAAATGGATTATCAATCTGTCCAAGGAAATTTACAAAGTTGTTAAAGCCAGTTTATGCAAGTTTACGTAAGAATGCATTTGAAAGTATAGGATATCTTGATGACTCATTCTTGAAAGGCCAGGACTTTGATGAGTGTGCTTCAAATGTTATGGCAACTGTAGCCTTATTTAGGCGTCTTGGGTTTGTTGTACATCCTGAGAAATCGGTTCTCATTCCAACTCAGCAAATGGTATTTCTTGGTTTTGTTATTGATTCAGTTGCAATGACAGTGTCTCTGACAACAGAAAAGGTCAAAACTATTGAACTAAAATGCCATGCTTTGTTAATACTGAGCCAACAATAAGGTTTGTCACTCATGTTATTGGCTTGTTAGTAGCGGCATGTATGGTCCACTATTTTATAGACAACTGGAGAGTGACAAATCCCATGCATTGAAAGCAAACCAAGGCAATTATGATGCTAGTATGAGTCTTAGCAAGGCTGCAAAATCTGAACTACAATGGTGGGAAGAAAATGTTCAACAGGCATATTGTAACATTTGTCATGATCACCCAGATGTAATTCTAGAAACAGATAGTTCTCTCAGTGGCTGGGGATGTTATAATAAATCAGATAAAGTTGCTATTGGGGGAGAATGGACACCAAGTGATATAGAAAATAGGCATATCAATGTCTTAGAACTAAAGGCAGCTCTCTTTGATCTCCAATCCTTTTGTAAACATTTAACACATAAACATATCAGGATCCATATGGATAATGTCACAGCTGTTGCTTATCTCAGAGAAATGGGGGGAAGCAAAAGCAAACAATGTAATGACATAGCCAGACATATGTGGTTATTTGCCAAAGAAAGGGACTTGTGGTTAAGCTCAGCTTATATTAAGGGCTCACTTAATGTCATAGCAGATCATAGGAGCAGATCTTTTGACAGAGAGTTAGAATGGAAATTAAACCCCAAAGTTTTCACAGATATCCTGTCATGTTTGAAAGTTAATTGTGAAATTGATTTATTTGCTTCTCGAATAAACTGTCAGTTGAAAACTTTTGTGAGCTATAAGCCAGACCCTGAGGCTTATGCTGTAGATGCATTTACTCTACCTTGGAATGAGCTTAAAGTTTATGCTTTCCCACCTTTCAGCATCATATGTCGTGTATTACAAAAAGTCAGTGAAGATAGTGCTACAGGGGTCATATTAGTTCCATTTTGGCCCACACAAGCATTTTTTCCAACTTTACTCAGAATGTTGATATCTTTTCCTGTGTTTATTGACAGATTAAGTCCAGGATTACTACACCTCCCATCTCAACCACAGTTAAAACACCCACTACACCACAAACTCCAGTTGCTGGCATGTGTCATATCAGGGAATCCCTGCAAACATCAGGCCTTTCTCAAGACGCTCAAAACATTATATTGCACTCCTGGAGAGCTGACACAATAAAACAATACTCTGGCCACATCAATAAATGGTCACAATTTTGCACTGCACGGGATGTCTCTCCCTTTCATGCGTCTGTGTATCTTTGCTTGGAATACTTAACAGAGAGGTATCATGAAGGCTTGGGTTACAGTTCCATTAACACTGCCAAATCAGCTATTATTGCTCTCCACCCATCATTGCAGGGTACACCTCTTCTGTCACAATTTATGAAGGGAATTTTCAATTTGCGCCCCTCCTTACCCAGGTACACATGCACCTGGGACGTTGAAATAGTGCTCAATCACCTACAGACTATCAACTTGGAAGATATTGACTTGAAAGTGTTGTCCAGGAAACTGGCCACATTGTTGTTGCTACTGTCGGGCCAACGCTTGCAGACCTTACATGTCATTAAATTGTCAAACATAAAAATAACTGCTACTGACTGTGTCATATACATAGACACTTTATTGAAGACCTCTTGTCCTACAGCTCACACAAATGTGCTTCGTTTTGAATTTTATGACAGTGTCAATTTGTGTGTTATTCAACACCTACAAAAATACATTGAGCTTTCCAGCCTTCGAAGAGGTTCTTGTGACCAGCTATTTATTTCTTACACTAAACCATATCATGCCATTTCCAAGGACACAATCAGTCGATGGGTGAAGACCGTCCTTCAAGCCAGTGGAGTGGATATTACAACATTTACAACCCACAGCACCAGGTCTGCTTCCACTTCTAAGGGTCTAGCAACTGGAATTCCAATAGAAAAAATAATGCAGGCAGCATCATGGTCGAATGCTAAGACTTTTGCCAGGTTCTACAATAAACCCATAACTTCTGCTACTACATTTGGGAAAAACCTACTAGATAATGTTCATACAAATTGACCAGCACTTGTAACACTTTGTATTTACCTTGTACAATTGCATTGTCATAGAAGCAGATTGTGTATTGAAACATGTCGACTTAATGGTGGTGTCTTAGAAACAGATTGTGTATTTAAAAAACAGACTGTGTATTTAAACATGTCTACTTTTGCCTTTGTGTGGGGTTTCATTTGTATCTTAACAGTGGCTCCATGGCTACTTTCAAATCTCATGTAATCCTTGGTGACTGTTTGGGATGAGTAGAATTGTAAATTAAACGAGACTTACCTGTAAGTTGTAGTGGTGGGCATGTAATTCCTTCGTTCCTGTTTAGGACTCGTAGAACTTCAATCAAACTTCAACTTACAGGTAAGTCTCGTTTAATTTACAATTTTCCTGGGGGATCTTTCACTGAAAATTTCTAGTTTGTTGGACAAATTATGTCAACACCATGTGGCTACAATGTGTAAACAATGTGTGTAAAAACGAAATATACTTTAGATGTATGGTTAGTTGTATGGTTAGAAACATGGCCAGTGATATTATTAGCTGTATGACAAGCTAAATATGTTTTCTTGAATAGTTAGCTGATGAAGTATGGTTAGACGTATGGCCACATACATGGCTAGCTTACTGCCTGTCAATAGATTGTTGAACCAGATGTATGGTTAGATGTATGGTTAGTTTTGTGTCTACCAACAGTTTGTTTTTAACCTGTGGGAGAGAAGTGTTTGTGCAATTTAAAAACTGCGGTTTTATGATATAGATCTCTGGTGTTTGTGTAATTTAATCACGGTTATTCATACGTACTCAATGTTTTCTGTTGATTTTAGAATTGTTAATGTAGTCCCTTGTAATCAGTAAATTGCCTCGTCTAATCATTTTAAACTCTATCAAGTAGCTCTTGTAAAAGCTAATTTTTATAACAGCTGTTCCGACAGCCAAGCCCCATCACATAGCACGTAGTGAAAGAATATTACTGTTATTTCGTAATTGTCTGGGTAAACATTTTCAAAGAATGTATTGAAATTTTTCCAAAGATTAATGGCAGCAAATTCCAAAAATGTTTCAAACACTGATGCTCCCAGATTTTGAGTTCAAACTTACTCAGCAGCTAGATGGCAGTCATTACAGTTTATATATATTAATCCATAGCTTTATATTTATGTATGCAAACTTCTGTGTCATATCTATTGTATTTTGCTCTGATGTATGGCCATGTTTTGTTCGTTTGTCCATTTGCGTTAAAATTTCAACAATATTCATATTCTAAATATGTCTGTGTTTTTAAACATATATTGAAAATCATTACATCCCGCTTTCTGTTATATGTATTTGACTTGTGTACAGTAAGTGCTGTTGATTCTGGCCTGAAGTTTGTAACACTGATGTCATGTTTGTTAACTTTTTGATACTATTAATTATTTCTTCTGTATTTTCATATGTTTGTGTAAAACATAAATAATTTCCATGTACAATAAATTGAAGAGAGTATTTTTTCGAGTTCGGTTTTGTTTTTATTATTTCATTCTTTATCATCAAAGCTCAATTATAAGGTGGCACTGACCCATAAATGTGGCTACTATTGAAAAGGCAAAATAATTTTTTCTGAGTAACATTAGTTTTTTTAACATTTTAAATTCATATCACATGAATGTGACTTGTCTTGAGTTTTCCCTACTACAAATCTTTCAATTTTTGGGTTTTAAAGCCCGTTGCACATTAGACTGATCTATTACCATTGACTTGAACACAAAACCTCGTTACATACACAGACATAGAAAAATCAATGTCCACTAACATACCAGGTCATTCCACAGAAACCATAGCTGGCGGGGTGGCTGAAACTGATAGTAATTTCTCATCTTAATATACAGAATGCTGCAAATCCTTAGAGATAATACCAATGCTACCCATTTCAAACTGCAACAACCTTTTTATTGGGACTTAAATTGGTTCAATACTATTTTAGAGCAATATAATGGGGTTACCTTCTATGGCACTAAAATGATTCATTTTCTCTTCATTTTGATGCCTCATCAGACGGATTTGGTGCTTACCATAATACCATGGTTTTTGCACTTCCTCTTCCACATACATTTAAGGAATTGCACATAACTCAACTTGAAATGCTTACTGTGATGATAGCCCTTAAAGTTGCCCTTAAGAATGGGCAAACAAACACCTTTTAATACAATGTCATAATATGGCAGTTGTGGTGGCCCTGAATTCTGGGAAAAGCAGAGATTTTTTTATTGAGGGTCACACATGTACCAGGTAAACAAAATCAAATTACGGATTTGCTTTCCAGGTGGACTGCTACTTATGAGCCCGAGCATAGATTGAGAAGGTTGCTTCCGAATTTTCTTTGGTTTAATATACACATTAATCCAACTGCATTGTTTCCACTGGAGCCGACCCTGTAACCGACACTACGACCCTTGGGTGGGTTGCAAAAGTCGTAGGGTTGTAAGAAAAAGCGTGTGAAAATGCAGAGTCGGTTATGAAATCCGCGACAGGACGGTACACTTACAGAAAGGACGTAATGGCCATCCCGACAAGATGTAGGGTTGGGGACATTTTTTGCACGGCCAGTATTACAACCCCTAACAGACAAGCCGGATCACAAACAGACAAGCTGTAAAGACAAACAGACAAGCTGGGAACATGTTCCCGACCCTTCCCGACAGGACTGATTGTTTTTGTGGGTCGGTATCTAGAGTTGGGATCCAGAATCAGGATCCATATCACACTATATAAATCCCTCTCCCCTGTGATATGCCATTCATTTCACACTTCAAAGATGACAGGAACATGTCAAGAGCTACTGATAGATCACTTGAGGGTCCTTTTGTTTTTATTGAGTTGAATTTATTTTGATATGTTGTGTTTTCAGCACACAGAAGACAGCAGAACCCAGCACCTGCCCAGCCAGCATCACCATCACCCCCACCACCCAGAAAGAGAAGGAAGCCACAGAATCCATGGGTCCTGCCCTGGATACTGCAGAGAGAGGAGAGAGGTTGCTACAGAACACTCTTGGACGAACTGATCACTAGTGACATACCAGGATACAGAAATTTCACCAGGATGCAACCAGCATTTTTGTTATTTGATTGAGGAAAGGATTACCTCCCATCTCAGGAAGTCATTCACCAACTTCAGGAAGCCACTGGAAGTCGGGTTGAAACTGGCAGTTGCTTTAAGACACTTATCCACAGGGGAAAGGTACACGTCACTGTAATACCACTGGAGGGTTGGAAGATCAACCATCTGCAAATTTATCCCCAAGGTCTGCAAAGTCAGTTTGAAAGAATTTCAACAAGAGTATCTGGTGTGCTCCCACTGATCCTGAAGACTGGAAGAAAATTGAACAAAGATTTAGAAACAGATGGAATGTCCCTCATGCAGTCGGTGCCTTAGACGGAAAACACATTGCTATCAAGAAGCCCAAGAAGTCAGGCAGCGAATATTTCGACTACAAGGGCTACTTATCCCTGGTACTTTTGACTTTAGTCGATGCAGATTACAAGTTCCTGTGGGTTAACGTGGGGGCCAGTGGGTCATCATCTGATGCACAGATTTTTGACCGCAGCAAACTAAAAAGAAGAATAGAGAACGGAACCTTGGGACTACCACCACCTGAACCACTTGGACCTGGGGGCCAGATCTACACTACTTCCTGCTGGGGGACGATACCTTTGCCCTGATGCCTTGGCTGGTCAAGCCTTACAGTAGATGACAACTGACCAGAGAAGAGAGAATAGCCAACTACAGGATATCCAGGGGGAGAAGGGTGGTCGAGAACTCATTTGGTATACTTGTCAAGCGATTTAGGGTGCTGTTGACCATCATGGAGCAGAGGCCAAAAGTTGTGAGAGACATTGTGTTAACATGTGTGGTTCTACATACCATGCTGAGAAGCCATCAGGGGGGAGCAGACAGACCACCCACTCCAGCCAACAACATAGTAGCACCACAGGCAGACCAGGGGAAACAGGGACACCATGAGAACTTGAGAAACCCATCGAGGGAGGCCAAACATCAACGAGACCTACTCAGAGACTATTTCAATCACATGGGGGCGCTGGCTGGGCAGGAAGACAGAGTTTAAGAAGACTGAGGGGAGAAAATGCGGTCATCTATCAGTGCTTTTCAGTACTACCCAAATAATCCAAGAACTTTTATTTAGCAAAATGTTGCCTCAAAAATAACCCAAATTTTCTAACTCTTTCATATAAGTTCCATTTCACCAAAAACATTCCCCATCACAAACACAAGTCCCTCCCAAACTCAGTTCACAAAATTAAATATCATCTCATACAGATTCAAACCCAGGACCTTAATTTAAAAAGTTCACATCCACCACTAAAATAAATTGGGTTTATTTAAAAAAAATTAAATTAAAAATAACCTGCCAAATAGTAAAACAAACTGATCCCTTTCAAAATGAATTCTTGCCCCCAAATATCACAAACAGAAATAATTTTGCTGAAAAATTGGTGTCTGGATCTTTGTTATTTTAGGTGTTGGACTTTTCTTTTATAATATTTTTTTTGGGGGGGGGAGGGGGGGGGGGGGGTGTTGGTGGTGACCTGCTTTGGAAATTTTAGGGGACAAATTTTACTTACTTTTTAAAATTTTTTTCTAAATATTTTTTTAAACTTTTTTCCATTATTTTTATTTATTATTTTTTTTTGTTTTGTGGTGGAACTTAATTAATATTTTTTCAACATTCACTCATTCATTCATACATTTTTTTTCGTGTACTGTGGGGAAGTGTAAGTGTTGGACGGTGTGCTTTTTTTGTTTTTGGGCATAGACATTCAGCTTATTAATTGTTTTTGGAAGATTTGGGTGGCCCTTAGAAGGGCCAGTTTTGGTGCGACTTGTGCGGGCTAATCAGCTGATTCAGGCTGACTCTGCTGGCTGGACTGGCTGGGAGGTCTTGACTGTTCATGATGAATGGAAGATGGCACTGGTGACGGTGCTGGCTGAAGTTGAGAGGGTCAAAATGGCTGTAGTGTGTTGATCTGCTGATACTGAAGCACACTGGGAATAGCTCCAAAGAGACTGGATAATCCAGAAGTGTTGTGTTGAGTTTCCTCCTGTTGTGAAGGTGCAACTGAAGGTGGGTTAAAAATTATCTGTCTGGAAGTCCCAGGCTGTTGGTCATCCACAACTATGTAAGAAGTTGGCTGTGCTCACGCTGATGAAGGCCTTAGTGCTTGCTATACTTTGGCAATCACTGTAACAGGCTCTCCTGTGGCTGTCTATGTAGGCTGCATGACTGGAATGGAAACTGGTTGAGTTTCCAGTATGGTGAGTATGTATTCACGTCCTGCTGTGGCCTGTGTTGCTTCTGGAAGTTGAAATGTGGTGGCCCGTTGACTTGTGATGACCTGTATCTTGAGTTCTTAAGCCTTGTACTGTATTTTACTGAGAATCTTCACTGTCTCATTCCTAAAGATTAAGAAGTCCCTTTCTTTCAGGTGTTCAAGCTCAGAGTGGAGATAGTTGCAGAACGACTGTCTAGGACTTGGAGTGGGTTCCTGACATGCACCCAGAAATGTGGAAATCATCGACCTCATCTGCTGGAACTGATCTAAGACTGGATCTGTAGAAGTGGTGGTAGTCACGACTGGAGGCTGTTGACGCTTAGGACTGGTGCTCAAAGGCTGATGAGTAACATCTGATGCAATGCTGATATCTATCGCAGATTCTGTGTCTCTGGATGTATCGGGAACTGAAGCTGAGGCTGTGGCTGCAGAAGGCCTCTGGGGTGACTTCAATGCAGAAAACTTGGAAACTCCCTTCCTTCTGATGTGACCTCGTAGAAAACTGAAACTGTTTCACCAAAAAGTGGTGAAGCCTTTCGCCATGCAGAAATTGACGGCAGAAATAAAACCAGACAGCCAAAAACTGAATAGAGCTGAGCGTTAACAAGCCATCATTTAGAAAAACTAGGAGTAGGGTATTTTATAATGCAAAAAAATCAAAATTTCACACTCAGTCTGAAAGTTTGGCCACAAAAAAAACTTGGACTTACTGGTTTCATCATCAGATAGCTTTTTCTAATGTGTATGAAGGAAGAACTTACACTCAGGTCACAAAATTATTACAGAATCGTCTTGGCAGTCAAGCGGCTTCCAATGCCAATGCCTCTCAGACTCAAATCACATTGTCCAGGCAGAAGAAGGAATGCAAATGCAGGAAACCTTCACATCAAAAGAAGGTGTATTTGGCAGTGATCCCAGTTCATGTTGATGACAAGGGAAAACAGAATTCTATAAAAGTACGAACCCATAATGGGCCTCAGTAAATCATTTTATTAAAAAATATGTGCTTGGGTAGTCATTTTGTTGTACATTACCCTTCTGTGGATATCACAGATAAGCTTAAGTCCCTTAACCTAGGTGCTTTATTGTTCAAAATTGACATAAGTCATGCCTTCAAGCACCGCAGAATAGATCCGGGTGACATAGATATTCTAGAAATATGTAATAAAAACCTATTCCTGGACAGATCTTTGCCATTCAGATTCAAGCACAGATCAGGATTCTTTGAGAGGATATTCGGGTGCATTTCAATTATCATCATACAAGCTGGCCATAACAGCCTCATGAATTGTAAAGATGGCCTCAAATATATATTTGTCTACTCTCTGCAATAAGCACCACTTACAAGTGTCTATTGTCCCTCCTTTATGAGCTCCTTCCACGTCTGTGGTGTGTCTAGGGATCACAACTGATACCATTAATAGAACTATTTGTATCCCGCATGAAAATTGATAAAATTTAAACAAATGGTTAAAAATTAGACTACAAAAACTAATGCACAAAAATCAATTACGATCTCTGTAAGGATCTCTTTTATGCATAACAAAGCGTATCAAGCCAACCAGATTCTTCTTAAACAGAATGCTGCAAATCCTTAGAGATAATACCAATGCTACCCATTTCAAACTGCAACAACCTTTTTATTGGGACTTAAATTGGTTCAATACTATTTTAGAGCAATATAATGGGGTTACCTTCTATGGCACTAAAATGATTCATTTTCTCTTCATTTTGATGCCTCATCAGACGGATTTGGTGCTTACCATAATACCATGGTTTTTGCACTTCCTCTTCCACATACATTTAAGGAATTGCACATAACTCAACTTGAAATGCTTACTGTGATGATAGCCCTTAAAGTTGCCCTTAAGAATGGGCAAACAAACACCTTTTAATACAATGTCATAATATGGCAGTTGTGGTGGCCCTGAATTCTGGGAAAAGCAGAGATTTTTTTATTGAGGGTCACACATGTACCAGGTAAACATAATCAAATTACGGATTTGCTTTCCAGGTGGACTGCTACTTATGAGCCCGAGCATAGATTGAGAAGGTTGCTTCCGAATTTTCTTTGGTTTAATATACACATTAATCCAACTGCATTGTTTCCACTGGAGCCGACCCTGTAACCGACACTATGACCCTTGGGTGGGTTGCAAAAGTCGTAGGGTTGTAAGAAAAAGCGTGTGAAAATGCAGAGTCGGTTATGAAATCCGCGACAGGACGGTACACTTACAGAAAGGACGTAATGGCCATCCCGACAAGATGTAGGGTTGGGGACATTTTTTGCACGGCCAGTACTACAACCCCTAACAGACAAGCCGGATCACAAACAGACAAGCTGTAAAGACAAACAGACAAGCTGGGAACATGTTCCCGGCCCTTCCCGACAGGACTGATTGTTTTTGTTGGTCGGTATCTAGAGTCGGGATCCAGAATCAGGATCCATATCACACTATATAAATCCCTCTGCCCTGTGATATGCCATTCATTTCACACTTCAAAGATGACATGAACATGTCAAGAGCTACTGATAGATCACTTGAGGGTCCTTTTGTTTTTATTGAGTTGAATTTATTTTGATATGTTGTGTTTTCAGCACACAGAAGACAGCAGAACCCAGCACCTGCCCAGCCAGCATCACCATCACCCCCACCACCCAGAAAGAGAAGGAAACCACAGAATCCATGGGTCCTGCCCTGGATACTGCAGAGAGAGGAGAGAGGTTGCTACAGAACACTCTTGGACGAGCTGATCACTAGTGACATATCAGGATACAGAAATTTCACCAGGATGCAACCAGCATTTTTGTTATTTGATTGAGGAAAGGATTACCTCTCATCTCAGGAAGTCATTCACCAACTTCAGGAAGCCACTGGAAGTCGGGTTGAAACTGGCAGTTACTTTAAGACACTTATCCACAGGGGAAAGGTACACGTCACTGTAATACCACTGGAGAGTTGGAAGATCAACCATCTGCAAATTTATCCCCAAGGTCTGCAAAGTCAGTTTGAAAGAATTTCAACAAGAGTATCTGGTGTGCTCCCACTGATCCTGAAGACTGGAAGAAAATTGAACAAAGATTTAGAAACAGATGGAATGTCCCCCATGCAGTCGGTGCCTTAGATGGAAAACAAATTACTATCAAGAAGCCCAAGAAGTCAGGCAGCCAATATTTCAACTACAAGGGCTACTTCTCCCTGGTACTTTTGACTTTAGTCGATGCAGATTACAAGTTCCTGTGGGTTAACGTGGGGGCCAGTGGGTCATCATCTGATGCACAGATTTTTGACCGCAGCAAACTAAAAAGAAGAATAGAGAACGGAACCTTGGGACTACCACCACCTGAACCACTTGGACCTGGGGGCCAGATCTATACACTACTTCCTGCTGGGGGACGATATCTTTGCCCTGATGCCTTGGCTGGTCAAGCCTTACAGTAGATGACAACTGACCAGAGAAGAGAAAATAGCCAACTACAGGATATCCAGGGGGAGAAGGGTGGTCGCAAACTCATTTGGTATACTTGTCAAGCAATTCAGGGTGCTGTTGACCATCATGGAGCAGAGGCCAAAAGTTGTGAGAGACATTGTGTTAACATGTGTGGTTCTACATACCATGCTGAGAAGCCATCAGGGGGGAGCAGACAGACCACCCACTCCAGCCAACAACATAGTAGCACCACAGGCAGACCAGGGGAAACAGGGACACCATGAGAACTTGAGAAACCCATCAAGGGAGGCCAAACATCAACGAGACCTACTCAGAGACTATTTCAATCACATGGGGGCGCTGGCTGGGCAGGAAGACAGAGTTTAAGAAGACTGAGGGGAGAAAATGCGGTCATCTATCAGTGCTTTTCAGTACTACCCAAATAATCCAAGAACTTTTATTTAGCAAAATGTTGCCTCAAAAATAACCCAAATTTTCTAACTCTTTCATATAAGTTCCATTTCACCAAAAACATTCCCCATCACAAACACAAGTCCCTCCCAAACTCAGTTCACAAAACTAAATATCATCTCATACAGATTCAAACCCAGGACCTTAATTTAAAAAGTTCACATCCACCACTAAAATAAATTGGGTTTATTTAAAAAAATTAAATAAAAAATAACCTGCCAAATAGTAAAACAAACTGATCCCTTTCAAAATGAATTCTTGCCCCCAAATATCACAAACAGAAATAATTTTGCTGAAAAATTTTGAACAGAAACTAGAAAAAAAATTAAATCATAAATTTCCAAAAGATAATATTTTAATGTTTTGTTAAGACTCGCCGTTTGTTTGTCTGTCAGTCCCTACACACATTGAACTCAACTGACTTGTATGGAGGTGGGGTTAGATTTCAATTTTGGTTTGGGGTGGGAGGGATGTGGATTGGTGTCTGGATCTTTGTTATTTTAGGTGTTGGACTTTTCTTTTATAATTTTTTTTTTTTGGGGGGGGGGGGGGGGGGGGGGGGGGGTTGGTGGTGACCTGCTTTGGAAATTTTAGGGGACAAATTTTACTTACTTTTTAAAATTTTTTTCTAAATATTTTTTTAAACTTTTTTCCATTTTTTTCCATTATTTTTATTTATTATTTTTTTTTGTTTTGTGGTGGAACTTAATTAATATTTTTTCAACATTCACTCATTCATTTGCAAACTTTTTTTTCGTGTACTGTGGGGAAGTGTCAGTGTTGGACGGTGTGCTTTTTTTGTTTTTGGGCATAGACATTCAGCTTATTAATTGTTTTTGGAAGATTTGGGTGGCCCTTAGAAGATCCAGTTTTGGTGCGACTTGTGCGGGCTAATCAGCTGATTCAGGCTGACTCTGCTGGCTGGACTGGCTGGGAGGTCTTGACTGTTCATGATGAATGGAAGATGGCACTGGTGACGGTGTTGGCTGAAGTTGAGAGGGTCAAAATGGCTGTAGTGTGTTGATCTGCTGATACTGAAGCACACTGGGAATAGCTCCAAAGAGACTGGATAATCCAGAAGTGTTGTGTTGAGTTTCCTCCTGTTGTGAAGGTGCAACTGAAGGTGGGTTAAAAATTATCTGTCTGGAAGTCCCAGGCTGTTGGTCATCCACAACTACGTAAGAAGTTGGCTGTGCTCTCGCTGATGAAGGCCTTGGTGCTTGCTATACTTTGGCAATCACTGTAACAGGCTCTCCTGTGGCTGTCTGTGTAGGCTGCATGACTGGAATGGAAACTGGTTCAGTTTCCAGTATGGTGAGTATGTATTCACATCCTGCTGTGGCCTGTGTTGCTTCTGGAAGTTGAAATGTGGTGGCCTGTTGACTTGTGATGACCTGTATCTTGAGTTCTTAAGCCTTGCACTGTATTTTACTGAGAATCTTCACTGTCTCATTCCTGAAGATTAAGAAGTCCCTTTCTTTCAGGTGTTCAACCTCAGAGTGGAGATAGTTGCAGAACGACTGTCTAGGACTTGGAGTGGGTTCCTGACATGCACCCAGAAATGCGGAAATCATCGACCTCATCTGCTGGAACTGATCTAAGACTGGATCTGTAGAAGTGGTGGTAGTCACAACTGGAGGCTGTTGACGCTTAGGACTGGTGCTCAAAGGCTGATGAGTAACATCTGATGCAATGCTGATATCTATCTCAGATTCTGTGTCTTTGGATGTATCCGGAACTGAAGCTGAGGCTGTGGCTGCAGAAGGCCTCTGGGGTGACTTCAATGCAGAAGACTTGGAAACTCCCTTCCTTCTGATGTGACCTCGTAGAAAACTGAAACTGTTTCACCAAAAAGTGGCAAAGCCTTTCGCCATGCAGAAATTGACGGCAGAAATAAAACCAGACAGCCAAAAACTGAATAGAGCTGAGCGTTAACAAGCCATCATTTAGAAAAACTAGGAGTAGGGTATTTTATAATGCAAAATAATCAAAATTTCACACTCAGTCTGAAAGTTTGGCCACAAAAAAAACTTGGACTTACTGGTTTCATCATCAGATAGCTTTTTCTAATGTGTATGAAGGAAGAACTTACACTCAGGTCACAAAATTATTACAGAATCATCTTGGCAGTCAAGCGGCTTCCAATACCAATGCCTCTCAGACTCGAATCACATTGTCCAGGCAGAAGAAGGAATGCAAATACAGGAAACCTTCACATCAAAAGAAGGTGTATTTGGCAGTGATCCCAGTTCATGTTGATGACAAGGGAAAACAGAATTCTATAAAAGTACGAACCCATAATGGGCCTCAGTAAATCATTTTATTAAAAAATATGTGCTTGGGTAGTCATTTTGTTGTACATTACCCTTCTGTGGATATCACAGATAAGCTTAAGTCCCTTAACCTAGGTGCTTTATTGTTCAAAATTGACATAAGTCATGCCTTCAAGCACCTCAGAATAGATCCGGGTGACATAGATATTCTAGAAATATGTAATAAAAACCTATTCCTGGACAGATCTTTGCCATTCAGATTCAAGCACAGATCAGGATTCTTTGAGAGGATATTCGGGTGCATTTCAATTATCATCATACAAGCTGGCCATAACAGCCTCATGAATTGTAAAGATGGCCTCAAATATATATTTGTCTACTCTCTGCAATAAGCACTACTTACAAGTGTCTATTGTCCCTCCTTTATGAGCTCCTTCCACGTCTGTGGTGTGTCTAGGGATCACAACTGATACCATTAATAGAACTATTTGTATCCCTCATGAAAATTGATAAAATTTAAACAAATGGTTAAAACTTAGACTACAAAAACTAATGCACAAAAATCAATTACGATCTCTCTAAGGATCTCTTTTATGCATAACAAAGCGTATCAAGCCAACCAGATTCTTCTTAAACAGAATGCTGCAAATCCTTAGAGATAATACCAATGCTACCCATTTCAAACTGCAACAACCTTTTTATTGGGACTTAAATTGGTTCAATACTATTTTAGAGCAATATAATGGGGTTACCTTCTATGGCACTAAAATGATTCATTTTCTCTTCATTTTGATGCCTCATCAGACGGATTTGGTGCTTACCATAATACCATGGTTTTTGCACTTCCTCTTCCACATACATTTAAGGAATAGCACATAACTCAACTTGAAATGCTTACTGTGATGATAGCCCTTAAAGTTGCCCTTAAGAATGGGCAAACAAACACCTTTTAATACAATGTCATAATATGGCAGTTGTGGTGGTCCTGAATTTTGGGAAAAGCAGAGATTTTTTTATTGAGGGTCACACATGTACCAGGTAAACAAAATCAAATTACGGATTTGCTTTCCAGGTGGACTGCTACTTATGAGCCCGAGCATAGATTGAGAAGGTTGCTTCCGAATTTTCTTTGGTTTAATATACACATTAATCCAACTGCATTGTTTCCACTGGAGCCGACCCTGTAACCGACACTATGACCCTTGGGTGGGTTGCAAAAGTTGTAGGGTTGTAAGAAAAAGCGTGTGAAAATGCAGAGTCGGTTATGAAATCCGCGACATGACGGTACACTTACAGAAAGGACGTAATGGCCATCCCGACAAGATGTAGGGTTGGGGACATTTTTTGCATGGCCAGTACTACAACCCCTAACAGACAAGCCGGATCACAAACAGACAAGCTGTAAAGACAAACAGACAAGCTGGGAACATGTTCCCGACCCTTCCCGACAGGACTGATTGTTTTTGTGGGTCGGTATCTAGAGTCGGGATCCAGAATCAGGATCCATATCACACTATATAAATCCCTCTGCCCTGTGATATGCCATTCATTTCACACTTCAAAGATGACAGGAACATGTCAAGAGCTACTGATAGATCACTTGAGGGTCCTTTTGTTTTTATTGAGTTGAATTTATTTTGATATGTTGTGTTTTCAGCACACAGAAGACAGCAGAACCCAGCACCTGCCCAGCCAGCATCACCATCACCCCCACCACCCAGAAAGAGAAGGAAGCCACAGAATCCATGGGTCCTGCCCTGGATACTGCAGAGAGAGGAGAGAGGTTGCTACAGAACACTCTTGGATGAGCTGATCACTAGTGACATACCAGGATACAGAAAGTTCACCAGGATGCAACCAGCATTTTTGTTATTTGATTGAGGAAAGGATTACCTCCCATCTCAGGAAGTCATTCACCAACTTCAGGAAGCCACTGGAAGTTGGGTTGAAACTGGTAGTTACTTTAAGACACTTATCCACAGGGGAAAGGTACACGTCACTGTAATACCACTGGAGGGTTGGAAGATCAACCATCTGCAAATTTATCCCCAAGGTCTGCAAAGTCAGTTTGAAAGAATTTCAACAAGAGCATCTGGTGTGCTCCCACTGCTCCTGAAGACTGGAAGAAAATTGAACAAAGATTTAGAAACAGATGGAATGTCCCCCATGCAGTCGGTGCCTTAGATGGAAAACACATTGCTATCAAGAAGCCCAAGAAGTCAGGCAGCCAATATTTCAACTACAAGGGCTACTTCTCCCTGGTACTTTTGACTTTAGTCGATGCAGATTACAAGTTCCTGTGGGTTAACGTGGGGGCCAATGGGTCATCATCTGATGCACAGATTTTTGACCGCAGCAAACTGAAAAGAAGAATAGAGACCGGAACCTTGGGACTACCACCACCTGAACCACTTGGACCTGGGGGCCAGATCTACACTACTTCCTGCTGGGGGACGACACCTTTGCCCTGATGCCTTGGCTGGTCAAGCCTTACAGTAGATGACAACTGACCAGAGAAGAGAGAATAGCCAACTACAGGATGTCCAGGGGGAGAAGGGTGGTCGAGAACTCATTTGGTATACTTGTCAAGAGATTCAGGGCACTGTTGACCATCCTGGAGCAGAGGCCAAAAGTTGTGAGAGACATTGTGTTAACACGTGTGGTACTACATAACATGCTGAGAAGCCATCAGGGGGGAGCAGACAGACCACCCACTCCAGCCAACAACAAAGTAGCACCACAGGCAGACCAGGGGAAACAGGGACACCATGAGAACTTGAGAAACCCATCGAGGGAGGCCAAACATCAACGAGACCTACTCAGAGACTATTTCAATCACATGGGGGCGCTGGCTGGGCAGGAAGACAGAGTTTAAGAAGACTGAGGGGAGAAAATGCTATCATCTATCAGTGCTTTTCAGTACTACCCAAATAATCCAAGAACTTTTATTTAGCAAAATGTTGCCTCAAAAATAACCCAAATTTTCTAACTCTTTCATATAAGTTCCATTTCACCAAAAACATTCCCCATCACAAACACAAGTCCCTCCCAAACTCAGTTCACAAAACTAAATATCATCTCATACAGATTCAAACCCAGGACCTTAATTTAAAAAGTTCACATCCACCACTAAAATAAATTGGGTTTATTTAAAAAAATTAAATAAAAAATAACCTGCCAAATAGTAAAACAAACTGATCCCTTTCAAAATGAATTCTTGCCCCCAAATATCACAAACAGAAATAATTTTGCTGAAAAATTTTGAACAGAAACTAGAAAAAAAATTAAATCATAAATTTCCAAAAGATAATGTTTTAATGTTTTGTTAAGTCTCGCCGTTTGTTTTTCTGTCAGTCCCTACACACATTGAACTCAACTGACTTGTATGGAGGTGGGGTTTCATTTCAATTTTGGTTTGGGGTGGGAGGGATGTGGATTGGTGTCTGGATCTTTGTTATTTCAGGTGTTGGACTTTTCTTTTATAATTTTTTTTTTTTTTTTTGGGGGGGGGGGGGGGGGGGGGGGTGACCTGCTTTGGAAATTTTAGGGGACAAATTTTACTTAATTTTTTTTAAACTTTTTTCTAAATATTTTTTTAAACTTTTTTCCATTTTTTTCCATTATTTTTATTTATTATTTTTTTTTGTTTTGTGGTGGAACTTTATTAATATTTTTTCAACATTCACTCATTCATTCACACAATTTTTTTCGTGTACTGTGGGGAAGTGTAAGTGTTGGACGGTGTGCTTTTTTGTTTTTGGGCATAGACATTCAGCTTATTAATTGTTTTTGGACGATTTGGGTGGCCCTCAGAAGGGCCAGTTTTGGTGCGACTTGTGCGGGCTAATCAGCTGATTTAGACTGACTCTGCTGGCTGGACTGGCTGGGAGGTCTTGACTGTTCATGATGAATGGAAGATGGCACTGCTGACGGTGCTGGCTGAAGTTGAGGGGGTGAAAATGGCTGTAGTGTGTCGATCTGCTGATACTGAAGCACACTGGGAATAGCTCCAAAGAGACTGGATAATCCAGAAGTGTTGTGTTGAGTTTCCTCCTGTTGTAAAGGTGCAACTGAAGGTGGGTTAAAACTCATCTGTCTGGAAGTCCCAGGCTGTTCGTCATCCACAACTACGTAAGAAGACACTGATGAAGGCCTTGGTGCTTGCTGTACTTTGGCAATCACTGTAACAGGCTCTCCTGTGGCTGTCTGTGTAGGCTGCACGACTGGAATGGAAACTGGTTGAGTTTCCGGTATGGTGAGTATGTATTCATGTCCTGCTGTGGCCTGTGTTGCTTCTGGAAGTTGAAATGTGGTGGCCTGTTGACTTGTGATGACCTGTCTCTTGAGTTCTTAAGCCTTGTACTGTATTTTACTGAGAATCTTCACTGTCTCATTCCTAAAGATTAAGAAGTCCCTTTCTTCCAGGTGTTCAACCTCAGAGTGGAGATAGTTGCAGAACGACTGTCTAGGACTTGGAGTGGGGTCCTGACGTGCACCCAGAAATATGGAAATCATCGACCTCATCTGCTGGAACTGATCTAAGACTGGATCTGCAGAAGTGGTGGTAGTCACGGCTGGAGGCTGTTGACGCTTAGGACTGGTGCTCAAAGGCTGATGAGTAACATTCTGTGTCTCTGGATGTATCCGGAACTGAAGCTGAGGCTGTGGCTGCAGAAGGCCTCTGGGGTGACTTCAATGCAGAAGACTTGGAAACTCCCTTCCTTCTGATGTGACCTCGTAGAAAACTGAAACTGTCCTTAAGCCTGGTCTGTCGTTCTGTGCTCTTCTCAGCTGCTTTTCCTGACTTTGTCTGAGTTAGCTTGCCATATCTGGTATGTTGAGTCTCGAACCACTTCTTCACAGTCCTGACAGGCAAGTTTCTGGTAGCTGCTAGCATCTCTTAAAGTCTTTCTTTCTTCTGCTTGTACTTGAAGCTGCCGTTGGTATTGTCATAAAGTTCCTCGTGCTGTTTAACGAACTCCATGATGGCTTTCTTTGTCTGAATCACTCAGGAAAATGCACTTCATCTGGCCCTTCTTCTGTCTGGATTGAGTTGATTCTACATCAGTATCCGTGTCAGTTCGTGCTCTCTTATCTCCCCTTTCCTCCTCTTCCCTCCCCTCTCTCTCCATCCTCTCTCTGTCCCTCTCCTCTTGTTCTCTTCTCTCTCTCTCATCCGTCTCCTCTCTCTCCATCCTCCTTCTCTCTATATCCTCAGCTGTATCTTCTAACTCTAACTGTGGTTGAGTGTCAGTTGGGTACTTCAATCCTCCTCCTCCTGCCCTTTTGCATGCTGATCAATCAATCAATTGTACAGTTTTAAAAACAAAAACTTAAAAATAAAAGTGAAATAATAAAAGGACCATCAGTGTACTTTGTCTTTTATGAGGCGATAGATTATTATGTTAATGATGGATATTAATGGATGTATATTATGTTTCTAAACTACAGCAAGGCATTTGATAGCATCTATACTAAGCACCTTTCTCGATTCACCAACAAAAGTTTGTGTTCGCCAACAGCAATATTACTTGGGTAAAACTTTTTGTCTTTCCTTGTTGCAACTTAAAAGCAACCAGTGATTGCCACTGCAGTGTAACAATATATTTGATTGATGACTCGTGTATGTGTAATGTGGCTTACAAAGATTGGCAACAAATAAATATACTAATGGTGATTCCATTTCCCGACCCCCTACAAAACTAGCAATGGGATTATATTTTTATTACATTTATATATGCATGTAAATGTGACTGCTAAAAATATTATATGGCTATATCATAATGTACTCATATGTACAACAACATTATATCATATAAATACTCTTGTAACCATTAATAACAAATAAAATACGGTTAAAAGTTAAAAGATCAAGGTTAAAAAGTCAAAGTCTTGGTTCACCCAGGTAGCAAAACTCCAATGTGACATCCATCACGGCCTAAGACCAAGCTATAGCTGAGTGAACCAAGATAGTTGGAAGTACAAGGTCAAATTATAGGTCCCAAGCTCATGTAATTCATAGCAACTAAGTAATAAAGACAACTAAGCAGCATTTAAAGGTCACGGTGAAGACCTGAACACAAACAAGCACCAAATAAAAGGTGAGCAAGCAAATGACAATGTCTATGTTACGCCCAATCGATGAAATTTCCCATTGTGTGAAATAGGCAAGAATTTTGCCCATTTCATGAAATAGGCAACTGACTTGCCTATTTCGTGAAATGTGCAATTTATTCAATTGTGGCAGTAATTTATAATTTCATGCACAGATTAAGGAAAAACTTTGGTGTCACCTTTAAAAACATGCTTTTGTACATTTTATTAACAGAAAGTTTACCGATATGTGAAAAATATGGAAACTATGTTACTTCATAAAATTAAAGTCTAAAGAAAGGAAGATAAAGATAGTGTTTTTTTCTGTATCATTTGTTTCAAACATGCTATATCTTTGATGGGCACTTTAATACACACTAAAAAATTCAGATCAAAACTAAGTAGTAGTACAATCAGAATATCTACTTTATAAAAGTAGACAGAACTGGTAAAACTGTGCCATAAGTTACCTGAGTAGTCAAGGTGGGTTAAAACACTTAACAAATCCTGTGACAATATGGTTATATAACAAAGATAATATACATTGAATTGTATATCATAAACACAGAAGATACTGTTCTATTTTTGCAGTAAAATATACTATTTCTCAGCAAAATATGAAAATAAAGTGTGACTTAGTGTTTACAGTAAAATTAAACCAATAAAATACTTTATCCATGAAACTTTATTCTTTTTACATGCTATTGCCTATTTCATGAAATGGGCAAGCGAATACTAGAAAAATTGCCTATTTCATGAAACTTTTCGCAATACGATAAGATCTTTAATCAGGCAGGAGACTACAATAAAGCACCAGACATACTGGAGACAGGGTAAATACTACGTCCCTCTTTTAGAATTAAATGAAAGTCCCCACACAAACCAAAGGTAATTATAAAATTTACATGCAAATTTTAAGTATGAATTAAACATAAGTCTTTAAAGCAGTAACAATATGTCAAACATAGAATAGTATTACTTGGGAGTAATTTAACAGAGAAATGATGTGAGAAATAGCAGTGAAGTGAAAGACAAATCAAAAGCAACAAGTACTATAATTAAAACAAGATGTAGTCAGAATTTTTAAGAATTATTAATCATTATAAATTACTATCAATTTAACAAGAAGTCCCGATTGTCCACATCCATGTAGATCTAATTAACATTTAACCAGCAGTCTCAAGTGTCCTCCATCATCCAATGAAGTCCCGAAAATCCAAGATAACAATTCATCAGAAATGTAGCAGTCGATAAGGAGCAGATAACTGTAGTAAACATCACCATATTCCATAACAAGTAATATAAGGTGAATGTCGTGAAGTAGAAACATGTAGCTATCCTTGGAAGTTAACATCCACCATACAGTATCCTTGGTACACAAGGTGAGTGCATCCAGTAGATGAGACCACTTGTGAACCAATAGGAGGAATACAAGCCCCCGCCAAACACATACTACAATCCAACAACAACATCATCTTCTTCTTAATGAATATAGCAAATCAAATATGGAGCTAATCACACTCTGCGGTAATAGGCGACCGAGCTTCAGTTTGAGGCAGAAGGTAACAGGAGCAATCAGCAGCCACTCAATAACATATGACAAGGTAAACTTCTTGCCACGAAGCAACAGCATAAATCACATGATAATCCACACTGAAGAATAGCTTGCAGCCCAAGGTGGCAGGTGCCCAAAGGTCAAATAACAGGTCACTTCGACCCTATCACCACTACGAGGACCTTCCAACAAACATCCACAGCAGGAGGCCCACAGGAACACCAGCACCATCCCACCCAGCAACTCTGAAGCCAAACACACCAACAATGAGTATGACAGTGACAACAGAGGGGGACCCCCAACAAGGGGTGGTAGGGTGGGAGGATTTTTTAGAGGTCTGTACTGTTGCATCTTCAATGACAAAATGGCAGAGGTGAAGCACTGGAGGGAAGGACAGGGCCCTGCAACCAATAGAAATTAAGGCCAATTATTTATGTCACCTACACAAAATCAAAATATCTGAAAAAAATGACAAAGTTAAAGCGGGGAGTCAGAAATGAGAGTCTGCACACCCACATGTGCAACCACACATGGGTGAGTTGCTTCAGAATTATTCCTTAAGACTGGAAGTGGCAGTATGACAAAGGGTTCCTAGGTCTCCAACACAGTGACTAATGCATGGCAATACAAAGTTAGTTGCAAGTTTTACATGGTATTTGTTTCAGTCATAAATAATGACTTTCTTTGATTTATCCTTCCAAACCATATCGCTGCCATGAACAATCCTCTGTGTTTAATTTTTAGCTCTAAGTTAACTAGATGGCAATGTCATTGGTCTGGTCTAATCTCTTAATAAATTTATTTTACGTAAAACCTTTGTGTCTTTTCCTTTCACAACGTGTCGCAAAGTAATTAAAAGTAATTGTTTACCACACTTGCTCCATGGAGCCCCCATTCTCAAGACCACATGGATGCTACAGGGACAACATTGGGTTGTCAAGTCATTAATAGGGGTAAAACTAAGAAAGCCTTTCTGGACATATAATTACGTCAGTTGTGGCTAGGTTGTTCTGTCTAAAATTAAGTAAATTATATTGGGGGTGAGGAAAACGGGATGCCTTGTCACTTTATCAAGTTCAAATAATAGGCAAGGTTATATGAGATGTTGTCCCCTATTGTTTGTTGTCTTTGTTATACGAGTCCCAGCATCATTGAAGGGTTTAATTGAGGAAGCCTTTGGAAGAGTGTATAAAGGACTTCGTCCACACGCTAGAGGTCAGTACTGTAGACAATTCAAGCTGTTCCTGCATATGTGTTATCTCAGATATTTATTGATTGGGATTCAGATACAACACTCATTCTATTTTGGAGTTTCTGGCTAAAAATGCGTTGTTATTTATGGTTATCGGCCTTGAACTTTTATTTTGCTAGATATAGTTGGAATGTGGGTTTTTTTTAGTATCTATTGGTCCTAGGGATGTTAGAAGGTCTCCAACACAATGTACATGCTGAACCCCCACCTAGGAACATGTTCTCGTTATCCCTTTATTTGTGAAACTGCTCAGCTGTGTGAATCATTCCAAAGTTCTTTGACTAATCGTTGTGCACAGTTGCTCTCTTTCTATGGCCTTTTTTGCATTGTCAACATTGCACCTGCATCTTCGAAAGCATTTGACCCTTATTGTCATTTACTGTGTTCAGATATGGCTTTTGCCTATTATGGTGCACATATCAAAGTAAAGTAGACCAAAAATATACAAGCTCCTGAGGGAGTTTACCGTTTTAAAATCCCAATTGTGGCTGATTTAATAATATGTCCAGGCACCAATCTTGGCTAACCTTTTTTCATCTCAAATCTAATGAACCTATATTTGTATTTAATGATTACAATTTACTAACCCAGTCACATGTTCGGATCCAATTGTCCACTTTCTTAAGAACCATCAGTATTCCCTTATGTGGTTACGGTCTTCACACATTTCATCGTTCTTCTGTTGCTGTTGCATATGATGCTAATACTCACCACAATTAAAATGCATGGCCTATGGAACAGAGACGCGGTTTGACGTTATATCTCGGATAACACTGCACCAGCCCGTCATATCCCTCTCACTTTTCAACATCTTGTCTTCTCACTACCACAGATGTTGATTAGGGTTTAGGCCTGTTTATTATTCTAATGTGTAATACTTAATTATGCTTCCGGATTTCATATTGTAAGATCCCTCTTATATTGTATCTGTGATTTACTAACTAGAATTCAATAAATGATTGTGCCCAAATCTCTGCTTGTCTTGTGTGAGTTGATCTCAGGTTCATTATCAGCCAAGGTTCATGTCATGAGATTTTGTATCTCACGTGCTTAGAGGCAAAACATTTATGTCTGTTTTGACCTGCTTTGTATTGTGTTAATTCATCCTATCCAATGGATAATTGCTAAACTGGTCAGGACAGACCGGCCCACCAAACGACAGAAAAAGGTCATCCTGTATTTCCACCACCTGGTCGTTCCCATTGTGCATTCACCAGGTGGTGCATTGTACTTCCTACCTGTATAGATAGCGTGACCTCATAACATCTTTTTTGTTTGGTGTGTGTACTGTGCAAATAAATTTTTTTGAAAGTTTTCAAAGTGAAGATTAGTGTCTTATTTCTGCTGAAGTTCAGTCTATTTTACTACTAACTGTTTGAAGACACTTATTGACCATTATGTCTTCACTTGGGCAAAAATGGGGTGTGGACATTTAATTGCGGGGTTTGATTCCCACGCTTACTGTGCCTGTGGCAGAGACAAAGGAAAAGGCACTGACCCCTGCATCAAACATGAAGACTGTCAGTTCTGCAACTTGTTAACCCAGGATCAGAATGTATGTTTATCAACCCATTCTTATCAGAAGAAAAAGAAAAAAAACATGAACAAAAAGCCATCCAAGAAGAGTCGAGTAGCACCCTTATAGATGCAGCTTCAGTGTCAGTGCTTGGGGTAGCAAAAGACAGACAAGACTTTAACTCAGAAGAGGTGAGTAGTACCCTGCCGGATCTGTTTCAGTTTGGCATGGTGACTCAGCCAAGTTAAACAGTCCATATAGTCAGACAGCAAGATTATCCGGACTCACTACACTGGCACCAACCTCACACACCTTATCACAGGACACCCTCAGATAGTGGGGGAAGGCTGCAAGGGAGTCCACCTACGCCTGTAACCAGGCAGCTGGACTCAGTAGGTGCCTCACGAAAGTTCAACAGGGTATGCAGTCACAGCTGAAAGTGTTACAGTCTGAACAGAAGAAAGTAAAGTCGGCTGGTAACGTGGGAACTGCTACAGAAGAGCTACAGTACCTGATGAACTTTAATGCCAGCATCACAGTGTATGGCCAAGGTCATGGAACATGTATCTGACTTTGCTTTTGTTTCCATGGTGAATGTAACACTGGCGGGACATGACTCTTACTTCATGTAAAGTCCGGCTTGAAACAGGATACACTTCCTGCTTTGCGTCAGGCTCCACTGGACTTTCCTACACTGTTCCCAGACCCTGTACTGAGGAAAGCTGAGGAGGGCATTGGCAAATTTGAGGACAGAGAATGGTCTCATGTCTGGTGGATGCAGGGACTGTCATTATCACCCTTACAAGAGGTTGAATAAACAGACACAGGACCAGAGGTCTGGTAAACCACGCAAAACCACGCACTTCAGCAAGAAGAAAGATGGTCGTCAGTCCAACAAGTTTTCATCACGTTCGCCCAGGGTCAGTCATCATATAAATGACAATTGCTGTGTAAGTTCTGTTGTACCAAGACTCCTGGCCCAGAGCATAGAGACCATAAAGTTTGTAAATTTGTGTCAGCTACTCCGGACCGGAAATCCTGAAGAACAAAGAGACTGTAGACTTGTATCAGTGTCACCAGACCAAACCAGTGTCTGGGGACACATTAAAAGTTTGTCAGACAGTAAACAATGTTATAAACTCAGTTGTTGTAAATCATGCACATATTGTAAAAGGGCAGTGACAAAGGAAAGGCGTAAGTCTAGTGTAAGTCCGACAATGTCATTCCTTAAAATAGGTGACCAATGTTTTGCAGTGTTGATCAATTGTGTTCTGTCAAACATGTACCAAATGTCCAAACTGTTGCACAAGATCTGCCTGTAGGGGTCAGATTAAACCAGTTTGGGAAACTTAGGAAGCCTTGGGGGCCGGACCAAAGGGCTTACAAATGCTAAAAGAGTGCGATACCCTTCCCTTTCGAACCAAAACCAAATCTGACAAGGTCACCAACCATCATAAGCTGCTATGCTATGCTGCATTGCATCAGCTTATGAACAAAAATGCAATAGAACTGGTCAAAAATCCAGAATCTCTGGATTTTTACAACCAACTATTTTTGGTTCTAAAACTAAACAACCAGTGAAGATCTATACTAGATCTCAACAAATTCCTGAAGGCAGAAAAAGTCAAAATGGAGACACCAAAAACAAGAAGGACCTCCCTCCAGACAAGGGGAGTGGGTAATGTCCATAGATTTGAAGGATGTATACGTCCATATACCCATTCAGAGCCAGTCCAGGAAATATCTAAGTTTTCACATCCAGGGTCTTCCGTTTGGTCTGTCGACAACACCCATGGAGTTCACTATAATAGCCAAAGCCAGGTCCCACCAAACTTTTTTACAGCATAGACAAACTCTAGTAGCTATTTGTCAGGACCTAGGTTGGCTAGTCAACATGGAGGAACCAGATCTGGAGCCAAATCAAGTTTTTAACTTCGAAGGTTGCCAGTGTGACCTAAAAGAGGACACGATCAGACCCACCCTAGATCGGCGGTAGACCCTTACAGCAAAGTTCCAAGAGTTATTGACCAGACCAACCTGTCCGGTCCGGCAACTGATGTCCCTCACAGGGCTGTTAAGAGCCACAGAAAAAACAGGTCCACCTCGATAAAACCCATACAGTGGCACCTTAAAAACAACTGGAGGGACCCAGAATCAGTAGAAAAGGTGATACCCCTTCCCAGATCGCTCCACCCTCATCTAAAATGGTGGCTGGAGGAAGGCAATGAGTTTCAAGGTCAATCATTACACCCACTAAAACATGCTCTGTAGATGTTTACAGATGCATCAAAGGAAGGGTGGGGCACTCACTTAAACGAATGCACTGCTAGAGAAACCTGGTTCCTTCCAGAAAGCAAACTACTCATAAACTACCTGGAACTAAAAGCAGTCTTTTTCGCCCTTAAAGAGTTAATAGACGTCTGCAAGAACAACATAGCCACAGACAACACCATAGTGATTGCCTACGTAAACAAGGAACGGGGGGGGGGGGGATAAATTCGGGATATCTGTGTGCTCTTCTGTGGAGAATCCTGATCTGGTGTGTCAGAAAACAGGTTACTCTCAAATCCCAACACATTCCAGGCCGGCTGAATGTGGTAGCAGACAAGCTATCCAGGCTAGGCCACTCCATTCAAACAGAGTGGTCTCGCCTCCCACAGGTCTTCCATGCTATATGCAACAGGTGGCACCAGCCTCAGAGAGACCATTTTGCAACAAGGTTCAACAACAAACTGGCTCAGTTTGTACCACCAGTTACAGACCCCCTGGCCTGGACAGTCAATGCACTCAGTCTGAAATGGAAGGATCTGGACCCGTATGCCTTCCCACTGGTAGCCATCTTGGCCATCTTGGTGGTGGAGAAGTTGCAGGACTACCCATGCAGGAGAATCATTCTGATTGCTCCAGGGTGGCCAAACATACCCTGGTTCTGGGATCTAGTGACCATGTCCAGCCAGATCCCACTGAATCTGCCTGACCTGCCCAACCCGCTCACTCAACCATTCAATTAGACTCCATAGAGGAATCTTTCAAACCTAAATCTACATGCATGCCTCAGCAATTAAGGTGCAGGGCTTCTCTGAGGCTGTGGCAACACGAATCCAGGCTCCTCAAAGAGAATCAACCAGATCAGTCTATGGGGCTGATCAACCAGATCAGTCTTTGTGGATCACTTTTACAAAGTGGTGTTTCAGTAATCAGGTCGACTTCAGGGTACCCCCTGTGAAGTCAATAGCTGACTTCTTTATATACGTATTCTAGGATAGGACATTACATCCAAGTACTATTGATGGGTACAGATCGGACATTGCTGACAAACTGGTAATTCACCAATTAATGTCAGGAAAGATGTGAATGTTACTTGTCTCTCGGACAGTTTCTGTAGAGACAGACTTATATACTTATTCCAGAACAGGTAGTTACAGCCAAGTACCATTGATGAGTTACAGATCAGACATTCCTGACAAACTGGTAATTCACCTATAAATGTCAGGAAAGATGTGAATCTCAATCGTCTCTCGCACAGTTTCCATAGAGACAGACCCAAGGGTCGGAGGGGCATCCCCTCCTGAAACTTCTGTAATGTTTTCTTTCTGCACTCCAACCTGAGTATCGTAACAGCTAAGATGACTGTAATTGAGAAAATTTTGTTGTCAAGCTGAAACAATGTGAAAGGGGAGTAGACATATAATAATTTAGTGATTTTCCTTTGTTGTGCAAATATTTGACCAAGAATTTGCCTGTAATGTTACACCATTTTAGAATTATATAAGACAGCTTTGAGGGCAATACGCGTATTTGCAGAAATGAAATAAAAAAACCCACATAATAAACTGAACAAATAATCCTATATGCTTTATACATGTATACTGTGAAAGCATAGAGGCTGAATAATAATGGACTGACATGATATCTCACCAAAAGGGAAATAATTCAGTGACTAATACAGTAACAGGAATTTCACGATAGACTTAACGGGCACAATAGTTAAAAAGAAATGATATGAAGTTTGACAAATGTGTTAACTATTCAATACAATAAGATAACATTTTTGTTGGACACTTATTCAGTAGGAGCCAAAAGAGTAAATGGGAAGGACAGAAGGAAGAAAGCTGGACATTTTTTAAATTTCTAAAGTTTTTTTTAAAATTAAATGTATTACACTTAAAATTCATGTTACACATAAGTATATAAAATCAATTTACAATATTATTGAATATCTTCTCTCTTATTTCAAATTGTTGCTTTACTTCTGGACAATACTAATGTATAAGATTTCATATTTCTGTGTGTATATATGTTCATTACTGAATTGAAATGTGCCACTTTCGCCTGAATCAAGTTTGTCCATGTCAGTTTCACCCAAAGTTTAGAAAAGTGGTAATTTCCTCCAATTATTTAATATTTAAAATAAAAGATTCCAGCAATCAAGCTTTATGTAGCAATTCATATATTATTCAACCCAGTGAAATATATGTACATTGATATTTTATTATGTTAATATATTCTACCCAATGGACCATTACTAATCCAGTCGACTTGACCAGCCCACAAAATGACTGAAAAAAACCATCCTGTGTTTCCACTGGCAGGACCGGTCTACTACACATTGCCATGATAAGGGCAAGGAAGTGATCCATGCCTCCAAACTGGACTGTCAAAACTGCAATGTGTGGACCACCGATCAGCAAGCCCAGAGAGCTACACCTTCATATAAAATAAAAAAAGAGAAATATGACACGAACTCTAACAAGGAAGCTGTGGCAGAAGACTCTAGTTCCACCCTCGTGGATCCGGTCTTAGTGTTGGTAGTGGGGGTCAAGGATGACCAAAAGAAACTCAAGTCTCCTTAAAAGAGTAAGAGGAAAGCTACCCCTACAAAACCTGTCAAGCCGTCTTCTCAGTCCAATCATCCAAATTCATCTACTGAAACCAAGACGATCAAATCTGCTACTGATGTCAAGCAGGAAGATCTAGATCAGAAATGGTCAAAACGGTTTTCCAGGCTGGAGACCATTTTGCTGGAAAGAACTATGGAGCAGTCTCCTGGAATTCTACCTTGCAGTCAGTTAAACTGGCTATGACTAACCCACCACCAGCTAGAGCAGTAAAGTCCATTCTTCCAGTTTGTTGGCTAACCTCAGCTGGTTACCCAACCTCAGACTGAACACTGACCTCTCTCTGATGACCAACCTGAGCCTGTACACCGACCTCAGAGTGTGGATGACCCTTGGCTACCAACTCTGCTAGCGCTGACACTCCTGTTCTTCAGCAACAGGTGGCCAGCACCTCAGGTTTGTCAGCAGCCAGGCAGTAAACTCAGATATGGACACTGACTTCGTGAAGAATCTACTGATTGACCTCAATTTACTTTTCCGGTGGAAGAAGGGGAGGTTTCAGACCAGGATTAGGACACTGCTGCAGCCAACCTTGACCAGGCCCTATTAGAAGAACAGACTTACCGAGAGACAATGAGGGATATAAGGTCATTCATTATCTGGAAACATAGCCCGACATGGATACCACAGCTACCACTGTTGATGATAACCCGTAGCTGCCTTGAGGACTGCACCTCTCCATATGGTCACTTTGTTTCTCGAAGATATCTTGAAGAGAGCAGAAGACATTGCTAGCTTTGAGAACAAAAGGCACTCCAACTCATCTTCTCATAAGAATGGGTGCTACAACTCTTATGAAAGGCTGAAGAAAAGAAAGGATAGCAAATCAGACAAGCCGGTTTGGAAGACACTGGGATATCACGGCCATGGAGAGAAAGACAAGAGCAAGTAAGTCTGGCAATTACTCATCTCAACCAGCTAAGGGTCAGTCATCATATAAATGAAAAGTACTGTGTAAATACCCCACTGACTGACCGGGACCAAGAAGACTGTACATTATGTTCAGACCAAAGACATTATAACACTAAGTCATACTTTAAATGCGTACTCAGTTATTGTAAACCATGCACATTTCATAAAATGGCAGCCGCAAAAGAAAAGCATAAGTCCAGATATTGGTGTACAAAAGCCACTAAATATGTGAAAGATATTTTCTGTTTAGATCAATTGAGTTTTGTCAAGAAGGTTACAAATTACCCAGTTGTTGATCCAGATCTTCTTGTAGGGGCAAGGCTACACCAGTTTTGGGACACTTGGGAAGCCCTAGCGGCCGATCCATAGGTCATAAGAATCCTCAAAGAAGGCTACGCTCTCCCCTTCTACATCCAACCAAATCTGACACAGGCAGTGACCATCATAAACTGCTATGTAAATCCCCTTAGGAACAGCAACCTGATGGAGACATTGCATGCACATATGAAGAAAATGCAGTAGAAATGGTCAAGCTTTAGAAATCCCTAGGCTTCTTCAATCGACTTTTCTTGGTTCAAAACCCAACAATCAGCGGAGGCCTATCCTAGATCTCAGTACACTGAATAAAGTTTTAAAGACAGAGAAATTCAAAATGGAAACACTACACACTATTAGGACCTCCCTTCAGCAAGGGGAGTGGGTAACGTCCATACACTTCAAGAACGCCTACTTCCACATACCAATACAGGCCCATCCAGGAAGCACCTATGTTTATATGTCCAAGGTCAATAGTACCAATCCAAAGAACTTTTAGTCTGTCCACAGCTTCCCGTGGAGCTCACTGTAATAGCGAAGGAGGTCAAACTGATGACCACAGCGGTATAAGAATCCACCAGTACCTAGACAACTGGTTGGTCAGAGCCAGATCCCACTAAACCTGTCTCCAGCATACCCAGACTCTAGTAGCTATTTTTCAGGAGTTAGGTTGGTTAGTAAACCTGGACAAATCAGAACTGGCTTCCAAACAAGTCTTCAACTTTGTCGGCTACCAGTTTGACCTGAAAGATAGCAGGGTCAGGCGCACCCTAGAGTGTTTGCAAACCTTAACTGCAAAAATATACAGGAACTGCTCTCCACACTAACCCGTCTTGTCCCGCAACTGATGTCCCTAATAGAGTTGTTAACCGCCACAGAAAAACAAGGTCACCTAGGCACTTGAACCAGCTCACAAAGGTTCCTTTTGAACCCTTTAAAGAGGACTCTTTGAAGCATTTAACCTTCAAGAATGTCTTTCTCTAAGCTTTGGGTTCAAGCAAACGCAGGAGTGAGAGATTGCTTGCCAAAATAAGAACATGAGGCAGCAGTCATTCTGGCCAAAGGTGTCTATTTACCCCTCATCCAGCTTTCTTCCGAAGAACCATATGGTCAAAGAGACAGTGTGGTCCCAGTGGTTATTCCAGCCCTCACCACAAATCTGGATAAGTCACTCAAGGCTGATAGATTCCTATGTCCTATCAGACTCCTGTGCTACTATTTGGACTGGGCCTTTGACTTCAGGCAAAACAAGGTGTTGGTCTTTATCTCGTTCAAGAAAGGCTTATCATATATAAGGGGTGTATTACTGCAAAGCTACCAATATGAGATAATTGTTAATGATATATGTTAACCTGTTCCAACAAGAAAAATATTTTGTGGTTTCCCTGTGAAAAAAAAGACTACACTTTTGCCATGATATTGATTTTTTTTTAATTTCTTTTTGCAAAATGTTTTTTTCAAGTCTGTCCTATGTTTGGAGAGTAAACAGGGGATAATCTATATACACACAAACTGCTCCCGTAAACTTGACAAGCTCATTGGGCCGTAGATCCACAATCCAAACATAAGGCTGAGTGATCGTGGCATAACACCTCACAAAACTTCAATAATTCAGTAACAATAATACAAAAATAAATGGGCAAAAGACGACAGTAAACTAGGGGAACAGTTGACCGGAGAACGACAGGTTAAATCTAACTTCTGGATAACATTAAAAACAAATGTACTGATCATTCAGTAGCATAAAAATGATATATTTGGTGTTAATAGCAATGGCAGTATGAACAAAACTGAAAGGTCAGTATACTTCTAAAGGCTTTTTTAACAATTAATGAACTATATAAAATAAATTTGCAATATTATTGAATATAATCGCTTTTATTTCAACTTGATACCTTACTTACGAGTCTTGATATGGTTGAAGTGTATGTAACATTACATATTTCTCTATATATATATTTCTGAATTTTTCTTGGTATTTGAAGCTGATTTTAGGTATCTAATATTTTTTGTTCATTTGAAGCTGATATCAGGAATCTAGGTTATACATGTAATGTTTAAATTCCTCCAATGTTGTAGGTTTCTCGTATAAGTCTAAAATAGAAGGTCTACACATCTGTTCACAAAGAGCTCCATCCTTGTATTGCGTCCAGTTGAACAGGGTGGCTAACTTAACAAGATAAACTTGTCTATGCTTTCCTCAATTTAAGTTGGAAAGAGTGATAAATATAGTTTTGACATGGCAGAATCTACCTATGATTATGTATATCTATTGCTACTTCATATGTCCCTGTTGACTGTAAAGTCCACAGATCACACAAACAGATAGTCCCTCTGCTACATCCTTTAGTAATTGTGCAGATGATACCTTGGTTTATGTACACTTATCCCATGAGAATACATCTACTGTCTTTGAACAGTTCAACAGGTGCCTTGATGATGTAATCAGAGGGGTGTGAAACACAAACACAAATTGAATCCTGCAGGGCTGAGTTTATACTCTTTGGGACAAAAAGACAGAGCGAAAGGTTGAAGGTATGGTTTCTATTAACATCTTGGAAAGTCCTCTCTGCCAGCTGAGTCAGTCAAGAACTTAGGAGTATGGTTTCACTCTGTGTTTTCCATGTCTAAACATGTTCAGAGTGTCTGCAAAAATTGTTACGTGCAATGCCATGACTTCAGGTAGTTTCGTACTTCTGATACTTCTATATTTGTGGCCAATGCTCTTGTCAGGAGTCAGTTGGATTATTGTAATTCACTTTTCAGGGGTTGATTCAGGTACAATCTACATAAATTACACTGTATTCAAAATAGTGCAGGTAGAATTGTGTCAAACACTAGCACATACACCAGTTAATTTCCTATTCTTCAGAAATTGTATTGACATCCTGTTGAATATCACTCAGTGTTTAAAACAGCCACAATTGTTTACAAGTTTCTTCACACTGGTTTTTCCAGGGGTCAGTATATTTCACCTACAGTCGTTCTTACAGTACCAGACAGTCAGAGTGTTAGGACTTTTCTTGTTGTTCCAAAGTTCTATCCTTTGTGCATTCCCAACCCTATCCTGTTTCAGAAAGCCAAGGCATACCCACCTTAATCTTAATCATCCTCTGACAATCTCTGAAGTACTCGACCTCTTTTTTGTTCCTGCATACTGAATTCGATTGACTGTCTTTCATAAGACTTCAATACAATTTCAATATGACTACTGGGATCACAGTCAACATGATGGTGTCATACCCCAACTATCCCTGTTTTGGGGGAATAAAAGTGACTGTCAGGAGATGGCAAACTCGTAGCCACTCCATTTCATCTTTGAGTCAAAGTCAGGGCCAAAGACTCTTTGACCTATACTATTTTAACATGACTGAGTTTACCAGCAATACAACTGCCGTAATACCAACAGGAACGAGGTGCCTCTGAACCTCTACAATTTGACTTAATGGTATTTAGATAATTTAGACTGAAGATCCAGCCCTTGGGGGTAAATATGAAACATGTTTAAAATCTTTCTAACCTTGGTCAACTTCCCGATCTGGTTTCTTGACCTGTGAGAACTTGAAAGAAAAAGAAAAAAATGGTCCCAACCTCGAAATTAGCAAGGTTGGGACAAAGCCAGGAACAAGGAACCACTACTTAATGACAATTCTAAATTGAGGTAAATCTTCATCAGGCATGAGACTATGAGCTAAAAGTCAGCATTCATAAAATCAAAGCTTAGTTTCCCACCATATTTTTAGTTTCAAAAATTAATTTCCTGAGTACAATTTGATGAAGAAATACAAACTATTGTAATCCCTTGGCCTAAATCAAACTGTTACGACAGGGGATCGTCCATGTAACTACAAATAAAGACTTTGCCACCACGATATGCCAAGTTATGAAAGGGAGCTGTGGGCAACATTGGAAAGGTCAAGGTGTTAGTGTATATATTGCACGAGTATTTCAAAACCCTTTTGGCATTACAAGGAATGAACATATTGACATTACCTTACCCACTGATATTCCAACGAGCACAGTAGGAATCAGTACTTCATTGCCACAGTGAAACTTGAAAAGCTTATGATCAATTTGCCGATAAAATGTAAACACACTAGACAATGGAATTTTAAAACCTTAATGATTTTGACATTACAATGACTAAGTGGCTTGGATAGAGTCAAATGAATGAAAAAAAGAAAACAGAAATTTTATTCGTTGAAGTAGAAACTGTTAAAATAATTTCAGTTAAAATGTTTCTATTGGCTTTAACAGAGTGGATTTTGATATGTGTGTATACCTTGTAATGGCAGAAGTTATTGTTGGCTTGTTTTATATGTAGTAACATTGATTTATTTTCTAATACTTCACCAAAGCATGCAGGATATGAAATTGGTGAAATTCGTTTGTTGGTCTGTTTGTTACATTTTAGTCAACTTTGTATGTGTCATAAGTGAACTCAGCAGTGTCATCACTTTCCGCAAGTCAGAGCCTTGATTAATATTTGGCTAAGGGTGTGCCCTGCCAAGGTTTTGCAAACCTCAGCATTTGTCATTGTCATGAAGGTCACTGCAAGTTCCTTCACATCCTTACCTTTGACTGCAGAATTCACAATCACACAAACATTTTTCTTATTCCTTCTGTCATTGAGCACCTACTCTTTGGAACTATTTCCCCTTCTAGTTAAGAAATAGCCGCTCTGTCACTTCTGAAACATCTGAAAACTCACATCTTTAACTCTAATTTCTTCACTTAGTATCCTTCCCTTTGTTCACACCCATAACTCTGGACTACCAATCTTGACCGCCCTTCAACTAACCTAATGATTAATATTTTGGTTAACTTAGCTCCCTGAGATCTTCATTGAGGGGAAGATATTGTGCCTGCACAGCATTAGATTAGATTATATTTAGATTAGATTGAACAGCTACCAACAATAATCAGGACTTATTGCTAGACCTGAGTTATTTCTCTGCAAGAAAGATGTGCTTGATCTTGAAGAACCTGCGGGTGCTAAATAAGATAATAATAAAATGTCCACATAAAATGAAAACTAGGACCTAAGCAAGGAACATTCTGGTAAGAGTTCAAATAATAAGGGTGGCACTGAATCCTGACAGGATAAGTTATGAGATCTTGTCCTTAACAGCGGGACAGTGAATTGAACTGGGGAAAAAAGCTTCCAAGACAGGGCTGTGGTTAACCTTACCATAGTGCAAGATTAATGTGTCCTACTCAATCCCTTTGAGCTCTATGTAAAAATATTCTGAAACCGAAGGATCCCCTATTGATATTAGATCATCTTACACTGTTCATTGAGTCTGTCTATATGACATGATTAGCTAGACTGCTCACAACTATGTGTATGTCACCTTGCTCAGGGCTTCCACACATAAGAAAATCGCCAGACACGACTGATATAGTCCAACTTATGATGTTACAATTCATGGAGGGTTTTAATTATAGAATTGAATATAACCCTATTTTAATGACTTAAATTTCAACTGAACAGTCAATTACTATGAAACGTTATCCAAGACTCTCTGTGCTTATCTAATTTAAATATTTGCGAACACATATGAGCCAGATTTCTAATGTTCGCAGATAATTCTGAAATTGGAAAAATACAATTAAGTTATTGTTCTGCTTATATTTTATTCTTGTTTTTGTCCTTAATGTAAAGTCATATTAAATGTAGAAACTGAAGCACTCTGATTGTTTAAGGTCCCCATTATTGCCCTTGTACAACTTTTCCCTCTACAATTGACGTCTTTAGACACAAATTGTTCAGTAACTGATTGTACAGTTTCTGCAATTAATCACTTTTCAATGGGTTGAGATAAATATAACATATTAACAATTATCAAATGTAGAGCTCTGATTGCATAGAGTTAGAGTGAAATGCACAGAAGTGGAGAGGATCCTGTTCGTGAAATGTACACGTGTAATCGATGACAAACAGTTATTAATCATGCCATATGTAATCTGCAATCATCGTGTAAAGAAATATTTTAAAACATATATCATCTTTTCTCGTCTTGTGTGATAGGAACAGAATCTTCATTGTGACTGCCAAGTGGCCAGTTATTGATGAAAAAAATGATTTAAAAATGTGATTTTAGAAAGTTATCCAACAAAATTATAAACTGTATGACTTGGCTAAAATATATCTTTTAAATTCATTTTCTGTATTATAGAAATTATATCCACATGACAAAAAATATTTTAAAACTTTATTATGATGAAAGCTGTATTGAGCATATTACCAGATCTTTATTTCCTTGTTATTAAGATTCAGATACATGAGGTGGAGTGTGTAAACTGAATTACATCAAGCACAAACGATTTCATACCTTAGTTGTGTTGAATGGCGAGCAAGCACTAGTGTCTATTTTTACAAACCCAACATGTAGTTGAAATCATAAAGATATAAGTTTTGATAGCATGCACACAACATATCTGAAAATAATGCAAGTCGTACTTTCACCGACATAATTTGGTAACCTGTTCACTTGCAAAATTTTATGTTGTCGAGCCACTTGATCTTCCTTTGTAAACAAGGCTGTCGTCTAGTTTGTCTTGAATATAAAGTGACACAGTATGTACAAATCATGCCATAAAAGCACATAAGATTTCATAAAAAACCTTATTTATTATAGTTGTTGGAGCCCAACTTAGGAGTCAGCCCTTCTTAAGATGGGCTATAGCCCTACTTAGGATCCTAAGTTGGGTAGCCTATCTTAAGATGGGCTAAGCCCATCTTAAGATGGGCTAGAACATATTAGCCCAACTTAGGAGAACTAAGCTCAGGAATGTTTTAAGCTACAATTTAATATTAACCAGCTAGTTCAATATTAATTTGTTATGTCATACTCCAGTGGTAGTTTTAATTATGACATTGAATATAACCATGCTAGTTTATTTAAATACTTAAATTTAATTTTTAGATTTGTTTATGCTTATCTCATCTTAAGATTTGATTACAGTTATTAGCCCAACTTATAATTATTAGTCTTTAGTTTTTAAATGAAATGATATTATTTACTTATTTTTCTACTTAAATGTTACTTCTTTTCTTTACATCATAATGCATTTGACAGGATTACTCTTAATCCCCTTATTGTTCCAAGACTCTGTCTCAGTTAATTTGACAATGAGTGGGTCATTAGGCCATAAGGTGTCTATTGTTGAACCACTGCTTTCAACTTGATTTGTTTCATTTGTGGAGAGTGATTAGGCAACTGGATTATATTGTCATGTATCTTTTGTTTCAACATTCCTTTCAAGTTGATTTGTTTGACCATGCCTATAACTTGGAAAACTGGATTAGATTTAGATTTGCCTTTTGTTCTAGTATTCTTTTGTACTTGATTTTTTTTCGCCTCTGGTTGAGTGACCAGCTAACAGGATCAATTGGGCATTGTTGTAAGACTCATTTAAGGTATTTGGGGTGATACTTTACATGTTTGTAAACAAACTTTACATGTTTGTAAACAAACTTTAATCATAATTTTCAAATGCTTAATGTTAAGTCTTAAAGGCATTTAACCATATAACCTAACAGAATACATCAATTTTGTATACAATGTATATTTTATCATTTTTATCAATTTTATGCATCAGTGTGTTGTTGGACTAAATTAAACAAAATTAACTTGTTTGGATTCAATTACATTTTCCAATTAGTTAATGTAACTGAGCTCCAAAGACAAAGCACTTTATAAATGAGGTTTAAATGATATTTAATAAAATAAAAAAAAAGTAATTTTATTAATTTGTTGTTAAACTGAAAATATATAATCAGGCTCACCCATAAAATCATCCACTATATTTGGCTTTCCCCCTTATAGGTTTCATAGAATTAAGCCTCATTATATTGAAATATTACTTTGATGTTGATTTGTTTTACTTTATTATTTTGGGTATTTCCTATTGTGTACTTCACCCACCGCAAGTGAAACAAATCAACATCAATAGAATGTTGAAACAATAGGCACAAATCCAATTAAGAAACCATTCCAATGAAAGATATTTGAATCAACATAAAAGGAATATTTTAATGCTTTCAAGGATCAGGAAACAAAATTCATTTTAGTTTCTGCAATTAAACACTTTTGTTGAGGTTAGATATGTTAAACATATTGATATAAAATAAAAAAGAAGTGCAAAATACTTCTGTACAAGGGTCAGTTGAACTTATCAATGGTAATATCATCTCTTTCATGAAAAATATTTCCCTTGTAAATAATAAATATTATATTCCGCATAAATATAATTCTTGAATTTTATTATCTCAAGTTGGGCTACCCAACTTAGGATCCTAAGTTGGGCTATAGCCCATCTTAAGATGGACTGACTCCTAAGTTGGGCTCCACCATTGTGACTGTGACATTATGGAAAACCCAGCCACTTTACCAACACTTGTGTTTGATTTTGTATCCACCACACCTTTGTTGAAACATACATAAGCCTGCATATTAAAAATAAGATATTGTAATGTAAAGGGTTTTTATCATTAAACACATTAAACCAATGCATCATTCAGTTAATATTTTTGTTAATAAGCTAACAAACTGAGCTCCTAAAATCTAAAATGATCACTGTTGCAGGATACCATAGCAAAGGATTATGTTACAGTTTATTATGGTTAAAATTAGGTTCTTCAAAGCCAGGTTGCAAATTGCACTGGCTTAACAAAAATAGTTGCTCACTACTGAAGGTGATGTATAGTCTATTTGTGGATACTGTGTACAAACTGTGCAGTTAAGTAGTAGGGATTCAGAAAATCATGAAATATTTTAATTGCAGTAAACTGAAAAAAACTGGAAAAGAATCTTTAGGAACTAAGAAGTATTTCTGTTGGAGGCCAAATTAGTAGTCAACCCATCTTAAATGGGATTATCAGCTCAACATAGGGTAACAAAACTCAGTAATTATGTTAAATTATATTATTATATTATATTATAAATTATAGTATATTAAAGCTAGATATAATATAAATAATTTACAAGTATGTGCAAATAGAAGGACAGTCCTAGATCAGTAAGACAATAACAAAACCACATTTAAACGTATGGAGCATTTTATTAACACCATAACCACACCTTATGTTACACACTTTAAGTTAACCTTAATCTCAATTTTGAATGGTCTGTAGAGCGTTAAGGTCACCCTAATCTGCGAGACTATATAAGTATTTATACTACTTGTTAGTTAACCATGGTTAAGCCCACACTTATGTGATTACTGCTGAGTCCCTTTCTACATAATGGTACCTCAAATTGAGGGTTTATGTTAATTTCTATTACTGGTTATTCATTAATTTCTACTACTGGTTATTCTACCAAAGTCTATACATGTTAGTGATGGTTGAAAGCTCTCCAAACGTCAAAGATGGTGATTGGAAATTGTAGTTGCACTAGTTGAGTAGCTGCTGAAATGTCCGACCTACTGATCGGGCTGCAGCAGGCATCTTAATGACCTCCAACCCTCCTTACACTTTGATGTGAGAAAGGTCCATGCTATTGGCAAAAGCCCAGCATGCACCCCAACGACGGAATGTGCGGTATCCAAATTGAGAAGGGGGAAGACCCGTACTTGTGATCAGTGACCGGAGTACAATTCTAAGTCTGCTGGCTGTTGCATTACGATGAACAAAGGTTGGTCCTCCCATTTAGCCTCAGTTGAAACTATAGCTCTTAGGGCCGTTATCCGGCATATGGATTTGTCAGAAAGTTCAGACAGCTGGATAACTTGTACCTGCCTGGATGTCTGGATATTTTTGGCACACTTGGTAATGATAGAACAAGCACAAGGGGGAAAACCTGACTGAGAAGGGGGAACCAGCGTGGCTAGCCTGTAGAATCTGAAAAATCCTGTCAGCATGAGAGCGTTGAATATCTGACTGTCTGGGCATTGTAGGCCACAGCCCAGATGGCTTACTTGATCAACCTGTTTTCCAATACCATGTGGTCCAAATTGTATGATACAAAAATGCTTTAGCAGTTTTTCCAGGTCTGGGCTCTGAGGCTTTGATGGGCCAAGTATTCAGTGAATAGAGAAAATGCTCTGGTTGAGTCAATTTGCCCTGGCTTGTAGGGTACGTGGTCTGAATCCAAGAGAGACTCGTGTATAGAAGACTTCAGACAGCTTCTTCACCAGTGTGAAGTCTGCAATCAAATGGAAAAAATGGGTTAGAGATAAGTTACATGAACTGTGTGTCATTTACAAGACTTTAGATGTTTTGTGTATTCTGGTTGTACCGTTGTACTTCTGCAGGAACTTACAAGACCACCAAAGGGGCCCACAATGGCGTTTAACTGCTTTTCAGTGGATAAATAGTCTTCCACTGCCTGTGGGAAGGCTAGAGCTGATGAGTGGTTCTCCACTTGTGTACTGTATTTAAAGATCTCGTAATCCAGTGACAAAGGAAAACGAAATTCAATGTAATCATACACACTGTTAAATTTGCAATTCTTCAATTCAAGTGCTTCCACTGGTATATATATAATTGAGACACCACCTTTACCATAGCCCTTCTGTAATTAGAGGTGTCACACTTGTTGTTCGACTGGTGAGCTGTCCTAACCCAGTAAACCATGTCTAAATGGTCTATAATTTGGCTGTGACATCTGGTTTCGTAGGTCTGGTTTGACATACTGACTGGTGACCCGCAGGTCATTTGACATGCCTATGGCATGAAATGTTAATTCATTGTGACCCTGTGACTCTGTGACTCGTTATTCAAACTGATATCCAGAGATTATAAAATACTGAAACTATTAAAACTGATATTTGGTACATCCATCCCTTTCATTGATTCCTCATTCTATTTGATGTTTTTCTATAAAATATTAGACTTTAATTATGCCAAGTCTGGTTGATAACATTCTAACTCCAAAATGTTTACTTGAAACTTATTTCAGTTTAAAGTTGCTTGCTTAATTTAATTGTCTATGTGTTATTTAAACCAATTTATCAATTACACTGGTAGTAGATCTCAAACTACGAGGATCATTGTCAGTTGTCATCTTTAAAAATCGTCTTAAATAATCAGGTTCTAAAGTCTGGGGACGAAGTACCTCCCGTTTAAATATGCACCTTCTCCCCTCTCTGAGTTGCCTGCTATTTTGCCCTGTTACACTTCACCAACGAGTAGGGGTAATGGTACTTAACAGCTTTGTAACAGGTGTATCACGCATGCCTGTAGGTGATCTTCCGTTCTGTATGGTCTCCAGACTGGTAACAGGTGTCCTCACTGAACCGTTTACAGATCCGGGTTTGCTCCTTAGTACTACAGCTGTTTTTTTAGTTGATGGCTCTTCATGTAAAGCATTGTCTGTATCGATCGACGCCCACCTGGTTAGCGCATGAAATCTGTCCCCTTTTTATTTCTGTGAGGACTCTTGGCGGTATTCCAGTTCAATTCTATAGCATCGTGTATGAGGTTTGACTGGTAGCATCTGACCTTCTCTGGGGCCAGGTTCCTCCCAGATATAACACAAGAACCCTTGTACCCACTGGTACACATTGATGTCCTCAAATTTGGGCATTTTGAAGTTTCCCCCCACCAAGCAGAATTTGTGAGGCCAGTTGACAAGGTGCTTTTCTTGTTGATCCCCCAACTTGTACCTTCCCAAGTTAAGCTTGTGACATGTACCTGTGGAATCCTCTCTATTGAAATCTTCGTAATGCCTTAGACATCTATCCACCTCAGCCTGTATGTCACTATCCCTTTTCAAATAATCAAGAGACGGGAGCTGCTCAACTGGTGGATGTCTGGCTTAATGTGATCCTTGGCGATGTAGATTTTGACTTGGGAGAACTGTGCACTGTTTGGTGAGACATGATCGACAAACTGTTGCTCTTTTTCTTGTTGTTCTAGCTATTTTTTATGTTGTAGTGGGCTGTTTTTACGTGGAGATGGGGTGTCCCGCCACTGTGGACATTCCTGGGTTCTGGCCGACTGTTCCTGCCAAACAGTTAGCTGATGCCTGAGAAGCAACTGTCGCACCCAGATTAACGACAGTTCCAGCTTTCTTTCCCTGTTTCTTACTGGGCTTGGCTGCTTTCACTCTTGTGCAGGATATCCCAACAGGTGGCTTGTGCCGTTGCTTACATTTAACACAAGCAATTCATCCCGTCATATTATATCCAGCACTAGACATGGTCTATAAAACATTAACTAAAACTCTTTAGTTAACCAAACAAAGAAACTGTATACACTTGTTGCCTGACTAGCTATCAGATTTAAACTGGCTTAAATTGATGCTCAGTTTCAAAATGAGGCTTCCCTGGTGGCAAGGTGTTGTCTTTAAGGTAATGTACAAAATAAGCTTACTGAATGAAGAATGAGGATTGGTGCTACTTCACACTCACCACATTATATTGAGAATGATATGACAGCATCATTGATTAACCATATTGATCCATACACAGAAGTTATAATTTGTCCAGCATCTTTATTTTATTATATAACTTTTAATTTTATCTAACCTCAACAAAAATACTTTTAATTACAGAAATCAAAATAAACAGTATTCATTGCAAACTAGTAGTATATAGAGCCTTACATGTATTACAATGTTGCTTTGATGCAGATTTACTTATCTTTCATTGGGATGATTTCTTAATTGGATTTTTGCCCATTATCTCTTTATTCTGTTGATGTTCATTTTTTTGGGGGGGGAGGGGGGTGCATAATAGGGCTAACCCTCAAATCAGAAAGTGATACAAGTTTATGTAAATGCAAAATATAGAAATTATAATTAGCTAATTAGGTTAAAATCAATATCTTGATTAAAATCATCCATGGATTGTAAAAAACATAAGTTGGACTAACATTTGCAGGCCATCATAAAATTGGCTATGTTCATTCTGTTTGACGTTTTTCTATAAAAAATTAGACTTTAATTATGCCAAGTCTGGTAGATCACATTCTAACTCCAACATTTTTACTTGAAACTTATTTCAGATTAAAGTTATTTGCTTAATTTAATTGTCTGTGTGTTATTTAAATCAATCTATCAATTGTACTGGCAGTTTAAATTTTAAACTACAGATCATTCTATATATCAGATGTTAATAAAGTTATTCAGTCTGATATTCAAGTTATAAACTCAAAAGTTAAAAACTGATATTTTCAGTGTAAAATGTTGCAGATCTGTATATACCAAGAATTATATCTCCTAATTAGCATCCACAAGTTAGTAACTTGGATATACGAGTTAGTAACTTGGAGAGAAAATTTAGATTACTTTTTTCATACAACTTAAGTACATTTTACTTGTAAGTAAACACTTTATAAAGTGTATTTATGACAAACTTACTTATATTTTCAGATTAGGAGCAGAAATACATGGACCACATTTTTACACCACTCTTTACAGCAATGGCGAAGGAAAATGAAAGTACACATAAAATGCTGCAGAAGAATGCACCAATTTTCTTGGAGGAGGTTTTGAAGTTCTTAAGGCAAAAAATTGATGAACATCTGAGACATACTGTCTTAAAAACCATGTATTGTTGTCAAAGACCACAATTTGTGCCCCTTAAAGTGAATAATGAAACAAAGAAAAAACTCCAAGTCTGAAGCACTTATGCACCATGGTTTCTTAAAAAGACAGCTACAAAGCCCACAAAAGGCAATACTGAGGACCTGTCTCAATATGACCCTGAGTGTGGAATGGGACATAAATTCACAATAATTCTGACTTTGACAAATGCAAAGATAGAGGCATCAATTTTAATTTCGAGTGCAAGTTTATGTGAACAATAGAATATCTAATTCAAAATGACAGGAAAACTACAAATCCATTTCCAAATGAAGAAAAAGAAATCAGATATTCAGAACAACCTATTTTCATGATGTATTAAAAGCAGCTGTTTTCATACAGCAATCTTGTTCAATATAAGCAATGGCACAGGTTAGAGTCTTGAAACTAGAACTGTAAGCTGACTGATGTCCCACAGTGAAATTGTTGAAATTTCATCTTTTTGTGAACCTTTCTCGGATACCTCAGAACCTGACACTGGAACTCACAAACGGATGTACTGTCAAAGCTGCAAGTGGTCAACACAGCATATTGTATGGTCTCTACATCATCCTATTAAGGTCATCAACTTACATCTTTCAAATAAATTTCAAACAGAGAAGCAGTGGCCATCAAGAAAATATTTTTATGTTTATAGGTCAGGTTTACAAGTACAAACCTAAAATATTTAGCCTCTACACCTTGTCTATTGTACAAGCTCCATATTTTATTGCCTTAGCCCCTATCACATTGATGTTGTTAAATTTAAATTATATCTGTAACCTGGTAGTGCAAATATGATTCTAAGCAAATATTATCTCGCCACAGTAAACCATATTTTGTGTACAGTTGGGCCATTAAACTGAGTGATAATAGGAGATCGTGAGCAACTTTGTAAATATATGTTCAAAATTAGGGAATTTTTTAACTTATCATTGTTAAAGTTGTACACCAGTTGGCTCACATAAATATACAGAAATCACAAGACATCATGAAACATGACAGGTAGACCATGTAGTAAGCTTAGGTCACCCTAGATTAGGTTTGGGGTTAATACAATAAAAAATGTGTCACTCCCCTAGTTTTGGTTAACAAAAGTTTATAGAAAGAGATCTTTGAGTGATACCTTATCAAATGCAAAACATCGTGACAAGAACAAGACTTAGTAAACCAGCTACAAAAGCTATTGCAAGCAACACAACCTTTGGTTTGAATCAACATCTCAAAATTTAAAGTTTGAATACAACACTAAGTACACCTTTTATATAAGGAAATTTCTATCACAAAATAGAAGTCATTTGCGTTTAAATCATTATATCACCATTTGGTTTCATCTCACAAATCCTTCTTCCAGATCAGTGCCTCGTTTACCATCTACGACAATGGCAGATTGTATAGCCTTACTTACTTCCATCTGAATGGCACGACATGGATAAACACATAAATGTTATCTTGGTGCCCACTGATACTTTGGGATCAGAAATGTCAATCAAGTGTGTCTCTTTTAAAGTTATACGTGTTTTAATCCTAAATCAAAATGCATCTGGAATGTCTTGGGAGATAAGCCTGTTTATATGGTATCCCAAAAGAATGAGTGATCCATGGGGGGATGTCATTGGAATAAAATCAGACTTCGGGCCTTGTTGCTCACGTGACCAGTGCTTACAGCAGACTTCTGTGAAATGTAACCAAGTCCTAGTATTTCTACTCTCTGAAGAGGAGGCTGAGTCTGTGGATGAATTTACTTCTCCCCAACTAATTTCTTGTCTACAAGTTCAACCTGTATGAACTGGGTGATTATCGATCTCCAGACCTCCTGCTTCAAAGTCCAACATCAAAACCACTGGGTCATCAAGATAACTTCCCTTATACAATGCTTCAAAACCTATTGGCCGCTTCATATGGATATAAAATGGATAAAATAATTCTGTCTGGAATCAGAGGATATCTGCAAAACAGACAAACAGAATTCAAGGTAAGTGAATGAGTTTGTAGAATTTTAAAATGCGTGCTTGGTTATTTTATATTCAGTTAGCTTATAAATGAAAGTTAAAAAGTCAGCAATGGTTAAAGAATTTATTTTTCTCTTATATATTTTCTGTATTTATGTACAGATATGACAATACAGTCTAGAATGTAGTTTAAATATTTGAAAGATTACGTTATGGTCCCCATAGATAACTATATATGTATTTATGTCTGTTAGATTCTACACATGTGTTACTACAACGTCTAGTTATAGATCACGTGAACTGTAAGAGGGCATTATGATGCCCAGGACAAATAATTGAGGCACATGTTTAGTAGAATCTTATTGGAACAGCAACATGTCAAACATAAGTAAAGTAAATTGTAATTGGAATAAAGTGTCATTACTGAAATATAGATCATAAGCGGTTATAAGCTCTTGTAAGACACCCAGACATCCTACTAAAGATTTTAATGCACTATTTTGGCATTAAATGTTTAACTGAATAACTGGACATCCGGTAGCTGACCACTGTGTATTTAAAGCCTTTATCAGTAGATAAAGAAGTTTTTGAGTGGGCAGTAGAGGGGAAAGTACACATTCATTCTACACTACACATCCGGCAGTTTGAATCTGAAACCTTTATCAGTAGGTAAGCAAGTTGTTAAATGGGTTGAAATTGGGAAAGTAAGCATTTATTCTATATTTAATCCTAGTGTAAATAACCATAACTTTCTTTTTTTTTTGCCCAATTTTGTAATCGTATTACCATTGTGTTCAGTTTGAAGGGCTGGACTCTACCTTAATCATATTTTTAAGTGATATCGTCAGTTGTATAACTTAAACCTAAAGAGACAAATGACATGTGAATAAGGAGAAATATACCATAATTAAGTTGCTCATAGTTTAATTTTTGAATTTTGTTTTAAAGGCGCTTTCGATACTGTAAAGGGCACATCACTGTGAGGTTTTTGTGGGCAGTGGAAACCGCTACACACATTTGGTCAAGACTCTGTACTGTAAACTGACGAGCATCAGAAAGAAAACACTAACTTTCCCACATAAGGTCTAGGGTTTGAACCACCGACCTCAGAGGTGGGAGACGAGTGTGTTGCGACTGCGCCACCACAGGCCCAAATTGCAGATGACGGTTTGCATGAAATGAACAAAGGCATAAATATATGATCCAAGTATCAGTCCCAGATCAGTAAGACAATAACAACATCAGATTCAACGTTTGGAGCATTTATTAACACCATAACCACACTTAACGTAGACTTTCCTCAAGTCATTTTGTCATAGGTATTTTATGAGAACTAAATTACTTTCTGGCCAAAATGTACTGATTCCGATGTACGTCAGATTTGGCGGAATAAGAAATACAAAGACTTGGAGCAAGTCTACACTTCACGTAACACACTTTAAGCTGACCCTAATCTCAATTCTGAATGGTCTAGGCCACCCTAAATTGTGATGATATATTAATTTTTCTACTACTGGTTAGTTGGCCACAGTTTAAACTAACTGATTGCTGCTGAGTCTTTATAATACATAAGGCTATCTTAAATTTTGGGTTTATGTTAATTTATACCACTGGTTATTTTTACCAACGTATTTACACAAGTCTTTAAATGTTAGTGATGGTTGAATGCTGACCAAACGTCAAATGTATGGTAGATATCGTAATAGTACTAGTTGAGGAGTTGCTAGAATCAAGTATTTATCATCTCAAATTGACTGACTGCAAAGGAAAATATCATCGTCTATTGCTACCACTGCTGACATATATAGTTGTAAATCCCTCACCTACAGTAATACACCCACTCCATAATTTTAAATGCCTCACAACAATTCATAACATATATAACTAAGACTTCCTTAGTGGTAAGGACCAAATAAGTAGATCATATTGGGGAATTCAAGGTTACAAAATGCTTACCAAATCGGCTTTGTGTTATAGAAGGTGACATTGTAACATTGTCTATAGTGGTATAGCATCCCAACATGAAATATGTGTACATTATGGCTTCATATCTTGACTGTTTTGTTACAGAATAGTTGTGTGCATTATACATACATAAATGAAATTCAAAAATAACATGTTGATCTGTGTGTTTTAGTATTTCAAATGTAAATAAATAAAATTAATATACATACATAAAAATAACAAGGCATCCAAGTCTGCCGCTATGGAGTTGTAACTCTTAACTTGTAGGTATACAATTTTAGAGAATTTTCAATAGTTACAGTCAAGAATAACCCTGACAAACTGCCATCTGAGAAGTAACCCATTGAATTGGCTCTCTTGATTAATAATTTTATTTGAATACACCATCTCTGAGAGAATGCATTGACAATTTGGTCTTACAACATCCTACCGTAATGTGGTAATATATGCTTATCTCAATTTGTATGAAGATGTTTTTAACAGTTAGTTGTGTTGTTTTTGTTGGAAGTGTACTATGTTCTAAGGATGTTTTAAGGCTCTTTAAATGTGATAGAAGACTTTGAATGAACAATACATAGGGCATGTATAGGTGTTCTGTGTATTTTCAACCTATCATGCAAGGTTAACAGGTACATTTTGTGAGTAGCATGCACATAGGCCATCTGTGAGACAATGAAATTTTTAAACTTACACTCACATCTGTTTTACAATTAAAAAAGCAACTGTAGCTCTATGTTAATCAATAATACTCAGGGCTACGGTTTACATAAAAGCCAGTATGCCTAGGCATTACATAGCGTAAGTTTACTTTTTTATGTCTAATTATCATCAATTTGTGATCGGAATAGTTAGTGATAAAAATAACACTGGAAAGATGTTATATATATATACAAAGAACTAAACTCTGTACTGCTTAAACTCTGGTCATTGCTATATCATATCAGTCAACACCTTCACAGCTCACTGACATCCAGATAAACTACAGGTCAAATGTATATCCTTTTATCCTGGGAAAGTATGTAACTTATGCACTGTCTCTGAACTGTTTTGTATGCAACTTCATTGTGCATTTGCCTTTTATATTGAATAGATGTGTTTTAGTAAGAACTGTGTTTCAGTTGTGTTTGTTCAAGTTTATGACATATATTTTGGCGATGAGGAAAATAGGTTTATTAATAATTTTATATAACTGCTGTGAAATTCTTGGATATTTTAAATCTGTAAGTTAAAAAAATATCATGGCTACTTTTGGTAGAATTGAAGAGTACAGTGAATCAGAGAGCTGGTCTCAATACATTGAGAGACTTGGATATTATTTTGAAGCAAATAGTATCACTGAAGCTGAAAAAAGAGGTCAATAGTTTTAACTGTATGTGGGTCAAAGTGCTATAGTTTAATCAGAAATTTGTTGTCTCCAACAAAACCTAATGAAAAAACATTTGAAGAACTGAGCAAATTAGTTCAAGATCATTTGAACCCAGAACCTTCTGAGGTCATCCAGCGCTACAAGTTTCACTCTAAAGTGTGTTCACATGGACAATCTGTATCTGAGTTTGTAGCAGAACTCCGGGAATTGTCAGAAAAATGCAAATTTGGTGACCAACTTGAAGATATGCTCAGAGATCGATTGGTGTGTGGAGTGGCTGATCCAGTAATACAGAAGAGACTTCTTCAAGAAAAAACTTTACAGTTTAAGAAAGCTTTTGAATTGGCCCAGGCACTGGAAGCCGCAGCAAAGAATACAGCAGATTTACAGGGCAGTACAATACATAAACTTGGGCAGCAAGGTTCTCAACCCAAACCCTAGCAAGGGAATAATCAGAGGAAGTCAGCTCAAAAAGGCACTTCTGATGAATGTTACAGATGTGGGGGAAGTCACCAACCTTCAGGATGTCCCTTTAAGAGCAGCAAATGCTACAACTGTGGTCTGGTAGGACATATCAAGACAAGATGTAGAAAGCTGAAAAAGGGGAAAGGCAGCAAGAATGCACAATCACGGAAAGAAATACATCACACTGAACACACAGAAGCACAGCGTGAGGGTCATCTTGACAACCAGGAGGAGGAATATCGACTGTTTACTTGCACAAACAGGATAAATCCATATGTGGTTGAACTTTATATAAACACAAAACCAGTATCAATGGAAATTGATACAGGAGCTTCTGCTTCAGTCATCAATGAGGCAGTGTACAAGTTGATCAGCAGAGGGGAACCGAAACCCCAGCTACAACCAACTCAAGCAGTTTTAAAAACATACACAGGTGAACAGATTCCTGTGTTGGGCATGTTCAATGCTGTTGTGGCTTATGAAGGAAATCAGAAGAAACTGCCACTACTGGTAGTAAAGGGGACACAGCCTTGTCTTTTGGGACGGGATTGGCTGAATGAAATTCATATAAACTGGCATGAAATAAAGTTTGTCGAAAAGGATCTGGACAGGTTGCTTCAGAAATATTCTGAAGTGTTTCAGGAAGGCTTGGGGAAAATAACTGGTATTAAAGCTAGGATAGAAGTTCACACAGAAGCCAAGCCACGATATTTCAAGCCAAGACCTGTGCCGTATGCATTACGGAATAAAATTGAAGCGGAGCTGGAATGACTGCAGTCAGATAACATAGTGGAACCTATTAAGTTCTCTGAATGGGCAGCTCCAATTGTTCCAGTGTTGAAGCCAGATGGATCAGTTCGCATATGTGGGGATTACAAAGTGATAGTGAATAAAGTATCACAACTTGACAACTACCCCATTCCCAGCCTCGAGGATCTGTATGCAAAGCTGTCTGGTGGGAAGTTCTTTACGAAGTTGGATCTCAGTCATGCATATGAACAGATATGCCTTGATGAGGCGTCCAAGAAGTACACAGCCATAAACACTCACAAAGGGCTATTTTGTTACAATAGACTCTGCTATGGTATATCATTGGCACCAGGGATTTTTCAGAGGGTGATGGAGCAGCTACTTGCCGGTATACCCAAGCTGGTGGTCCGGACTGATGAAATTTTGTTTGCGGGTGAGAGCTTAGCCGAAAATCTTCACATATTAGAGGAAGTCCTACAGAGACTGACTAAGGCTGAAATTCGGCTGAAGAAATCCAAGTGTGTTTTCTTGTCTCCTCAGGTGACTTTCTGTGGTCACATTGTTGACAAAGATGGACTACACACATGTAAAAATAAAGTGGAGGCAATAGAGAAGGCACCTGCACCCAAGAATGTCACAGAACTACGCTCTTACTTGGGATTACTGAACTTCTATGGGAAGTTCCTGAGAAACCTGTCTTTAATATTGGCACCACTTCATCAGCTATTGAAGAAAGATGCCAAGTGGGTGTGGAAAGTGAACCAACAAAGGGCTTTCAACAAAACCAAAGAGATGTTGCAATCTGCAACAGTGCGAACACACTATGATGACAAGAAGGAGCTCTTGCTTTCATGTGATGCCTCACCATATGGCCTTGGAGCTGTTTTGTCACATAGGATGCCTGATGGTTCAGAAAAGCCAATAAGTTTTGCATCAAGAGCATTAGCCCCATCAGAGAAGAACTATTCCCAATTAGACAAAGAAGGGCTAGCTGTGGTATTTGCAGTGAAGAAGTTTCACCAGTATCTGTTTGGAAGACGGTTTTCAATTTTCACAGATCACAAACCACTTCTGGGGTTGTTTGGACCCAAACCAACACCAATTATGGCTTCACCGCGTTTGCAGAGATGGATACTATTGTTGTCAGGCTATGAATTTGAGATCAAGTATAGGCCTGGATCCCATAACTCCAACACAGATGCCATGAGCCGACTTCCAGTTCCAAGTAAGATCCAAGACCCACCTGTACCAGGGGAGATCATAAATCTGGTGGAGCATCTGGAGGGGACACCAGTCACTGCAAAGCAAATAAAGTTATGGACATCACAGAATGTCATACTGGCAAAGGTACTAAACCATGTGCTATATGGTTGACCTGAAACAACACAAGAGGATTCGCTCAAACCATTCTTTAACCGGAAGGAGGAACTTAGTGTGCAAGATGGCTGTTTACTGTGGGGAAGTAGAGTGATAGTTCCTACTCAAGGACGCTCCTTAGTACTGCAGGAACTGCATCAATCGCATCGAGGAGTATCCAGAATGAAAGCACTGGCTAGAATGTTCGTCTGGTGGCCAGGATTAGATAAAGAAATAGAAACCACAGTCAAATATTGTTACACTTGTGAGGAAAATCACAGAAAACCCAGACAAGCACCGTTGCATCTTTGGGAATGGCCATCAAGACCATGGACTAGGCTACATCTGGACTATGCCGGACCTTTTATGGGTAAAATGTTCCTTATCCTTGTCGATGCAACAACAAAGTGGGTTGAAGTAGAAATGGTAGAGAAGGCAACTTCTGAGAAAACCATTGAGATCTTGAGAAAAGTATTTACAACACATGGACTTCCACGTAGGATAGTCACTGACAACGCCACAGTTTTCACAAGTTGCGAAATGAAGGAGTTCTTCAAAAGAAATGCCATTGCTTCAGTAACATCTGCACCATACCATCCATCTACAAATGGATTGGCTGAAAGGTATGTTCAAACGTTCAAGAGAAACCTAAAGAAGATGAAGAGGTCCTCCGTGGCCTAGTGGTTAACAAGTTTGGCATCTAATCATAGGCTGTCACCTCTGTGGGTTCGAGTCCCACAAGTGGCAATGCTGAGTTAATTTTGGGGAGTTAATAGTTTGGAGATGACCCCCCATTTTTTTGCACCATTTTTTTCAACCAATCAGAAGATCCAAAATGGCCGCTATTTACGGTAAAATAGCTGCTCTTGTTCAGTGTGAGAGGCAGTTGAAGAAGGATTTCTGTGAAACAGTACTGCTTTTGAAATATCATTCTAGGTAGGTCTAAAGTATTTATGCATATTAAAGTTATCACATCATGGATATGATAAATAGGTGTATTAACGCTATGCGAGAAGACATTAAAATGTAGATAATTACGGCCTATTGCTGTAAGCATAAAATGTACTGTTTTTATTATGTTGTAATGATAGAAACATAAATGCTTCGTTGCATATTGATTGGTTTCTGTGGCAAGAAAAGGTATAGAAATTGCATTATTTATCATAAACAAAACATACTTAAATGCTACTCAAATGGTTATTTTTCTGTTTGTTTGTTTTTGTAAAGTTTATTTGTGTGTAATTCCGATTATGATCTTAAGACAGCCACTTTATTGTTTGTAAACCAGCCATGTGGAGTTGTCCTTGGTTGGAGTATTGGAGTATAACTTTTTAAACAATATTTTATACTTGTTCTTTATCATCACAATGTTTAGATACCATTTTCATAGTCCTTAAGTCTTGCTGGAAGCAAGTTCCAGCAACTCATGCCATATAAAATGTACAATCGGTTTAGTTCTGGTCTCTTTCACTAATGTACAAACTCTGTTTGAATTTTTAAGTGTGATGCTGTCTACAGGGATCTGGCACTAAATAAATTGAAATATATTAATGTTTAATTAGGTTATATTACCTTCACCGCAAAAGGGAACTAATGACATGAAAATAATCTTTCTCGCAAAATTAGAAAAAAATATGTAGATACTTTCACCTATTAAAGTGTTTCCAGTACTTTTACCCTTTTGACTTCCACTACAGCATTAAATTGTGTCAGACTAAACAAACACAGTTCTGACTTCAGTGAATCTGCACAAGAGGCAATTTATATTTCAGGTAAAATGGCATGCAAAGATACAAGCAGCACTGAAATAAACAAAATGCTAACTGAACTAACCGAGAAAGTGGACATTCTGGAAAGAAGGATTCTGTCAGGAGAAGAAGAAGAGATGAAAGAAATGAAAGAGAAACAAATGAACCAGATGAGTTCCTATTTCGCCAAAAATGATGCAAATTTTGATCAAAAACTGAAGCCTCCTCAATTCAAATTCAGGTAAACTTATTCATGTAAACGTTCATGTGTTTTTTTTTTTTTTTTTTTTTTTTTTTGGGGGGGTGTTATGGCATCTGTTTATGTTAAATTGAGAGCTTAATATCTCTGTCATTCAAGGAAATTCATCTTTGATCTAATATGATTTAACTTTTAGAGGCACTTAATCTTCTAATTAATGAGGTGCTGGTTCACACAAAGGCTTGAAACCTCTTTATTAACAAGGCATTGTCATCATACCTAAGTCTATACTGACATCTGCCGGGTGAAGGGCCAGCTTTCTGTTTGAATTTTTAGGTGTGATGCTGTCTAAAGGAATCTGGCACTAAATGAATTGTGATATATTAATGTTTAATTAGTTTATTTACCTTCACTGCAAAAGGGAAAAGGGGCAAGATACTGTAATCATATCCATCTATTTGTCTGTTCATGAGCATAAAACACTATGTACCAGATCACAGTAACATTTTCACACAAGGTGGGGTCAATCTAATGATGATGATGTAGATCAGGTGTCCCATGGAATTTGTTCCCCATGAAATAAGTTCCTCAAATTTGAAACGAACACCATGAATAGAAATTATTCTTACATTTTATTGTCATGGAATGATTGCATAATAATTAGATTGTACAAATATCAATAACCAACAAAATATGTTGAATATTATGTTCATTATTAGATATTTAAGCTGATAATACAACCATTTCTGCACATGTGGGATAGTGTAGAAAATGATAAAAGGAATAAATTTGACAGGACACCGGATTGAGCACCCAGAGTTTATTTTGTGATTTTCCACAATATGTTCATGCATAACTATTCATAAGATCGAGATTATATGTGCACAAAAAGTGGGGTCTACATGATCATGAATTAAATATCTTGTTTTCTCAGGCAATGGTAGCTTTTAGTTTTAGTTTTGTCAGCCATTTGAAATTGTCCTCACATGCACAAAAAGAATCAACTAATCCAAAGTGGTATCTTCTTTTGTGATAAACACACCACACATCCTTCAGCCTATTATAAAAGGTTTTTGCTTTACTCTTAAAAGTTATTCATAAACCCTAGATGTTGCGTGGTTGATATAAATAGCATGAAACTGCTTATGTCTCTATTGTTTGATTTGTCACACCATGTGTGATGTCCTCATGTTCTGTTCTTATATGAAGTTAACTTTTGAAATAGGCAATCCTACAAATTTTAGACTTTGACCTTTGATCAGGGTATTTGAATAGAGTTGAATGAGTTATATGTAAAGCTAGTAGTTTGACTTACCGTTCTCTGACTGTGAACATTTTTTATGCCAGTATCCAGAGTGTTCGACACGGAGTACAGTTCGATGGGGTGGATCATACAGTGACCATCCAGTTGTTGGTGAGCAATCTTGAACACCTGAAACAGCGTTTTGAAGAACTGGAAATGGAAGAAGATACAGCCATGAAAAAAATAGAGGAGCTTTTTAAGCGACTGGAAGAGTTGGCAAGAATAGATCAAGCTCAAAGGGATGACATTTTACATGAGAGGAACAACAATATGCTCAAGGTACAGAGTAATGGCCTACATAGCTACAAAATTATTCCTCTGATAATAATAATAATAAAAGTAACAATAGTACCTTTTGGTTTGTATTGGAATGCTTATCTTCTAGATGGCTAAATTTTAGGAAGAAAAAAAATACATGGCCTGTTGTAGCCTAAAAGTGTGTGGGGATGCAAAATTTTGCAAGGGGATTTGTGATATTTTATATCCCCTTGCAAAATAGTGTATCTCAAAATAATGCACCCCCTTTGGAATATAATGCATGCCCTGGCGAAACGAAGTGTCTCTTATAACTATATTATGTGCAGTTTGTGCATTTTATTGTAAAAATAATAATATAAGTTATATTTAAGTAGAAGTTAGAGTCTGTTAAGAGAATAACATAAGCTATATTTAATTACAAGTTAAACAGTCCATTTACAGGAGTTGACAACGTATGAAATGATAAGGGTGGGGTTGGATTTGGGTTCTGTAATGGAATTCTACTGCCTTCAGTAAGTGAGGCTACATTGTAGTAATGATAATAGTAATAATAATGCTGTATTTATTTATATTTCCAACTTATAACATGCATTACATAGAATAATATTACAAACTAATAAATAATAAACAAACCTAGCTAAATAGGAGATGTCTGATGTTACAAGAAACTTGACATTGACATTCCCAACTTGTACATAATTCCAAAATTTTGTTTTATTTTATCATAACAATAAGATTAGTATACTTTTTATTTAAGTGACTTCTTATTTATTTATATATTTACATTTATATACCATTGTTCTATCACAAGTATATATGACGAAGTGTTTGATTAGTGAGAGGTCAATTAATGTTTGTTGGGAAGGCCTGCAACGACTTATTTTGTATCAACAACTTATTTTGTATTACTTGACTTATTTTGTATCAATTTATGACTTATTTCGTATTACTCACTTATTGTGTAGTAAAATTGCCTTATTTCATATTACTTATTTCGTACCAACAGTTGACTAAATATGTTACAAAACGGTGCGCAGAATTTTGACAAGATTTCAGGCTGATACAAAATAAGTTAATAATACAAAATAAGCTGCTCTATAGACAACTTTTTGTATCACTGACTTATTTTGTGTTGTCAGGTTATAAAACTCCACAATGTGTAAGAAATTTGTTTTTTATAAAGCTGTGGAATTCTTTGTTTATTCATTATCTTTATTTTACATTATATGGAGGCTCTGGACTGCCAATTTTTTTTATTTTAACAACTTGAATATACCAGTTAGCTAGCTTGAATATTCGAGTTAGTAACTTGACTGTACAAGTTCCTAACTTGAATATACCAGTTACCTAACTTGAATATATGAATTAGCTAGCTTGAATATATACGAGTTAGCTAACTGGAATATATGAGAAACTAACCGGAATATTGAGTTAGTCACTGGAATAGACAAGTTACTAAAATTAATTTATGAGTTAGGAACTGGAATACACAAGTTACTAACTTGAATATACCGTTTAACTAACTCAAATATGCAAATTAGCTAAATTGAATATATGAGTTACTAACTTCAAAATACGAGTTAGCTTACTTGAATATTCAAGTTAGGTAACTGGTATTTTCCAGTAATCTTACTTGCATATGCAAGATATAAACTTGAATTTCCAGTTACTAACTTGTATCAGTCTTTGTCCAATAATAAGGCTGTTTAATGCAATACAAACAACTGATCAACATTTGGAGCATTTATTCACCTTTAACCATATATTAGAGCACTTCAAGATCACCTTAACCTTCCTGCTGTAGTTTACGTTTACCTAAACTTGACATTAGCAATTGTCCATTTGGTTAAGTTAAGGCTACCTCAAACTGCTGACTATGTTAGTTTCTATTCCTAGTTTACTACTGTCTTTGTACACTATATACAAGTGAATTGCAAAGTTCATGCTGCCTATCTCAATGCTAAAATATGTATGTAAAATCATTATGTAAAAGCACATCACACTTGACCACGCAGGGCCCTTTAAAAAACAAAAAGCCTCGTTAAGGCTATTTACAAAAATGCCGTTGGGTGGAAGGGAGGCAAAAACACTTGTTTACCCACCAGATTTAAACTTCAAACTGGCTTATAGGACGACAGAAGCCTTAAAGTGCGGCCTCCTAGTGGGGAATTAGGACATTATACTAATTTAGACTTCTTAAGGTACTGCTATATCATTGCCACAGACTGAGGCTTGTTGCTACTCCGGGCTCACCATTGCACAGTCTTTGTCCAATAATAAGGCTGTTTAATGCAATACAAACAACTGATCAACATTTGGAGCATTTATTCACCTTTAACCATATATTAGAACACTTCAAGATCACCTTAACCTTCCTGCTGTAGTTTACGTTTACCTAAACTTGACATTAGCAATTGTCCATTTGGTTAAGTTAAGGCTACCTCAAACTGCTGACTATGTTAGTTTCTATTCCTAGTTTACTACTGTCTTTGTACACTATATACAAGTGAATTGCAAAGTTCATGCTGCCAAACGTCAATCATAGGGGTAGAGTATGGTAACGTCACTGTAGTAAGGTTTGAAACGTACGTGCTACTGAGCTTGCTGCTGCTGGTGTTTTTATAAGGTAACGCCAAATGGCGTCGGACCTCCATCCCCCATGAGTTTTAATGTGATCCAGATTAATGTTATGGTCAAATGCCCAACTTGCACCGGAGCGTCTGAACGCGTGGAACCCGAACTCGCTAGGCAGAAGCCCGATGCTGGCTACTGCCTGCCTCAAAACCAGTCTCACTCTGCTGGCTGTGAGGACCGTTCCATGATCTGTGGTGGTGAATAGTGGTTTGTTCTTGTGCAAGTCATTTGAAGAGACAACTCGCCTCAGAGCTAAGACTGGGCACAATTCTTTATCCATTAGGGTAGGAAGCTGTACCACCTGCGACTGCCCTGATATCTGCATGTTCTTTGCACATTTTGTCAGTATATGAGCCCCTGGAGGGCCCCAAATCACATCTCCATGCGTGGGGTATCTTGAAGGTGTAAAGGAGGCCTTTGATGTTGGAACCAGTGTAGCAAGTCTATAAAAACCGAAAAACCCCAATAACATAATAGCTTTGTACATGTTTTCGTTATGGATGCCTTGCAGTGCTCTGATGAGCTGACGTAATTTGTTGATTGTTAGTACACCTTTGATCTTGAATCTCAGAGGTGTGTTGTAAGCTACTGATCTAATAGCTAACTGAATGCTACGACTCTGCAGAGGGGAGACGTCCAAGTTATAGAGGCTGAAAAAATGCTTCAACACTGTGATGTAATTGTTGAGAGTTTGGGACCTGACCCCCTGTTGTGCCAGATATTCGATAAACAGTGAAACCGCCTTGAAGGAGTCCAATTGTGACAGCTGTAAATGAGTTGTAAATGCGACAAAAAGCCGGAACTTTTGTCTGTAGGCTGTGAGGGTTCTTGGTCTCAGGCCGTTGAGAACTCTGTAGTTGAAGTCTTCTGTCAGCTTATTCACCAGTGGCTGATCTACAATTACACAGAAAAATCCGGTTGTAACTGATCTAAATCTACAGTATGCCATGTACAGGTTTTGAGGTGATTAACAAAAGAAGAGTGATAAGTGCAGAACTGAGGCCACCTGGATAAAGTGTCTGCATAGATGTTATTGGAACCTCTGATGAAATCTACCACAACATGAATATTATATTGTGCTTTCAGTAACCAAAGGGTACAGGCGCATGCCCCCAAGAAGGGGTCTCTACTACAGCCCCTATTTAACACCTGTACGACTGCTGCATTGTCACAGTGAATTCTGATTTTCTTGTCTTGCCACCGAAGACCCCACACTCTGAACGCAACCAACACATTTAACATTTCTAAATGTACTATAGTCAGTGACAATTTGTAGCATTCTGGGATTTTGCTATAGTACACATGACCCTGAGTATAGGCCCCTATACCTTCGAGGCAGGCATCAACAAAAACCTCTGTAAACTGTTCCTCTTTTCTGTGAATTTTTGCCACTCCATTAAACAAGTCCATAAACTTAATGAACCAGTTAATGTCTTTGTAGAAGGAGGCATTAAGTGAAATCCTGCCTGTGTGTGGAGTGGACCTGAGGAGTTGCAATATTCTATTAGTAAAGAGGCGAGCGGGCCTGATGCACTTGTGCAGATATAACAAGTGGCCAACCAGTTTCTGGAGTGATTTACGTGTTGCATAAGCCTGGGATGCCCAGTCTTTGCATAATTGCTTCACTTCGCACATTTTTTGTTGTGGTATGATCAATACACCAGTTCTGGCATTTATTTGGATGCCCAGGCATGTTAACTCCTCTACTGGTGCGGATACTTTGTCCTCATTAATCGGCAGTCCCAGTGTTGTGATAAGGTTTCTCAGGGACAAAAAGGCGCTGCTAGCTTCACCAGGGGAGGCCACCCCAATGACATCGTCTAAGTAGGCACATGTCCACACCCCTGACGTCATAAGTAGGTGTGTTATGCTATCTGTCACCACCTGACAAGCCGAAGCCCCGATTTTTAGGCCAAAAGGAATGCTGATGTCCACGTAGCACTCCCCCTTCCAGAGCAGGCCTAGAACTGGAAAATCACGGGGGTCTGCCCTCAAGTTTCTGTAAGCTCTTTTAAGGTCGATCTTGAAAAGCAGAGCATCCTGACCTACATCAGATATTACATCAACTATGTTATCGATGGTAGGGTATCTTAAGCTGCAGTTACAATTGTCAAAGCAATTGTCTGGAATGCATGAATTAACACTGGTTCCATGTGGCCAAGAAAGGTCCACGATCAGTCTTCTGGATCCATCCGGTTTAGGCCGTGTCATCATGGGCGACACATGAAAGTTTTTGAACGGATTATTGTGATAAGGACCTACTATTGCATCATGACGTTTTTCCACTTTTAGATAAGTATTAACTGCTTCTGGAAACATTAGTGCCGACTTATGGTTTACTATATGTTCATTATATGAGAAGCGACTGTAATCTACAGAGAGTGGGAATCCAAACTCAAGGTAGTCGACGACCCTGTTAAATTCATAGTCTTTTAACAACACTCTCCATTGGGGTATGTTCAGTTGTGAAATTACCTTGACCTGGGCCCCTAAATAATTGGGGGTGTCCAGCTTGTTTGCTTCTGTGTATGCTAATTGTACCCAGTGTTTCATGTCTTTGTATACAAGGTCTTGTGATTGGGAAAGTGTGACAGCCGGCATACGCTGGGCCCAAATAAGACCCCATTGTTTGTGAAGCCCCTTCTTTGCAGGTTGATTGCTCTGCTGTTTGTTGTCGTCCTGTGGCTTATTAACAATAGAGGTTGCCCCCTCAATAATATATTGGCTATAATAACTAACGCCCTTAATTGGGTCATTTAGCAAACTACCTGAAGTCCATTCTGAAACGTCTGTGTTATTACAGCTGGTTACCTCCAGGCCTCCTTTTGTATCTTGGTTGTGGACCACAAACACACTAGCTGAACTCACGGAGGGGAGGCGAGGGAAGGTCTGCTCTTGTGTGTAATTAGATTTATCCTGATAGCAGACGTCACTTGACACGCATTGAGATTCCTCCACACTGTTTATGCTATTTACAACACTGATATGGCCTGTATAATAATAAAGGCTTGCTGTATTATACCATCACTAAGGTCAACACTTGATACAGAAAGCGTGAATGTACAATCAAATGGCATACTATTTACACTTGTTATGGAGAGTTCCTTCTTGTAACGGTTTGGTGCATCTGGCCCCCTATTTGTTACCCTTGATGTATTCCAGTCGTGTGCTGACTGGTTTTTTGAAGTTTGTTTAGAGTTTAAATCCCTAGAGCACCACTGGCATGTACAATGACCCAAATGCCTTGCAAAGAGTTTAAAATAAGACTGGCTAACTATAGGGGGGCAGACTACCCGGGAATTAAATCATCTGCTTGTCAGATGATGAGTTGGCTATGCGTTTTGCTTTGTTGCACTTTGCCTCTGTGTGGGGGTAATGCCTCTTGACGGCTTTGAAGCATGTAAAGCAGGAATGCTTATAGGTGATTTTCCCCTCAGTGTGATCCTGTGGCTGATTGCAGTTCTCTTCATTATAGCGTTTACAAATGCGAACTTGCTCCTCGTGACCATTGCTGCTCTGTGATTTTAACGCCCTCTGAGTGAAACGTTGGCGTATCCTGTCAATACCAACCTGATCTGACCAAGTGACGTGTCCCCTCTCTATTTCGGTCAATACGGCGGCGTGAGCTCGCTTGGCTGTATTCCAGTTTAATTCTAATGCGTCCTGCATCAAGTTTGCCTGGTATTGCAGCATATGGTTTCTGCTCTGCACATCATTTTCTTCTAGGATGCAACATGAGAAGCCCTGCACCCACTGAAAAACGTTTATGTCCTCATATGAAGGCATTTTTAAGTTTTCCCCCACAGCACAGAATTCATGTGGCCAATGCACTAATTTCTTCACCCTTTGGTCACCCAATCTGTATCTTCCTGATTTAAGTTTATTCAACGTACCTTGGCTATCCTCCCTGTTGACGTCTTCATATGCCCTCAGTCGCTTATCCACCTCTGCCTGTATATCAGTATCTGATCTCAGGTAATCCATGGATGGCATGGTTGTTGGTGACACTCTCGTGGATGGTTGGCCTATACACCGGCGACGCATTTCTTTGCTTTTCAGAGAGCTGTGTGCTGAAGGTTCAGATAAGATAGACAAGCCACTAGCACTTTTCCTCTCCTGCCTTTCCAGGCATTGTTCAATGTCTGAAAACTTATCCATAAACTGGTTGAGTTTATCCATTACTTCTGCTGTGGAGGGTCCCTTCTGTCTGTCAGGAGTCAATTTCCTAGAGGTTTCTTACCTGTCAAGTTGCTGTGCCACTGGGCTGTTGTTAGAAGATGAGGGCCCTGCAGCATTGACAATCCCAAGGTTAAGCACGTGTTGATTAGCATCATTACTCACCGATGCAACTCTATTCCTTGTATTATATCCTGTAGCTGGCATTCTATATGTCTTTACCTTTTCACATAAGCTTCTTCCTCAATATCTAGTGGTTATTGTATAGCTTATGACTTAAATATAAGGTGAGACACGGCCATAGCAAAAATACTTGTTTACCCACCAGATTTAAACTTCAAACTGGCTTATAGGACGACAGAAGCCTTAAAGTGCGGCCCCCTAGTGGGGAATTAGGACATTATACTAATTTAGACTTCTTAAGGTACTGCTATATCATTGCCACAGACTGAGGCTTGTTGCTACTCCGGGCTCACCATTGCAATTTCAGTTACTAATGGGTATATTCCAGTTAGATAACTCGTATATTCAAGTTCATATATTCCTGATTGGTAACTTGTATATTTAAGTTAACTCTTGTATATTTAAGTTAACTCTTATACATTCAAGTCACTAATTAGGGGCCACGGTGGCAGAGTGGTAACACTCTCGCCTCCCACCTCTGCGGCCGGGGTTCGATCCCCGTCATGGCCGTAAGTGGGAAAGCTGGTAGTTGCTTGCCGTTGGTCGGCAGTTTACAGTACACAACCCTAGCGAACTCTATGTACTGGTTTCCTCTGCCCTTCCAACTACCCGTTGTGATATGACCTGTACAGTGTTGAAAGCGACGTAAAACCCCAAATAAACAAAATCAAGTCACTAATTTGCATATTCCAGTTACTAACTGTTATATTCAAGTTACCTAACTGGCATATTCCAGGTACCAAACTTGTTTTTTCAAGTGAGCTATATTCAAACCAAGTAACTGGTATATTCAGTTTCAGTTATTCAGTTGGCAGTCCAGAGCTTCTGTAACAGTAAGACTTTTGCAAGGATTACACTAAAATATAGATCATAAGTTAGAATAAAATTTTCAAATATTAGCCTCTTATTATCCGTTCCATGAAAGACCATGTAAGTTTCCTTTGATGTGTTAATAAGCCATTCCTATTGCAAATTGAAAAAACCTTTGACATCTCATAAATGCCTGGGTAGAATTATGTAAAACTGATTCGTTTACCATCTTAAGAGTATTTTAGAAATAATGTTAATGAATGACTTTTTTAATATTATGATTTTGTTCACAAGGATATATAGTGTATTATTTTCTTCATAAGCCGTTTGCAAAGTTGCATTTAATAAACCAGTGTCATTGAAAGTCATAAGAATATTACAGCATGGATTACAATGGTATTTCCTAAATATTCAGAAAGGTGCATGTATATTTTGTTTTGATGAAAGTATAGTGATTGTAACAATTATATAATAGGAACTTGTCAATCAGCAATTTTCAAGGTAATTTGACCTCACAGAGTTTTATTATCAAGGCCAATGACATTTCATTCTGTGATAATTTTTATGGTTGAATTTCTTTAAGTACAATTTAAAATTTGACATTATTTTTCCCCCTTTTCATGTAATTTTAATGATAATTTTGTGAAACAATTTCTTACACTGGTAATTAGCACATAAGAATTGGAAAAATTGTATTTATCCCTGAAATTTTAGTATTTGCAAAGACTTTGGTTATTAAAATATTAAAATGATACACAATCAAACTTGTTTTTTCGGATACATACAAAAATGCTTAATGCTACCAATGGATAAACACATTTGCCACCTTTTCTATATTCTGTTGAATAATGCTGAGCTAACATGTGATTAACATTTGCATTGTGTCTATAGAATTGGACATATTGCATAATAGAATTTGGGATATATGTAGTATTTACACTGTGCAGGTATTGTTGTCACACAAGGTGTCAGGCTGGGCAGTTGGGCAGTCTTTTTGCCAAGCGGGAGGGCTGGGTTGAGTATTAACTTGTCTATGCTGTATCTCATAAATCATTAGGGTTAGGATGTCTTGATAGAGACATTGAGAGACACTGGTTAGGGGATGTAGGTGTACAACATCATAGTATGACCTTGATTTGACCTTTGACCTTGCTGTAGTGACTTTGATCTTATCTGGCCCAAATCTTTCAAACTGTACAGTGTAGCAAATACATAGTCTAATATCAATGCTCCCTATAACTTTTACTCTGTAATGTTGAACATTAATGTAATATTTAGCTAGAGGTTTCGCGAGTGTACAAAGTGCACATTTTAACATCTTATCTCATGGAGTTCATTGATGTTTCCCAAGGTTGGATGATCTTGCATTTTAACCTTTTTGTGCTAGTGTTCCCACTAATAAAACAAATGTGAGCTCTCTATATGTAAACTTTATCTGATTCAGCAGGGGCATTCATACTTTCACAAATATATTCTAGTCCAAGATATAACACCATTTTAAATTCAGATGCAGTTATATTTTTCAATATACTACTGACAAGTCTAATCAATTATATCTCTGTGAAATTCAGTGCTGAAAATAAGAATTACAAATGGACTACAAAATTGAATACAGTAAGGATTAAGTTCCTTTGAGTCCATCCTTTGATGGAGACAAGGCACTATAAAAGTTGAATGAAATTACTACAAAATCAGTCAGTGAAAATACCAGTTACCTAACTCGAATGTTATTTTGAAGTTAGTAACTCATATATTCAAGTTAACTAATTTGTATATTCAAGTTAGTTAACCAGTATATTCAAATTAGTTACTTGTGTATTCCAGTTCCTAACTCATAAATTAATTTTAGCAACTTGAACTAACTCGAATATTCCAGTTAGTTTCTCATATATTCCAGTTAGCTAACTCATATATTCAAATTAGCTAATTCACATATTCAAGTTAGGTAACTGGTATATTCAAGTTAGGAACTTGTACTGTCAAGTTACTAACTCGAATATTCGAGCTAGCTAACTGGTATATGTATATTCAAGTTGTTAAAACCAAAAAAATTGGCAGTCCAGAGCCTCCATATAATGTAAAGAAAAATAATGAATAAACAAAGAATTCCACAGCTTTAAAAACAAAATTTGTTACACATTGTGGAGTTTTATAACCTGATAATACAAAATAAGTCAGTGATACAGAACAAGTTATCTATAGAGCAGCCTGAAATCTCGTCAAAATTCTGCGCACCATTTTGTAACATATTAAGTGTTGGTACAAAATAAGCCAGTAATAAGAAATAAGTCAAAAATTAATTACGAAATAAGTCATATAATACAAAAAAGTCGTTGATACAAAATATGATGTTGATTTCTTTTCCTCCTATTGTCTTCAGTAACCTGGCTGCTTGGGGTAGCTATGCTGTTTTATAATAAGATTTTGCATGTGCCCTAATTGGTACAGGTTCACAAAGCAATTGATCCCTTTTGAGGGTGTTTGGGGTGGTTTCCTTTTTGATGTTGTTGCCATTTTCATAAGTGATACATATATGGCTAAAATACATGAGATAAAATGTGTATAATTTAATAGAAAATGTGTTTAACATAAACATGTAGTTTTTCCAAAAAAAACTCTTGTACCTAAAAGGTAAATGTTTTCATGATTGTTATTTAATATGTTTGATTGTAATACATGGTTTGTTTCTTGAAAAATAATACATACTTATTGTCTTTGAGACTCTAATCATTAGTTAAGGCAAACTTAAGTCAAAATACCCCTATCAAGACAAGGGGATACACTTTTTGTTTATGGATACAATATTTTGATCCAAAATTCGGCACCACCTAATCTCCTTATTGTTTGAGATGTATAATGTTGCAGAGAAATAATGCATCCCCCAAAAGATCGAAGGAGGGATACATTATTTATGGGGTCCATTCCAGCAGTAAATGAACAGATGGAGGGTGGGACTCATCTCAGTCCCCCAGAGAAAAAATGTAACCTACAAAAGATATATTTAAATATAAAAGATGCAATTTCATTGCACAAAATATAACCACTTGGGACTCACTACTAAATCCAACCGTTTGGAGAAAGGATTACAGCTGAGACTCTAAGACATTATAATGCAGAAATGGATAGATATGTTATAACGTTTTGTATTCTTTATGTTTTATGTATTCAGTATTTACAATAAGTGGGTATTTTGTGTGGATTTAATATGTCAAAAACTGTGAAACTAGCACAATTCTTAATGGATCTATGTACACTTCACATCAAAAAGTGTGTTATTCAGTACGGACTAGCCCTGGTGACACCCTAGGTGACAAATCAATGCTGTTGTTAGTGAGTTAGCTCCCAACACTGACCTGTTAGTTTCAAAGATCACTTGACCTAATATAAACGTAGCTGTTAAAGTGATATTAAAACGCAATTGTGATCATTAAAGCAAATTCAAAATCAAAACTGTTATCTTGATTGGGGTGCCTCAGGTTCTGATAAGTGAATTTATTTTACAGTTGTAATGTCATTTGGGGGCCACGGTGGGAGAGTGGTAACACTCTCGCCTCCCACTTCTGAGGTCGGGGTTCGATCCCCATCATGGCCTTAAGTGGGAAAGCTGGTAGTTGCTTGCCGTTGGTCGGCAGTTTACAGTACACAACCCTAGCGAACTATATGTACTGGTTTCCTCTGCCCTTCCAACTACCCATCGTGATATGACCTGTACAGTGTTGAAAGCGACGTAAAACCCCAAATACATAAATACGTAATGTCATTTGTAATTATGACAAAAATTTATTTATGTGTGTTTTAGGAAGTCCAAATTGGAAAATGTGTAATTAGACTTGTGGGATTTTCGAAATACCAACAAGATCCTGGAAATGGAGGAGAGAGTATGATAGCTAAGGTCTTCTACTCGAGCCCACGTGGTAAGATTGCACACAATTTGCAGAGGAAATAAATATCCAATTCACCATAGTTTATAAAAATAATCTGCAATCAGTCCTTAGAATAGAGTCAAAACTCCCCATCTGAACACCAGAGTAGATATCTCGCCACAATATCACAAATTAAAACTTTTCTATTATTCAAGTACTTAATGTGAAAGAGGGAAAAGTTCCTTCTTTGAGGTAAATTTCACACCTTTTCTCTATATTCATTGTCAATGATTTACATGAAGAACCATTTCTTTAATTAATATATGATCAATTAACTACATTCCTTAAATCAGTGAGATTAAAGTTCTTTGATCTTATATTGAGATTGTTTCATAGTGTTAGGACATAATAACACATGTGGTTGTTTTTTCCTGTACAAAAATGATATAATTATACATAGCCATTAAATATGTACGTGTTTATAGATACTGTTTAATACTGTAATAACAATAAAGTATTACACTCAAAATCTTTGAATAAGAAAACACCAAATTGATATTATTTATAATATAAGAATACCACTTTTTAGAATAAGGAAAATACAGACGCATGAACAATAACAATTTGCATAAATCAAAAGAAAATAGCAAACTGGGTGTGGAGGAATGCTTAAAATGGGAGCCAGTTAAATAAATTGGTTAATTCCTACTGGATGTATTGCTCCAGTATTCCACATTTCCATATGCACCACCTCCTACAACTTTTTCTGTGCTCAGATTTAGGTGTGTTGTATTTTAGAGAACACCATTCCAGAATTGATAAGCAGAGATCTTTGACAGAGTGCCCCTTGTCACTAAAATGTTTTAGACATTAGGGTTGATCTGTTCTCCTTTTTCACTGAGAGTATATTCATATATCCTTGAACTGAATGCACGCCCAGTTTCACCAACATAATTTACACTTTTTGTAAGAGATTTGGAATACTTATGCCACTTAATTTACAACTTATGTGATTTAGTAATTCGGTGAGGTTGTGGGTCTTTTGTGTTTTTTTGCACTTTACTGAAGTATCTTTATGTATGAGTGGGTAGTAAGTGCATTTCCCAAATGTTGTGCAGTGTTTGTGTATAATTTGCTGCTTAGGTGCAACCTCGCACTTGAATTGTTAAGTAGGTCCAGTGTTTTATCAGAAATTCTCTGCTATGGAAAAGGAGTGTCTGCTTGTTTTCTCACCTCCTGGTCACTAGAGTGTACGACAATTCTGGATGAGGCTGTAAACAGAGTGCTGTGGCTAACACTAGAAGATGCCACACTCATTGTAAAGATACACAGAATAATAAGTATCTGTTAGTCACAACTACACAGTTCACTAACGATGTGTCATTGGTCATTGTACAATATCCAAAAATATCCAAAGTACACTAAATCTATCCAGACAATGTATCCAGTTCACTCCAGTAAAACTTACCAACAACACAAGCATTTTATATATATTCTCCACTTGAATATTACATTCCAAGACACAATAGCCTTCCTTATAGCCAGTGAATACTAAGTTTACTTGTGGTCAGGTGTACAGTCCTTAATTTTGTTCATAGAAGCATCTACAGTCTTATAGAACTAACATGAAGTTAACATCAGTAACTAGATCAAGTGAGGAAGTTCTAGAACCTACAAGTACGTTATAGGCTTCCCCCAACTATAAAAACCCTGAGGTTAGCCTAGAGGGCCCTCCAGACTATAAATAGATCAACTCCCTTACTTTAGATGTTAACACATACATACAAAGCTTAGATCAAATAAGGCACAGACATAGTGTCCATGTATGTAAAACTAGGTAAAACCAAATATGTAAAAATGCTTTATACCTAATATTTTATACATCCCACTAGTTATCATTACATATTATCATATAAAATGAATTTACCTCCATGAAAACCCCTACATACATCACAAACACCATGCAGATTTTGGGTGTGTGTTGCACATAAATGTGCTTGCATCTGCAGTTGCACATTGTGCAAAGAACCCGGTACAACTGCACATTCCAAAAGGTACTTCAGGGATGGGACATGGTAGATTTTCCAGCCTCTGCTGAGACGAATAACCTGTTGTCTATAGATAAACATAACAGTATAAGGCCAGTAACACATTATTAGTGAAATGTGTAATAGTGACTAACAAATACTTATTATAATTTAGCATAAATCATCAGCTGATTATCAAATTCCTTTCTTGTTTTGTTAAGCTCTTTATTTAGTTATAATTTTTTACGAATATTCCATGCATTATAAAGATAAATAATTAGTCATTTTTTCAAACTTATTTAATATCAAATTGTTCCGCATTACACATGTTTCATAAATTTTTCTGCTCTCCACTCTTTTTCTCTTCTACATTAAAAGTTTTCTGATAAAGTGTTCTGTCATATCCAAATAAATGAATATGTTTTTAACACTCTCTGACGAGTTTGATTTAAGGTTTTGAGATCCCACAATAAAACAAATTTACTTAACTGTCACACAATCGAGATTGTAACAATTTGGGAAGTATACATCTTTGTGTATATTTTGTATCTTATATCTTATAAGTGTTTAAATTTTGACTGCATTGAACCCAGTGCTCGCCTCTGAGTCGTCAAGTGTCTTGATACAACAGTTAAATTTCAACTGGGAATTTAAATATATCCTTCAGTACTTTTAGGATTAGCAGTATTGAAGGGCATATCCCCAAATCTGAAGTTAAGATTTGACTCTTTTTTTTTCTTCTTGTGGCTAAAGTGCATAACCTTAGAATTTTCAACATTTATATTGAGTTTCTATTTATAGGACCAGTCTGTTGTAATATCTAGCAAGGTTTATAAATCTTTTTCATTTTCTGATAGTAAAAATAACCTCTGCATCCAGTAATATGCATATTTCATGACCATCTATATTTACTCCAATATTGGTTTCTTTGAGTGTCAGAGCTAAGTCATGTATGTATGGGCAGAAAAGAATTGGTGATAGGTGATCTTCCTTTTTTACACTTGGTGTCACTGGAAACCATTCTGACATATATTCATTCAAGGGGATAAATAACATAATATATTGATATAAGGATTTAACTGCATTATATTTTTTCCATTTATTCCATAAGTAAAATGCCTGCACATTAACAAATCCCTACCCACCTAGTTAAATGCTTTTTTAAAATCAATAAATGATGTAAATAATTGTTTAGATTAGAAAATTGGCTTCTGGTGATAGTTATTAAAGTAAAAATATGCTATTCACACGAATGACCTCGCCTTAAGCTGTTATGTCCATTGACAATTATATTTGGCCTATCACTGTAAACTGAAATGCGTTTGTTTAGGAGTGAAGAGTAAACTTTGGATAAACAAGAGATTAAACTAATCCCACAGTAGTTTAAAGCTGTGTAAGGGTCTATGCCAGGTTTGGGAATGGGAGTAATTACTGATTCGAGCTGTGTTAAAGCTCTTTTTCCTAAAAGTAGGGAACATCCAATCAATTGACCATAGACCGATCACAAACTAACCAGTATATTAGAAGTATATTCATCTCCCAATTGAAGATCATACCTTAACTGTAGCTGTTGAAGTCAATAATTGCTTGTTTAGGAAATCCTTTCAAGTCCCAATTGAAGATTATAGCTTAAGTATCAGTAAATAACTTGGCTGTTTTGAAATGGCCAGAAGTATCAATATGGCACTAGACTCAAAAATGTCTTATGTGACAACTCTTTGCTGAATTGGAAAACAATTATGAGCTACAGAGAAAAATAAGTTAAGCCAAGGATCACCACTATCATAGCAAATATATCATTGATGTAAAAGCTATGCTGGACTGGAAGAATTGTAAATGATTAAAGTCCACCAAACAGGGAAAAGTAAAATGTTTGTGTACATTCTAACACAATGTTGCAAATGACACGTGCAAGATAGGCATTTGCAGTCAATGTATCTCTCTTTTTAGGATACAAAATGAAATTTGTCCTTTACCCTAATGGGATATCTGGAGAGGAGGAGGGCTATCTGTTTGTTGAGCTAGCCATTCTGAATGGAGATTATGATAGTTTACTCCCATGGCCATTTCGCCAGAGGGTGAGTCATGAATTATAGAATTTCTGTGCATTCAGTGTATTCTGTCTGGCACGAGAATTTAACATCCAGGAAAATATCAGTAATAGAGCCTGTATTCATAATGGATCACTGATTAAAAATCATATTTTGTGTTCTACCTGTTTATTGTTGTGGGCTAATTTAGGCTCTGATTGCATATATAAATTATATTATCACACAATAAAAAGCTTTCTAAAATGGTAAGTGTTTCATGGTGTAAAAAAAGTTTGAACTTATGTCAATTCATGCTGAATCAAAGGAATATATATCAATGTTAAATTGTATAAAACATGTGTAAAGTAAGTAAGTAAATAAACAAGAAGTATTTGTTAAGTGCAGAATTGATGGAACCATCATCTAAAGATGATGTCCAAGAAGGGATAGTCCAGTTTTCTGAAAGAAGTTGGGGTCTATATTGGTGTCTGATAGGGAGATAGACTTTGGTGAAGGGAAGATGCTAATCGGAATGAATGAGTCTTTAACTATTGTCTTAATCAGCTAAGATTAGCCTAGGTTTTGATGGTGTGAGTAAGCTTGTTCCATTGGGGGCAGCTGCTGTAAAACTGTGTATTCCTGTGCAAGTAGTATAAGGAGGCCGACATCCTTATACTTTTTATCTTTTTTGAGCGATCTGATTGGTCGAGAGGGGTCACGTGACATAGGTGACATCATCATGGTGACCATGGCAACGGAAGTGACGTCATGTTTGAGCGATCTGATTGGTCGAGACACAAGTGACGTCATCATGATCACCATGGCAACCGAAGTGAGCAATCTGATTGGTCGAGACATAGGTGACATCATCAAGGTTACCATGGCACCGGAAGTGTCTTCATAATGATTACCATGGTGATGGAAGTGACGTCATCATGGGCACAGGAGATTTTATCTCGTGCATGCGCCCGCTAAATTTTATCTCACGCATGCGCACGCTAAATTTTATCTCGCGCATGCGCATGTTAGAATTTTTTCAGATGCATGCGCATGCTAGATTTTTTTCATGGGCACGCTAAATTTTATCTCGCGCATGCGCACATTAGAATTTTTCACACGCATGCGCACGCTAGATTTTTTTCATGTGCACGCTAGATTTTGTTTCCACACATGTGCAGTCCTCCTAATTTAATGGAAGTGACGTCTGTTTTCAATCATGGCACACAGTAGAGAAATTGCAAGTGTTTTCACCACCCATACCAAGTGTTGATGTGGAAAATTCTATGTTCATTGATTCAGTGATTGAGGAAAATAAAACATACAAATATGTATGTTTTTGTAACATTCATGCACATTGTTTGTTTCACATGGATACGTCTCCTGAAAGATATCTTGTCAAGATCATCTGTAAGATACTGATTTTAGCCTCTGTGATATAAAATATGATGAAGAAAAGAGCAGCATGCATCAAAATTTTAATTCTGTTTCAATAGTTATGTATATAATGGTGTGATGAGGTCAAACTGTATTCATTTGACATTTTGTCATTGAAGAAGGCACATGGATCAATACGTGTCAGATGATTATTCTGGTCTGTGTCATCTGTGCCTGTATTGTAAACTTAACTAGAAATCACATTTTAAAAGACGTTTGGTTAACTTTGCTATCATCTTCTCTGGGCTACATTCTACCAAATCCCAGTGTAAAAAGCAGGAAGGAACTCAAAGATTGAAGCATAGATGGACACTATTTATTTTGATCCAGCACACCCAGTCAGTTTTTCCGGACCACAGAAACTCTATCACTTTGTAAGGAAAGTATACCCTTCACTTTTATTAAAGGATGTCCAGTCCTGGTTAAGTGGGAAAGAAGCTTATAGCTTACACAAACCTGTGAGAAGGCGCATTAAAAGGAACACTGTGATTGTGAAAGAAATCAATCAACAATGGGATGTGGACTTGATGGATATGGCAAGAATTGCTAGTGATAACGACAGCGTTCACTTTGTCCTTCTCTGCATCAATATTTTTTCTCGTTACGTATGGACCTATCCGTTAAAAAATAAATCTGGAGAGGAAGTGAGCAAAGCCTTTATTTTTATCTTTCAAGACAGCGTACCAAAACGTATCCATTCTGATAAAGGCACAGAGTTTATAGGACAGAAAGTTCAGAGGGTGTTTAAAAACTTTGGGGTGCATCACTTTGTGACTCAGAATGAGGTGAAGGCGAATTATGCAGAGAGAGCTATCAAAACCATCAAGGGGAGAATTTACAAGTTTTTTACACACAAACAAACACACCGCTACATAGATATTTTGCAAGATGTTACTGGTGCCTATAACAACAGTGTCCATAGATCCATTGGCATGGCTCCCGCGAAAGTGACAGAAAAAAACTTACCATACTTCATGAAGCCACCAAAACATTCATTGAGAAAAAAGAAGAAATACAAATTTAAGATTGGTGACTACGTGAGGATTTCACACACAAAAAAGGCTTTCAGCAGAGAATATGATCAATGGTGGACAGGGGAACTATTTAAAGTTGTGGAACGATCTTGGAAACAAGAACATCCCACCTACACCTTGCATGATTATGCAGGTGATACAGTAGAGGGGACATTTTATGAAGAAGAGTTACAGAAGGTTATTCCTAATGAATTTTATAGAGTGGAAAAAGTGTTAAAGCGTCGTCACAGACGTGGTCACCCCAAAGAAGTCTTAGTGCGATGGTTGCACTGGCCACCAAAGTACGACAGTTGGATTCCAGAAAGTCACCTGCAAATCCAATGGCAAATCCAATCTGAATAGGGAGGTTTAACTTTTGGTGGGATTTCATCAATTCTATTTCTGCAAAATCGTCTCCAAGATCTTCTATTTTCTTGAAAGTGGGCAGGTTTACTTTCAGTGCAATATCTCTGTTTCCTTTGACGTATTCAACCTTTTGATGTTTTTCCTGGTCCATGATCATGGACCCATAAGCCGAGTTGCCCAGTAATTTCATAGTGTCCCCCAAAAGCAAGTGGTCTGGTGAGACGTCTCCTTTGCGTCTGGCTTCGCTGACTTTCTCTCTGAACTCTTTAAAAGAGGCTTGGGGAGAAAACTCGATGACTTGATAGACTTCTGTCACTTCCAAACCGTGGTTTATGTACCATTTGGGTAGTGGGGTCAACAGCAAGATCTTTTTCGCTTTCATGCCTCCTATCAACAGTCTCCTAGGCTTGGTGGACATGTTGTATTTGGTGATGTGGTCTTGCATCAGGGAACCCATGGCACTGACTGGCACATCACAAGTACGAAAGATGGGGCTCATTTCTTCAAAGTGACTTTTCAAATGTTCCGGGACTTGAATATCGAGTTCTACCATGCCAAACAATTTTCCATCAACTACAACTTGCGTTAATGCTTTCTTATGGCTTTGGTAATAAGGCGGTAAATATTTATTCAGTGGAAATGGCTGGTACTGACATTCTTTCATCTTGACTACTTTAAAACCTTGGTCTTTCAAATATGTCTCTTTATCCTGTATCATCTTTTGCCTCTTGGTCATCAGTTTTAGAAATTTTTCCCAGGCCTTGTTCGTGAGTCTACATTTGTGTCCATGGTACCAGCACCCGTCGAATTCATACACAGTTTTGTTGACGTGGTCATACCCATCGCAAAAATAGGGACCTATGCGGTATTCTTGGCCTGTATTCATCAGGTGTTGAATTTGAATGCCTTTGGATTCAGCCTCTTTGTCCGTCCAGGCAAACATGTGCAGATACTTTTTGTTGACTTTGGGTTTGAAGTCTGGACCTTGTCTTCTCACAAAATAACCCCCTGGCATATCTTCTCCTATGGCCCACAGATACAAAACATTACAGTCATACCCCACAATATTCTGACACAGTTTGTTTTTTCTGATTCGAGTTTTCCCAGCCTCGTGGTATCTGGTGAAAATGATGCTGGGTCCGCCCACAATATTTTTCTTGATGGTCTTGTAAAGATCAACATCTTCCAGTCCAAATAAGGAAAAGTTGGGTCTGTCTTGAAATAAAAATTTTCTGGCTACACCCGGGATACTCAAACATTCTTTCAAAAAATCGATTCCAATTGTTGTAGTATTCCAAAAAATCTTGAAAGGTTTCCATGCCCTCCCTTTTCCACACTTGCTGCAACATTTCATAATTTTGTACGAGGGCCTCTCCTTCTCCCAGGGTGTTCTTTTGATTTAACGTAGAGTAAAAAGCTTTTTTAATTTTCTTTCATCATCAAACCATTCATAAGGGAAATAAAATTTAGATTCTTCTGTCTCATAGGCTTTCAAAATTTCGCATAACTATAACCAGGAGCCAAATAGTTGGAAATGTCCAGGAACCTAAATTCTGGATTGGCAATGCACATGTATTGATTGTTTTTCTTGACCACAAAATAATCGTTGGTTTTGTGCAGCTTTAATGTTTTAGCGAGCTCCATTTTGATGAGGTTGATGTCATATTTGGCACTATTGAAACCTAACACTGGTACTTCTCGCTTATATTTTTTGAGCTTCTTTTCTAGATCAGCTTCTAAGGGTACATCAAACATCTCACTGGCCAAGTCATAAATGTGAGCGGCTATCTCGGTCATGTAGTCCACCATGTCCTTTAACAAGACTTTGAGGTCGGGACTCACAAAACAGATGGGTGAGTCATAGCCGGGTACATTGCTGCAGACACTGATGGGGTGGTGTTTGGTTTTCCAGTGAATGGTTTGCTGGGTTGTATTCACAGGCAAGAGCAGAGATTCAAAATCATACACGATAAACCAGGGGAAAAATGGACGTTCTCCCGTCCTCTGGTACATTTCTTCAGAAAAACTGCACGGCGGAGTATAGATACCTCCAATGTACTGAAGCTTTTTGATTCCTGTGCAATTCTTTTGTTGTTTCCACTTTCTTCTGTGATCAAACAGTTTCTGGCAGTGCTGGCAGGTATATTTCTTGGCATAGCGTTGAAAATCTGTAATGAGGCTCAAATGGTGGTTGTGTCGATTTAATTTTAGTTCCTCTTCAAAATGGCTGAAACTTTGATAGATGGGCACCACCGTTCTATTTTCTTGCAGCTCATACACATAAATAATTAAATATTCTTCTTAAAGCATTGTTCTAAGTCGGGCATTACTTGTAAACTGACTGGGGTGACTTCTCCCATGAATTCTTCCCACTGTCTTAAGGCTTCTTTGGTTTTCTTCACGTTGGGGTAAACTAAACAACGGAAGAAACATAAGTTGTCTCGATACAGATGTCCCTGGGTGTTTTTATGCATGGTTAACAATCCCTTGCAGTTGACCACGTAATCAGGCAGCTCCCCATTTCCCAGGGGAAATTGTGTGGGGGTAACATCGAATACCATATTTGTCACCAGAAATGGTTTCCACTGGCTGTTGGGTTTGGAAGCCTGCAAATGTTCTAACACATTCATGTCCCTCAGTCTGTTTTCCACCATGTTCAGTGACTGGCGCGAGCTGAATAAGTGAGGGAGTGTCCACATGGTTTGGTTTGTGTTGGGGGCAAAGTATCTATATTCTCCAGTCTCAATGCTTCTCAGTATAAATCCCAGTGAAATATTGAGCTTAAATGCCGTTGTTTGCTGCTCATAAATGTCTCTAATTCTTTCAATCATTGTATCTATACCTTCTCTCAATCCGTCTGTTGGTACATTGTAAAGAATGTGTCTCCCTCTATCCACTCTTTCAGGGGCCAAAATGATACTGCTATTTCCCTCTATCACCTCCCTCAAAGCTGTATCTCCAATATCTGTCCATGGAGCCTGTTGTAGACCACCTCCGTGCTGTAGGTGCTGTAGGTTTCTATGGTAATGCAGTTGTCGTCTGCTAGCACAAATTTGTCCACAGTGGCTGCAGCAATAACCGTGTAACCCCTGAGGCTGACTGTGCGTCTCTAGTCTTGGTCTCTTTTCTGGTGGGGGTTGGCTGCCTCTTAGTTTGCAAATCTTTTGATGACGTCGACAATTGCCTCTGTGCGAGAAGATCTTGAAGCAAAAAGGGCACTTTCGGTCATCCATCTCTTTAAAATAAACAGTAGCCATGTATGTGTTATATATGTTTACATAGTTTGCAAATTATGGGTAGAATAGTTTGAATATTGTGAATACAATAGCAATGCTGTGTTTAGACTTGTTACATTTCCTAAAAAGCAAAACCTAACAATATTTATATGGATGGAAAGATCTTTTCAAGACGAATCCAACGATATCTTACTTTTAAAAATCCGCCCAATATTTGCAGTGAAGTGGCCGAACACCGCTTACAAAAACCAGTACTCACCTCTTTGCCTGACTTGAGCGAATAAACATGTAGAGTGCGCATGTACATGAATAAAAATGTAGTGTGCGCATGCACGTGCAAAAGATTAGTTGAGTGCGCATGCGCGTGTAAAAGATTAGTTGAGTGTGCATGCGCGTGCAAAAGATTAGGGCAGAGTTTAAATTTTAGAGTGTGCGCATGCGCGGAATAAAATCTAGTATGTGCATGTATAAATTTGAAAATGAAGTGAGGTCACTTCTGTTGCTATGGCAACGTCACCTACATCACATGACCCCTCTCGACCAATCAGATCGCTCATAGAAATATAAGGTTTTCTTTTAAAGGAGGAGGAATATAAACTTCTATTAAACTAAATCAGTAGTATATGTTATATATATTTATATAGCTTGCAAATTATGGGTAGGATAGTTTGAATATTGTGAGCACAATAGCAATGCTGTGTTTAAAATTGCTACAGATATATAATTAAAATTTAAGTCCCAGAACACTTATGTGTTATACTGCACTAAAATATAACATAATAAAATATAATAGCTTATATTTACAAGAAAAATAAATATATACACAAATACATGATTGGCAAATTTATTTTTTATTTATTTATTTATTTGGGGTTTTACGTCGCTTTCAACACTGTACAGGTCATATCACGACGGGTAGTTGGAAGGGCAGAGGAAACCAGTACATAGAGTTCGCTAGGGTTGTGTACTGTAAACTGCCGACCAATGGCAAGCAACTACCAGCTTTCCCACTTAAGGCTGTCACGGGGATCGAACCCCCGACCTCAGAGGTGGGAGGCGAGAGTGTTACCACTCACATGATTGGCAAAAGGCCAACTCTCAAATTCATGGAAATTGACTAGAAATATACATAAAATTGCAAAACACAAATAAGTATGTATATAGATTAAAAATAAATGTTAATAAATCAAAAACAATCACAGCCTTTCAGATAACTATGAACATTATAAATATTTCCATATAATAAATCTTAAATTTTGGCCGAAAAATTACATTTCTTGAAATCAAAACCTCGAAATATTTATATGGTTGGAAAGATCTTTTCAAGACGAATCCAACGATATCTTACTTTTAAAAATCCGCCCAATATTCACAGAGATATGGCCGAAATACAGCTTCTTTGACTGAAAATTAGCGTGTGCATGTGCGGGATAATAGCTAGTGCACACATGCGCGAATAAAAATTGTTCGTGCGCATGCATGGAATAAAATTTAGCTTGCGTATGCGCATGATGATGTCACGACCTCTCGACCAATCAAATCGCTGAAAAAAGATAAAAAGTATAAGGATGTCGGCCTCCTTATACTACTTGTGCATTTGTTTGGTCTGGATGAAGAAATTGAGAGGCGATTGTCCCTTGTGAGGTCACAATGCTTAACTAAAGAGGACAGCCATGGGGGATGGGCAAAATTTATTGCCTTGTAAGTAATAAGTAGGTATTTGAACAGTATGCAGTAGAGTCGAGTTCCAAGTTTATTTGTTTATCATCTGCCTATAAACAATGGGTAAATTTTTTTTTAAATTTAGATATCATTGTACTGAGAGGATTTGTGTATAGGGTGAAAAGGAGCAGGTCCCAGACTGAGGTCTGAGGATCCCCATAAGGGAGTTGAAAATCATATGCAAGATGTCAGTCTATTTTAATCCTTAATTTGTTTCCCTGAGTGGAAATGTGACTCTACCCACTTGAGTACAACCCTATCAATATCATACCAGTGCTTAAAGGATGACTTCAGTGTTTTTGACATACCTATTTTTTAAGTGTAAATTCAAGCTTCATATATTATCAATATACTGACAAAGTTTTATGTGTCAAAGTTGCCTATATCTGCTGTAATTTGCATTTAAAAGTACAGAAGCACTGCCTTATTTGGGTAGTCACATGTTCCCTCCCGAAAATTGCCGAGTGCACATGAAGTAAATAAACATGTGTGGGTGACGTCATTTGTGTTCACTTGCCTTGGTTTTAGCTTAGAACTGTTCTGATATATACTGCTTTTTATGTTACATTATCTCTTATAAAATGGAGCATTTCAAGGACATAGTAAAAGTAACAATGTTCTAACTGTAGTTTGAGCCAATAAAACTTACAAAATGTGTGAGTTTAGAGAACCAAAGATAAATATAACACAATCCATTGTGGGGGTGAACTGCGGACACTAATACTGAGAACAAGAACTGTTTATATTCTTTGCTGTGAACAGTGTATATTTATAACACTCTCTTTTTTTATCAACTGTAAGATTTGAAATGAGATGAGTTTCTGGTAAATGTTTCATGGTGAAAGAAAACACGGCAGTATCAAGTATTATCTGGGCCATCTAGCCTTTTTGTGTGTAGAAAGGTATATCAATTCAGAAAAGCTTCAGTTAACATTTGTTTCACTCTATAAAGTGCACACTTATTAACTTTGGAAATCTAAAATTTAGTTCATTTACGTGAATATTTAATTTTAGCATATTATTTAACTATTCAAATAACATATAAAGAAATAGTCCAGAAGGCAAATAAATATATTAATTCCTGGTATTTACAAATATATAATCTCAAGCCTTCAACAGGGGTGTATTTTGTAACTGCTGAATTATACACTACTTCTTCTATTTTAATGTTGCTTTGAACACTGTATAATAGGTCATATCATGACAGGTAGTTTATGGGCAGAGGAAACAATTCCATACATGGTACTGTCATTTAAACTGCCAACCATCAGTAAGAAACTACCATCTTTCCCATATAGGGTTCTTGGTTTGAACCGCCTACATCAGAGATGTAACTTTATTATAACTAAGGTAATTCAACTCCAGACTCTTGACTATTACTATGTTCTGTTCCCCCCACCCTTCCAATTTTTCATCTATCAGATCAGAGAAATATTAATTCACAGTATTAGATTATTTTTGTGCATTTTAATGAGGTTTTTTGCAACACAAGTGCTGTCCACCATCTTTCCAAAACAAGTGTGACTAGAGGTTTCAATAAATGATCCAACATATAAACTATGTGACGAGAACAAAGAAAATGATCAGTCACAATAGTATGTAAATAGATGGTTATTATTTAGTTTTTACTTAAAGTGTATAAGTTTTTTACTTGAGGATTCAAAAGTACTTCTAAAATCACATGAAAATATTACCTTAACTCTTATTGGATATATTAACTTTTTTTTTAAAAAAAATTGCTTAACTCTGGTTTCATTATTTTCTATAAACCTCCAGGCTTTCATATCTGTGGTGGTGGATTTAAATATATGATATAATTGAATAAATGATGATCCCGTGTTGCAATGTGACCTTATAATTATGATAAAAGTGATACAAACACTCATCTTGGAGCCAACTTTTTGAAAATTTACATCTCTCTCCTTTTAGCTAGTGATTTGCCTTGACCAAGGTTGTAAAATTGAATAACTGACTATTTTTGAACAGCCACATTATCTAAATTTACTAGCCTCATTATCTAGATATTAAAATTCAGCTCAGATCGTGCACAGATGACCTCTATGTCTGAGATAAATGTGGATAAATTGAAGAGAAGAGAATAGTAAGAGAGAAAAATATAGGTTATGTTTTGATCATTTTGAAAATCAGAAAAAAATCTTTTCAAGTTTCCTTTTACCAATTATATAATTCTTAATTTTATCCTTCAATAATTATGTACAATTTACCATTTTAAACTGACAATTGCAAAAATAAATTGAGGAGACAAAAACATATATACTGTATATATAGCACTGTTTTTATCCCTGCATACACAGCCCATGAACACATATGATGCAAACACACCATGTGACTGGTGAAAAGAGCTGAAGCAGGCAGTTATAAATTTGAAATTTATCTCCTGTTATAAAAGCTTGTTTATGAAGTAAACAGACTACTTTGGGTACTAATAGTACCAGATACATGTTTTAAGTAGGCAAGAGTGTCATATCCTGCATTTAACTCAGAAGTGAAAAAAACACTGAAGTCATCCTTTAAGGCAGTCAAAGAAGATAAAATGATCTATTGTATCATATACTGTGGAAAAGTTCAGAAAGACTAGTCCAACAGTACTACCCTTATTCATCGGGGTGGCAATGTCATTTTGTCTTTTTTTAGCAGTTGGTACATTTCATTAGGTTCAATTTTGTGATTAAATATTGTTGTTCTTGTTTAAGGTGACAATCACTATTTTGAACCAAGATTCTGCCAATGATTTGGTGACAGCTTTCACACAAACTGAGGGCTACCCGAATGCACCTGCTTTCATTATGAGTAGACTTCTTCCACTGCAGGAATTAGATGAGGAGTCAGGCTTCATCAAAGATGATACCTTCAACATAAAGTGTGAAGTGGAACAGGAAGAATTTGTGAAAAGCAATTAACTTTGAGTATTATATATGTTCATTTCATGGACATAATGTTTATATAAATAAACATGAGATACATTAAATATATATATATATATTTCTTATCCCAGAACAAATAATAATAGCATCGCATGAGAGAAAGACAGCATGATTTTCTAAAACAGTCTGAAAGGGAACTTTTATTGTTGGGAAGAGTAAGATTTGGTTTTCTACACTGGGGTGTTTTGTACCTGTTCATTTTTATAGATAGATATAGGCATTTGTCATCATGAACAAAATATTGTGAAGTTAACTTCAAAGTAGCTCAGCTAGAACCATCAATTTCCTGTAAAATCTGTCATGGACCGCATTGGAATGGAAACACTTCACTGAAAAATTCTAATTTCTAATTCTAATGTTACATGGGGGGCCTACAACACTTTGTAAAATAGTGTATCCCTTGCAAAATAATGCATCTCTTTTGGTGAAACATTAAAGGATCCCCTGATTATTTGGTGTGTTATACGTGTATTGCATCCTTATCATTCAAATTTTATATATTGCAGTTTAGAGAGTCTGTCAAAGATGAAACTTAACATGATAAGGGGATTAGTGAAAACACACATTTCCATTTGTGAGAGATCAGTTGAGAGTGTAGCTGATATGTTGAAGGGTGCTTGAGAAGATTTTTCTGTTGTAGACTTGTCCACAATCACATTCTCTTTTTTCTTGAGTAATGTGTGTGACTTCATAGCTGATATAGCATGATCTGTTTTATTGAATGCCCTCTTTATATATATATTCTGAATTTTTCTCTCCCATCACATTCACTATTTATAAGTGTTCCAAAGAGCTATTTTGTCAAATTTATAACCGATCAAATGTTATCTCACAAATTTTGTTTTCCACAAATGTATGTACATTAGTATGTACAATGTATATGCCTTTTCACACTAATGTACATACATTTGTGGAAAACAAAATAGGTTACATACATTAATGAGACCAAAGGTGAAACTAATGTGTTGTAATTTGATATTATCTTTGTTTCTAACATTAATACTTTATGCTGACATTTGATCGGTTATAAATTTAATCTTTCACCATTACATAATTATGCCAGTCATAAGATTACCATAGCCAATGTTTACTCATTATGTCAAACTCCTTGTATTCTCTACAAATTACCTATGTACACCTCATGTTCTTTGTTTACTACTTATGTACAATAATATGGTACACATACATCTACATTATGTCCAGCAAGTAAGTTATATGCATTAATTATTTACATCAAACTATCTTGTTATTAGAAATTAACATTATTGTAACTATATTATGTTCATCAAGTAAGTTACATAAATTGACTATCAACATATAACTATTCTCTTGAGAAAAATTAACAATATTTACTTTGGTGTTATATATTTGAGATAGTGATCACTCCATCTCATTAGTGTGCATGTCATAAAAGAGTATCGGCTACAAAGCAAGGGGGCTCTTTGTTAGTAGTAGCAGTGATAATGTTGGGCCCCAACTCGCGATTGGGAACATCTCGAGATTGTCCTTGCACAAACACAGGATCTTGAGTTGAGGCAAATATCTCGAGATTGGGCAGTCCATCTCGAGATTGGGCTGCACAAACTTAAGATAAGTTTGACATAATACCTCAGGTAATTGTCCTTAGCTATAATCACTTTCCCTAGATTATCAAAAGCTCTAAACATGGTTGTGGCTTCCTAATATAATCTGGCAAGGGATAACAATTGCACTGAATATAAAACTCTTTGATTATCTGTTCAAGGAAATTTGTTTGTGTGTACACTGTTACCTGAACTTTTTCTCAGAGTCTTAATTACAATTCTATAAGTGTTGGCATGTTGTCCACTCCTTTTTACCCTATATACAACCCCTCTCACTTCAGTCATATCTAAATTCAACATGACCCATCACTTATATGCAGATGACACACAAATTGTGCAGGCTTGGATGGGAAATAATAAGCTTAAATTAAATCCTGACAAGACAGAATTCATAGTGATTGGTAATGATCAAATTAGAAGCTCCCTGAAGTCATTATTCCCAGTGAGTTTGCTTGGCAACACCATGGAACCAGCTGAATCGGTCAAAAACCTTGGTGTCATCCTTGATGCTAAAAATTCATTGCAAAGACATGTGACTAATCTATGTCGCATAAGTTACTACCATCTCCGGGAACTATGCAGGGTCCGCAGGTACTTAAATCATGAAACAGCTGTAAAGGTGGCAAATGCCTTGGTTAGCAGTCGCCTGGATTACTGTAACTCACTGCTTTACAACACACAAAAGGCATATACTAGCAGACTACAGAGAGTTTAAAATGCCTTATGTCAGACGGTGTGCAAGCTAAATAATTACTGTCATGTCACACCCTTCCTGCAAAAACTACACTGGCTCCCTATTTATTACCGTATATTGTTCAAATATAATCTCCTCACTTATAAAGCAATACATTTCAGCCAACCTCCATATCTCTCCTCTCTAATTAGGCAGAGTGATCTCACACGGGGCAATCGCCTATCAATTTCCTCATCTAAACCAAATAAGCGCTTAGGGCTACGCAGCTTCATAGCAGGGGCTCCCACAGAGTGGAACAAGCTTCCTCAAGCCATTAGAACCATAGAAAGCATTTCTGGTTTCAGAAAACAGTTGAAAACATATCTTTTTAGATTAGCTTATCCTTCACCATAGCCTATCTCCCCCTATCGGACGTTAATATGGAAACAGACCTCTTGCCAAGGATGCCAAGTTTTTTACAAAATTTTGAACAGTACAAACTTTCAAAACAAAAATTACAAACAAAGTTGGGAAAGGGACTTACAGGTTGAGTTAGATGAACAGGCTTGGAAGGAGATACACAAAGTATGTTTTAAATGTCTACCAGTCCACCATTTAATTTGGTTCCAGTATAAGATCATACATAAATTGTTAGGAGTTTGACAATATTTATATAAAATTAAAAAGTCAGAAAACTCAATTTATAATTTTTGCAGTGATGATAATGAAAGTATAGTGCACCTATTTGTTCTCTGTAAAAAGACTGAACAATTTTGGAATAATATATAAAATATAAAATCCTGGATAAAACAAAGTACAGATATCAATATAAACATCAGTCCAAAATTTATAGTCTTTGGCCATTATGTGCTAAATCAGTGTACATTCACAACGAACCTGATCTTTCTCACAGGTAAATATTATATTTTCAAATGTTCAAGAAAAAACCTCAATTTGAACATCTCTAATTATAAATCATTTCTCAGAAAAACGTTTCTTGAGCATGAATATCTTAGTATACTAAATATGCAAGCAGATAAATTTGACAGAAAGTGGTCAGTGTTTGTTCAACTTTTTAGACATTTAGAATAATAACCTCAATTCCCTTGTAAAATTTAGATGTGACCTATGTTATTATGTTCCTTTTATTGCACCTTTTGTTTACTTTTACTATTATTTTATTATTAATATTATTTTCTCTATTCCATGTAACCTGTCACCTTACATCATCAAGATATATTCAGCGGTAGTTTGATTTATTAATGAACCTAAGGTTTTCTTTCAAAAGGTTGTTGCTGCTGGTATATAAATCAAGTTACACCAAAATAACATGTTTAGTACTAAACGAAATGTATCTGTACTTATTAAATTTTCTTAAGCTGATTTGTGACACTTATACATTTATTGTAGAAAATGAAATAAAGATTTGGGTATTCTCCTTTAAATAAAGTACTTGACTTAAATCAAGTCCTTAAAGAGTATATTATACTACATTGTAATACTTTCAGCTTTGTGTGTGAACATACAAGTAAAAGCAAATGGTAAGAATTCGTAAAAAAACAACTTGAAAATCTGTCTAACCAAATATATGTAACAAGATAACTGTTAATATTAAAATTGCAATAAAATTTATTTCATACTGTGTATGAAATAGCACTGGAAATGGGCCTTGATGGAGGGTTTCCTACCTTTGCCCTCCCAAGGTCCTTAGCACCATTGTGAAAAAAAGGTAAATAAACTTGTTATTCGGAAAAAAAAAAAAGACGGGAATTAGCTTAAATAGGGGAAGACGTATGAATATAGAGTTAAATGGGACAGGTATTTGCTAAAACACAAGTCAGGAAGGCCAGTGACTGAAGAACCTTCCCTTAATATGGTAAGGTAGCTAGATTCATTGCCTACTCTCTTCCAGAAACAGCTTTATAAATGTGTTTCAGTGCACAAAGGAAGTTGTTGGGGTATATTACCTTTAGTTTCATAAATTTTCTTTTCCTATATCCTTTAATGGCGCTATGTATATGGGTACATAATTAATTTATCAACCCTAAATCGGCACCGAATCATGTACAGAATAACATTACAATTTTACAACTACTATACATGTATTTGCAAGTAGAAGTGTATGAGTTATTAAAAAATATTGACGAAAGCCAAGTGATATCATGTTAATAGACAGTTTATTACTGAAGCTCTGGACTGCCGATTTTTTTGCCATTTTACTAACTTGAATATACCAGTTTGTTATTAACTTGTATATTCCATTTTCTATCTTGAATATTGCAGTTGCTAATTCATATATTCCAGTTAGCTAACTTGTATATTCTAGTTAGTTAACTCGTATGTTCAAGTTAGTAACTAGTATATTCCAGTTATTAACTCGAATATTCAAGTTGCTAACTTGTATATTCAAGTTAGTAACTTGTATATTCCAGTTAGCTAACTCGTATATTCCAGTTTGTTAACTCATATATTCCAGTTAGTTAACTGGTATATTCAATTTAACAACTTGTATATTCCAGTTACTATCTCGAACTTTCCAGTTATTAATTCATATATACGAATTAACTAGCTGTTTTTTTCAAGTTATTAAAGTAAAAAAAATGGCAGTTCAGAGCTTCTGTAAGGCTTTAGTGTTATACACGTAATGTAAGGGATGGTGCAGTAATACTTTAATACATTAAAAACGATTATTTTTAAGAAAAAAAAATGATTTCTGCACTTGCTGCTTGCGGCTTTGCTTTATCATACATTTCAAGAAATTTATCACAAAACGAAATCTTATTTTCTATTCATAACTTCTCATTACTATTTTTGGATTTCTAAAAACATTTTCCACAATGTGGAATGGCTTTAAACTGGGGGAAAACTTATGCTATCTTGAACAAATAAATATGTATGTTTCATTTTTTTCTTGTACTGTCACTCAAATCAGAGCAACTATGAGAGTTTCAAATGGGCCACAGAAATGTACATTTAACTTTACATTATTCACAGTCCTGTGAGTGCATAAAACAGCCTTTACAAAAACTTTTTTTCAGCTGTGTATAATCACACATAATACCCCTTTCACACTACAGGCAGTATCACCCGTGGTAACCCGCGTTTGTCACAATTAAGGTTGCTTCTCGGTGACCAACATTTGTAGTGCTGTCTTCCTGTTGTTATTGACGGTTAACAACTGTGTCCAAGCAGTGACAGTCCTTGTGTTGTGTGAACAACTCGGATGAAATGGGGCGACCTGGAGGCGGTTCCACCACTGAGAAAAACTTCTAACCGTGGGACACACCGCCTGTAGTGTGAAAGTGGCATAATATTGTACTTATCTTCATGGCCCAGTTTTTACATTGTTCCTGTTTCCGTGTGTGTCAGTGCAGCATAAAAATAATGCATCCCATTTCATAGCTAGATTGAATGGTGGCTTCCTTTTTGGTGACTTAATTAACCCAGGCTAAATAATTTGGAAGGAAAATCCTGACAAGCAGAAATTAAAATAAATAAACATGGGCTGAAAGGACAATTGAGGGAGTAACTGGCTGTCATTTTAAGTTGAAAACACACTCTACGGGGAAGATTTGTCCAGTTAATTTCAAAAGCTAACAATTCAGGAACATATGATACAAGTATAAATGCATGGAATGCAGATAAAAGTCTTAACGGGACTAGAAAGTATTGACTCCAACATCAAAGATTTTAATGTAGAGCCTATAGCAAGGCTAGGAATTTTGAACAAAGTAAATTTATATAAATAATAATTGACCATAAAACACCAAAGATAATATTGGAAAATTTCAATGACTTATTCTGATAAGAATTTATTGCAAGACTTAAAGGTTACTACCCCCCCCCCCCCCCCCCCGCAAAAAAAAAAAAAGCCTTTAAAACATATATTACAATATGGTAAATCATTTTCCCAAACTGAATTTTGAAACACAGCTTTACACCTTTGCCATATATGGGAAAACTGAGCCCAAGCCACGAAAATTGCCAAGTGCACTGCTGTAGTACATCATGATGGCCCATGTATTTTCTCTGTTTTATGCACTGGTAAGTCAGTCAAATATAGAAGTGTAGATATACTTGAGCTACCGGAAAGACTAAATGTTGCACTGGCCAAACAGTAGAGCCGCACACTCGTTTGGCACTTTTACAAATGAATCCAAACAAAACTTTGAAGCAAGAACAACGTAAATTATGAGAGCTGTTTAGAGCACATTAAGGTAAAGGTTCCGAATTTAGCCCCTTAACTAGAAAACACTGAAAGATTATTTTGAAAAATTACAAATTTTGTTAAAATCTATACTGTAAAAATTCTGGCATTAATTTACTAGAATGCACTAATTACAGCAAACTAATACTAATATTAAATTAGTTTGGATTACTCTGTAAAAAGCTCCACAGGCAAACAGGTTGTTATTTTTTGTTCTATATATATATATATATATGTCGTATCAGAAAGTCCAATCCATCAGAATTTGAAATTCTGACAGAACTAATTGGACTTTCTGATGTCAGAAAGTCCAATCTTAATATTTAACTAAAATAATGCTCTGTGGTACAGATTTGAAGTTCTGACATCAGAATTTCAAATCCTGATGGATTAGACTTTCTGATACCTAGCTATCAGAAACTCCAATCCATCAGAAACTCAAATCCTGGTATGTTTTCTATGAGTGATTGCTCTGTGGTACGAAATATGAAGTTCTGACATCAGAATTTCAAATTCTGATGGATTGGACTTTCTGATTCCTGGCCATCAGAAACTCCAATCCATCAGAAACTCTAATCCTGTTGGAATTTTTTAAAATAAAAAATAAGGTTTCTTATATAAACTTTATTGAACACATTATGTGACATATAATATCCAGAATGAGCTAATTGGGTTGACTTAAAGAAAGTAATGATTAGGTATTTAATCCTATCAAAGAAAGTTCAGCATTTTAATAAATCACAATTAATAATAGACTAACTGACTGGATTACAAGTTTGTAAGTTATTTGCATCAAAAGAGTAATGAGTTGGTATCTAATCCTATTAAAGAAACTTCATCACCATAAAAATCATAAGCAACAATTGACTGAAAAGATTAAAACTTTGAAAGCTACTTGCAACAAAATAGAACTAGACCTAGCGCATCGGAGAACCGATGCAAATTGTATCCACCGTAAAGACAATGCACCAAAACCTCTAGGACCAATAATAAGCGAGTTATAAGCACTTTTAAGTTTGGCTGTCCTCATTTGACCTTGAAGGAGGGGCCCAAGTCAAATCCGACCACACCAGAAGATTCCCAGCCCATGATTTCCTATATGTTGGTGTACCATCCCAAACCTCTAGGACCAATAATAAGCAAGTTATAAGCACTTTTAAGTTTGGCTGTCCTCATTTGACCTTGAAGGAGGGGCCCAAGGTCAAATCTGACCACACCAGAAGATTCCCAGCCCATGATTTCCTATATGTTGGTTTACCATCCCAAACCTATAGGATCGACAATAAGCGAGTTATAAGCACTTTTAAGTTTGGCTATCCTCGTTTGACCTTGAAGGAGGGGTCCAAGGTCAAATCTGACCACATCAGAAGATTCGCAGCACTTGATTTCCTATAGGTTGGCTTCACATTGCAAACCTCTATGACCAATAATAAGGGAGATATAGGCACTTTTAAAGTCCGCTATGTGGGTTACTTCGGCACTCTGTGGATGACCTTGAATTAGGAGCTTCAAGGTCAAATGTGTGTAAGGTTGTAGAGGACATGTATATGTGTCATACATATCACCTATGAAGAGATTCAACCTTCTACCTATGAGGAACAGCCAGTAGAAAAATGTAGAATATTTTCAAAGAAATGCCCGTGGCGGCCATCTTGTTTTTCAGAATGAGGCTATTTTCCTTCCCAGAGAAGCTTACCCCCCAATGAAGATATCCTGCAAATTTGGTGAACCTAGCTGCTGTTGTTTTCCTCTTAGAGCGTTAACGCCGAAAATCTCTCTACGCGCGGCGGCGGCAGCGTAGCGAACGCTAAACCAAGTATCCACCAGATGCTTCCGGTGGATACAATTAACAGCACTTAGACTGATCATTTAATGAAAGGTAACTAATTCAGACACCCCCACCCATCCCACAAAAAAGATAAAGAAAAATAACAAAACATGTACTTTTCACAAAGTAAACAAAATAAAACATCTTAAAATTAGGATTTGAAGTTCTGATGTCACAAACTCCAATTGAACTTTCTGATGGATAATTCTGTCAGAATTTGGACTTTCTGATGGATACATCTGTCAGAATTTCAAATTATGATGAATTGGACTTTCTGATACGACATATATATACTCCTGGATTCATCATTAGGTAGACACTTCGGTGTAAATACACCACCTTAGGTAGACATTTTACTTAAGTAGACATTTTCGTGTCTACTTAATGTTTACACCTCTGAAAAAATATTTTGGAGTGATTTAAAAATGGAAACTTTAGCTAAGTTCTGTTCTTTGGTAGCAGTATTTTGAATAAAATTAGTTTGCATCTCCATTTTTTATGAAGTAAACCAAGAATAACAGCCCAAAGTTTTCATGTGTATATTTTCCTTAAGTAGACAGTGTGAAAAAACCTCACTTAAGTAGACTCAAATTAAATTTAAAATATTAAAAAAGTTAATAGTGTATATGTAAATTATATTTATACAGTGGAGTAGAGGGCCTTTAAAAACATTGCTTAAAATTTATTTTAAGTTCTTCCCTCAACAAATAAAAAAATTAGAAGACATACTTTTTTCATACCAAATATACATTTGGGTTTAAATCACTGCATGTGTACATTGTATTTTTGTACTCATATATAGCTGTCACATCATTATATGCATGCACCATAAATTTTGTTTGTTTCAATATTGATCTAGAAAAAGGTACAATATTACTTATAATTGCATATTGATTAAAATAAGCATATTATGAACAACTTAATTTTGTACACTATAATTTAAAAATATCCATTTGTACAGAATTACATAGTACAGGCCTTGGTAGCAATTTTTCAGACATATTGCTGCTCAGTATCTTATTTTTAAGACATCTCCCATTTGTTCTCTTTACTTGTCTAACAAAGAGCATTTTGCACATAACATTGATCAATTTAGTAGCTTACTGACTACTTTTTTACCTAAACCAATAGTTTCTAACATTAATTTCGAAGTATGACTTAATTGGTGAATTTTTCCATATATGTTGCTTCTAAATATCTAAATTTTAAGATATCTTATGTCAGATATCCAGTTTAAATAGCTAGTTGTGAACATTCTACACACAATAATAAATGATTTGGTGCTTGTTGCATTAAAATTTCCCAAATATTAAGTACTATACATGGATTTTAGCAAAGCTTTTGAGTTCCCAATATTATTCACTTGGGCGATTTTTCAATGGGTATTACTGCTCAATATCATAAATAATAGATATCTTCTAGTTTAGTTATCTACACTCTAGCATTCTGTACATAAACTGAGCAAGTTGGTGCTGGTCTCATCATATAATTTATTAAGTAAAGAGCATTTGACAGGCATTTTAAAGTAATCTTTAATTTTCAATTATTTTTAATTAATTTTTCAAGTAGGTATTGCTACTTTATATCTTAACTTTAAGATATCTTGGTTTCCAGTTTAGTTTTCTGCAAATAAGCAAAATAATAACAAGCAATTTGGTGTTAGTCTCGTTAAAATTTTCCAATTATTGAGTATTTGACAGGAATTTTAAAATAGAATTTTATTTCCCAGTATTATTTAATGTGGACGATTTTTCAGTGAGTATAGTTGCTTAATATGTTAGCTTTAAGATATCTTAAGTTAAGTTTCCTGTTTCGTTTTCTGCAGACCACCATTCTGTACATAAAAACAAGCAATTTGTTTTTATCATGTTAAAATATTCCATTTACTGAGCATTTGACAGGAATTTTAAACTTGCCTTTGATTTACCAGTGTTTACAGAGCCCAAGAAAGGACACAAACTGTTTTCCTATAATTTTTTAACTTCATTACCACAATATAATATATCATTCCCACAAGTTAATAAGTCATCATAACAAGATACTAAGTTGTTGTAATGAATCGTCGGAATGAGATACTAATTTATGAGATCAAGATACTTAGTGGTTACCACAAGAGAGTAAATCCTTGGGTTTTCAGTCATATTCATCCCTTACTAACTTGTTCCCACCAATTACTGACTCATTCCTACAAATTACTTTCTTGTTCCAACACTTACAAAGTTGTTTCCACTATGTACTAGGTCATTTCTATCTCTTACTAACTTGTTCTCACCACTTACAAGGTTGTTCCCACCACTTACTAAGTCGTTCCCACTACTTACTAAGTTATTTCCACCACTTAATAAGTCTTCTCCACCACTTAATAACTCTTCCCCACTGCTTGTTAACTCATTCCCACTACTTACTAACTCATTCCCACCATTTACTAGCTCATTCCCACCACTTAATAGTTAAGTCATTCCACCTGTTAAAAAGTTGCTACCACAAAATATTATGTTGTTCCCTCAAGATAAGTATGGTATGACATACAAAGAAATTGCTGGTACATTCGTGTTAAGGCATGACTTAGTAACTTTTGATAATGACTTAGTATCTTGTGGTATTGACTTGCTAACTTATGGGAATGAAATATTATCTTGTGGTAACAGCTTGCTAATTGTTCGTAAGAACTTACTATCTTGTGGGAATGACTTTCTTTCTTGTAGGAACGACTTACTATCTTGTGGGAACAACTTTCTATCTTGTGGGTATGACTTACTATCTTGTAGAAACAACTTATCTTGTGGGACTGACTTGCTATCTCATGGTAACGAGATTAAAAATCATAGGAAAACGGTTCTATGTCCCTTCCTGGGCTCTATAGTTTTCTGTCATTATTTTATCTAATTAGCACAAGATAGTAACTCATTCCCACTAAATAATAAGTCATTCCCACAAGATAGCAAGTCATTACCACAAAATACTAAATCATTTCCACAAGTTAGTAAGTCATTGCCACAAGATACTAAGTCATTCCCACAAATTTTCAAGTCATTAGCACAAGATACTAAGATGTTTTACGAGATAGCAAGTTGTTCACACGAGTCAAGTCAAGTTTTGATGCCAATGTTACGGAGCCTAGGAAGGGCCATAGAACTGTTTCATTATCTTTTTTTATCCTGTTACCACGAGTTAATAAGTTGTTACCACAAGATACTAAGTCATTCCCATAAGTTAGCAAGCCATTAATACACGATACTAAGTCATTCCCACACTTTTATAAGTTGTGGTAATGAGATACTAAGTTGCGGTAATGAGATACTAAGTTATGATAATGAGATGCCAAGTTGTGGGAATGAGATACTAACTAGTGGTAACAAGATAAGAAGTGGTTATCACAAGATAGTAAATCCTTGTTTTCAGCCCTAATTAAATCATTCCTACCACTTACTAACTCATTCCCACCACTTACTAACTCGTTCTACCACTTTCTAACTCATTCCCACCACTTATTAGGTCGTTCAAACCACTGATTAACTCATTCACAACACTTATAAAGTCATTCCCACCACATACTATCTCGTTCCCACCACTTACCAACTCGTTCCCACCACTTATTAGGGGCCACGGTGGTAACACTCTTGCCTCCCACCTCTGAGACTGGGTTTTGGTTCCCTGCCCGGCCTCAAGTGGGAAAGCTGGTAGTTGCTTGCCACTGGTCAGCATTGTACAGTACAGAACCTTGACCCACTGTATGTTCTGGTTTCCTCTGCCCTTCCAACTACCTGTCGTGATATGACCTGTACAGTGTTGAAAGTGATGTAAACCCCACCAGTTATTAAGTCATTCCCATCACTTACTAACTTGTTCCCACCATTTACTAACTTGTTCCCACCACTTACTATCTTGCTCCCACCACTTATTATCTTGTTCCCACCTCTTAATAAATTGTTCCCACCACTTACTAACTACTTCTAATGTTAAGTCATACAAATGAGATACGAATTTGTGGTAACAAGATACTAGGTGGTTACCACAAGATAGTAAATCTTTGTTTTCACTTGTACCCATCCCTTATTAAGTCATTCCCACTACTGACTAACGCATTCCCGCCACTTACTAACTCGTTCCCACCACTTGCTAACTTGTTCCTGCCACTTACTATCTCATTCCCACCACTTATTATCTTGTTCCAACCACTTAATAAATCGTTTTCACCACTTACTAATTCCCAGGGACCAACAATATGCAAACAAAGGTTAAAATATTTAATACGAAAGAGTATTAGCACCACCAGTGGTGTTGTTTTTGTTGGAAATATCTGTGTTGGCGAGTTACAATAAAAGGATATTTTCGCCACCACAGATGAAAAATTCACCAAGACAGATGATTTTTTCGCCAACACAGATGATATTTTCGCCAACACAGATGATATTTTCGCCAACTCTGATGATATTTTCACCAACACACACGAAATTTCCACCAACACAGATGAAATTTTAGCCACCACAGATGGAATTTTTGCCACCACAGATGATATTTTCGCCAACACAGATGATATTTTCGCCAACTCTGATGATATTTTAGCCACCACAGATGATAATTTCGCCAACACAGATGAAAAATTCGCCAATCCATATGAGATTTTCGCCAACACAGATGGAAATATAGCCAACACTGATGATACTGCAAGTTACTATAAATAATCTACTGTACATAGAATAGCCTGCCCTTGAATAGGTCAATAGCAATTACAAAGTGATGACAGTTCACATTTTTTATTTATTAGATACTGTATTACAGATGTATTAATAAAATACATAAATAATAAGTTTGACTACTACTGAGTAATGTCCTAACAAAGTCTATACAGTAAAGTCAGGTTAACATAAAGACATATGAATAATGAATGAGTTTACGGAATATATTTACAAGTTAAGGTGACCAAAACATAAGTTTAAGTTCAATAGTTCATAATCAAGGTCACCACAATATTAATAGCAAATGAGTTAAGAGCTTGTACATTATAAGTTAAGGTGACCATAACAGTTTGAAGCGACCATAACTTAATTTTTGTACATTTAATTTAACATTAACATGTAAATATTCACTTTAACTTTTATATTATGTTGCGTATATTTACATATTATGCATAAATAAATTTAATGCTCCACATCTTGTTGTTTGCCTGAAGGGAACTAATGATCATCTGTGTTGGCTAAATTTCCATCTGTGTTGGCTAAAATATTCATCTGCCTAGCCAAAGTTTTCATGTGTGTTGGCTAAAATAGCATCTGTGTTGGCTAAAATGTTGTCTGTGGTGGTGAATTTTTCATCTGTAAGTGTTGCCGAAAATATCACCAGTGTTGGCTATATTTTCATCTGTGGTGGCCATATTTTCATCTGTGTTGGCTATATTTTCATCTGCGTTGGCTAAAATGTCTGGTGATATTTTTTTATCTACAAGTATTGGCGAAAATATCATCTGCATTGGTGTTATTTTCATCTGTGGTGGCGAAAATATTATCTGTAGTGGTGGGAAACTGTATATTGTTTTTATCTTTGTTGGTGAAAATATTGTCTGTCTTGGTTAGTGGGGTTGTTTTTGTTGAAAATATCTGTGTTGGCAAGTTACAATATACATGATTTTCCACCAACACAGATGAAAAATTCGCCAACACAGATGATATTTCCGCCAACACACATGAAATTTTAGCCACCACAGATGAAAAATCCGCCACCACATATGACCATTTGGCCACCACAGATGATATTTTCGCCAACACAGATGAAAAATCCGCCACCACAGAAGATAATTTGGCCACCACTCGCCAACACAGATGATATTTTCACAGATGATATTTCAGCCAACACACATGAAAACTTTAGCCAACACAGGTGATGAAAATTTATTGTTATTGTTTATTAATACTGTTAACAAAAGAGGAGTGTAGGTGTACAGTAACGGTACTGAAGCAGGAAAAGCCAGTAGTGGTGATTCTGCTTTGTTTATATATTTTACCTGTAAATTTTTAGCTTTTGTGGCTCATCTGAAGGTACTTTAATGACTTGTACATCATGACTGAACAAGAGACCATAGAGTTAATTTTTTAGATTAGGTTTTTCTCAGAAAGATATTCTTCATATCTTGTCACACACTCACAACATTGTTATGAGCAGAAGGACATTACAAAGACGACTTAAACAGTATCAACTTTACAGACGAAAACACAGTGATCTACTTGATGTGGCCTTATTTATTACAGAAGCAGTCGAGTCATCAAGTGAAATGCTTGGATATCGAATGATGCATTTAAAGTGTGTTCATGAAGGACTGAGTGTTTCTCAAAATGATGTACGTTTACTTTTACAAATAATTGACCCTGATGGAGTTTCTTTGCATTCACGCAGACGATTGAAGAGACGTAAATATTATAGCAGGGGTCCCAATTTTACATGGCACTTTGATTCTTATGACAAACTGAAACCCTACGGTATATGCATTAATGGGGCAATTGATGGTTTTTCTCGCCAGATTATATGGTTAGAGGCTCATCACACAAATAGTGATCCTAGCCTGATTGCGAGTTACTACATTCAAGCTGTTAAGTTGAAACAAGGATGTCCAAAGCATGTACGATGCGATTTTGGAACTGAAAATGTTCATGTAGTTGACATGCACAGCTTTTTGTTGGAACATAATGGAGAAATTCCAAGAAATGCAGTTATTCGAGGATCTAGTAATCACAACCAAAGAATAGAAGCTTGGTGGTCATTTCTGAGAAAAAGCATGTCACAGTTTTGGATGAACTTATTCCAAAGCTTGAAAGAAAATGCTCTCTTCTGTGGTGACCCACTAGATCATAATCTGATCCAGTTTTGCTTTTCAAAGATAATTCAGGTGATAAATGTTTCTCTATCTTAACTATTAAATTAGAAATGATAATGTCATATGCTAGTAACTTGATTACAAGATGAACTGTAACATTCTCCTTCATGAAATATGTGGTATCAGTATGCTTGTTTAAAGCAATAAAAGTGCAGGTTTCCATGCATTGTAACTGTTTAAGTAAAATTGAGTAACACTGTACTGCTTCCAATTATTGCCTTTGCAAAGCACACAAATAACTGGACTACAAAAATGTTCTTGTTGAATGTATTAACCAATGTAATAGCCCAGTGGCATTATCATGAGTTTGACTCCTGACTGCATGAGTTTGCAGTCAACAAATTGAAATTGTGGAGGTGATGCAACTGATTTTCTCACTCACAAATGTCAGTCACAACTGATCTTTTCTGTTGTAGTTGCTTTTCACTAATCTTTAGGGTCATATGATTACTTTTTTGCTCCTATGACTTATATAATGATCAGTCATTTGAATCTGCTAATTAATCTCCTCTTCTTCCCAACAGTGATCTGACTTACAGCCTATTTTTGTTAATACTAAAAGTTTGAAGCAGTGGGTACATTGTTTGATTGTGTGGACACTGATATTAAATTTAAAAGTTTTCCAATATCATTGGATATCATTGAATATTGTCTATTTAAAATCTAAACTGCTATCAAGAACTGGTTTATAAAAAAAATATGGTAGTTCTGATGAAGATCAAATTAAAAGTACAAAGGTATAAGCTAAAATTGTACAATTCCTTTAGATTTGGGGTTTATTTTAAATATTTGCAGTCTGAGTGCACAGTTATAGATAAAATGGCGATATGAAATTTGAAAGGTCTATCTAAATTGTTTTTACCCATGGTGTCCAGATGGGTGGTTGGGTGGGCAGGCAGCAGAAAAAAGTTTGTCCAGGCTGTATCTCAGAAACCGTAAGGTGTAGGAAGTTGATATTTGATAGAGACGTTGGATAGGGGGTGTAGGTGTGCAGTATCATGGTCTGACCTTGATTTGACCTTTGACCTTGTCGTAGTGACCTTGATCTTTAATATCTTGTTGCACCTTTGGGTCTGTCTTTTGATGCAGATTAAGCACTGTTAAAGTCATATTAGAATTTATTAAGAATTTTACTTTCATAACTTCCCATTGTAAGAGATAGAATTTCATCAAGTGAGCCACAGATTTTGCTCCAACACTACACATAAGCATTCATTAAATGTATTACCAATTATTATGCATGGTAATATTCAAAACATCTAAACCATAATTCGGCCATGCAGATGTAGATAAAGAAAGTTGAATTTTAGTTTACTGATTAATGCCGTCATCTTGTTATTGAATTATCTTATTTTAATACTTCATCTTTACATGCATTAGCTTTCTTTTAAAGATTATTTTCTCCATTTAAACATTGTTTGGACCTTTATATAACTGGCAGTGCTCTGAAAGTATCCTGAACTTTGTACTGGTACAGTACTTCTATATCTCATGGTGTTGAAAATATTTCCCTAGGCTGTGGGGTATGGGCATCTCTGATGCTATTTTTAAATTATTGCATATGGCCAGTCATGACCTTTAAGAATACAGTCAAAGGTCAAATTTCTGAATGGTTATAGGGGGCATATATATGTGCTATGTATATCAGCCATATGATGATCTGACCTTCTGATGTGAGAATTAGGCCTTGATGTGAAGACATACACTAAATTTGATTTTTATAAGGCCACTATCAGTCTTCTAGTGGATGGACAAAACCACAGAATTATAGGCTCTGATGTCTTACTTATATATATCCACATACCAAATTTTAAAGGTCTACCTGAAATATTTATTATGTTATCACGTTTGAAAGGAAATCTCTGGTATGCATCATAACCATGCTAAATCCCAAGTATACCCAACTTTCGTCTGGGGATTCAAATATTGCTAATACCAACTACACCAAGGATGCATCTGTGGCCAGATGCAAGATTTATCCACCGGAAAAGGACCACTAACATGGTTTCAAAGATCAGCATTTTCAATAATAAGCAAGTTGTAAGCACTATTAAGTTTGGCTACCCTCATTTGACCTTGAAGCAGGGGCCCAAGGTCAAATCCGAGACCACATCAGAAGATTTGCTGCCCATGATTTCCTGTAAGTTGGTTTTACATTGCAATCATGTAGAACCAATAATAAGGGAGATATAAGCACTTTTCATGACTGGTGCCCAACTTGTTTTTCAAAATGAGGCCAAAAATATTTCCAGTCAAGATTTGGTAATGATGAACATATCCTACCTACTATACTCTTTGTTCTCGAGGGACAACAAAACTCCTTGCTGAAAGTCGAAAAACACCCAGGGTGGCCATCTTGTTTTTTTTCCAAATGAGGCCACAAATAAAAAGCCAGACAAGATCTTATGGTTAGCCTGAAAATTTGAGTAGTATACCTATAATACCCTGGCCTCTAGACGGCTAACGAGAAAATCTCTACACACTGCAGCAGCATAATCATGTGTAATCCACAGTATCCACTGGATACTGGGAGATTACAGATTTATACAGATTAAAATGCAAATGATGTACCCACTACTCGGAAGCAGCTCATATAAGTTTCGTTTTTGATCAAATAACTTGTCATTTCACTCTGGGCAAAGAACATGTTTTGTCAACGTTCAACAATAAGTCTTTGAAGTGGAACTGGGGTATAGTAATTTAGATTAAAACAACACAAAAGTTCAAGATAAATTTAAAATCACTGAACTAAAAATTATAAACAAGTGCATTATTTTTGTGTAAAGTAATATACATTTTTCGAAGATGTTTATCATTTTAGAGTGAGCTGGACAATGTAGCCTGCCTTTGGAACAGCCACAGAATAAATCCTTGTCACAATGCTACATCTCCTGGTGGTCATCCCCTGATGCTATACACTTGTCCAAGGTTATATAATGCAGAAGACTGTTTGCAACAAGTAAATCAGAGAAAAGTTCAGTTATGTGAAGCAATGTGCAGACAGAAAGGTGACATACCTTGTTCAGATGAAACTATTTTTGAGTTATGCTGCATTATTACGCATGAAAATAATTATGTCCCACCAACTAATGCAGAAGAAGGCAAGCATTTGTACACCTCATTGAGACAAAACATTTCTGCAAACTCGTGAAGTTCTTTTACAAAGTCTCATTGAGGAAACGACGACTGAAAAACTTAAGATAGTTACTTTCTGGGTTATATTAAAATGCCAATAGGATGTTATACCAAGTATGTTATCTTTGGAAAACAAGAATGTTAAGTGATGACTCCAAAATTATTTTATTTAGATATTGTAACTGGTGTATGAGAAAACTGATATCCAATAATATGTATTGATGTCCTAATGATGGTTCTGTAGCATTTATATTGATAATGTCACTACAAAGGGGTTAATAAAAGTTAATAAACATAGATGTATGTGGTTTAACTGTAGTTGTGTCACAAGTGGTTAAACTTGTGCTCTGACTGTAGGTAATACAAGAAAAGATATAATTCATCCTTATTAAGATTGAAGAAAGGTTGGGATTTCAAAAAAATGCTCTAAATTTAGTAGTTTGCAGTTATAAGTGATGTACTCAGTGCTGTACTATGAAGGTAGCTATTATGGCGGAACTGCTCTGACAATTTACCATAACAGAGTACATGAAAAAATAGCATCAGAGATGTCTGTACCCCACAGCCTAGGGAAATATTTTTAACACCATAAGATATAGAAGTAGTGTATCAGTACAAAGTTCAGGATACTTTCAGAGCACTGTCAGTTATATGAAGGTCTAAACTATGTTTAAATAGAGAAAATAATGTTGAAGAGAAAGATAATATTACCATGCATACAGAAGTGGTAAAACATTCAGTGAATGCTTATGTGTGGTGTTGGAGCAAAGTCTGTGGCTCAATTGATGAAATTCCATTTGTTACAATGGGAAGTTCTAAAAGTAAAATTCTTCATCAATGGTAATATCAACATGACTTTAACAGTGCTTAATCTGCATCAAAAGGGAGACCCAAAGGTGCAACAAGATTTTAAAGGTCAAGGTCACTACAACAAGGCAAAAGGTCAAATCAAGGTCACACCAGGACGTTGCACACCTACACCCCCTAACCAATATCCTTACCACATATCAACTTCCTACACCTTACAGTTTCTGAGATTTAGCCCGGACAAGATTTTATAGGTCAAGGTCACTATGGCAAGGTCAAAGGTCAAATCAAGGTCACACCATGACGTTGCACAACTACAACCCCTAACCAATGTCCCTACCAAGTATCAACTTCCGACACCTTACGGTTTCTGAGATATAGCACGGACAAGATTTTCAAACTCAAGGTGGCTACAGCAAGGTCAAAGGTCAAATCAAGGTCAGACCATGATGTTGCACACCTACACTCCCTAACCAATGTCCCTACCAAGTATCAACTTCCTACACCTTACGGTTTCTGAGATACAGCCCGGACTAAATTTTTCCCGCCCGCCCATCCGGACACCATGGGTGAAAACAATACCCTGACAGCCCTTAAGGGCTGTGGGGTAAAAATCTTTCAAACATGTTTAAATTTCACAAGAAATGAGATACTACCTTTAAAGTGTAAAACAGTATTAAATAATCTCTTCACGTAATCTCTGCCAAAGCAGACTATAAGGTGCAACACCAGGTCCAATTCAACAGTGATCATTCCATAGACACAGCCATATACACACCGCAAAGAATGCAGGTAGCACATTATATTTTTACCAATGTGTTGTTCAAATTTATACAGAAAACAAGTACTAGAGAACTCTGTTCCTCATCGTTGCATGTCAACAACACATCAGTAGAGATTTGCAACAGGACCAAAACTCAGTCTAAGGTAGCCTTAAAATCTGAGGAAAACACTGATTCCCTGGAAACTTACTAAGGTGAAAAACTAGTGAAATATAAGGTCGCTTTGTCTAAGTATAATTCATGAATCCAGCCCTTGTAACCTTGTCACAGATCATAAATTTTATGTCCAAAATCTAATTTTTTATTGCAATTCATCAATTTGGAGCTTTACTTCAGGTTTCTGTCCCACTTTTATTTGTATCAGTCAAATAAAGGTAGCCACTTCAATCAAGGTCACTGTTTTGACTGACTTTTCTCAGTTAAATTTACAATTAACTCAGTTGTTGACTCACTTTACTCAGAAAAATAATGGGCCCACTGATAATTACAGAAAACTTTTATTCAAACTCTTCTTATAAAACACTTCCATTGAACAGACTTTCAGGAAATTCAGTAAACTCAGCAATTATGTTAAAAATGTAAACTAAACATCACAAAATGTAAAGTAAAATCACCACATATTAATAAAATGAAAAAATGTAAAATCACAAAATGAGAGTACACAAAGGAATTTTTATAACTCATAATTTGACCAAAGACCTCTTGGATTAATTGCAGATACTTTGGTGAAAGAGCTGTTTGATTAATTACAGATATTTTTCTTTCTCTTATAATTTGCTCTATATTGCATAATTGCAACAATCATGAACATAAAGAGCATATTCAATCTCTATCACTGAATTAATTTTCTGTCCTGCATGCACAGTCTCATTGAAGTCCACCCAATGAAAGATTACATTCTTAAAATGTTCAGATTACACTCCGTAAATTTAAGCCTGCATTTAAGCAGTTTTTTATTATTCATAAATTACAGTGGATGAAACATAATTACATGCTCCTGCATAATTATATTGATTAAAGAAATAATGAGCGTATCAGAAAATATTCAGTGTATACTGCATGGATGAGGCCTTCTGTAATCACTGCCAAATGGAACTGAATGTTGTAGCTATCATCAAAAGAACCCCATACTGTTCACAGCACTCATTAAAACAATTCAAATGTTCATAGCAAGAAACAATCTGGTATAACAGTAATAACAGAAATTTTGTGATTCCTGTGTCCAAAGGCAGATGGGAAGAATGAGGAAAGCAAGATTAACAGCAGCTTGCTGTGTATAGAAAGCAGGGAGAACCCTTCATTCAGGAAACATTCAATAATGTAATAATCCATAATTATGTGTATATGATATATCAATCAGTTTAGTAGCGAAGTCAACATTCTACAGAAACTTAACTGATAACTTAACATTCCAAATGAGTAACTTTGTGAAAGTCTAGAACTGAACATTCCATACTCTCAGGCGACATTCATGGTCATGCTTTCCACATTTTGAAGAATATTTTCCCACTCTGCCCTAAAGTCTGGGAAATGTAAGTAGTTACTGGGAAGTTCCAAAAGTGGTCCACATGTGTGTGCTGTTGGTATACGTGATGTTCCATGTCGTATCACAAAGTTGACTTCAATCTGATCTACACAAATAACATCAGCCCCTGTGAGCAAACGTAACAGTTTCTTTAATTCATTGTCATTTTGGCCCCGTATAAAATGTGTTAAATAACTAAAGGCTAAACTTTCCTCTTTAGAAGCAGGGTTGCAATGTAACAACTTTACAACCTTTGCTTGAGTTGGTTTCAAAGCTTCATAAAGTACCAATAAATCCTTGACTGTGGGGATATGTTGTATTAATCGAACTTGGGCAATATCAGATATGGCATCTAAGGCATATTTGGATTCCTGAATAATTGTCTTGTGTGCTACCTGTAGTATTGCTTGAACCATCTCAAATTCACTGGGTAAAGTATGACACTGTGCCCTATCAAGAATGTCAATCAATGTATCTTCATCATATTGCTCATTTTTAATGGCACTCTCAACAACATCAGCTTCCATCTCAGACAAATACTTAAGAAATGAATCCTTTAATATTTCTGGTGTCACAGCCTCTTCACCAAATGTTATTGCAAGAGCATAAGCTGGTGATAGCAATGTAGGAAAGTACTTGTGATCCAGAAAGCCCTTTGCCAGTATTCTTCCCACCGCACACCATTCTTCAAATCCATATTCAGGGGTAAGGATTGGAATGCGGCTTCTCTCCCCATCAGCATTACTATTGAAAAATGAGTTCCAAAAACCAGAATATGCATCATGAGAAACCCCATCTGCATCCTGTCCAAGTTCATTCTTGAACTTAAACCTCAAGGAAAAATCAATAATGCCATAATTCTTGAATGTAGTGACCATGTCCTCCTGAATCCTTGTTCGATTGATACATACATTGGCAACATTCTCTGCATCTACAACATGGACCTGTGGTATTTCGTCACTTCTAGTCGCAGCATTCTTACTGTCAGAAATATCAGGTTCAGGTGTAGAATCATTTAGCAAATTTGTCACCTTCTGGCTATCAGTATAAGCATCACCATCAGATACTTTATCTGAAAGAGTCTTTTTATCTGGAGCTTCTTGATTGGTGTCACAGACATTCAAACTATCTATATCTGACACATCACTGCTGCATACCGTTTGTACTTCAAGTATATCAGTCCCTACCATTTCAGTTGTACAAGCAGATTCCTGGGCTGGATCATCAATGTGGTTGTTACTACTACTGGTACAACATACATCTACTTCAGTGAGACCAATGGCAGTTTTAGAAAGGTCCCCTGATAAACAAAAACGTTCACCCATGTTTATTGTGTTTTCACTGTAACTAGCATTCATATTAGGGTTGTGGAAAATGTAATTCACAGTGTCCAAACAATGGATTTCAGAAGCAGTACTACTTTCTACCCTACCCTGAAGAGATCTTAAGTCTGGGAGTGAAGCTTCACTAGGATCAGTGGTCATTTCTGTTTCTCCAATTGTAACTTCACCTATTTCTCGTGAGAAACTGTGACTTTCAAGACCAACATCATTATCTAGGCTGTAGTCATCATCTGCTGCTGAATTCTCAGGATTTTCCTGTTGAGATGCAGAAACTGCAGAAGTAGTACTCAAGTAAAATGATACTCTAGATGATGTGCTTAAAATGTCAAGTATATCACCCACTGTTACATCACCCGGCATGGCATCTTTGGCATAATCCAGGATGTCTTTTTTAAAATCTCCTACTAAGCCTCTTTTATGGAGACCTTTTTCAAATACAGACACTGACAGTTCTATTAAATTAGATTTAGTTGCTAACTTAGGAACACGCACAATTCTCTTTCCTCCTCCTGAAGAGAGTCCAACTTGCCTTCCATTGTGAAACCATCCCAATTCTATCTGACGTGTCAGATTTATAGCACTGCACTTGGGATTTTTCTTCTTTTTCTTTATATGATCTTGTTTACCTTCCTCATCACTACTACAGGAACCAGTGTTGGCTGCCATCTTACGCCTAAGCTTTTCAAATAAGCTCTCCTTCTTGGATTGGCTCTTTGTATTCATTTTATCTCCTACAAAATATAAATATTTACTAGTATGTCACAGGATATACATCAACCATACAAGTACTTTAAAGGAACTTAGTTGGTTGCCACAATCACTTCACTGCAATCAATGTCTTGTTCAGTAATTTTGCAGAACTACTTACAAATCTTAGACAAGATTTCAATGACAGTAACAGGTTTAAGTTTGGGTTTTACATCCCTTTCAACAGCAAGAGTCATACTAAGACAGGCCTTCAGTACTGCCGCTTAAGGGACTTGAACCCACACAGAGGTGACAGCCTGTGATCAGATGCCAAACTTGTTAGCCCCCTGTGCAACTGAGGACCTTCAATGCTGGGAAGAGGACCCTGTGTCAGCTGACACAATTTTAATCAAGTAAGACAAACAGCAAGTATTGCACCATGGTATGAGATAGGTAAAACTGCATATCAAAGATGAGCCTGAAATGGACTGTCCCTGGAAAAATTTAAAAAAAACATCAGAGATGCCTGTACCCCACAGCCTAGGGAAATATTTCTAACACCATGAGATATAGAAGTGCTGTAATAGTACAAAGTTCAGGATACTTTCAGAGCACTGTCAAAGGTCAAATCAAGGACAGACCATGACACGTACACCCCCTAACAAATATCCCCACCAAGTATCAACTTCCTACACCTTACAGTTTCCGAGATATAGTCCGGACAAGATTTTATAGGTCAAGGTCACTATGGCAAGGTCAAAGGTCAAATCAAGGTCAGACCATGATGTTACATAGATACACTTCCTAGCCAATGTCCCTACAAATTATCAACTTCCTACATGTTGCAGTTTCCGAGATACAGCCCGGATAAACTTTTTCCAGATGCCCGTACACCTGCCCACCCCCCATCCAGACACCATGGCTGAAAACAATACCCCGTCAGTCCTTAAGGGCTGTGGGGTAAAAATCAAAGATTACCACCAATACTTGAAACAAGCAATCAGTGCACTTGAATGGGCTCTGTGGCAGCTGACTGTGTATTTTGAGTTTCAGAGTAGAAGTGAAAAAAGACAATAACACAAAAGATGTGCCCTGCAAGTGGTATTTGGAATTAAAGCACCAAGTTAATTGTTAAGGTGTAAAAATTAGTTGGAAAACATATTTCAGCAAATACTGTAAATGCAATACTTCTCAAGTTACAACTTATTTACTCAACAGTGAGAACCTCAAAGTAGCTATTGCTCAGCTATAGAATGAGCTACAGGTCTGAAATCTACAAATTCACTGCCGTAAATGACCTATTTAGCACACAGTGCGCTAAGCAAAAAAAAATTCCCCATCATGAAACACTTTCCGGGATGAAGTATAGGTAAATCCGGTAGAAAAATGGTGTTTCGACATTTAGAAATACCCACTTCCTGTAAATATTGCTTTAGATGAAAACAAACTCAAAAGTCGTGACAAAAATGTCAATTTATCAAGTAACAAGAGGGTCAAGATGCCCCAAAAGGCGGGTTGCGCAGGCAGCAATAAGGTTAGCAACTGCTGTAATTACATTTACAAACAAGGAAAGAAATGTTAGGTTACCCCAGTTAAGATGAATATGTTAGACATGCTAAGAAATGTAAAACTTGTAATCTAGGTGACATAATTGTATCTATGCTATATATGGACAAACAAAATGAGGCAATTACACCAATTTCAAAAGCAACTTAGCTATGATGGTGATGATCTCCCTGTCAAGTTTGAATTTGATTGGACCAAGCTTTTTCAAGTTACAGTCCGGAAACGGAAATCTTGACAAACAAACGGACAAGCGAACTAACAGAATTGCACCAATTTCAAAAGTAACCTAGCTATGATGGTGATCTATGTCCCTGTCAAGTTTGACTTTGATTGGACTAACCATTTTTGAGTTATAGTCCAAAAGCGAAAAAGTGGACGGATAGACAGATGGACAGAAAAATGGACAAAAACTAACAAACGAACAAAAAAGGGACAAACAAACAGACAGAATTACACCAATTTCGAAAGGAACCTTTGTCTCTGTCATTTACGGTATGTTAAAGTTGACCCAAAAGTAGGTGACTAACATATTTAAATAAAATAATCTAAATGCAGTAGTTTTCAAGTTACAACTGATTTACTCAACAGTGACAACCTCAAAGTAGCTATTGCTCAGCTATAGAATGAGCTACAGGTCTGAAATTTTACTATATCATAGCTGACCCAAAAGTAGGTGAATACCATATTTATAAAAAATTATCTAAATGCAATAGTTTTCAAGTTACAAGTGATTTTACTCAATATAGAAAGAAAATCAGAAAGTAGCTATGACTCACTTAGCTATTGGAATAGACACCTAAGTTACTGACCATGTTGTAGCTATGGAAAAGTAGCTCAATAACATATTTTAACAAAATGCTCTAAATGCACTACATTTCAAGTTATAAGTGATTTAGTGCATGATTTCATGAATTTTCAGGCATTAAAATTACTTTAAAAATTTATAAAAAAACTTGAAGAAGAACGCATCTGTGGCCAGATGCAAGATGTATCCAACGGGAAAGACCAACTAACATAGTTTAGAAGATAAACAGCATTTTTCAATAATAAGCAAGTTGAAAGCACTCTTAAGTTTGGCTACCCTCATTTGACCTTGAAGCAGGGGCCCATAGTCAAATCTGACCACATCAGAAGATTCGCAGCCCATGACTTCCTATAGGTTGGTTTCCCATCCCAAACCTCTTAGACCAATAATAAACAAGTTATAAGCACTTTTAATTTTGGCTATCCTTGTTTACCTTGAAGGAGGGGCCCAAGATCAAATCTGACCACATCAGAAGACTCACAGCCAATGATTTCCTACAGATTGGTTTACCATCCCAAACCTCTAGGACCAATAATAAGCGAGCGATAAGCAGTTTTAAGTTTGCCTATCCTCGTTTGACCTTGAAAGGGCTGCCCAAGGTTAAATCTGATCACACCAGAATATTTACAGTACATGATTTGCTATAGGTTGGTTTGACATTGCAAACCTGTAGGACCAACAGGAAAGGAGATATAAGCACTTTTCTTAACTGAAAAGAAATGCCCGGTGCGGCCACCTTGTTTTGCAAAAGAAGCCAAAAATATTCACAGGCAAGATTTTATGGCTATGAATATAACCTGAAAATTTGAGAAGTCTACCTATAATACCCTGGCCTCTAGAGGGGTAATGAGAAAATCTCTACACACTGCGGCGGTGGCGTACTCATGCGTAATCCATAGTATCCACCAGATGCTATCTGGTGGATACAATAATTAAGTAGCATCCAGGACTGATACTCACACAAGGCAGTCTACTTGTGGCCTTGAAATATATGCAGGATAATAGAGAAATCTCTGCAACAGACATTGAGAAAATAAGTGATTTAGTGCCTGATTTCATGACTTTTAATGATTAAAAAAATATTTTAAAATTTCATAAAAAATAATAAAGAAAGATCCAGGCCTGATACTCTAACAAGGGAATCTACTTGTGGCCTAGTACATATATGCAAGATAAAAGAGAAATCCCTGCAACAGTCAATGAGAAAATTGTGATAGGTGTTGAAATTTTCACACTTTGGGTGGGGGTACCTCACTTTTAATGATTCTGGAGAACAGATGATACTAGAGGGTCAAAGATGCCCCAAAAGGCGTGTTGCGCAGGCAGCAATAAGGTTAGCAACTGCTGTAATTACACTTAGAAACTAGGAAAGAAATATTATTTTACCCAGTTAAGGTGAATGTGTTAGACGTGGTAAGAAACATAAAACTTTTAATCTAGGTTACATAATTCGATTGGACAAAGCGTTTTTGAGTTAGAGTCCAAAAACGGAAACGTTGATAAACAAAGACAAACAAACTAACAGAATAACACCTATTTCGAAAGTAACCTAGCTATAATGGTGATCTATGTCCCTGTCAAGTTTGAATTTGATTGGCCAAACCGTTTTTGAGTTCAAGTCCGTAAACGGACATGTGGATGGACAGACGGATGGCCAGAAAAGCGGACATAACATGGACAGTTAGACAAATGAATGGACGGAATTACATCAATTTCGAAAGAAACCTAGCTATGATGGTCATATATGTCCCTGTCAAGTATGAATTCGATTGGACAAACTGTTTTCAAGTTAGAGTATGGAAACAAAAATGTGGGCAAACAGACGGATAGAGAAACGGAAAACAAAATGGACAAACGAACGGACGGAATTTCACCAATTCCAAAAGGATCCTAGCTATGATGGTGATCTATCTCCCAGTCAAGGATGAATTCGATTGGACAAACCGTTTTCGAGTTACAGTCCGGAAATCGAAATTTGACTGACAAACAGGCAAAAAACGGACAAACGAACAGACAGAATTACACCAATTTCGAAAGGAACCTAGCTATGATGGTGATCTATCTCCCTGTCAAGGATGAATTTGATTGGTCAAACCGTTTTTGAGTTACAAAAATGTGGACGGACGGACAGACAAATGGAAAAAAATGGACAAATGGACAGACAAACGGGCAAACGAGGACACAGAATTACAGCAATTTTGAAAGGAACCTAGCTATGATGGTGATCTATGTCCCTGTGAAGTTTGAATTTGACTGGACAAACCGTTTTTGAGTCCAGAAACGAAAATGTGGACGGACAGATGGATGGACAGACAAACAGACAAAACACGGACAAACGGAATTGCACCAATTTCAAAAGGAACGTAGCTAGGATGGTTATCTATCTCCCTGTCAAGTTTGAAATTGATTGGACAAACTGTTTTCCAGTTAGAGTCCATAAACTAAAAATGTGGATGGACAGACGGATGTCGGACACATAAATCTAATAGGTGGGTTGGCTACACGCAAGGGGGGCTCGGTGGTGTAGCGGTTAGAGTTCTTGCCTCCAACCTCTGAGGCCGCCGGTTCGAATCTTGGGCCGGGCGCTTCATGTAAGAAAGTTGGTAGTTACTTGCCGGTGCCCGGTGGTTTACAGTGAAGTATGCACTAGTTTCCTCCACCTGTAAACTACCCGTCGCAATATGACCCTGGCTGTTGAACGCGACGTAAAACAACAAATAAATAAATAAATACACGCAACCCACCTAAAAATGAAGTTGTAATGTGAATCTGTAATGTAATACTTTGTTATGTTGTATATTGTAGCTTTGACTGTATATATTTGAAATATTATGTTTACAAGTTGAAGTAATCGTTTTTTTCCCAGGAGGCATTTTTCCCCCCCGAGTCACAAAATATTCAGGGGACATTCTTTCTGGGAGGCTTTTTCTCTGGGAGGGATATTTTCTAGGAGGTATTTTTTTCATGCACCGAATTTCGTCACCCATTGAATTTTGTCACCTGCCATTTAAACCCTCAAAAACCAGTAATACTTGTGTTTATTAAAAACGTGTAACCACAAGTTGTAATATTAATACTACATAATTCAGCGATGTTAAGTTTAAAACTCACCACACTTGCATGTGCGTATGCGTGTGCATATACACAAGAAAAGCTTTCAGTGTAAATTACAGTACATAAACTCACTGTCTGCATTGCGTATATTGCCTTGCAATGCATTAATTCTCAATGCATTGCATATGAAAGCTTCAGGGGGCTTTTTTACGCATACACAATGCGTAGAATTGATTTCCAGACAAGTTTTTTCATGGATACCTCAGTTGACATAAGGTGATCACCTTACATTAGAACATCTACAAGTATCAGTTACATCCACAGAATCCCATGTGTTTAGCATATAGAAGAAAACATACTGTCTTACACTGATGTACTTGGAAGTTCCAGTTATAGTTGTAAAGTTTAAAAAAAGAGGGGAAACTTTCAGGAAAACATGTGACATAATGCGCCAGTACACAGTCACTTCACAAAATATAAACCTCTTTGTTAGGTGGGTTTAATCCCTGCCAAACTTTGGATAAGAATAATTTATTTTTGGTGACTATTTATGCCAGTTTCACATCAATGATCTTTTTGTGAGAGCAATCAGCTATTCCTTTAAATTAAAATTAAGATTTGTGGATGAACTGCCTCATTATACAGGCAACAAGTGTAGTTATCCTTTTGAATCTTGATTTGATTGATTGGGCCTCACAGTCTATGGAATAAGTGTCTTTGGGAACCTTTAAATCCAGTTTTCTTCCCCTCTTCATATGCTGTGTGCAACAATAAATCTATCAACACCTGTCAGGATTGTTTACTGATTATTATTGTCCTTTTGGCATATCTAAACTCTGCTGAAATATATAACTGTACTAAATGCATCTGTGATAAATGTTATCTTATGTGAATAGTACTTTGAATTCGGTTGCTCTGCATTTTTCAAAATTTGCCCCATATAGTGGTTGTGGCCCAGTTCACGCCCGCGTACTTATTCACGCCCACCTTCTAATTTCTCCAAAATAATCACAGTCACAATTAATTACCAATGTGTACGATCAATTTGATAATTATCTATATTGTGGTAAGCAGATTTGCTATGAAAAATCATAAATCTTTGAGAAAATTAAGGGTGGGTGTGAATTGGTACACGGGCGTGAACTGGCCCACCACCACTACCCTCAGTCTTCACCATATCACATCACTCTAGTGTGTAATTTCCTTTATACAATAGCATGTACCCCAACACTTTGAAAAGCTTTACCACAAGTGGCAATTCTGAGGACCTGTCCCAATATGACCCTGGCTGTTGAACGGGACGTAAAACCCCAACTTTGAACTTTAACTTTGAAAAGCTTTACACATATTCAGTTTATCACTTCAACATGATCAGCTGTGGGACTGTGTACTGGCATTTTATATCAAATGTTTTTCCTAAAGTTCCCCCACTTTTTTAACTTTACAAGTGTTTTTTGTTTACTTCTGGCTAAAGGTGGTAATAAATCTTTCACCAGAACTTTATACAGTAAATGTACATAGGGACAAAACAGATGCATTTATACTACATGCATATGTAAACACAAGGCTATGTACACATGTGCATATGCATACACAAGTCCATTGTAGTTTTAAGCTTAAATTAAGTGTAAAAATGATTTAATATTATTGTGAGATGCAGCTGATGAAATTCACTGGGTGACGAAATTTACTGGATGAGCAGTATAGATCTTGCATACACAACTGGTGATATCAATATATTAGTCTACACAGCCGTTGGGTAAATAACCACTCCCTATTTGGTATAAAGAAGTAAAAAAGTCAAAGGTATGCACCCTATTCAATTGATTAGTATAAATGCCAAATGAATAACATGAAATACACACCTCAGTTTTGCAGTAGAAAAAAATCCATGTGTGTTCATTTAATGCATAACCCACACCTTGATACACACAAGTGAAGTGTCACTTTTTTTTTTATATTTTTATTTCTTTTTCAATAGGAGTTAACATTTACATGTATTATATTTTACTAACAATTACAAGCTTTCCATAGTCACAGTATTATAAAAAAAAAAAAAAAAAAAACATGAATATTACAAAAGTATGTTACTGTAATAGTCGTGGAATAAAATCCCACTTTTTTTTAAATTCACTTTCGTGGTTCTGTATTCTTGACACATACTCCTGTTCAAAAAAAATATTTTTTAGCATCTCAAGAGCTTCAACTACCTGTGGAGTTTTTTTCTTTCCGGCTGCCACAAAAATGTATTTTTTCATAGTTACCAATAAAATGTTCGCGGGCCACATTTGTTTTTCTTGGTAACCCAAAATTATATCTTTGCTTGAAAAAATTAAATCTCTATTTATGTCGGCTTTTATTCTTCTGGTCAAATCTTCCCAGAATTTTTTTACAGGGTTACATAAAGTGAATAGATGCACTAGAGTTTCTTCATTTTCATTGCATAATCTGCCCACATTGTTTAGTGATATGCCCATTTTAAATTTTAAGCTTTCAATTCCCAATATTCTATTTAAGATTTTATATTGAAACCAAATCAGGTAATTATCTTGTATAGTTTTAAAACAAACCAGGTAACTTTTTTCCCACATGGGTTTTGTAATTTCAACATTCAAAGATCTTTCCCATTTTTGTCTAAGCTTGTCATCGTTAAAGCGTTTTTGTGAAAGCAAAATTTTATAAAATTCACGTGAACCTTTTATGCCTTTAGAGAGAAGGTATAATGTTATAGGGTAAACGGGCCTTTCATTTATTGAAGTATCCGATGTACCTAGGAAGTTGTTCACACATTGTTTGACCCTATGATAGTCTAAGAAATTATAGTGTACAGAATATTTTGCCATTAGTTCATGATACGTTAGAAATTTTCCTTGGGAATCGATTAGATCGATTACAAATATGATGCCCTTATTGAACCATTGTTGCAAAAAAAGTTCTATTTTTGATATCCTTGGATTATACCATATCGGGCTTGAAAGTTTCCTATTTTCGTCTAGTGAGTTTACATTCAATAAGCATGCCCAGGATTGTAAGGCTTCTTTCCAAACAGTATTTGTTATATTTAGTGCAAGATTTTTAGGCCAAGTCGAGCCAAGATATTTTAATCTGATTGGATTTTTAATGCAATGTAGTCCTAAAGTTTTCCACACCAGTGTATCATTACTCAGCAATCTTTTGATCCAAGAGATTTTAAGGCTGGTTATGAAAGCATCCACATCAGTCATTTTTAGGCCTCCTTTTGGATAGCCTTGTGTTAGTTTTGCTCGACTTATTTTGTCTGGTTTATAATCCCATATAAACAAATAAAACAACTTATTCAGTAATTTAATGGTCTGAGGGCTAGGTCTAGGGATCGTCATGAATAACGTGGTTAACCTTGGTATTATGAATGTTTTTAGTATGCATATTTTTCCAATTGGGGTGAGTTTCCGTTGCCTCCAAGGCACGAGGGTTCTTTCTACCTCTACAGTTATAGTATCATAGTTTAAACTGGGCATGTCATTAAGATTTACTGAAAAGGTTATACCTAAAACTCTGAAGGTATTGGCTTCCCATTTCAAGTTCGCGTGCTGGCATATTTTTTGTGTTACCCTTTTTTGAGCCAATCCATACTATTTGTGTTTTCTCTTTATTCACTTTTAAACCTGAGTATGTGCCAAATATCTCAAGGACATTGAGAGCTGATTGGAGAGAGCTTTCAGAGCCATCTAAAAATATTGTTGTGTCATCTGCAAACTGGATAATTTTTAAATATTCTTTGTTTATGTTTAATCCTTTAATTGAACCGCACGTTTCTACTAAGGTTGTTAAGAAAAGGGAGCATATTATGAAAAGATATGGTGCAATTGGGTCTCCCTGTCGACAACCCCTTTTAATACAAATCTTATTGGATAAGAAACCACATTGAAGAACAGTTGCGAAAATGTTTGTGTTCAAAGTATTTATCCATTTGATGAAATTCTGTCCAAAGCCTAATTTATTTAGAGCTTCGATAAGGAAATCCCATGACACTGAGTCGAACGCTTTTTCAAAGTCTACAAGCATAATTAAGCCCGGGATCTTATTATATTCTGAAAAATGCATTGTGTCGTATATCAAACGTGTGCAATCACTCATATAGCGTCCTCTTATAAAGCCTGTTTGCTGCTCTGGGATTAAGTGAGTTAATACTTTTTTTAATCTATTTGCTATTGCCGCTGAACCTATTTTATAAGCTACTGACAAAAGTGAAATAGGCCGCCAGTTTTTCAAATACTCTCTTGGTTTATCACCCTTTGGCAAGCATGAAATTATGCTATGACGCATTGTTACAGGTAGTTGACCTATGTTGTAGCTTTCATTCAAGGTTCTCAGAAGAAAAAATTTCAATTTTCTCCAAAAGACTTTGTAGAATTCTGATGGAAATCCATCTATCCCAGGACTTTTATTATGTTTCATATTTTGTAGGGATTGGCTGATTTCATCTTCCGTGAGTTTTCCTTCAAGCGCATCTGATTCTAACTTTGATAACCGATTATAACTATTTGGGCTTATTTTTTTTAAAAAGTCTTTTGCGTATTTATTTTCTTTCTTGTTAAATAGGTTAGAATAAAATTTATGAATTTCTTTTAATATATTGTCTTGTTCATATATATTTTCATCCTTTTTCATTTTTCAAGTGTTTAATGGTTTTTTCTATATACCTATGATTTTCTAGCATACAGAAATATTTTGAAGGCTTTTCTCCATCCGTCAGCCATTTTACCCTTGATCTAATTATTGAGCCTTTTATCTTTTCGCCTCTGAGGTCTTCGATTTCCTTTTTCTTTTTTCCTAACAGGTCTAAATCCGGTACTTCTTCTTGTTCAATAGAGTCAATTTCTTTTATTAAATTCAGTTCTTTACTGTTCACTGACTGCTTTTTGAGCGATGAAAATTTAATAGTTTCACCTCTTATTTTTAGCAATAATACCTCAAAAAATTGGCTGTCTGATATAGTAAGTTGCATCTCAGTGTCTTTAACCTTTGTAATATTATTAGGGTTATATATTGGGACAGCATATCTCATTTTTTCTTCGTCGATAACATTGTTTATTTTTATTAAATAATCTTTGTCCTTCAATAGTGAGTTGTTAAATTTCCAAACTCCTTTTCCCTGTCGGAAGCTGCAAATCGTAATATTTAGTTCGAATATCGAGTGATCTGACCTATAGGATGCTCTTATTGGGCAATCGCTTACTAGATCAGAAAACGGTCGAGAAATTATAAAGTAATCTAGCCTTGCCTGTTTGAGTGGATTTTTTCGCCTCCACGTATATCGTTTCTCATTTGGATGGTTTAATCGGAATATATCGCATAAATTATATTTATTAATAACAGACAACATTTCGTTTCATGCACAGGGGTTATTGAGTTGTTTATAATTATAACTATCTAATTTGGGGTCTAAAGTAATATTAAAGTCTCCAGCTAGCATAACATAATCCATATTACTTGACTCGATTATGTTTCCAATCTTTTTAAAGAAGTCGGGAGTATCTTTGTTCGGAGCGTAAATATTAATTAGCTTCACTTTTAGCTTTTTATTTATTAAAATATTTAACCAAATAATTTTCCCTTCATTGTCTATGAAGTGTTCAACTACCTCATATTCAAAATTAGACTTAATAAGTATTGCTACTCCATTTGAGTTTGTCTTTGTCCCACCTAAAAAGCAATCGCCTTTCCAAAGGTTTTTTATTGTGCTTAGATCGTTTTTAGTCCAATGGGTTTCTTGTAAACATAGGATATTGCCGCCTAACGAATCTAGATAGTTTATCACATCGGCTCGTTTTTTTAGGTCTCTTAATCCTTGACAGTTTGCAGACAACACTTTTATATGACTACCTATTTTCCCATCCATTTTTGATACATTTCTCTCTCCATCCACACCGTGTCCTTGTTTCACTACTAATTCTTAGAGTAATTTCCCATCTCATTAAATAACTCTTTTGACAAATTACATGATGTGACTTGCTAGGATTTTTTGTTAAAATCAACAAATGATACTTGAAAACTCCTGATATTATACAAAACAGAAAAAACATAATTGAACATGGATAAAAAAAAAGCCGAATGTAACCATGATTTAAAGCATAAGTATTGTACATTACTGCTTTAAACATGCAAGGCTTCTCTTAACAATACGAGATATAAGAATAACGTTTTTGAAGGTTATTCCCTTCTACAAGCACTGGCAATATTTCATGCTTACTTACAACAATTAACAACGCTTATTTGCCAACGTATACAAATTACTAAGCCATCATGTTACACCATGGCCATTTTGTCAATTGAGTTATATACTGCACTTTGAATTAAGGTCTCATTACTCTCACCAAAGATGCTTTCTCCTACTTCTCCAAAATTAGAATACATCAGTTATCACAAGTTTGTGGTCATTTCCAGATTATGTAGATATTTTTTAATTACATCAAAAGGTTACACCGCTTATGTAGCGTCTTCTTATAAAACCTGTTACTGCTTTAATATCTCCATAAACCTGGTTAAGTTATATCGATATTTTAACTTTCACATGGCATAATCAGTTGATGTAAACCTGCTATGTAAACTATCTTCTACAAAGCAGCAGCTTCAATTCAAGGTATTATTTCGACAAACCTTGTAAAATTATATCAATACTTCAACTTTCATTTCACCACATGACATAATAAGTAAATGTAGACCTGTTATGTAAACACGCCTTCAAAGGCAACAGTGTTAATGCAAGGTAATATCTCCATTAACCTGGTAAAATTAGAAAATATTTCAACTTCCCTTTTACCACTTGATACCAATAAAATTTAATTGCAGTTTTTTTTATTTTATTTATTTATTTTTTTTTTAATGAGAAGACATCCGCATCACTTTTGACCCATCTTGTTATGAATGTAAATCATCACAATGAAAATCAAGCTAAACTGTTTTAAGAAATATAAACATTTCACAGAACATACTTTGATAGCGTTTAAATCCTGTACCAATATTTTTAATTCCTATGACATTTAAGCATGGTTTCCTTCACTATTTCCCACCAATGGGGGGGACTGCCCTGGTGTAAGAGATAGTTCAGGATTGTTTGCTTTGACAGACATTACATGTATATTATCTGCGTAAAACATATAAGTAAACTTTTAATGCATTGTGCATTATTTTATGTTTCAAGTAACATAATCAGTAGATTTTAATCTGTTATATAAACTAACACCTCCAAAAGCAACAGCTGTAATACAAGGTAGTATCTCAATAAACTGGTTAAATTATATCAACTTTCACTTCACCACATGATACCACAAAGATTTAATTATACTTTCTTTAAGAAAGATGTCTCTGCATCACTTTGACTGTTCTTTTAATATAAGTAAACCATCAAAATCAAAAACTAAACTATCTTATTGAAAGATATAAACACTTCACAGAACATACTTTGACTACATTTAGATGACCATACAAATATGTTTAGTTAATATGTCATTCAGGCATGGTTTCCATCCCCTTTCCACCAATGGGGAGCTGCCTTGGTGTAAGAGAAAGTTCGAAATTATATTTGACAAATATTACATGTAAATAATTTATGTAAAAATCATTTATTTCTCTAAACGCACTTTACATATAGGTGAACTTTTAATACTGTTGTGCACTCTTTTATGTTTCAGTGACATAATAGGTTGATTTAAACCTGTTATGTAAACTAACGCCTCCAAAGGCAACGACTTAATGCAATGCAATAATTCAATAAAAAACTGGTAAGATTATATCAATTTCCATTTCACCACATAATACCAATAAGATTCAGTTATGCATATGCACATTTTGCATATCAGTAAACATTTAATGCTGTTATGCTCTCTTTTAAGTTTCAAGTAACATAATCAATTGATTTAACCCGCTAAGTAAACTTAAGTAATCTCTCTACTAACTGTCATATTAAGAGATATAAACATTTCACAAGACATAATTTCACTACCTTTAGACAATTTTGTTACCATAACGACCAAGCTGGTTTCCCTCACTGCCTCCCACCAATGGGAGGGACTGCCCTGGTGTAAGAGTTAGTTCGGGATTTCTTGTTTCACAGATATTACATGTATGCAATTAATGTACACCTTTGTTTTTCTAAACACATTTTGCATATAAATTGTGGGTTTTCAAGTAACATAATCACTTGATTTAATTCTATTGTGTAGACTAACGCCTCTAAAGGCAACAGTTTTTATGATTACATGGTATAACATGACTTCACAGAGGCTGAGACTATCATTCATGGCGTACCGTAATTTTTTAATAAACTTGATAAAAGTGTAACGATACTTCAATTGTTATATCACCACTTTTAAACTCTTTAGGTTGACATTTTTTCTCGTTTTATTACATATGATAGCTGACCAAGAAAAAATCTCTGCATCACTTTTGACCCGTCTTGTGATAGGTGTAAACCATCACAGTCAAAATAATTCTCTTTTGGGGATCCATATTTCATGAGTGGTTTGTAGCTATAAACAAAGTACACATTCAATTCTTTACATAATTTTTCTAGAGCCTTATTTACCTCAATGAGGTAGTTCTTGTTCTGCTTAAAATCAAATGGTCTGGGGAGGATAGCTGAAGCCATTATAAATATATGTGGATTCTTCATTTTGACAACTTCCAACAGTAGTTTGTAGTGTTCAACTATTCTGTCTACTGGAGTTGTTGTATGATGTGGCAAAGTTATTTCTTTGCCTTTATTTTCCAATTTTGTTTTTTTGTACCATTGCCATAATGATTTGGGGGTTAGGTCGTTTGTTCCTACCAGTAGCAGAACTACCTTGTATTTTTCAAGGGGGATATTTGGTATTCTTTCTTTAATTTTCAATATTATTGCCCCTGGGATTGACAATGATAAGGCTCTTGTTAAATGACGAAAATTTTTGCCTATTGAGTCAGTGATGAAGATTCCTTCTTTTTCTGCAAACTCTGTTCCTCTCAAATCTAGAAAGAAATAGAAGTAAGGTTTATACTAAATAGACAAATTTTAAATGGATTTACCGCAATGTTGGTATCGGTATTAATATATGTATCAAGTCCAATCATAATTTGCCTTCTATGTCAATTGTTGCTAAGTATTGGGTCATTAATATTATTTAGAAGATACTTCCAAACTTTTTCTCAGGTTTTATTAATTTCCTGAAGCAAAGTTAGGTATGATGTTTCCGCTTCAGTGGGATTGAAAGTTGACAAGAAAATGATTGGAATTCAATTTATTTCTCAACTTTAAGTTTTATTTGAACTAGAAGATAGAATGGTTGCATATGTTTAATACTATGTTTCAATATCGATATTGTATTCTACATTACTGATATCGGTATAGTTTACATGGACTGATTGATTGTTCATCAATAAACAATACCAGCACTAATTTACGGTAAATTGACATAAAGGTTTAATTACACAGTAACATGCCGTTATTTTCTTTGTGTATTTGCATATCAATAGTAATAGTGCAAGGCTCAAGCTGTATAGTTACAATTTTGGCTTCATACCCTACTATATCGATATCAGTATAAATACCATGAATAAATTAATACTTCGGTATCAATGAAATATACCCGTATTAATTTAGGCATATTTAGATGGAAGCTTGATTACATTGCAACATACTATTAATTGGTTCATTGTATATTTGCTTACCCTAGGTAAGTAATAGAAAAGATATCATACACAGCCTCTATGAATATTGAAGTAATATTACCCTCAATTAAAATCTTCCTTCATTCACAATATCACTCTATTAATCTATACCTGGCAATAGATGTTATTTTAATTTATACAGGCAACAGAAAATTAATTGGTTATTTCACATACACGACACAGTAAGCAAATGATTATGGAATATTTCCCCAACACCATAACAGGCATGCTACATTAAACAAGACACAGTGGCATATATTATTAATACATTTCCCAATGTTACGGTATTTAGTATATTATTTTACTTAATAACATTTTTCCTCACATTTTCTAATATATTTCCCATAATGTTGCCTTTAGTGGGCCACTTTGCTGGTTCCCAGGCATCTGGATGGTCAAATGCCATGCCGATCCCAAAAACATGATCATATGGGTTGGCCTCTGCAATTCTCTTTTGACCTGTATTTTTAAGCGTTTCTAAGGCGTGTTTATTTTGTTCAAACTTTGCTTGGATACCAGGTTGGATCAGTTCACGGATTTGATTGTGCCAAGTTTCTAGTTTGAAGTTTGTTACCTTTTTCCCCAGTTTTTTCTGGAGTTTTGGGTTTTTTTCGGCCATAATAGCTTTCACACTTTCTAGATCACCAAATAATTTTGCTTTAGTGCACATTATGAACTGTTCTCCGCAATTATAGGTTACATTTTCAAATGTAAAAGTTGACAAATAGTGGTTGGAGAGGGGGGAGTTTTTTGTGAAGAACAGCACAACCTTCTCTTTTGTTGGTGTCCATACTTTTCCAGGGTTTAACAGGGTAGGTAGCTCTTCCAGGTTGTGTTGGTTGTAAAATTTTCCATTAATTTCAATACCGCCCCACTTGTACCTTGATTTAACTGGATTATCAGTTGAATTCAAGTTTCTTGCTTGTTTCAGGATCGGCCAAAGCTCCTTTCTGTGTTTCGCCCATTCAGCTGGTAAGTCTTCCCGGATAGTCAGGTTGCTTGAATGGAGTTTGTGCTTATTATTCCACACAAGATTCCTTATTGCCAATGAATTGAAGGTAACTAAAACTGGTTTTGACTGTTTATTGTGTTTTTGTGGGAGGCGATAGACAGTATCAATATCTGTATTGACAACGGCAATTGAAACTCTGTTCAATGACTCTATAACATACTGGCTTAAATTGTCTGTTGTTATTTCTTCTAAAATTCTGAGAAATCTGAGGTTTTTTTTTTTAAGTTTGCTTCCAGACGGTTATTTCTTTCTGTTTCTAAATTTAACTGTCTCTTTACTTGTTGTATTTCTGCAGATTGGTCATTTAACTTTAACATATATTCTGCAAACATTGTTTTTAAGTCCTGTTTCAATTCCAGTGTGTTTTGCTTCCAACTCTTTTTTGTTTCTTCAAAGTGAGTATCTAATGTTTTATTAAATTTTTCCTCCCATGCCAATAGCTGTTCATCCACAATTTTTTCAATTTTATTCACCAAGAGTGGACTAACGTCTGGTGACGGTGGGGAGAATTCACATTTATGTTTTTTGCCTTTTTCTGCCATATTTGAAGTGAAGTGTCACTTCTTGTATTGATTTATCCAGGGGTAGACTATTCTATATACAACAGAGATTCTCTGTGTCTCTCTCTACATATTCTGTGTGTGTGTGTAGTGACTTGCACATACCCTGATACACAGAAGTGAACTGTCCCTACTTCTATTGAGGGCAGACCAGTCTATGTACAGTAGACATTCTATTTATAGTAACTTGCAGCATTTTTGTCTGCGTTGGCGAAAATATCATCTGTGTTGGCTATATATTCATCTGCGTTGGCGATTTTTTTCATCTACAAGTACTGGTGAAAACATCATTTGCATTGGTGTTATTATCATCTGTGGTGGCGAAAATATAATCTGTGTTGGTGGGAAACTATGTATATTGTTTTTATCTGCGTTGGCTAAAATATCATCTGTGGTGGCGAAAATATAATCTGTGTTGGTGGGAAACTATGTATATTGTTTTTATCTGCGTTGGCGAAAATATCATCTGCCTTGGCTATATTTTCATCCGTGTTGGCGAAAATATCATGTGCGTTGGCGGAAATATCATGTGCGTTGGCGGAAATATCATGTGCGTTGGCGAAAATATCATGTGCGTTGGCTGTATTTTCATCTGTGTTGGTGGGAAATTATGTACATTGTAAGTCGCCAACGCAGATATTTCCAACAAAGACAACCCCACTGCTGGCGCTAATACTCTTTCGTAATTTAATATACATAACATCTTGGCAGTATTATTACCCCACAGCCCTTAAGGGCTGTTGGGGTATTGTTTTCACCCATGGTGTCTAGATGGGCAGACGGCGGGAAAAGTTTGTCCGGGGTGTATCTCATAAATCGTAAGGTGTAGGAAGTTGATGCTTGGCAGGGATATTGGTTGGGAGGTGTAGGTGTGCAACGTCATGGTCTGACCTTGATTTGACCTTTGACTTTGCTGTAGTGACCTTGAGTTTGAAAATCTTGTCCGGGCTATATCTCAGAAACCATAATGTGTAGGAAGTTGATACGTGGTAGGGACAATAGTTAGGGGTGTAGGTGTGGAACATCATGGTCTGACCTTGATTTGACATTTGACCTTGCCGTAGTGACCTTGACCTATAAAATTTTGTCCTGACCATATCTTGGAAACCGTAAGGTGTAGGAAGTTGATACTTGGTGGGGACATTGTTTAGGGAGTGTAGGTGTGCAACGTCATGGTCTGACCTTGATTTGGTCTTTGACCTTGATGTAGTGACCTTGACCTATAAAATTTTGTCCGGGCTATATCTCAGAAACGGTAAGGTGTAGGAAGTTGATACTTGGTAGGGACATTGGTTAGGGGGTGTGGGTGTGGAACGTCATTGTGTTGATACTCGGTAGGGACATTGGTTAGGGGGTGCTGATGTGCAACGTCATAGTGTGACCTTGATTTGACCTTTGCCAAAGTGACCTTGACCTATAAAATCTTGTCTGGGCTATATTTCGGAAACTGTAAGGTGTAGGAAGTTAATAGTTGGTGAGGACATTGTTAGGGGGTAGGGTCTCGTGGGAATGACTTGCTATCTTGTGGGAATGACTTGCTAACTTATGGGAATGAAGTTGATATCTTGTGGGAACGACTTGATAACTTCTGGGAATGAAGTTGATATCTTGTGGGAACGACTTGATAACTTCTGGGAATGACTTGCTCTCTTGTGGGAACGACTTGTAAACTTGTGGGAACAACTTGCTATCTCATGGGAATTACTTGCTAAATTCTGAGAATAACTTGCTATCTTGTAGGAATGGCTTGATAACTTGTGGAAATGATTTTCTGTCTTGCGGAACTGATTTGCTATCTCGTGGGAATGACTTTCTAACTTGTGGGAATGACTTGCTAATTTGTGGGAATGACTTACAAGCTTGTGGGAATGACTTGCTATCTTGTAGCAGCAACTTGCTAACTTGTGGGAATGACTTGCTATATTGTGGGAGCAACTTGTTAACTTGCGGGTATGACTTGCTATCTTGTAGGAACATCTTACTAACTTGTATCGACAATTTCCTATCTTGTTGGAAAAACTTGCTAACTTGCGGGAATGACTTGCTATCTTGTGGAAACGACTGGCTAACTTGTGGGAATGACTTACTATCTTGTGGAAACAATTTTCTAACTTGTGGGAATGACCAAGTATCTTATGGTAATGTTCAATGTCCCTTCCTGAGCTCCGCAAAATGTACAGGCAATTTCTTTGTATATAATACCTAACTTACCTTGATAGAACAGCATAAGAAGGTAAGAATGGTAAGAACATTTAACTGTTAAGAATGACTTAATGAGTGGTGGGAACAAGTTAATAAGTGGTGGAAACAAGTTAGCATGTGGTGGGTGGGACTTGGCAAGTGCCAGGAACGAGTTATTAAGTGGTGGGAAAGACTTAGTAAGTGCTGAGAACAACTTTGTAATTGCTGGGAAAAACTTAGTAAGTGGTGGGAAGGAGTTAGTAAGTGATGGAAACAAGTTGATAAGTGGTGGGCAGGACGTACAAAGTGGTGGGAATGAGTTAGTAAGTGGTGGGAGTGACTTATTAGTTGGTGGAATGAGTTAGTAAGTAGTGGGAACAACTTAGTTAGTGATGGAAACGAGTTACTAAGTGGTGGCAATGATTTAGTAAGTGGTGGGAATGACTTAAGAAATGGTGAGAACAAGTAAATAAGTGGTGGGAATGAGTTAGTAAATTGTGGAAGTGAGTTAGTAATTTATGGGAACGAGTTACTAAATGGTGGGAACGACTTAGTAAGTGGTGGGAATGAGATAGCATGTTGTGGGATCTAGTTAATAAGTGGTGGAAAAGACTTAAGGAGTGGTGCAATACAATTATTAAGTGATTGGAACAAGTTAGCAAGTGGTGGGCATCAGCTAAAGTGGTGAGAACGAATAGAAAAGTGGTGAGAACAAGTAAGTAACTGGTTGCCAATAAGTTATTTAGGGATGGGTATGAATGAAAACACAAGGATTTTCTATCTTGTGGTATCCACTTGGTATCTTGTTCCCACAAGTTAGTCTCTTTTTCCCACAAGTAAGTATCTCATTCCCATGACTTAGAATCTCATTGCCACAACTCACTGAGTTGTGGGAATTACTTCGTATATTGTGGTAAAAATGTGCTAACTTGGGAGAACAACATAGTATCTGGTAGTACCAACTTGCTAACCCTTGATAGTAAAACAGTTCTATGTTAGGTTTCCAGATTAATTATATTTTAATGAAGTATTCTACACACTATAATGAACAGTTTGGTGGTAATCTCATTAAAATCTCTCAAATATTAAGAATTTAGCAGTCTTTTTAACAGAACTTCTGATGTGGTCATATTTGACTTAGCAAGTGGTGGGCATGACTTAGCAAGTGGTGGGTATAATTTAGTAAGTGGTGGGAATGACTTAGTAAGTAGTGGGAACAAGTTACTAGGTGGTGAACAATTTAGTAAGTGGTGGGAATGAGTTAGTAAGTGGTGGGAACGAGTTAGTAGGGATGGGTATGACTGAAAACACAAGGATTTACTGTCTTGTGGTAACCACTTAGTATCTTGGTGACCTTGGGCCCCTTCTTCAAGGTCAAACAAAGTAGCCACACTTAAAAGTGCTTGTAACTCACTTATATTGGTCATAGAGGTTCTGGATATGAAGCCAAACTATAAGAAATCATGGGCTCTAATTCTTCTTCTGATGTGGTTATATTTGACTTAGCAAGTGGTGGGAACGAGTTAGTAAATGGTAGGAATGATTTAGTAAGTGGTGGGAATGACATAGTAAGTGGTGGGAATGAGTTACTAAGTGGTGAACAATTTAGTAAGTGGTGGGAAAGAGTTAGTAAGGGATGGTAATGACTGAAAACACAAGGATTTACTCTCTTGTGGTAACTACTTAGTATCTTGGTAACCTTTGGCCCCTTCATCAAGGTCAAACAAAGGTAGCCACACTTAAAAGTGCTTACAATTCACTTATATTTGGTCACAGAGGTTATGGATATGAAGCCAACCTATTAGAAATCATGGGCTGGGATTCTCCTGATGTGGTCATATTTGACTTAGTAAATGGTGGGAACGAGTTACTGAGTGGTGAACAATTTATTAAGTGGTGGAAATGAGTTATTAAGGATCGTAATGACTGAAAACACAAGGACTTAATGTCTTGTGGTAACTACTTAGTAACTTGGTGACCTTGGGCCCCTTCTTTGAGGTCAAACGAAGGTAGCCAAACTTAATAGTGCTTATAACTCACTTATTTTTGGTCCTAGAGGTTACAGATATTAAGTCACCCTATCAGAAATCATGGGCTGGGATTCTTCTGATGTGGTCATATATAACCTAGCAAATGGTGGGGATGACTTAGGAAGTGGTGGGAACGAGTCAGCCAGTGGTGGGAATGACTCAGTAAGTGGTGGGTATAATTTAATAAGTGGTGGGAATGACTTAGTAAGTGGTGGGAATGATTTATTAAGTGTTGTGAACGATTTAGTAAGTGGTGGGAATGAGTTAATAAGTGGTGAACAATTTAGTATGTGGTGGGAACAAGTTAGTAAGGGGTGGGAACGAGTTAGTAAGGGTTGGGTATGACTAAAAACACAAGGATTTACTGTCTTGTGGTAACTACTTAGTATCTTGGCGACATTGGGTTCCTTCTTCAAGGTCAAACAAAAGTAGCCACACTTAAAAGTGCTCATAACTCACTTATTATTGGTCCTAGAGGTTATGGATATGAAGCCAACCTATAAGAAATCATGGGCTGGGATTCTTCTGATGTGGTCATATTTGACTTTGCAAGTGGTGGGGATGATTTAGCAAGTGGTGAAGGAGTAACCAAGTGGTTGGAGCAACTTGATAAGTGGTGGAAACGAGTTACTAAGTAGTTGAGTTTCCAGATTAATTGTATCCACCAGATAGCATCCGGTGGATACTATGGATTACGCATGAGTATGCCGCCGCCGCAGTGTGTAGAGATTTTCTCGCTACCCCTCTACAGGCCAGGGTATCATAGGTAGACTTCTCAAATTCTCAGGTTATATTCTAAACCATAAAATCTTGACTGTGCTTATATCTCCCTTATTATTGGTCCTAGAGGTTTGGAATGTCAAACCAACATATAGGAAATGGGCTGCAAATCTTATGGTGTGGTCAGATTTGACCTTGGGCCACCCCTTCAAGGTCAAGCGAGGCTAGGCAAACTTAAAAGTGCTTATTACTCGCTTATTATTGGTCCTAGAGGTTTGGGATGGTAAACTAACATATAGGAAATCATGGGCTGGAAATCTTGTGGTGTGATGGGATTTGACCTTGGGCCCCTATTCAAAGTCAAACGAGGATTGCCAAACTTAAACGTGCTTATAACTCGCTAATTACTGGTCCTAGAGATTTGGGGTGGTAAACCAACCAATAGGAAATAATGGGCTGGGAATCTTTTGGTGTGGTCAGATTTGACCTTGGGCCCTCCTTCAAGGTCAAACGAGGATAGCCAAACTTAAAAGTACTTATAACTCCCTTATTATTGGTCCTAGAGCTTTGGGATGGTAAACTAACCTACAGGAAATCATGGGCTGTGAGTTCTTTGATGTGATCAGATTTGACCTCGGATCCCTTCTTCAAGGTCAAACAAAGATAGCCAAACTATAAGTATTTTCAATTGGGCGATTTTTTTCTGTACATTTAGTCCTTAATTATTTTACTTTTAAGGTATCTTACATTAGGTTTCCAGTTGAATTATTTATAAATGAACAAACGAGTATTCTACATAATAATGAACAGTGTGGTGGTGACATCTTTAAAATTTTTCAACAGTCTGATTAACAGAGCTTATAACTTACTAGTTATTTTTCAATTGGCCGATTTTTTCTTTGGATTAAGTCCCTCGATATCTTACTTTTAAATTATTTAAATGTTTGGTTTCCAGTTCATTTAATTATATATATATAGACGAGCATTCTACACATAATAATGGACAATTTGGTGTTTGTCCTAATAAAATCAATCAAATATTAAGCAGTTTACAGCGACTTTAATAAACCCCTTATTTCCCAGTGTTTCTTAATTGGGCGATTTTTTTCTGTTGATGTTGATATCTTACTTTTAGGTATTTGTGTCAGGTTTCCAGATTAATTCTCTATAGATGAACAATGTACACATATTAATGAATAGTTTGGTGGCTGTTTTACAAAATTTTGTGAAATATTAAGCATTTTATAGGGCTTTTAACTTAACTTTGGATTCCCGAGTGTTTTCTAATGCAATTTTTATGTAGATTTAGTTCTTTAATATCTTACTTTAAGATATCTTATGTTAGGTTTTCATTTAAATTATATATAAATAAATAAATGAGTATTCTATACATTATAAAACAGTTTGGTGGTGATCACATTAAAATCTCTCAAATAATAAGAATTTAGCACTCTTTTTAACAGAGCTTATAATTTACTAGTTATTTTCAATTGGGCGATTTCTTTCCATGGATTTAGTCCCTCAATATCTTACTTTTAAGATATCTTATAGAAGAGCATTCCACCCATAATAATGGACAATTTGGTTGCCTTATTGAAATCTTAATAGATATTATGTCAATGTTCCAGTTTAATTATCTACAAACAAGCATTCTACACATAATTATGAGCAATTTCATGTTGATATTATTAACATTGCCTTAGTATTGATCATTTGATAAGCATTTTATGAATGATTTAAAATCGATTGTAAGTTTAGCCAGAATTTCCAGCTTGTGTATTTACATTTTACATGTACACATTTACATTACACATTTTTATTCAAACCAAGTTTCAGTAAATATATGGAATAGCTAAATAAAACAGAGAAGGTACATTAAGATATGCAGAACACATATAGGGAACTCAATGTTAGAGATAAGAACTAATTACAACACAGCATGTGTTAAACAAGCATAACTGTGTTCTCAATGTGGAAATCTGAAGGTTGTTTATGGTATGTGCCAACCAGGAGTGGGGTAATTAGACTTGCACAAGGCTTAGGAGAAATAAGTTATGCAATAGTGAATTTAATCAAAAATCATGTTAAATGATTTTCCATCTAAAATATTGTCAAGTTACCTGAAATTATATTAAGGTCTAATTGATAAAATTATTAATGTCAGATATTGACAATTAAAACTTTGTCTTTTCTAATAGAATATCATAAACTGATAGCCTTGAAGAAGGCTAGTGTACATTCTGTTGGGGTGTTTGTTAGTCATTTAGAGTGTATCTACAATAGAGAACAAGATAGAGAAAACAATTTTGTAAAATATACATACTATCAGACAAGCTGACATTTTGGCATTTCTTATATTTTGTACAAAATTTATCAAACCAAACACAAATATTGGTTTAGATCTATAGTGTCCACTTGTTTAAAATGCCTTAAAATAATTAACCAATTTTAAAATCAAGCAAACATTAAGCATTCTACAGGAATTTTAACAAAGCCCTTGATTTCCCAGTGTTACTTAATTGGGTGAAATTTCTGTGGATGTTGGTGTTCAATATCTTACTTTTAAGACATCTTGTGTTAAGTTTCCATATTAACTATCTATAAACAAGTATTTTACACATTAGCATAAACAATGTGGTGGTTTACTTTTTGAAATCAAGCAAATATTAAGCATTTTACAGGAATTTTAAGAAAGCCCTTGATTTCCAAGTGTTACTCATTTGGGAGATTTTTTCCGTGGATTTTGGTGTTTAATATCTTACTTTTAGGATATCTAATGTTAAGTTTCCAGTTTAATTATCCATAACCGAGTATTCTATACATAATAATAGACAATTTGGTGGTTTTCTTATTAAAATCAAGCAAATATTAAGCATTTACAGGGATTATAACAAAGCCCTTAATTTCCAAGTGTTACTTAATTAGACAAGTTTTTCTGTGGATATTGGTGTTTAATATCTTTCTTTTAAGATATCTTATGTTAAGTTTCTAGATTAATAATCTATAATAAAGCATTTTAAACATTATAATGAAAAACATGGTGGTTGTTTTATTAAAATCAAGCAAATATTAAGGATTTTACAAGGATTTTAACAAAACCCTTGATTTCCCAGTGTTACTCAGTGTTCTACTTAGTTGGGCGATTTTTTGCATAGATTTAGTCCCTCAATATCTTACATTTAAGATATCTTATGCCAGGTTTCCAGTTTAATTATCTATATAGAAGTATGCTACATATAATAATGAACAATTTGGTGGTTGTATTATTAAAATCAAGAAAATATTAAGCAATTTACAGGGCCTTTAACAAAGCCTTTGATTTCCCAGTGTTACTTAATTGGGCGATTTTCTAAATAGATTTAGTCCTTCAATATCTTACTTTTAAGATATCCTATGCCAGGTTTCCAGTTTAATTATCTATAAACGAATATTATTCATATAATAATGGGCAAGTTGATGGTTGTCTTATTAAAATCAAGCAAATATTAAGCATTTTACAGGGATTTTAACAAAGCCCTTGATTTCCCAGTGTTACTTAGTGTTCTACTTAGTTGGGCGATTTTTTACATAGATTTAATCTAATCTAATCTAATGTGGACTTTTATAGCGCTTAATCTCCATCTCAGATGGACTCTAAGGTGCAACAGAACATAAAGCAAGGGCAATTAACATTAATCCGGGGATATAGCAAGGTCGTACCAAGGAGACACAGGGTGACAAGGGAGGCTATGGCGGATAGGCTTTTGCATACAGATAAGTCTTAAGCTTCTTTCTGAAGGAGGCAACTGATGTTGCACTGCGCACATCCTGAGGGAGTTCATTCCAAATTCTAGGAGCATCAAAGGCAAAGCTGTGATCAAAATGTTTGACAGACTTAAAGACTGATGGGCGGAAAGGAGGAACAGTAAGATATTGACAATCTGGGTGACTACGCCTGGTCCTATAGGAACTACTACTTGGAAACAAGTAAGGTTGAAAGTAGGAAGGGGAGCCACTATGTAGAAATTTATACACTAGAGTTGCAGTTTTGAACATACATCTATACTTCATGGGCAGCCAGTGGAGTTGTTTCAGAATGGGCGTAACATGAGCATACCTTCTATGGTTTGTAACAATACGAGCAAGGGTGTTCTGAATACTTTGCAATTTGTGAAGATTGAAACATGACAAACTCTGAAAAAGAGAGTTGCAGTAGTCCAGGCGGCTACTAACCAAGGCATTTGCAGCTAGGACTGCCACTTCCGTAGTGAGATACTGTCTTATTCTACGAAGGTCACGCATCTGGAGAAAACACGCTTTGCAAGTCCTCTTGACATGTTCAGAGAATGAAAATTCTGCATCAAACCACACACCTAGATTTCTAATGGAATCAACCGGATGAATAAGGCTGCCAAAGATAGTAACTGGAAAGTAGGAGGAAAGCTTCTGATGCTGAGACTTAGAGCCAAAGACAATGAACTCCGTTTTCTCTGGGTTAAGCTTCAGTTTACTGAGAGACATCCATCGTTGCACATCAAGAAGGCAGGCATTAAGCCTGGCGAGAGCCGCCGAGGCATTTTTATGAGAGAGATGGATGTAAAGCTGTGTGTCATCCGCATAGAAGTGAAATTTGATATGTGGATGAAGGTGGATGATTTTACTAACTGGTGTAGTATAAAGTGAAAACAGCAACGGACTGAGAACTGAACCTTGGGGAATGCCGTAGATGAGCTTGCTTAATTCAGATAGAGTAGAGCCGATCTTAACGAACTGGCAACGATCACCCAAGTAGAAAGCAAACCACTTAAGTACATTTCCACCAAGACCGAACCAGGATTTAAGGTAACTGAGAAGAATGCTGTGATCTATGGTATCGAACGCGACTGATAAATCCAGAAGGACTAGAGCTGTAGGTTCGCCACGTGCAAGAGAGAGATGTACCTCGTTCTTTATAGACAATAGAGCTGTTTCAGTAGAATGTCCTGGCTTATAGGCTGACTGGTGTGGATTATCCAGTTTGTTGATATTGATGTGTGACGTAAGTTGCTTAGCAACAACTCGCTCAACCAACTTTGAGAGGAAACAAAGACCAGACACTGGGCGGTAATTCTTAAGGTCATTTTTGGGCAGAGATGCCTTTTTAATGAGGGGGGTGACAACAGCCCTTTTGAAAGCAATTGGAAAAGAGCCATCACTAAGAGAGTAGTTAACCAACTTGGTGATAGATGGAAGGAGTATATCAAGACAGTCCCTGATTTAGTCCTTATAATATCTTACATTTACGATATTGTATGTCAGGTTTCCAGTTTAATTATCTATATAGAAGTATGCTACATATAATAATGGACAATTTGGTGGTTGCAAATATTAAGCATTTTACAGGGATTATAACAAAGCCTTTGATTTCCAACTGTCACTTAAATGGGCGATTTTTTTTACATAGAATTAGTCCCCCAATATCTTATTTTTATGATATCTTATGTCAAATTTCCACTTTAATTATCTATATACAAGTATTCTACATGTAAGAATGGACAATTTGGTGGTTATCTTATTAAAATCAAGCAAATATTAAGCATTTTACAGGGATTTTAAGAAAGCCTTTGATTTCCCACTGTCAATTAAATGGGTGATAATTTTACATAGAATTAGTCCCTCAATATCTTACTTTTAAGATATCTTATGTCAAGTTTCCAGTTGAATTATCTGCATACAAGACTCTACCTATAACTAGACCTACACATCGGAGAACCGATGCAAAACTGTATCCACTGGAAAGACAACTCAGAAAAGTCAGTAACCATTGTTTGACCTTGAAGGAGAGGCCAAAGGTCAAATCTGACCACAACAGAAGATTTGAAGCCATTAACTTCCTACAAGTTGGTTTCACATTTTAAACCTCTAGGTTCAATAATAAGCTAGTTCTAAGCACTTTTAAGTATAGCTGTCCTTGTTTGACCTTGAAGGAGGGGCCCAAGGTCAAATCCGTCCAAACCAGAAGATTCCCAGCCAATGATTTCCCATATGTTGGTTTACCATCCCAAACCTCTAGGGCCAATAATAAGCGATTTTTAAGCACTTTTAAGTTTGGCTATCCTCGTTTGAACTTGAAGGAGGGGCCCAAGTATGTTTAAGTTTGGCTTTCGTCGTTTGAAAATTGAAGGAGGGGTCAAAGTCCAAATCTGACCACACCACCAGATTCCGAGCCCACAATTTTATATGTATTGGTTTACCATCCCAAACCTCTAGGACCAATAATAAGCGAGTTATAAGCACTTTTCAATTTGGCTATCCTCATTTGACCTTTGAAGGGGTGGCCCAAGGTCTAATCTGACCACACCACAAGATTCCCAGCTCATGATTTCTCGTGTGTTGGTTTACCATCCTAAACCTCTAGGACCAGTAATAAGCGAGTTACCCGTCCCTTACTATCTCATTCTCACCCCTTTCTAATTCCTTTCCACAACTGACTAAGTCATTCCCACCACTGACTAAGTCACTTCCACAATTTACCAAGTTGTTTTCACCACTTGCTAACTCGTTCCCAACACTTAGAAAGTCGTTCCCATTACTTATTCAGTCATTCTCATCACTTACTGACTCATTCCAACCACTTAAAAGTCGTTCTCACCATTTACTAAGTCATTTCTACCACCACGTAGTAAGTCATTCCCACAGATTTGACCTTTGACCCCTCCTTCAATGGTCTAATAAGTGGTGAGAATGACTTATTAATTGGTGGGAACGATTTAGTTGTGGGAATGACTTACTAAGTGGTGGTGGGAATGACTTAGTAAGTGGCGAGAACAACTTGTAAATGGTGGGAATGAGTTAGTAACTGATGAAAATGACTGAATATGTGGTGGGATCGAGTTTCTAAGTGGTGGAAACGAGTTAGGAAGTGGTGGGAATAACTTAGTAAGCTGCAGGAATGACTTTGTAAGTGGTAGAAACAAGTTAGTAAGTGGTGGGAACGAGTTAGTAAGGGTGGGAACATGTTAGTAAGAGATGATATGACTGAAACTACAAGGATTTACTGTCTTGTGGTAACTAGAGTTTTGGGATATGAAAACGGCCTATAGGTAATCATGGCTTGGAGTTTTCTGATGTAATCAGATTTGACCTTTGACCCCTCCTTCAAGGTCAACAAGGATACTCAAACTTAAAAGTACTTATAACTTGCTTATTATCGGCCCTAGAGGTATGCAACGTGAAACCAACTTATAGGAAATAATGGGATAGAAATCTGATATTTTCAGATATGACCTTGAGCCCCTCATTCAAGGTCAAACAAGGATGGCCAAAATTAAAAGTGATGGGAGTGACTGAATAAGTGGTGGGAACGACTTTCTAAGTGGTGGGAACGAGTTAGAAGTGGTGGGAATAACTTAGTAAGCTGCAGGAATGACTTAGTAAGTGGAAGAAACAAATTAGTAAGTTAGTGGGAATGAGTTAGTAAGGGATGGATATGACTGAAAACACAAGGATTTACTCTCTTGTGGTAACTAGAGTTTTGCGATATGAAATCATGGGCAGCGAGTCTTCTGATGTAATCAGATTTGACCTTTGGTTAGATCAAATTAGATATATTAGTTGTTTTACGTCGCGTTCAACAGCCAGGGTCATATTGCAACGAGTAGTTTTACAGGTGGAGGAAACCAGTGCATACTGCACTGTAAACCACCAGGTATCAGCAAGTAACTACCAACTTTCCAACATGAAGCGCCTGACTCGAGATTCGAACCAGTGGCCTCAGAGGTTGGAGGCAAGAACTCTAACCGCTACACCACCAAGCCCCCGATTTGACCTTTGACCCCCTCTTTCAAGGTCAACGAGGATACTCAAACCTAGAAA